>OX453254.1:4968167-6366923 GCA_949709985.1 Luffia ferchaultella
AACAATTATAAGAACCCGTAAAACCAAGAAAATTAATTGTGAAATTATGAATAAAGAATTAATAGGTTAACGAAAGCAAAACATAAAAAACCGGCCAAGTGCGAATCGGACTCGCACACGAAGGGGTGCCGTGCCAACATACAATTATAAAAAAACGAGCGCGACGTTTATCGAACTTAACCATTAATAGTTATTATTATGTAACTTAAGAATTTTCATAAATACATTTCATTTTTTATTTCGTAATTAATTTAGAAGGCGCTCAATCCTCTTTGGCTAATCTGAATATTAATAAAGTGAGCGCACTAATAGCTAGAGACAATTTTTATTACTTATTTTATTGCAATGAACCTTTGACTTTTAGTATCGATGGTAAAGAGAATAAGCGCTGCAAAGAAAAGCATAAACTTATAGCACCTAGTTACAATGTAGTTTTCATCATAATTTTTTTTTTAATTATCTTTTACAATAACATCACAACGACAAAATGCATCTAGTTTTTCACTTATTGGCTAAACGCGATCTGTCATTTTTTATGGAATTTTTACAAAATTTTTACTTATAAAAGTACATTTTATAAGTTACTCTATTACTCGTTAAATAACACAGTCTAATTAGCTGTTAGATTTCCTTTTAACTACGTTATATTAACTCCTGTCATAAATTTTTTCCACAAATCCAAAAAACAATGGTTTCGCTGGTAGAGGGGGGGGGGACACGTGACTCTAACAAAAATATTTGAAACCTTGATATTTTTTTAACACCTATCGTTTGATACCTCTCGCGTTAAAATACGATGAATTTACATGTATGGCGACCCATCCCAATATTATTTTTTTCTTAATTTCACTACGGCGTTGTGTAGCGGTTCACAGATTACACCTACATTCCAAATTTCATCTATATATTGCCAATATAGTTTCTGAGAAAAACCACATACAGACAGACGGACGGACGGACGGACGGACGGACGGACATGGCGAAACTATAAGGATTCTTTTTTTGCAATTTGGCTACGGAACCCTAAAAACGCAATAAACTTGCTTTATTGCTGATATCTCTCGATAGCGTGAATAACGCTCCCTTACTTTTATCCTATCATTTGAACTTGAAGTCGAGGGTGCTCTTTGAGAAACAAAATTATATATTTTTTCAATGCCTAAAACACCAAGTCAAAAAAAAAATTGTTTGGTGCCTTTCGAGGAATAGCTTTGTTGCTAATCGCGTTGGCGCCTTTCCTGGTATACGTCGATAATCATGTAATATAATTTAAAAAAAATAGTATCAATGTATTAAAACCTATTTAAATCTATCGAAATGTGTGTAATTTATGTACTAGGTGACCGAGTAAAATGTCAAATACTAGAATTAACTCGGATTAACCGATTTAAAAAAATGTTTCACATGGTTTGTCTTTTCGAAAACAACGCACGAGTATTCCAATTTTTGGAAAAATAAATTTTATTCTAATACAAAATATTATTTCACTAGTATACTTGGTACATACATGCATTTCTAAAATAACGATACCTAACCTGATACACAATCACTATGACGAAATACCTGAAATTAATTATTTAACGGGTGAGGACTGTGATAATGACTGATAAATTTCTATCCCAATTATTTTATTTCTCGGAAAGCAACCTACGTTTTGTAAATGTATTCACTGACATATTTACACTATACTTCAGAATATTCATTTTACTTTAACCTATCTAGACACCGTACTTGAAACCACATCAGCTTCTCGGAAAAACTAATGAACTTAATGTCACATACACGAAGTGTTCGCAACAATAAATAATAGCCGAAGTTGAGACTAACCGCATCCATCGAAGGTTGAGACTTGAAGCACCGCATTGCCATGATTCCCGCCAAAATCGTTTACGAGAAATTCAACACTTGTCAATATTTCGTCACGCTTTACGTTCAGATCAAAACGCTTAAGTTATATTAAGCCATCAAGAAACTTGTAAGTTACGAACTGCCGAAGTTCCTACTTCAGATGCTTTGTTTACATAATATGTCCAGATAGAACCACGCTATACAATGACTAACCATGACTAAGCTTACTACTAAGATCCCTCTCCAACCCGACGAAGGCAAAGGTTCCCATAGCGCAGCGGCTTTACCGTGTTGGATCGCTAAGGCAAGCCTCTGCGCCAGGAACGACTCGAATCACACCCCTTCTCTCTGAACCAGCAGCCGAAGTTCTCAATTAATTCTTAGCTTCGGCGTTTAGATTTTAATAAAATATTTTTTCCAAAATAGTTGTTTCATGTTGGATAAACGAGTAGTTGCAACATATTGGTAGACTGCAAACGTCATTTTCTCATCATTATGTTTTTGCAGTATAGAGACATACTGATTTTTTTTAGAAATACACATGAATTCCGTTAAAAACAGTTTTCGCTGGAAAGTGTCGAAATTCCTTCAAACTATTGCCATTTCAACCGACACAGGATTCTCCCGGTAGGTCGCATGAAATAGCGATAGCGGACCGACAACATCGCGCGTTTGTAACGGGTATTTTAGACATGTAAAAACGTACTAATCTTTGATTATATGTCTGAATGGACCTTTGCAATACAATGTCAACAAAAATGACAGGCCAACTTTTACATACTTTACATTACTCTCTACTACGCTATACTAACAATGTACAAACCGTCTCTTTGTGCTTGCATTGTTTAAAATCGAACTGTTAGGTGATATTTTTATGTACATTTTTTTACTTCAATTCTCTAACGAAAAATTATATAATCATAGGTACTAACGTAAAAACTTACTTTCCACACATCTAATAATAACAATCGTGTGTCGTGATAGCCCAAAGCGCAACGAACCTATCTCAAATTTATAAAGCCCCATAGGGCCATGGTTCGAATCCGGGCGTGTACCAATGAGTTTTTCTGACTTAAGTACACAACTATCACTGACTCCGTGCTTCGGAGGGCACGTTAAGCAGTCGGTCGCGGAAGCTGTCAATAGATGGCGGTCGTTACAGTCCCCAACCCGCAGTGGAGCAGCGTGGTGAATTTAAGCTCCAAGCCCCCCTCCTCACCCTGGGGGAGGCCTAAGCCCCTGCAGTGGGGTAAAAATGGGCTGATGAACTGGGACACCTAACACACGGCCAATTATTCTCTAACTAGACAGAACCAGTATTATGGGTACTAGATAACATACTTAGATATATTTTTTCAATAATATAAAATCACAAATATTTGTCCCGGGGAGGAATTGAACCCGCGACCCTTGGTTTTGCAGCTAGAGTCTGTAATCACTCGGCCAATCGGTCATCCGAGTTTATCAACGATCGAATGACGTAAAAGACAATCCTTATTAAATCAATTTATAGCGGAACCGCCTACTGGATCACAAGGACCTTTCTACACCTACGCGTGTTTTATTCGACATTTACCTCACACGAGAACATATATATTGCATTACCACTTGGATTAACACAGGTCAGACGTAAAATGTATTTTTAGTTTCTCTATTACAAACATCGAATAAAAATGTATTTAAAAACTTTATATTAAAAAAAAACTGGTTTCGTACTGCTGCACAATATAAAAAAAAATGCGTTTTTAGTATGGGTACCCTTTTTAATTTTAAAATTTATTTTATTTCTGCTATTTTGTTGTTATAGCGGCCATATAGTGTAGGATACATACTCTATAAAAATTTCAAGTATCTATGTTCCTATTACGATTCAGACGATAGAACCCTGTAACAGACGGACCGACGGACGGACAGCGGAACCTTAGTAATAGAGTTCCCAACTCAATACATACATACAAGGTTTTCAATACATACATAAGGTCTATGGCACCTTTTGGGTCCGAAACAGTGAAAACGGCCTTAGCGGACTTGGTTTCGTTTTCATGCAATATAAACCTGATAGAAATAAGACACATCAGAACGCTTGATTTTATAACTTCATGGATTATAATTGTATAATGAAAGAAATCTTTACCATAATGCTGATATTAATCATGCGAAAAAGTAAATTAGGTATCACGGTTGTTAACATGATATGCTTCGAAATAGTGATATCCCCTAGGAGTATTCTTTCATTAAATTAATAAATTAAAATACGTCGAGGAACACTAGACTGTTTTTTAATTACATCGTTATTTTATTCCTAAAGACTCGAGATTTTCGTCTATATCCTTAGCATGTGACAGACAGACGAATAAACAAGGGTTAGAATTTCCGTACTTGACGCTATCTCTCTCGTTTCGCAGCAAGGTGGGCGTATCAAAAGCTTTTCGTATAAAAGCTCTGGCACTTTTAACATCTACTGTCTAGTTTGTCGATGGAATGTATTAAGCTAAGTTGTAGCGGCAATGCCAAAAGAACGTGATATTGTACGACGTTGGGAGACTCTAGAAAAATATGAAAGTTTATGTATTTTGTTCAAATTGGATTTTTGAGTATCTTTTTCCGGGATAAAAAGTAGCTTTACATCCCAGAAAATGGCCCTCAAAAAACTCCAACTCGTAAACTATATTTATGTAAAAAATGATGTCAATCCGTTGCTGCGACGAAGAAGAACAAACAAATTTTCGTATTTAAAATATCACAAGTAGGGTTTCTTCAGAAAATCGGAGTAAGAAATTTAGTCATCAGATCCGCCTGAAATTCTGTCAGATCTAATCTGATTCCTTACTCTGTAATTATACTCGGAATCTCACCGAGTGATAGAAGTTCAAAGATGCACTGTTTTATTATAACGGTTCAAAATTTTTGTCTCAAAGAGATAAGTTTATGAGAGTGAGTCTATGAGAATTTATGAATACTCTTGAAATGTTTATTCTGTACCGATTGGCATTCTTGATTAATATTCTTATTATACAGTAAATCAGATAATTAATTAATCGCACCTTAGTCGCATCACGATTTTGGCTGGAGCTGCCGCGGAAACTGCTGCTGCCAAGAAACATATTACATACTCTGCCCTGGAGTGTCAATACCTGCTCGTCCCTCTCGCCGTAAGAACTCCTGGCTGCTGGGGCAGTGAGGCTAAACATTTTATCGCGGACAACGGCCGTCCTTTGAAAAAGAGGGGTTTTGACTCCCGCACCGGGTCCTTCTTGGCGCAGAGATTGTCTATTGCCATTCAATCTAGCAATAATGCGACTAGTATCTTGGGCACCTTTGAGCCGGGGGCTACAAGGAGTGAGTTATTAGGGTAAATTTTAATAATAATATAATTAGATAGTATTTTTAATTTGTAGATTATCTAATATATAAAATTCTCGTGTCACAGTTTTCGTTGCCATACTCCTCCGAAACGGCTTGACCGATTTCGATGAAATTTTTTGTGCTTATCCGGTATCTATGAGAATCGGCCAACATCTATTTTTCATCCCCCTAAATGTTAGGGGTAGTCCACCTCTAAATTTTTTTTTTAGACAAAATTTTTAATTTCTATTTTTTTATGATACAACATACAAAAATACATACAATCCTCAATTTTCACCCTTCTACGATCAACCCTTATTTTTTAATAGCCATTTTAGTAATCACAGTTTTTGTTGCCATACTCCTCCGAAACGGCTTGACCGATTTCGATGAAATTTTTTGTGCTTATCCAGTATCTATGAGAATCGGCCAACATTTATTTTTCATCCCCCTAAATGTTAGGGGTAGTCCACCCCTAAATTTTTTTTTTCTTTAGACAAAATTTTTAATTTCTATTTTTTTATGATACAACATACAAAAATACATACAATCCACAATTTTCACCCTTCTACGATCAACCCTTATTTTTTAATAGCCATTTTAGTAATTTAATAATTGCATAACTAAATATTATTTCGCAAAAGTGTAATTTATTTAATTAAGACTGACAGAAATTGTTGAAACGATAAATATTTGTGTTACGGGAACGAAAACGGGAAAGGGAAGAACGGGAAAGAGTTAAGACTGAAATAAAAAAGTTGTACTTGATGAGAATGGAAACAAAAAGGAAATGAGACCAGGGCCAGGAACGGAAACGATAAAATATTTATGCGATGGGAACAAAAACGGGAAAGAGAAGAACGGGAATGAGTTAAGACGGAGATAAAAAAGTTATTTTTGATGAGAATGGAAACGAAAACGAAGCTACACTAGGGCCAAGAACAGAAATAATAAAGTATTTTTGCGATGGGAACGAAAAAATGAAAGGAAGAACGGGAATGAGACAAGACTGAGATAAAAAAAGTGATTCTTATGAGAAACGAATACTACCCGTGCGAAGCCGGGACAGTGGAGCAGCGTGGTGGATTTAAGCTCCAAGCCCCCCTCCTCACCCTGGGGGAGGCCTAAGCCCCTGCAGTGGGGTAAAAATGGGCTGATGATGATGATGATGATGATGAAGCCGGGACGGGCCGCTAGTCTAATATATAAAATTCTCGTGTCACAGTTTTCGTTGCCATACTCCTCCGAAACGGCTTGACCGATTTCGATGAAATTTTTTGTGCTTATCCGGTATCTATGAGAATCGGCCAACATCTATTTTTCATCCCCCTAAATGTTAGGGGTAGTCCACCCCTAATTTTTTTTTTTTTTTAGACAAAATTTTTAATTTCTATTTTTTTATGATACAACATACAAAAATACATACAATCCTCAATTTTCACCCTTCTACGATCAACCCTTATTTTTTAATAGCCATTTTAGTAATCACAGTTTTCGTTGCCATACTCCTCCGAAACGGCTTGACCGATTTCGATGAAATTTTTTGTGCTTATCCGGTATCTATGAGAATCGGCCAACATTTATTTTTCATCCCCCTAAATGTTAGGGGTAGTCCACCCCTAATTTTTTTTTTTTTCTTTAGACAAAATTTTTAATTTCTATTTTTTTATGATACAACATACAAAAATACATACAATCCTCAATTTTCACTCTTCTACGATCAACCCTTATTTTTTAATAGCCATTTTAGTAATTTAATAATTGCATAACTAAATATTATTTCGCAAAAGTGTAATTTATTTAATTAAGACTGACAGAAATTGTTGAAACGATAAATATTTGTGTTACGGAAACGAAAACGGGAAAGGGAAGAACGGGAAAGAGTTAAGACTGAAATAAAAAAGTTGTACTTGATGAGAATGGAAACAAAAAGGAAATGAGACCAGGGCCAGGAACGGAAACGATAAAGTATTTATGCGATGGGAACAAAAACGGGAAAGGGAAGAACGGGAATGAGTTAAGACGGAGATAAAAAAGTTATTTTTGATGAGAATGGAAACGAAAACGAAGCTACACTAGGGCCAAGAACAGAAATAATAAAGTATTTTTGCGATGGGAACGAAAAAATGAAAGGAAGAACGGGAATGAGACAAGACTGAGATAAAAAAAGTGATTCTTATGAGAAACGAATACTACCCGTGCGAAGCCGGGACGGGCCGCTAGTAATTAATATATTTATAAGTAGTTAATTTTAATTTTTAATTTAATATTAAACCAAAGAATTTATTTATTGTAAATTGAATTGTAAAAATTTTAGATATAATAAAACGTTTGAAACACTCGTGTTGCTTCTCACAATTATCCCAAATTCCAAATTTCCGAACCACCTAGAATTATGCCATATTTTCTTGATAGGTAATTATCAAGCCAACAAACACCAACTTGATTCCATGAAATCCATATTTTAGTAAACTTTAATACTTTTTTTGTATACTAGCATTAAAAAATTTTGAGAAAAATAAATAATTTGATTGCATTTCATTTGGAAGAAAATTCATCTCAATAAAATGCTTGCCTTTTACATTTTTTTTTCTTCGTATTGTACATTTCATTAATGTGATTGAGTCAACCGGGAAACATAATCCTTATCCATCGGGAATCCTAACCTTAATTGATTGATTGGTTCTCACGCACGTCACATCCATTAAAGGACTAAATGTTCGGGGAGTAATTATTTACCTGATTAACGTAAATTAAAACAATTTTCGAAATTTTTCCTTGGGAATAAACCTTATATTATGTAAAATTCTTGTATTTATTTTATTTAACATTTACATATGTACATCACAACGTCTAGGCCCCGAACTAAGTATTAGCTTGTGTTTTGGATACCTAGCGAAGACAACACAAACATTAACCACCATTTAACTTTTGGATTGTGTGTATAATTAATTCCTTTATGACACCTTGCAATTCGTATATAATTGTGTTTCTATATTTTTCATTTCAAATTGTTTGTTTTGTAGGTAAGTAGGTAGTCGGTAGTAAAGTAATAATTAAATAAATTTCACGAATAGTTGAAATTGGCATTTCTATTAACCATCATTTTTGCAATATATTGTTTTCACTTTACCTACTCGCAAAGAGATTAATTACTGAGAAACTGCGGAGCGGGAGGAAAATGCGAATTCGCTCTCTAAAGACGAAAAGTTATTTAAAAGTTACTTAGAATTTGAATAAATATATGAAAACGTGGTTAGACCTGGTGTGACCAAATAGGTTGTTTGTGAACGGAGTTGTTTCATTCTGGGCTAGGTCTTTGTACACCTTATCAAAAAATAGCGAAAAATAGATAGATCCTAGTAAATTTTTTCTCATACAATTTTATTTTTTAGTATTTTCGTTGTTCAAAAATTTCTATCAATATTTTACAATATAAAAAGATCACACTGATATGAGATATACTTATTGATAAACAAGTGTCAAAATCAGTCAAAATTGACAAACGGCAGATGACGTCAAAACAGAAGACCTACTCCGAATCAATAAGTCAAAACAGTGCTGAATATTGTAATGCGTTCATCTCTTTTACACATGAAAAAATTAATATAGTGTCACTGCCCTGGCAAATGGCAGTGTTAGGATATGTGACTGTTTTGATTGCCATTCTCTAACCAATCTCTATCCACCATTTTCATGTCAGAGTTTTGCTATTGTTGAACTCAATATATAATTTTGTACACCTACAAAACACGCCAGATTGCTGGGATTCGTAGTAAAACTTGTTCATTTCCTTGATTGCGTATTTTTGAAGTACTCTAGAATGTCCTAGCCACATCTCCTTTGGACTGGTTGGCTGGCTGATAATAATACTAGTGAAAAACTTGGTTCCAGCTAAAGAAGTCGAAAGAAGATTTATTATAAATATGTTTGAGTTGATGAGCTGCGCTATTATGTTGCACACGCTGAAAATTAAATAACCAGAGCCATCTGTTAGCTTCTAAAGACACTGAAGTTGTTAGTAATTTTTATCTGAAAAAAAAAATCATGGTACTGTTCATTATTCGTCATTGCTCGAATCGTCATCAAAACAATGAAAAAAAAAACACCTTTGTAGTATAAAAAAACAACCTGCGCTATCCATGAAAAAAATTCAGGTAGGTAGTTATTTTTAGCGACGAAGGCAAACTTCTAAATCATGGATAAAATCATTGATTTTCCTGAAGTATTCTTATCGTATTATTGTAGGGATATGTGGGCGACTGATAATTACGTCGGTCGGTACCTACCCTTCCTTACAGCATCCGTGGGCGCCCTCTTTCGTGTGAGTGTATTCATGTTTAACTTAGCAACCACGCTACATCGATAATTGTTTCGGAAAAAAATATATTTTAATGTGAAAATTTGACCAATTTTTTTTTAATAAATGGATCTATAGATCTTTAATGATTACAAAAGAATAGCAGTGATTAATAAATCTCCCTATATATTATACGGATCAATATTTAATAGCGAATTTCGTTTTCATTAAAGTTATTAAAAAATCACGTTTTTAACAAATAAGTGAAAAAATAATATTTCTTTCGTTTTAGGACACTGACTCATGGTCAGAAACATTTGAGTTTGTATAGGATAGGATTACTAGCTGCATCTTAAAGTTTTGACAGATTTAAAAACCAAAAAAAATAACACCTTTAAAGCAACAAACGAGGGCTATATGCTTTTAAAATTAAAGCTCATTGATAATAATCGATGTTGACAGTGTTTTTTTGTATTTACTTTATAATGAAAGTATAAGTAAAGTATAACTGCCCTTACAGCACTAGTAAATATATATTTATTCACTACTAAAAATGCAACTTAACTGCATTCAATTTTTTCAGTGGCGAGCTTTGTTTTCTTTATACGAAGAGTCAAAAAAAGAGTGTTTATTTGTGTTCAAGTTCGGGTCCAAAATTACTATATATTTGCCAAGTGGGTGGCAGTAAATAACTCAATACGCTCAAGATTGCAGATTACAATCCTTCGATTTGAATTAAATATTTGATCCTCGACACAAATACATTATTTTGCCCCCTTGGTTAACAATTAACTATTATCGTTTTAAATAAGTTGAAAACCTGTCATAATGTGGTTTTTAGAGACAAAGCTTTCGCATTTCTCACTTCTAATTTTATTCAGTGACTGACAAAAGGCTCAGGTGTGTATCTACTCGAAACAGCTCCGCTTTGACCCGAATCGAAATGGACTTTCAACTAAGCCCTGATTGAATTAAGATAGAGCTTCACATGAGTACAGACAGGAGTAATCATCATCACGTCTCTGTGTGAACGCAGCAGAGCTGATAAGCGATAATGTTTTGAACGACATATGCCAACAAAACAAGACTTCTAAAGCCAGGTAGAAAAGATAATAGTTTAAAGTTTCCAGCGTTATTCTTCCTATCCTATACTTCACTTCATCCGCCCATTTTTACCCCACTGCAGGGGCTTAGGCCTCCCCCAGGGTGAGGGGCTTGAAGCTTAAATCCATCACGCTGCTCCACTGCGGGTTGGGAATTGTAACGACCGCCAACTATTGACAACGTCCGGGAACGACTGCTTAACGTCTTATACGGTTTATAAAAAAATATTGTGAAATATAAATGACATCAGCCATTAGATGAATAAAACAAATTAATACTGGCATATACCATAATTTATAAGATATTTGGAAATCCTGAAGAAAAAAAGGAAGGAAATTTCGCTAATCTGTAAGGGAATAAAGTATTTTTTGATTTTCATAACCTCACAAAATATCCATATAACGGCGCTCTTACAAAGTTATTAATTTTTTTATACACCATATAATATAATACAAAACTTTCTTGGAATACAACTTTTAGTTATCACTAAAAGAAATCTGATAAACACGTATCATAAAATGCAAAAAAAGTGTTCCTTAGTCACTTCACAGCCTACTTCGAGAGTTTTAAATAATTTTGTTATATTTAAAGATACGTTGGAAGTTATTCTATACCAACATGTCATTTTGTGTTAGATTGAAACTTATTAATATACCATATCTAAAATAATATTACAAATACGTGAACATTCATCATCATCATCATCATCATCAGCCCGTGTCTCTCCACTGCAGGATATAGGCCTCTCCCAAGGCTCGCCACCACACACGGTCCTCCGCCTTTCGCATCCAATTACCCCCGGTATGGCGCTTCAGGTCATCTGTCTACCTGGCCGGGGGGCGTCCAACGCTTCGCTTTCCGGTACGTGGCCTCCATTCGAGAACTCGTCTACCCCATCGGTTATCAGTTCTACGGCAAATATGACCGGCCCATTGCCACTTCAGCCTGCTGATCGCTTCGGCTATGTCGACAACTTTAGTTCTTTGACGGATTTCAGTGTTTCTGATTTTATCCATCAAAGAAACACCGAGCATAGCCCGCTCCATAGCACGCTGAGCGACTTTGAATTTATGGATCAGTCCTGCCGTGAGAGTCCACGTTTCGGCACCGTACGTCATTGTAGGTAGGACGCATTGGTTGAAGACCTTGGTCTTCAGACATTGTGGTAGTGGCGACGAGAACAGATGACGAAGCTTCCCGAAAGCAGCCCAGCCCAGCTGAATTCTTCGGTCGGCCTCTTTGTTGAAGTTGTGTTTGCCTAACTGGACAATCTGTCCTAAATAGACATAGTCTTGCACAACTTCTAGAGTCGCACCCTCTACGGTTACCGGTCCGGGAGAATATGTTCGTTATACATTACTTTCGTCTTGTCCAAGTTCATCCCGAGCCCCACCCGCCGAGAGGCGACATTGAGGCCGTTAACCATTCCGCTGAGCTCCTCCAGCGACTCTGCCATGATGACTATGTCGTCAGCAAAACGGAGGTGAGAGATGTATTCGCCGTTGACATTTATGCCACGATATTTCCAGTCCAGCGTCTTGAAAACATCTTCCAAAGCGTTAGTGAACAGTTTCGGGGATATGACATCCCCCTGTCGTACTCCTCTTCGCAATTGGATTGGTTCCGTTCGCTGGTCCTGGATCTGGACAGTCATTGTCGCGGCTTCGTATAGACACCTCAACACCTCAATGTAACGACAGTCAATTCGGCATCGCTGCAAGGATTCCAGAACAGCCCAAGTCTCGACGGAGTCGAAGGCTTTCTCGTAGTCCACAAAGGCTAGGCACAGAGGTTGATTATACTCTTCTGTTTTCTGTATAATCTGCCTCAGCGTATGTATGTGGTCTACGGTGCTGTAGCCTTTTCGAAACCCGGCCTGCTCAGGGGGCTGAAATTCGTCAAATCTTTGGGCAAGGCGACGTGAACATTGCATATTTTAAAATCTAATAATTAGCGATTGACAGTTCAAAAAACTCGTACTTATGCATAAGTTTAGTTTTAATATTATGAAATAGAGTATTGCTTTATAGAATACTTACGGAGCCTATTAGTATGCCGTACCTTAAAAAAGGTGAAAATAAAAGCAACTCTTACACCTCGTTTCCACCAAGTATAATGCACTGTATTATACTGTCATATCCATACTGTATCACTGTATTGTACAGTGTATTATACTTGGTGAAAACGAGGTGTTATAGAATTACTTTGTTGTTCGTCTGTCTGTCAACACGTTTTTCCTCAAGAACGAGTGGAGGTATGAAATTGAAACTGATATCAAATACGGCGTTGTGATATCCGAGTCGTAGCGAACCCGCTTTTTGTTTAGAAGGTGGTTCGAATCCCAGGGCATAACCTATAAGTTTCTTCTAACTTATTTATGTAACCATTATTATGTGCCTCGGAGAGTACTTTAAGTCATCGGTCCCGGTTGCCACCAATAGATGACAGTCGTTAAAATCCACCAACTCGGACTAGAGCAGCGTAGTGGATTAAGCTTCGAACCCCCTCATCCCGAGGGGGAATATATTTGTTTATAGTTTTAAGTTATCATTTTAAATATTTTTAGTAATTAAATCCATAAATACGTTTAATACGGCAATCAAACCCTCAGGAACTTAGTGTGACTCAGATTTCGCCGGTATTTTTTTAAAATAGTTTTTGCCGTTTTATATATAAATCATTTATGTATATAAATTATTACTTAATGTGAATTCAGCGCCTGAAACAAAGCCGACCCTTATTTTGTGTTTTATTTTCTCGAGATATTTTCGATTATTGGTTTGAATAGCTCTCCTAATATTTTCGTACGACGACGACGACGTTCCGCAAACGTTCGTAATGTCTTCCTTGGGCAGTTTTCCGCCAATCGTTTTTTCCCCGTATTTCACTCGTATCGTTCGCGTTTTCTTCACGAAACATGAAACCACAGTAAAAGCTCTACTAAACCTATATGAAAGTCTTCAGATTTTCCGGGAAAAGTTTGCCCGCGTTTCATGTCACGGCGAATAACACGAAGGTAAACTTCCTTTTTATTTATTTTTACTCACGCCTCATGACACCATTGGGTCTACTCTTTGACGATATTTGCTGATTTTCGACTTACATATTTCAGCCGTTCTTCAATGTTCAAGTCTTGGTTCAACTATCAACCTGTCACCCGAAATGTACATAATACGAGGTACATTTTTCACGTTATAATCTTTTCCTTGCCTGTATTTTTACTGTTTGAGGAGCATACTTTCGAAAGTGAACATGTCCAACATTAAAAAAATTACAGGACACGCTATTTACTGAAACTATACTGAAAGGAAGTGAAATTTAACATTTCTGTTTTCACCATCTTTGGTGGAAAATAGCGTTTATGAATGACTCTGAATTGTCAATCATAAAAAAAAGAATATCGATAAAAATAGTTGAAAGTCGAAAATCGAAAGAAATAAATCGATAAAAAATTTGACAACCAACGGGTTGTGCCGAAATGCTCAATAGAACGAGCCCTCAAGCATTTCTAAACAAATATATTGTATTTGTTTTTCACATAAAAATACAAATCGACTAGAAGCTCTCTTCTGCATTTACCATATAACCACAATAGCTAGCTGGTGTAAGATGACGAGTTTTAGTCCGAGTTTCAGTGCGCAAGGTCCCCGCGCGCCCGTCTGCACCCCCGCGAAATCCCCGCGCAGTTTCAACCCCACAAAATTGCGTAATGTCACTTTGATACTGTGAACTGACATTTATGAATCTATTAAAACTTAAAACCAAACGCTGTCGTCAAATTAATTTACTCTATGGTTTTTCAGGTACAAACGAAAGAGATTAGCAATTGATGTTCGTTAATACACTGGCTGCGATATTTGTTAAAACGTCAAATAACATAAAAAAAATTTGTTATCCTAAGAAGCCTTGAATAAATAAATATTATAATTACCAGAAAGAACATTAGTCGTCCTCATAAATAAATTCGTATGAAATCATTAACCGAAAGCGACTACTAAAATATAATTAATTAATTTTGTGCAAGCTGTCTGTAAAATATTAGACCGTATTTAATTAATTAACTTAGATTAAATCTACTTAATTAATGATTCATTTAATTAATAAGCTCGTGAAAAACGAAGTGTTTATACTCGTATAAATATTAAGAAAAAAAAAGTTAACAGATTTTATAAATCTTAAAAGGTCTGCCACAAAGTGTTTTAATTAGAATTGAGGAGGTGCGTTTCAAAACGTGTTTATTCCACTTTTTTTTTTTAAATTATGAATATTTTTCTCAATTCTGTTTCTTAGAGCTGAAATCCTTACAAAAACAAACTTATATTTAAGCAAAATATGTTTTTTCCAGTTCTAAATTACTTTAAAAACCTTCGATATTTCAGACTACAAATTATGAACTGCGTATTAATAATACCCATCATAACATATATTTTTTTCGTGCGGTATAAATAATAACATAACAAAATGTGATTTGACACATTTTTAACTCCCGACGCACAAAAGTGGGGTGTTATAAGTTTGACGTGTGTGTCTGTGTGTATATGTGTCTGTTTGTAGCCACGCAGCACCCAAACTAATAATGGATTGATTTAGATTTAGCATTTTTTGTTTGAAACGTGTCTCAATCGAGAGTGTTCTTAGCTATGTGTTAGGAAAATCTGTTTAGCAGTTTGAAGATCATCAGTTTTTTTTTAGTTGATGAAGGAATGCGAGCGATTTCCAAAGGTCAGATCGGTTCGAAAATTGGTGTCTACTGATTTATATATATATTTATAATAAATTACTTATTTATTTATAATAAATAAATAAATGGAAACCAAATATCGAATTGATGTGACCTTTGGAAATCATATCCTTTCATCAAATTTGGAGTCTATTTACTTATTTATAATAAATAAATAAATGGATACCAAATTTCCTACCTCCTAATAAATAAATGGATACCTACTGATTTTACCAAAGCAGTTGGGCATGCATACAATTAATATTAGTGGGGAACTCTTTTATAAAAAATGTCTTCCATCACATACTACGTTTTATGAATGATGTGCTAATGTACAAATATCATTATTGCAAACACTTTAACATTATACATGTATGCATATCCTCCTTTCTTATATTAAAAAGGTTGCTTATTTTTAAGTAAAATCAAAAGGTTGTTCAAAATATATTTTTGTGGGAAGCAGACATAGTGCTTACCAAAATTTCAGTGTGCAGATCGCAATAAACTATTATTATTGTATGTAACGCATTATTATGTATTGAATCTAAAAAGTATCTATGTATGTATATGTTATAAAAAATAAAATATTTGAGAATGTATACCAGTTCTCTAGTACCCGATAATACAAGCATGGTACTTGCTTACTTTGAGACTAGATATCGCTGTGCATGGTGCATGTCCTAGATATTATTATATTATTAATATTACCTTACCATGTACAATTATATGCTTAAAATGATTTATTTGTGAAAAAGCACAAAAAAAATTAAATCTTACTTAACTTTCCTGTAGTGGCCAATAAAGAAAAAAAAAATGTCTTTGAAAACAAGTTAAAGACAATACGTAGTAGAAAATAAAAATTTTATGGATTTTTTATTACAACTTTTCTAAGAAGAAAGATTTCCATTATAATTCCCATTTCATCCTTATAAGAAATTTAAACTTTCAAAGAATTTGTTAAACTGTACATGAAAACCATTCGAATAAACAATTTAATGAGTACTGAGAAGAAAATAAAGATAGGAGCAGAAATAATTTAACGCAGAATTAAATTTTCCTTCATAGCTCGTTTAACAACGCATTCTCGAGCATTTATTATGTGTCTCTCTATACACATAGAATTTTAAATAACTTCGCAAACATACTAAATCGAAAAGTTCATCCATGTTTCTATCGTATAGTAGCTGATTATATTCAAGTGTGAATAAATAAGTTCAGTATAATGAACGATGTGTTGCTTTGTTTCAAAGCTTTATTATGTAATAATAATAACACCTGAGACATCCCATACAACACCATCTAGTCCCAAACTAAGCAAAACTTGTATTATGGGTATCAGACAACTGATATACATATATATACTTAAATATTCTTTTGTAATATGTGAACTTATTTAGACATGTTTTTACACCCACACACGGAGCAAATAGACATGTTCCTGCACACAAATATTTGTCCGGGTCGGGAATCGAACCCACGACTCAGCAGTTAGTGTCTCTAAACACTCGGCCACACGGTCAGATATCAGGATAAAGCGTCTCATAAATCGAAACCATCGAAAGCGTGAGTGTAATATCAGAATTAGTGATTAAATAGATTTTAAATCATTTATTTTCTTTTAAAGTACGAATTTTACATATGGGTCATACAAAATTCTACTTTACAGTGAATATTTCGAAATATGTACTGGTGTGTGTTTGGTCTACATGGTATATTTTTTTGCTTACATTTTTATTGTTTATTATGTTCTAGTGTCGTGATAGCCCAGAGTGCAACGAACCTGTTTCAAATTTATAAGGCCATAGGGCCATGGTTCGAATCCGGGCGTATACCAATGAGTTTTTCTGACTTAAGTACATTAACTGTCACTGACTCCGTGCCTCGGAGAGCACATTAAGCAGTAGGTCCCGGACGCTGTCAATAGATGGCGGTCGTTACAATCCCCAACCCGCAGTGGAGTAGCGTGGTGGATTTAAGCTCCAAACCCCCCTCCTCACCCTGGGGGAGGCCTAAGCCCTTGCAGTGGGGTAAAATGGGCTGATTCTGATGATGATGATGATGTCCCTATAAATATGGTTGTTATGTAGCTTGTTTATTTGCATATAAAACCCCGCCGTCGTTTTTGGTCAGAAAGAAAGCTTTAACACAAAGCCTTAAGATTGATCAATTGATTTATTGACACTACATAACAATATCTGGTACAGTTCCAATCAAACTTTATGGCGGATGTGAATATAGGCACAAGTCGCGTCGCAGTAACCAGTTTCAGGTGTAGCGAGACGCAGTGGCGCAAGCACATTTATTGCGTTGTATTCCGATCCGCCATAAAGTTTAAGGCGAACTATACTTAATTTTTTTGTCGTGCTACTAAACAAGTCAAATGTAAGAACTTATTTAGTACCGCCGGTTTTTTTATGCATAAACTTATCCGTTCAAGACGAAGATGGTATTTGCAAAACTAGAAGTAAAAGAAGATAACTGTGCCAAGTTACAAAAAAAAAAACCGGCCAATAACACCGGCTACTAGAATTAGAGGCAGAGACGGTACGAGGCGGTAACCAAAGAAAACAAAAGGACCGATATCATTGTGAAACATTTGTCGCTTCCTCTTACTTTTCATACTTTCCTCTTTACTCCTCAAACTTTTGAGATAGAGTTTTTTTGTAATGAATATTATTTGCTTTTAATTTACTTTTTTTACAACTTCATGTACTGTAGACATTGCCATATTGAAATTGGAACCTAATAGTTTAAGTGTTAAGTGCGAGTTGAGTGACGATTTTCTTGCTTTGTTAACAAAACATTCCATTTTCTTCCGTTCCATCAGTCCATTATACCCCACTGCAGGGGCTTAGGCCTCCCCCAGGGCGCGGTAGGCTTGTAGCTTAAATCCACCACGCTACTCCAATGCGGGTTGGCAGAACAAAACACTAAGCCGATCGTTTTCTGGTGTTGAGGGTCGATCAGATCGAAAAAGATCACGAATATGTCAAAATTTGCGGTATTTAGACTACATTGCTCATCGTGCCTTGAGTAATGGGTACAGTCGATCAGGATGAGTTGCATTACACAAACAAATCAACTAGGTACGTCTTTTTGGGTAAACATCTTATCTCCAAATCCGATCATGCAAAGGATTTCAACTCTTTCTCATTCCGGAAGTTTGAACGTTTTTTTTTCCTAAAATAACAAAGTCATTATAAAATTAAAATAGTTTTTCTAATAAAAAAATATTTTTGATTATAATTTGAGTATAGACACGAATTCAAAGAAAAATAAAATCAAACACAAATTAAGTGAGATAACCAAAGAAAAGGCAATCGCGTTAAAAGATTTTTATTAAATAAAATTTGAAAGTCAAATTATTACAAGCCAGTTATTGATGAAATTGCAAAATCGGGATTAATTACTTTACAAAATTTAATAATTTATTAAATTTCGTAAATACATTATATTTACAAAACGGCTGACCGATTTTGAGATCGACTAGTGGGATAACTATTCTTCATGTTAAAATGGGTAAATTTACTTCGATGAAATTAGGTAGGTACACAGATATCTTTGGTAGTTAATTTTCACAATATTCTAAAAAGTGTTACAATGTTCTGGAGTGTCGCGTCCCTTTAGCTGTCCTGGTACAACTATGTAGTCCACGCAGGCGAAGCCGGGGACGGAAAGCTAGTTTTTTAAATATAATTATTACATACAAGATGATTCGTGTAGAGATATGACGTCATCGATTTATCTTTTAACGACAACCTCATATTTTTGTTGCGGTATTTGCTAGAGTTTAAACACTGTATGCAGATATATTATTAGGTATAATAATATTATGAATAGCCGAAGGATCTTTAACATTTGAACACACCATAAAGGAAGTTTGCGACTGACAGTGACAGACAACAGATATCCAAACAGTCCATTTTGAGATAATCAGATAAAACGGAGTAGTCACCTATTTCCAGAAAATATTACGCTTGCTGAAACACCATAATTAAGAAAACTTTGTTTGCTTTGTGTTTATATTAATGTCTAGTTCGAGAAAATAAATGGGCTTAGGCCTCCCCTCGAAATGAGGGCGATTGAAGCTTAATCACCACGCTGCTGTGTACTGGATTTTAACGACTATCATCTACTGATGGCAATCGGGACCGACGGTTTACCGAGTACAGAAGTTAGAAACAACTCATTGGTACATGCCCTGAGATTCAAACCACGGCCTTCTCAACAAGAAACGGGCTCGCCACCACTTGAATAGCTCTACACTACTTTGTTAAAATAATTTTCCGTTGACCAATGACTTTCCTATGTTATAAGAGCACAAAATCAAAAATATAAATACAAAAAAAATCGATACGCAAATAATAACGCAAGACGAAAAGCAAATCTTATTTACACAGGACACGTCTATCTTTCCCTGAGTCTGTCATTTGGGCTTAATTCTAGACCTTTCATTTTACAGTTTTCCCAAGTCAATCTTCCACCAAAGACATACGTTTTCTTTTTGGTAGACATTGTATTTTAGGTAGGACATATCTTTTTCTCATTTTTTTCGAACCGAATATTTTTTTACATTCAAAATATTAGAAGTTTAAAATCTAAATTTTTCCCAATATAATATACTAACGGCTTTCCTCGGCTACGCGGTCTACGCGGACTACATGTTTATATTATTTCAGCTTCAATAAAAACGATATTATAGCGCCGCATAGGTACTTGTTACATCCCGAGGTAGCTTTTTCAGTCATAATTAAACTTATTCACTTTTTAATAGGAGAAGCGAAAGATCCTTTTTCTTTTCTTTTATCTTTATTACTATATTCCCCGCTCTTATATATTCATCTAAGTATAAAAATAAAAATGATTTCTGCGGGTTATCCTTAGAAGATAAACATATAACACTGTGGACTTTTGTCTAGGCTTTTTGAAGAACTACAGTTCTTTGGAATATCATTTCGAAGTATCTCTTATGGAACTTATGGTTTAGCTAGTGTATGCCATGAAAGCTCCCGAAATCGATCTTTGATGACTTTATTACAAAATACTGAGCTTTCTCTACTACACGAACAACATAATTATTTATAAAATCACAAATTTAACAAAATTCAAATGGAAAATTTAACAATCAGGGTCAGTTGTCTTTAGCATTCACTAATTCTTTGCAAACTTACAGGAGATTTTCTCAAGATTTTACTATTTTTTTTCTGTGCATTGGGTATTAATTAAAGACCTCACTTAGAAAAATGGGTACCTACCTACTTCAAGCTTTCACATAAAAACTATTTTTTATTTCAAGTGTGGGCTGTGTCCGACACAATGAATACAAACGAGGATTTTAGTTCTGAATCTTGGATTATTCCATAAAAAAATCCTAAAGCTTTGGCGTAATATTTTTATTAAATGACCAAATGAGCTAGTAGTAATTCAAACAATGCGTCACTCATTTAGTCGTAACGGCGCGCTGTGTATGACGTCACTGTGTCGGTCGTCACCAATTAGCCGTTGGTGGCAATATAAGCGCTTATATATTAAGTTATGTATGTGTTAATACAAAATAAATGTAAGATTGGCGGCCGGCTTCAATTTTAATTACTTATCATAAGTTGTTGTTTCTTCATTTTGTTCGCTTTGCAAATAGTGAACTAACCTAATAGTTCTCAAAGTATCGCCGATGTCACACGAGCAAATGGCTATTCTCGTATTTTAAGGTAAAGCAGCGCGAAATGCGTGATTATTTACTTAATAACTTTGTGTCCTTTTTTTAAGTAAAACTTCTTCTCGAACGGGTAGTTAAGTTTTAATATTTATTCATATTGATAATGATTCGATTCAATATTAATGACAAAGAATTCAGCTGGGCTGGGCTCCTTTCGGGAAGCTTAGTCATCTGTTCTCGTCGCCACTACCACAACGTCTGAAGACCAAGGTCTTCGACCAATGTGTCCTACCTACAATGACGTACGGTACCGAAACATGACTCTCACGGCAGGACTGGCCCACAAATTTAAAGTAGCGCAGCGTGCTATGGAGCGGGCCGTGCTCCATAGCACGCAAATTAGAAACACTGAAATCCGTCGTAAAGCTAAAGTTGTCGGCATAGCAGAAGTGATTAGCAAGCTGAAGTGGCAATGGGCTGATACTTTTGCCATAGAACCAATAAGCGATGGGGTAGACGAGTCCTCGAGTTGTAACGTGTAAGAAATGGTAAGTTAGGTAATTGATGTAGGTAAATGATATGTACGACACGAAGCTACTTACGTTACAAAAATATCGATGGATGGAGGTCGCTGCCGCTGGTCCTGGATCGAGCCTAGTCGGCGAGCAACGGACTTTTGTATCAAGGACCGTCCGTATCGAATGGAATGGAATAGAATGGAATGGAGGTTATGCGATGCTGTGCGCTCGACCAAAAGGAATGAAACACGTTTTGATCAATTTAAATTTATAACAAGATATATTTAACATTTAAGACATTTAACATGAAAGATAACGAGATATTTAAAGTCTATAAAAATCGGACGGATGGAATTGGACCGCTTATTCGTTTCACTCGCACTTTAAACTTGGGCCAAGCCCCATAGAACTGAATCGTACCGTTTTCCTTGCGACGTGACGGAGCGTGCCAACAGGCAGCTGAGATTCTGCTACGGTTCGGCGAGCGCGCAGTGATGATCGTGGCCTCCCTGGGTCTTAGGCCGGCGACCAGCGATCGCGGCCGCTGCTGGCTCGTGGTTAGCCCACGGGCGTGGCTAGGGCAGACGGGGATCCGATCTTGCCTGTTCGCCTCTTCTGCGGTATCTCGCGACTTTCGTGTACGAATACAAAAATATCCCTATGCGGGAATACGTGCCAACGAATGATTTTTATAGCTATTTATTCTATGGCCATCTGCCTTAAGATTGCGTCGACTTTTCTCGATTAAATATCGAGCCAAGAGGTTTGCCATTGTTCCTGCCTCCGCCACCGATGTCGTTGCCATTTTCCTAATACCCTCTACTTCCTATCCTCTAACAATAGGTTCACGTCTGCCGCCATGGTTAGGCGGTAGCGAAGACGTGTCTAGTTCTCGTGCTGTCCCTGGAGGTAATGAACGAGTCATCTCCGCTCGGCTCGGCACGTAGCCGGCCAGTGTTGGTTTCACCCGGCGGTCCACCCGCCGGTGGGGCGCTGTCTACCTACTGAATGTGTTCGCGCGCCATCTACTCGTGGCGTCGACGCTAAGGTCAACGCGTGATGCTATTGATCGCTGTCACGCGCCCCGGCACGATGACGTGCCTATAGGTGGCGCTGTTCGGGTTGATAATAATAGATTATAAATGAATGATACGTTATTCCTCAGATATTTATTTGTAGGCGCTACAATATCCTCCTTCCGAAACAAACAGCCGTCTCACCTAAAAATATTATGGTGGAGACGCGTATGTGTAAGTAAGTAGCAGTGTGCTTTCATCCCTTTCATACGTCCTCTTTTGTGTTCTGCGAAGGATCCCTGGTCTTCCTTTCATCCCTTTCGTACATCCTCTTTTGTGTTTCTTGTTAAGTGTATATTGTGCGGGTAGAGTTCGGATGTGAGTGCCTGGGTATGATTATATCTGAAGGAATGCTGTGGGTGAACGTGTTTGAGGTGCCCGAGGTTTGCTGTGGCTCGCAGGAAATGAGCTCAGGTATCGTCATGCCGTCATTGTTGAAAAAAAAAGGTGAGAATTGTCCGAACACGCGGATATCTCCCAAAATATTAGTGGTAACCCCTATCTATGGGGAAGTACCAAACTAATGCATATATGCGGTGTGCTAATATGGTCACCGACCTCAATGGTGGTTGGTGCCTAGCGTGTAATAGAAGATAGGTGACGGAGTCCTGCGTGTGTATCGGGTCCTCTTATTTGTAGTTCCCCTAATACTATTATCATACAAAGCTATTGTATTTATAACTGACGTGTCAACTATGGACAATATCGTTGGATGGTATATGCTGATATTGCATTTTATTTTACCTATTCCAAACTATAACATATGTAGATATCGTGGATATTCTATAGTGAGGACGTGTGTGTGTACGTACCTACTTGAGATTATGGAGATCTGTATTGAGTAAAAACCTTGTAAATGTTAAATCCATGCTAAACCTGAACTAGTTATTATTAAATCAAACTAACTACTATGAAAATAAATGAATTGTCTGTAGTGACTAAAATTAATATCTAAACTATGTATGCATGAAAACAAAATAAATTAACTAAATAAACGAATCGTAAAATATAAATGGTTGACTAATCCTAAAATTATGCCTAACACTACTTGTATAAAACCTAACTAATTATTGTATTTAAATAACTAAGATAAATGAACAAAGTAATGTAATACCTAATCTAATATTTACAGTTCGGACGTGGTCCGTATAATCTGGTGTCGGATTGGCACAAGTTCGTTTTAGCGTTTGGCTTGAACGAATTTCAGAAAATAAATATGTGAGTTTACTGTATTGCTAAACTCCTAATCTGGCATTGGCAGAAACAAATGGCAAGTCCTATTGAGCAATGGTGTTACGAGTATAAAACAAAAATATTTTTACTTTACAATTGTTGGCTTTGCACGTACTGCCGCTTACAATGCTGTGCGGTGAGCAGGTTCACAAAGCTGTTCGCCGCTGGTGCAGGTTTGTGGTACGGTGTGTGCCTGGAATGGTCGGCAGTCACAATGTAATTACATTTGTTAAAATAAGAAACAATAAACAAAATAAAAATCGCTATGATTGGTCGGTATGTATAGAATATTACAAACACAATGAGATAAGTACAGACTATTAGTTTGTCTAAAAAACTATTCTAAAAAACTTGGTGATTGTATAGAATATTACAAACACAATGATACAAGTTTAGAATATCAGTTTGTTCAAAAAAACTGTTATAAAATTTTTTTATAATTTTTGAGGGTACCTCAGATTGTGGGTAGGTCAGTTGTTTCAAAATTATTGTGGTAGGTCAGCTCAAAATTTTTTTGACATGTGGGTATTCTTACAATTTATATAAAAAAATTCGAATTTAAAATATCTATAACAATAATGAGAAAAAATGAAAAATCACAATATAAAAAATAATATACAGCTTAACGGATAGAAAATTGCGATGTGGTGGGTTTATGACGAGGGCGTACTTGATTCGATCGGCGGTGACAAGAAAAATTATGAAAAGTAGTGAAAACACAATGACAATTAAATGATTCCCCCAGCCGCGCGCACAGAAAAGCAACTTCCAAAATAATTAATATAAAAAAAAAATAAGTTCGGGCGCCATTGTAACGTGTGGAAAATTGATAGTTATGGAATGGAATAGAATTTTTTCCATTCCACGCCCGTAGATGGAAAATGCTGCGCGCACGACCGAAAGAATGAAATCATAAGTTGTGATCGATTTATATAACTAACATGATAGATTTACATTTATGGCATTTTAACATGAAAGATAACGAGATATTTAAAGTCTATAAAAATCGGACGGATGGAATTGGACCGCTTATTCGTTTCACTCGCACTTTGAACTTGGGCCAAGCCCCATAGAACTGAATCGTACCGTTTTCCTTGCGACGTGACGGAGCGTGCCAACAGGCAGCTGAGATTCTGCTACGGTTCGGCGAGCGCGCAGTGATGATCGTGGCCTCCCTGGGTCTTAGGCCGGCGACCAGCGATCGCGGCCGCTGCTGGCTCGTGGTTAGCCCACGGGCGTGGCTAGGGCAGACGGGGATCCGATCTTGCCTGTTCGCCTCTTCTGCGGTATCTCGCGACTTTCGTGTACGAATACAAAAATATCCCTATGCGGGAATACGTGCCAACGAATGATTTTTATAGCTATTTATTCTATGGCCATCTGCCTTAAGATTGCGTCGACTTTTCTCGATTAAATATCGAGCCAAGAGGTTTGCCATTGTTCCTGCCTCCGCCACCGATGTCGTTGCCATTTTCCTAATACCCTCTACTTCCTATCCTCTAACAATAGGTTCACGTCTGCCGCCATGGTTAGGCGGTAGCGAAGACGTGTCTAGTTCTCGTGCTGTCCCTGGAGGTAATGAACGAGTCATCTCCGCTCGGCTCGGCACGTAGCCGGCCAGTGTTGGTTTCACCCGGCGGTCCGCCCGCCGGTGGGGCGCTGTCTACCTACTGAATGTGTTCGCGCGCCATCTACTCGTGGCGTCGACGCTAAGGTCAACGCGTGATGCTATTGATCGCTGTCACGCGCCCCGGCACGATGACGTGCCTATAGGTGGCGCTGTTCGGGTTGATAATAATAGATTATAAATGAATGATACGTTATTCCTCAGATATTTATTTGTAGGCGCTACAGAGTGGAGGCCAAGTACCGGGAAGCGAAGAGTTGAACGCCCCCGGCCAGGTGGACAGATGACCCAAAGCACCATACTGTGGGTAGTGGGATGCGAAAGGAGGAGGTCCGTGTGTGGTGGCGAGCCTTGGGAGAGACGTATATCTTGCAGTGGAGAGACATGGGCTGATTATGATGATTATTAATAATAAAATGTACATTATTTTAATTGAGTTTGAATCAATTTTCAAGTAGATACAAAAAGAAATAAAACTGCTATGTGTATTATATGCCAAAAAACTGTTCTTTCATATTTAATAACAATTTAAACCTATCACTAATACAAAAATAAATTCTTTTTTCTATTTTTTAATATTTTAATATATGCACTATTTTGTGTTTATTACACTCCTAAATAACAATATCATGTCTTAAACAAGGTAGTACCCGTATTACGGATACTGGAAAACTAATAAACATATTTCAATATTTTTTTTAATATATACAGATATAGATATTTTACACCCCGACAGTACAAATTGACATGTTCATGAACACAAATATTTGCCTAGGGCGGGAACCCAACCAGCGACTTTTTGTTATATAATTAAGTTCTCTAACCACGTGATCAAACGACCAGTCTAGATTTTCGGTTATTAATATTTCAGTTCAGTAATATCGAGTAATACACATAAGATTTAATGGAATCGTTTGCTAATCGCTATGCTGTTACTATATATAATAGATACCCTAATATCAAGTAATATATGATTCCCTACAACAACAATATAATCAGTAATAGGATCACAATGATATCTGCATAAACACTATCATTTAGTAATATAGGTACAAACGTTCTCCGTATAAACGTAGTGAAATGCATGCACTGAAGCGTGTGGGTACGTGGAATAGTCTCAGTGGCGCCACATATATATACTCGTAATAATGTGCTTTATCATTGAAAATGCTTTTTCTATCGCTTCAATAGGGTACCCGTTCTCAAATAAAAGTGCAACTGAAGGCTAGGGTCCTGAGTTATTAAGATAAAGAAATAAGAATGATATAAGGGCCACAATACTGCAAAAAACTTTTTGTAAAATGTTTGTAAATATTTAACCTTAAAAACGCCAATTTTTAATCATAAACTTTTAAAAAACAAAAAGAAATATTTAAAAAAAATTTTTGATTAATAAATAGGTTTCAAAATGGATATTAGTTCTGGTTTCGATAATATTTTAATTAAGGGTAGAAATTTACCCCTCTTGGAAACATTATTTTGGTGATTTCACATTATTTCGTTCAGAATGTGATCATTGGTCATATTAAGCGCCTGTTATAGATATCGTTTCATTTTACGAGGGTAGGGCAAGTAACCCTTTTAAAAAAGTGTCCTTGATGTTTAAAAAATTATATGTATGTTTCGTGCCTTCTAGGTTGGTAAATGTGAATTGTAACTTTTTATCTCCAAGGACTTTTAAGTATCTCAATGAAATAAAGTCATTTCCAATACGCCGGTAGGTCATTGGGCCATGACTACTGTGGATGTTTTTTTTTGTGATATTTCATGAATGGTAATGACCTTGCAAAATGTTAAATGTTTTTGCTCATTGTTTTTATTTGTTCGCTATTTTCGTTAATATTTCTAAAAACAATCAGTTTTACAAAGTATTCGATTATAAAACTTTGCTAGGTCATAAGACGGGTAATTAGTAGCTTCGGAAGATATTTTATTATTACTTGACTTCATGGTGGAAAAGTACCTATAACAAAAAAATATCATTTTCTATCCGGTTTTGAGGCTACAAGAAAAATCTGTACTATGTGATAAGAGTTTGGTAAACGAAGGTTAGGGACAAAACATATTAATTCTCATGTTTATTTATTTAGAGAAAATGAGAAAACTTTTTATTCCTTGTATCTGTAGTTAATAAATAAAAGGTTTTATGGGGAATTATTTCTTAGAGTACACATTGTGAGTACAATTCCTTGTGAAAAAAAAATTATTTTTTCAAATCGCAGAATATTTAGTATTTAGTTTATTTGAGAATGGAAAGGTTAAGTTTGTTTATTTCATTGCAAAGAGCGAAGCAGAGCAGAGCGTTTTTATTAATAATTATTTTTAACTATAGTTCGCCTCAAACTTTATGGCGGATCGGAATACAACGCTATAGGCGTGCTTGCGCAGGTACAGTCATGTCCCTTCGCTCCACTGCGTCCCGCTACACCTAAAACTGGTTACTGCGACTTGTGCCTATGTTCACATCCGCCATAAAGTTTGATTGGAACTGTAACTAAATGATAGCGACATTATTCCGTTTTCTGAAAAAGCTCTGGAGAGTGTTCTGAATTGGTGTATCCAAGAGTTATACAGAATTATCTTAGTTGTGTTAACATACATACATCTATGCTTGTCCGAATTTTATAAAAATATGAAAATTTCTTAGTCTTACATCAACCAAATTGGTGATTGTCAAAATATACCGATGCACCTTGATATTCTCCAATATCGGATAATCACTGCCGTTGGTCCCGGTTGCAATCAATAGATGGCAGTCGTAAAATCCACGAACCCGCACTGAAGTAGCGTGGTAGATTAAGCTACCAGCTCCCTCATCACGAGGGCAGGCCTAAATCCTTGCAGTGGCACATTAATGGGCTGACGGTATGGTATGGATAATCACGGTGGCATATACTTTTACCATAAAAGTACGAATTGACTAGAAACCTTTTTTGCGTTTACCGTCTAACCACTCATACTATAGCTAGCTGGTGTAAGATGGCGAGTTTTAGTCCGAGTTTCAGTGCGCATTGTCTAACCGCGCCCCCGAAAATCCCCGAGCGCCGCGCCGGTCCTTCAACCCCGCAAAATTGCGTGATGTCCCTTCGAAACTTTGAATTGACATTTTATGGCTGTTGATTAAAACAAAACGCTGCTGTCAAATTAATTAACTCTATGAATAATATGAAAGTTCGTTAAGCAACAATTATAAGTTCACGTCTATTATTGTCTAATTTTTTTAGATTTATACTGATCACTGGGTTAATTCCTACTGAGAGATGAATGTTATACTGCTTCAAATATAGTATTAAATTATATATCTACTAGTATGTATACTTAAATGATCCAGTTTATTTTATTTAGGACACCGTTGGAGCCCTGTCGCGCGTGTCGGTCCACGTACGATAGCGCTCCGAAGTTTCGAAGTAGGTACGACTTAATTTTCTAACAAAATAATGAGTTTCAAACTTTTTGTACGTAGGGGCACACCAAAATGATCGGGAATCGGGTATCTACTCTCGGGTGAGTTAGGATGATTCTTTTCTGTTAGGTAAATATTGGCAATTTAGAATCGTGATGACGTTTACACAATTAATAATAAAAATTTAAAGAAAAAATATATTTCCTTTTTAATTTGACAAGTCAATACGAAAATGGAGGTCATTTGTGAAAATTTCCGTGCTATAATTTATCGTCACTTTTCAACAATAATAATACATGGGACATCCAAAACAGCGCCATCTAGTCCCAAAGTAAACAAGTATTATGCTCGCGTTATGGGTTACGAGACAACTGATATACATATTTAAATATTGTTTATAATACTATATAAATATTTTACACCCAGACACGGAACAAATAGACATGTTCGTACACACAAATATTTGTCTAGGGTGATATTTAAGCCCGCGACCCTTGGCTCCGCAGTTAGAGTTTTTAACCACTCGGCCTATCGGTCAATCAATACGAATATCTTGTGGAGCTTGTTTTTATTTATGATGTTGAAGCACCTAGTAAAGCTACAATATATCGCCGGTATGCAGGATTCCAGGTGTCGTGATAGCCCAAAGCGCAACGAACCTATCTCAAATTTATATAAGGCCATAGGGCCATGGTTCGAATCCGGGCGTGTATCAATGAGTTTTTCTGACTTAAGTACATAACTATCACTGACTCCGTGTCTCGGAGAGCACGCTAAGCAGTCGGTGCCGGGCGCTGTCAATAGATGGCGGTCGTTACAATCCCCAACCTGCAGTGGAGCAACGTGGTGGATTTAAGCTCAAAGCCCCCCCCCCTTACCCTGGGGGAGGCATAAGCCCCTGCAGTGGGGTAAAAATGGGCTGATGAAGAAGATGAAGATGCAGGATTCCAACTAGGTCGTGTCTCTCTCAGCACCATACCTTTTTCAGCAGGACTAGCATGCACACCGCGACAAAATTGTTCGACGCATTATCTCGTGCCAAAACGAGATATCTCCATATTACGCCACATATAAAGCTTCGTTTCTGCATAAGATAATGCGTCGAAATTTTTTGTAGCAGTGGGTATGCTAGCCCTACACGTCAATCAAAAACAGTGGTAACGCCTGAAAACGTTGCTTTTGTGCAAAAAATTATACAAGGAGACCAGCATGAGACATACGAGCAAATTTGGGCAACTACGGGTTTTAATTTGCCTGAAGAGCATAATAATAATAATAATAATAACATAATAATAACACACACAATCACAACAACGTCTTGGCCCCAAACTAAGCATTAGCTTGTATTTTGGGTACCAAGCGAAGACACCACATACATATAACAACCAAGACCCAGTGCCAGTATTAATATTCATCATATAAATACTGACCCGACCAGGGATTCGAACCCGGGACCTCCAGCTCAGCAGGCAGGGTCGCTGCCCACTAGGCTAAGCGGTCGTCCAAATGCCGCTCTTGTTAATTGGTGCCGGCTTTCTCTGTAAAGTATCAACAGAGGGAAGTCAAAAGCCGTTTATATCGTCGTCTCAGGTGACAAATAATGAATTTATTCACATAAAACTGAAGAAAAACACCAACTGGCAGTAAGCCAATGAAAGTTGTGCGTTTCCACAGCGTGTAAAAAAAGCGGTCTCCTTGTTTGTCTCGAAAAAAGGACATATAGCTACAATTTTATTACAGAACGCAGAACGGTTATCACGGCTCGGTACACCACGGTCTGTTCGCCAGTAATGATGGCTGAACTCCGAAAGGTTATCCTTGAATATAATGGATAAATGTCGCATCATCTTACATCATGATAATTCAAGCTCCTAAACCGCCCAAAAGACAGACGATTTTCCGAAGCAGGAAAACGTTAAATTGATGGCCCATCTTCCGTAAAGTTCTGACCGGCGCCCTAACGATTTCTTTACATTTGCTAGTATGTAAGATTTATTATGTGGCCAGCGGTTTGAAGACCCAGAAACAACAATAGAAGCTTACAAATCGGGAAATTTGTCAACATCAACTTCAGACTGGAATTACTGTTTCAGTGATTGATTTTCCGAGTGCATATCGAATTATAGCAAAGAAAACTACGATGACAAGAAAAATGTTATATCTATCTTGTTTTTTTTTTTATTTCAGTTCATTTCAATGTGCCTCACGTATTGACATTAAATATCAAGTCAACACTTACATAAAGTGGCAGCTAATTTGGCATGTTTCTTTAAGAAATGTATTTTAGAAAATGTTTTACTCGTAAAAGCTTACTATAAAAGAAATTCATGTATTTTCTGTACGTCATCTGAAGTAAAAAGTTTCGGGTTCCATAGAAAGTTTACTCGTTTTATACTAAAATGATCTGAATTGTAAACAATTTAAAAAAAAACCACCGAAAAAAACTATTATTTATCTTGAGGTGAGCTTGTTAGAAGTTAATAAGTTGAAGTTGAGTTGTTGACTTTTGCCTGTGCCCTTACACAACAAAGGTAATGAAAATAGAAACTTATTTCTATTTATGTTATTTTCAACTTATTTTCATTTCAGTTTTCTTTACGTCACGTAGGAATTCATACTAAGCTTTCAATATATAGATATATAAACACCGACACATCTAAAAAACCTGCCAATTGAGGATCCAATATGAGCACCAAGGGTCTCATGCTGGTGGCACGGATCTCTGGATCCGTGTGTTGGAAATGTATTTGTGTTATTTATTTATCAAAATGCACTAGACTTCGCAAAAATTCATGAAGGAAAAAATGTTTATTTGCGTTGGTCTCAGTTTACTAACCCTTTAGTCTCAAAATGTCCATTTACAAGCTACATTGAAAATTGGCATTTTCGGTGTTCAATATTCATATCATTATTGTACATAATATAGAGATTTGTAACTAGTCTGGTTTTTGAAGTGCACCCCTTAACAAAAATGATCAAAACTTACAAGTTTTTTACATTTTTTACCTCACATTTTTTATTTTTGAAAATACAAAAGATAAGAAAATATATTTGCGTTTTATGAGTTCTAGAAAATGACGCCCGAAATATTAGGGTAAGAATATAAATTTGTAACGTTTTTTAAACATGAAAAATAATTTAATTGAATTTCAGTTTTAATATTTGGTTTTTGTCTAATACGTAACAAAAAAAAACTGAATTTCAAGTTTTTTTTTACTCATATCGTCTACTAGTTAGAAAGCCATGACATACGAATGGCTGGAAGACGGCACGACAAAGTGATTGCAAAAAGGTTAAATTTAGCCCTTTGTGTATGAAACCACAAAAAGAACCAAGAACCAAAGTCTACGCTGTCATATATCAGTTGCCCAATTTTTCTCTTAATAATGTGACACGTAGTTAAGTTTAATATATCGAAATAATGTGTACGACAACAACTGGGCGGACCCACCTTAGCTATTAAAGAAAAAATACGACGACGTTCAATCGCCAATAGACCGTAACGAGCGAAATGTTCGAAACAAAATATTTATTACCTCAGTTAAAATGTTTTTACTTTGTTCCACGATAAATAAATGCAAACTTTGGTAAGTAAAAAGATTTACAAACATTTCAAATAAACATAGCCATGATTCGGCTTGAAGATATATGAAGATAGAATATTGTGATAGCCAAGTGGTAGCGAGCCCGCTTCTTGTTTGGAAGGCCGTGGTTTGAATCCCAGGGCATGAATCAATGAGTTCTTCCTAACTTATGTACATAACTATCACTGACTCTGTGTCTCGGACAGCACGTAAAGCCGTCGGCCCCGATTGCCATCAATATATGGCAGTCGCAATATCCACCAACCCGCACTGGGGCAGTGTAATGGATTAAGCTCTAAGCCCGCTCATGCCGAGGGGAGGCCTAAGCCCCTGTAGTGGGGCATTAATGTGCCTTTGGTATGGTATGAAGATATGGCTGTTTCATTCCGAGTCCTATTTAATGAAAGCTAGCATGACAATAACTTCGGAGTGGTTAAAAGAGAATGCAACATGCATGGATGTATAAATACCTACTATTACGTCCATGGCCTTTCGAACAAGACGTTTTATGACAACTGTCTCATTTCGTCACCAATGTAAGATTTGTAGCCTAATTAGTCCCAGACAAGTAGCTGACCTGTCTTTCTTCTTTAAAGTAATCAACGAAATTATTGATTCACCAGAAATCTTGGCCGATTTTAATTTTGTTTGTTCTAGGACTGAACTTAGAAGTAGAAGGCTGCTATCAGTCCAACGGTCAAACAAAAACTATGTCAATCATGGACCCAGAAACAGGATTGCTAGGTTGGTGAACCGATACTTTGGTGATCTTCAGCTTTGTTGGTGCATGCTTTGCGTCGTTCTCGGCTGATGTTAAAAAATTGCTATGTGCTAAGTTTGCATAATAATATTCACATGTATAATGCGGTGTAATATCTTTCGTAATTCATTTAATTATGTATACTCATTTACCTCTTTAATGCTTAATGTTTAATGTATACTGCTGATTACCATAACATCAACCCATTAATACCCCACTGCAAGGGCTTAGGCCTCCGCTCGGGATATAGAGGCTTGGCGCTTAATCCACCACGCTGCTCCAGTGCCGATTGGCATAAATAAATAAACACATTCATTTGCAAACGCCATTGCATATCACAACTGGTCACTCATATAGTCGACACGTGCATGTATCATAAAATGGGCGTCAACGCGTCGTACACCAAAAATGGATGTTTATACATACGGTTGTCAACCAGCGTTGACATCTGTAAAAACTACTATATTAGTCCTAAAAGTTTTATACGGAATAGAAAAAAAATAAGACAGTGAAAGGTAGGTAAAATACATGATTTAGAAAGAAATTTACTTAGACAATATCGACAAGTACTTCAAAATAAGAAATATCTGTTAAAAACTTTTATTAACGCCGTCTATTGCCTTCGTTGCCGTCTTTAAGTTTCGTGTATTTTGCGATGAGATGTATCAATTGGCTGTCGAAATAGACAAGACAGCCTAGCGTGATTTGTTAATCCACGACTCGTTAATGTGATTGGTTGTTAGAATACTATGCCAATTAGAGACCACTCTGAAGAGAAACTTTAAAGATTTAAAAGATAATAATAATAATAATAATAATAATAATAATAATAACACACAATCACAACAACGTCTAGGTCGCAAACTAAGCATTAGCTTGTATTTTGGGTACCAAGCGACACCACATACATATAACAACCAAGACCCGGTACCAGTATCAATATTCATCATATAAATACTGACCCGACCTGGGATTCGAACCCAGGACCTCCAGCGCAGGCAGGGTCGCTGCCCACTAGGCTAAGCGGTCGTCGAATAATATTTCCCTATTTATTTCTTTTAATATTTGTTTATATTTATGAGTCCATACAATATCACCGGTATCAAAATTGTCTACATCGAATATATTTTTGACATCTCTCTCGTGCCCGACAGACGACTTTGTAACCTTACACTGAAGTGAAATCTGAATATGTGAAACATTTAGAAGAAACAACACAACGACTTATGAAAACGTCACGCGATCAGCCGTGAACTGAGCTTCCTCTGTGACACCATCAAGCATCGATATGTCTGCTCATAATTTTTTCGTGAGTTCTAAACACTTGTAATAAAACGTCTGTTTTTAAAGTATAATACACAAGAATAATTAATTATGCTGGCTACCATTCCATTTGTCTTAGGAAACCTGTTATTATATTTCGGGTTCGGGTTCGAATCCCAGGTCGGGTCAGTATTTATATGATGAATATTGATACTGGTACCGGGTCTTGGTTGTTATATGTATGTGGTGTCTTCGCTTAGTACCCAAAATACAAGCTAATGCTTAGTTTGGGGCCTAGACGTTGTTGTGGTGTATACGTCATTATTATTATTATTATATATAAAGCGTTATACAAAATACCTTCACATGTCTAAATATACATATATTTTTTCACCTACATGTTTGTTGCACGCGATAATTTTTCGAGAAAATTAAGTACCTAATAATTACACAGGTATTAAAATTTAAAAACAAAAACGAAAAAAAATTTACTTGCCGCGAATCATATTCACACTGGCCAGCAACTATGAACGAAAGATTTTGTGTAAATTCGAAATGTCAACAAAACCTTGTATCTAGATAGTTTTTGATCAGTACTGTTAGTTTTTAATCAAATGTTTTTTACGCAATACATGTTTACATATTAGTGTTAACAAAAAAAAACCGATTACATAACTAGCAATCCCTACAGAGAAGTGCATTTTTACCATATATATTGACCAACTTCCAAATCGAATGCTTAATAATAATTATAAATATAAATGTAGGTTCACGTAGACTAAAACACATATGCATTGTGCTGTCTTGTCTTTACAAATGTCGTGTAATAAACTTCATACCTTGTATTTTTTATTTTTTTCGAGCATATTTTTATTAATATGCTTGTATTAATGATTCATCCGCGACAACCGGTAATGAATCCACCAAGAACCTTACAGATTATACCGCTTATATTGAAAGAAATAAAATAATACCCTGACAATTCATGAACTCTCAAAGAGTAGGTATTGAATAAGTTTAACCTATACACTACACATTAACCAAATTTGGTCAGATCGAAAGTCGAACGAGCCACTTAATTAACAGAGACAATTGATTGATAACGATTGATAACAAGTTAAAAGGTTAATAATAGTTAAATACGACAATGTATAATAGACAGAATATATGTCATAATTTGTCATAAATGAATTTGTTATTCTATTAAATAACCAAAATTGTATATTATACAAGGTGAAATAGTCTCTCACTAGGTTACTTCATAGTTTATTTATATGGCTCGAGGTTGGCGCTATTTCTATAAAAAGCAATTTTTCTTTTTAAATTAATATCACGTGAATGAACATGCTTAACGTATCTGTTACATTTCAAGATTGGATTTGGTATTGAGACTGTTTGTTTATTGACAAAACAGCGTCCCACGCTTTTATCCTAGAATAGTGTACTTAATTACAAACTTACTCTAAGGTTTACGGTAATGCGCTTGGCTTACGCTAAGACCCTTTTGAACGAGGTAAACAAAGAGAACAGGTTTGTTAAATACTTTTTCGTTCCAGTGCAGTACTTACAAAAGCGTGATTTTATTTTTTTAATTAAATTTATTTTTTACTTTTTAGCTTTATATATAAGAAGATAATTTAAGCAATTTCGATATTTCGATAATTTCGATAATTGACAGGATATTGTAAAGCTTGCTTTTACTGGAGAACCTAGATAGTACTCGTATTTGATATTTAAGGTCTATTTCTTTGATTCAAACATACTAAAATAAAAAAATATGCTATATCCTCTTCGGGGGCATATTCTATGTGTGGACTATATTTGTTCCAAATCCGTTCATCAGTTTCACTGTCACTGAGTAACAAACAAACATCCAACCTTTCGTATTTATATTAGGAGTATTAATACCTTACTATTTCAAAAAACCTTTTGACTCCGTCATTAGACTTTAACCTATTCACTATACATTAACCATATTTGGTCAGATTCATGGTCACAACCTTTTTAATTAACAGAGACAATTTATTGATAATGATTGATGACTAGTTAAAAGGTTAAAAACCATTCATGGTAAGAGGGCATCTCAAAATGATTGCGACAAGGCCAAACACGGTTAGGATACGTTGTTAAGTTATGGAGTTTCTGTGCCTACCTTCCGGCTTCCTGTTATATTAATCAAAGCTACCATACTATTATATTTTCATGAGAACTACGCATAATTCCCAAGTGTCCCAATTAATTAAGGCTTAATCCACCACGCTGCTCCAGTGCGGGTGGTGGATTTTAACGACTGCCATCTGTCGATGGCAACCGGGACTGACCGTTAAACGTGCTCTCCGAGGCACAGTCAGTGATGGTTATGTACATATGTCAGAAAAAACTCATTGGTGCCTTAGGATTTGAATCACGGCCTTATAAACAAGAAGCGGGCTCGCTATCACTCGGCTATCACGACATTTCGTTATTCGTGCATTCGTGGATTTAATTACATTCCTAATATTCACACATATAGGCAAATACAATGATATATAAAAAAATGGATGCAGCATTACCATGGTTTCTGATGGTCCGCTATTTCTTTATGACGAAGCGTCAAATAACTACAAAGTTCTTCTAGTCTCTTTCATAGCTTGTCTTTGTTTTTGTTTATATGAAATTTGACCAATACATAGATAGCTATGGTGACAACTGACCTATAAGTAGTGATATATATCTATATGTAATAATAGGGTAAGTTGATAAAAAAGTGTCAAAACAATTTTAACTTTAAGAGTATAAACGTGCATTCCTTTCTACCGAATAATTGCAGACATAATTTATCAGAACTCAAAATAAAGAGACACTTGTATACTTTTAATTTTTTTAATTAAATCGATAATATACGGAAATGTTACGTATAAACATTTATTATAGATGTAAGCGTAGCGTAAATACCGAATTAATGTGTTCATAATGACTTGCATTTCTATTATAAGATGGGTTTCGCTTAAATTTTGACTTATTTGATACCCTTGTCACGATACTTATAAGTTAAGGCTGGCCTGCTTAGATAGCAGGGCTGAATAGTTTGCTTCCCTTCGCTCGGAATGTCCTCTTTTAACCCTATTCATGTCGTCGTGAAAGCTCACTCACGAAATCGACATAAGAAACCAAGGCCAATTACAAAATATATTATGTATAATATAAAATAATAATATTATCAGGGACATCCCACATTAAAATTCAATATAAAATATACAACAGTTAATTTTATTAATCGCAAATTTATTTTGTAATTTATAACGAACGAAAAGCCTAAGATAAGTAATCTTTAAAAGAAGGCTGTGGTCCAAGCAAGCATTACATTTTCAAAATTTTAATTACTAAAATAATACAACAGTAATAATAACACCTGGGACATCCCACAATACACCATCTAGTCTCAAACTAAGCAAAATTGTATTATGAATACTAGCCGCTGACACACACTTAAATATATTTTATAATATAGTTATAGGTATATAGATGTTTTACACCCAACACGGAATAAATAGATATGTTTATACATACAAATATTTGTCCCGGCGTAATCGAACCCGCGACCTTTGGTTTTGCAGTTAAGGTCTTGGAGATAGGTTAAATTAATTATAAAAAATATAAAAATAAAATAAGAAAAAAGTTTGTATTATATTCAATGTCAAATTATTATAAAGTATATTATAGGGATTTTGTTCTGCGAGTTAACACTTTCATAAATTGTTATATATCCTATTCTATATTTTTTACTGTTTTTCGGTTATAATCCGTAAATCATAACGGGAGCGCGTAAAACTTTCCCTTCACACTCATGCTGCTCCTTGAAGTCGATACGAGTACCTACAAGTAAAATAGTAATAGGGGTGTTAGAATAGCTTTGAAATACACTGTTTTGTTATGTAACACTACTTCCCTCCGTGACTTTGCTCGCTTGGTATATCGATATGTCTATAATAATAATAATCTCCACACAGCGCCATCTAGTCCCAAAGTAAGCAAGTATTATGCTTTTATTATGGGGTACTAGACAACTTGTAAACATACTTAAAAACTCCTTTTTTTATAATATATACATATATAGATACTTTTACACACCCAAACATGGAACAAATAGACATGTTCATGCACACAAATATTTGTCTCGGGCGGGAATCGAACCCGCGAACCTTGGCTCCGCTGTTAGGATCTATAACCTTTCGGTCGTTCGGTCAGTCTACCTATGTCATTATGATTGCTTTAAACATAATTTTTTTTTTACACATGAAATGTTAATTCAGAATCTTTATTTTCTTTTGCAGTACGAATTTTACATGTGAAACACATAAAATTATATTTCAGAGTGAATATTTCTAAACATTAACTGGTGTATATTTGGCCTACAGAGTATATTTTATTGCTCACATTTTTCGAACCCACGACCCCTGGCTCCGCAGCTAAGGTCTCTAACCACTCTGCCAGTAGGTCAGTCAAAGAATATTTAACAATGTGTATCAGTTGTCTAGTACCCATAATACAAGCATATTACTAGCTTACTTTGGGACAAGATGGCGCTATGTGGGATGTCCTAGGTATTATTGTTATCCATTGAAAAACTTTGAGGTGTATCAGATAGTTTGCATTGGTGTCAAATCGGCGACATTCGTTTCTAAGCAAGTGGATCTGTATAACAATTAAAGCATATTCTTGATTCGTTGGACACAACAAAAATTACAAAATTTAAAAACAAAATACCCAAAATAGGTGACGCTTACATTTTCAGTCATAACAACGATTTTAATTTTATCAGATTTCAGTTTTGCGCACTTTCGCTTTAGTACACTCACGCCTTGTAAAAACAATATAATATCTATGCCAAAGTCCCAACTAAGTAACAAAAAAGGCCCTCTTTCAAGTTAAAACATATAAATAGTTATATAAATAATAATAATAATAATAACGTTTATTTACCAAAAAATATTATATACATTATTGAAGTACAATAACTCCACCACTAGGCCTAGCCTGTATCGGTGGAGTCATTTACATTTGTGTTTTTTTGTTTTTACATTAACAGTATTACTCAAAATGCACCATAAATATATATACAAGAATTAAAACAATTTAAATTTTTTTATATAATATTTATTTTTATATCTTATTATTTATATAAATTAACTAAATATAATTAAACAGGTGTTTTATTTATAAATAAACTACTTATTAATAAATAATTAATTTAAAATAAATATTTATACTAAATACTGTATTCTACAGATAGCGTTATCATACATTAGACTAAGCACTTCCCACTCTTGGCGCTTTGTCTCAAGAAAAGACAATTGCATAAAATAATACCTAAGACCTTCGTAGAGAATTTTAAACTCTTTAACTTTGCTAATAACTACAAATATCATTTAGAACAAAAGAAACGAGATATTTACAATAAGTGAGTTTTGTCACCTTTGACTTTGAATATCTTGACTCGTGTACACATGTTTCTATGAGGCATTTGAGCTAACTTTTTCTATTATTACCTACTTATAAGTTTTATTTACAAAACAGCTCACTAGCCAAGTTTTCGAAGATGGTTCTCTACATTTCACTAAATTCATATTTGTTCTCTAGACCTCCACCCCCATTTCACAATTAAATTATGAATAAAATAAAATAATTAATTAATATAACAGAGTATACTCGCAGTGCGTTTCGTTTAAATGAATTTTGAATATATTGTTTTTTAAAGATTTGTGATTCTGTATTTGTAACATGCTTTGCTAAATATAACGTCCAATAACAAAAAAATAACATCGATGTTTTTTCCCAAAGTACGCCTCTAAAATCTAGGACATTCAACTGTCTGGAGACCAATTTAAAATATTTTCTTTGTGTTCACAAAACATTGTAATATCAAAACAGGAATCGAACCGTAAACATTTTCTTTGGAGACATCTTATTTTTATGTCTCACTGGTCCTTTGGCAACGTGCCACGAAATAGAAATACATTGTGATGTCGTTTCATTCATAGGTTTATTCATGAATGGTACGATTCACTCGTACACAACACTATCTGTCACAACTCACTAGGGTCTGTGAAAAAAACTTTCATTGGAAAAACTTGTTCCGTATAACAAGTTCGTAAGCATTTTCTCTAGAACATTTTCTTGTGAGCTAAATTCACCATAAGCAAGCATGTATGTCTGATAAATTTTCAGGTTTTTCTTTTGGTTGTATAAAAAATAAGACTGGATGTGTTTTTAAAATAAGAAATGACAATAATTAATAAATATGTATTTATCAATAATTAATAAACTTTATATGGCGTGTTTTTGACCGAGACTACCGGTTGACCTTAATTGATGCTCTAGCCGCGCTTTCTCCACCCTCTATTTTGAAAACAATTCAACGTATAAAAGATATATCAAAACAAAATTTGTAGGGAATTTAATATTCTACAATATTGATTATAAATACAAACAGCGAAAAACTAATAGGAAACGAGATATTTGTAAAAAACTTGCAAAAAATCTATTTTTGCAACATTTGACCTTAAATAGTTTAATAGTCGCGTACACACTACCATATGTATGTTTTGAGACAACTTTTAGAATTTCAAAATACAGGTTTATACAAATTTATAGCTGGGTATCTCAAATTCCGAGATACTTACTTAATTTTGACTAAGACGACTGGACTAATCACTGCCATGACATCTACTCCAGAAAATAATGATTTTTATTTTTTCTTTATATTAGGATAACTGTTACACGCCGAGTGAAATGTTACCAAATGGAGTCAAATATTTATATGAAATACAATTTTTGTAATTATTATAATAATAATGCTAGATAACACGACAGAACAATACAACTAGAAAGAGGATACTTAGAAAATCCAAGTGGGCGGATCTGACTATGGACATGTCTGATAATGTGATACACATACAACGGGTCGAATATCAGCCAATCATAAGAGCTGTTTTGAAATTTCAATTACTCTGAAGCAATACAGTTCTTAAAGCCCTCTGAATAAAGTACTGATGTTATAGTAATATTTGTATCAGCTTCTATTGGCTTGCACCAAATACCCATAAGACCGCATTACATTTATATTTTAGTAACTCAAAGTCCAATCCAATCAGATGTAATTAACAATGGTATCTATTTGGATAATGAACTACAAACATTGATACACATTTCATGGAAATACCACCAGATCTTATAAACTGAAGAATCAAAATATTACATAATAAAATGTAACAGTAAACAAAAGTATTTCATTGACTGTAAATAACTCAATATTTTTGCTACTTTGTTACTACAAAAGCGGGACTCGGGCATGCCATAAATCGAGTGAAAGCAATTTAATGCAGTAGAAAAGCGTTCTCCGTGTAAATCTAAACAAATTGTTATATATTAAATAAGTTTCTAGAAGCTTCGAAGCAGCTGAATTCACTTTAATAACTCTACGAAGATATAGATAATATTACAAATCAACTCAAATTAAAAAAAAAAAACCGGTCAAGTCCGAGTCGTACTTGCGCTATGAGGATTCCGAAGGCACTACTGTTATATGACGTATTTATAGCTACCACCACCAGATGGCGCGAAAATTTAAAAACCCATGCCAATTGAAATAAAATAAAAAATATTATTATGTTTTTATTATATGATATAATTATTAATTACCAATTTTCGGATTTTTCTCTTTAGTAGTGCAATAATAATATTTCTTATCTTCTTTTATGACGATTTTTTTTCTTTTGAGATACGGAACCCAGTAGATAGAGAAATTTAACGCAGGACGTTATATCATAGAAGAAAAACACGATTTTAATATTCGTTACGTGCCTTCCTCAATTTCGATTATCGAAATTCATGTTACCCGAAAGCATAAAATTAGTGACAGAAAAATAAATTCGATTTCAATTCGATGCAAAACAAATGAGTATTATCAAATCGACGTTTAAAGAGAATTTTCTGGTAACAGGTGGAACGACCGAACGCTGAATTTAAAAGTATCAAGCGAGAGTCCTCAGTTGCGTCAATGGCAATGACAATGCCAAGTGTAGAAACGAAAAATAAAATCACATTGGCTACGTAATCGTCGTATGAAGACATTTGAAAATTAATATCATTTCGCCGTAAGTGATAGTGAGTAAAGTGAAAACAGTATCGTAAGTTTGAAGCCAGGAGAAAGAAGTTTGAGTTGCGTAATTTGGGTTACAACACGTTACATATACACTGAGAAGTGTTCTTCACAAAATATGATGGTCCACCATCAGTAGAGCAATCGATGATCGAGATCATCATAAATACGAGGAAACAGATGAGGAAAAAATACGTGTCATCATCATTGTGTTACAGGAACTATAATTTCCGCTGATGCATTATTTCTTCCTCTTCGTGTTCCTCGTTATTATATTATGGGGTTACATTCATTGCTCGACTGTTGATGAACACTTTTTTTCAGGGTAGCTCATTTCGTTTTTGGCCAAACAGGGACGTTATTTGAGTTAAAATTTAATTCGTTACAATTTACACCGAATTATGCCATGTGTTGCGTTCAAAATCGGGTATCATCTGGTTGTCTCCATCAGCCCTTTTTTATACCCCACTGTAAGAGCTTAGGCCTCCCCTCAAGATGAGAGAGCTTAGAACTTAAATTCACCACGCTACTCCAATGCGGGTTGCGGATTGTAACGACCGCCATCTATTGACGGCAACCGGTACCGACTGCTTAACGTCCTCTCCGAGTCATGGTGTCGGTGATAGTTAATGTACTTAAGTCAAAAAAAAACTCATTGGTACACGCGCGCATTCGAACCACGGCCACATGGCCTAATAGGTTTGAAACTGGTTCGCTGCGTTCGGGCTATCACGATTTAAATAACTGGCTGTCTACTCACCTGAAAAGCGAGACTACTGATAGAGATGAGTTGTGTTTGTCATGGCCGACTACTATCAAAGTAATAATTAAACGTAATTTGAGCAACTAATACTGCGATGGTTTACCATTCCTATTACACACAGAATTCGCAAGATTGTACTAAATTCTAAATTCTGAACCATTCTACGTTTGTTCAAGAGAACACATCGCCCCTGGCCTTGGAGTCAAGCGAGTAGTGCTTCGTATACCCCGTTGTTAAGATCCTCAGATTTAAGGGCCTTTTATAACATAATCTTTATCACTGACGGCCTACCATCCTCTAGAATCACCGTGGTATTATGAAACATTATTAATTACAAAGGAGTGTAATTGAATAATATCTGAGACATACAAAAGTGAATTACACGGTATCAAGTAAAGATACCCTAAACTTGAAAATGTAGCGTTATTAGTTAAAGTAATGGCATTAATAATTAAGGGGCATTAATTTGTAAAGTACGGTCACAATGCTAGGACACAATAAATCGTGATTTTGTAGTAATATCAAATAATTCAATTAAGTCTTAAAATCAAAACACAAAACGCCATATATAAGAAGAAGAATAAGTTTCAAGACATTTTAACTGTTTTTCACAAAAAAAAAAAAAACAACATTGTAACAAATCAAACATTGTAATATCGTCTACTGAAGTATATTATGATTACTTATGAATAAACAACTTTTTAGTTTATAGGGGACATACGAGTACGATAAAAACTTTCGAAATAATTACTATTGCTGCTTCAAATGGAATGTATACAGGAAGAAATTTTGACAACCATACAAAAAATTTCTAGATGTATCACCAATAGAGCTCATTATGTAAATAAATATATAGGTTACATTTCATAATACATTATTTTATCGACAGTGTCATTTTATAACGTTTGGTTGCCTTCTTTGTGACGACATGCCCGAGACCTTGCGACCGAGATGATGCAACCTTCTATCTAAACTGGCGTGCGGTGGTCGTGAATGTTGACTACACATATTGTTTTTTTTTTCAGGAAAGGTTTGTGTAGTGATATCTTAATATTTTCTATTGAACGATACTAAAAGGAAAAAAGACGGCCATCCGTTTTTCACCAAATATCATTTTATTATGGATGGTTGTTAAAATTTCACAATTAATCTGTTATCATGGCTTTAGTCGAAGGTAATAAATACATCGACGAAGTAATCGTACCGTACTGTGACAAATTCCTTAAGGAAACTACAGCCGATTTGACAGGCATCATATTTTTGCATGCTTTCGTACTATTTATTATGATTTCTTCTTGTTCCAGTTGTTTCTTATCATTTATACATACCATTTATACTAATTCAATTCAATTTCCTGGTGGTTTCTAAAATGGCTCCATGTGAAGCCTCCACTACGTGAAATGATCCTGAATTCGTTGGAGAACAATATTTTGTAGCCAGAACTGAATTCTGGTCGCTACATGTTCGTGAACTTAATACTGTGTACTATTTAACAGGGCACAGAATAGCCGCTATGCAACGCACGTCCTGTGGCGTATATGTGGCAGTGCGGTCACTAGTTTAATGATTTCTTTGTACTCATATTTGTGTGTTATCATCAGAATTTTAGATGACCGTAATCGTATTTTATAGAATTCACATTTATTAATAAGACCAAATTTCCAGCAAATTCATGCTTACTAATAACGTATTAAAACAACTTAATTTTAGTTTATATAAAGGTATTGACTCCTTATAAGTTCGTATCGGCTACCACCTTTTAACAATAGATATTCCAGTCACGTACGGGTTATATAGCAAAGTCAAAAATTTATGAAACAAACATCTTTTTCACTGACCTCTTCAGTTCGATAAACCTCGACTTGAATCGTAGATGAAATTTGGAATGCGCCTTTGTCGTTTCTGATTGGACAAACGCACACACACCGTATTATGTCAAGTCAATCACATGGCGAGAAACCACTGCATGTACACTATAGTACAGTTTTTATAGTTTCAAACCTATAAAGACCCTGACATGTTCCAAACATCTACCAGTAGAATCACCGCCGGTCTCGAGTACGGAAGTCTTCGTCTTGTTACGATTAGTGTTTTATAATCTAAATCGGTCTATTCGTTTGGGAGCTATAGTTCGCCTCAAATTTTATTGCGGATCGGAATACAACGCTCTAAGCGCGCTTGCGCAGATACAGTCATATACCCCTCGCTCCACTGCATCCCACTACACCTAAAACTGGTTACTGCGACGCGACTTGAGCCTGTGTTCACATCCGCCATAAAGTTTGATTGAGACTATACGAGGCCACAGATACACAGACGTACATGTCACATTTATAAAACTTTTTTTTCGTAGGGGGTTAAAAACGACGATTCGATCGACACAAACCGCACGCTGACTCTAGAAATCACTTTAAAAGGATCATCACAACGCGCAGTATGATATACCTGCGCCACTCTTCTGTTTATTACTATAAATGCTCTATGTATGTACTTTATTTTTCATCGAAGTGTATTACAATAGCAGAATCATTTTACGATGGTGAATTAGATACATTACGAGCCATGTTTATTCCTTTTAGTTCGCCTTTTCCGTATACGAAATTCTAAACCTTGACCCTTGATTAAAACAAGACACCCTGCTACGTTACTACCTGCGTACCTTTCTCCTGTTCGCGTTCCGCTTTACGTTTCGGTAACTAGTCTGAGGTTTTACATTTAAATGAAGCTCCTTGAGTGTTCGTGCCAGCTGTTGTTTATCTGTGAAGTCTAAACTTTTCACATAATAGGCGTGTGTATTGAGTAGACATAAAACAAAATAACATTTATTAGATTAAAGATCTTTTGTTATATTATTATGACACTACACTGAATTTTACTGAAAAAAGTCTGAGACAAAATCAGTTATGCTAGTATGCACTCGACAATTTATTTATTTCTAATAGTTCCCGTAAAGTATATCCATTATTTTAAGCCACGCCCTTTTAGACGCCGCCAAAGCACTCAGACAAAAAATTTACAAAGAAAACCGCCGCATGTGCCGGCCGTAACAAAGGAACCGACGGCTTGCACGTGCGGCGTACAGTTTCAGCGAAAATTTATCAGTTTATATCGACGTTTCACAGAGAAAGTAAATGACAATATAGAACGCTTTATTATAAACACAGGTAGTGGTGATTCGAAGGATACGTCGGGTGATGAAGAAAGTCATAAGTTTTTGTTTCGTGTGCAGCGAATGTGTTAAGTTTTGTTTCCTCTAAATAAATATATTTTAATTTGTCCATTTCGTCCCTGCTTTGCCTTTCGGAGAACCGAGGTCTAATATAACGGATGGACTTTAACCCATTTTATTTGCTAGCGGGTTATGCCGCGTGTCTATATCCTGACTCTTCCATAATATCGTACTCTTCCCGTCGCACCTGGCCGATGTAGGCGGAACTTTTCATTGTGTATGGTAATGACAATAATGTTAACATTTAAAAATAACAATTAGTGTTACCTAAACTTTCTGTATAAATATTCTAGTATTTCATAACTATACGAAACGATTAAAAAATTAGAATTAAATAACAACTGTCGAAATAGATTTTTTTTCATTACTCATCCAAAGTAATTATTTATACAGAGCACTTTGAGGTGATCTCAGAGGTTCTCATTAGCGTCTACCCATCAGTAGAAATAATGAAAATATGTAATTCTTTTTTATTTTATTTGACGATTAGCGCTCGTAATGAAAAGCGTAAAACAATTACTGAAGACTTTTTTGTCCAAACGAAATATGTTAAAATGGTTTTAGAAACAGTTGTTTTAAGTTTCGTCGTCTCTACTTGATTTATCTTACTTCAACCTTAATTCATTTGTTAGTCGATCGGTCAGTCCATTACCGCAAAGTATCTCGAAAACTATTATTAATTTAGAGTTCGCCCTATAAAATAATGTGGATTTAAAGCTTATATTGAAATTATTATCAAAATTTATAACTTACACCCTTTTACATAGAATCATGAAATTCGGGGTAAAGATGATTTCGCCTATAAGAAAAGGAAAAATTCTGATAATTACTAGTTTATTATTTTGTTTTTTAATTTCCTATTTCTTTTAATAGAAGAGGGTCATAAAAATGTTTACTGAGAGCTGTAAAATAAATGAAGAATTTAATATTAAAAAATTTTCAGAACATTATATTAAATATTTAAAAAAATATAAGAGTATGAGATGACTAATAAAAGATACGCCTTTTGTTAATATGAACACAGGGTAACAAAAACTTAGGTATGACCTGGAAATAACATATCGAAAATGTGATGAGCATGTTAAGAATATTCCTTTTTTGAACGTAACATTTTTATTACAAAATTTTATTAAAAACACAGGTAATTAGACTGATTTAATTTTATTTATATTACATAACAGTTATATTATCTAAACAAATATATATGAATTAAATGTCACTTCGGTAGGTTCAGAGATTGGGATGATTACGGTTTTTTTTGTCTTTTTTTGTAGTTTCGTCTTGAGGCAAAGTAGGTTAAGATTCTATACGTAGAACATAGAACGTAACGTAGAACAGTCACCTCGAGTTTGCTAGTGTAGTGTGGAACCCACAATATTCCGTCCATATTTCTCGCTTGGAGAAAATTCAAAATAAATTTTTAAAGTCTCTTGACTACCGAACTGGTAATGATTTTAATAGTTACATTAGTTCTGCTAAACGACATAAAATTATGTCGTTAAAAGATAGAAGAACTTACCTAGATTCTTTGTTTCTGTTTAAGATTATTAACAATTGCATTGATTCTTCCACATTACTAGAAAAAATTAATTTTCGTGCAAGTCGACCCTCTTCACGTTCTAAAGACACCTTTTACATTCGTTCTTTTAACACCAACTATGCAAAAAATACATTCATTAGGAGATCCACAAGTGCATATAATGCAGTTTTCAATGAAATTGATATTTTTGGCTTGTCATTGTCTCAGTACAAAATGAAATTAAAAGATAAATTATTTTTAGTTTAGATAGTATTAGTTTTTTAATCTCTTGTATACATAAACAATAATTAGGTAGGAAGATAGTGTTTTGAATGTTGATTTATTTCTCTTTTTTTTTGTTCTTTCTAATGTACATCATATTATTACTCGTCAGTCCTCACATTTCTCTGACGTTATTGTAAGAAAGTATTGCAGATATGTATTACTTGTTATTATGAAGGAAAAGTAATAATTTTTTTTTTGCAGGCATAGCCTGTAGCATCTTTAATGTTAATTAATTTGTATAATGGAAACTCCAGGTCAGTTCAGTACCATGTTAAATTTAATATTGTTTGTATGTGACTGTTTGTTTCAAAATAAAATAAAATAAATAAAAATAAAACATCTGCGCGATATATAGGCAACACAAGTGGGAAGAAGAGGTGCGGTGGAGCAGAGGTCGCTTCCCCACGATTACTACCGCGAGTGCTGGGAGAGCGGACAAAAAAGGTTTAGTTAACTTAAAAAAAGGTATTAAAGTGTCACAGCAGTTTACGTGTGTCTAATAGATTTGATATATATGCGAAGCTACGAACAAAAAAGATATTTGTTCGTCGACATCCCTACACGTGTGTCTCGCGCTAAATATCGGTAAACCGGCGTTCTTACCCAAGATGACTTACTTGGGGCCGCGCGCTCCTATTACTTTGCTTGAGGTACACTCACCGTAGTTCAATCTTGTCTAAATGTGTCTTAATTCAAAATTTTACGTCGACTAATTTTCTCTGTACATCTAAGACGAAGTCTCCGTGATCCAACCAATCTGCGATTAATACTATAAAACTATGAGCTTGCTTCACGTGTCGTAAAATTAAAAAAAAGTGTCCTTACATTATTAACGAGTTATTTTTTTGAATTCAATATCTAAAGAGGTGGAAACGAGGTAATCGTTTCTTTACAACGTACCTGCATATTTATAAATTTTTAACAAACTTTCTTGAATAAATAAAACGTGTTTTTGGTGACTTTTGACAGTTTAAAAATAAAAAGTCTGCCTACCAAAATAAAAAAAACAAGAAGAAAAAAATGCAGCGGGCTCGATAAATTCTAAAAAAAGTTGTGAAATTTCAATAGAGTAGATAAACCATCCAGTGTGTGCTACAAAATCAGCTTAAATTGAAGTAGTTAGTATACTTTACCATAGATAGCGTTATCTCACTAGTTAACAGTTATGTCCTTATAATTGGATCTAATTTTGACGAAAATCCGACTCCGCCCCTCCAAAGACCTAAAGTATCACTAGAATAGAAAAATGAGTATACATTGTTTAAAACAAAAACATTGGAATGCAACCAACTGTGTAACATATAAAAATGGCGCCACATATATAAGTTTATATACATATAATATATCTCGGTAACGCCGCTTTCTTCAAAATATCATATTCTACTTACAATTACCAAAATAGATTTTTTCAATAACTTATGTTTCAATTTGAGGTAACCTATAGTCACGTAATAATGACTTGGGTCAGTTGCATATGACGCAATGTGCATTGTCATTTTTGTTTCGTAAGTTGTAATAAGTATTATTAACGACCATATGTCATTTCAGCACTGTTCACGAAACTAGAAATACTAGTATTAAATCAGATAAAAAAGCCGTGACTACAGCCTCTGTGATACTACATCTTTACTAGAAAATGTCAACACGTTTCCCGAGGGGTTCTATATAATGGATAGCGCCACTGTAAACGAGCAAGTTATCAAGATCTAGTATCTGCCTCGTAAAGTGCAGAAATAGTCTAAGAAAAAAGAAAATTATCATTACAGAAGTTTTTCTAGCCTTTGATTCACAGCAGCTCATCAGCACGCAAGTTTGAATGTCTGTCCTTAACGACTTATTCTGGTGGAAATGGCAAAGCCGTTGTCACATAAATGATTGATGATTTTTCTTTGGTATATTTTTCTTTGGTATATTTTTCTTTTGAATTTCAATTTATTTTAATGAATCTTTTTTATTTAGTTGTAGAAGATAATTAATAATTCTATTAAGTGTCAAATGTGAGCCAACTAGGGACCGTAAAAAAATTTTAGGGGCAAAAACAGCCTAAATATCATTCATTCATTTGAGGAACTGGAAATAGCTATTATTTCGATACAATAGAAAAGCATATACGTAAACAATTTTTTTTTCAAACTTTGATTTTAGTACAGACAACTTCAAAAGAATTCAAAATAAGTTATAAGCACAATTTTCAGTAAAATACAATAGATCATTTATTTGCATGTATATGTGACATATATCACAAATGAACTGAATACCATAGCTTTCAAAATATTGGTATTGGGTTTAGTAACCGCAATATGTTATGGTCAAATATTAAGGAAATAATAAACCACAAAGTAGCTTAGTAATCAGTATCTTGTAGGGTTTGTTATTCTGAATTTATAAGAATTTCTAAATAAAAAATATAGAAAAATTCGAGAATGCTTTTTTAGTATATTATAAGAATAGTTGTACACAAAATAAATAACTAGGTTCGGCATACCTATTCCTGTTTTGAGTGTTTATCAGAACACCCTTATTATAATTTGTTGATAGCAAAATCTCTATAGAATTTTGTGTAGCAGATATTTTGCGCAGATATTAATCCACTAGACTAATCTGACTTCAAATAGAGAGATACAAACCCTTGTAAAAATTGTAAAAATTATGTATGATACAATTTATAAGGACCGTGGAGGACTCCGCTAACGGAATCTGCACGTCAAATTTATAATTTTTACAAATATATTTTAGCAGGCCTTCGATTTACGAGGAATTTTTTTTAACGTATACATGACAACAACATCTAGACTACAAACTAAGCATTAGCTTGTGTTTTGGGTACCAAGCGAAGACAACACATACATATAACTACCAAGACCCGGTACCAGTATCAATATTCATCATATAAATACTGACCCGACATGGAATTCAAACACGGGACCTCCAGCTTCGTAGGCAGGGTCGCTACCCACTAGGCTAAGCGGTCGTCAAATAGAATCTGAATTTCTGTTTCTTCAAATGTTTCAGCTCCCATTGTTCTTCTCGTTAATTGTTTTCATAGATTTTTTAAGGGTGGTCTGACAGACAAAACAGAAATAGGAGGGTGATACCGAATCAATTATTTTTTTATACAAAAATGCTAAAAAATATAAAAGAATAGTAATCATGCACTTAACTTTTTTAAATCCTACAAGATACGGATTGCAAGACCAACCGTTCTATATTTTCTTAATATTTACTTATAAAAAAATCAATGCAGTTAATTAAAAAAAATACATAATAAAAATACGAAATGTACAGAAAAGTCCGTACTTTTGTGTTGGTACTAAACAAAACCTTTTACTTGATTGAGAATTTTGGAAGATTTAGAGAAAAATATAGACTGTATGTTACATGCACCGAGCTTGTAATCAACTACTAGGTAAACTAGAAGCCACATGAAAGTGAAATCCAGCTTTGAAAAAAATATAGGTAGGTACTTTATAATTTTCGCGTGTCGGTAGCCACCGCCACTAGGTGGTTTATATTTTATAAAATAACGTTAAGTAGCACTCCGTGTGCTCAAAATGCGATGCGAGTGTAATCTGAAATCATGTCACTTTATGTACATGTCCGAGAAACCGATAGAATGCGTAAAAAACGTCCATATTTTCTTGCTACACCATTAGTGTTGTCAAAAAGTCTTTCAGTGAGATACACGATATTTTGTGTCTAAAAGAAATATACAAAAGTTATGAATAAACTTTTGGCTGTATATTTATCACGAAACAAGTAAAATAAAATAAAATATTTTTTGTTTTTTGTTGTTCATAAGTAATGAATATATTTAATGAAACTAATTATTATATATTTTTAATATATGTGTGTATTATTTACATTTATATAATTGTTACATAGTTTGTATATAGATAAGACAAGCTATATAACAATTTTAAATGAACAATTCTTCCGAAAAGACTAACAGACACAAACTTGCCATAAAAATGAAACCAGATGTATATCAAATAAAACACTATATGTGTACTTAGTACTTACCTAAATTAATTAATTATTTGCCCATGGACATTAGACACTCCATTCGTGACAAGAAAATTAAAATAGTTTTGAATAATTATTTTTTGAGTAATATATCATACCTATATAGGTTATATTATATTTCAGTCACCTTTTACAACCTACTGCAACCAATTTTTGTACCTACCAACTATTTCACCTTGAGTTTTTGTAATATTGCTTTTCTAGTTTTTGCGTATTTTACATGTTTTTTTTTAAATGTTATTTACGATTCACATATTGTCAACGCGAGCTCACAACCACAAGCCATTTAATGGTTTTTGAGGGTAAAGTTGGTATCTGTTTGCTATACTCTTCTATAATTAAATGAATAAAATAAATGTCTCTCATAAAATTATTTACCTGTATTTATACACATTATTTAGCAGTATCTATACACACAATTTATTTATGTCCAAAGTTATACTAAAATATGTGTATGCTATAAAGAGATATTTCTATATCACTATTTTCAAAACGTTTATGATATTTCTGTTATATTGTTATTCTTTTATATTGAACCTAATGAAAAATTACATAAATCGATGACCAGCTTGTTTATGGACCTGCGTCAATAAATAAAATTAGTGAGTGATCGCCCTTCGAAGTTTGTATGGGGAAGTCACCGGCTTCACAGAAAGTCAATCAAGAAACAAATACGTCGCAAAGTTGTGTTTTTTAAGAATTAGTAATTTATATGTTTAATCAAAGTGGTATATTTCGTATAAAATGTACATAAAATGTTATTGTCATTGCCCTGTTTATTGACATAAAAATTGAAAATCCTCAAACTCTCTTATTTAATTTCCGTTATATTTCTTTTTGCGAGAATTTGAAAAGTTCAATTTCCGAATTCGTTTTTGAACTTATGATCATAATTACTAGCATTGAAACCTTATGACTGGTAGGGAACACCAATTTTCAACCAAGATTGTTTTGGTTCTCAATCTCAGTAATTCGTTGCAAATAAAACTCAAAACAAGAAAACTAAGAATGCGCAAGATTGATTGCGTGCGATCAGTTTTAGATATTGAAAAATAGACGGCATGTCGATCATTTTATTATAACACACGAGAAACTTGTTAGATGTTAATATTATAGCTATTTGGATGGTAGAAGTATTGTAACTTAAAACCTTCGGTAGGACCAGATGGGCCAACAAACAGCACCGTTAGCACCTACCTGCTAGAGACAAGAGTAGGTACGTATTAGACTGTATGGCGGTGCAGGCCCATGGCCGTGTCTGAAGGTGTCTGAAGATGACATATTTTTCTCAAACAATGTAAAGTATTGCTTCAAAATTTTTTTTTCTTCGATAAAGGCGAGCCTTTTTGAAGTAAAAGACGTAGTTATTTTGACCAAGCATATTCATGTTTTTTAAATAAAGGAAATAACTTTTTTTATTCTATTCTTATTATTATTCTTAATATTTTTTATTATATTCTAGTCTATTGGTATTAAAAACTAAAATTTTCACACACGAAGAGATTTCATTTTGCCTTATATAGGAAACATAAAATATTTCGATTGCAGTAAACTTATTTAGTTGAAGTAGTTATTATTTTCTATGTAATACAACCTCAAGCTGTGTTTTCAGTATTTCAGTGTTATCGACATTTCTTCCTTCCGCACTAAACAAAGGAGGTGTTTACTGTTTCATACGATCTCTATATTCCTTTATATGGTAATATAATATTATAAGCTTGGTGTACACGAGATAACATTTACATCAGATGATTAACTGTCCTGTTTGCGAAATGTAATTGGACCGATATACTGGCTAGATGGTTACTTGCTAATAAATATGCAAGTTCTGACTTAAATTTTATTAAAAGTGGACTTCAAATCACACCCGTGAGAAGAAAACAAGGCTTCTATTTTAAACGTTGTGGCAATCCAGACATAAATGATTCACATTATTGTCTATACTACCATAAAGTTTACGAAAAGGGATTCAGTTGTCGGCATCTACTGTCCAAGGCATACATATTTTTCTGCACTGGATTTAAATTGGATTTATTCATTTTAATTAATAATAAATATATATAAATATACCTTAATAATTGATTAAAATATCAGCGTGTCTCCACAGCAGAATGCCATAAATTATCAACCTATGGAATTCGCTGAAATACACTAATCTTCCGGTATCTATGACTGAAAGGAAGCGAATCTTTTTACAGCGTAAGCTGCAGTACTGAGTCTTTTTGCCAAGTTAGCTATATGAAAATCCTACTGCAATTTTCCATTTAGGGTATTTCATAAGAATACAGTGGAATTTGCTAGAATGACTTTCTAGGCATATGTTTGACATTCTGCTGCGAGAATCTTATGCATTTGGTAATTTTTTTCATTTACTAATAAAGTATTGGCCGTGAACCATTCGCTATCTTGAAGATCGCATTGTTTACATCGTCATAACTAAATTGTTTTGTGTTAACTTTGAATACTAAGGAAGCATCTTCAGCAAACAATCAAACAATACAACTACAACATCTTTTTTTTAATAACACATGAGAAATCTTATATAATTTTCAAAACTACAGTAAATGAGCAATATTTTAAATTTTACGGTATAAAGACTTAAATTTAGGCAATAAAGTGATAGCATCTCATTAATCGGAGAATTTTTTTTTTCTCGTAAGGTATGACATTTGTTAGATTTTCTAAGACTGTCATTAATAGCAGAGTTATTCTTTTGTTGCGTATAAAAATCAGATTCGTAGAATATAAATTCTCGTCAAATGATAATAACGTATACATCACAACAACGTCTAGACCCCAAACTAAGCATTAGCTTGTGTTTTGGGTACCAAGCGAAGACACCACATACATATAACAACCAATACCCGGTACCAGTGTCAATATTCATCATATAAATACTGACCCGACCTGGGATTCGAACTCGGGACCTCCAGCTTCGTAGACAGGGTCGTTACCCACTAGGGTAAGCGGTCGTCAAGATTATATTTAGTTATTCTGGCTAATTATAAGCTGGCCTATCAGCCCTTTATGGGATTTCGTTAGCTTTTAGAGCAACTTGTATATCAAGACGTGATTAGTTCGAAATCTGTATTAAAATTGATCATTTCGATTTTTAAACTATAATGTATGAATTACATTCGATTAATTACTCCTCTATGTTATTTATTTATTTATTTATTTATTAAAGTTACACCATCGGTTCATAACTATAGCTTTACAAGAAAAAATATTACAACAATTATACAGTTATAATGAATTCAATCTCTATGTCAAAAAAAAAAAACAGAAGTCGATCTGAATGGAGCCAGAAGAAACGTTTAGTATATCAATAAATTTTAAAGATCTTGTTAAAGCATTATTTTGAACGCTTTTATATTTGTAAGCATTAAAACTTGAGAGATATCTCGGAAGGAAAATATTTACGACGTAGCCTTAAATTTATTAGCGTCTAATAATTTCACGAAGATGTTCAGACGTAATTAATAACTCAATTAATTACAGAATGTTGTACAATCAATCTAACTTTACACTCGTCATTAGTTAAACTTTGTAAGATCGATCTTTTTGTAAACTTATTAGTAACTATACGAATAATAAATGAAGTGACCCAGATATATAAATTAATTAACCTTCATTTAAAGTTTATCCGATTTCCAATAATTGGATATTTTACGCAGAGCACGTTTAAACTAACGAACTTAAAAAAATACGAGTAAAGAAGCTTTTTTCAAGTCGAGAAAAAGTAGAACTCCTGGGGGTAATCCTCTCCAACAATTAATTAACTCAATTATAAGCTGCCAACGTTCGGTCACTTTTTTTTCGCTTTCGATTAAGTTTTCACTGAACTAATTGCTAGGAAACTTATTATATAATTTTTAATGTTTCTAAATATAAAATTAAAAAAAAACTCAAATATTACTTTACGAAATATTACAAAGAACTTAAACTTATAAATTATTCTAAGATAATTAAAAATATATATATTTACTTAAAAATATTTTAAAAACACTCACTTTTTAATTTTTCACCTTTGATCTAAAAAGAAACTGTAACTTTCCGTGTGAAACTCGAATAGTTTTTTTCTTTTATCAAACGAACTACACTCTGACACAACCGATCACCATGCGCGCGAAAGACAAACTGCCGGAGGCGCATAGATCATGTGGGGTGTTGAATACTGTTGAATGGGATGTCACCACAAATTCCACTCGAGACATAGTTACTAATTGATTTCTTGTCGTTTGTTTAGTTACTTTATATCGCAATTTACACATGTAAAATACCTTGACAAAGTTTTCGTCATATTTCCGGGAGAAATTATCCCGATAACTATGTTTTTAATACCTACTAGTAAGTTCGTATTTTGGAAAGAGTCTTTTAAATTAAAGAACATTTTGAAAATTTGTATTTTTTGGGTAGTCTAGATATCTCTGGTTCGCCTTTGATAACGAAGTATTATGTGAAATTGGCGTTCTATGAGATCGTCGGCCGAAATTGTTTTTCTGATCTATTGCGCCGCTCCTTAATTAAGACATAACACGGTAATGCTTCAGAGTTGAGAAACCCTCCTATCATCAAGTGCGTTTGTCTTTCTCTCCGTTCAGGAAGGTTTAGAAAGTAACAACAAATTAAATCTTCTGAAACTACTATTTCTAAGCTTTGTTATTAATACTCCACAAACCAAAATACTATTTTTTTCTAAAATCAAAACGAATCGAACCTTTATTCAAACCATCTTATGCGTATAATATAATGTTTATTAGTCTCATAGCGACCATCGACAACCACAAGTAGAAAAGTAATTCTTTTTTTTTTACTCAAGACGGCGTTTTTGATACGGGTGTAACATAATTTAGTAATTTACTAAACTAAGTAAAGAGATTAATGGATAGAAAGACTTGCACATTCGACGAAAGTATTTTCAATTCTTACGCATTCAGTCATTTGGCGCGAAACGATATCACTATCTATACTAATATTATAAAGCTGAAGAGTTTGTTTGTTTGTTAACATCAAAAATACTCTCGATTAAGATTAACGTTACGTGATATTTAAATCTAAGTAATTAAATCTGATCCATATGTTCGATGCAATAAACTGATAGGACACTACGGCTTAAATGCTCTGCTACCCGTACAAAGCCGGGGCGGGTGGCTACTATCGAAAATACGCCCTTAGCCAACGACTTATACAAATATACTACAGTATTTATTTTAGTTAGTAAAATTATGACAGACACGGTTCTGGCTATAATGTATATTGCAAATAGATCGGTCAGTGGTAGCAAAAAACATGAAACATAAATAGAGGATGCTTTTTAAGCCAAATAATAATAATAAGCAATTAAATCAATTTTCGTCGATGTACACATCAAACTAATTCTAATAAATAATTGTATTGTAAAAAAACTTTACTTTTGGATCAACCATTTCTAGGCTACTTAAAATGCTTAACAAAAAAAAGACTATATTTTTTATGATTTAATTACAAATGTATAATTTTCAGATTTTTCCCAATACTTGTAGTATAAGACGGTATTTCTTGACAAATTTCATATTTCTAGGTCAACGGAACCCTACAAATTTTGATTCCCTTGAGTGTCGAAATACACATTTTTTATGGCATAAAACGGCCGTATTTCTTTTATGGTAATATAGAAGTTTGATTTTTTCACGGCTTCAAGAAACTGTAGACCTGAGTATACGATTTCAGTTTGAATTCGATACCTCCACGCGTTCCCGAGATAAAGGGTCTTGACAGACAGACGAACGAACGGACGGACGGACAAACAGACGGATAACAAATTGATCTTATAAGGGTTCCGTTCATTTCCTTTTGAGATACGGATCCCTAAAAACGAAGACACTTGATTTTGTTGCACAATTACCTTTGTGTAAGGTTTCCAATACATCCCCCATCAAAGGCTTTGGTAAATAATTGTTTCCTCTTTTTGTCACCACCACTCGATGTAAAAACATTATAAATGTAATAAACGACAACCGCTTAGCCTAGTGGGTAGTGACCTTGCCTACGAAGCTGTGGGTCCGGGTTCGAATCCCTGGTTGGGTCAGTATTTATATATGAAGATCGATACTGGTACTGGGTCTTGGTTGTTATATGTATGTGATGTCTTCGCTTGGTACCCAAAACATAAGCTAATGCTTAGTTTGGGGCCTAGACGTTCTTGTGATGTATACGTTATTATTAATATAATTACGTCAAGCTGCTTGGTAATAGTTGGCATGCCGAGCTATTTTTTTATTGGAATAAAAGTAAGACGAAGAGCAATTAAAGCTTATTTTATTACATAGGGTTATTTTTTAGGACCTCAAGTGTTCCAAAAACGTATTTCTATTTACTATTTTTTAAATATTTTTCTGTTACTATTGCCGGATCTAATGCTAGCTTCTTAAGTTTGATACTCAAGTTAATGATCTAAACGATGGTATTAAGTTTTCGGGTTGTAGATTATTTTGCGATATCATCGAGAATCGACTGTACAATTTACCGAGGTTTCTGTAGTTAATGGGAAATCTTTTTCGCTAAATAGAGTTCAACTTTCTACGGTTCCGTAATATTTTACCAAAGCCGGTTCAAAACTTTCCGAACTTTGAGAACAACAAAATGCAAATGAAAGTTTTAAACAAGATCCTCGGTTAAAAAAGTCGCTCGCGTCTCTATTTTATTTTATAAAAAAAAGCAGTTAAGTCCCAAGTTTGGTCATTGTAATATTCTTTTAAAATGTATTGAGCACTATGATTCCTCTCGCAATGTTTAGGCACAATAATTTTTTTAATTACACAACGCGTGTTCTCTCGTTTCTGTACAACCGAACTTTAGATATTAAAATATTAAAGAATTTTTATTAAGTTTATTATAAATAAGTACGTTTTCTATGTGATTCTTTGATAATGTCGGCATTAGGTACGACAAATCACATTTGATTATTTATGAGGATTCAGTGATGAGGATTTTATGATTTAATTAAGATGTTTCAAGATATCTACAAATAAATATATTATGGTCAAAATCGAATATTCTTAATTGTAATAAGAATTATTCGATTAAGAACCTTATGGCCTTAAACGAAAGTTAGTTTCAAAGAAAGAAACATTAAGTTTGTTAAAAATTTAAAATTAACATTTAAAGGCCTAGCAAATATCCTCTTCAAAAGAATTTCTGTTCAAAAGATTTGTAATGTTAAGTACACTGTGTTTTATTCAGATTTATTAAATGACGGTGTTGAAAAGTTAGTAGTATAGACATAAGTAAAGTGGTAACATATTGTAAGGGAATTTAAGAGCTAATATCTTACGAAAAAATCACCTTATGCAAAAGTCACTTAATAATTTCACTGTATTTTCAAAGATCTGTCCATCGATACTCCGCACAATAAAGTAAGAAAATGAATCCCTCATAAAAATGTACGGAGATCCACCCCTAAATTTGTATATTCTTAATGAGAAATAAATATCTTAAACCTAAATATTATACGTTTATTGTAGTTAATTTTTTTCTTTACAGAATTGTATAGCTGTTCATATAACACATCTGCCTTTGAAATTTCATCAGAATAAATGGAAATATGGCGGAGATGTGACTTGTGACATGTAGATGAAGGCCGGACAGATGGACATAACGAAATTATATACGAGTTTCATTTTTTCCGTTTGACTACGGACTTGTTGAGTTTTGCTCCCTAGAGCTCTTCCTCAAAGGCATTCGTGATCTTTCAATTAGATTGCATATGGGGAACATACGTGTATACGTGTAAGTATATCCATATAATTAATTTTACTTAATTATTTCTCGTTTTAATTTTTTAATGAATAATATTAAATAACGATTTCAAACCGGAGCTGTCATTTTAAATTTTAGTTCAAAAAAAAATGTATCAAAATACTTTTTCCCACTACCTACTCAGAAAACGAAACGAAACGAACATGTAATTAATTGTTTTGTCGAAAACAGCTGGACTATTTTTAAACAAAAATCATTAGTATTAGTCAATTTTGAATTTTGTTTTTTCTTTGAACTAGTCTTTGATAGCCATATCATACCTAAATGGGTTCTATATACAGCGAGACCGACTGTCATACGGACGGACAAACGGATATGGAGAAACTATAAGCATTCCTCCTCCGACTATGGAACCCTAAAAAAAGCTATTAAAATACATCAATGTATTTCTTTTGTTTAAATTGAACTGTACTGTCACATTTCTTGGCGTTTTCCCCCCTTTGAGTGTTACGTGATTAATGAATAACTCGTGATGTGTACTGGTACCTCTCTCTTTTTTTATATCTTGGCTCAACACCAGTGGTTCCATTAAAAAAAACAATAAATCATTTTGTGTTGTATTTGTCCTTTGGCCTGTAAAATAACAAAGCAGCAAAGCAACAGCGCTTAACGGTTTTACATAATAGTATATTTTTGCAAGCTAATATATTTGTGTAACTTTATGTGCTATTTAACATAAATTATTATACATAAATATTATATTATATGACCATAAACGTCATCAATACCTAGAACTTATAAATTTAAGTACTATGTCGGGTCAGAGAAGAATGCGTAAACATGCTTTTACATTTTGTTTGTACAAACAGTTCTTCAGTACAACGCCACACAAGAGTTAATTCAAAGAAGTGTCCGTGAACAAGTGTTTAGAATTTATATGAACAAACAACCACAACTTCTTCAAACACTTCTTCAGTACAACGTTATACAAGTTTTGGTTTAAAGAAGCATTTGCAAATAGGCGTATTAAACCACATATGTATAATAATAAGAACGGCGGCGCACCGATTGAGTGTAAAAAAAGTGAAGTAAAAGGCAAATACTGTACAAATTGTATATCGATCTAAATAGACACTTTTCGTCTTCTAATCTGCAACCGATTTTGTTCTTTTACCTACAAACATAGCAGCATGAAATATATTTGACGTTTTCGAATTACAAGCAAATTAACAGACAGAAATTAAAATTATACAAATAAAAGCCAAGTTTTTGGTTTTTGTTTATATAATTTTAATTTCTATTATTTTATTATTATTATTAAAATTATTATTTATATAATTTTAGTTTTTAATAATTATTTTGCAATCATTTTAAAGCCTAACACGTATGGATAAAATTAAATCAGGGTCTAAAAAAGGGTATACCACACATATTATCACACTTTGCATCCAATAGTTATGCAGTCATATAATGTGAGATTAAAAAAATGTTAGCGCTTATTTCCAAAAAAGATGTCAACTACAGGTATTTTACTATTTCGCAGCACGAGTTCTCAAAAAATTGTATGCGGAATAAGCGCAGCCTATATACACTCGTAGCCAGTTTTGTATGAGATCTTATAAATCATACTCGAATGGCCGTCGTCGTAATCTCGCAGAATTTCTTGCTTTTGATGTATTGTTCTGCACGAAAGCTTCGTCTTTTTTCTTAAGACAACGTTTTCATTACCAAAAGTTCGTAACGAACAAAATAAGAATGGCCAAATAAAGCCAAGATAATGTGAAAAGTGAAAAATAAATGTTTGCTGACACGTAATTAAAGCATACGAGCTTTTACATGAAATTTTTTCGCAAAAATCCCACACAGGACAGAGTGTACTGTCTTATCAATAAAAAACAAGCACCGAACTGTTAGTACCAGAGACCTAAAATAAGCTAAACTTTTGGTCAATTATATTATTGGTTTATTAATGTGAATGATCTCCGCTGTCACATACGTTGATTAGCAGTCGCTAGTAAATTAGACGACGAATAAATAATAGGTACCTAAATCGCTTCCACTAAATCCTTTAGTATCCAATTAACAGGCTTAAGGCTCCCATAGGGTCACATGGTTTTCTGGAGATCTGTCAAACGGGTTTTGTTTGTCTTATCTATGTCATTACGGCGCTGCAAATGCATAGTGAAAGAAGTATATAATTTTTTTTTGTTTATAGATTAGCTATGAATAATCCGCATCTAAAATGGAAATTAAATTCTTAAAATGAAATAAATATATTTATACAAGTCATTATAAAACTATTCAAAATGTTATATGAATCATAATCAATAAAAATTCTAATAGTTTGAGACAGAATAAACTTTATTTTCTTTCTTTGATTATATCTTTGTTTCTAATCACGTAATTTTTTATGGTAGTACAAGTAGCAATTACTATTTACGATTGGAAAATTAAAATTATCACGTACAATGGAAACGACTATAGATAAGTAACAAAACAATTTTTCTCGTGGTGAATGTTAATGGGTGGGCGAATAATTACAAAAAGACTTTAACGCAATACCTTACCAATAAATTTCTATATCTTCACGACTTAAATTGAAATTGAAATTGTTTACACTAGTTTTTCCTTAGTACCGAGATCGCTAAAAGGACGTTCAGGGGACATTTTGGAACTTTTTAATAAATCCTAAGAATTTCCAGTTAAAACTGGAACATTTTTAGTAAAGATTAATTAATGTCTCACATTGTCGCTACCAATTGCCAGCGACGCACAGTTACGCCACCAAATCATATTAGAATGAATGAGAAACTAAGGGCCACTTATCTACCACCGGGGCCGGCGATAGGGGGGGTGTGAGGGTAGTAGTACCACCAGGGCCCGGATTAAGAAACGGGGGCCCGGTTAATAGATTTTTTTTCAAAGTAAGGTGGGGTGGGCCCCGCAATGTTTTACACCCGGGGCCCGACCTGGTTCTCGCCGGGCCTACCTACCATTACAACCGCGAATGGAAGGGGAGTGTGGTTGTGGAAATACTGAAAATTTACAAAAATACTTCTTTACTTTATGTTTCTTCGAGCTAAAAATTAGCCATTTTCGTTTCAGTATTTTCAATAGCCGTGAAAAGGTAACCTCATGCGGTAAAAAAATAGCGCATGCCTTCCTTACTGTTCAAATATATTAAATTTCATCAGTCAGTTCAGTCAGCGGTTAGTACCTAGTGGAAACGTAGCAGACATATAATTGGATAAATCACCCTGCATCTCGAAATCCATTCCCTTTCGTACATTATTGTGGTGGGTTGAGCAAATGCTGTTTGATTCCCTTACAGGAACTACACTTCAATTAACTGTAGTTGTCGCATCGCATTTGGCAACAGCGCTTGTTATGTGTCCAGTGCAATATTAATTTTAATAAGTGAAAATGATCGAAAACGATGTCGATAACTCTGACGCTCTCTACACCACCCGTGACGTATTGTTCATATACGTGTTGACCCAGCCCACACTTTGCCGCCCCTCGCATGTACGAAGTTCTAATAGTTCAGTTGAATAGTGCTTCTAGCCTTACTATCTTATTATTCTTACTTCTATGACGTATTAAACTTGTTGGAAAGCCGTCGACCACTGCGTGTAGTATTGATGCAACATTAATATTTCACGTTTTCTTCATAGGTTTTTTTTAAATATTTTCTCTTGAATAATATATTATGGAGGTAAGCTGACCTATTCCTATAAATTCATTTTTTTTGGACCATATCACAAAATTTCAAAAAAGTCCGTTTAAAAATATACGTTAACGTTAAAGAAATACGTTACAACTTGTCTGTGTAGTCATTGAGTTTGTTCCGACAAATATTTCGTTAAATAATTTAAAAAAAAATACCGTTTTTTTTCCTAAACTTAACCGTATAGATTACGTAAAAATATGCAAATGCAACAAATTCTTCATTTTCATAAAAAACTTATAAGGTTTCAGAGAAAACTACCTCTCTCAAGGTTCAAAATTTCGGCACGGACATTCGGCATTATAATGATTTACTTATAAATCCGGCTGTCAACGCTATAATGGTAATAGTCTGCTATGCGAGCAGAAAGTCTATCTACAATCGTGGTTTGTCATATTTAGAGTAATTAAAATGGAAGGAACGCAATAAACAAGGAAATGTGATTATAGAAGAAAAAATAAACGAAAAATAGAACCACGAATGGAAGGGAAAAAGAAAACAGTTATGGAAAAATGAAAAATAAATATAACTGAGGGTACTATTTGCTTTGTACGTAAGAAAAGTTTTTAGCGTATTATAAGAAAAAATCTCATAAAGTTGCCTTTACTTCTATATCGTTTTAATGTGTTCTCTCAAACGGGTTATTCACCAGAGCGGTACGTTTTGAAAATAAAACGACGCTCGAGTTTCTGTAATCTTCTATTTACGGTTTCCAGAAACTCAAATTAAAAAGTTAAGAAGCTTATACCTACGGAAATTTTTGTTTGTCGCTTGTCCCGGCAAATCACGAAGGAAATTACATCATTACGATGACTTCTAAGTACACTTTAGCGAAAGACATTTTCACGCTTTTCATTTTTCTGTATTTTTTTGATCCGTTTGCCGGAGAAAATAAACATGAATCGCATAAATAAATTGCTCGTGGACGGGAGAACGTGTCAAAAAAAATTAAATGTGCTAAAATGTTTGAACAGCTGGTTGGTAAAATCGTTTTCGCTTCTAAAACTTTATATTTTATTTATGAATTTGTCGTATTTAAATTCGAATAAACTTACTTCAAAGAACTTCATTTAAGTTTTTCAATCGGCTTCTTTCTAATCTTGGTTTTATCATAGTTTGTCACTGCTCCTAATTCTATTTTACCCATTACAAACAATTAAGTCCATCAAAAAAAATTTTGAATTAATCTCATAACGTACCAGTTCAGGTTTTATTAGGATGTTTTGCTTTTTCACCCTCATTAACTACACGTTTTTAATGGGATTCTAAAAGAAAATTCCAGGATACCATGGAACCTTCTAGAAAATTCGGAATTTTTGTAGAAATAAAACGATCAAATGCGAGTTGCAATCACGTGGAGCACATTCCTTACTATTTAACGTGGCTTTACTTGTATTTTTTTTTTAAATCTGATTAAAATTTAGCGTAGATGTAAAACCCAATTCCTTTGTAAAAGTAGGCTGATTTAGTATCCAGTAAACTAATTTAATTTATTAGTCCTTGATGAAATGGAGCAACACATTTTATGAGCATTTTCTCTTCATGAGTATTTTCCATTTCTCACTGTATTCTAAAACTTAGGATATTTGTTCACGTTTTCTTGTAAACTATGAGTAAGGTGTTATAAGAATATTTTACGCAAATTTACGAGAGTTTTTAATTTTCTAATTGGCCCCTCAAAGCGTGGATTCGTTTTTCGTTCAGGTTTTCCTGCATAATATAAGTGACAACCATATGTATTTTATTCAAAACTGTAGGCTTAGTTGTTTCGGATAAAGGGGGGGGGTTTCGTTTCATATCTATAGTTTCTTTAATATCTTATAAGCAATGCACTTTGAAAAACCGAAACAAAATCAGTTTAGCCTTTTTAGAGAAACGCATTTTGGCACTTTTAACATCTATTTACTTATTTATTTGTTTAAAATTATATATCACTTGACATTATGCGGTATAGTATACAGTATAATAATCCTAACTAATATTATAAATGTAAAAGTGAGTTTATTTATTTGTTATGCTTTTACGTCTTAACTATTCAACCTATCGAATTTTGCATACACGTTATCACGAATACAAGAAAAAAACATAGAATACCTTTCATCCAGAAAAAGTATAATTTCCGAGCGATGGGAAAATTCGTTTCAAACGATCGCCCGGCATAACAACTCGGCCTACTGGTGGGGGAGGGGCAGAGTGGTGGAAAGAACGGGGCAGGTAAGGCTTGAAGGTTAGACAGTGGTAAAAGCGGAAAGCGAATTCAAGAGCGTAATGTCTGTCCGCGTGGGCGAAGCTGGGGGCGGAAGCTATACTATCTATGTATACTATACATATATAGGGACATTAAAAATCAATTACAACAATCAATTTCATTTTAAGTTAAGTAGTCACAAACATATATACACAAATACAAATTATTTTGTATAATGGTATAGACGCAGGTAGATCGGGAAAAATCCGGTGGTGCAAGTTGAATTCGAAATCGCGTTCAACGAGTGTGGAGTAAATGTCCGCACATTTATCCTCATAACGGATCGCTTTGCTCGTCTTTATATCTTCGTACCTTACAGCAATGAACGGCGTCGGGATTTGATCATTTGTGAGCCCCTTTGAAAAATGTGTTGAATTTTCCAGTTTCTCCATAGAACCGAAATTTTTTTTAGTTGCATTTATTCTCAAAAATATTTACCTAATACGGATTACTTTGGAATTAGACATTGAATCGGGAGAATATTGTACCAGCCCTTAAAGAAGTTACAGTCCTTAAAAAAGTTATAAGATTCTTGAACTATCTAGAAAGTTGAGCGATTTCAAAATGTAGTCTGCCTTATTTTTTTATGACTGACTTGCTATGTTACTTACCGTTTTGTCGTGTGGTATAGGTAGAAAAAGAACTTAAGGTCTCGCAAGTCAGTTTGTATCAGAGTGCTTGTACGAAATGATCCTACTTGAACCAAGTAATATTGGAGTGATCTCAAGCATTTTTAAATAAATAATATGATTTAAGACAATAAACACTACCACGTAATAATATAAACATAAGTTTGGTAAATCTGATTGAATTTTTGCAAACTGGCGACTGTTGATATAAGAATTACCGAAACTATGAAATTAGTACATACACGATCACTGCGTATATATAGATAGATGTCTATATAGACTGACCGGTTGGCCGAGTGGTTAGAGACCCTAACTGTGGAGCCGACGGTTGCAGGTTCAATCCCCGCCCGGGACAAATATTTGTGTGCATGAACATGTCTATTTGTTTCGTGTCTGGGTGTAAAAGTATCTATATATGTATACATTATATAAAAAAAGAATATTTAAGTATTTATATATCAGTTGTCTAGTACCCCATAATACAAGCATAATACTTGCTTACTTTGGAACTAGATGGCGCTGTGTGGGATGTCCCAGATATTATTATTATTATATAAATTAATTTAATATTTAAAAGAGAATTAATGAATTGAGCACGGCTTCCCAGATCTAAAGTTAAAAAGTTGACTCCTCATTAGCTCAGTGCTTTCCTAGGCGGAGCGGTTAGTTGATGCAGTCTAGAGATTATACATACACGTATGTATACGTTACATAAAAATTTTCAAATATGAAAAATATAAAATGCGTCTACTTGATAATTATAATAATAATAATATCATTTATTGCCAAAAACCAAAAAAAACAGTTACAGGAATCCTTAACATTAAGCTTACAAAATTGGTGGCAAACGGAATCGATATTTCTTTTTATACTTTCTGTAGTTACTTGCACGTTTTTAAATTCATAATTTTGGGGTTGTTCTAAAAGGCTGTTAAAATCATGGGTATTACGTCGTTTGCAAATACTTAATATTGGTTAGTAAAATCTTTAGGTAAAGTCATTATAAATATCTTTTTGGCTATTTCGTGTGAATAATTATTCCTATGTACCATTTCTGAAGGCGTTTTTTTGTTGCTCACGGTATATGGGTATCCCTTAATACTTTATTACAACCAATAGTTGAGCCCTAATTTTGAAGATTGCCTTCACCACTAATGGCAAAAGATAAACAACACTTAGAACGATACCGCGAGCTAATGAGATCCATAATTTCAACGCGCCGTTAGTTCTTTAAAGGGATAAGTCTTTCTCTCCGCGACTTTGAATTAACATCGCTATCCCATTTCAATCCCGATTTTCCTGTTTTATATTTATTCTTAAATAAATACTCATTTTATTTTATATTAATTTTACATTACGGACATTACACACAAACACATTGACAAGGACTATAAGTTCTTCTAGCTGTTTCTCAAAAGTATCTATAAAATACTGGTCGAAACAGCTTGCGGGCCGTGACTGTTTCCACTCCTGAAATGTGTATGAATTGGAAATAAAATTTGCAGGGCCATTAAGAAACGATGTCCCTAGGGCGTTACGATCTGTTTTTTTATTCGCATTAGTTTCGAATTTAAAACTCATCATTTTCAAAAACCGATGGAAATCATGTCTTTCAGGAATTTACACTGAAACAACTAAACAATTAGAAAGAAAACAATAACATGTAATATTATTAAAAAAAAATTAATAATTGATTCTTCTATTAAGTACAATTTTTTTCTGTAAATATTGATACAGAAATACAGCGAGGATTAGACACAGGCCGAACCCTGTTTTTTGTATGAAAAGCCTGCCCCCTTAAGGAATCAACAATGGCTCTAATTGTTTCTTTATGAATAAAATTATTCCTTAGTGTTTTTTAAATTATTTTGAAGATTACTTTCACCGCTAATGACGAAAAATAAATAAATAGTTATATTATGTCACCAAGAAGTGCTGTAGAGGATAAATTTTATTTTTTTTAATAACCCACACAATCACAACAATTAATTATTATATTAGATTAAGATCACGATACGATTTTTGTACGTCACGTTTTTAATACAGTTGTTTTAGTACAGTTGTTTGCACAACATTTGTGTTTTCCATTCCATTCCATCAGCCCTTTTTATACCCCACTGCAAGTGCTTAGGCCTCCCCTCAAGATGAGGGGGCTTGGAGCTGAAATCCACCACGCTACTTCAATGCAGGTTGGCAGATTGTTACGATCTCCATCTATTGACAACAACCGGAACCGTATGCTTAACGTGCTCTCCGAGGCACGCAGTCAATGATAGTTAATGTACTTAAGTCAGAAAAACTCATTGGTACACGCCCGGATTCGAAGCAACAGCCACATGGCCTTATATATTTGAAACAGGTTCGCTACGTTCAGGCTATCACGACACGTGTGTTACTGTTAAGCAAATTTATAGATACGTTTCACGGTTATAAGCCACCAAGGGATACTTTAAAAGATACGTTGCCCTTAACAGCTGAATAGACCACAACACGGTTTTTTTTCATTACGTAAGTGTTCCCTTACATATTTTTTTAGGCCTGCTTTACGATTGTAGGCCACTAAAGCGCGGCTGCAGTTGATGTATTTCTTTAAAACGGCTGGGTCTTACTTTATCTTAATACGAATTCCACGTTACATGAATATCATTTCAGGACAGGTTCTTATATTACCGCCAGGTGCTACATGTTTCTTCAAAACATCTATATGAAGATCATCAGCCTATAAACATCTTACTGTTACGCAAGGCCTATTTATTTTTAAAAAGTAATTAAAAAAGGAAAATTTACTCATTTAAATTTAAAATCTACGACGAAAATAAAAATTTAAATTAGAGAATTAAATATAATAATTAAACATAACATCTTTACTTATTAATAAAATAGGTAAAATACCTTTTTTTATATTTGTATTTAGTTATTTCCACGTTTAATTGTTACTCGGTCATTAATATACTTTGCGAATTATTCTCACGGGCCAACTAGTTATATATGTCGTTATACTAATTTAGACCTCAAGTTTTACGTGAAGAATATATTAACTTGATTCACTGCAGCGTCAAGTCAAGCAAATGTAGGTATTTCAATGAATAACATCGACACAAGTTCAATATACACAACCTAATACGTACCTCCGTCGCTCTAAAGTATTAACGATATTATAAATTTAAAGTTAAAAGCATCCCGCTTTCACATCTTATAGAAGATTTTGTATAGATAAAAGCTTCTGCTGAATGGATCCAGGAACTTTCAAGTTCTGAGGGAAAATATAAGACTACCGAGGCAAATAAATTTAAAGTAAAATGATTAACACGTACAACCTAATCCCAAACACATTTTAGTATTGTTGAAAAGGTATTGTTTGATTAACGGATTACTGTCTCCAAAATTTTATTTTTATTGGCCTTTAAGGGTTTTTTTTAATAGAAGCCATTGTGGGAACTATATATCATTTGAAAACTTTTGGCAGAGATGCTGGGAACAGGACATACTTCAGGAGCTAACTTTAAAATAATTATAATTATAGCACGAAGCGTCGAAATCATGCCGCCGAAAGTGACACATTAGTGTAATGGCGACCGCTTAGCCTTTTGGGTAGTGACCCTGCCTACGAAGCTGGAGGTCCCGGGTTCGAATCCCAGGTCGGATCAGTATTTATATGATGAATATTGAAACTCATTTTTTTCGAAGATATTTATTATCTATTACTATTTTCTAATTTATACTATATATATATATATATATATTATTATACATTTTCTATTTTATATATTTTTTATCTATTACTATTGACTATTTTCTAAAAAAAAATTTTTTTTTTTGCTGAAATGAATCCACCTGTGTATAGCGAACAAAAAGTTGTATTACACGTTTTTGTCATTGAAAATGACTATCATATCCATTTCACGGGAGACGCATTTTTGGCCATAACTCCGAGGGTATGAAGTCTAGCCGAGATTTTAAGGTTTTAAAAAATTTAGAATTTAGTTGTGCATTTTATGACATCAAAATTTTGGAAATCGGTTAAGTAGTTTTAAAAAAAAATTGGAAAATGTAAAAAAATCTGGATTTTTTCGGAATTTTTTTTTACTAAATCCAAAATATTTCAAGAACGGGAACCGATGTCGAAAATAAAAAAAAATAGTATCTCGGCCATTATCGTAGCTACGATTTGAGACCATGTTTTTGGAAATCGGTTGGTAATTGTAAGAGAAATTATTTCCAAAAGATGAGATTTTTTGGTCGATTGCTTGTGTTTGTGGATATAAGTTACTATATTTCAGAGGGTATTCGTCGGATCGCTTCAAAGTGTTATACCAAAGGTTAGAAGGCGTCGGTAGCTACAGTTTGAGACCAAAATTTTGGAAATCGGTTGGAAATCGAACAAGAAATTTGACATCACATGTTAGAGTTTATGGACATTCGGGAACTTGTTAACATTACGGTCATCGCCTTTCGGCCCGTATTCGTTCGAATGCTTAATTATCGAGTTCAGAACGTTTGAGGATATCAGAGGCTGCAGTTTAAAACCTAAATGTTTCAAATATGTTGAACTAGCGACCCGCCCCGGCTTCGCACGGGTAGCAGAGAATTTTTTCGTTGATTTATTTCGTTGAGTTTAAGAAGTTGAAAAGAATAGTGCGACGTTTTCGTGGCAATGCCACGTTTTCGTGGCAATAAAATAAAATAATCTGTGAAAATCGGGTTTGGGTAGGTTCATTTCAATGAAACCGATGGTTGCGGGGACTGCAAGATCTGTGAATTTTTTTATGTTATTGGAAACAGACGAAACTCGACGATTTATGTTCCTTAGATTATTGACTTATTTTCCTCCGAGTGACCTGAGAATGATGCCTGAGAATGTCCCATTTGAAAATGGAACAGTTAGCGGTTGCTGTTCTATTTTCAAAATCTACCAGACAGAACGACAGCCTGCCAAGAAAAGTACTGGATACTAATACTTTTTTACTAAGTTCCTTTTATTTTCAGGGGCGAAATTCAAATTTAGAACGTTAAGTTTTCCGCTTTTTTTATGTCATAATTTTAAATCATTGTCACTTTGCCGCGTATTTTATATTATAATATGGTATTAACTAACAATGAACGTTTTGAACTTTTAGAAGTATACTTTACAAACAACAAGTGCTTTAGAACTGCAATACGATGGTATAACCATAGAAATGCCGACAGGCAGACTTCAACGCGTTAAGTTCTAGAGCGTATGTTAGTAAATTTAAAACAGTGTGGAAGTTACAATAGACCTTTTCTACGGGCACCCATGAACCAACGGATTTGAATGTTTTTTGCTATTTTGAAGCAGATCACGGAGCTTCAAGTAGAGAAGCAGCAAAATTAATTAGTATTTGTCAAAAATCAGTTATAAATATTTTGGAAAGAAACAAATATAAACGTTAAAAGAATAGCAGAATTGTCCAAAACTACTGCCGGGTGATAATGATCGTCGTTTAACATTCTGTATGTGGCTATTAAGAAAATCAAGACCAGATGCAGAAGTTAACTTTTATAAAACAATTCTCTGGAGTGATGAGACAAACTTTTCCAATAATGGAATGTATAATCGTCGTAACCACCATTATTGGTCTGAAAGTGGTAATCAAGTTAGATTTTCGTTTAATTGTTGGTGTGGTATCTTAGACAATAAGGTAATATACATAGAGTTTTACAACGGCACATTGACCGCAGAAAAATACATAGACATAATAAGGAATCTCATCGATGCAATGAATGACATGCCCCTGTCAATTTTAAGTAAATTATATTTTTAACAAGATGGGGCTCCAGCTCATAACAGTTTAGTTATGAGGTCTTTTTTAAGGAAATTTTTTAGAGGAAAATTAATTACTACACACGACGCAATAAAATGGCCGGCTAGGTCACCCGACATGAGTCCAATGGATTACTTTATTTGGGGATATGTAAAAAATAATATTTATAAAAGACAATATGATAATGTCCACGAACTACAAGATGCTGTGCGACAAACTATTTATAATATTCCCCCCAGACCATGCGCAAGGCAACCAAAATGGGCAATGGAAAATGTATAAATCAAAATGGACTACATTTTGAATATTTAGATTAAATATCATAATATGTACTTATTATTATTTTTATGAATTTTCTAATTAAACATTTTTTTATAAATTTCAGATACTGTTTCAATTTATTGATTGTTTATTTTTAATTTCGTTCAAAGAATAAAAGTCATACAGCTATGTTAAGCTTGAATAGGTGGAAGTTAAATCGTTTCTTTTATTTTCTGGGCATTACTGATAAAATTTATTATTTCAAATCATTTATCTACCTTTAAATACAATGCATTTTTTTTTAAATCAGCAAATCTGGATAAGTGCGTGTGAAATTATACAGAGCAAATAACTTGTGTTTCAACACAAACATAAATCGTCGAATTTCGTCTGTTTCCAGTAACATTAAAAAAAATGTGTCATACAACTTTTTGTTTGCTATACACAGGTGGATTCCTTTCTGCAAAAAAAAAATTATGAGAAAATAGTGAATATCTTCGAAAAAATGAGTTTTTCAAAAAATCCTTGAATGCCATTTTAATACAGTCCAAAAACTTAAGATGGATTTCTAAAAACAAAACTTCCCATCTCCAACGGTTAGGGTAGCTGTCATAGAGGCCCTTGTTCATTTACTCATACTATATATAATGTATTAATTGGAAAGCTATTTCCAAGGACACGATATTAATCCTTATCCAATTAAATGCGTTAGTTACCTTAAGCATTTCATGCACAATATAATTGCTCTTACACCATATAATTTATATTAATATCTAAGGTGTTATCGCAAAATTAGGACTATCGCGCGACAAAATGAATTAAAGCAGTCCTACACCAACGCGACACGCGTTATGTAATTAGGCAGATGTTACAAGTATCAATGTTCGATACAAATAAATATTTTAGTTTGTTTATATATATATATATATATATTCTTCACTTTCTCAAATATTTGCAGAATTTGAAATAAATATATTAAGCACTAATAGGATGAACATATGTTACATTTAAATATCTAATCCATATGCTCGACCCACAGACCAGTCAACCTATAGACCACGCTTTAATAAACGTCAGTACGAAAACGAAATCGCAAAAAAGTGGCGGGGTGCGGGGAGAGGTCGGCTAGTTTTCATTGGCTCCTTCAAAATTGACAATATAATGGCTTCCGACGTGCTTCCAACTGACGGCTCACTAGCGACGTAGTTATGTAGTGTCACTACATAGCCTTGGCGAATGCTACTCCCTGTCAAAGCGTGGTCTATAAGGTTGACTTGTCTGTGGCTCGACCCAACAAGCTGATACAACACTACCACAGAAAAAAATGTAGGAATTATATGCTCTGCTACCCGAGCGAAGTAGAGGCGGGTCGCTAGTAATTAATATATTTCACCGTTACAAAAAGCAAAAAATCAGAATGTTTCATCTTATCTCTTTGGAAGGCGGCGCAGAATATTGATGGCATAAACGTTTTACAGTGAAAAGAATAGCGCAAAGTTTTGTTAATTAAATTTAATTGCATAGAATCAAAATACTTTATTTATTCCATAGAGTAAATTAATTTGACAGCAGCGTTTGATTTCACTAGAGCCATAAATGTCAATTCACAGCATCGAAGTGACGTTACGTAATTTTGCGGGGTTGAAGACTGGCGCCCAGGGATTTCACGGGGGTACCGACCGGCGCGTGAGGACCTTGTCATCTTGCTCCAGCTAGGGGCTTCTAGTCAATTTGTAATTTTATGATTTATTCACACAAACGGTCTTGAATCATTTTAGTGATGTTACCTCTTACCTATTAGTATTTACTTAATATTTATAAATTGAATTTTAGGACCCCAACCATTAATGAACTGCAGGATTTGTGACATATTCTTAAAATGAGTGTTTCCAATGTAAGCCGACGAAAATACTTTATTCTAATGTTTTTATATTTTTGCCTTTCCAAATAATGTCTTCATATCTTGACGTAACTTTTGATGTGCACCCAATATTTTTATGTTATCTATGGTATTCAGCGTGTTCACCCTAATTTGATAACGTACGACCTTTCATCGTATTTAGAAAAGGGAAGGACTTCCGCATACCCTTAAATTGCTGACCCACGTATTTGGATAAATGGTGTACGTAAGTGTTGTCCTTTTGATGTTTCATAAAAGCTCACAATTTTACTATTACGTATTTACACTAGGCCTTCAGTATAATGAAAATAAATGTTGATAAAAAATATTTAAATATATACTCATAAGGATGAAAATATAAGTTTCTTAGCTCTTAGAGTTTCTTGAATATTTATGTAAAACAATACGTTAGTCACGTAGTTCTTCATTTTCTGGGACTAGAGATAAAGTCGTGGGCACACTTATAACTTATGATAAGAAACCATAAAAGTAAGGTGTGCGTTGCTAAAAACATTAAACGTTCCCGGTTTCATTATATTGACTAATTTGATTTAGTAGCACCTCCAAAATACTTCCTTCCGTCTACCCGTCTGGCTTGAGGTACAATATATACGCATTTTAAAAAATTATAAAATTATGATTTCAAAATAAATAATTTTAAATGTTGAAATTTGTCTGCCATTTATGCTATGCTATTTATAAAATATCAAAATAGTATTTAGGAGACAACACCTCAAATTTTTATTTTTATTGATTTTCATGTTATATTCATTAAAATGTAAAGCGTAGACAACGATTTTGCGCACGACTTTTTCGCGTTTATTCAGCATGGAACGCATTTTTTTTTTTACAGTACTAATTAAATAAATTTTAAGACATTTTTTGTATACTTGCAAATATAATATGTGCCTCGTACGTATATATTTTCTGTGATTAGTATTCGCAACCAATTCGTTAAAAAAACACTGAAAATTCTGTTGTTTGGTGCTTACTCAAAAACGTATGTTTGAATTTATTTTTTTCTTAGGTATTTATATTATGTTGTTACCTAAATGAAATATTGTACATTTAAATAGTAGATAAATAAGTGATGAATGACTATGTTTAAAAAATATTTTGAATATCTTAATGGTTATTGAGAAACTTGACCTGAAAAAATTGTGTTTCTCGGTTTTCAGATCCCGAAATCAGTGAGGGGCTTTAACAGCTAATGAATATCTAATAAAAAAATTAGGTAAAACGACCAGTGATAAATGTGTCTTCGTCACTACTTTGTTTTTACAAAACGCCTACTCATCTAATCTTGATATAATTATTATTATTCCAGTTTTTTATCAACCGAGTTTTTAGGCCTATATATATTTCCACTTTTCAAGTTCATGAGTAGTAAAATTTAAAACAAAACATGTTCTATTACACGGACTAAAGTTACGTTTTTTCTTATAAATAAATTTTATATAATTTTATTAAACCCATAATATCGTTAAATGTACCATTTTATATACCGCCGTGCTCTTAAGGATAAGCTCAAACAAATTACGCAAAATTTATAAGTTAAGCGTGAAATTCGGGGAGGCTTGATCCTCGTTCAGGTTCTGATATCAAAACTTTTCGACCCTCCTGTTTTAGTAGAATTATACAAAAAGTTATGAACTGAAGTAAATTAGGTGTTTCATTACATTCAGTGTCTGTAAAAGTTCACAAAACATCATATCTAAAGTTTTTCAACTTAAATAGTATTAACCATGCGAAACCTTTGAAATCCTTGTTATTTATTGGCTTTTCATAGTTATTAATACACATATAATATAGCTTCCCCACTGCGGCTTTGCCTGCTTGGACGTTCGAGGATTTTGTAGAATATTCAAAAACATTTTTTAAAGATTTTAGACCATTGCTATTATATTCTTTTCTTAATGATTAATCACGTGTTTAAAAAAATCTTTTTTTATTTATTTTCTAATATTAGTAAACTTGTGCCCTTCGATTTAATCTGAACGTGCTGAAAAATAATTTTGAAAAAAAAAATTACTTCAGCGCCACCTGATGGTTCATGAGCGCAAAACTAGTCTAAGAACTTACTATATACTGATCAAGATCGGCCTAGCTGTTTTAGGGACATATATCTAATGCAGTGCCTCCTGGTGGCCTCCTATAACCGTCAAAATTTACTAATAATCTGCTTTGAAGTGATGCCTTTGTAATACATGAATTCACATAAAAATTGGCCAAATCATTACAAAAATCCACAGATCTTGCAGTCCCCGCAACCATCGGTTTCATTGAAAATGAACCTACCCAAACCCGATTTTCAGAGATTATTTTATTTTATTGCCACGAAAACGTGCCATTGCCACGAAGACGTGGTACTATTCTTTTCAACTCTTTAAACTCAGAAATAAATCAACGAAAAAATTCTCTGCTACCCGTGCGAAGCCGGGGCGGGTCGCTAGTTCAACATATTTGAAACATTTTGGTTTTAAACTGCAGCCTCTGATATCCTTAAACGTTCTGAACTCGATAATTAAGCATTCGAACGAATACAGGCCGAAAGGCGATGACCGTAACGTTAACAAGTTCCCGAACGTCCATAAACTCTAACATATGATGTCAAATTTCTTGTTCGATTTCCAACCGATTTCTAAAATTTTAGTCTTAAACTATAGCTACCAACGCCTTCTAACCTTTGATATAACACTTTAAAGCGATCCGACGAATACCCTCTGAAATATAATAACTTATATCCACAAACACAAGCGATCGACCAAAAAATCTCATCTTTCGGAAATAATTTCTCTTACAATTACCAACCGATTTCCAAAAGCTTGATCTCAAATCGTAGCTACGTTTAAGGCTAAGATACTATTTTTTTTTATTTTCGATATCGGTCCCCGTTCTTGAAATATTTTGGATTTAGTAAAAAAAAAATTCCGAAAAAATTCAGATTTTTTTACATTTTCCAATTTTTTTCAAAAAATACTTAACTGATTTTCAAAATTTTGATGTCATACAATGCACAACTAAATTTTTAATCTTTTAAAACCTTAAAATCTTGGCTAGACCCTATACCCTTGGAATTATGGCCAAAAATGCGTCTCCCGTGAAATGGATATGATAGTAATTTTCAATGACAAAAGTATTAGCGCGTTCTGGTAGACTATAATCGATTTAATTCTAAAGGGGTAAAATGGGTGGGATAAGTTTATATGACAATCAGTAATTTTTTGAAGTTAAATGCATAAGAATTGGTAATTGGCCTTTGGGTCTGGAATCAAATGACATTTAATTGAATATATATATGTTTTTTTAATTTAACCCTGAAGGGGGTAAAATATAGCTAAATATGTGAAGTTTAAATATTTTTGAAAATTTCACCCACAAAGTATTAAAAGTCCGTTCGTATAGATACTAATAAATGGTAATACTTATGTACTATCAAATGTTAATCTACTTTTAAAGAGAATAGGTGTGCATCCTACGTAGGCAAAATTCTCGACAAAGTTCTTGTAACCTTCATAAAAGTACAATGTTACTGAAAAGCACACTCACTTTTTCCTATTTGTCTACCAGGCAAGAACCAAATAACACCGACATAACTAAATTAACCCATACGAGAAATTCTTTCGGAACAAAATAACTTTTGTGAAACTGACAGCTTTCTTAAACGAGATACGTACCACAGAATTTTATGTGAAATGTATTAGTAAGTATTCATAATAAAATGTATATATTTGTTCACAAATATATACATTTTATTATGAAATTATTCTTGAAATATTGGATATTTACTGTTCATCAAGTTAACTAGCGTTTGGTTTTATCTTCACCTGTATTTATTTATTTATTTTTTGAGTTTTGTGTAATTTATTTTTGTTATTTGCTTTTACCAATTACAATTAATTATTTTGTAATTTTTCCCTAAATCCATGGTTGGTGTTTTACCAAAGGTCTCAAAAATTATATTATGAAATCAACACATTTTCAGAGCACTATTCCTAAATGAAAATAGATATTAATTTTATTACTAACGATTAAGTACTGATACTTGATATTCCAAATAAAAACGTTTCCATGCAACCATCATCATTTCACTCATTTTTAAGCTAATAAAAATTTAATTTCTATTTACCTAAAAGATCATTCACTTTGGCATATGGAATTAAAGGATCGAACCAATGGATTTGACCCTATAATTCTTTATGCCAAAGTGAACGATCTTTTAGGTTAACAGAAATTAGAAAGGTCATTGCCAATTGGCAATGACCTTTTCTACAACCATTTGGCGGGAATAGGCCGAATTACCAGTAACCCTGATTAATAGTGTAGATAACAAATTAAACTTTCTCGTACAATCTGGAAATTCCAATTGGAAATTATATCTCTCCTGTGGCAGCGTTATTTAATGATTTATTTACAATGCATTTAAATATAATGAAGAAAATGTTATCTGTGACATAATATTTTGAATCTACTTGTATTCAGCTACTGATCACAAATACTAAACGTGAAAAAGTAATATCTGATTGAATTTCGGTATAGTGAGTAAATTCTTATCACCACATACTGTAATATAATATAAAGTCCCCTGCCGCGTCTGTCTGTCTGTCTGTTTGAACGCGATAAACTCAAAAACTATTGAACGGATTTTTATATGTATGACACCAATGGACGGAATAATTCAAAAGAAAGGCGTATTTGACTCTTCTTAAATTTCCAAACGCCGACGCAACGACTGGGAGCTTTTAACGAAAACGCTGCCTTATTAGTTTGAGTTACGGCAAAACAATTTATGGAGGAACCGTTCCTTTTTTATAGGTTTCTAAGAAAGTCTGCGGTAACATATTATGTCTATCTTCAAAGGATAACTTACTATGCCTATTTTTAAGTTTAAAATTTTTTTCATATAAAATGTGGTAATTGGAAAGCTATTTATACGAATACAATATTGACGCCTATCAAATTAAATACGTTAGTTACCTTACACGTTTTATGCTCATTATATCAGCCCTTCAAAACGTACAATTTAATTTAATATCTTAGGAGTTATTGCAAAATAAAAACTATCGCGCGACAATATAAATTGATGCGGCTGGGCGGACCCACACCGACGCAACACGTGTGATGTAAAATTAGACAGAAGTTAATAGTGTTATTTACAAAGAAATATTTTAGTTCGTTTTTATGGGATATATTCTTTACTTTTTCAAATATTTGCATAATGGGCATGCTCTGCTACCCGTGCGACGTGCGTACCTGGAACGGGTTGCTAGTTAATATTATAAATGTGAAAATGTGTTCGGTGGTTCATAACTTTGTTTTTTCTTCAAATCATAAAGCCACGAAATGAAAATATAATTTGTAAGGAAATAGCCGAAAGAAAGGGGACTAACACAACCAATTTTATTTTGTTTCGATTAAAGTTCTTGTGGGATATAAATTTTGTCGTTTCCTCACGTCGCAATGAAGGTACGAAACGGTGTGATTATTCACACGTTGATAGTTGAAGGGTTAGCGAGTAACATAGATTACTTGCGACCACTTAACCTAGTGGGTGGCAACCCTGCCTACGAAGCTGGAGGTCCCGGGTTCGAATCCCAGGTCGGGTCAGTATTTATATGATGAATATTGAAACTGGTACCGGGTCTTGGTTGTTATATGTGTGTGGTGTCGCAAAAATATTTATATATGTATATATTATAAAGAATATTTAAGTATGTATAACAGTTGTCTAGTAACCCATAACAAAAGCATAATACTTGCTTACTTTGGGATTAAATGGCGCTGTGTCCCATGTCATATTATTATTATTATAGATTACAGTTTATCTTGATCGATGGGTTCCTTGGAATACAAAACTCACAAGTGATTTCGTAAGATTGTCAGTAGCGAATTTTAGATGGATTCAGAATCTCTGGTAATTACGGAGAAGGAAATCATAAAATAATCACATAGTTGCATAAATGTCTTTAAGGTCGATAGTTGCGTGGCAAAAATAAAATTATTTGTAATATCGAATACATAATTTATGACTTGACAACATAATTTATATAGCCTTACTAACGTCCGCCCACGGCACCGCCGGCGTGGCCTTTATGTTATTATATCTTAGTTAAACTTCATCCCTTCTTGTTAATGTAAATAGAGATCCGTTTATTTTCGTTCTCTCATACATTACCACTTTCTCTTCCGCTCATTTTACGAAAATCCTTTATTTTTAAATCTCACAGACGGCATTTCTATTTCATTTGTATGCCTAGAAAAAAGGAACCTAATTTACTTACTCTGAAAAGTTCCATCAAACCTTGTTCAGTTGTTTCGCAGTTAAGCCCGGACAAACGAACATATACACAATCCGTCTGTTAGTCCGTTCTGTACATATAAAACATTAGTGTCGATATAGATTGTCAATTGTGATTTTTTGGCCGATTGATCCCTGGTAACGAAAACGGGAACACACAAAGGCAAACAAGGAAAACATAAGCTTTTATATGCTGACGCTAGCAGAGTCGCAGACAAATCTAGCTTTAATATTAAAAACAAAAAAAAAAACAGAATAACAAAAGATACCCGAAAAATACTTTTATTTTAGTGTCAATACTAATATAGAATAATGAAACGATGTCCCTGTTTATTTATCACTTTTACGCCCATCACAGATGACCGGATTTGTCTGGTGTTTTTCATAGTATTTGTATTATCAAGCGATGTGAATTAGATCCTGGTTCTCAAAGAATATTTGAAACTGCTTTCTAGTTTATATGTTACTAACTGCCCGCGGCTTCGCTTGCGTGAACTACAGGATTTACCTTATTTAGTTCTTGTTTCTCATCCAGGTCGTGAAAATCATTGAGTAAATCGTTCTCTGTCTAGTTTTTAGATAATAAAGCTTGATAAATATTAGCTTAGATTAGATCCTGAATTACGACTAATAAATTACAAAAAGTTTCATCGAAATCGGTTTGGTAGTTTCTGAGTTTCCATGTTCATACAAAAAAAAACGGTATAGTGTTTCTCGATTTGTAACCGTTCATACAAAATTACGAAGATATGAAATGACAAAAAAAACGTGTCTTTTGGATTTGTTTATGACGATGCTTGTTTGATTAAGGCAAATAATACTAAATTTGGTTTGATGCGTGTATTACTTGTTTTTAACAATAAGAAAGAAAAAATAGATTTTTTAAGGAAGTTCAGACATGAAGGAAGAGGAGAGAAGCGAACGAGTGAAGAGAGAAGTGCCGAAGAAGTTTTCGGGTTCGCTCCCGCCGCGGCGCCACCCGTCGTCCGGCCGGCACCGGTGCTCAAGGCCTTTGTGCTTGAACAGGATTTAAGGATGCCCAATTAGTTGATTACGACAAACTTATCTTTTATATGCTGACATCATCCGTTACAGTATTGATAAATAATATGAAACTTTAGAAACCATTCCGCTCACACAACGGAACTGGTAATTGGGAAATATCAAATTCTAAGAAAGAGTAGTAGTGAGCAGTATAGATGTAATAAATAACAGGTAATACTAATATATAGTTCTCTTAATCAGTAAGTTGGAGACTAAAATTAAAACAGCTAGAAAATTAAAAAAAAAAACTCACCTTTTTAAGCGACTTCAAAAAAGAAGGAGGTTACTCAATTCGACCGTATATATGTTTTTTTTTTACTTTTTTTTTTATGTGTGTTCAGGGATAACTTCGTTGTTTATGAACCGAATTGGATAATTATTTTTTTTTGTGAAAGGGAGATATCTCCGAAATGGTACCATGATAAGTAAACCAGGATCTAAAGATGGCATCCTAGAGAAATCGAGGGCTACCTTCGAAAATCGTATTTTAAAGTATCGTATTTTAAGTATTTTGATAAAGTACGACTACTAGTACTATTTAATGGAAGTCGGGAGTCGATCTGATGATGGAGCTGAAAGACAGTCGAGGGAACTCCTCAACGACTTACAGCAATTACCTGGCGTTTGAACTTGATTAATTTCTATTGATGAGATCTTTGCACCCATATGGATTATAAGTGCCATTACAGGTCTGATGATGGAGACCATGCACAATCGAGGGAACTCCTCAACGATTTACAGCAATTACCTGGTGTTTGGACTTAATTCATTTCTATTAATGAGAACTTTGCACCTATAAAAGTTATAAGTACCATTACAGGTCTGATGATGGAGACCATACACAGTCGAAAGAACTCCTTAACGATTTATAGCAATTACCTGGTGTTTGGACTTGATTCATTTCTATTGATGAGATCTTTGCACCCATATGGATTATAAGTGCCATTACAGGTCTGATGATGGAGAACATAAACAATCGAGGGAACTCCTCAACGATTTACAGCAACTACCTGGTGTTTGGATTTAATTCATTTCTATTAATGAGAACTTTGTATCCATATGGGTTATAAGAACCATTACAGGTCTGATTATGGAGACCATACACAGTCGAAGGAACTCCTTAACGATTTACAGCAATTACCTGGTGTTTGGACTTAATTCATTTCTATTAATGAGAACTTTGCACCCATATGGGTTATAAGTACCATTACAGATCTGATGATGGAGACCATACACAATCGAGGGAACTCCTTAACGATTTACAGCAATTACCTGGTGTTTGGACTTAATTCATTTCTATTGAAGAGAACTTTGCACTCATATGGGTTATAAGTGCCATTACAGGTCTGATGATGAAGACCATAAACAGTCGAGGGAATTCCTCAACGATTTACAGCAGTTACTTTTTGTTGAGCTTCCTTCATACGGTTGAATATGCCAAAATGTTCAGTTCGCACAAAAATAATAATTAAGATTGAAGTTTTACATAGGAATACCACTGCCTACTAGGCATGCTGATGCGTCAATTTGACACTGAATTTACGTTGCGTAATCGTGGTTCTGTCTCATTAGAGTAGCGCGTTTAGTAGCCCCATTTATACTAAATACAAATAAGTTACAGATGCGTTCAACTAAAAATTGAAAAATAAAATAATTTAAAAAAAAAATAAGAACAGATTTCAAGAACATAAACTAAAAAGTTAAAAATAAAATTTTCACTTTAAAGAAAGAAGCATTAACAGGCGGCATATAGTTAATGAAGTCGGTGCCAACTCAGACACTTTAAATGGGTACTTACCCGGTAATAACAATTACAACAATGATATATTTATCATTGTTGTATTTATAACAAAAATAGAACACAATTTAAAGTGTCTGAGTGGGTAGGCATCGACTTCATTAACTATATGCCGCCTGTTAATGCTCCTTTCTTTAAAGTGAAAATTTTATTTTTAACTTTTTAGTTTATGTTTTTGAAGTCGGTTTTTTATACCACTAAAGAAAATCAGCAGTAGGTGTATAATGCACGTATTTTTTTGGCATATTGACCAAACTAAAACCGCGAAAGATTATACATCCGCCAATCGTTACCTTTCATTAGATTATCATAATTAGTTCACATGGACCAGTCCACATATACAGAGCTGCCTAGCGTTTATACATTCTAAGGTTTATTATACAAATGTCATCCAGTGAACTATGTAATAGATTATTATGGGTATGCATCGTGTTTGTTAGTTAAGCGATTACATTATACGTGTGTTTGTTGATTCTGTCCTGAATTATATTCCTTTGTGGCAAATAATATATGCGTATAGGCCAATTTATGCATAACACAAGCATTCGTTGTTTGTTCGCGACGAGTCATTTCCGGACCCACAGTTTATATTCCAGTTTGTTCGTCGAGTAAGAAATGTTTTGATACATTCCGGCACGTTAACTTCATGTCAAGTGACGTTATGCCATATTATAACAAATCTTGATACTTGATATCGTGATGAAACCAAAGGTAAACATTTCACTGAACCTCATTTTATTCTATATAATTATATCACCGACTATGTGTTACACGCTGTAAAACTCGCGGCAGGTTCTTTACACTTTAGTTAGTTGAACAACTTTTTACAAAAAAATATAATATATGTGTAAAATTCACCTAATTTTCACAAATCATAATTTTCGTTTATTTTCATCACTCATTTAATTAAATCTGACTGTAATTTTGGTTGGCGAATACGCCGTAAAAACCGCCATCAAATTAAATGTTTTCGTCTCTTGTATAAATAATATTTTGTATAACTTGTATAAATTATTGTCATTGTCGTTTTTGGGAAGAAAACTAGTGATGGAGAAGTGTCGATAATCGATGTTCAGCATGAGCATATTACAGTATGAACAGTCTGTCGCTCCATTTATACGCTTTTAATCCGCTACATATCTCCGCTCGCCTCTCATTCATTTCTAGTATCATGTTAAACGTATTCAAAATAATAATTTTATATTTTTAATTATTGTATTTAAGTAACAGGTATTTAGTTTTACGAACCGTAACATAGTATATTCGATGATCTTGTTAAACTATTCTGAACTACACGTATTATTCAATTTTATAATAATAGAGATGGGCCAGTTTCGAGTTGTGTGCTTAACAAGACCATTATACACTTGTTATTTAATAGTTGCTTGACGGATATATGGTATAAAAGAAATGGGCCGTCATTGTCGACAGTTTCTCGTTCTACAATTGATTGATCTTGTGACCAGGCTCTATGGTACAGTATATTTCGCGATATGTTGCAAGGAATAAATAGTAGACTAGACATACTTTAAAGTTGTTCTCAAGACAAATAATTTTGTTACTAAACACAGTCAATACAGTTTTGGAAATCGATATACATAAATAAATTGTTCATTCAATGCTATAAATACGATTATATTACAAAAATATGACACTATGGCCAGGTCGTTTCATAATCTATAGTATATATAAAAGGCAAAAGTAATTGACCGATGTATCGATGCACAGGTCAAACCCTTAAGGCTAGAAAATAGAAATTTCGCATAAATATTCCTCATATGACGTACCCATCCACTCAGGAAGGATTTTTCATAACTTAACCCCCAAGGGGCTGAAATAAGGTATAAAAGTTTGTATGAAACTTTTTATTTCTTGGACATATTTGCATGAAGCCGCGGGTAAAAGCTGCATAGGATATAAATGTGAAATGGTATGAGAATAAGAGGGTGGGAATGAGAGTGGGAAAGAAGTAAATTAGAGTAAAAATGTGAGAGGGAATAAGAACAGTGGTGAGAGCGAAAAACGACTACAAGGGCGTAACGTCTGTCCGCGCGGGCCAAGCCGCGGTCGGAAGCTAGTCATCAATTTTTCGGTTAACGGAAAATTTCTATTATCGATCATACAGTAGTGTTTAAAACTCTTGAAGTAATCACATTATGTTTTATATGTTAACTTCATCTAGTACTTGGGCCTAGTTTGCTTATTTATTTTGGGACTCATTACTTTTTCAGTTTTTTAAGTTTCAGTGAAACCCATTCAGGGTTTCATTGAAACTTACTCGTTGGTTCTCATTGTTTTAATTTATTGTCATTTGTATCACGGCTTGTATTTCATGTTTACCTACATTGCATTGCATGTTCTAGTAACCTGATGTTTTATTTTTACTTATATATATAATAATATAACACCATTTCATGTTCTGAAATATTCACTGTAAAGTAGAATTTCGTGTGATCGACAGACATGTAAAATTCGTAATAGAAAAATAAATAAAAATTCTTAAATATTTTATTAATTAGGTCAGTATTAAATATATTTACTAATGTTAAAAGTTAAAAAATAACCAGTGCCTGGCGAACCTGATGCAAAGGTACCCATAACGCTTGCGGCATTACCGCGCTGGATCGCTATGGCGAGCCTCTGCATCAGAAACGACCCCGAGCGAGCTTAATTAAATTTCTGGCCTCGAGGCTCCAACAGCCCGTGGTCTCCACAGCAAAAGGAACAAACATATAGGATATTTCCAGGTTTGAGTATTTATTGTGTTTCAGACGGGCCGCGGACTCAGCGGCCGCCCCTGCCCCGCGCATTGTTGAGTTGAGGTGGGAGAGAGCGAATAATATATAACATATCATATTGTGTAATTTAACAAAATCTTTATGTAAAACAATGATAATGACGTATGGGTATATTTAATCACTGACTCTATCATTTTACTCACGTTTTCGATAGTTTCGAAAAATGATCCACCTAGATTATGATAAAGGTGAAAATAAAAAAAAATATTATTTAGGTATTTGAAGTAACAATAATAATAAATGTGACTGTTACACAACAACCCTTTTTCAAACATTATACGCTTTATAAACATTTCTAAAGTTTTTATCTAAGGCCTTATATGCACCAGCGGTTTGCGGAGGGGTTGGAAACCGCCGGTCTATTACTTATTACGACAATGGCGGAGTGGTTTCCGCGGCGGGTAAAGTGGAGCGGTGGATGGACGGCGGTGTCCGCCGCGATTCCCGCTAATCCGCCCCACCTGTTTCCGGAACTCGTACCCTTGGACTTCTTTTTGTGGGGTTATGTGAAGGACAGAGTGTATTTCTCCGATTACCCATTTCGCCCAACGGTTCCCGAGATGGAACAGCGTGTTAGATCGGTTTTCGCATCAATAACACCGACGGTAGTGCGAAATGGTGCCGAAACCTGGACTCTCACGGCAGGACTGGTCCACAAATTTAAAGTCGCTCAGCGCGCTATGGAGCGGGCTATGCTCGGCATTTTCTTGATGGACAAAATCAGGAATACTGAAATCCGTCGAAGAACTAAAGTTGTCGACATAGCCGAAGTGATTAGCAAGCTGAAGTGGCAATGGGCCGGTCACATTTGCCATAGAATCGACAACCGATGGGGTAGACGGGTTCTCGAATGGAGGCCACGTATTGGGAAGCGAAGCGTTAGACGCCCTCCGGCAAGGTGGACTGATGACCTGAAGCACCATACCGGTGGTAATTGGATGCGGAAGGCGGAGGACCGTGTGTGGTGGCGAGCCTTGGGAGAGGCCTATATCCTGCAGTGGAAAGACACGGGCTGATGATGATGATGATGATGGTGCGAAATGCCACACAAGCCTAATCCCGACGAGCGAGGTTGTGTATTGAGCAAGGCGGAGCACACTTTTAGGCCGTTTCTGTAAATTTGATGTTTATTATGAAAAAGTAAGTGTTCGTTTAGGTTGTTTAGTTAGGTTAGGTCTTTTAAAATTTTTGTCGTTCCCCGAATTAGGTAGAAATGTAGGTACATTCTTCGTAGTTTACTCTTTAATTTTACTGAAATACCTAAGGTTTGCATATCAGTGAAAATAATATTATTATTTTTTTGGGTATGTTATACATCGTGACTACGGTTCTTAAATATTGTGAATGGACTCGTTATAAGGCCTCATTTAACCTCCTTTCGGCTTTACGGGTAGTTTTGTAATACCTTGTATATAAATAATACATGTTACGTTTATGGTGTCCATTTTAAACTGACAAGGCAACCGTCCTGTCACCCGCCGCCTCCAGCGCAGCGGTTCCCGCTCCGCCACCCGCCCGCTAGTGCGTTTATGGCCTAAATAATGTGCAATTTTATTGTAACCTTGCATATTTAAAAACATTAGTTTTGATGATTTTGGAAATAAAAGAGAGAATATATTTTTGACAAAACTCTACCAATGTACCATAAAATTAAGAAAATAATTGTTATTTAGGAGTGGTGATTTCAAAGGATGTTCAATGTTATATGAAAAAAAATCAGATAACAAAACAATTTGCAACCTACATAATCGGCTTCCTTCAAAGTTTTAATTGTTTAAAGCTTTTACCACTTACTCGTATAAGTCGTGAAAATTTTGAAAGTCTGTGTGCTTTAGTATCGTACCACATTTAAAATTTCTACGTCTCCTTAAAACCAGACTCTAAGAAAAGGATAAAACAGAAAGTGTAACGTATAAGTACGTATAGTTATCGTTTTGTGTACGGACACTTTAAACTTTTTTTTTTAGTTTTGTATACATCATAGTAACCCCAGACTAAGAAATGAACACTTAAAATAGTTTAACTGGAGTATGACTAATACATCTGATATTGCATGATTCTTATTATTCTACAATGATAACGTGTTGTATTGAAATTGTACAAAAGTTTACTCAGTTGTTTAAAAGGCCAAGAAAATAATTAGTGTCAATTGTGGTGATTCAGCGGACATTCCAACATTTTGAGATATTTAAACATTTGAATTGATATTTGTAGACATAGATTTGAATAATCAAGTATTACCTTCCTTGAGCTATATATGCGTTATCGAAAAAACATTACGCTCCTGAATGTATACAGTTTATTGTACTAAAGACAAATCTATTTATGTATGAGTTCGCACATAGATGCATTAAATATTAAGAACGGTACAGTACTTCTCGATTCTAGCCTACTTAAGTATTGGTCCAATGGTTAAAGTTACCAATGGCCCTTCAAATGTGTGATATTTAAGAGTAAAAATTGTGAAGTGTGCCTTAAAAATAAAAATAGATCAGCTCAGATGTAATTGTCATACTGAAATCTAAAATTATTTTTTGTTAATGAACCGTGCGGTCATCTTAAGAGTGAATCCATAGGCAGTACACATGTATTCTATCCACTGTAGTACTCACGGATGGTTTACAACTGCGAAACTTATCTAAATAATCTAGTATTAGATATAATGATATCTATGTAACGCCAAAAACCTCATCAAAATTGGCTTGGCCAATTTAAAGGCAGTGATTTATTGCAACACTTCCTGGTGGTTAATAACTGCAAAACCTATGTAATAACCTGTTCTTAGGTGATACCGATGTAACACAAAAACTCAAATCAACTTAGCCGTTTTAGAGAAACCTATCTATTGCTGCGTCCCCTGGTGGTCTATAATCGTTAGAACTATCTCAGAATCTGCTCTGAGATGATATCTATGTGATTTAAAAATCAGACTAAAACCTACCAAGCTGCTTCAAAGAAGAAGACTTACTGTATTGCCCCCTGGTAGAAAATAACGCAAAATACCATTAGGAACGTGTAATCAGGTGATTCTTATGTAATACAGAACAATAAACATTAAAATAGAGATACATAAGTCCTGCGTTTGTGCTTTTTGGTGGCCTACATCCATAAAACTTAGTCATTTCACTTCTAGAATCTTTAGGAACATTTAGAAGTTTCATTTTAATCCTGTTGAATAGTTTTTAAATTAAATTGTTGCAAACACATACCCTTCGACTCCCCACATTAATTTTTTTTTTGTATAAGTTCGGGTAATTATCGTTTGCCACGAAATCCATGTTGTTTACTATTGGAGTAGGGGTGTGTCATTGCTTCACCTGCTGCGAACTATAGAGCGTATCACAAGAGCACCTTGTTACTGTATAATGGCATTTTCCTATTTATAATATAGTATATAAATAAATATATACAAACTTCTATTTTCTTTAACAAGAGGTGTTACGTACTATATACGTGCTTACGCTATTGAAATATAATTCGTTGCTCGGTGTAAAGCACCATAGCTATTCGCATAGATTCATTTAGGCGAGCTTTAGTTATTTTTATTTTACCATACTTACGACGATCCAGTTATCTGTATAATAAATCATTCTTTGCCTGTCTACTTACTATCTGTCCCATAAAATTCATGTGTCCTATCTTACTTCCGCTTCCGTTGTCATCGCCTTTTTAGTTTGGGTGAGCATTCGCCATTTATTCCCGTTGTCGAATTTATATGTAGGCACATCATAGTAATAAATCATAAACGTATTACGCTATTATAATACGTTTTTCTAATTAATATGGTCTGTATTAGAGCGTACACAGACCGAGCTGTTACTCAGCAAACGTCTTTGTATGAAAATAAAACAATGCATTGTTTGCTTAGTGTAAAAACTAGTGTGAGCTAATTCTAATATTCCCTAAAACTAATATAACTAACTACCTCAAACTATTAATAGACTAATAATCCAATTAATATAGTTTATCCATTATATTAACCCACACCCTTTGACACGTGGACAACGCATACCGACAAAAGTTCACAAAGAAAGCCGCCGGCACTTGAATGCCGCCTCAAAGGATACCGACGCTGGCGTCTGAGATCTAATTTAATGGATAGACTTTACTCATACTTAATATTCCATGGCAATTCTAGTATTCCCATGGAACTACGACAGTTTTCTCCCTCCCTCTAGAGAGAGTATAAAATAAATGTATGAAGAAATAATTTCCAAAATATGTTTTAATACAAGGTCTTATAGCGCAAGAAAAGGGATAAACTTGAAAATCATTATTTGGTGGGTATATCACATACAAAGCATTTTTGTAATATTATTAAATTGAAATTACGTGGTATTCTGGCGTCGAGTAAAGATAAACACGTCAACATACGTTTATGGTGAATGAAACCCTTAACTCAGAATTAGCGCATTTTTGAATTAGGCATTACATAAACTAAAAAATACTATAAAAATAATTTTAACTGACAATGTCTATACTGTAGCTTAAATATTTAAGTGACCGCAATATTTTTTTTACGTATTTTTTTGCCAGGTCTTTGTAGTTCATATAATATTGTTACGTGTTAAGGTTCGTCGAACTTGGAGAGAAAGACCTGCTGACTCTTTTGAAGACTTTATTCACTAACACTAGGTCTAACACAAAGTACTAAGTCCAAACACTAAGCACTCACGATGTATTAGGTCGTAGCCAAGTCGTAGGTTTCACTGGTATCACTCTTGATCACTAGTTTTCACTTCGAAATCGCTTCGAGAGTAGCCCAAAAACTGAACTGGTCAAGTGAGAACATGAAAACCAGATACGACCGGAAATCGAACACGAGCGGCTTCGAGGAAGGGTCACTGGTGTGGCTGCATAACTCAACTCGCCGGAAAGGAAAATCTCCAAAGTTGCAGACCAAGTGGGATGGTCCATACAAAGTGGTTACCCGACTTAATGATGTGACTTATAGGATTCAAAAGCAACCTAGAGGGACATTCAAAGTGGTACACATAGACCGTCTGGCGCGCTACCATGGCAGTAACAACGATGCTCGGGACGAGCATCTCTAAGAGGGGAGTAGTGTTACGAACGGACAGAGTAATGACCGCCATCTAGCGTCAACCAGTAAAACCACTTTGTAGAAGGGTTTTACAACAAACAAACACGAAACCCCTACTCAATACTAGATGGCGTTAGAGGAAAGAATCGTGGGGCTTTCTAGAGTCATCTAGTCCGGTATGATCTAGAATGATCTGGCTCGTTACGACTTATATAAATAGCCGCAGGAAGACAAGCAGCCAGTTTAGTTTAGATCATACCAGACTAGATGACTCTAGAAAGCCCCACGATTCTTTCCTCTAACGCCATCTAGTATTGAGTAGGAGTTTCGTGTTTGTTTGTTGTAAAACCCTTCTACAAAGTGGTTTTACTGGTTGACGCTAGATGGCGGTCATTACTCTGTCCGTTCGTAACAATATTTATGATAAGCTTTTCTATACGGCTGCAATATTTTGGCTTTGAGTTTCCGTTTCGGCCGAAATAAAATGTCCGGTTTCGGTCGAACAATAAGTGGTATATCTTCGATTTTAAAGGTATATATGGACATATCGCTAAAAACATCATGCAAAAAATCCAGGATTTTGGAGTTAACTGTCATTTCTCACTCCTTTTTCTGAATTGACAATGATAACACAGAGTCAGACAAAAACATGAAAACGATCGTTTTTATTTCTTTCATTTCAGATGATACAGGAAAATTGTGTTCGTCGAAAATAATAGTATCTACCTAATAATAAAAAAGCTTCCTCGATTGCCATACGTATGGAATTGGTTTCAAATAGGCCTTTTGGATGGAATTTTATCTGAGAATTATATTCTTAAAGTATACATTGTATACACAATCCATCCGCAGTTTCATTGCCAAAATTTAGAATAATCCCGATCGTTGTATTTTTTCGAGTGGTATTCACAAAGCTAAGCAATACTATTTGGTTTTTATAATTTCGTAATTGCAAGGTTGGAACTTTTGATTATTTACATGTCTAGAAAGAGCCACGCGATTTAATGACAACAAAAAATCAACTTACTTTTGTAATCTTGTGTGTGTGTGTGTGTGTGTGTGTGTGTGTGTGTGTGTGTGTGTGTGTGTGTGTGAATATAAGAGAATATCATATGAATTAAAGTACTACCTAAATACAATAAAGTAATATTTTTATTTACGTTATTTGACACTGTAACGCTCTAGACGTATAGTATATATATATATATATATATATATATATATATATATACCAGGCATTATCGAAGGTTCCATCTATGTCCAATGATACCATCAGTAGGTACTATATGTTTCAATTTAAACTTATATTTAAAATATATGTCATTATGTCATAGAGAGAGTCCTTAGTTCCGTGCTGGGGCATTAAATCATATTGAGTCACCTGCAGCTTCGGTAATAAATGCTCTATTATATATAATATATATATATATATATATATATATATATATATATATTTATAGGGCAAGACATAGGAGAAATCGCTGAGTCTCCATGGCATGGCATGGAACCTTCGATAACGCCTGGTAGCCAGCTTCGAAGAATCAACTGATCACCGAGGTTTGCCCGGTGAATCTCTTTGATATGGTATTGGATCATCTTTTGGACAGGCGCGTGCTTTTTAGGTACGCCTGAAAGAATATCCGACATTTTTGAATTTAAATGTAAGAAAATTGGTACAGTTAGTCAAGTAAGGTAACATTTTAGTGCATCATGTTAAAAGAAAAAAAGCGACAGGGCGCGGCGCGGCGCGGCGAACACGTTCCGTAGGGGCCGGGGAACAATTGTTGTAGTCGCTCGCTAGTCGCTTCCCGCATCTCTATTTATTGTCCGACGGCACTCGTTTCAGTGAACACATAAAGAATTCATCACGATTTTACTTCAAATGTGTAGTCCACGCAGGCAAAGCCACGGCCGGAAAACTAGTTACTTATATTATTCAGTTTAATATATGTGTTATGATAATTCTATGAGATTTATTTATTTATAACTATCATCTTTCATTGCTGCTTAGCCGTATCTAAAGAAGCAATTCGGACCACTTATGATCAAAGATCTTTTATTTTTAGATATTAAATTAAGGATACACTATATACGTACTTAAACTAAAATAGTCGCCCATCCATACATGGAACATTTTTACATTATAAGTACCTAAGTGAATTTTTCGATAAAACTTTTGAATCTTTAAAAGCATACATTGAAACATATGGTGTAATGGTATTTATTATGTATACATGAAATACCAAAGATGAATAAGATGTTTAATTTAATATGGAATGTTGTTTGCTGGATGGACAGAAGTCGTAAAACTTTGCATCTTTGTATGTCTCGAATCGTAAAAATATTTATAGTTTTAGCTACCTCTACAAAATAAAAACGTGCTACTTATATTACTTTTGAAGATTTATACAATGCTTCAAAAACGACATTTTTTAACGGCCTAGTCAGCGCAATCCATAATTTGCCCAGACTGTTGTTTTTTTTTTATTTCCTTTATTTATATGGCAATCCTCCACTCTGGGTCAAGCATAAAAAAATAGAGTCTCAACTTTTCACATATACTACCCAAAAGTACACAGATTGAAACTGATTGTACGTGTAAATGTATTAACCGTGCAGCCTCCGTGTTTCATACCATAACTTTTCTTAATAGCCGCACACATCACAATGTCGGCAATTTTCTCCTTAATCCTATTATTTTTCTCTAAGGGAATGAAATAGGTTGTCTTCGTAAAAAATGAACAACTGTTCTTGACAAATGTGACGCTGTTGGGTGTGGGATGGGTGTGGGTTAACACCTATTTGAGACACTGATTTAAAATAGAAAACTTAAGAAAATCAGGTTTGAGTAAATAGATGATTTGATTGAGTTGTATTATGGTGACCTATTAAAATTATTGAGAAATAAAATATTTTTTTAAAGAATATATTTTCTCTTGTATATAAGATTATACTGGGGTTTTAATGAAAGGAAAAGATTAATTCGTTTTTATGACATACTGTAAGGAAAATTTTTTTTATAAAAGTAATCAATTAAAAATATTATGACAGGTAAAGTTACAAGACTCACGCTCATATAAAGCTAATAACAGTATTGTGCTATTCCTTGACTGCGTCAGCTGCCAAATCATGCTAATCCAAGCTAGCACTTGTAACACCTGTAACACTGTAGCACCTATATTGAATTATAACAATTACATTACATTACTTTACACACATTACAATATTATATATAACCTTAAATAACTGTAGTTACAGCTAAATTTTTATATTTAATCATGAACGTCACTTTTAAAAAAGCAATATTTAAATTCAAGTTACTAAGCGCAGAAGTTTCAGTACTGATATATGCGTTTTCACATCAAAACATCGATAACTTATATCACTGAAAGAGAAAACGAAAATTACATCAAATATCATAGTAACGAGCCCCCGTAACATGAAACTTAGCGATATAAATAATTTTTGATTCGATTTTTTTTTAATATGGGTACTCCAAGCATCTCATAATTTTAATTTCTTTATAACAATTGAGCATATAATAAACATGAACAAGTTAACATTGTTAATACCCAAACATTGGAATCTGTTTCATATTGTGACGCCTATTTATAATAGCACGTCGACAGGTCATCGGACTTACTCGAAAAGTTTTCACAGTCATTCAATAAATTAGAAAAATCCAAATAGAGAATTAAATTCCATGAATTGAAAAAATAAATTCATTTTTAAGACGGAAGAAGCACACAGGACAAAGAGAGGCGCCGGCGTTTATCTGGCGCCACGCACGTGCGAGAAAATTCCCATGGTCCAGTAAAAAAATAGAAATATATTTGTCAAATTAAATGTTGGAGAATTAGAATATTCACGACGTCTTTTTAAGAATAAGTCAAGGGCTATAAGTTGCGAAGTGCGGAGCGACATAACGGTGTAATTTGTGTTCGACATTCATTGTTCTTAAGTTATTTTGTGATTTGGTCTTGTAATAAAATAAAGTGAAATAAAATTAGTGTTTTAGTGCATCCCAGATATCCGAACCAGTAACCCGTAACAATATACTTTAAATTTGTTATTGAAATAACAGGGAGTAACTCCGGCAAATGTCCTCTTGTAATAATAAATCTGAATGCAAGTATAAAACTTTGAACCTTGGTCTGGTGCACTAAAATATTCAGGGCATAATTTTATACAGAGTTCAATATCGTCACATTCAGCGAGATTTTAAAAAAGCCTTCACTATGTACGTACAGCCTTCCTATGGATTGATTTTAGGAGTTTCAATCTGGCAGTATCATCACAGAAGTAACGATGCTACTGGAGCTTGTCATTTTTGTTCCACTTTTTATAAATATAAAACACATTGGTCTATACGACTGTGGCGGTATCCATACCAACGACCTTAGCATGAAAAGCAGCGTGTTTAGCCATCAGCTACCACAGCTATGAAGACGAATGAAATCATTGTACTTATTTATTTTGAATTTATATTGATCGATGTGATTTTATTTCACTGTAGAATGTTGAGGAGTAGCTTCAAAAGTAAGCGACCACTCCTATCTTGGTCCCGCGACTTATACCTTAATTACATTTGAAACAGCAACAGTAAATCGTGTAGACCCAAGGCTTATGCGCGGTGTGCCAATAGAATTTTCCATTCAAAGATACAGGATAGAATTTTGTACTGATACTTAATGAAAAGTTTTTATATTTATTTATTTATTGTAATATTCCTTTAGTGTCATGATAGCCCGAGCGCAGCAAACCTGTTTCAAATCTGTAAGGCCGTACGGCCGTGGTTCGAATCCGAGCGTGTACCAATGAGTTTTTTCTAACTTATATACATTAAGTATCACTGACTAAGTGCTTTGGAGAGCACGTTAAGCAATTGGTCTTAGTTGTTGTCAATAGATGGCGGTCATTACAATCCGCCAACCCGCATTGGAGCAGCGTGGTGGATTCAAGCTCCAAGCCCCTTATCTTGAAAGGAGGCCTAAACCCTTGCAATGGTGTATAAAACAGGGCTGATGGAAATATTCCTTTAAAAACAATAAACTGTAATATTACAAAGAAAATTACATTTACAAATATGATACTATAAGACTGATGCTTTCAGATTTCCGTTACATTTGTTATTAGATTTTAAATACAACCTCGCCTACACATTTCACAATTGGCGCTGTTATTATAATGTTTTTTTTTTTATAACATCAATGTACTATTTTATCATCTGTTTAAATTTGAATGTTACATTAGCTTTCAAACTAAAACATAAACAAATAAATCAACAAACGAAAATTTGTAAATGGGTATTTCGAATTCCGAGTTGACTAATAAATCAATTACAATAAACCCAACAATTTCTTTGGTGTATAGACAACATTCTAGTACCCCGAATACCTAAAAGTATTTTGAATAGGTATATAATATTAGAGTAATAGACATACTTATGAAAGAAAATTAAACATTTCGACTACACAGGTAGGTACGATAGGAATTCGTCGCCAATAAAATTTCTTTTCGACAAAGTACTGTTATGGTAGAAACTAACTAAAATATAATAATTTTGTAAACAGTGAATTTCAAAACAAATGTTCATATACTGTTCATGTAATTAATATAGTACTAATATCTCAGCAAACACAAAGCACTTAAACGAATTATAGCAAGATTCACGTTCTAAGTTCGCTACCCTATACAAGAGTTTCAATGAATAACGACTTATAAACAATTCTAATAAATTAATTGGCATTCTATGCATGATACAATTGCTTTTATTTAAGAAAATGCAGATCTTGATTTTAATAAATTAGTACGGCTTCCTTCGGTTTTGTTTTAGCCTTAAATTATTTGAATTTTTACCAAAATATTTAAATCATAGATTATTTTCATTATTGACAAAGGACGTCATGAAATGTTGCAGCATTTCACACGGACACCAATTTTCAAAATCCTTCTCACATAATGACACTAGAGTTTTCCGGAGATAGCTACAATCGCGTGGTGTTGCAGTGGTATGGTACATGAGTGTTATGTAGGAATCGTTCCTATTGGGGGCGTAAAAATACAACTGGAATGACTAAACTTCACGTTTTATTATTATCGAGTATAAAATATTACAATTTTATTATAGATTAACTAATCGCGTAACAATTATTATTGTTCGGCCCCGCCAATTCAACTCTCGTTTATTTTTATTTCTCTATCCAAATCTATTATTTAAATTGATGTTCTAGATCTAAAATACTTAACATACAACGTTGTGTATGGCCAGTTTGATAAACAGCCAGACACATACGCTACAGTTATTTCTATTTGAACAAATTTCAACCAGGACTTCGTTCCTCGCTCATTTTATTTCGGCTTAGAACAAATAATAATTGGGGCATGTTTATTGTATCTAAAGCTAATTCTGTTCAGCTTTATTAAAATATATTACTCTTATCCATTTCTCTCATTCCTCTATTAATTATTTATGATTATCTTCTAGGTTTGTGTCTTAATTTGCTTGTCCCTTTAATCGCTTGACGTAGTGATATGCAGGACTGGTATCGCTCTATCGGATCCTGAGACTGTCCTAGTCACTTGTCTCTTGGGTCATGTGTTCCTCAGTAGATTGGACTCCCAGATAACCACTGTATGCCGGTGACGTAGCAAAGGCAGGTACTTCTTAAACCACCGTTGCCAGAACAGGTCCGTGAGCACCTCCATTAATGATTAGCAGTCATATTATAGTCCTCCAAGTACCCTGGAACAATTGAGTAACTTTATTTCTTTCTTTAAGCGGTTTCAAGTTTACTTGTCATTTCCGGATTATTTTTGCATATTTCCAATGTCAAAAAACATCGCATGTATTTGATTTTATTGCAAAAATTACTATTTATTTACGGCTTAAAAGGTAACCTTTATGAAAGGCATACTGCAAATGATTGCTTCGTTTTTCCTGTCAACACCACCTATTTTAAAAGCAAAAAAATATGAAGCTGCCTGGAAACATTTGACCATAACAGATATTTTTTAACTAAAAATTATAAATTTCATGTACGTTTTGCATCTATGAAAGCTAATTTTATTGCTAATTATCATTATTTTTCGAGTTATTAGTGATTCTTTATTAAAGAATTACTACAAGTAATTGTTGTATTTTTCTGCCCGAACCTTTGGCCTATGATTTTAACTTCAAAAACGATGGACTTTCATATAAACGTACATCCCCCATTTTATTCCTTTAGGGGTACGATTTCATAAAATCCTTTTTTAATAGGTGCTTACGTCTCAATAAAACCAACTGTCCAAATTTTACGAAATCAGTGTCAGCGATTTCGGCTTGACATTGATTAATCAATCAGTGATTAATTCTGATTAGGTTCTTTTATTTACATACTAAATTAAATGTTCATTTTTTGAATAAAAGTTTCGTATGAGTGCTTTGAATGGGATGGTACATCTAAGTTAATTTATTTCCATCTAACTCTTCGTGTTATGATATTAATTTTTATTATGTTGAAAGTTTACAAAAACGCATTTTGCAAATAATAAATAAATCACAAATTAAATATTATTATCATACAAAAAATTAAAATCTAATTAAAAAAAACTAAAAATACCAACAAATTAAAATATTATCTAAATAATAATAAATGAGAAAATTTTAAAGAGACGACAAGTTATATTATTTGTATTAAGTAGATGGTTTCGAATTTGAGAAATAGTATCAGTAATGCCCTGAAAATCCAAGAAGCAAGTTCACTCCCTCTTATTTTTTGCAAATATAAACTGGAATCACATATTTATCAAGTAATTTTGGTGTAGATTAGGTAGCAGCAATAAAAATAATAATAATAAAAGTAGTTTTACAGCAATAAAAATAAAAATAGAATTTAAGGCAAAATCAGAAACGTATAATTCGTACAAAAATATTTTTATGTTATGATTTTTCGTAGCGAGATTCAATTCACTACTTTTTTGTATATTACAGTGTTATACTTTTCCCAGTTTACTTTCGTTTGGTGTGTTTGACAACTGAAAATAAGGGGAAAAAATCCACACAATTTGTATTTTTGTTTTTACGTGAAACATAAACCTGTCAAATATTTATTCGTTAGATTTGCTCTCGAATAAATAAAAGAATTTATATCAACAGCTCAACGATTTGGCTTTTATAAAGATATAGTAATTGTATAATTATTTACGTCTTCGTATTAGTATTATTTTTTGGGCAGTGGATATACATTAACAGAAACTTCTAACAACTAAAAGATGATAACAGAATGATTAAATACAGTTCTTGTATAGCAGTTCTGATACTTCTGATATAAAAACCAGATTTATGGTTAACTTTTACGCGATGGAATATTTGTGAATTCTTTTGGTCACCTCAAAAAAAAAATAGACAATTTAGAATAATTTTTCTTGGTGGTGTTTTATGTAACTTTGTCAATATTTCAACAATACTGCATTATACCAATTAGTATTTTGTAAAATTATTGATGCGTTGTCTTGATGTTCTCTGTCGGTTCACACTGAGTCTTTGTGTAACAGCCATTAACGTAATAATTGCATAATTCAAAATATCTAAGTATAATAGATACGTGTTAAATTAACTAGCTACAATATTTGACTTTATAAACGCTTATGTATAATCAATTACATTCTAAAAATAAACGACGGAAGTGTGTCATGGAAAATGACCGTAAAATTATTTACCTCATGAAAAATACCTACAAAACATTAAAACGTGATTAAAATAAAAAACATATACATGACTTTTAATAGAAAATATTTCCAATGTTTTCAGAGTAAGCCTCTGAGCCTGTAAGGTCTAGATAGACCTTAGTACATTTTTAGTGTTCATACTATTTTTTAATATTTAATCTCATTTCTGGATAAAAAAACAAATAAGTTTGAAAGAAGATAGTAGGTATATGACGAAATGCACAGAAAATTATATTAGTATTCACTATACTTTCATTATAATAATGTACTGCTAATGTAGCTACAACACTGTGAGTGACGCGTTGTATTTATTCGCTTTAATTACGAAAAATGCCGTCACATTCTAACATCGTTAATAATGATATTAAATTAACACGTCAAGCCCCGGTGACACCTGTATTTAATGTAGTCAATTAATGTGTTAAGCGGCATGACGCGTTAGATGTTAAGTCGATGTGTTTATTATAGTTGTTTATTGGAAAATTTAAAATATTTTTTTTCAAGGTTATTAAATAAAAAGGTAATCGAACCGCCTTATTGTTCCAAAGCATGTACGCTTTACAAACAATCGTCTTACAAATTACAAATGATATAATAATAAGTTTGTAAGTAAATGAAAATTGCAAATAACACAAACGTATCTTGTTGAAAACAATTTTCATTGTAAGTGTCGTTAATTTAAGTCCTACTTTCTTGATTTGTTCAGACTCTTTAAGCACACGGTTAAAAAGTTAACGGTGGAATAATTTGCTAACTAATTTAGGAGCTCATATGTAGCGAAATATTCATATAAATGAAAAAGTCATTTAAGTGTAGAATAGAGATCCCCATTTGTTGTGTGAATGACAATTCCCGCTAAATTATCGCCATTTTTCATGTGGTGGAATACAATAGATGTTTATACAAAGCTTGAATTTTTCTTATTACAAAAACTACAAAACTAGACTACGTTACTTGGTTATAGCGTTAAAGCACAAAATATGAGCTTCTTTATTTATAACTATCCCTGTGAATTATTAAAAAAAATATTATCTAAACGTAATTGAAAAGTGGATTTGAATCTAGGTCAATTCAGGCTAGAGTTGGAGTAAGGATTCGTAACGTTTTTACTTATGATGTAAAACTTAATAGTCTAATTTAACTTCTTCACTCATTGTTGACAACAGCAGTTTGCAAGACAAGACTGACCGATAGGCTGAGTGGTTAGAGACCCTAACTATGGAGTCAAGGGTCGCGGGTTCGATTCCCGCCCGGGACAAATATTTGTGTGCATGAAATGTGCATTTCGTTCCGTGTTTGGGAGTAAAAGTATATGTATATATTATAAAGAATATTTAAGTGTATATATGTATATCAGTTGTCTAGTACCCCATAATACACATCAAACGTTGAAAAATAATATCCAAAATTGTGGATATTATTTAAATTTGAGCAATTTCAAGAATTTTGCCGAATACTGTGAGAATAGTTTTTCTAGAAAGAACCGTAAATACGCCGCTATCGTTCTGATTTAAATTAAAGTTAATTAAAAAGGGCAGTTAATCTTCGTGTGCGGTCCAGAGTCGACAACTGAAAACCAGATAACTATATCGAAACGTGTTCTATTGATTATATAAACCTTGGTGTGATATTGAGTTTCGATATATTTGTAATAACTAAATCCAACTATATTTAGTTTATTATACACGTTTAGACATATTTGGGTTAACCAAAACTATTGTATTTGATTAAACTATAGTTTAATATATACACGTTTTGATATATTTTGATTAATGATTTTTTGAATAATTTATACTTTAATATAGGCATTTCGATATATTTGTATTAGCTACAACATTTTTTTTAAATTTTTTTTTTTATTTGATTAAACTATTGTATTAATAAACACTTATTTTGATATATTTGGATTACATTAATAACTTATATTTATATATTTGTACACGTATTAGCTGTAATTATTTGATGAAACTATTGTTCAATATATACGTTTCGATATATTTGGATTTCTCAACTCTGGCATCGCACACGAAGATTAACTGCCTCCGATAGGTCCTCTGTGTTCCTAAATGACCTTACTGACAACGGTATCGCTTAACCCAAATTCCTGATAATTCGAGGGATGGTAGCTATGAACAGTTTATGTATTAATAGTGTAATCTATTAATTAATTATATGTATTTGAGCTTACACCGTCGCCAGTTTAATGATCGATTAATAATTTATAAGCAAATTAGATTTAGACTCATTTGCGTTGATACGTGAGAAATCATGGAACTGGAATGTTGTCAAGACTTATATCAAAATGTTCCGAAAGTACATATCAATTGGCCGTCGAGAGTTTGCGTTCCTTACAAGTCTTTATCGGCATAGAAATCGGATGGTTGATGTGAATTTGTACCGTCGGACGATTCCCGTTTTCAAATATTATTGTCGTTTACATGCACGAATGACACAAAATTAAATTAAAAATTATATTATGTCAACTCACAACAAACATGATGCCATAGCTATAAATTTCATGTTTCAGGAACGCACACTCTCGACGGCCGATGTATAGTAAATTATAATACGACATTATCTTTCCACAATCATTGCAATGATTTGTTGGACTTTGGAGATCAACTCTTCCGTTCCACTCCCTTAAGAGATTTTCGTGGTTCATGGAGTGCAAACATTTTTTGAAACTGATAACTGAACTACATACAGAAAACTAAGCTCTTACTACCTGTCAGAAATTCCTAGTTTTATTACTTTAGGAATCATAAGGCTAACGGATGTACAAAAAATTAAGTCTTTTCATTGAAATTATTTCGTTTGTTTACCTTTTCAGATATACATCTTTACAAGAAGTAAAAGCATAGATTAATAATTACTAATGTATAGACACATAATCACGCAGTCGCTGAAAGCGGATTAAAATCTAATCCGACGAAATACAAATGGGGTTTGGTCATGTTCTGTGAGTCTTCGAGACTAAGTGCAGTTACTGAAGTAACGTATTAACTAACTTAATATATTATTTATTAGACTAAACGTAAAATAAATACATTTTAAAAATCAACACATGAATCTGATGTTATTTCTACACGATTTTTTTACCCTTTCACAGGCCGGCATTCGGAACATGACGGTCGGTACAGCAGCATATTCGATGATATGTTTAAATAGAATATTGCGATATACAGTATATATGGTTTATCATTGGAACCAACAGCAAAAGTCACTTTTCGCTAGCGAGTAAATGAACTGCTATTTACTGCAGCTACGTTTGTGTATGCGTGCGACACTCGCGTGTATGTAACGTATTTATAGATTCAACTTACCAAATACATTCTTACCGACTTTACACAAGCACAATAGGCATGATGACAGATTTTGAAAAACTGTTCCAAAGTGTTCGGAAACGTATAGTACTTACAATGAATAACATATTTCTACTTATAATAAAGATTTAGGAGGAAAAAATCACATTTTAGTTTTTAGATTTAAAATTCGCGCCAAAACGCTTGTTAGTGTCATGGCGCCGCTAATGACGTCACGTTTGAGTAAACTTCGAGTAAATAAAACCAAACAAAACGTATTTGTAAACACTGACGTTCCTTATACGCTCATTGAATAATTTAGTTTATTAAATATGAATTCTAAAGTGTACAGGTGGTGTGTGGTCCCTCAGTGTGATAACATATCAATAAAAACGCCTGATAAGTTATTCCTGTTCGTTCCACAAAAGAAAATGATACGAAATAATACAAGTGGCTTAAACTGGCAAGGCGAGATCCAACAGCAATGTTGCCTAGTACTCACCTTTATTTGTGTGATGATCATTTCGACGTATTTCATTTACTTTGAAGATTCTAAAATAGTATTTATCTTTTTTGAGACCTAAAATTAAATTAAACACAATCTTTTTCGAGGTTAGGTTTAATCTTGCACCACTACTGTTGTCTTAATAGGTATTTTATTTAAAATTTAAATTATTCTTTATGTTTGTTAAATAATAACGTACATAAAGGTTTTGACGTTTTTAAATTCTGCTGAACAAAAATCTTTATTTTATGCTAAAAATTCTCCCAGCATTAACACATCAATTTTAAGGCAAATTATCACTGTTTGCCTTAGTAAATTCTTGTTGATCGTTGAAAGTGAAATAACGCGATTATTTCACTTTCGTTTGGTTTAAATAATACGGACGGAACAAACAAAATTGAATATTAAATTAAAAAAAAACACAGAGTTCGTTCGAGTTCGTTTACTTGTTTACTCAAAAGTGACGTCATTCGCTCTGATTGGTGTTCAACATATCATGGCGGACTTTCGTATTTCGTAGTTTTATTTTATCAAAATAATTATTAATCTCGCTATTAATAGAAAAATAAATGCGTGTTTCGTATTCAATGACTCAAGTTTCATTAAATAAATATATAATTTCAGTGATTTTCAATTACTGTCATCATGCCTATTGTCGCAAGCTTGACAAATACACCGGCACTTATGTAGGACAAGATTAATGACTAGAAAATGGGGAACTTTATACAAATAGCGTTGCATTCCAAATGCTAGCTCCAAAGGGCCGGGACGCCCTTCATGATGAGTAAGAATATAAATAAGAACCGGGACGTGGTTTTGCGTTGAAGATGAAATGTACTGCATATTTACTGACATTGTAACACAAACTGTTGGTGTAATGAATATGATATGGGAAAAAATATGAATTAAAAAATTTTGCTACCAGTTTTTATATAAAAATTTTAGTTGTATTCCCCCTCACCTTGGGGGAGGTCTAAGTCCCTGCAGTGGGGCATAATTGGCTGGTGGAAGATAGCTGTATTAATTTGTAGTCTATGCTAGTATAAAATATTTAACTGTGTTTGTCTGTACGTTGGTCGAATTGTCGATAAAGGTTTAAGTATGAAATTGCTGTTCTATTTATGGCCACTTTGAGTGAAAATAAAACTTGCATAATGATTGTTTGTATTTTGGGACTTATCAAATAAAAGTCATTGGGTTTTAAATTTGTATTAAAAAAAAATTGTTTGATAATCGACTGACCGATGGATTAGCTGGTCGAACATTCTGTCAGCTTCCGTAGTTCTCGGATTTGGCCCATAACGACTTTTATAATTCCCGCCATTTGGTAACTTTCACAATGGGAAAAACATTCGTACCTGAATAGCAGTGGAAATCGACTTCAAGAACTTTGTCGATTTTTGCTGCATAGAATTGTATTGTAAAGGCATTCACGATCTATTATGGGTAATTATTTTAATGAAATTAAGCCGCGGACGATAGGTAGTCATTAAAAAAATAGATTTATTTCTTGATAAAAGTACTAAATTATCTGAAAATGTTGAATTAATGAATTTGACTGACCGATTGGCTGAGTGGTTAGATACCCTAACTGCGGAGCCAAGGGTCGCGGGTTCGATTCCCGTCCGGGATAAATATTTGTGAGCACGAACATGTCTCTTTATTTCGTGTCTGGGTGTAAAATATCTATATATATGTATATATTATAAAGCATATTTAAGTATGTATATCAATTGTCTCAGTTACCCATTATAGGTACAAGGTTTGATTAGTTTGGGACTAGATGGCGCTGTGTGGAATGTCCCAGGTATTATTATTATTATTATTATTATTAATCCCTTAGTAACCTTTTCTAGTTGACTTTGTCCATCGTCCCTATTTTTTATTTAAACTATTGTGTAGTTAGGTAGCTAAATAATAGGACAATTTACCCACCTAAGCCATTGAGCCTAAATATTTCACGTATCACGCGAGTATAAATATACAAAATACTTTAATCTCTAGTTCTCGAAGAAAATTCTCTGGAAAACCTTGACATTCCGTTTTCCGCTCACACCTAATAAGTTCTAGGACTATGCGTACGAAAAAGAAAAAAAACATAAGTAGTTATGAATATGTCGATATCCGTGCGGCCAGAGCCTTGAGTACAGTCTAGTACAAAATAAGCTACTTCTTTCAAAAACAACTTTTTCGCTTAAAAGTAATTTCAGTATTCTTGTTTGGTAATACATAGGTACTTCGGGCAGTAATTTAAATATGCAATTGCGAATTCAATTTACCGGTATCCAGATAAGAGAAATTGTTAAAAACTCGGCGAGGCTTTAAAAACTTCAAACTCAGTTGAAAAAGTCAATATATTTCTTTGTCTTTGTCGAGTTTTATCCTCGTCTTTTATTTCTTTACCTGGAAATAAAGTTGGGCGTCTTCATTAAGTCTTAAACGTAAAAATTACTCCGGCCCATAAATTTCGAACGTTGTAGTATAAACTGGGGCGTTAATTAATCTTGTACTTAATATCTACTTGTTTACAAACTTACTTACATGGTAGTTTTTACTTTATAATCATATTTCAACAACTGTCTTATTTGTACTGGGACAGGATAGATGTTATTCTACAACTAGTTGAAGAAATTAACTAGACCCACCATGCCAGTCAGTTAACAATTAGAAGCTGTTGATCTGTTTACCTGGAAGTGAGATGTTGATGGAAATTGTAATATTTATTTAAATTAAAGTTTATAGATCAAAAATTTTAAAAGTGTCTTCCTTATGCTTATTACAACAAATAGCATTTTTATAGAAATTTAATTATATAGAGCAAATCTAAGGAGACCTAATAAAATAATTTAAACCAATTTTCGTGGTTTGGAAGTTTATTTTGCGGCCAATTAAAATTAAATATATAGTTATTTACGTATATTATAATACACAACAAAATATAGAATATAGACCCAAAATTAAAATAAATTTATAATCTTAAAAACGATATCAATTCAAAAATGTACCACCGCAAATCTGTACCTACACAAAATAAATTCTAATTCAATTCTCGATCAAACGAGGATGTTGAAAAAAATTAAAATAAAATACATACAGTGATAAAGTAACTAATATTCGTGAAAACTGTTAGAGCTTAAATGTTTATTTGTATTGTTTTGTTCAATTTTATTGTGTAGTTATATACTTATAGATTAGAGACATGTATTTTCCCGATCTACCACTACTAATTTTTTTTAAATAAATAATGTAATATATATTCATAGATTCTATTATTTTCCCTATTAGTCAAACAACAAATAGTATAGTGGCGCAAACCAGTTCACTTCAGTAAGCATATTACTTATCTATTAATAACAAAATGTCGTGATAGCCCAGAGCGCAACGAGCCTGTCTCAAATTTGGCCCCATCGGGCCATGGTTCGAATCCGGGCGTGTACTCATTCTCATTGGAGTTTTTCTGACTTAAGTACACAATATCACTGACACCGTGCTTCGGAGGGCACGTTAAGTAGTCGGTCCCGGACGCTGTCAATAGATGGCGGTCGTTACAGTTCCCAACCCGCAATGGAGCAGCGTGGTGGACTTAAGCTCCAAGCCCCCCTCCTCACCCTGGGGGAGGCCTAAGCCCCTGCAGTGGGGTGAAAATGGGCTGATGATGATGATGATGATTAATAACACGTACACGTTGTCTTGTAATTCAGGTAATATTAAACTATTAGGGTGGTGTTTGAATAATTTGTAAGTGTACGTTCAGAGCTATTTTACTCAGAAACTGTTTAAGCAGTTACTATAGCTCCTCTGGCGAAACTAGTCAAAAAAATTAATAGAATATGAATGCTTTCGAAAACGCGAATGATCGTATCCATCTGCTAAATGTTTTCAAAATAATTCCGTTCACTTGACCAATAAATTATAATTAAAAAAATTAACAATATATCCTATTGGCCTAGTGGTAAGTGATATTATAAAGGATTATCGCATTATTAATCAATTTATAAATGAAATCATTTTACCTAGCTCAGTATTGCTTAGAATCTCGGTGTAATAACAAGTTATTTTATTTTGGCAATTAAAATTCGAATCAAAAATCAAAATCGAGCCTAACTTCGAAGATAATAAATATGTAATAAGGTCATATACCTGTATAATAAGCAGAAGCCGTAGAAGTGACAGACCTTCCTTTTAAGTTTTTTATCGATAATTTTACATATAGGTACATTGTGTCAAAAGGTGATTCCAAAGCTAGCAGCATGGACTCAATCTGTTTTCTAAGTAGGTATTTTATTTTCATGTTGACCTACCTATTGCAACTTATAATTATCAACACCTATTAAAAATTAATTTGGATAGGTATCTAACTTTTATTACACTTCACTTCACAAAACGATAAATTGTCTCCGACCACCTGACTAGACTGCACTTGACTGTCAATCATAGACTTTATATCTATGCTGTCAATACTCAATACTGTCGTCAACTCATCATTCATCATTCAAATTCTAACCATGTTTAACGTCTTCTAATGTCGTCTATGCCTTATGGCGGCTCTACACATAGGCCAACGCGTTGGCAAGCGCGCTGGCCAAGCCACTGGCCCAATGTGTAGAACAGGCGCTGGCGCATTGGCGGTAGGTATTTGAACGTTGGCTGGCACGCTTGCGAGCTTGCCGCGCGGTGTCGGAAACATCAAAGGACACTTGTCGCAAGCTTGGCGCACCATCCACACATTGGCCGCGCGATCAGTTTGCCCGGAGCAGCGATCAAGAGTGCACGTTTTCTTCTTGCGGCGAATTAACACCTAACTTGACAAAATAGCGAACATGAATAACGAGAAAACATTTATAATAATAATAATACATAGGACTTCCCACACAGCGCCATCTAGTCCCAAAGTAAGCAAGTATTATGCTTGTGTTATAGGTTACTAGACAGCTGATATACATACTTCAATATTCTTTATAATATATGTTTACATATATAAATATTTTTTTTTTACAAAGACACCACATACATATAACAACCAAGACCTGGTATCAGTATCAATATTCATCATATAAATACTGACCCGACCTGGGATTCGAACCCGGGACCTCCAGCTTCGTAGGCAGGGTCGCTACCCACTAGGCTAAGCGGTCGTCGACATTTAAATTTATTGAGCTGTATTAGAGTGAAAACTGCCTGTGGAACTGAAATTTTTTATCATCTTTTTCTTGTACACATTTACAAAGTAATTATAAGCTGTGAATAAATATACAGCTGCAGCTGTTAGCGACTCAATATCCGTTTTGAATCCGTCCGCACATTGGCCCGAACCAAACCATACTGAATGACCTTCCAATGTGTGGATTATTCACAAGCGCGTTGGCAAGCGCACCGCCAGCGCGTTGGCGAACGCGTTGGCCTATGTGTAGTGCCGCCGCACACTGTTTCATTTCACTAAAAAAATTTCCCTATGCTGTATATCGCATAAATCGACTAAGAAATCCATTTTAAATGTAAGAGTAAGACACCCACGTGTCAATTTAATATACTTTAAAAAAAAAAAATAATTTGTGTTTCGTGACCTCGACGTAAAAAAAAGATTAAATAAATTCTGTAAGCGTATCTGATCAAAATATATCTTTTTGATTAATATGGTTTGATGAAGGACCTTCAGGCGCATATTTTCCAGTTTTTATTTTTTAAAGATCACTTTTGGTTACCGAGTTATTAATTTTTGTTCAAATTTTTGTTTTTATTTTTTTTCTTCCAAAAACCGCAAAAGTGCGACTTGTGACTGGCGCTCAAAGATCCCTCATAAATGCGTCTATCATTGATAAAAAACTCAAGTCGCACTATGGAAGCGTTTACGAGTAATCGAATTTCAAAATATGATGTAAGGGGTGTCACTCAACTTGACCTTTCATTTTTGTTTAAATTAATTCAATTTTGTCCTTAACTACAAAATTGTATATTGTTTACTTATTTTCTTTTTATTTTTATTTACTTACTTACATTTATTTATTTAAAAAAATTTACAATTGCATATTAGTTATTTACAATTAGAGAGTCCACAAAATTTTATCACTAAGCGGCTTTGTAATATCTAACCTTTCATCGTTTACTTCGTTAATTACTTTAGAAGTTTTTTTTAACTTTTATTAGTTTTTTTATTAATTTTCTATTGACACAGTAAATTTTGGCATTTTCCGCCTTACGCTCGCGGAAAAGTACATCAAGTAATTTAATTGGCATCCGATGACTGTGACCGTACACTAAATTCTAGTGCACGGTGAAGAGATCATAAAATCACGTTCTCTTCCTGACGGTATGCTCTCAGAGGAAGCAGCTCAATCGCGCAATAAATTTTGGCGTGCAGATAAGAAACACCCCTGCCGGAAAGGATCCGTTTGTGTCTATGACACACCACAGACAACGTCAAAGATTGTCCAATGGGATTTGTCTGCCAGAAGCTGTTCGTGAAGCCCGTTAATGCAGAAAACTTGCAGTTGGGATAGGTGAACGACGAAGTTCCAACATTAGATGGATCTTCATCATCGTCTGAAGTTTCCAATGTTGACGACAGCACACACTGTTCCATTTCACTAAAAAAATCCCTATGCTGTTTATCGCATAAATCGATTAAGAAATGCATGTTAAATGCAAGACTAAAACACCCACGTGTCTATCTGTAATACTTTTTTTTAATAATTTGTGTTTCGTGACCTCGGCGTAAAAAAAAAGATTAAATAAATTCTGTAAGCTTGTTTCATCAATATATATGTATATATATTTGATTAATATGATTTGATGAAGGACCTTCAGACGCATATTTTCCAATTTTTATTTTTTGAAAATCACTTCTGGTAACCGAGTTATTAATTTTTCGTGTCGTGATAGTCGTGATATCCCAAAGCGCAACGAACCTGTCTCAAATTTATAAGGTCATAGAGCCATTGTTCAAATCTGGGCGTGTACCAATGAGTTTTTCTGACTCAAGTACATAACTATCACTGACTCCGTGCCTCGGAGAGCACGTTAAGCAGTCGGTCCCGGACGCTGTCAATAGATTTCATTTTATTTTCATTTCTGAGTATCAGCATGCTGTCGTCAACAATAGATGGATCTTCATCATTGTCTGATGATGAAGTTCCATCTAATTTTGGAACTTTGTCAGCCACTTCTTCCAACTGCAAGTTTCCTTCATTAACCGGCTTCAGAAGTTCACGAACGGCTGCTGGCAGACAAATCCACTGGACGTCACATAGTCCGCACCAACGCTCTTGGAATCGCCTGGCACGTCGTTATTGTTGGGATCTTCTAAATTAACCAATGACTCCAGTACAAATTATAAACAAGACCTCAAAATTAGAAAACGAATCATGGAGTCCTTGGAAGGTCAACCCCAAGCTAAAGTGATAAAATCTTTTGCATCCACGATTACTTCAGAAGATGGAAGTAAGATAACCCCAAAAGCTTCAAAAGATTTAGAAGACGTAATAAAACTTTGTCTGACATCACCAAAAAAACGATTCAAAGTTTTAAAAAAAGTATCTACGTTGACGAAACCCTATACACCTGAGGAAGCTCTAGGTTTCGTTATCGACAGGAGACTGAATGTCGAAACATATAAACTTTTAAGACAGGATTTGAAAAGTCGAGTTTATTCAGCTTATCCACCCTTCTTAGAAATATTAATAAGAGCAAGAAAAGCATGTTACCCAGCAGAAGAGCTAGATGTTTCGGAAATAGAAGCGTCAGTTTCGTTGCATGGACTTCTTACATATACTTTGCAACGAATCGTTCGAAGTTTTGATGAGAATTTTATCGAATATTGTAACAGAACAGGCAAGCAAGAAGTCTCATGCGTATTTGAAGGGCCCTGGGGTTTTGATGGAAGCACAGGCCAAGCATTATATAAACAACACTTCTCAGGATCAGACGAAGACATTTCCGTGAACGAAAATAGTCTTTTTGCCTCGACTTTTATTCCTTTAAGTATAGTAATGGACAAAAATTATATTTCATGGCACCATCCTGCACCCCAGTCGTATAGATTTTGTCGGCCGCTCCACATTCAGTATAGAAAAGAAGACACTAATCTTATTCTTAAGGAAAAAGCTTTGATAGAGAAGCAAATTAAACGTTTGACAGGAGTCAAACGTTTAATTTGCTTCTCTATCAAAGTTTTTATGATGCCCTTCGGAGGTTTGGGTCTTAATAGGAATTACGACCCAAACCTCCGAAGGGCATCATACTTATTACGTTTGTTTCTAATTTAATTTTGAGTATGATCGACGGCAAAGTCCTAAACTGGTACGTCTTCACAGTTAAGGTGCCCATTTCGCAAAGCTACTGCCAGTCAGTTCAATGATTTGGCAACATCGTAAACAAGACGAACTGTAAAAGAAAATATGCAACACGGCATAAATCCACTTCATGTATGGATACGTATTTTCGAATTTTTATTACATCTCAGTTACAAAAACGATCCGTTAGTACGGAAATGGAGAATCAAAAAAGATAGCAGAGAAAGTCAAATTGTGGAAGAACCGAAAAACATATCCAGGCTGATATAAGAAATCGGATTGGATTGTTGGTGGACGTTGTTAAACCCAATGCAGGAACCACAAATGATGGTAATTCAGCCCACACAGCACTATAAGACAAATACCGTGGTATATTTGCAGAGATATGTTCGAATCAGAGAGAGGGTTCGAATCCCAGGTCGGGTCAGTATTTATATGTTGAATATTGATACTGGTACCAGGTTTTGGTTGTTATATATATGTGGTGTCCTTGTAAAAAAAATATATTTGTATATGTATACACATATTATAAAGAATATTGAAATATGTATATCAGCTGTCTAGTAAACCATAACACAAGCATAATACTTGCTTACTTTGGGACAAGATGGCGCTGTGTTGAAAGTCCCATGTATTATTATTATTATTATATTAGGTCTAGATGCATGTTTGATCGACGGGCTGCATACTATCTTTGTCGCCATATGTTGTGAACTTCCTATTGACCCTGTAAAGTTTGGCATTTTCTGTCGCACGCTCGCGGAAAAGTACATCCAGTCATTTGATTGGCAGTCGATGACTGTGACGGTACACAAAATTCTAGTCCATAGTAAAGAGATCGTAGAATCATGTTCTCTTCCTGTAGGTATGCTCTCAGAACAAGCGGCTGAATCGCCCAATAAATTTTGGCGCTCAGATAGGGAACGCCACTGCCAGAAAATGAACAGGAAAAAAACTATGATTGACCTCTTCCACCGTGCACTTGAATCGTCAGATCCGTTTGTGTCTATGGCACACTATAGACAGCGCCAAAGATTGTCCAATAGGATTTGTCTGCCAGCAGCTGTTCGTGAACTTCTGAAGCCGGTTAATGAAGAAAACTTGCAATTGGAAGAAGTGGCTGACGAAGTTCCAACATGATAATGTTGACGACAGCATGTTGATACTCGTAAATGAAAATTATTTGTATGAGTCTTACATTTTTTATTGATTACAAATATTACAATTGTTTGACCTTTAGTGACAACCCTAAAATGTACTATATAACCTTTATCCGTAACTCCCAAACGCTTCCATAGTGCGACTTGAGTTTTTTATCACTGATAGACGCATTTATGAGGAATCTTTGAGTGCCAGTCACAAGTCGCACTTTTGCGGTTTTTGGGAGAAAAAAAATAAAAACAAAAATTTTAATAAAAATTAATAACTCGGTAACCAAAAGTGATATTTAAAAATAAAAACTGGAAAATATGCGCCTGAAAGTCCTTCATCAAACCATATTAATCAAAAAGATATATTTTGATCAAACACGCTTACAGAATTTATTTAATCTTTTTTTTACGTCGAAATCACGACACACAATTTATTTAAAAAAAAAAAAGTATGTTAAATAGACTGGTGGGTGTTTTACTCCTGCATTTAAAAAGCATTTCGTCGTTGCCAACTTAAAACCTCTTATGTAACATTTTGGTCAAAAAGCGATTATTCACACTACGTTAAAGGAAAATGCGCGCTCTATATAATGCAATAACTCTTATGTACATATCTTTTAAATTCGCTGAGTTATTTACGGAAGAAAAAACCGCATATGTGACGGTCACTAGTTATTGGCTACATAAAATATCCTATGTGCACGAACGGTGCACATAAGAGATTTTAGTTATTCGATTTCAGACATTACTGACATTTAAAATATCGTATGTGCATTATTAAAAAAACGAAGCTCGCGCTGCGAAGAAAGAATATAATAAAATAATAAAACTGTTATCACTGTAGATATTTAGCGCGTGTTGTTGGCTTCCAAGCTACTAGCCAGTGCACTATACTACAAAATAAAATTGCAGTGTCACAATTTCACAGTGTACAATGTTGGAACAAAGGATGTTACCATATATTTCTGGTAATGTTACTGCTAATGAATTTACCAGCTGTTTGATAGACTACTTAGATAACTTACCAGCAGCAACTAAGGAAGTCGTTATTATTTCAGATTGTTGTGGTTACCAAAACCGGAACAAAATTTTGTCAAGTGCCTTGAGCGATTTATGAAAAAGAGCAAATCTTACAATTCAGGAATTGTATTTGGAAAAGGGCTATACGATGATGGAGGTTGACAGTGTTCATTCTACAATTGAACAATATCTGAAGCCACCAATTTACGCTCCCAGTGATTATATATCACGCATTCACGGTCATTTATAAGACCTAAACATCTATATGAAATTAAGGCACTATGACTTTTTTCGTGATTTCGAACATTTGAAAACAAACTTAAAATCCATTAGACCGGGTAAAAAAAGGGGGATCTTGTAGTAGTGGATTTAAGAGGCTTAAATTATAAATCAGATGGATCAATTTTTTTCAAGTTAAGACACCTTGGAGATTGGAGTATTCTCCCTCATTGCAAACTATCGGGTCAGTTAACCCCGCGCCAGCTGTACTCCGAGCCATTAAAAATTACTGAGAGCAAATTTAAGCATCTCCAGGAATTAAAAGCTGTTATTGACAAGGACTATCATCCATTTTATGATTCTCTGGGATATATTTCTGAAACTTAGAGCTGATCTCACCATACCCCTGTTAAATCATTTAATGGCCTGAAACACTTCGGTTCTCAGTCCGTTAAATGATTTAACAGGAGTGTTAACAACTAACAGAGTATGGTGAAATTGGCTCTTAAAGTTAATTTATACTTAATATTTTTTTTATAAATTCTAATTTTGTGTTTTTTTTGTAATTAAAAGATTAAAAAATAAACACCAAAACAACAAATTTTATTTAGTTAAATACTCCTATGTAGTTATAAGTAGCAACTAAAATCTCCTATGTGCATCCGAATTAAAATAAAAAAATATAACGCACATTCTATTGATTAAAGATTAATATCAGTAGTGCTATTAAATGTCATTAACATTATTTTACAACATTGCATAATTAGTTCTATTTCGTTACATACATAAATTTTTCAAGGAGAAGTTTATTTCGTTTTTCTCAAAACTATCTATTTTACACATGAGAGGTTTTATGTTTGCAACGACGATTTCTTAATCGATTTATGCGATAAACAGCATAGGGAAATTTTTTTAGTGAAATGAAACAGTGTGCGCCGTTAGCTAGCGTTCGGCGCGGCAACGTTGCGCGTGTATGTATATCATACTATCTCATTGTGTGAGCGAGATGTCGGTACTGTGTTATGCCGTGGTGGCTATGCCATGCAGCCATAGTGATACTGCACAATCAGACAACAACACGCATCTCGTAAAGCACCATCGTTCACCATACCCATGATGTACGCATTGTGTGTATTCATAATCAATTCATTTCATAATCACGCAATGCTGTAGCGGTTATGCACCCAGATTCATACCAATTTAAAAGTTTCGTGCAATTTAAAAGACACCCATTAGGTACCTACCTATCTAGTCTAGATTGTATTTATACTCAAACTGCGGAAAATAGATTTTTAGTTACTTTTGTTATTTTTTATTATTTTTATATAGTTTATTATAGTTATATAGTTATTTTTAGTTAATTTTTGATCCAATCATTACCCAAAAGAAGTGGCCTAAACAAGCTATATTTCTGCAGTAAATGTAGTATGAAATGTCATAGCCTCGTAATGGCCTCCTATGCGATCTCCACCCTTAAGATCACAATGTCTCATTTTTAAGTTGAAAGATTTCATTTTGTTGAAAACTAGTAGCATTGCTAATAAATCCTTTTTCAATTGTATTAATAGTGAAACTTTGTTTTCTAGTATAGCATAAGCGAGTGAGGATTTATTTAAAATCGAATTCTAAGAGGGTGAAAAGGGGTGTTAAAGTTTAAAAGTTTGTATAGAAAAATGTAACTACCTAAGCGGTGAATGCAACTAAGTACCTACCTAAATGACCTACCTCCCAACTTGAGACTTCACGACACGTATATATTTTACAGAATAAATGAGTGAAAAGTTGTTAAAAGTTGCTTAACACAGTTAAAATTCTCATACCTAGATACCAACGCAGATCCTAAATCGTTGCTTCTAGAAGCTTGAAGAAGACGTTTCACTTTTTGTTGGCGTAGACATACCTATAAAGAATACGATTTTACAAATGCTTTTACATTTTATGCAATGTAACAGAATTTCCTTGATTTTTTGTTAAATTTCCATAAATCACTTTGAGTGTCTGTTTAATCTGTTTACTTACCACGGATAACTTGGAATATGCAAACACAAAATTAGCAGTGTTTTACAAAATCCTTTTTAGTTAAATCCAGTATTTATTACATGGAAATTAACTAGTTGAAGAGAAATCTTTTCATATACTCCCTAAAAAATTTTATTTACAGTAAGTATTTAAGAGCCACTAATGCGTTATGAAGCCATGATAGTTACGAAAAGCGAGAAGCTTATAAAAATATGATAATTTAACTATTTTGACAATTTTACAGTGACTTATTTGTATAGAATTATTTAAGGAATTTTAAAGTCAGTGCTTCAGAACTTACGTATTAGTTAGATAAAAGTATACACGTACCACTGTTTCTGTGTCTCAGTGCGACCCTAACTGAGATGGATCCAAGATTTCTAAATCATATTAGAGGTTCGGGGGTCAATCCAACCTCCGCGCTAAAAGCTTTATATTTTTATACTAGTTTTTTTTCTGAAATTGGGCTCACGTAGTAAAATATATATAAATATTGACGCACATTTCTTACATATTATATACATATTCTATTTGCAAATCGGTTCCACATTACTTTTCTCCATATTGCTCTCTTTTAAAATTTGCAACTGATTATGAGTACTTCATATATTTAAGTGTGACAGTGTCATTACAATCGGTTTACTGATTGTTATGTTAAAATGCTTCAAACAAAAATCCTTGACACAGAAATAACATTACAAAAGTTTAAAATAACAAAGTTCTATTAATTTTCAAATTATTTTTAATCCTCTCAATAAAGAACGTACAGAAAACACTGTACGTTCTTTATTGAATCTTAAAAAAAATATAATTTAAAATCATCCAGATTAAACCAGCTTACAAATAACCAACCAATTCATTAAAATTCATCTATGTCCCTTCGTTTTCTATTCCATTCCATCAGCCCTTTTTATACCCCACTGCAGGGGCTTAGACCTCCCCTCAAGATTAGAGGGCTTGGAGTTTAAATCCACCACGTTGCTCCAGTGTGGGTTGGCGGAATATAACGACCGCCATTTATTGACAGCAACCGGGACCGACTGCTTAACGCCGAGGCATGGAGTCAGTGATAGTTAATGTCCTTAAGTCAGAAAAAACTCATTGGTACTCGCCCGGATTCGAACCACGACCACATGGCCTTATAGATTTAAATAGTTAGATCGTTTCCTATGGTAATATTACAATTATTTGTGTTTTCTTTGTATGGAAGTGAGGGTAGTATAATACAATAGGTATCAGAATTCCATATTTCCCGTGCTAGTTGAAACTGTGTTACGGCAAAATATGACTCTCGTTTACTGTAAATACAGTCCATTATTGCAATGTTGTAACTTTCTATTGATTCAATTAATAAGCAATTTATCGTTGTTAGTTTTACAGTATACGCAAATAGTAAAGACAACTCAAAAATACAATTATAAAAATACAGTTTAATCATTTTAGTATTAATCGACTTAAGTAACCACAAAAAAGAAAAATGAAAAGAAAAAAAGACAAAGTTTCAAACTCTGATGTATGTTTAAAAATAATAAAGATTAAAAAAACAATTAAAAAAAAAGAAAGAAAAAAAAACATGTGGACTAACAGCAATGAACAATAAATATATACATAAATCTTTTGATAAAATATATAGATCACAATATTTTTTATTTTTATGTATGTATATTTATATATATATATATATATATATCCAACGCTTAACATATAAATATAGCCATTATATATATTATATCATCTATTTAACAATTTTAAGTAAATTTTCAGTCCCTTCATAGTCATATTCACTCAAAATGGTAGGAATTAAATAATAAAAACAGACAATCAATTGCAATAAATTTCCGAACTGTATTTTCCACGGCCGATTGTCAGTTCGAGAGTATAAATTGCAATAATAACATTGTACCTAGAGACACCAGTATATCGGCGGCGTGCACGTTGCCGGTTTGTAGATGAAACAGCCGACGACGACTACGTCGACGACTGTTCGGTGATACCCGCAGGCCCCCCTTCACACCCCAAACTTGAGACCACGTCAGATCCAAAGTACAAACTAAGAATGCAAACTCTAATGACCATACGCAGCTGTTTCGTTTCTTCATGACCAAATTTAATACGGTTCATATTATACTAATAAATTAATATTATGGATTGTAACATCGAAACTTCGGTAAATAAAAAAGAAAATCATTTTATGTTGCTTCAATATTAACACAACATTTAATGAAAATGTTATTATAAGCTTCCATTCACGAGCGAAGTTAATTACAAGTTAGAAAATGAAGACAAAAAAAACAAATTATCGTTCTTTTGTGATTATGGAAAAACATTCATCATTTGTTTAGAATTTTATTAGGGATAATTGGAAAATAACAGAAATAAATGAGTACTTAGTAGATTTATAAAAATACAAAACGGGACATAAACGAATTCCTGATCCTGACTAGGTATAAATACTTTTCTAAAAACGTTATCTAAAACCTATTATAATTAGGCCTTCCACCTTTAATATAACAAGTGTTCAATGGTGACTTTATACCAGTCGAATGCGGCTAAACTATTTTTTAGTTGAACTTACATGAACACCTATGTCAAATCAACACCGAATATTTTAAAAAATGAGAATTTTTCTATTTTATTTTTTTGTTTTAATGAAAATAACAACTAAAATTTCTATGACATGCTCATATATTTTTTAATTCAAATAAATTCTGATAATATTGTCCACAAAATAAAAAAAGAATTTTAACAATCCGTTGAGTAATTTTTGAAATACACGCTGTAAATAATGTGATGCACCATACAATTAAAACTAGTGCACGGATTTTCGTAATTTACATATCACAAGATTTGTATTTATATCCTGTATTATATGACGTCTTGTAAAAACTGGTCAAGTGCGAGTTGGACTCGAGTTTAAAGGGTTCCCTATAACTTGACACACAACTGTTCGTTTTGTCGACAACTTACCAATTTCATTACGAAACGGCATTTTATATATTTGATGTTTACTTTATGGTCCATAATATACAAAAATTTCAAATTCCTATTTTGTTTAGTTTTTGAGATAGACTCCGTAACAAAAATTATATAAAACTGAGAACTTTGATCACCCATTTCTATACTTTTAAAAAAAAAATAAAACAGAATATATAATTTACTTTACTCTTTGAGATTTAACAATAAACAAACAATTTGTTTTTCTTATAATTATCAGTCGTCTTCAAATTCTTCACCAATGTGGTTGAACCGAAAAAAACAGAAGATTCCTATGAAATCTGACCAAAATGTACCTAATATCATTAATTATAAACAGGATGTAAAAATACATAAGTGTGTACCTGTGGTTTTTACAACTGCCTTTCCATGTGCCGCATTGCACTGCGCAAGGTAGGCCCACCACACGTGCAGCCATTGACTTTAAATGTGAGAGGTCAATGCGTGCAACGCATTGTTTCGCAGCCTTTTTTACAGCAGCAATGGTCCAAATAGGATATTTTTTTTTATTTATTTATTTATTTATTAGACATACCAACGGCATATAGACAAGTGTAAAATATATTAAAACTAAATATTATTTACATACAATATTCTGAACCTGTCTACACACTATTAACAGATACGCAACAGCATTCACAAAAATTTCATAACATTATGTTTAAGTACTTATTTATGAGTATATTGTTTAATTCAAAAGAATCACAATATATCTCCCTGGCCTCAGACTGTCATTATATGACTTCCAACTCCAGGAAGACAGACGGCAATGGCATCTTAGTTAAAACTAAAACAACAGAAAATTTAATAAAATCTAACTCAATTAAAATAGTCTATTTTAACAATCACTTTTCATTGTTAGAATAGTTATATGTAGGTGGAAAGAACCCTTAAATATGTTTATTTTAACTAATCTCATTAACTTGATTTTAATCATCATCATCATCATCAGCCCATTTTTACCCCACTGCAGGGGCTTAGGCCTCCCCCAGGGTGAGGAGGGGGGCTTGGAGCTTAAGTCCACCACGCTGCTCCACTGCGGGTTGGGAACTGTAACGACCGCCATCTATTGACAGCGTCCGGGACCGACTGCTTAACGTGCCCTCCGAAGCACGGTGTCAGTGATATTGTGTACTTAAGTCAGAAAAACTCATTGGTACACGCCCGGATTCGAACCATGGCCCAATGGGGCCAAATTTGAGGCAGGCTCGTTGCGCTCTGGGCTATCACGACATTTGATTTTAATAAATAATGTTATTGTTAAATTTACGGAAAATATTTATTCTTTTATGTTCTGTCATTATCATCCAAAAGTCAATTTGCTATGCATTAAAATTAATATTTTTGGCTACGTCGCATCCCTACTTCTCTCATATATCTCATAACTACCCTCTTTCCTTTACACATTAATTCCGCCATTGTCCATTCTGAAAACCCTGATTTAAAGTTAATATTATATCTTCTAAATTACTATAACATCTGAATTGTAGGTCTCTAAGTTGAATGTGACTCTGACTAGCACTTCTGTCATTCTTTGTTGTAATATTATAATGAATAATATTTTATTTTATATTATACAGATACATTCTCAAAGTAGGTTCTTTTCGCCTTTGCGTGACGTCACTTCTATCATTTTTATTAACAAAGTAAAGTAATAAAAATATTTTTCAATATTAAAAATCAAGGCCGTAAACGTGGACAAGCTTAATTCGCCAAATAAACGGCATAACAACTGGCTTGTTTTTCGTCTTCAAAAACTTTTTTTTTAGCGGAAAGCGAAGTTGTGAACTTCAAATACGGTATCGGATCGAGCTTTAAGAATTACCGATTCTCTTGAAGGTCTGAGAAAGAAAAACACACTAAGTTATTTAAACAAATGGCGATAAATCACGATTTTCTGCAAAGGAGTATTATTGTAGAAACTACGAATAAATCTGTGTTTAGAGTTCTGTGATCAGTGATAAATTTTAATGTTATCTGATCGGTCTGTCTGTCTGTGACAAACATTTTTACATCATTTTACACAGAAGCTTTGAGTTTCCTTTTACAGATTACTTTTAAGAACTAGGTATTCGCGTGAAACTCCACACAAACCCCTGTAGCTGTCACAACCTAACGACATCTTTCTCAACCAGATTTTATTAATATAACATCCTATGAAGGTACTCTAAAAGGTTTGTTCTGATTCGGAAATTTCATACAGATTACTAAAAAAAATATTTTTTTTGCGTCCGTAATTTGCAATTTCCACCATATTTTTCCGAAGTTATCGTCGGTATAGATAAAGGGAAGAAACTGTTTCTATAAACCTGCTACCTATTTCATTAAGATTTAGGAATTAAATACATTTCTTCAAAAACTAATTTTGATAGTTTTTTTTATTTATTTATTTATTCAGGAAACAAACAGTGATATATAGAACATGAAATAAAACGTTATATATATAGAACCTACACAAAATTCCAAAATGGTTCCAAAACATGTTCCAAAAACAGTTATTTTTGAAATTGCTCCTCGCGTTCGCGGACTTAGATTCTATTGCTGTTTCATGCGCGTCTTTATTCCTGCACAGTTCGCACGCGAGGCAGGTATTAAAATATTTTTTCAAGGACCTTTAGAAATTCATTAAATTTTTTTATAGTATTCTAGATGGACTAGATGGCGCTGTGTGGAATGGCCAAAGTATTATCAATATTATTCCTTATTTCAAATATACGTAATATGAAACCTCCGATATTTCATTAACATTAAAATTATCGTAACTTCCTTAATTTGAATTCCAAAACCATCCGCTATCAGCACTTAGTGATCGACTATTAATGATATACAAAATTTTAAGAAATAAAAATTAATTTTAGAAGTCTACATGCTATTTTGAAATAGATGTAACATACCCAATAAATAACCTCAAAATTGTATAAACAATAACTTTATTTTATATTTACTAACTCTTGGAATAAGGACACACAAATTGTATAAAATGTCACCAATAATGATTCTTCCTGGATTCATGTCGTTTTCAAAAAATAACATGCTTTTAAGTAATAGACATAATAAAATGTGTCTCTTGACAATACGGTAGTACTGTGATTAATTATGATGAATATTAGTTTATAAATATAGTTCCAATCAAACTTTATGGCGGATGTGAACATAGGTTCAAGTCGCGTCGCAGTAACCAGTTTTAGGTGTAGCGGGACGTAGTAGAGCGAGGGGTATATGACTGTACCTGCTCAATCAGGCTTACAGCGTTGTATACTCTGAAAGAATTCATCAAACCTCATATATTTGTCAAATATTTAATCAAAGACTCTGACTTAGCAGACGACTAAATCTCTAAATCTAATCTAATCTCTAAAGACACTTTCACATAATGTTCGTGTTTGGCTCATCAAATTCTTGTGATTACTCACTATTATGAGTGAAAACCAATAGGTCACCTTAAAGAGTGTCATTCCCTTATATAAAATAAACGGCGACAGAATTAAATTCGTCTGTTTGTGGACACAGTTGACGGATTGCTCAGCGTTTTTATGGCCGCAAAGTTCATTAAAGAATCCCCGAAAGAAAGTACGGCCAATAGTGGCGTTGATTAAAGACGTTTTATCTGTATTCACCTTGAATCCGCTTCGGTTTAGTTACAAAGAATATGATAGAACAATAAAGAAAATAAAAACGTAAGACAGTAGGTACAATGAAAATCGGTACGGAAATAAAAATAAAGAGAAAAAAGTATTCATTTCAAACTTTCTACCTATTTCATTTACGATATTATTACGAGCTTTTATACAGCTTTACATATTTTTATGCATGACGTATGTTTGGGTGAAGATTTTCAAGTCAATTTAAAGCCACTATCTCTTAATCTATTAAGTAAAATTTTGCACATGCATGTGGTTCAAAGAACAATTCAATAATCTGGTGACCAGGTCGATCGTGATGATGCAGTCAAGATCGCCTCCTTACGAGGAAATTTCTCAACTGTTAAATGTATCGAGTCGAATTTTTACGGATATATTTCGATGAAAATCCATACTAAAGGTACCTAATAGTTTGACCGTTGGATGATAATTTTGGATGGATGACCGAAACCGCTGGACCACGCCTTAGGTATGTGCGCGGCGCAGAGGGAGGCAGATCTGCTCTGTCAGTCCGTCGTCATTGCTTAGGAGCTGCGTTCACTCCTCGTCGCGCAATACTTATTGCGCGGTACAGGTGTTTCGGTCAAACTATAATAAATACAGCTTTGAAAGTTTGTGTTTAAAATAAAGCCTCAAGCTCTTAAAATATATATTTCATATTTTATTACTATACTTTTGAGGTTAATGGTGGTTGGTTACGCTGCTGATGTTTATTTTTTACTTTTAAAGGAAGTTTTTAAATATGTGTTGCTGACATAAAGTTGTCAGATTCTTTTCTCTTGGTCCGTTATTAGGTTTCTCTCTAGTTACTTCTCATATCTATCTACTTAATCATAATATAGCATTTATGGAATGTAATAGAATCGACGTTCATATTTCTGTATTTTATTGGCTTTCGTCGCAAAAACGTAGAAACGTTATTAGAGATAGTTTTTGTTGACGTCGGATCAAAAAAGTTTTATATTGTAAATCAGCACTGAATTGTTTAACACAATTGTAATGAGTTCAATTCGGCCCACCAATTTTCTATAAGATTTATTTTTTCTTTAAATCGTCTACTTATCGTTAAAGATGGAAAGTAGGGATGTGTCGATAGGCGATACCGACGCCATTAGATATAGATAAGTATGGTTAATACAACTCGACTGACTACGATACAAATCAAGATATTTAATTACACGTAAGTATTTTTTGATGATAATAAAAATTTACAGTAGGTAACAAGATTTTTATTTAGCGCACAACATTCTCAAAGCGGGGAGAAGTGATTTCGCAAGTATGTTTGAATGACACCTGCTGTAGATATTACCTACCTATTTTGTACGTAAAGAACATAAATCGTGTTTCATTTACACTTGTCATCGTTCATCACTGTGCGTTTACGGTATATATGTAATATTGCCGATCCTGGTGTAATGAAAAACTCAAAATATCGACGTTGTAACGGTATCTACAGCAACATCGGATGCATTTCTAGTAAAAAGGTCCTTGATTGACTGCTCATATACGTAAACAGAGTTTCGGCACAGATTAATTAGGTTTCGGCGCCCCCAGCTAGATTTAATACATACAATAATAATACATGGGACTTCCCTCACAGCGCCATCTAGTCCCAAAGTAAGCACATATTATGCTTGTGTTATGGGTGACTAGACAACTGATATACATATTTAAATATTCTTTATAATACAATAGAAACTTTTACACCCAGATATGGAACAAAATTAACATGTACGCATGCACACAAATATTTGTCCCGGCCGGGAATTCGGCTCTGCAGTTATATAGTCTAACCACTCGGCCATTCGGTCAGTCAAGTAATAGACGATTTGATAAACTCGTGGGTTAAATAAATTATTATGTAGTGGTACCACATTAATTCAATCTGTGTTGATGTCATGCACAGTCAATCTTACGTATTTCTTGTACTGTGACAAAATTGTTAATAGGTAGTAAGTAAGTCTTTGTAATATGTATAAGATTAACTTCAAAACCATGTAAAATTATGCTCATTTTTGCTCAACAAAATGTAATGAACAAGATAAATTGTTAAATCAAGTATTCAATGTACATATTTTTTTGGGTTTCGATAGTTCAGTTGTATGTACTTATACGGCGTGGCGTTACTTTGGGTTCGCGGCAACCAACTGGTATAGTCTCTTCGGGGAGAATTGCCGCGTCCCTATACATTGTGGAATGAACTATGCCTGCCAATTAACCTGTTTTCAGTGATAATCACAATTAATATAAAAATAGACATCGACAATTATCTTTTTCATAAAACACTAAATGATTTGATAGTTGTAGACTGTAACTTTTAAACATCCATATACCTACGCCATTTAAGTACATCAAAACTAAGATACTAGTAAGTCCTGAAAAGTATTTCAAGTGAACGGATTCGCTGAATTTTAATTTCAAGTGCTGAAAACTTCCATAAGTTGATTTGCTGAAATACCACAGCAAAAACGTCGGCTCTTAAACTATCACATTCTCATGGTCTATATTAAATCTTTTAACGGTTATTGGCTGTAGTATTTTCAATATTTTTCTTCGTACATTTATTTCGTCAAGCCATCCCTCTGACGCTTGATACTTTAACTTGACCTTTCCATACCGCCTAAATATACAAAGAGAAATAGAAAATTGCCAATCGAGAATATTACCTATATCATCCATATCGACGCTGCAACTTACTGAAGTAGTAGGTACTTTGGGTTACCCTGAAAATGTTTTAATAGAAATCGGAATAAGAAAAATTAAAAAAAAATAACAATTTGAATTTGACTAATCTCATTTCAGTACACTTACATATGCATAATACAAATAAAAAATACTGAGGTATTTCAACAAGTAATTCTTTTTTGTATTAGCGAAATTCAGATTAAGAGGGAAAAAATGGATTATTTTGATTTCGAGTTTCGATTAGGGTAAGAGTCAGAGTTGTGAAATGATCGTTTTTCATAAGATTTTTTTTCTGTGGGCGGCATCATTGATATGCATAAAAGTAAAAATTTACTAGAAACCCTCTTCTGCATTAACCACTTATACTCTAGCTAGCTGGTGCAAGATGGCGAGTTTCAGTCCGCGAGGTCTCCGCACGTCGGTCTTCACTCCCGCGAAATCCACGCTTGCCGGCCTTCACGCCTGCGAAATTGCGTTTGACATTTTCGATACTGTGAAGTGACATTTCTAACTCTATTAAAACCAAACGCTGCTATCAAATTTATTTACTCTATATTGATAGGTATGGCGTAACTTCTTTTCTTATACAGAAAGAAAGATTGGCACATTTGACTTATGGAGGGCTTTGGGCGGGAAATACCACGTTACTAAATCAGCCTTGGGCGATTGTCTACTCCTTAGGGATTGCAAATTTTTTTAAGATTACCGTATATACCATATACTTACGTAAAAAAAATTATAATAAGCACAGTAGTTTTACTACTCAACATTGATAACTGTTAAAATAATATAGTACGTATAGTATTTTCTCGAAAACCTATCGAATGATTCCGTCGAAACTTCATACCTACGTTTAGCTCACTTGAATTCAACTTGTAGTACAATTTCCCTATTATAAGTTTTAATTGATACATCGAAAATAAAATCATTCAGCAAGAAAGTTAAAAAACTATTTCGAATGTCACTTGTACGAGTATTGCCATCAGAGGTGGGACACGCGACACTTACAATTCGTAGTGCTTTACATTGTGAAATTAATTTTTTAAACTATTGTTACGTGTTAGGGTTCGAATAATTTGGAGAGAAAGACCTGCTGACTCTTTTGAAGAATTTATTCACTAACACTAGGTCCAACACAAAGCACTAAGTCCAAACACTAAGCACTAACGATGTTCCTAGATCGCAGCCAAGTCGTAGATTTCACTTGTATCACTAGTTTCGCTTCGAAGTCGCGTCGAAAGTAGCCCAAAACTGAACTGAACTGACTCGCTCGCCTTCCTGCGGGTATTTATATGGGTCGGAATGAGTCTCGAGAACTTTCTAGAAATTACTCCACTCGCTCGAACGCAATCGACTGGATTAGATAATTCCAGAAAGCCCCGCGATTCCTTCCTCTAACGCCATCTAGTATTGAGTAGGAGTTTCATGTTGTCCTTGTTGTAAAACCCTTCTACAAAGTGGTTTTACTGGTTGACGCTAGATGGTGGTCATTACTCTGTCCGTTCGTAACACTATTATACTTTGATTTTTGGTGAAACCGACCTGCATACGAAACGTCAGGGCTACTCCGAGGACATTTAATTGAGTCGTAACGTTCTGAAAGTAAAATATAGATTTTTTTCTAAGAATCTCACACGGAAGCCGGGGTACGTTTTTTACACCAAATCACTAATAGAATCGACGCGGCGTAATTAAATCAGCCAGAGAGTTTTTGCATGAGCTCTGTACTATTAGGTGTCAAAATTTCTAGTTGATGGCCTATTTCAAATCTTAAGGTTCTTTCCCTAGGGTTAGTGCATTGATCTGTCACCTAATAATTTAGTTACGCTTGTAACGATTAAAAAAACAATTTGACGAAATAATGTATGTGGGGCAAATAACCGTTATCCGTTATATTAAGAGGTTAAATGGTTAAAATTTAGAGGGTGGTTAAAGAGTTACCGGTTGAGCACGCAGTGAAAGTGAACCTGTATTATTAATAGTTATATAGACGATTATAATTCAATTCCCAATTTAAAACTCACTTGGGTCCGAAAGGCGCCAAGGATAAAATATCCTATTAAAATTATAAACGCGAAAGTTTGTATATATGAATGTTTGTCGCTCTTTCACGCAAAAACTACAAAATGGACTTTAATGAAACTTTACAATAATGTATCTTTTACATCAGAATAACATATAGGCTATTAGTTATATAGATACTAGCTTTTTGTCCGCGGCTTTGTTTGCGTGGACTATACAGTTATCCACTGATTACAAAAATTCTTTCACTTATAGAACTACTTATCAGCGAGTAATGTCGGCTACATTTTATTCTCAAAGTAACTTTTGGCCCGCGGCTCCACTCGCGTGGACTACACAGTTGTACCGGGACCTATATAATTTTTCCTATGGATATAGTTTACAACAAAGAAATTATGTTTATAAGCTGAAGAGTGACATTGACTTTTTATTCCGGAAAAAGGGATCACGGTACAACTGTGTAGTTCACGCGAGCGGAGCCGCGGACGGAAAGCTATAATATTATAAAAATGTAAAATTTGTATGTTTGTCTGTTTGTTTGTTTCCGGACTATTCTCCGGAATGGCTGAAGCAATTTCTATGGGACATTGGCAAAAAAGGCCTTTCTAGTGAGTATAGAGGGAGAGTTGATAGGGAGAGGTGGGGAGGGCAGGGGAGAGTAAGTGGCTGACAGGGGGAGGGGTGGTGGAGGGAATGGGAACGGGAACGTGTCTGTAGTTCACCCGGGCGGAGCCAGGAGGTCTACTCTAGTTTCCTTCCTCCGAATTTTCGGGCCCGAACGAAGTTCGACCGAATCGGAGCAGTCAAGGCTACTCTAATTTACTATCGGGCATGGACACTTCGATCGGAACCCACAGTCTAATTTTCGGAACAGACGAATTGCGAAATGAACGAATGAATTGATCGTCTTTGTTTAACCAACTAAATTAAATAGTACCATTTCAACATGTATAGATAGCGGACTAAGTACCTTTTCAAATTTATATCGTAATTTATCAGCTGGAAGTTTTTGTTATGAAGGTCGAGGTATGTTATATGTATTCAGGGAGTAGGTATATGGTATTATTTAGAACAACACGGATCACCGCACTGTCCTGAGTTTTTTGTATTTGTGAGTTATGACCACTTACGAACTCGTGAATGTTTATGTTGAGAAGTGGATACAACGAGTAGTTGTTTGAAATGTTACACGATAAGTCAATATATACGATACCTATATATTTTCTGAGAAGATGGGATGCATTCAATATAGTGTTAATTTCATACAGGCAAGTAGATCTGTTGGCCGTAGCCCCATCAAAGTTTGTGCCCATAAAGCCGAAATCGAGAATGGGCCCCCGCGCCCCGCACCGCGCAAAACGCACCGGCATCAACTTTAGAGCAAACTAGAAGTTTGGCGTTACTAGCGTACTTTGTTAACGGGGTCAATGGAATCCCGTTTTCTTTTCAGGGGTAGCAGTGGCACAATTTCTTGGCATAATTCTTCAATGATTCTCGACTAAGTCTATAATTGCTTACAAATTCATAGTCGTGAATCGAATTAATTTTATACGTCTCCCGTTGATGGTCGCCACGTCTCCTTCACTCTACATGTTCCTCACAAAAAGTTTTCACTCACAACATAAACTTTACCATGTTTATACATTCCAATAATTAAATAATTAACAATCCGATAATCCCAAGGTAGCTATTTAGGTGTCGTGGCAATCGCTTGAAAATCACAATAAAACTCGTGTCAAATTCTATATTTCGTCATAAGTTACGGGCGACTAGAGTAGGGTTTCGATAATAAACGCGTCAAACATTTTCGGTCGGATCCGATGTTTGAACGAATGGGAATCATAGTAAGAATTGCCCGAAATATCGGCCGAAACTTCGTTTTTCGTGAAACTAGAGTAGACCGCAGTGGCGTAGCTAGGGGGGGGGGGGCGGGGGGGGCGGCCCGCCCCGGGTGTCACCCTTTAGGGGGTGACACCCGGATCGGCCGACCCTTGATGTCGATGCCAGCGCAATCTGTTCCTCTGAAAAACTCTAATCGGTACCAGATGATGGAATAACGTCGACGATCTAGTAGTCCTCAAAGAAGAAAATGTCGCGCCTTTAAATTGGAGGATGACAAGAATTCATCAACTCTTTCTTGGAGCTGACGGTGTGTCCTGAATCACAGACTTCAAAACGCAAAAGAGACTTGTACGACGAGTTATCAACCGTGTCTGTCTCCTACCTACCACACATCAATTTGAAAGCCAAAGATTGAAGCTTCTAGTTTTCTCAAGTGGTACCTACACAATTTATTTTGACTTTCAATAAGTGGGCGTAAACATCTTATATTAAATAAAAACTTTAAAAAAGAACAATACAAAAAAGTTTTCAAGGGGGGTCAAGATGTTAACGTCATGAGTCATATTTACATCATGCGGATGAGGCAGGGTGAGCGCGCCTCAGGGGTGACACCCACCTTATACAGACCGATGTGCAAAAATAATAAAAAACGCATATGTAAGTGTGAAATTACGCACAATAATAAAATTTATAAAATCGTGTTTAGTACATAACAACATACCTAATACTAAAAATAGGTAACATATTGTTTGGCCTCATGAAACAAAATTGTTTCACACAGTGTCTGGGACCGTTAATTATTAGGTATTTTCAGTTTACTTAGCGGTCCCCGACGCCTTTAAGGATCAAAAATCATTTGAAAATGAACAAACCTGTATTATTTCAGACTTTTTAAATGTTAGTTTTTTCTTCGTCGGGGGTTTTTTAAATTTTCAATTTAAGTTTTATTTCAAAAGTTTTAAACTTAGTTATTGAATTAAGTAAATTAATTCATACATGATCAGACAAAAAAATAGTTTTCAAGTTTTTGCTTTGTCATTTCGTTAGTTAATATTCCTTATTTTTCAATATAGTGTACATTATTCTACGAGTCAAGCCCTTTCATTTGATACTCATATTGAGGGAATTGTGAAAAAAATATGTAAACCACCATTTGTGGCGGCGGCCATCTTGGATTTGAAATTTGTCATAGTGTATAGTATTTTACTAGTTAAACTCTTTCATTTGATACCCATATTGTGTGAGTTGTGAAAAAAATATGTCGGCCATCTTGGATTTGAAATTTGTCAAGTGTATAGTATTTCACGAGTCAAGCCGTTTCTTTTGATACCTATATTGAGGGAGTTGTGAAAAAATATAAGTAAACCGCTATTTGTGGTGGCGGCCATCTTGGATTTGAAATTTGTCATAGTGTATAGTATTCTATTTGTCAAGCCCTTTCATTTCATAACCATATTGATGGAGTAGGGCAAAAATATGATATCCGCCATTTTGTGGCGGCGGCCATCTTGGACTGATTTTCATCAAACATAGCTAAAAACACTCGCGACTAATTCATCTTTCAAAACAAAAAAAAAACAAAATCGAAATCGGTTCATCCGTTTGGGAGCTACGATGCCACGGACAGATACACAGATACACACACACTCAAACTTATAACACCCCTCTTGTTTCGTCGGGGGTTAAAAATAGGTAGGTAACATATTTTTAAGCAAAAAACTATTTCATAAATTATAATATTTCATAGTGGAACACAACTATTCTTTATGTTGATTGTCTATGGTCGGGAATTTCCCCGAAATTATTTTTATATCTGACTTGCCTGCGGTACTGATACTGAAATGTATGTATCGTCATTTGTTTTCAATCAATTCAGTTGTGGCCACGTTGTGGCACTTGTGACGCAATTACAGAATTGACACAGATTTTTCCCGTACTTAAAACAACTATACGCGGTTTATTTAAAATTATTCTCGTGAATGAAACATTATTGTGACAAACACCCTATTTTTAATTAATAAGAGGAATTGATTCTGTAAGTAAGTACTGCTTATTTATTTAACGCTAAATATATACCTAGTCTGGTCGTAAATACTGTTAGAATTAAAAATAAAAAATATTACATTTGAATTTGGAATCTGTCATTTTTATACGATTGTTCATTGTGTTTCCGTATTTTGGCGCCAATACATTATACAATATTTTGCGATATTAAAATGGAGTGGGGTGATAAAGAGAACCGAATCGCTGTGATTGCATTACGCAAAGTAGGTATGGAGCCAAATATAATTTTTAAAACTCTCCATACGCTTGGTATTAGTGGTACATACGCTAGGTAGTACAAATGTTTGTGAACCGGGCTATTAATAGGTACAATGAGACCTCTTCTGTTCGTGACAGAAAAAGATCTGGCTGTTCACGTAGTGTTCGTACGAAAAAGGTGGTCAAAGCGGCAAGGGAAAGAATTCGAACAAATCCTGTCCGAAAGCAAAAGATTTTATCTCGAGAGATGAAGATAGCACCTAGAACCATGTCGCGTATTTTAAAAGATGACTTAGGACTTGCAGCCTATAAAAGGCGCACTGGTCATTTCTTAACTGATAATTTAAAAAAGAATAGGGAGGTAAAATCAAAACGACTATTGAAGCGGTACGCAAAGGGAGGTCACCGAAAAAATTTGTTTACGGATGAGAATTTTTTTACAATTGAGCAACATTTTACCAAACAAAATGGCCGTATTTATGCTCAAAGCTCTAAGAAAGCTTCCCAATCAGTTCTCCTTCATAGATAACACCCCACCAAACAATCAGTAATGATGGTTTGGTGGGGTGTTATCTATGAAGGAGTGACTGAGCCATATTTTGTGAAAAAGGTGTCAAAACCTCAGCGAAAGTGTATCAGGATACCATTCTTGAGACGGTAGTTAAGCCCCTTAACAACAGCATGTTCAATAACCAAGTATGGTCCTTCCAGCAAGACTCTGCGCCGGGTCATAAAGCTCGGTCCACGCAGTCTTGGTTGGAAACGAACGTGCCTGACTTCATCAGAGCTAAAGACTGGCAGTCGTCTAGTCTAGTCCCGATCTTAATCCGCTGGATTATGATTTATGGTTAGTTTTAGAGAGTACGGCTTGCTCTAAACGCCATGATAATTTGGAGTCCTTAGAACAATCCATACAATTGGCAGTGAAGAGTTTTCCCATGGAAAAAGTGCGTGCTTACTGATAACTGGCTTCAACGTTTAAAGGATTATATTACAGCCAATGGAAGCCACTTCGAATAAGCTTTTTATATTTTAAATTGTTTTTTTTTTATTTTAAAAAACATTAATGATTCATTGAGAATATCAATTGACAAAAAAATTAAACAACGAAATGAAATTAAAGAAATTAATTGCTTGCACGTCATTTTCAAAAGTAATATACATATTTCTGAAATATAAATAGTATATATGGGGTGACACCATCATCTCCCGCACCGGGTACCACCACCCCTAGCGCCGCCACTGAGTAGACCTCCAGGTACGTCCGCTACTAGTAGTACAGAAATTACTACAAGGAAGCTATCACATTATTAGTTTTTAGTTTTTGGAGGTTACAGTACGTTTTAGTTGAAGGCAACCTCATCGGCAACATCCGCACAAGAACTTGTGTCTCTGACATAGGTCAAAAAATTAGCAAGTTATAGTGAGCAGTAGGCCACATCGCTCGCAGAATGGTAACCGCAGTGGAAAAATTGTACTCGAGTAGCTACTACGAACTGGACTTTGTAGCGTAGGCCGGCTCCCCACTAAGTGTACTCAAAAATATGACGGGTTGCTGTCGGTTACAACCTACAGGTGGCTCAACAACCGTGTATTGTAGAGATCTAAGAAAGCAGCTTATGGCAGCTGAAACAATGATGGTGATAATTTGTTCGGGATTTCATTTATTGTTATTGTTGTAATGACAAGATTCCCTAATGAAATACGCTGACATTTTGATGGCTTATGGAAGCACCAATCGTGTCGCTCGTGAAGCTCAAAGGATTTACCATACGCACCCTTACTTTACCAGACAACTATCATCTCGCCACAATCCGAGAATACAAATCAAAGCGTACCCGAGACCGGTAATTTAAATTTAAATGAATTAAGAGATATTGCAATATTATATATAAATTTTGAGGGAAGGCGCCTGGGGCTCACTATTATCAAAATCTTGTATCTACTTCAAAGGGTCAACAACTCTCCTTCTGAGAGATAGCCTAACACTCCTTTTTGCATAAAAAAATATTGTTACGTCAGTGATACAGGCTGTTTCAGTAGATCCTCAATTAGATCATCCCATACCAAGCAAACATGTAACAATAATGTAGATGTCATTGAAACGATTCTGGAACTGTTCGAAAAAGACCTCACTGGAAACATAATAAATTCAGCTACATTATTCGGAATTTCCATCTAGAATGTGTAAATGGTACGTCATCAAAACGACAGACATGCTTTTTACTGCACTTCGGTGCAAGTCAAATATTTTTTTTACAGATTTACATCTTGTATATACGCTAACGGTGAACTAAATCGGACCAGTAGTTCTCGAGTTTCATGCACACAAACGTACAGACAGACAGAGAGTTGTTGTGTTTTCTAATGTATATGGATAAATGTCACGGCAAATAAAGCAAATCTTTATGAGTAAGCCATTAGCAAAATATTGTAATGAGTACAGCTCGACTTAAAAAAAAGCAATGGTGTAAATTTATCATAACTTAAAAATATTTTTATGTCTAATATAAAATCTTTAGTAACATAAAATGTACTTCAAAGCTCTCTACAGTATTTTTACAATACCACCGTTACTGATTGTCGTACTTATCACCAAAGGGAACAAGAAATCGATCAGACCTCTCTAAATTGAATTCTGAACGAAAACCTCCTTCAATTGAACTGTTCAATTATTTTGAATAAGTATAATCTGAGCTTAATGACACGGGCCAATTGGTTGACCATCTCTACGCGAAAACAAACTGTTAAACAGATTTCCTTATATTGTTGAAGATGACAATAACTTCTGAATTCAAATCTAGTTAGAATGGTTATTTAAAATTATCGAGACAAAATTATCGCTCTATCGAGAATTGTACGAAGGGATCGTCCTTATACTCACTGGCACTGGTATACAGGTGAGGTTTTGATGACCAGCTAAATTTTAATATAATGATCTTTGGTAGAAAACCGATAGCCCTCTTGTTTCCTTTTAGTATCGTTCTATAGAAAAATATTGAGATATGACTACGCAAACCTTTACCGAAAAAACCAATAACTAGTCACCATTCATGCCCGCCGCCCCATTCCGTTTCAAGGCCTCGGGCGCGTACGTTTACTATAGCGTTAAGAAGGCAACCAAACGTTATGAAATAACACTGTAGATAAAATTATTTATTATGACAATATAACCCACATTTTTTATTTACGCAATGAGGTCTATTGGTGATACCTAACATCTAGAAAAATTTTGGCCGGTTACTAAAATCTCACCTTGTATATTAGTATTTAATGTTCTCTGTATATATCTATATAGAAAAAGTTATTATAATAAGTGGACTAAATGATCTTGATCGGATATTATAAGTAAACATAAAATAATAATTGTGACCGTGTCCAAGGAGTAAAAATAAAGACGATTCGATCCGTACAATGTAATAGTTTTTAGGTGTAGGTATAGACAATAGGCGTAAGGCAGTGAACAACTTTATAAAATTTTCGCTATGAACAGAATTATTAATAGCTATCAAATCATGGAAATTCGTGATGGCCTGGATTAGCATTTTCAATAGACGCTTTTATATGTAGGTATATATTATTATTTATACTATTCACATTATCTGAAATTAATTGTGTTACAGTACGAATTAAATATCAATAAATTAAAGCCGAGGGCTCTCTTTGTATATTAACTGGCTACTTAACTTTTTTCGTTTTGTAACGGAGAACGTTAAAAAATGGGTCGACAATTTAGGCATTTAAGTTAATGACGTAATGGGACTGTGAAATACTTATGATACGCGAAACAATATAAAATAAGAAATGAAAAGTTGAAAATATTTTGAAAACAAAGGAGCATTGAGCTAATAACGTTCATTAACAAATAGTATTGCCCATAATGTTATTTAAAATGTCAAACTATCGAGTTCAAAGGGGGTTGACTTGAGATATTAAGGACAAGGGAGAATTTCAATCCTTCGGCAAGTTTTTGATATAATAGAACATGATTTGCCTACATGTTTCGCTTTTGGTAACTATGTTGGGCTAGTTAGATAGGAAAGTCGAAATAGATTTCGTATCTTCATTAATTTTTCAAGACGTGGACGTGTCTTGAACCTAGATGGGAGTATATCTTTGGGCCCGACTCTATTTTTTTTAAATACGAATCTAATTATAAACTACCCAAATGTCTTTATATTCCATTCATGTCACAGAATTTCTTATCAAAGAAATAACTTGTTTTTTATTCGTTTTGTTATTGATCCAGTTATGCTGTTTTTTTTTCAAATCGTTAGCTTCGAAGCTAAATGCTGCAGTAAATAAATATAGTATTATACATTCATCGTTTTTAAAACAATATTAAAGTCTGCTAAAAAAATGGAAATCAATTTTAATGATTTTTTTCGTAGTTTCGAAATATTTGTCGAAAATCCTTATTTTTCACTACTTTTAGGTTTTTGTACAAATGCCTCGGAAGTGGTGAAACAATATATAATGTCAGTTGTCATTATTCTAGAATTGATCGTTTCCTAAATTTATAAAGAAAGGAAATGGCACCAATAAAATTCCTGAATCGGTCATAAAATATGGGTAAAATTGGTTTTCGTACAAGCTGCTGTTTTCACTGACAAAGATATTATTATATTGGATACTTTCAACCTTTTTACACATAAATGCTAAGCCTATAAACATCTTCTTCTCAATATATATACCTATAAACAGACAAAGACAACAAAGTCCAATACCTTCTTCTTAACTGTTCGGCAATTGATTTTTTTTTTTTTTTGTTGTTGAGTAGATATTGAGTTAGTAATATTTTTTTTTTTGAAACGGTTGGTTTTTGTTTCCCCATCTATGGCGTAGAATCGAAGCCTTTATTCAAAGAGGTCTCCGTCCATTCGTCATATTTCTTGTTATTTAGGATTCATTATATCTGTTCCGTGTCATTCAGTATGCATTTTACACAATATTATATTGAACGTGAAAATGTAATGCTTCAAATGAATGTCAATAGTGAAAAACTAACTCAAATAATGGAAATTGTTTTTTACGAGATATGTATGTATTTGCAAGTTTTTACGTATCAGCAATTTTCATGTTAAAAAATTTTGATTGAAACCTATATATATATATATAAACATAGGCACTTCCACATAAATATCTCATACAATATTTTATATTCATACCCACATAAAAATTTTATGTACCAATGCTTTTTGCAGTCGGCTCGATTTTTCATTTATTTAAAAAAAAGTGTCTTGGTTGATGTCGCCTTAAATTGTAATAAGAATAAGTAAAAAAATGTAAAACTATAATTGGCTATCACATGTATTTATATATTATATTAATTTAGTTTTTTAAGAGCTGTGGTTTTTGTTGTAAAATAAATAAATAAATAACACTATTAGCCAAAATTTATGGGACTCTAAATTGATGCGGGTCCGTCACAGACTTTGGCGGTTTTTATGAGTATAACGATGTCACGTAGCGTCGTCTTCGGTATGAAATATTTACATGGAGCATTAATTTACAGTGTATCTAATATAGGAGTAATGTGTCGAAACCATCGATGACATATAATGTTACATTGGTCTACACTGACACAACCGTCCTATTTTTAGGTGTAGCGAAGGGATGTTTAAAATAAGTGGAAAGGATAACATCACATAGACAATAATATTGTTCTGTAATTTAATTAAGTCATAAACTGAAATTAATATGAAAAGTAATAAAATTATACTCAGGAAAGTTGTGATACGCCTATACAGTCCTGTAAACTAGCCAAGGAATACAAATCAAGTGACTCGTCTTGGATCGATGCTGCTGTAATCGCCGAATAAACGGTTTGTGCGAAGTCACCTGTTCACTGTGACAATAGTAAGAAGAAAAATAACTTGTGTGATGCGAAAAGTGAATGTAGTAATTCCTTAATCTAACAAGGAAACTTATAGTGTCTCCCTGTCTGTCTACCTGACTTTTTGTTTGTCCGTAAGTCTTAGACGGCCGTTTTACTAGTAGGCTATTATATATACTATAGTACTTACTACTATAAAGCTGAAATTCAACAAGGTTATGCATATAGGTATCTGTAACCGCTACATAGGTGTGCATTAAAATCTTGAAAACTAATTCTAGGGTGCCTCTAATGCATCCAAAGTGATGTTAAAAAAATACTTTTACTGGCCGTCTCAAGTGAGGTGTTGTGGAACAATTCTTCATCTTCATCAGCCCATTTTTACCCCACTGCAGGAGCTTAGGCTTCCTCCGGGGCGAGGGGGGGAGCTTGAGCTTAAATCCCCGACGCTGCTCAACTGCGGGTTGGAGAGTGTAACGACCGCCATCAATTGACAGCGCCCGGGACCGACTGCTTAACGTGCTCTCCGATGCACGGAGTCGGAAGTCGAAGTGGAAAAGTTATTTTAAAGTAATTATAAAGCTATCTTCATTTTTAAATATTAGGCCTACTTTTTACGAAGTATTTGGTTGTTAATTGGCCGTAAGTACCTATTAAAAACACGCACAGATTTTCAGGTAGCTTGAAGGTATTTATGATGGGATTTTTTTTCTCTTCAACCTCTGTTCTGAAGAACTAGAAAATAATCGAAATAATATAACACAATACTAACTCACTAGAAAAATTATCACGACTATCTAGGATCAACTAGTTCACGAGTTATAGCCTATTGTATTTCAACTCGAACTATATCATCATTTAGGTTTATGATAAGTTTTTTTTTTAGTAGGAATAGCTACGGGACCTACTTTCATGCGTGGCCCGATACGCATTTAACCGGTTTTTTTTTCACTAGTGGATTAACGAAGTACGAGGGAAACACGTCTAACATATAAACATCATGTCTTCTCTAATATTCAGGTTCTCAAGTTCTAATTAATAGCGCCGTAATTAACATCGCACAATAGGCCTAGACTTCCTTCCATTACCACAATCAGGATATATTTACTACGTTAAAATATAGTGTTTGCGTTCGACTTGAATATTACGATCATAATAATGACATCAATATTCCAATCACGTCCATTGGCCATTATTCCTTCATTTTAGATTCTTTTATTCGAAGTTAACCTACCCATAAGAATAACAGAACCGACAGTTTATTATTTTTCATCCCGAGATAGGTAAATTATTATTCAACTATTCATTCAAAGATTCAAAGACATGCAATTATCCATTTAAGATTTAATAAAAAAACATTCATCAACATGATAAGAAAGAAAGAAAATAATTTATTTGGCAAATAATATCTAAGTAGGTAACACATATTACATAGGTAGGTAATAATAATAATACATGGGACTTCCCACACAGCGCCATCTAGTCCCAAAGTAAGCAAATATTATGCTTGTGTTATGGGTTACTAGACAACTGATATACATACTTAAATATTCTTTATAATATATACATATATAATTTTTTTTTTTAAATATATAACAACCAAGACCCGGTACCAGTATCAATATTCATCATATTAATACTGACCCGACCTGGGATTCGAACCCGGGACCTCTAGCTTCGTAGGCAGGGTCGCTACCCACTAGGCTAAGCGGTCGTACCTAGGTAAAATACAAATAGTTGCCAAAATGGCTATAGGGCTCAGCTAAATACGTATATACGCGGGCATTTGCCTGCACAGCTGATTTTCAGCCATACCCAGATAACAAAAGAGTGACATCCTAGTTATGATACTCTAATAAATTAATTGACTGATGAATTGATTAAATTAATTAATTGTTTGTCATGTCCTTCTTAGATTAGTTATTAATTATTAAACAATTTAATTACTTGTTAATTTACGATCAAGTTTAGTAATTTAAGAAAGAGGCAACACTATACAATTGTCAATACGCATGAATGCGACAGCAAATGAATGTCGTATGAAAGAATTAATCAATTTACTTTTGTTTAATGAACTTTTCGGCACTTAAAATCGATCAGAATGAAATTCATTGCTGGTTGACAAATCGACACTGAGCTTTGAATTACTTCAATAGAGTAGTAATGCCGGCCGTTTAGTTCAGGAATCAAAATTATCACATTGGAGCCTTAGGACCGGTTTCACCAAAGTATGTTAAATTTTTAACAAGACGTTAAACCTCGTGACGAAACGTTAAGAACTTTTTAGGGTTCACCATGTCCTAACGGTCAGTTAAATCACTTGACGTCTGTCAAAATTTTGATGGCACATCTAGCGACCCGTTAGATTTTTAACGTTTCGTTAAAAATGGATAGTGCATACAAGTTTATTTTTCAAGACGATATATTGACGCATTTAGAAAATATAGAGACCAAGAAAATTATTCGTCGTTCAAAAATACACAAAGACAGGATTAATTACTTTGAACAATATGACGACGTAGATTTTTGTAGAAGGTTTCGGTTATCCAAAGATAGTATTTTAGAGGTTTTGAAAAAGATAGAGGATAAACTAGAATTTGCCTCAGATAGGTATGTATGTAATATACGTTTCCTTTACTCATGTTTTTCCTATATGTAATAATCTTTGAATATAATTTCTAGAACCTAAAAAAACTTACTACGTATGTACTTACCTACTTACTTATTTATTTTACAGAAATCATTCAGTTTCGCCAATAAACCAACTACTTTTGACTTTGAGGTACTATGCAACTGGTGCAAAACAAATCACAGTGGCAGATTTCTCAGGTGTAAGCAAATCAATAGCAAACCGGATTATTCACCGTGTGAGTACAGCAATAGCTTCACTGAGCCATCAGTACATCAAATTTCCTGAAACACCAGAAGAAATACAAAAAACACAGTTGGATTTCTACAGTATAGCTCGGTTTCCCAAGGTGATCAGTGCATTGGATTGTACTCATGTACGGATTCGGTCTCCAGGTGGAAATCATGCAGAATATTACCGTAATAGAAAGGGTTACATGTCAATAAATGTTCAAGCTATTTGTACAGGAGTTCTACAAAATATTGTCCAAAATGCAAAAGAAGAACTTCCACTGGATGATCCTCAACTTCGCCTATCAGCGCCTTGGGAACAAATCATAGAAGAAGGATGTATAAGGTCACAAGCAGGCCAAACCACAACAGACATAAACCCTACACGCCAAGCGCTAATTAATAATTATTTTAATAGTTTACGTCTTCAGAACATTGACCAAGTGCAATAATTTATTTTTAATAATTTCCTACTTTAAATACTTACTAGTTATAAGATTATATGTAACTAGTTCTGATAGCTATGTTGGTGGTGAGCCCGCTTCATATTCATTCTGTTTATCCTTCTGGTTGCGAGCTGAACCTACAATGTTTTTTCTAACTTGAGTACATAACTATCACTGACTCCGTGCCTCAGAGAGCATGTTGAGCGGTCTGTCCTGGAGCATAATGGGCTGGTATAATAGTATAAGATTGTAATTATAGAAAATATTAACCGATTGGATGTCTACGCTGAACTATGATGCAACTGAATTATTACTAAGTAAAAATTAAAACACATTTTACACACGCACACATCCTTATACACATAATATACATACTCATAAATCCACCCTTATACATGCACACATCCAAATATACAGATAAACATACACTTATCCCTATCCACATCATGCATTTCATTTAAATTTGTTATATCTTAATGTTTTATATACCTATGGATAATACACTTCATTTAAGTATCTGATGTATAATACTAAACAGTTTTTGATTTAAGACCTTACTATAGCTTTTTCGTTTCTTTTGTTATAATAAGTAACAATTGGTAACAACTGATTTTTTGTTTTGTTATTGTGTCATATAGAAGAGACTAGTCCCTACGACACCGCCTGGTACATGTTACGAATGGTACATGTTAATGTACCATTTCTTTTCGTGTTTTAGTTTTTAGGTTTTAAACAGTTTGTGAATTTTTATAGTTCCTAAATAAATTATTTATTTACATGATAAGCTGAAAAGACGATGGACTTCTCATGTACTTTATTATTCTTCTTATACATTCAAAAAGCACCTCTAGCTGTGCTCACACAAGCCACCTTCAAACTCCTAGATTATTTACATCAATAACAAATACCGAAGCTTGTTTTGTCAAAAAATATATATTAAGAAAGCCCTGTGTTACAGATACACACTTGTCGCTTTTTCATATTTATCACAGTATGTAATCAGGTAAAAATAAAACATAATATTTTAGAAAAAATATATTAAAAAATTATAAATTGTGTTTTTCTTTTTTTTCCTTCAACTCTAATTCTAAAATTTCAGTTTTTAATTTTTCTTGTTTTAGTTGTTCATCCAAAATTATTGATTTTTTTTTAGCTTCCTCCTCGGCTTGTACTCTTAGAAGCTCCACTAACTCAATTTTTTTCTTTAATAATTGGTCAGTATAGGAAGGTTGAGGTCGTCTTCGACGTGTCCAATTAGTAGTATTTGGTGCTTGTGGAGCGGTTGGTCCTACGGTTTCAGTTGCAGTGGAGCGAATGGGTGTTGTGACTGTAGCATGACGACGGGAGATTTCAATTTCAGCGGAGCTAACAGGTGTTGCAACCGCAGCAGGACGATGGGAGATTTCAATTTCAGCAGAATTACTCGTAACAGGTGTTGCAACCACAGCAGAATGGAGGGGGGTTTGAATTACTGCAGGGCAATCTGCTGTGCCAGTCGCATCATAATGTAGAACTTGGAGCACACTAGGGGACCTGGGCATCTTCAAGGCTTCAGATATTGGCTGACGCAAAGCTGCTGGGGACCATGTACTCCATGACTCCAATGCAACATCCTGTACAAGAAATCATTATTTTATTATATTATATATTCATATTATACGGGTTGGCTTTCCAAAACTACCACCTTAGGGATGTTAATAATAAGAAAGAGGGGGGCGAGATAAACACAATAAACCAACTTTTAGAATTTTTAGAAATGCGGTAATAAGAAAAAAAACAAATTAAAAATGAGTAGTACATACTTGCTATTACGACATTTTCAATAACTTTTAAACTCAAAACACTTGAAACCAGCTTCAAACACTTAATTTTCTTTAAGTCTTCACTGTTAAGGTTTAAAAAATTATAATTTTAAAACTATAAACCATTATAAAACGTTTTTTTTATGCTGCTACAGTTTACTAACACGAACAATACGTTTACAATTACTGTAATAAGCACCGGTAACAAGTATTACTCGTAGATGAAATGTTGCACTATTTTTTTTATTTCGAAGTATGTTTCACTCTAATAAATTAATTGTTTAATTGCACTGATTATTTTTATTAATATTTCGAAGCAAGTTGCAATCTAAAAATGTAAAAAAAGAATGATTTACGTAATTAATCTTAGCTTGTTAATTGATTGAACAATATTAACAACATTGATTGATATTGCTATTGAGTGAACTTCAGTTCAGTTTCATAAAGCAAATATAAAGACAGGTTCACATTTTGACCCAAAGCATATGAATGCCACAGTTCGATACGCATGCAAGTAGATTGTCGCACTTTGTCAATAGGAGAGTTCTAGAATCTAGCTAATAAATTGTGACGTTAATTTGTTTTGTCCCTTTATGTTCCAGCAGTTCTATTGCATAAAAAAAAGAGTCAAAACACAGTTAATTCGGTTCACGATTCATTAGCCAAAGTCTAGTCATTGTATCTACCTTATAAGAAATAACATTATGAAAGAGGGGGGCGAGATGAAGAAATTAAATAAACTTAGATTTTATAGTAATGCGGAAATAAGAAAAAAAAAAAACGACATTAAAAATGAGTTATACATACCTGCTACTAAGACATTTTTGATAGCCTTCACAGTAAAAATACTTGATACTAACACTAAATGGCCAGCCACTCAAATCAAATCAAAATATCTTTATTTCGTAGTTATGTAACATAATCTTAAATTACGTCATAATATGTCACTAATAAGTTTCAACTATTTAAGTTTGGTACATAAAAAAATGTTAAAAAGAAATTGAGTCAAGGCAGGTTGCTTTTCTAGGTACCATTTCTCAATCAATAGTTATGTGGTTAGGAGTTTTTTTTCAAAATGGCACACGTAGAACGTCGTGGTTTCTGGCGATATTTTGAAAAAGCTCCATGTTAACCGTACTACGTTGCCTATTCTTGTTATTTTTTATTAAAAATACAAACAGCATATTTCGTTGTTAGACACTGAATCAAAAATCAAAGTAATAGCCAAAGCAAAGTAATAAAAATATCAACTCGACACTGGCGAAATGGGTACAAACAGAAAACGCCATAATTAAGAAGAAGAAGAAGGTGGTTAGGTTAAAATCATATACTAAAAATCGAATATATGGGCACGATGCTAACTGTGCAAAAAATCGATGGTTCCAACCCACTAGGAACATAAAAAACGCAAAAACGCCACGCAAATCGAATTGTTACTTGTTACTAAAGTTAGATTTAAAAGTTCTTAACATATTTACTGTTTTCAATTTATTTTAATTTTGAAGTCTATTCCCTCTTTCAATAGTCAACTCTTTGATTATGTCAATGCAAAGAGCGAATTCATGTTGGTGGTAACTGGTATGTATTTTTTTATTTTCGGTTTTTTTTACATTTCCGCATTTCTAAAAATTCGGGAAGTTGGTTTTGTGTCCTCTTCCCACCATCACCTAAATTATTATTAATACTTCTAGGGTTGTAGTTTTGAAAAGCTATACCGGATAGATTTCTCTTTGTTAATGCGAGGAGCAAAGCGGAATGACAAACCACTAAAAAGCTTTTCTATTTATTTAAAGTTTGACCAAGATGGATTAAATGTCCATCATTTTTCAATTCAATAGGTTAGGTTATGTTTGTTTATGTCAATGCGAGGAGCGAAGCGGAGTGGAGCGACGAGCCACCAAGAAGATATTCTATCCTTTTAAAATCCGGCCAAGATAAATTGATAATAATATAGTAATGCTAATGATCCACTATTTCTCAATCAATAGGTTAAGCTTTAGGTTCGTTTACGTCAGTGGGAAGGGTGAAAGGGAATGCAATAACAAGCTATGCGAGTGACATATTTAATAATAAAAATTATCGAAGTATTTGACAAACCAAAAATGGCAATCAGACTACTAAAAAATCAATCACAAAAATTATTAGACAAAAACATATTTTTTAATCAAAGAAAATACAATATTATGGAAAAAAGGTTCACATATTAATAAAAAGGTTATTATTGACATAGCATTTTACTTTAATCACACAGGTTTATGGAGCATGCCATACTGTCAGTTATAGACTTTTGGTCAATGTGTAAGCCTAGCATTACAATTATAGTCTAGTGTCTCACTCAGTTCATTCAATCTTTGCGTTTAGTTCAATCAGATCATTTCGCGCCAATTTAAAAGAAATTGGGGCATGAAAACCACCAAATTATTTTTAAGATTGAATTACTATTTTTCTCGGTTGTATATAGGTATTTAATTTAGTAACATTAGTGTAGGGTAGTTTGTATATACTTAGATTGCATTTTCAATAAGTTTATTAGTAATATTAAGTTTTTAATAAAATGGCTTCTACGTCTACAAGTGCGTCTGATGTAGATAATGAACAATACACTAAGCGCAACTTGTATTCCTGTGAAGTAATATCAATGTGGAACATTTTAAAATTAGGGCGGGAATTAGGAACCAGGGAACAATGTGTGGCATTTGCAGAAGAAAAAGGACTTCTTAAAACTGTTATGTTGTGCCGGTACCATCGAGTACCTATGCGTGTTATTTATACAAAAAATAATATTGTTGGGCATTTTAGATGTACTAAGGGACAGTGCAAAACTAAAGGTGGATGCATTAGTAGAGCTTACGGCACGTGGTTTGAAGAAGTGCACATTTCATTGCCACGAGTATTTTACCTCATGTATTGTTTTGCTCATCAATTTAATTACAATGACGTTAAACGTGAAGACATTGATCGTTCGAGTGAACAATGTTTGTCGGACAGAACAATTTGTGATTGGTACAATTACTGTCGCGAGTGCATTGTATTGTACCAATTAACAGTAGAAGAACGACGAGGGAAAATTGGTGGACCCGGAAAGGTTGTGCAAATCGACGAATCCAAGTTCGGCAAACTAAAATATAATAAAGGTCGCCGAATTGAAGGCCATTGGATTCTCGGCATGATAGAGGATGGTAGCGAAGATCTGAGGCTGGAGATATGTGATGATAATGTACGCAGTGCAGACGTTCTCGTTCCACTTACCAAAAAACATGTCGCTGAAGGTTCAATCATTCACACTGATTGTTGGCGTGCATACGATTGCTTAGCAGATTACGGGTATACTCATAATAAAGTAAATCATAGTGATCCCGATAATCCGTTTCTTGCAACTGATGGCACGCATACACAAAGAATTGAATCTCAGTGGCGAGTTGTTAAACGATTTTTTGGAAAAGACAATTACAATCATCAAGAAAATTTCGCTGACAGTATACTAGAATACTTATGGCGACGCAGAGTGTTACGTGAAAAACTTGATCCGTTTATTGCGCTTGTGGACGCCGTTAAATCTGTATATAATGTATTATAGTGTTGTTTACTTTTGATAATTTTTAGTGTATATACCTACGTAGTTTAAAAATAACTTTGTGTTAGTGTTCTAAGTTCAAGGAATGACAAAAATGTCTTTGTAACGGGTATGTATTTTATTTTTTATTTTTGTTTTTTTTTCGTATTACCGCATTTCTAAAAATTCTGAAAGTTGGTTTTGTGTGCTTGTCTCACCCCCCTCTAAATTATTAGTAATATGTCTAGGGTGGTAGTTTTGGAAAGCCGTACCTATTATACAATCGTCTCTAGGTTGCAGAAGAATTGTAACAGAGCCTCTTGTTTTTTTTTTTTAATTATGCAATATACTAAAATACATTTAGACCCATGTATTTATTTATGTAGACACATGCTACGCACTACATACTACAAACATATACTTATATCCTGTCAACTTTATAGTTATACCATGAACCTACCTTAAAGATAATACATAGGTTAGTAGGTACCTATTATGTACTTACATGTATGACAGATACTTCTGACTGATTTTGCTCTGTGCATTCCTCCTGAAAAAGAGCATCACTGTCATATGGATTTGGTATCTCTTCTGCTGTAGGCCCTAACAAAACCTCGATTCTGCTATTCAGAGGGTGGGATAGTAATCTCTATGGCTAATCTCCCACCACCAGATGGTGGGAGATTAGCCTTACCTCCGCCTGTAGAACATAAAAAAATATAAGTACCACAATCTAGATGTGCGACCAGGGCCTGTCAACGACACCGCGCCCAAGTCAGTCAAGAACATGGTACAATCGACACCGAATTTGACTAACTGTAAAACAGTAAAAAGGCCGTCTAGCCGTCTCTTATGTAATATAATATGATATGAATAAACATTGTAAACATCGTTAAATATTTCGTATTTATTCATATCTTGCACCCCGGCAGTACAGGACCACGGCCACGTTCTTAAGCGCGAACCTTGAACAAAAATACCTTTGTTCCGCTGCTGCTGAGTCATCTCGATAACCCATTTCTTAAACATTCCCTCTCGATGTAACGCATCTATTCTTTTCATCATTTTACCCTAACTTTCAATTTATTACCGTTACAAGATGATAGATATCCACCCGCGGTAAAACTTGCTTGCAAGGAAACAAAGTTATAATTTATCGTATATCGGTAAGTATACGGCTGAACGGATAAACATCCAGACATACGGATATGTCGAATTCGTCGAAATCTTTAAGGTTTAGTTTTTTCCATTTAAAATTTAACCGAAATACTGTATACGGTGTATTATAAACATAATACTTGCTTACTTTGGGACTAGATGGCGCTGTGTGGGATGTCCCAGGTATTATCAATATTATTACTAACTGTGTTGTTAGGCCAAATAAATCAGTCGATTGATTTTCTTGCTGTAATGATGTTATATGCATGATTTTGTAAATTTAAAGAGACAACCTAAAGCATAAGAACGGCTTACGTGAGTTTCATTTTTCTATCTCTATAGAATATTAGCATCGAGTTCTGAAACGCTAGTCATATCGTTGAATCGCACCGAACTTTGAACGTTGCAGACTAGAAGGCGCACGCTTGCTGAGCCCATGCAACGACCCAAAGCCGACTTTTGCCAAATGTATTTACTTTAAAACTTTTTTTATTGGTATTTGCCTTTCGTCAATAGTATGTTACTAGATGTGACGAGTAATACACAAAGGCACGCAACACAAACAACTAATAATAATGATAAATAAATAGAATGAAGTAATAATGATAATGATAACATCTGGTACATCCCACACAGCGTCATCTAGCCCCAAACTAAGCAAGGCTTGTATTATGGGTACCAGACTACTGATATACATAGTTAAATAGTCTTTTTTGTAATATAAACATATACAAATATGTTTTTTTCACCTAGACACAGTACAAATAGACATGTTCATGAACAGAAATATTTGTCGCGGGCCTGAATCGAACCCGTGACCTTTGGCTCCGCTGTTGGGCTTTCTAATTTCTCGGCCTCAGAATAACCAGAAACCGCTTGTGAGCGTGAAACTGAAGAAACAAAAACCACTCTTAAATAGAGTAGTTTCACTTTGTTGCGATTAGTCACTCCGTTGCACTTACCGCGTTATAATGTACTGTACAAGTGTCAATTTTAATTTTAAAATACCATCTTGTGTCGTTGCTCCATGCTGAAATGCTGCTATGCTGCATGCTAATGCCGCATGCAAAAAAGTTCCATTAATAGCCCACTACAGGGGCTTAGGCCTCCCCTCGGGATGAGGAGGATTGGAGCTTAATCCACCACGCTGCTCCAATGCGGGTTGATGGCGGGTAGGTGGTTGGTAGGTAATCCAATACCTTACTGATAAATGCGGAATTCATTCACAACTAGTGACTGGAAATTCGGTGGCTATTATACCAAAAATTTCATTTTTCCCTATAAAATACAAAGGATATACCTTTATGAATACATTGTATACGTGTTAATGAATCTTCTATGCATTCCGATTAAAATTAAATTTTGGTGAATGGAGTACTAATATATGAATTATCTAATAATGGTATGCTATTTCGGCATTCGGTGTCGTGATAGCCCAGAGCGCAACGAGCCTGTCTCAAATTTGGCCCGATCGGGCCATGGTTCGAATCCGGGCATGTACCAATGAGTTTTTCTGACTTAAGTACACAATATCACTGACACCGTGCTTCGGAGGGCACGTTAAGCAGTCGGTCCCGGACGCTGTCAATAGATGGCGGTCGTTACAGTTCCCAACCCGCAGTGGAGCAGCGTGGTGGACTTAAGCTCCAAGCCCCCCTCTTCACCCTGGGGGAGGCCTAAGCCCCTGCAGTCGGGTAAAAATGGGCTGATGATGATGATGATGATTTCGGCATTTGGTCTTGACATCACAACTGTCTGAGTCACATATAGAAACATCTGGACCTTCGATTTCGGAAAATGTGCGTACTTACCTACCTAAAATTTTTATGTTTAATTGATTACATTTGATTTACTGTTTTTGATTAAGCATTTTGCTTTTTCATTTTATGATAGACTTAAAGTTTTTCATTTCAGGATACACAGCCACAATCGCCTACACGATCAAACTCAGAAATTGGTGATGTCTATATTTCTGATTTGGACTTTCTATGTGATACAACGAGAAAGCTACTCAATAATGATTTATAATAGTGAAAATAGTGGTAGCATTGCAAAATTATTGTCTTAGAATTGCCTCAGCTTCGTTATTTATCAAAATATATCGTAGGTTATTATCGGGAACTGTTGCTTATTACCTGTCGAAATCAATAAAATGTTCGTTTTGTGTAGAAGCAATTGGCCTCAGGTGTGGTATGGATTGTGATATTGATTGAAAAATAAAGGCAGACTTTATTTCCTTTCCCAAAATCTTAATTACATGAATGTCATATTTGAGAAGCACATGCCCGAAAAATTTCAAATGAATATTTTGTCATAAGTTCAAATATCGAACGTTTAGCAATCGTTCTTTCAATTTTCAAGAAATTCATTAAAAAAATAATAAATTCCTGTAAATGATAACCACATAAATGGTGAAAATCATAGAAACGGCGGTTATTGAAAAAGATTTAGCTATAAGATTAGGTACCTACATTATTTATCTAAACGTAAAATTCTGCAAATCAGTTCAAATTCTAAAAGAAAATATAAAAAGCTTACTCAACAAAAGGGCACCTAATAAAAACTTTACTTGCCTTACCTTACCTTTAAAAACTTACTTTATTGAAACCGGGTTTTATTTATTGTAATAGGTATAAAAAAATAAATGTTTATTTCCTTTATTTAACTAAAATGGTATGTATGCATTTCATGTTGTACCTAGTGAGTAACTTTCTATTAAATGAAGAACACTAAACTTGTGTCAGAAGGTCATGCTATTTCCTTTCTATAATTATTTACGTATTGTACCAAAAAACTCATTGAACTCAAGTAAACACCTGGCGCCTGAAGGAAATTTGAATGTTGTGAGTTTTGGCCTAGTACCTAACATAACTAAAACTTACTATGAATGAACACAAGTACGCGGCGACCGTACGGCTGCCCCGCAAGAAATAATTTGTGTTATATAAACGCGGCCTAAATTAGTATACCTATCTGTTAATATTTTTATTAAACACCTTTTTTCTGATTTTATACGGTTATCCCAAAAATAGTAGGAAACCTCTCCCGAGCTAGCAAGATTACGCGGGCGGGAAGTGGGGCAGGTGCGGGACGTACGTAATGTTTTTGGACACAGTGCGGTATGTGTAATCATAATTGAGCGCGGTTTCTGGTTATTCTTCTGAGTACTCGGCCAATCGGTCGGTCGTGTAAAAGTCTCGTTGATTGCTGACAAGAAATTGAATCAATTTTCGAAGATTATTTTATGAACTTACGTTGGGGTGGAATTCAGGGTGTGTTGCACACAAATAATTGAACAACAGAACTCTAAATAAATTTAAAAAATATAAACGAGAAAATACAGTTCGGTATCCTACATATTACAATAGAAAATCAGAGATTTGACGACCGCTTAGCCTAGTGGGCAGCGACCCTGCCTGCGAAGCTGGAGGTCCCGGGTTCGAATCCCAGGTCGGGTCAGTATTTATATGATGAATATTAATACTGGCACCGGGTCTTGGTTGTTATATGTATGTGGTGTCTTCGCTTGGTACCCAAAATACAAGGTAATGCTTAGTTTGAGGCCAAGACGTTGTTGTGATTGTGTGTGTTATTATTATTATATTATTATTATTAAGAGAGTAATTTTAGAATTTAATCTCAAAACAAATCCTTGGTCAAATTACGATTTGATTATATTTACCGTCAGCCTCATGTCTATTATATACATATATATCGCACCCACAATCTATACACCCAGACTTTTTACGACAGACCATATCGATACCACATTGAAGAATATAAAACAATAAATAAAAATTATTAAAAGGATATTATAATTCTAATTAAGATTATATCTACTTGGTCGGAAAATATATATCTTTTTTTATATAAGAAGTACTTAACATTTGTCTTGTCTTTGTACGGCATGGCAGGGAGTAACCGACGCGGCGGTGACCAACACGATAATCTAGGTGGAACGAGGCCAACGACCATTGTTGGCTTAGATTATTGCGCCTGCTACCATCATATCCACCGACCATTGTACAGGGACAATATTAACCCTAATTATTTTATTACTGGTTATTTTCTTTCAAAACTGTGAATTTTAAAGCCACGATTTCATATATACTTAATTCACAATTTTAAATATTCGTTAGTGACAAATATCAATAATAGTGTAAGAACCAGGTAAAACCGTACCTAATTAAATCATAGTACAATAACAGCTTTATGTCGTAAAGGTCCAAATGAGAGAATTTCACGCAGAATTTGAAGTAAATATTTAGGACACATAATCCACCCCCGACCCTTCGCTACGTGCGACCCGAGATGGTATTGCAAGTGAATCGCTTTGTTCGAAATAATTTGTGATGTATTGTTTTGATTATTAATTGTTCTCTGAAATTCTGTTTTACAAATCAAAATATGAAATATATTTTTGGTACCAAACATATTTTTATTAAGTTTATGAACACAAATACTTGAACAGCCCTAGTGATATTAAAGAATGTTTTAACACAGAAAATGTTTTTTTTTTTTTTATATAGTAGGGTCTGTCTCCTGCTCCTCCGACGCCTACGCAGGAATGTCCTAAAAGCTTTGTAAGTTGCATGAGAGCGTTACAGAATACCTAACTTTTTAAAAAGCTGAAATATGGAAAACCGTAAAACTTACAGTGTAAAGTGATGGATTTTTTTTCGACAAGCTGTGTGCGTTACGAAGAATAAAAGTTTATGTATGTAGACACAAGTTAGTTGATTAAACGTTAATATCAGAGCTGTTTACCTTACCATACCATACCATCAGCCCATTAATGCCCCACTGCAGGGGTCTAGGCCTCATCTCTGGATGAGGGGGCTTGGAGCTTAATCCACCACGCTGCTCCAGTGCGGGTTGGTAGTTGGTTTCGATGACTGCCATCAATAGATTTCAGTCGTGATTGACTAGACCGGATCCTTGTAAACAAAAAGCGGGCTCGCTACTAGGTACTCGGCTTTCACGACACTCTTTACTACGGAGCTGTTTACATAGTTTTTATTTTAGTAAGATTTCTAGGATTTAATTATTGTTCTGAGCCTAAATCAATGACTCAGGCCAACAGAAAATATGACCAAATTGAAGACTAAACGTACCTATTTCGTAATTATATAAATGTATTTCGATTTGAGAAAATCGATTTAAGCATCGGAGCGAATTAATAAATTTGGCTTATTAAGTAACGTGCTCAAATAACAATTATTTTAAATCAATTTAGAAAGAAACTCCTATGTAAAGGGAAATTAAAAGGAAAATACGCTATGCAAAACGCTCCCTCTGGGAGACTTTGACACATTTATTTTAAAATTTATATATCTGCGCCATCTGTCATACATAAAGAAAACCTTTAGGGTATTTGAAAATCTTAATTCTCAGCTAAGCAAAAATGTCATAGTTTTGTATAGATGGCGTGATATCATTATTCGGATCCGCCCTTATGTGATGACATGAATGTAGATACAGTATCAAGGCTTCGACTAAACGCAACGTTGCCAACTTTCAATGGCGTGGTTTGTAACTTTAGAAGGCAGTGGTTTATTTAAATATTCAACTAATTAAACATGCAACAAACATTACTAAGTAAGATTACTTATTGATGATACGATATCCCATGATCGTTTTTAAGTTTTGTATCATACTTTTTGCAGCCTTTCAGCCTTTTACAACGCAACTTGGAATTTTTTATGACGAACAATAACAAACGAACGATTGTACCTGAAGCCTAAACATAGTGCATTTTCGAAGTTTAGTTTAATATTAGCACAATAATTTAATAATTTTATTACATCTTTAGTTTTTTCACCTAGTAGAGCTGTAAAGGGCTACGATGTAATGAATTTGGAAGATCTGATTTTTATATAAAGTTCGCGGATCATCCTTCTCTTTTTACATGAGACAATGAATAGGTAGCTGTTGAATGGTTGCCAAATGTATTTTCTCGAATTCTTACGCCATCATACGCTATGCTAAAAATACTGCGAATACTGTTAAATACTCTAAATAGTAGGTTGTGTTTAGTATGTTTGTCGTGTCGTCTGTGACGTGGGTTTGTCGGTTTGACTGGACGGTCAACGGGTTTAACGCAAAATAAAACTTTACGATGAATCGTAAATATATATAAACTAAGATAAAAATTTAAAAGGGAACAAAACTCTGAATACACTTTCTTTGTCGCCAAAAATATATATAGCAAAAAAAAACTTCCTTAACATCATCGTTGCCAATGATACCTACTTATGCAAAAACAATTGATTGAATAAGAACATCATCAAATGAAGTAAGTACGATTTGGAAGTACGTACATGTGTGATACAAGTGTTTGGAGCAAGTAATATTGTATTATTTTTATTGTCAGCCAAAAAGTTTCTGTAATGTATGGGAATAAATGATAGTCAAGACGGTCGGTCGCAGACTGTTTATTGAACAAAGGCGCCGGTGCGCCGGCTTACATTATTCTCTATGTACCCACATATCACTATCCCTTCTAAAATTTAAACAATTTAATCAATTCGATTATATGCCACTATCTCCTTTTCAATTTAAACAGTAATACATATTTTAAAAAAAATTTTATTCTAAAAAAAATGATGATTGTCTTAGGGTCTAGTATATAGGTACTTATTTTTCTTAATACTATAATTACGCTACACGTCTACGACTTAAATAGATTGTAAAGAAAAAAAAACTAATACAAAAAATAAATAAACTGAGGTATAAACCATCCTCATAAATGTTTTTAGGTATTCAATTTTTGTTTTCTTTAAAACGGGAGCGTAAGACCATACCATGTGTGGGTACTGTTAGTTTAATACTTTTAGCCTTAAGAGGTCGTGGGGGTGCTGGTGGAAACGCGGGCGTCGCAACCTTATTTTTGGTTTTCGACTCGGAATCTCGTGTGTCACCTTTCAACCCGCCGGGCAACTCGTCGTCCATACAAATGGATTGTTGTGTATCGCTTCCAGAAGCCACACACTCATTTATTTCGTCAGATGATTGTCCCGAATATCTTGAATTTTCTTCATTATTATCTACTCGAGTTAAAGAGTGTCGAGAATTTCTCTTTTTCTGTAACAGAATTTGATCAATGTGGCGACGGTAGACCTGGTCGCCGTTTCCTTGTACCGTGTATGACACCGGTCCTGTTCTTTTCATCACTACTCCCTCTTTCCATTTGGAATTGCGCACGCCGTAGTCGCGAATAAGTACCGGTTGGCCCGGGTCGGCTTCACGTAGAACGCGCTCGCTGCGGCGCGCTTCCTGTGTACGCTGTGCCTCGCGCACTACTTCCGCTGTGTCAGGCCGTAACAAATCGAGACGCCCTCGTAGCCGTCGTCCCAGTAATGCAACAGCCGGTTCCTTATTCGTCGTGCTGTGTTCAGTATTTCTGTACATGTATAAAAATCTGCTTAAGGCGACGTCTTCGTCTTGGTTTTCTGAAATGGCTTTTTTTAGAGCTTTTTTTACTATTCGTACTGCATTTTCAGCGGCGCCGTTACTAGAAGGGTGATATGGCGCGACTAAAATCTGCTTAATGCCATTACGTTTTAAATATGTCGTGTATTCCGCCGATGAAAAAGGAGGTCCGTTATCGCTCACTATTTGTTTAGGTAAACCGAAACGCGCGAATAGCCGCCGAAAATGTCCTATCACTACCGAAGCCGCGGTACTATTGACCCGCTCGACTTCTATCCATTTAGAGTGTGCGTCTACTACAATTAAATAATATTTATTACGAAATGGCCCCAAAAAATCAACATTCAATCGCGTCCACGGTTCCGTAGGCCAAGACCAAGAGTGTAACGGTGCTGGGGGCGCCTGTGCTCGCTCCGAGCGGCATGCGGCGCACTCGCGACATACCCGTTCGACGTCAGCATCGAGTCCCTCCCACCAGATATAATTACGAGCAATTTGTTTCATTTTTACTATACCAGGATGACCCGTATGAATTTCTTTTAGAAGGACTTCTCGCAACGACGATGGAATTACTATTCGATATCCCCAGACTAGACACCCGTGTTCAATATGTAAATTTTCTTTTCTATCAAAATATGCTTTTTCGGTGGCTTCGTTAACACGGACCGGCCAACCAAACATGACGTATCCAAAAATTTTACTAAGAATGGTATCCTTCGCAGTTTCTGCTTTGATTTCTTTAAAAGTGAGTGGAAAAGTTTCGTCTACAAAATTTAAGTAACTAATCTCGTCTTCTTCTTTATGTAAACTTTTCCACATATCTTGTAATGGAAGGCGAGAGAGTGCATCTGCATATCCATTTTTTGAAGATGGTACAAATTCCATGTCGAAATCGTACGCCGCTAAACGTACCGCATATCTTTGTAGGCGGCTCGCTGCCGTCTGAGGAATTCCCTTATTTTTTCCAAATATATAACTTAGTGCACGATGGTCGCTCCGTAATATAAAATGTCTCCCATATAAAAACTGATGATGTTTTGTAACTCCAAAGACGATTGCCAAAGCTTCTTTATCCAATTGTGAGTAGTTAGTCTCGGCGGGAGAAAGAGTGCGCGAGGCGCAACTGACGGTCCGCTCGCTGTCGTCCGCGTAACGGTGTGTCAACACAGCGCCTAAACCGTATGCGCTGCTATCTACAGATAAAATTAATGGCAGGCTTGGATCATAGTGCGCGAGGACCGGTGCGTTACTTAAAATCTGTTTAATTTTCCTAACAGCCCTATCACACGATATGTCCCAGCTCCATCTAGTATCTTTTTTTAATAAATCGTATAAAGGCTTTAAAATATCACTCAAATTACTACAAAATTTAGAGTAAAAATTAACTAAACCTAAAAATCCTTTTAGTTGCGTTACATTTGTAGGCATGGGCGCAGCCACGATCGCTACAATTTTTGTTTCATCTGTGTGTAAACCTAATTTATCGATACGGTAACCTAAATAATTAACACTATTTTTAAAAAATTCACATTTAGACCAATTAATTCTTAATCCTGCTCTCTTTAATCGGTTCAGTACGGCTCGTAAATTATTCATATGTTCAAATTTGTTTTTTCCGGTTACGCAAATATCATCGAGAAATACCACCGCCGACGGCAAACCACTCAAAGTTTCTTCCATAATTTTTTGAAAATTTTCCGGTATGCATTTAATACCGAATGGAACTCTTCTGTAGACAAATGTACCTATGTGAGTGGTGATCGCCGTCAGCGGTTGCGAGTCTTCCTCTAGAAGTACTTGCTGGTAGGCGTGTGATAGATCCAATTTAGTGAACTGTTCGCCTCCTCCGAGGGCAGCGAACAGTTCTTCAATACGCGGTAGAGGATAATGATAATCTTTCAGAAGGGGGTTTACTGTTACTTTGTAGTCGCCACAAATGCGTATTGCGCCGTTCCGTTTGATAACGGGCACAATCGGTGTGCCATAGTCGGACCGTTCCACCTTGTATATGACGTCATCGCGTTGGAGCCTCTCAAGTTCGGCCTCCACCCGCGCACGCAAAGCCAGTGGCAGTGGACGTGCCTTGACAAACACCGGCGTTCTGTCCGCTAACTGTAATTTAATACGGGACTTAAAAGTGCCTAAACCTTCAGCAAATACTTCAGGAAATTCTTCCTGCAATTTAGTAGCCATAGCGTCCTCATCGGTTAAGTTATAACAATTGATAACGTTTAATTTTAAACGTCTGATCCAAATACGCCCCATGAGAGGTGGGCCGCCGTTTTCAATTATATATAATGTGAAATCAGCCTGTTCAGTATTATTATATTTCACGCTAACCTTAATGTAACCTAAAGGTTCGATGACGTCACCCGTATACGATTTTAAAACTAACTTCTTACTTTCCATTTTAATATTCGAAAAATAGGTATTTATCATAACAATCTTTCGAAATAGCTGAAATTCTACTGCCAGTATCTACTTCAAATTTCAATAACACATTTTCAATATACAATTTTACAAAATACGGGTCGTCATTATAGTTGTTAATCGTATTATAATAAAATTTACAATCACTATCGTCTGAACTATCCATAAAAAACTGACCTTTGTTTTCCCGTTTAACCGATTTCGATGCACTGTACTCACTATTGCACTTATAGCGACACATTGCTGCCAAGTGGCCTTTTTCACCGCACTTATCACAGCTGTAATATTTATATCTACACCTGCTTTCCGCATGTCCGCCTTTACCGCAGCGCGTACAGGAGCGGCGCGCCGCCGCCGCACACTGTTTCATTTCACTAAAAAAATTTCCCTATGCTGTTTATCGCATAAATCGATTAAGAAATCCATTTTAAATGTAAGAGTAAAACACCCACGTGTCAATTGGACATACTTTTTTTTTTAAAAAATAATTTGTGTTTCGTGACCTCGACGTAAAAAAAAGATTAAATAAATTCTGTATGCGTGTCTGATCAAAATATATCTTTTTGATTAATATGGTTTGATGAAAGACCTTCAGGTGCATATTTTCCAGTTTTTATTTTTTGAAGATCACTTTTGGTTACCGAGTTATTAATTTTTATTCAAATTTTTGTTTTTATTTTTTTTCTCCCAAAAACCGCAAAAGTGCGACCTGTGACTGGCACTCAAAGATTCCTCATAAATGCGTCTATCATTGATAAAAAGCTCAAGTCGCACTATGGAAGCGTTTACGAGTAATCGAATTTCAAAATATGGTGTTAGGGGTGTCACTCAACTTGACCTTTTATTTTTGTTTAAATTAATTCAATTTTGTCCTTAACTACAATACACCTGAGGAAGCTCTAGGTTTCGTTATCGACAGGAGACTAAATATGGAAACATATAAACTTTTAAGACAGGATTTGAAAAGTCGAGTTTATTTAGCTTATCCACCCTTCTTACTAATGAGAGCAAGAAAAGCATGTTACCCAGCAAAAGAGCTAGATGTTTCGGAAATAGAAGCGTCAGTTTCGTTGCATGGACTTCTTACATATACTTTGCAACGAATCGTTTGAAGTTGTGATGAGAATTTTATCGAGTATTGTAACAGAACAGGCAAGCAAGAAGTCTCATGCGTATTTGAAGGGTCCTGGGGTTTTGATGGAAGCACAGGCCAAGCATTATATAAACAACACTTCTCAGAATCAGACGAAGACATTTCTGTGAACGAAAATAGTTTTTTTGCCTCGACTTTTATTCCTTTAAGTATAGTAATGGACAAAAATTATATTTCATGGCACCATCCTGCACCCCAGTCGTATAGATTTTTTCGGCCGCTCCACATTCAGTATAGAAAAGAAGACACTAATCTTATTCTTAAGGAAAAAGCTTTGATAGAGAAGCAAATTAAACGTTTGACAGGAGTCAAACGTTTAATTTGCTTCTCTATCAAAGTTTGGGTTTGAGTCGTAATTCCTATTACGACCCAAACCTCCGAAGGGCATCATACTTATTACATTTGTTTCTAATTTAATTTTGAGTGTGATCGACGGCAAAGTCCTAAACTGGTACGTCTTCACAGTTAAGGTGCCCATTTTGCAAAGCTACTGCCAGTCAGTTCATGATTTGGCAACATCGTAAACAAGACGAAGTGTAAAAGAAAATATGCAACACGGCATCAATCCACTTCATGTATGGATACGTATTTTCGAATTTTTATTACATCTCAGTTACAAAAACGATCCGTTAGTACGGAAATGGAGAATCAAAAAAGATAGCAGAGAAAGTCAAATTGTGGAAGAACGGAAAAACATATCCAGGCTGATATAAGAAATCGGATTGGATTGTTGCTGGACGTTGTTAAACCCAATGCAGGAACCACAAATGATGGTAATTCAGCCCGCACGGCACTATCAGACAAATACCGTGCTATATTTGCAGAGATATTAGGTCTAGATGCATGTTTGATGGACGGGCTGCATACTATCTTTGTCGCCATATCTTGTGAATTTCCTATTGACACTGTAAAGTTTGGCATTTTCTGTCGCACGCTCGCGGAAAAGTACATCCAGTCATTTAATTGGCAGTCAATGACTGTGACGGTACACAAAATTCTAGTCTATGGTAAAGAGATCGTAGAATCATGTTCTCTTCCTGTATGTATGCTCTCAGAACAAGCGGCTGAATCGCGCAATAAATTTTGGCGCTCAGATAGGGAACGCCACTGCCGGAAAATGAACAGGAAAAAAACTATGATTGACCTCTTCCACCATGCACTTGAATCGTCGGATCCGTTTGTGTGTTTATGGCACACTGTAGACAGCGCCAAAGATTGTCCAATAGGATTTGTCTGCCAGCAGCTGTTCGTGAACTTCTGAAGCCGGTTAATGAAGAAAACTTGCAGTTGGAAGAAGTGGCTGACGAAGTTCCAACATGATAATGTTGACGACAGCATGTTGATACTCGTAAATGAAAATTATATGTATGAGTCTTAAATTTTTTATTGATTACAAATATTACAATTGTTTGACCTTTAGTGACAACCCTAAAATGTACTATATAACCTTTATCCGTAACTCCCAAAAGCTTCCATAGTGCGACTTGACTTTTTTATCACTGATAGACGCATTTATGAGGAATCTTTGAGTGCCAGTCACAAGTCGCACTTTTGCGGTTTTTGGGAGAAAAAAAATAAAAACAAAAATTTGAATAAAAATTAATAACTCGGTAACCAAAAGTGATCTTCAAAAAATAAAAACTGGAAAATATGCACCTGAAGGTCTTTCATCAAACCATATTAATCAAAAAGATATATTTTGATCAAACACGCTTACAGAATTTATTTAATCTTTTTTTTACGTCGAAGTCACGACACACAAGTTATTTTTTTAAAAAAAAAGTATGTTAAATAGACAGGTGGGTGTTTTACTCCTGCATTTAAAAAACATTTCTTAATCGATTTATGCGATAAACAGCATAGGGAAATTTTTTTAGTGAAATGAAACAGTGTGCGCCGGCGCATTCGCTGAACCGGCGCGCGCCGCTGCTCCCGACGTGGTACCGGCCCGTGCGGGCCGGCCCGCTCTTACGAGATGCAACCCGTTATCGGTCGCCATGTTTGCTCTGCTAGTCGTGCTGCCGCTGCCCGTGTCGCTGCTGAGCTGCGCGGCCGCGGTGGCAGCGTGTCGCTCGGCCGCCTCTAATGCCAGCGCCAACTCCACCGCACGCTTGTAATCTATATTCTTTTCGGCAAATAACCTCGACCTCATCTCTTCACTGTGTAAACCTGACACGAATTGATCGCGTAAATTTACTTCGAGCGTATCTTTGAATTCACAAGTTTTAGCCAGATGTTTCAAACTTTGTAAATACGCGCTCACACTTTCGCCACTCCGTTGTTTCTTTTGCCGAAATATATGTCGTTCTGCGATCTCCGACCTCTGCGGTTCCAAATGTTCCTTTACTATTTTCACCAGCTGATCGAATGTCTTCTCTTCGGGTTGTAGCGGCGCACACAAATCGCACATCAACTCGTAGCATTCGGCTCCTACATGGGTTACGAGGGTAGCTACATGTAGTTCATTTTTAATTTCGTTCAGCGCGATGTACTGCCTGATGACCCTGATGTAAGCCTCCCAATTTTGTGAAGTAATATCGAAGTTCTCTATTTTTCCAAACGGCATTGTTTTACTTTCAACTAGTTTAATACGCGTGATAAAAAAAAATCCGTACTCGTCGCCAATGTAATGTATGGGAATAAATGATAGTCAAGACGGTCGGTCGCAGACTGTTTATTGAACAAAGGCGCCGGTGCGCCGGCTTACATTATTCTCTATGTACCCACATATCAGTTTCTACGTGGTCAATTTTATCAAATGTTTTAATGTGTGTACTTATTTCTAATGCTCAGGGTGAATTATTTTTTTTTCCAAGTAAATAAGATCAAAATAAAGTACAGATATAGTTTTTATCAAATTATATTCCTTCCGCAGTGCACGTTAAACAAAAGTGTGATATTTTATGTTTGCACTTCATTTGAATCTTCACTGTTTAAACTTAATAAAATGTAATAAATTAAGAAACAATGGTTGCATAGTTGATTTATCAATAAATTTTACTATTCGAAAGTGTGTTTTATTTACAATATTTTCTAATTAACGTGATAAAAACTCAGCAGAATTTTGGTTTCTTTCTTTTTTAGTACTAGCAGCACAATTCGTTGGTATATTGGTATATTGTTGGTATATTACTAAATTTTTAAACGGTCACACTGGTCACCATTGCCAAAATCAAGTGAAATTAAAAATAAATCAAATACTCTGTGCCAAAATCAGCCAAAATTAAATTTTTGTGGTTTTTTATCGATTTTCGTCTGTTTTCATTTATTTTACTATTTATCGCTTTTTACTAACAACTTGACCTGAAATTGATATTTTGATTTGTTGTTAAACCTAACTGACTTTGATTTTTGATACCGGATTACGAATTTATTAGTACTTTACGCTTTGGATTATAGACTTCGGTACAATATGCCACGAAAACGAAAAGAAGAACTTAGATGCTACTTTGCGACTCTGTGCGACAAAAGGTTAGCTTTCTTATACAATACTTCATTATTTTGCATAAGTGTTTCGAAATTCTTTTTCCGGCTCAGTGTTTGCTAACTTTCTTCATAAACTTTTTCGTTTCATGTCCTTTCCACCGCTTTCTGAAACCGGAATACCCGAGTTTAGACAGATTTAACGTATGGAAATCTGTTTTAAGCCAAACTATTCAATACAGAGGCAATCCTTAAATATGCAATAACATATGAATCTGCGATGGTCATTTTGAACCCATTCCCACGTTAAACATTCGTGTCTTATATGATATTTGTTATCCACATTATGTATCAAATAGTGACAGTGAAATAGGGTATAGTATGTTATATGTATATTATATAGCTTTTGTTGATTACTTCCATGTCAAAATGTGTATAAGCTTGTTACAATTATTTGGTGGTGTGAGCAATGCTCACAGTGTTTCGAAATATATAGAATTAGGATAAATAACTTACACTAAATGCATACAACCAAGTTTAATTGAGACGTCAAATCAAACATGTATGCTTGTTTCAATACAAGTTTGAATAGTAAAACTTCCATAAATAGTTTTTTTTATTTATTCAATATTTTCTTATTATTCTGAATCTAAGATAAAGTGCAAAATTTTATAAAAAACATTTTAACAGTATCCACTAAACAAGAAATTGTTGCAACATGGTGCAACGAAAAATATGTATCTACCTACTTTAATAATGATAATATTAAACTTTATTTCAGACGAGGTCCATAGATGTTAGTAACACAAAAAAACCTTATATTTATTGTTAGTAATACATATTTTAACATTTTTAACCATATGTCTAGAAAATCAGAGCAGGTGTGGAATAAGGCACCACCGATGCTACGCTTTAGCAATTATTAAATAATTTAAAAATTATATCACATAATTTATGTACTTAAAATATAAGTCATAATGTAATACTTAATTGAACCATGATCAAAAAAACAAGTACTAAAATTTACATGTAAAAATGACTTATTTAAGAGCTTTCTGCCTAACAAGCAAAATATACACTCTTATGAAAGCTTTTATGTTCTGTCCATTTGAAACAGCTAATTTTGTGATGAACCATTTGACAAAGAAACTTGATATATCTATAGTATAGATTGCATAGCATGACACCATATTGGTGAACATATTTAGTTGTATCATGATTGTACCTAGAACATATTACATATTAGGTGGCATATTTATTGAAGGGACTTATTCTTAAATAATATTATAGCTAAGAGTGCAGTGGTTCAGAATCTTCAGTGCGCAAGTCCATCGAACTGGTGTCTGTCTGGGTGTTTTTCAAGTAATGGTACTTGATGTCTATAAGCCAATGCTTAATCATTAAATATGTTTTTTTTTCAGATCATGACATATTTCCCAAGGAGTGTTTTGATACAGTGGACTTTTTGCTTCTCATGGACAAGCTGTTCGACGCATTTAATGGTCAATGTTATAGAGATTCATCAAAAAATGTTCAAGGGGTATCTAAAACAGAGTTCCCCACATTTCAAATTGTGGAATGAATTATTACCTATTTTAGAATCTATGACATTTATAACTACAAAAAAAGTAAAAGATATTGATAAAGTATTTTACATTCAAGTACCTTGTATAAAAAATTGAATTCATGATAACAAAGTTTTTAATGAAATGTTTCAATTTTTAAAAACCACATATTCTCTTCATAGTTTACTGACTTGGAACTTCAACCAAGACCCCCTTGAAAACTTTTTGGCAACATAAGAAGTACCTAATGGAGTGAGAAATATTTCGCCAAACTGTTCCCAATTTATTAATGCGTATAAAATTAACTCATTAATAATTTTAACTCTACACATTCCATTGGTGCTAATTGTGAATGTGATGACAATTATGCATTACAAACTTTTAAACATGTACTCTGTCATGTCAGTGGCGCAAGTTCAGAATGTATCCATTTTGCTATAGATCCATTTTAAATTTTTTCCAAGAAAATAAAAATAAATATAATTCTATACACAATGAAGCTAAGAGCTATGTGACTGGGTACATAATAAAAAAGGCCAAGACAAAAATATTCAAATTGTGCCATACATGCACAAGTAAGTTATCAAGGAGTATGCCTCCAAAACCAAATTCTTTTATATTTGAAAGGCATAACAAAAAAATCCCTTTTCTACCCAGTCACAGAATTATGTAATTTTGTTAATGATTTGTATTCATTAATACAAATGTGTTTATTAAATGCAGAAGAAGGTAAAATACGCCGAGAAATTCTTTTTTATACAAACATTTATTGCGATAATAATTTCTTAACTTGCACAACACATAAGGAACAATTGTATGAGTTTATAGTTAATTTAGCAATAGACGTTGTCGTTTACAGTTGGTTTACAAACATCAATCGAATATTAAAAGGAAAAATTTCTAAATTTGATACCAATAATGTCATGTAAATTAAAGCCGCTAATATAAGTATTATAATGTACACAAAAAAAAGTTTAATTTATGTCACTCTTGTAATTTTTGTCTGCAATAATATTACAAATTATGAAATGGAAATGATTTTGATTTCATAGTTTTAGCAACACCGCACACCAAAAAAAATATTTAGTACTTGAACAAAATCCCATTAAGTTTATGATAAGTATATTAGTGTGTTTAATTGTATTTTCATTGCAGATTAACAAAATTTTCATCTCTCTAGCAATGAAAACGTGTATATTATATTTAAGAGCACCCATTTAATAACTTTTTTTTAATACTTAAGTTTCATATCGAAAATTATAAGTGAAATTGTGACTATTTTGTAAACTGAAAGTAACACTTTTTTAGGACTGTTTATTTTTCTCCAGAGAAAAAAATACAGTTTTGTTGTCTGTTTTCGAGCATTTTAAGCAATCTTCCAAGGTGGAGAGGCAAACAATATTTTGTTGATTTGGAATGAACTTTTGGTTGGAAAAAAAGGCCTTTTATAATTTCAGCTCATTTGCACTTATTGGGTTTGTGTCCGGAAATGTATTTGTGGTTAGAAAAGATAAGAAAATAAAATAAATAATATTCTGTATGAATTCATGGTTTTTTCATTCATTAGAAAACTTGTGACACAGCGGCTATACAAATTGTATCGGCACCAATGCTTTCACATTTGTTGTTCTTAAATATTTAGAAGCAAAGTTAATAATGTTGTTTACTAAAACTTCCAGCTATGTGAATGGGTACTAATTATTTTATTATAAATATAAGTGTATCTATACCTTGCATATAGACCTCTTACTTCTTTAATGATTATTAATTAGTACGACGACAGATGTATAGCCGTTAATGTCATATATCCCTAAACATTTTTATAAATGGTAAATAAAGCACATAAATGTTTTTCCTGCCAAATTATGCAGTAGAGCTATTGTACAGCGCGCCATCTATTATTGGTGAGGGAACAAAAACTACAAACTGAACACGGAGTTTCGTATCAGGTATTTATAACTTTACCAATTTACCAATAGATGACGCTACGTGTATGAAAATAAATGTCTAACGCAGTGGTCTAACACAAGTAATTTTGGTACATGTGCCGCTTGCCTACAAATGATTAAGTCACGACAGTTTTTAATATGTTGTTTGTGCTTGAAAGGGTACGACATTGTGTGCATTGGTGTCAGTGAGAATAATACATCCGTCCGCAGAGCACAAATGCAATTGGCAATGGCACATCGGCAGCCTGAGGATGTCACCACCGAACCCTCCGCTTTGGAGACGACAATACTTTTTGTCTGTCTGTCTGCCTGCCTGTCTGTCTGTTCCGGCTAATCTGCGAAACGGCTGAACAGATTTCAATGAAACTTTGCAGATGCACAGAGGGCAATACCGGGGGTGATATAGGCTACTTTTCGTCTGTCTGTCTGTCTGTCCGTCCGTCTGTCTGTTCGAACTAATCTCGGAAGCGGCTGAACTGATTTCAACGAAACTTGTGTTTATCTGCCTGTCCTTCCGTCTGTTTGTTCGAAGTGATCTCCGAAAGGGATGAACTAATTTCAATGAAATTTCACAGTTGGGATTAAAAGATTGTCAGGAGTGACTTACAATACTTTTTAATTGCCTGCCTGTCCGTCTCTCGGTCTGTTCGAGCTAAACTCTAAAACATTTATACCAATTTGAATGAAACTTCGCAGACGTCGGGTATGAGGAGTGACAGACGCAACTTTTTGTTTGTCTTTCTGTCGGTCTGTCTTTCTGTCTGTCTGTCTTTATGTATGTTCGAGCTAAACTTTTAAAGATTTTAATGAATGCAGACATTAAAAATAGGTTGTCAGGGGCGACATAGGTAACCTTTTGTCCGTGTGGTTGTCTCTCTGTCTTTTTATTTCGGCTAATCTCCAAAAAGATTAAACCATTTCAATGTATCTTCACATACATAAAAAGAAGGTTATCAGGGGTGACATAAGTTGGTTTTTGCATGTGTTTTTGTCTGTCTGTTCCGGTTAATCTCCAAAACGGCTATGACTGATTTTGGGACCGACTTGTGGAATCGCTATTCTTCATGCTAAAATGGCTAAATAAGTTTTTATGAAACTAGGTATAGAGATTTCTTAGGTAGTTAAGTTTCAGAATGTTCCAGAAAGTGTTACAAGGTTCTGGAGCGTCGCGTTCCTTTAACTGTTCCGGTACAACTGTGTAGTTCACGCCAGCGCAGTCGCGGGCGGAAAGCTAGTAATCGTATGAAGAGAGATATGTAAAACAAAAATATTATGGATAAATGAATGAAGTATCCAAAGAGTAACAATATTGACTGCAGCGGTTTTACAGAATTAGCATATCGAAGTTGCTAAAACGAAGGTAGACATAATACATAATACATGGGACTTCCCACACAGCGTCATCTAGTCCCAAAGTAAGCACGTATTATGCTTGTGTTATGGGTTACTAGACAACTGATATACATACTTAAATATTCTTTATAATATATACATATATAAATATTTTTGCGAAGACACCACACACATATAACAACCAAGACCCGGTACCAGTATCAATATTCATCATATTAATACTGACCCGACCTGGGATTCGAACCAGCTTCGTAGGCAGGATCGCTACCCACTAGGCTAAGCGGTCGTCATAGACACATAGACACGGGAAATGACTGACGATTGTTATACATGTATAAATGCAATAAGGTTAAATTCTTATCATACTGTATCCTGATGCCACGTATGACTTTTAACCCTCAAGCAGGCGCGCGGCGTCGAATCGACCGCACTCGATACATTTTCCTTTATAATGTCGTTATTTCTTGTCACATATATTTCCCATTCCTAGTAGCTTGTCATTGTTTCACTGTACTCGAAATAAACTATTTGTATCACCTCCCCGCGCCCTCAGGAGTGCATAGATCGCATTTGTTTTACTCGCGGCGTAGGCGTCGAAAGCACGCCACGCGCCTGTAGTCGAAAAGGTTACGCGCGACGCTCAATGCGAGATATTATTCTTTTACAATATCAAAATAAGTGGTTTTTTTTTTCAATAAAAATGTCTCGTAGAGCACTATCTGATGGTGAAATATTTGTCCAATTACAACACAAAGTAGAAGATATTCAATCAGAGCTCAGTGAACAAGGATCAGAAGTTTCCGACCACCTTCTAGTTCCAGAGGAAACTCAATCTACTGAAAAAACGACGATGTGTCTCTTTCATTTACAAGCACATGTTTTACCGGTCGTGATAAGGTAACAAAGTGACAAAAATCTAACGATTCCAGAGTGAGACGCCAAGTTCAAAACATTCTCACGGAAGATTCGGGTTTACGTAGAATAAATGCCATGGTAATATTGAGGGCAAATGGAGTGGTTACACAGAAAAGGAGAAAGTATTTATGTGAATTAGGCATTGAACTGGCAAAAGAGTATATGCAAAGAGAAGCTATGATGGTGAACCTTTCGAGAAAACTTAAAAGGAACATAAGAGAGTATTTGAATATTGGTGTTCAAGATGCTAGTAATAAATCAAGCAATAGTTCCAGCACATGCAGAGGAAGCCACAAAATATGCCCTGCAAAAAAAAGAGACAGTCGAAGACGCAATGCACTCATGTCTGAGAAATATTTGCAGGACCCACACTACATTCATTTTCAATGAATTTTTGTTTTTATCTGAATTTAATTTTTTTTTTTTTCAACAAATTGTATTCTAACTTAATGATAATGTGTCTGAATACGAAAAAATAAATGATTATTGATTAATTAGTGTTTTAAATCCCTGAAATATACCATAGGTCTTTTAGATTACGCGCGACCGCTGCCGTTACAAATGACCGCGCGCCCGCTTGAAGGTTAAGTTCAATAGCACAAGTTTTAGATAAAATTAAAATAGATATAAAATGGGTAACTTCGCTCTTCTCGGGAGCTCAAAACTTTTTACGGCGAAAGTGTTGCGTGACTTGACTAATTTTTTACAGGAATGTTTTTTTAATGACGAAATTTATTTCTGTTTGTCGTGATAGCCCGAGCGACAGCGAACCTGTTTCAAATCTATATAAGGTAATGGTCGTGTTTCGAATCCGTACGTGTACCTACCAATAAGTTTTTTCTGACTTAAGTACATTAACTTCACTGACTCCGTGCCTCGGAGAGCACGTTAAACAGTCGGTCCCGGTTGCTGTCAATAGATGGCGGTCGTTACAATCCGCCGACCCTCATTGGAGCAGCGTGGTGGATTTAAGCTCCAAACCCATCTCATCTTGAGGGGAGGCCTAAGCCCCGGCAGTAAGGTATATACTTAAAGGGCTGATGGAATTGAATTTCTCTTTGTGAGCAATTCTTCATTTTCCTTATTTTCTGACTATATCGTAAAATAACTTATCAGCCACGAGCTGACCGATTGACCGAGTGGTTAGAGACACTATAATTGCAGAACAAAGGTCGCAAGTTGGATTGCCGCCCAGGACAAAATATTTGTGTGCATGAACATGTCTATTTGTTCCGTGTCTGGGTGTAAAATACCTATCTGTATATATGGGTTTATATTATGAAAAATATTTAAGCATATCAGTAGTCTAGTATACATAATACGAGCTCTGCTTAGTTTGGGACTAGATGGCGATGGGAATATCCCATTATTATATTTTAATTAGTATATGAATCATAATATAATCAGCGACGGGATCCCCTACTGTATTTCGTTATAGCTAAAATGGGAAATATATAAGACGAAAGAAGTTTCATTTCAAAAAGTTCCTGAACTTATAATTTTTCCTTTCGTTTGTTCCTAATTTCAAGTTCGCATGTTTCCTAGAAATACTTTTTTAATTTCGATGATCAATGAGTTTGTTGTAAAATATCAAAATTTTAGAAAGATTTTTTTTAAACAAAATTCATTAGGAACTCCGTTGACGGACTTTCAAGTTATCATTGCATTTTTAAGAGTTACTTTGACAAAAGGGTTCCCCTGATTTTAATATAATTTAAAGTTTCTTCGATGTCTTTCAGAAAGTGTTCAAAAAATATTCGAGTATTAAGTAGCATTTTTACGTAAGTTGCAGGTCCTCCCCACATAAATCTTAAACCACTCTGAAAAACTTAGATTTTTTAAATAAGAGTACCTACATAGTGCGAACTTATTAAAGAATCATCACAACTATCTTGGATCAACTAGTTCACGAGTTGCAAACGGGCAAATTAATGCGTATTTTAAAATTGAACCAATGTATTTAATCTTTACTTTTTCAAATATTTATAGAATTGGAAATAAAATACTCCAAGTAGGATGAACTTACGTTACATTTAAATTTAATTGAATCTAATCCACATGTTCGACGCAACAAGCTGATAGGATTCTACGACAGAAAAAAAAAAACTACGGCTTATATACTCTGCCACCCGTGCGAAGCCGGGGCAAGTCGCTAGTATACTATAAAAATAAATGTTCAAGAATGTTTACCTGTTGTCTTGTAGCTACCTCATAATACAAACATAATACTTGCTTATTTTGGGAGTAGACGGCACTATGTGGGATGTCACAGGTATTATTATTGACGACCGCTTAGCCTAGTGGGTAGCGACCCTGCCTGCGAAGCTGGAGGTCCCGGGTTCGAATCCCAGGTCGGGTCAGTATTTATATATATTGTTTCTTCGCTTGGTACCCAAAACACAAGTTAACGCTTAGTTTGGGGTCTAGACATTGTTGTGATGTATACGTTATTTATTTATTTATTATTATTAATAACTATAATAACTATATCATAACTATATCGTCTATTTAATTGTAAATATATCATTGATTTAGAGTAATGAATTGTATACAGCAACAACATAATATAGAAATCTGTACATTTAACATTATAATTAAAATAACGTCGTATTAATGAAGTTAACGTTGCGGTGCCTCTATTGCCTACGCTTGCCTAAACCAGAGATCACGTATTGCAACCGCATTTACTCAGCACTTTCTTTTATTTGGTTTGCTCGTGGCGGGAATGCGACATGTCTGGGTATTCACATGATACAGAATTTCATGTGTCTGAAGTTAAATGAACGGTGATATCAATTTATTAATTAATAAAAAAAACTCCTTTTTAACAAAAAGAAATAAATAGTATTATGCGGTTCAATAAAAAATAGAGAAGGATTTTGTCAGACAAAATGAAAAATTACTTCAGAAGGGTCGACAAAAGCGTCTTGTATTTTTTTTATAATAATTTGTAAATTTTATAATATTAAATTATCAAATTTACAAATAATATGTGGAAAAAATTTATGAGAGGAGTATATATAACGTCTGTACTTAAAAGGAAAACTATTACAGCTAACTAGACTGTTTTATTTAACTAGTAATACCTAGATTAACTTATAAAATGTACTTTTATGAGTAAAAATTTTGTAAAAAATCCATAGAAAATAACAGATAGCGTTCAGTCAAATAAGTGAACACTAGATGCATTTTATCTTTGTGATGTTGTTGTAAAAGATAATTTAAAAAAAAAAAAACATTTTATAATGAAAACTACATTGTATTACTAGGTACTATAAATTTACGCTTTCGTTTGCAGGGCTTATTCTCTTCACAATCGATACTAAAAGTAAAAGGTTCACTGTAATAAAATAAGTAATAAAAATTGTCACTAGCTATCAGTGCACTCATGTTATTACTTTTCGGATTAGCCAGAGACGATCGAGCGCCTTCTAAATAACTAACAAAATAAAAATGAAATATATTTATACAATGATTCTTAAATTACATAATAATAACGATTAATGGTTAAGTTCGATTAACGTCGCGCTCGTTTTTTTTATATTGTATGGTGGTACGGAACCCTTCGCCACCACCATATGGAACGGATTCGCACTTGGCCGGTTTTTTTCTCAGTAGATTCGAAGAAAACAGGCTGTGACAGACGAACAGACAGACACCACATGATCGTCGGATGTAGAGGACACTAATAATTAATAGTCTGTAAAAAAATAATTTCATATATTCCAATGAATTTCTATAAACATTCATATCCGTTCTGATCCAGCCGATGTAACAAGAAAGCTTTTGCAGCGATTCGAAGCTTTCGTTTTTACCCTGATTTATTTCAAGTCCCAAGCCGGTCGTTGATAGATATTCACTTGGCGACAATCAACAGTCGAGTCACGCAGATATTGCGACATACGTGCTTTCTCTGTTACCTCCATTTCTTCACGGGACCCCGTGAAACGGTTTTATTATATCTATGGATCCTATGTAGATATGTGACTCAGAGAATATGATGTGTATGCAATCTATATGTATTCTTAAGAATTTGTCGTCGGTATAAAAGCTGGGTGAAAGTTGTATGTTTTTAATAGAACTTATATTCATGGTAAAGGTGAAACTAATACATTTAAGAAAAAAAACTGTAAAAGAAATTAAATAATTGGAATTTGATTTCAAGGTATCATTATAAATATTAGAACAATATTAGGTATATGATATTGATGACAAGAAGTAAATTAGCAAAAGTAGAACATTTAAGTCTATTTTTCTATGAAAGTCTCTATTCTAAGAATTTCTAAGAAGTTTTCTATTATTTCAAATTATGACGTATATCCGGAAGTATAAACATAGAAATAGCTATGGAAAGATAGTTATGGAAAATTGTTAACACAATTTTGAAATAATTCTCGAAAACGCGTATGAAATATAAGTTATAGGGCATAGATTAGTGTTATTAAACACGTACAATACGCGCCGCCAATGTAAAATATCGCCGGCTGTACACATTCGCCTCCGATCGGCTATTGTATGTACAGCCAACGGCCTTTTACATCGGTGGCGCGTATTATTCCCACATGATAAACGTGTATTGATAAATGCCATACACATTACCGATCGTCGAGCATTGATCTAGCGATAAGTGATTAAGTATCGATCGAGAGAAATAGCTAGTCAAATTGATCGATGAAATATTTGCAGCTTTGGTTAATCGCCCGTACACTTATAAGTATAATTAATGCATAATGTAGTATTTCAATTTATGCGTTTTTAGATGCGTGTTTAGATGTATTACACTGGACGATCGATGCTTGCGTAAGAGGCTTCACAATAGGAAGCTGCTTGATGTGAGCATTTGTGACTGCGGCTTGACACACTAGGACATGCACCACGTATTATGGTCGTGTCTTCTCTACAATACTTAAACGAAGATATTGGATGGGATCGTTCGGACCTACACTTAGGGTGGAATTTAAAAGACTTATTTAAACCCTGTTTCTTTAGCCGACCTCGTATCTTCTAAGGCGAACTTCGATCCGCTTGTGGAATTCGAACATGCGTAATATGTAGTACTCAAAGTACATTATATTAAATTATACAGGGTGAGATTTTAGTCACCAGCCAAATTTTAATGTATTTATTTGGTAAAATACCGATAGCCGTCTTGGTTTCTTTTAGTATCTTTTAATAGAAAAATATTGACATATAACTACAGAAACATTTCCGAAAAAACCAATAACTCTAGTCACCGGGGCAGCGCGCCGTCCCGTTTCGATTCAAGGTCTCGGGCGCGTACGTTTACTATAGCTTTAAGAAAGCAACCAAACGTTCTAAAATAAAACTATAGATAAAATAAATTTATCAATAAAATGTAACCTATATTTTTTATCAACGTAATGAGGTCTATTGGTGATACCTAACATCTAGACAAAATTTGGCTGGTGACAAAAATCTCAGCCTGTATGTGATGTAGTATGATACAATACAATGTAATACAACATAATAATGCTAGCCTGATGCCACAAGAGCTTTGAAAGTCCTCAAATGTTGAATCTATTAGTTGGAGCAATCCGTTAGCTACGCAATAATCACTCGTAGGCATATAGGTAATAAGTGCTACTGACTCCGAGAGGAGAATACTCGAAAATATTCTTTTCGCTATTTAATATAAAATACGTGATATATTTATATGATATTTATTTAGATACATAAACTTTTTACAAGACTGTGGGGCCGTAGAGCTTCCTTTTTATTATCAGTCGCAACTTGATACCTTCCTTGTTTCTAAAAAAGAAGGTGTGCACAGACAAACAGCCAAGTGATTCTATAAGGGTTCAGTTTTTTCCCTTTCCTCTAAAAAGGTACAAAATTAATATAAGTATTAATATTAAGTATCTAGTAATAAGTATTTTTAGAGTTCCGTACCTCTAAAAAAAAAGATTATATGTTTACTTCGTTGTCCGTCCGTTGTCGGTCTGTCTGTCTGTTTGTCTTTCTTAGGAACGCGTGTAGTTATCAACTTGAATTTATTATCGAATACTTATCTACGGTCTCTTAGAGCTGCAACAAAATAAAACTTCTAAGTGAATGCAATGCCGCATATTTTGACACAATTAAATCTAAACCTATGAGGTACTTTCCGTTGATCTGGAATACGGTGAATAGTATGAATTTGTTTAAATTTTCTATCTTATTAATTTATCATTTTTAATTACAAAATTCTCTTATTTCAGATTTGCCGCTTGAAAATGCACAATGTTGATGAAAAAAAAATTGGACTATTTAAGGTTCATATTTTGAAAGTCACAAGTAAATTAAAATTTCTAGGATACATGATACATGTCTTTGGGATAGAATCATGAAATTTGGTAAGAAGCAAAATCTGACAACATAAGTAAAGAAAAAAATCCGTATATCGTTATTTGATAGCTATATCACACAAAAAAAGTATCAATTTACTAAATTTTGAAATTCGTCTACGTATCATTGTGGCGACGAGTAACTATAAACACGTCTATATACATTTATATCTGTACAGAACCCTCAGCGCGCGATTGTGACTCGCACTCGGGCGATTTTTTGTCATTTATCAATAAATTCACTACAACAAATAAAATTTTACCTTATAGCAATTTTTTGTATTTCCAATAATATTCGTAAAATAACAATTATTTTTAGTAAAATCCGTAACGCATGAGATGTTTAAAAATCACGCCCCCCTAAAAGCATCGCATCATTCAACCACTTTTCAAAACGAAGGTCTCACATCTCATTCAAGGGCGATTAAAGCGTTTTCCTCGTTCCGATTTATTTGAGGTCCCGATGGAGTCGTTTCGTTTGATAAATATTCACACCGAGTTATACGCAGTTTAGTCACGCACTGCGCTGGAGTCGACGTGCTCCTCATTGCAGTGTATTATTGTAGCTTTTGGAAAGTCATTTGGAAAACGTCGTGCTTAATTTGACCGGTATGATCAGTTAATGACGATTAAATGTTTTGTTTAAAATGTCTTTATAGTAAATGTCACATGACGGGACACAAAGTTCGTTGATAACACCGGTACTCCCAAATACGTTATCACTCTTATAATAGCGCTCATATTGCTTAAGAACAAAACAAAAATTGCTTTGCATATCAGATTAAGGAGCTTTTATCCCGAAACTTGGCATTACGAGGGCGTGGCCTCATGCTGTACAATCTATAGTAATTTTCTGCATGGTAGCATGTCACATTAAAGGCACTACCAATTTTGTATCACGTTAATTTACTTTTACTATACCTGTCATATGATTATGACGGACAGATAGAAAAATATTTTGCTTACGTACCTAACTACATATAGACAATTTCATACATCATTAATCAAGTTGTCGACATTTAAAATTGTGAGGCAGTAACCTTAATTACTAAAAAAAATTAATTAAGTTCATCACATTTTGACAACACTAAATTACTTACTGGCATTTAGCCAGCAAGAAATTTTTACAGCCTATTAGGAATACCCTTTTCAAAAAATTAAAATCATGCATTTTCAAGCACCAAATCCGAAATAAGAGAACTTTGTAATTAAAAGTGATAAATTAATAAGATAGAAAATCCCGCGATTTTTACAGTTTTTATAAAGGCCTTTTGTCATATTCAATTTTTAATTAAGTTTTTATAGATTTATTATTATTTTAATAGAGGTATACCTACTTGTTTCGTTTTATACATTAATACCCAAATTTTATTTTAAATTATGACGCATTTTTCAATGTCTTAAGAACTTGGAATGCAGTAACAAGGTAGACTTTTACCGTGTTGTTAACGTGAAAACCCCTAACAGCCCTAAACAGGCCGAATTAGCTGGATACAGGGCACTTCCCGAAATAGTGAAATCTAATCTTTGGTACCTACCTGGTTAGATTTTAACTAAAAGGAAATATAGGAATATTCGTTCTTTTGGTATTTAAAGCTCAAAATCAGACCCAAATATATGAAATTTAATTAAATGGGTACTGAGCACTTCTCGATAAGGTGAAATTTTCATTTTTAATAGATTTAGACATACAACGTATAGGAAAAATAGAATAATCCTTAACTTTTAACGACCAGCTTTTTTATGATCGACACTTGGCCTTATTATTCACATTTACATTTCGAGGGATACATATTTAAGTCAAAGTTTGCGATAAATACAACTTATCAATTAATAATAATAATAATAATATATATATATATATATATATATAATATTATTTTCATTCGTTAGGACGATGGAACTACCAACCTGACTAGTGGAAATAGACGATATTCACAAAAAAAAAAACCCGTGGTGAACTTTTTTTTATAAATTATTTTGTTAATATTATAATCGGTCGGTCTTTGCTTTACATTATAAGGTTTAATATAGCTTAATATAAGCAATTTAATATAGGTTCATATGAGTGGTGAGTTTTTCTTCACTAGCAGTTTAAATGAAAGGATAAAACGTAAAACCTAAAAAGGCGCTAGTCCGTCTCGGCAGCCGTTTTTTTTACAAATTGCGGTTGCGACAGGAAATCGCAGTGCGGGATTTTTCATAAGGGTCGTTTCTATTTCGTCTCGGCCATTTCACAGTGACTTTCAGATGTGAATTCCACTTTTCCATCGACAATTGGCAAATCGTTCACGTCCCAAAGGGGCTCATGTCGAGCTATGAATATTTACGTGGTTCTCAATGAATATACATTATCTTACGTAGTATAATATCGGGACGTCGGAGATACACAAGGGTATTCTTAAACAATAGCGTTATTGTCGGATATCAGGAGTTTCTCTATTCTTCTGATGGCCTAAAACTACTATCAAGATATATATTGAAATTCGCTGAATATACCACTGAAATCAAAATATATTAGAAATGTCATGTATATATTATGGTCCTCGAATGTCTTATGTAGATATAGACATGTTTCTCAAACACGGCTAAGCCAATTTTTATGCGTTTTTTGCTTTACGTAAGTAATTCTCTTAGAGCAGATTCTTATATAAATTTAGGCTTACAGGCTACATAAACTAGGTGCTGCAATAGACATCTATTATTAAAACTGCTGGGCTGATTTTCAGTACAATTTATAAGTATGAGAAGCTGTGGCCCACAAAATAAAAACAATCATGCCTGTTTGTGTAGGTTGAAATATGGGCTGTGCCCGTTACGAAATGTGAGCTTTTATACATATCTTCCTTTGCTCGTAAAGACGTGGGACTGATTACGTCGGGCGTTTCACACGCCCCATACAAAATAGGAATAACAGCCACGATTAATAAGGTGTACTTAAAAAGGTCTTCAACGCTTACATAAGTGGCATTTAATTTTGTGGTCTTAAATTATTTTATGACGAAGAATACATACATATACATCCATAATCTCACGCCTGCTTACCAGGGGAATAAGCAGAGAATTCTTCATCGACATGATTTGTCGGTTTCACTGTGCGGAAATTGAACATTAAAGAAAATAACAGTAAAAGTTTAAACACCCCAAAATATGATTAATATAAAATAAAATGAATAATTGATGGACGCTATTGAAATCTATTTCAGAATGTTAAAATATTTTTACTAAATTAATAGAATACATTAAGTAGGTATTTAATTATTATTTTTTTAAATTAACTAATAAAATAAAAATAGCTCTAAATTAAAATTTCATTAAAAAATAAAATTATAAATTAAAATTAACATCAACAATAAAAGCAATAACAAAACTACTGATTACTATCTCCATAACCAAATAAAAGTAATAACATGAAAAACTAATTCCAGTATATTTAATTCATGATTGAGCGTTTGAATAATGCTAACAAAAACTATTTTAGATTTTGCATTGAAACTATCGTTATTCACGAAAAAGCTTTGAAATCCAGAATTCCGTCCTCAACAAGACAAACATTGCCACAAATTAGATACATAGATAAGTAGATCAAAACTAACGAATTCGTATAAATAAATATATCGTATCAATGGTTGTTATCACTACATACTATAAAATAAAGTCCCCCTCCGCGTCTGTCTGTCTTTATGTCTGTGTGAATCTAAACGCAATAAACTCAAAAACTACCAAACGGATTGGCATATGGTTGACACCAATGGACAGAGTGATTCAAGAGGAAGGTTTATTGTATAATTTATTAATGTTTTGTGCAAATTAGTTGAAAAATGAAGATTATTATTGAAGAACTGGGAAAAAAATCAAGCCGGCTGGGAGCTTTCATAGAAAACGCTGCCTAATCCCTTTGATATATAACAAAATAATGTATCGAGGAATTGTGGCTCTTTTATAGGACTAAAGAAAAGTCCGCGATGGGATATGTCTAACTTTTATGGATAGCTTACTATACCTATTTTTATGTAAAAAAAAATGGTGTTTTATCAAATTAAATATGTTATTTACCTTCAGCATTTCATGCACATTATAATTGCCATTTACACTACACAATTTAAAATTAATATCTTAGAAGCTATCACAAAATAAAAATATGAATAAAAATATGAAATCGCGTGACCAGCCGGGCGCCGCCGCGCCGCGCCGCGCCGGCCGGCTATACGAGACAACGCGACGCGTGTGGTTAGGGTAAGTTAGGTTATTATATATTTATTCTTTACTTTTTCAAATATTTATAGAATTGGATATAAAATACTTTAAAAATACTCCAAGTAGGATGAACTACGTTACATTTAAATATAATAATAATATAATAATCTTTATTGCCAATCAAAGTTATAGTTATATTTAAAAACTAATTAAAGGAACATACAATAAACCTAATGCTACAGTGAAAGGCTACTGGCACCTAAACTAGGACAGCCTGTATTTTAGGTACCAGCACTCCTCTACTGATCTCCGGATTAAACATGGTTACAGTTTTTAGGACAATCATAAATTTAAAAATGTAAATGATAACACAAAAATCAAAAGCATACAATAAAAGTGTGCAACAAAAGTATACACAGTATAATTAAATCCAATCCACATATTCGACGCAACAAGCTGATATGACACTACTACAAAAAAAAAAACATTACGGCTTATATGCTCTGCTACCCGTGCCAAGCCGGGGCGGGTCGCTAGTATTAATATAGTATGCTAGCTTCACGCCTGCGGCTTCGTCTACGTCGACTGTATGTTCGTACCTGGACCTTTTTTACCCTATTTACCTGCACAGTCATCGCTATCAAACTCGCTTAGGATATATGGAAGACCAAGGGTTGTCTACCATCGTGAATGGAAGGCTGTGTGTGGTCGTGACGAAAACTGAGGATTTGCATAAATTCCCATTTACTTCTTCCGTGGAAAAGATCAGCAATTCTTATCTTCAGTATACAAACTATCTCCCTAAAAAGTTTCATTAAGGTCTGTTCTGTGGTTAATCCGTAAAAGGGTAACAAATATACAAACTCATTTTTATGGCAAAAACTAGTCTATGTTTAAGATCCAAACTCTCTTCCACCTGAGTTTTATGAAGGCAGAATCACTCGTTTGGCCGTTCAAAGGTGACACATATACTTTTCACAGTAAAAAATTTGCCTATGTTTGCAAGATTCAAGTATTTTTTTTTCAATTTTTAATCTGACCCTGGCGAGCCGGTGCGTTGAGACTTTCCAATGCTTGAGAGTTGGGTACGTCTGCACACAGTTAAGTAGACTGCTAATTTTTATTGTTTTACTTAGTACTCTATTTATTGTAACCTCCTTTATACAGATATAAGTTGAGTACCTAATACTAGCTTTGTATATGGACAACGTCTGATTTTTTTAAAATTATTAATATTAATATCCGTTCAGTGATTTGCTTATGAGAACATAAAACACGCGCTGGCGCATTTTAACATAAATATTAGCCCATACCTTTCATCAGGATTCAATCTATTTCTGTAGCCTAATTAATCAAAATTGATAAACGGTTTAACTATGAAAACTTAACATACACACAGTTAAATAATACATAGTCTGTAGTACTTAAACGTTTTTTTTAAGTTAAATTGGAAGGAATATGTTTGTTTTGTTCATACATAGAAAACATATATGTAAATAAATTTATATAATACTGTAGGTGATAATGAAAAAGATGTTTTGAAGAAACATACCTACTGCAGCGCCCACACGCAGATATTACCGTAAACCAAACGAATGATGTCTAAGTAATCAGATAAACCGCATCAAAATCGGCAAAACCGTTTTGGATAAACGTGTCTCATACATATCTAATTAAGGACTTCCTGGTGACTTACAACAGTAGAATCCGTTTAAGAACCTACTCTGTGGTGACACTCATGTGATGCAAAAAAGCATATTAGGACCGGCTAGCCGTTTTAGGAAACACATCTACTTAGCATTCAATGAGGCCTTATAATATATAAAACATATCTGAAAAAATGCTTTGAGCTGATATACATGTATTGCAAAAAATCTTATCTAAAGCAGTACAGCCGTATGAGAAACAGCGCTCCTGGTAACGGTTATCGTACCTAATAGCATAGAACTTCTAGAATCTTAAGTTGAATTTAAAATAAATTTCATTGAAATTCGTTAATTAACTTTCAAACATGCTCGTAATATATCTCATAATAATAGTTAACACTGCAAATTAGACATTTATTGTTGTATCTAGTCGAAAGTGAAAGTTATTCAAATGTCAAAGTGTGGGCGATGACGACGAAGTAAAGGTTTTTAGAGAAAAACTAAAGAAACACTGTTAATAGGTATTATGGTACTGTGGTGTAGTATTCAGTAATAGTGAATTTCAATAAATAGAAGCAAAATAAATCTTAAATATCTGGCCTTGCATTTTATTCGACATCCTGAACCCGGTGTCGTGATGGTAGATATAACATAAAATACGAAAATGAAACAAAAAAAGCAAATAACAACAACATATATTTTACATGTTTTAATATTTAATAACAACAACAGGTACTTTACCTTTTGAAATATTATGGTTAATATTCAGCTTGAGTGCTTCATGTAATGTTCATAAAGGAAAATTTTACTGGCGCAACGAACTAGAAGAAGTCATAAATACGGTAACATTTCGTTCGCCGAGTGCGAGTACAGAACGTATTTAATTTTCAATGAAGCTTCATCGCGAGTCACTTTCCGTTAGAGAGCTTTCGGAAAAGCTCTAATTATTATTTTACTCACTTATCGATAAATATGTCACTGAAATGATGAAAAGTAATAAGAAGACGCAAATATGTTCTTTTTTCAATTTTTCGTATTGCCTTTCACATTAGGCATTTACATAAAAATTTTGGTTCTAATATGTAAAAAAAAAAAAATTATTAACTTCAGTTATTGTATTTTTTACATTATTTCTGTCATTTTTTCAGTAAATACTTGTGCCATTTTTTTTAAATCCCTTGATATCTTTACAACGTAGTATCGGGTATCAAGGTACATTGGCAACGAATTAATAATTTTATTTACTTTTTCATAATTTTCATAACAAAAAAAAAATTTGTAATCATATTTTGCATAACATCTACCTACGTCCGACATCACACTGTGTTTTTTACTTGCAAAGAAAACGTAATGTGGCTTGCACTACAATAGCTTTTCATTACGAACCTTTAACGTGTGTAAGAGCAAATCAGCTTGGTTTCATTCAATAAAACAACTTAATAAAATTTTTATAGTAGTTAAAAAATATATCGAGCATCTTTCAAATTACTGTAAATTAAGAAAAAATCTCTTTACATGCCTTTGACACGTGAATGGTTGAACCTAGTGAAGTATGAGCCAACCCAGGTTGGTGACTTTCTTTTTAATTCTGACTAACAGAGCCACTAAACCAGATAACTCTCTGTTCGAAATGCATTATGATAATGGGTCAATTTGACAAATGAAAGCACTACACGCTTATAAATTCAGCAGTTTGTGGCAACTTTAGCTTCAGACCAGTACTGTGCGTGTGCACGCGTTGAAACATAATATAATATACAATTCACACAGTTCGTCTAACTCGGGCTGGACATCGCACCAAAGTAATCAAATTTAAGTTAGTTCTAACCGAGACCCGGATTCTTAAATTACTTCATAGTTTCGGATGTGTGGATATTCTCTAAGCCTACACTTTATTGTAGAACTTTTAATTAAAATTAACAAGTATGTAGTCAATTTTTTTGTTGTATACTTAAATTATTAGTTGTATATTAGCTAAGTAGTTAATTTATTATTCTGTAAGATGTTAATAGGATTACATCACTTGCACTTCTAAACATTTATTTAACACAATATATTTCATGTTTTAACGGCCGCCCGCAGCTAGGCCTTCATACTTTGTCTTAAAAGGCCAAATAATTACCAATGTTGACGCAATTAACTTAAAAAATGACGGAAATACAAACATTCATCCCTTAATGGTTCAAACTCCATAAATCCTGAAACACGTCTTTGTCAATTTCGAACTATATAATATGCAATATATTTCATCCTGTTTAATTTAAGGATAGACAATAGTCTTTGTCCACGCGGCTTCGAATTGGTAAATCTATCTCAATCCCTTTTCCTCGACATATTCCTGAGTGACAGAGACGACAAGAGCCATTCCCAAAAATACGTATAAAATGCCCATCGAAACAGCTTCGATATTTTCAAAAACGAAGAACCGACGGAAATCATGTTTTTTCGGGAATATATTCTAAAACAACTGAAAAAGATATAAAAAAAAAAACAAAAACATAACGCCCTGTGACTGTTTTTCTCCTGTTACATATATTTTTTCTATAAATATTGATACAGAAATACAGCGAGGATTAGACACCGGCCGAACCCTCTTTTTTATGTAAGCCTACCCCCTCAAGAACGATGAAATACCCAAATTAACTTGAACATGTAATCCTTACATAATACTGAAAAATATAGAAAGGTTTCGATACAATAGTGATCATTAACGTATTGTAAACGTGTACAATACACATACAATACATCTTTTCATACAACAATTTCAAACACATCACTTTTTTGTTGGTAATTTCTCTTATCCCAGCCAAATGCAATCAAAGAACTGAATATCAGAGAAATCAATGAAAAACTGGAGAGAAAACTCATCTCAACAGATTTTGTACCGAGATTTAAAAAGCTGCGTCGAAACTTTTGTGCCTAATGTTGACAAGGGCACGATCTTTTTGTGAAATATCCAATAATTAATACTTCGACCTTGTCCTCAGCAAATATTTGTTTAAATTATTAATTTTTGAGGATTAATCGACAGTTTTCGTTTTTTAAGGTTCCTTACCCAAAGGATACTAACGGGAACCTCCTATTATTACTGAGCCTTGTTTATATTGAGTAGCTATCTTTCTAATTTTAAAATTCGTACCTTAAGAAAGCCGATATTCGGATAAAAATTTTCAGCCCCCGTCTTCAACCCTTAAAATCTGGAAATTCAAAATCCCTGGAACAGCCATTATTTATTTATCATGCTACATTTCTGATTTTCAAATCATAACATTTAGGTTATAATATAAGTGCTTTACTAACAAATGAGTCTCTGTTACTGGAGATCAGCTGGAAAAGACAGATACAACAATTTTATATAACATATTAAAGCATATAACTTTCCTCCAGAATTGGGGTATTAAATACAAAAAGAATTTTTCAAAACGGACTGGTATTTCCAGAGATTAGAGCGTTCACACAAAGACACAAACAAACAAATTCATCATCTATATTATATTAGTATAGACATCACTATATATCACCATATGGCACGGAAACGCATGCAAATTTTAAAATATTTAATTATCATAAAAAATATTATATTTTTCTTAAAGATATCAATTCTGGCTAAGCCAACGAATTTGCAGCGTCCGATACGTAGTCGTAGACGCACTTTCTCAAACTTCCCTTTAATTTTTGCGACGTCACCGTTCTGCCACCTCGGTTTAAAAATGCAAGTTTCCACGGCAAATGTTGATTTATATTGATCAATAAAGTATCATTAAGTACAAAAAAGGTGATTACAGGATAAAGAATGGTCGTGTCAGTCGGTGACGAGCTAGAGACGATACGGTACACTTAAGCACAGCGTCGCAAGGAGGCGAATTCATATCGCAAAATTAGAAAGATACACTCGAAACATCTTAAGGCGATGTTAGAAGCTGAGGACGGCATTTTCAAACAACGATATCGCTTAAAGTATTTCATGTATCTTAATATCTTTAAAATATATTAAATCACTGTCATCGTTTTATACGACGTTCGTTTTGAAATTATTATTTAATAAGTTTTACAGATTAAAAATAAATCGTAAAAATACCTCTTAAAAATCCATTTATCAATCATTGTAGCTGAGTAAGAAGTTTGTTATAGTTGAAAAAAATATATTATATAGATTTCATAATTCTGTATTCGATGCTCGTTTTGTATTTTTCGATAGGCGTTTCAATTAAAAGAAATTGAATTTTAATAATTTTGCACTTACGCCCTTTAATTTCAAGCGGTGCGCTATTGTGCGTCTCGCTTGCGTAAAGCACGAACTCGTATAACAAGGTATGTCGCCTTTGGGGCCAGTGGGCGGCGACATTCTGAATTTTCGTTGGCTTATGACATTCTCTTAAGTAGAAGACGTGTAAAGGTGGACCAATAATTAATGCGGACTTCAGCCTGATCAAAAATGACCGAAAGGTGGACCATATACATATATTTTTTAAGTATGAAGCGATTACCACTTAGAAATAGATGTCATATATTTAGATTTAAATAATGCATGTGCATTATATTGTCAATACATCGAAATATAAATATTGCTTTTAAAACGTCTAGAACCACGTCTGCTCATTATGTTCCACTACAGAGGCTTAGGCCTCCCCTTGGGATGAGGTAGCTTAAGCTTAATCCACCATGCTGCTCCAGTGTCAGTTGGTGGATGGACGTCTAGAACAATGAGATATAAAATATTTACGCAGAGTATAGCGCTTAAAACAACTAGTGAGACAAAAATATGTTAGATTAAATGTACTTTTTTTGACCCATGATTTATTTTTATCAATGTATTGTGTATTCGGCTTTACAATAGCTCAAAGCATATGCTGTGATTGCGTTTATGCTATTTTCACGTACCAAAATAAAGCGTTTTTGCACTAATTGCACAAAAAGGACCTAAATTGAGGTAGTATTCCGTCGAGGTTTAAAGCGAGTTTTTCACGGAACAACTTTTAGCAGAATACTCACAATGTTATTCCGATTCTATTTCATGAAACAGTGTATATTTTTGTTGTTATTTGTTTAGTTAAACTGTGATATTAACTACGTTGCATTTTTTTATTTTTTATTTAGTCGATTCATCATTCACTTACTCTGTTATGTATAAAACAACGACAAGAATAACTCCGACTCTTGATACACTAAATAAAGTTTTTCGCGACGACGCCACCAAAATTCGAAAACTAATACGCCAAGCTACAGAAGTTTTTGACTTCTGAAACTAGGTCCGCAGATAAACTTACGGCACTACACTCTAAGGAAAGTTCTCGTTTGTACGTGCTTTTTAAGATAAAACATTTACGTTTCCTCTCAAAACAAACATACGAGTATTTCGACATTCGTTGAGCACTTGAATGGTGTTTGTGTTGATCTAATAACAGTCATATAAATGTAGCGAGTTGTGTGAAACAAAAATTCATCGATTTGCAAATTCTAGCATACACTCGAAAAACATGGTGAATGAAACATTAAAAAATTTAATGTTTCTATAACTTAATGTTTTTATAATTGAAAAAAAATTAGAAGTATATTTTTTTAATATTTTTTAATTTGCTGTTGCGAACTGTTGTTGTACTGTTTGGTGCCACTAGTGGGTCCAGTAGGATTTTAAAGTACTTATGTTTTCATTAACTTATAACAAAATCGGAAGTATCTTCGCTAAGAGATATATTGTTACAGTCTGACATGGAACTTTTATTACTTATATGTCCACTTGGACTCACAATTTTTGATCAGTTTAGGCATTTTTCCTGTAATTTTATTACTATAAATTACGAAATATTCACTGCAGATTCACAAACGAACAACAAACTCTCATTTCAGTGCAGCGTTAGTACGCGTTACTTCCGATGCTACGTGCCGACATCCTTGCCAGACAATATTTCAATTATGATCTAACTTGCAAATTGTAAAACTTTAAGGAAACAAAATTAATAATAATGTTTTATTAAATATATAAATTATAAAAAAATTCTTAATTTTTATTGAAATCGATATTCCGTATCTGAAATTTTAACCATATTTCTATATTTTAAGTGATTTAATAAAACCTGTGATATATTAATGGTGTCATTTTCATATTTTGAATCCAGAAGCTTGTCGACTTTTCATGGACGTTAAATCAGTCGATTTTATACAGAATCTTTCAAAAGTCAGATCTACGTAAACATTAAAAATGTTAAAATACCATTTGAAATCTTGTAAGAATATAAACTGAAAATTTTCATAATTTTTTCGTATTAAATGAAAATGAGAGCGTTTTCCTACGTGTCGGGTGCCGGGTAGCCGACGCCGGGTACCTGGTAACGAAGTGTAAGTGTAGGTAAGCTTTCACACGTACCGGCGTAATTTACCGGGCAGACGGTCGCCTTGTGTTCTTCGGATCCATCACTATACACCTGGTCGCACCAGGTGTATAGTGATGTCTAATGAGGTCTACAGCTTACTGAGTACGTATGCTCGTACTCAGTAAGCTGCCTATTATAGTCACCGGTTTATTATAAGCACTCGGCTTCGTCTCGTGCCTATAATTAACCTCGACTGTAATATGCAGCTTACCGTACTTATATCATAATGTACTATATTCACGGTTGTTTATTGGAGTGCAAAAGTTTTGCGTGAACGTAAAGGATTATTATGTTTTATTTTGATTATTATTTATGAGTAATATTTTTTTTTCAAAGTAGTTTTTCCCAATCTATAGATTGGTTTTCAAGGCAGATTTAACAATGTATATAAATGCTATGCTACATAATAATTTTTTTCAGGTAATTGAAAATTCCAACTTACGCTACACTAATTCAGAAACAGGTTTATCTGTGATTTAGATTCAATAATAAAAAAAAAACTAAACGAATTATATATGTGTTCTATTGTAAATTATATACATAGGTAGTAATGTATAGGTAATATTTATACAAAAATTGTCACTATTTACTTTATGCAGATGATTTGAAGATTTATTGCAATATGAACAGTGTTAGTGATTGTATCAAACTTCAAAATGATTTGGATAACCTATCAGTGTACTGCATCGCTAACAAATTGCAACTAAAATTATCTAAATGCAAGTCTATTACTTTTACAAAAAAGATTAATATCATAGATTTTTCATATGTTTTATGTAAGAAGCCTTTAAATAAGGTATCTGTAATTAAGGATCTTGGGATCATGTTAGATTCTAAGTTACACTTGGATGTTCATGTCGACCATATAACAAAGAAAGCTTTTCAGCTTTATGGCTTTGTTATGCGTACTTGTGTTAACTTTAGTAGATCAGCCTCATATATTTATCTTTATAAATTTCTTGTTAGATCACAACTTGAGTATGCGACACCAATTTGGAACCCCTTCTATGATAAATATAGTAATCAGATTGAGTCAGTTCAACGTAAGTTTCTTCGTGCTGTTGATTATAAATGTCATCGAACGAGATCGTCTTATTCTCAATTACTCAAAAAATTTTCACTAACATCTCTCAGGGAGAGAAGAGTGCTCATGGATGGGATGCTATTATATAATCTTTGCCACAGCAGATTTGATTGTAATCGATTGACTAAACAAATTTATTATCGAATACCTAGCAGCTCGAGGCGTATACGTACAACATATCCTCATAAATTGTTCATGCCTGCGCGCACTAGATCTAATGCTGGTAAGCGTGCGCCTCTGTGTCGCATTATGAAAACATATAATAAACATTTTTATGATATTGATATATTTAAACTGTCACAAAGATTATTTAGGAGGGACATTTTGGCAGCTTTAGCTGAACATTTATGACTTTTTTTTTTGTTTAGTGTTTGTTTTTTCTAAATTTTGTTTAGTTTAAGTGTTTTTCATTAATTTTTTTGTTATATTATATATTGTATGTTGTGTATGTTGGCAGCTCTCAATGAGTTTTTATGTAACTAATTCGTGGACAGCGTAGTTGACTGTGCAATTATTATAAACTGTTTACTTATAGTTAGATATATAAGTCTTATTGTACACGTTGTTTGTTGTCCTAAATAAATAAAAATAAAATAAAATAAATAAAATAAACAAAACATGAAAAATTCATTGACCAATGACTAATACAAAACACATTGTGTCATGTTTAATCAATTGTTGTTTTAAATTGATTTTTTGAGCCTCAAAAAATACATTGATAAATAAAATACAAACCTCAATAGCTTAAAACACGTTGTGCATGTAGGTAACTTTTTTTAAAATATCATTATAGTAAGATATTTATTGTACAATTATTGTAATTTTCGATTATTTTACTGAAAACTTATAATTAATTATATAAAAATAACTTTAGTCAGTTATTTAACATTATATTCTTTCATTTTCATAAAAGATGATTTTATATTTTATTTTATCTATCTCAATTTATAAAGCTATATACATATATATATATATATCTCTACCAATGTAGAAAGTCCTACTGAATAGTTTGTAACTGATTCACTGAATAAATTTAAATAAATTTTCCGAGTGACGGGCTCGCTTCGGCTGTCATACATATTCAACAGTTTTTCATGAAAATTTTTAGAACTATATTTATGCTGTTACAACAAACATTTCAAATTTGCCGTAAATATTAGAAATCTTTATCGTACCACCGTTGCGTCGGATGTATGATAAAAAAACCAGTCAAGTATGATTCAAACTCTCTTGGAGAGGATTCCCGAAAATGAAAAAAAAATCTGATCCAAATTTAGGCTATATTTGAATCCGATCGGTTAGTATAAGTTACCATTGTAATATATTACTATACTTATTGAACTTACAAGTCCTCGGTTAAATTAAGCAATACATTTTTTGCACATTCTGTCCGTAAGAATCTCCTTTTAACACGAGATTAGTATACTTCAGCGGGTTCCATAGTTTGATAACTTGGCATTCTGCTGTGGAAACACGCTACCAATGTTTATATTCTTCGTGCTGCAGAAGCGAGCTGGTCATACAATTTACAATCTGACGTCTAAAGTATCACTTATAGACAACTTTAAGAAAATTAACTTAATGACACTTCAATTTTTATTTGAAAATATATTGTATGTAGAAAAATATATTGCATTATTTTAAAAAAGTAATTGTGTTTGGGATAATGTTAATACAAGGAACAAAAATATACTTGCTGACCATATTAGCCGACTTAGTAAAATTACAAAAATTTTATACGGCAATGCATACGCTTTTACAATATGATCCCAGTTGAGATTCAAGATTTACCATTTAACGAGTTTAAAACTACTGATGAAGAAAAACATACAATTTTGATTGTAATTGTTTAGTGAAAATATAGTGTAAAGTCAGTCAAATAGTTAATGTATTTTTTATTTTTTAATTAAGAAAAGTTAATATATTATAATGTTTTTATATTATAGAAGTTTTTGTGAAATATTTTTTTATTATTATTCTGAAAAGAACCAGCACTTCTTTAAATGCGCCTTTGTGGGAACGTTTTTCTACACAGCAATAAATTCAGTTTTGTGACATTTCAAGATTATTTTAGGGGACTATGAAATAAAAAAAATTGATTGGATTTAATTATGATAACAAACAAATATTGACAGGAGAACGGTTTTAATTTTGTATAATTTTTGTTATTGTTTGTTATTTGTGTTAATCAAAAACCCATTTATTTTACTTTGAATAATTAACATAGTATATTTATACTTCATATTTATAGAAATACTGAACTGTTGGTATTGTGTTTCAAATGCCGAACGCGTTGCGTTTCACGTGTCTACCCTACCGCCTTAATATTGAGGAAATTGGAAAGGCTAAGCCAAACATGATACCGACAGGAAATTGCTTTGTAGAAATAAATAAAAATTGCTCAAAAATGTGTTTTCGGCTATCGTACGTTTATCTGGTTTTGATTTCAAAACAGTCTTTTACTAAATATCAGCTTAAATATATATTTTTACTACTAACAAAAATTACAAAAATACAGCCCAATAAAGTAGGTAATCTATCCATCTATAACAATTCAAAGAAGTAATGTAATCAATTCACTAAAACGCATAATAAATAGGATAGAATATTCATCGTATTCATCACGTATATCAGTATTCATCAAATACTGACCCGACCTGAGATTCGAACCCGGGACCTCTAGCTTCGTAGGCAGGGTCGCTACCCACTAGGCTAAGCGGTCCTCGACAGCATTCTATATACAGTATCTCATTTTTTATTTGAGACTCGTAGACTCAGAGATAAGGGGGACAAATCGCCAATTTCCGTATATTTTCTTTAATGTCCTTTGAACTATGCATTTTAAAATAATTAAAAAACATATTAGTATTTTTTTTATTGTGTTGGTAATTTCATTCGATATGTTGCATAATGCAATTAAGTATTTTTTTTTTTTAAATTTTACAAGCCTAAATTTTAAAATTAGGAATCATAATATATTGTTTAGGCTTTCCAGTAAAATATAAGTGAAGGTCTATATTACCTCCATTCCATTCTATCAGCCCATTACATCCCACTGCAGGGACTTAGACCTCCCCCCGGGGTGAGGGGGTTTGAAGCTTAAATCCACCACGCTACTCCATTGCGGGTTGATGGATTGTAACGACCAATATGTATTGACAGCAACCGGGACCGACTGCTTAACGTGCTCTACGAGGCACAGAGTCAGTGATAGTTATGTACTTAATTCAGAAAAACTAATTCACACCCGGATTCAAACCACGGCCGCACAGCCTTATAAATTTGAAACAGGTTCGCTACGCTCGGGCTTTTACGACTTATTAGATTATATAATACACATTTTTTCAAAATTTAAGGTACAGCAGTTTCGCTGATGAGGAGGGAGGGGGAATGGTATTTTTTTATATTTTCTTTAATATCCATATATTATCTATTTCTTTAACAGCATGCGTTCTGAAATTCTAAAAAAAGGTTTGTACTTATCAAAACGAGCAGTTTAATTTGATACACAACATAATGCACTTAAGATTTATTTTTCTAATTTGCTTATATGAATATGAATAAAATTAATATTTTATATATTTTTTCTATATTTTAAGATCAATATAGTTTCATAGATAAGAAATGGCCAATTTTTGTATGTTTTTGAAACTATGGATTTTAATTTTAATAAAATATGATATATATTTCTTATAATAATCATTTGCATATGATGTGTCACACGACTTATTTAAGAAAGTTTTTTTTAAATTTCTTCGTTGCCTTCTGAAATCACCCCCAAAATCATAATTAGTTATTTTACGCTGTTTAAATCTGAATATCGCGTAATCCGATTAAACGATGCCACGAACAAAAGTTAGTGCTATTGTAAAGAAAAAGCTTTCATACTTTAATTTAAAATTACAAATATTTTTATTCTAACTTAGACATTTACTTCATCCTGATGTTTCACTTCGGTGGGAAATAGACTGAATGACGATATTTTATTTATTTAAGTAAAACCTACGAATCCTTTTAAACGAACAACAGACATTTTACAAGAGCACTCTCAAACGATTCTCCCCTGGGACAAGGAAAATTTGCAACGAGTGAACTTGCATTTAGGATTAAAGGAAACTTTCCCCTATCTTATATTGAACAAATCTGTCCTCGTAACTCCTTTAAATTGTGTTACTCGAGAATCTTGCCGTTTCTGTATTAAATCTCTTTAACGTCGTTTGTGTTGTTACAAAACTCAGTTCAAGAAGTTTTGTTTTATTTGCCTTGTTCAAATTTAAAACCCTGTCGAGGTTTTGTTCAACTATTAACAAAGTGTATTAATTTACTAAATGAATTAATATGCCACCGATACTCACACATAAGCTGCGTATAAATTATCAACAAAAATATATTCGCTGTGGATCTTCAGTTATACACATATTTCAGGCACTCAAAGAGGTGTTAAAGATGAGAAAAAATATTTTTGAAGACACAAAGAAAATAATGCACTGAGTACTATAGTGAATTCAGATTTTATTATGATGGTTTCACAATCAGTAGAGCAATTGGTGATCGATATCATCCTAAATACGAGGAAACCGAGGAAGATAAACTACACATCATCATAATTACGTTACAAGAACCATATTTTACGCTGACGCATATATTTTTCTTCTTTATATTCCTCGTTTTTTTTTAAAGGGGTCATTCATTGCTCTACTGATGGTGAAAATTATTCTCAGGGTGAATTAAAACGGTGTCTTTTATGACGTTTAAAGGCTAGTAAGGCTTGTCGCAATGTACGTCAGTCATCATAAATAAAAACCTGTTTAAGTGTTAAGAGATACACGTATGACTTCATAATAGAAGATGTAAAATTTGAATTACTAACACAATTTTTTTGCGTATATAGTTACATTATAACACATGCTGTAGACTACAATTCAGTTTCTTGAAAATAAAAATTATTCAGTGCTGAAATTCACTACACATCAAGAAAAAAATTATAGACCAATTCTTTGGCTGCATCAATTTACTTGTGATGTGGAACGGTCGTCATATTGGGTTACTTAAATACACTTAAATATATTTTAATGTAATAAAACCAAGTAAATTATTTATTGATTTTATGTGAACGGTTTATACTTAATACTGAACGCAGTTTAATACATGAACAAAGTAATTTAATTGTGTACTTTTAATCTGCCAGATATCGATTAAATATCGGTTTTACCGCACACAAGATGCGACTTAGTACTTGTTTATAAACTATTTATTAAACGTTCCGCCCGCGGCTCCGCTCATAGACTACACAGTGTACCGGGATCCCTCTTTCCGGGATAAAAAGTAGCCTATGCCACTTTTCAGCTTATGAACTATATCTATGAAAAAAATTATAGTGATCTCGGTACTATTGTGAAGTCCATGCAGGTGAAGCAGCGGGCGGAAAGTTAGAATGAAAATAAAATATAACCTATGTGCCTCGCTAATAATGTAGCTTTCTATATGTGAATTTTTTTTATTAGTTTGTTCATAAGAAACAAATAAAAAATTAAATCTATCCGCTTTTCAATATTATTATAATCTAAACCTATGAGCAGATGTCAGTGCAACATACGTCGTATAAGTACATCATACACTAATTGTCACTGACGCCTAGCGAATTAGATGTTGAATTTTGAAAGAAGTGATGCGTTGGGATAACCTACCAAAGTACATTAACTACATTACGTACATTAAGACTTAATTACATTAACTATCACTGACTCCGTGCCTCGGAGAGCACGTTAAGCACTCGGTCCCGGACGCTGTCAATAGATGGCGGTCGTTACAATCCCCAACCCGCAATGGAGTAGCGTAGTGGATTTAAGCTCCTAACCTCTCACCCTGGGGGAGGCCTAAGCCCCTGCAGTGGGGTAAAACGGGCTGGTGATGATGATGATGAACCTACCAAAGAACAGCGATTAAAATATGAGTAAAATTGTGTCATCAGGTTATTGACGGTTAAATAATAAAATATAAATGTGATAACATAAATTGTCTAATATTTGAGATAAATATGTTGAAATCGGTTCAAAACGCCGTCCATAGAGTCATCGTTAAGGCGTAAACATTGCTCGTGACAGGCTATTTACAATTAAGCTATTGTTTCGTGGCCCGCTCGCGGCAACCGACAACTCTCTTTTTTTGTTTCTGTGCCATTGTATTCCCTGAAAATTACTGATATATTAAAACAATACGTCAACATACTCAAGAGATAGATATCGTTACGCGGCGATCATATCATTTTGTGTTATTGAATATTTTTTTCAAATAACCGTAAACATATTGAAAAATCATGTTTTTCTTAAGAATCACTAATACAATCGAAACAAAAACTAATTGATAAGTCTCAAAAAATTACTTTCTATTCTATATTCTGTAGATCCTTTTCCTTTGGAGCAAAACAGATTTTTTAAAGTGTTCGATCGACCTCATAGGTAGGTCCAGCTTAGAGTCGTCGATCTATAGCTGCATATTCTTTTTTCTGTGATTTTTTTTGTGAGAAGTATTCAATTCTTCCAGTTTTTGAGTTAACCATTTTCTTCGTCGTATGTCATATCAAAGTGCATTGTTAGAAATTACAATATTTTATGTCGTAGCATAGCATCAAATGCATCTATATGGAGAATTAATGCTCAGAAAACATGAAGGTTTTTTTTATATGGTTACTGAGCTGTTGTCGATATACTGTATTTTATAACGACCGCTTAGCCTAGTGGGTAGCGACCCTGCCAACGAAGCTAGAGATCCCGGGTTCAAATCCCAGGTCGGGTCAGAATTTATATGATGAATATCGATACTGGTACCGGGTTTTGGTTGATATATGTATGTGGTGTCTTCGCTTGGTACCAAAAACACAAGCTAATGTTTAGTTTGCAGCCTAGACGTTGTTGTCATGTATACGTTATTATTTTTAGAAATCGTTCGATGTGAAACAGTTTTTTGATAGATAAAACAGTTAAATATAATGTATTATTTATTTCCGTTTCAGAGACTGGCATTTTGTTTTGACCTAGTTTACTGAAGTTTTATGTGTCTCGATTTTTATTTTTATTATTATGCTAAACTCACACTATTTATTGAAAAAAATATGGTGTCACTTAATTCTTTGTAATATTGATATGTTGTTAAATAAATGTTTAGGATATATATCTATAGAATAATATATGTATCTACATCTCTATTAAAGCCTATGAAACATGCATTTGATATACGGATTTATTTGTCAAAAAGTTCATTATTCAAAAAGATTTATTCAATATAAGATGTTTACACACATTTATTGAAAATGAAAATGAATTGATTAAATACGGGTTCAAAAACTAGAAGGTGAAGAACCGGCATGAAACTCCCCTCTGTTCGTTTTATTTAAATGTATGTGTTTCTTCTTTTATTTTATTTTATTTTATTTAAAATGCTTACAACTATTACAATGATGCCCATGCGCACTATTACTATTCCTATTATATCGATTCAAGAATCGTACACGAAACCAATGTTTTGAGTGTGAGACTTTATACCACGATACCACGTAATCGGTTATTATTTTAATTGTAAAACTCCTTCCATACATCATATCCACGAACGGCGAGCCCTCAGTGTTTTCACGCGTGTATGAAATAAATTCAAAACATGAGCGTTGTATTCGTATATCGCAGAACAAATAACGAAATTTAAATTCGTCATAACGAGGAGGTCGCATCTATTATTTCGCTCGGAACGACCGACGTGTGTGACACCGGACAACTTCAGCTTGCTTCGGGTGGTCTCGGGTAATTGAGGATTTTGGTGGCTGTAATAAAAAACAGGGTATAAGCTTTATACGACGCGGTAGGAATAAAACCAAAGGATAAATTCATGGCACAGATAAAAATGCATCGTCTTTTGTTTTGACTAAAGAATTCCTAAAATACTTATAGTTTTTGTTATGGATGTAGGTATGTTTCGGCGATAGCCCCCTATGGAGTAAGCGTAAAAAGGAAGTTCGATGAGGCCGGATGAGAGAGAAAAAACCAAACTTCAGCCTCCTCCGAATATTAGCAACATAATGTTTTGTGCTTGCTCCATAGGGTGCGGCGCGAGAAAACGACACTCGTACCTACATCCTTGTTATAGTATAGTGTGATAATGCGTTTCCCTCAAGGCTTGTTTCTAGGTCTCTTCCTCTTTTTAGCTTGAATGATCTATCATGCTACAAGGATTTAAAAATTAAAAAAAAAACTATTTGTTGATGATACGTCAACCATTTTAGAAATCCACAAAAATTAAATTAATTTGACGACAGGAATAGTGCTCCTTCTACTTGTTCCACCTAATTGGTTTGCCATATGCAATCATCATCATCATCATCATCAGCCCATTTTTACCCCACTGCAGGGGTTTAGGCCTCCCCCAGGGTGAGGAGGGGGGCTTGGAGCTTAAGTCCACCACGCTGCTCCACTGCGGGTTGGGAACTGTAACGACCGCCATCTATTGACAGCGTCCGGGACCGACTGCTTAACGTGCTCTCCGAGGCACGGAGTCAGTGATAGTTAATGTACTTAAGTCAGAAAAACTCATTAGTACACGCCCGGATTCGAACCATGGCCTCATAAATTTGAGACAGGTTCGTTGCGCTCTGGGCCATATGCAATACGGAGCTTTTAAAACTAAATGTTTAAAATTTGTGCCCTCCGGTGATAGAAATATTATTACGACCTTTAAATTAAATGATGTTGATTTGTTGATGCGACCAAAATTAGTATCACAGCAGATTGAAAATTTCCACGGGTCAACAAACAACTTATAAATAGGTTGGTTTAAAAAACTGGCTGGTAAATATAAATTCAAAGTAGCGAAAAAATTAGGCAGTATACAAATGCGGAGACATCGATCCTGTTTCATTTTATACGCAATATAATTCTTATATGGAATGATGCAGCTGATGTTCAAACCAAATTGTTTTCTGTGAAAAAATAATTCCTATTGTATACACTAATTCCTATTGTTATACAAGAGTTTTAAGTAATATATAAACCATTTACTGGTTAATTTACAACGTCGTCGTCTTTTAGCTTAAAAATTTTAACTATCGTGTAATATATTTACGTAAGTTTTCGAAAGCACTAAAAAAAACGTAGGCACCGATATATCTTTTATACTACACCTGTTCGGAAAGCGCTTTAATATTTCTTAAAGGAGAAATAGGAAAGTCCTTCTTTATTCCCGTGGGAGAGAAAAATGTATGAAAATCCATTACTCCCGCTAGTACCAGGAGGAATGTTTTATGAAAATCCAGTATTAACGTTGTCTTTTCTAATATTAAAATACAAATCCTCTACATGACGACACAAAATGGTACTGTCCACTTACTTTTTATTATGAATAAAAATTAAAAAAAAAAACAAACTGACGTCAAGCTGTGTCAAACTATATAAAAAAACGATCGGATTTCTTCTAGTGATATACACATTCCATAATTTACATAGTTTAATTTTAAGAAAAATGTCCTCTAGAAGCGATAGTGACGATTCGTTGACTCCACTACAATTAAAAAAAGCCGCTCAAGCTGTTATTGAAAACTTGTTGGAACCGGGGAAGAACATTGCTTTAAGTTTTCAATTTAATATAAACTTTTATTTCTTTTATTTTCTTCGTAGGTGTAGTATAAAGTAGTAGGTATCACCCTGGAGAAAGTACGATTCTCGCTTAGTGTGATTACGCTTAAATGCATACTCAGCGGTAATCGGCCGCGCGCAGATGATATCGTCCATGTGAAAAAGTTATCTAACAGCAATAGAAACTTTGCTGAAATTGTTCGTCTAGGGTTTCAAACCTTAATCGATAAAATTGGTCATTGCTGTTATTTTTTGAGTGTCTCAGCCTCCAGCTGTTGGTGTGTCACCAAGTTATTCATTTAAATAGATACTCCTTAAATGTGAAATATTTCATAAGCTTCAAATGCTGAAATATATGCGCGTCACCAAGTCTTAACATCATTCCAACAAACTACGTTCTTTGTTGTTGGACAGCCCCATCATTTCGACATTGTGCAAAAAGAGTGAGAAAGACGGGATTTTGTAGTATTAACTGACAAGATCGAACACAATACAAGATACGTATTTTCTTCGACGTTTTTGGTGACTGGTGATGTTGAAACCACTGTTTAGACTTGAAATATTCATGAAGTTTGAATACTAAGGCCGCCGTGACAACAAATAATAAAAATAAAAGTTAAAAATTAAATGGGGTCCCCATACATGAAAACGTATTTTTTCATATTATACGGTGGTATGGAACCCTTCGTGTACGAGTGCAACTCGCACTTGGCCGGTTTTTCCTTTTGAGGTACCAAACCATAAAACAACTTTACTGTGCAGTCCTGAATTTTCTCGTACCCTACTTCAATGAAATATAACGACACGTGAACAATATTCGCTCTCTTCATCAGAATAGCTTCGTCGTTTCATATACCGATTGACGACATCATACCATATTCTGAATTTTGAATTAAAAAGATAACACTAACGCGCGACTGCCTTTTTCACGTCCCATAAAGGGGTATGACTGACATTCTAGTGATAACAAGGAACTTTGAACGTAACCTACTTTCTACCCTCGGAGAGAATGACTTTTTTTACATACGAGCTGTTTTAGTTTACACACACGTTTATGCGCTTAATATACATTTTTTAAATAATATAATGAAATTATTTGTTTGTGCGTATTTTTTTAGTAATCCTGAAACATTTGGAGGCGCCCTGAAGTTTCTTCTGTTTTATTTAACACATCTAGGCGCTGAAATGAACGATTCGCTCAACAGTTTTAAAATTATGACTTCGAAAAAGTATCAATTTAAAAAAACAATGTCAAATACAGTATAGTTTACAAACAATAACAAATATTGAGTGACAAATAAAGGATTTAAAAAAAATTATTATACGTTTTATAAATAACGAATATGTAGGTTATCATTTGCAATTAACCTAGATTATTGTGCTGGTTACCATCAAGCCGGCTACCACCCGCCACACAGATCTCTTTACTTTTTAAATTATTATTTTAGGTGACATCCTTATGTTTGTATGGACATAGTCCACGGTAAAAGTACAGATTGTAAAACATGCAACGGTTTCCATTTAGTAATAAATGTCACGCTCAATAATTTTCCTTAAATAAGTTGAGCTCCGAATAATTGGTAAATTGGTTTCCCTGGAAATATTTGAAGCCCCGGAAACTATCCGAGACTTTATTCGGGATATATCGGATTAACCGGGGCTAGTGTATTGATTTCACTGTTACCGTTGATATCGGATTAACATTACGCAACGGTTGGGATACACAAACAATATAATTGAAATTGTAGTGTCTCATGTTGAAGCTCGTATTCTTTTGTAATTTAAGCTTTTCATAGAAGCGGTTTTCGTCCAGGTAAAAGAAACCAAAAATATAGTAGTAAACGACAATTGGTAAGCATTCACGAATGATTGTCTAAACAAAAAAGTCGTACTACCATATCTTGAGAGATAGTCGATACCAGGGCCGGCGATAGGGGGGGGTGTAAGGGTAGTAGTACCACCAGGGCCCGGACTAAGAAACGGGGGCCCAGTTAATTGATTTTTTTTTTCAAAGTAAGGTGAGGTGAGCCCCGTAATGTTTTACACCCGGGGCCCGATCTGGCTTTCGCCGGGCCTGGTCGATACAATCCCCTATTATAAAGTTAGAACCTGTTTGATAATTAAAAATCAATAATTATACCTTATGAAGAAGCATAACTTTATTACATTTATTATAGGTCCAACAATGTGCTACTCATAAGTTCTGGTTTTACACTCCAGTTAACTCTGGCGAGACTGAAATGTCTTAGTATTCAATACTCAATACGGCTACATTTTTTCGACGGCCAGACCCAATGTTGTACAACCATAACGCCTGTATTAATGACCAGATCCTCGTATTATCCGATAACAATCTTGTAAAACACAGTTCTCTTGTCTATCTCTATGTTTCCAAAACGTCACATTCTTGTACCGTATATACATCTTTCTCTCGAATATCGATACGTTAAGGAAAATCGTATTCTCATGGAAAAAGGCCTATAAACAAAGATGACCCGAAAATTATTTCCAATATCGAAATAATTCTAAAAGTTATAGTACTTGTCAATTACATAATAAAATACGCTTTTTTTTTGCTATCGGATGAAACTGATCGAGAAACTCTGAAACTACTACATCACAGTTGTAAAATTTATTAGCTGTGATTTCGAAACCCGTCCATATCTATCTTTTAATTTGCTTATATAATGTGAAGTCTGAATATGATATCAATATTGTCTTGGGACATAAAATAAATGTAATAAAGCTGTACTCTTTCAAAAAGTTATTTTTCAAGTTTTATGTCATGAAACTTGTGGCAACTTTGTAACAATGTCTCGTATAGATTCGCAAATTTCATGCTAGGAGAGTTCACAAGTGCATTCCTACATTCCTCGCACTTTCTAAGTGTTATAGTATCAAATGTTGTTGACGCCTTGTGAATAGTAAATGTATTTATTTGACTCTAGGCTGATCGAGTGTCGACAAAGCAGTGAGTTTTTGTTGGTTATGTCTATCTATTGATTTACTTGATTCTTTATAAATTCGGTTAACATTGAACAATGCTTGTACCTAGATAGTTACTATCATATCTTTCACGTAACAGCTTCCACCGTGGAAGTTCGACGCAAAATAATAAATTTTACTTTTAAAATATACACCTTTTGTCATACTAACTGCAGCAGTACCTTGAAGTGAAATTCGTCATTTTCATGTACCAACGAAATAAATGTACCTTTAAATTCAAGCCAGTCCTCACAATTCCCATTACATTGTGGCACATATATTTTGGGTACTCGAATATAGGTTTGCCTTGCGCCACCTCCTTGATAGCCGAAGTATCACCGTTGGCGCGTTGGCGCTAACTTCGAAGCGGGTTCACAACCTCAGACAATTCTCTGGCGGTTTCAGTAATGTAAAATAATTCTTCAAATTGTTTACGCTCTGCATACACCCCGTCCGGTGTTTCCGACAGTAGTTCGAGTTCCGTCTGTAAGTAATTCATTGTAAACTTAGTATAAATCTTCCAATCCAGACAATCATAAGTTTAGTTCTAAACTTTGTTCTGTATTTAACTTTGTGTTGTACTTGATTGAAGCGAAATAATTCGTAAATTGAGTCAATTTGGCTTTAATACTGTTTTGTTTCTTTATTAATTGACACATGGAAGTCAATAAAGCTTACGATTCCTAGATTCAGGCTTTCACAAGCAAACAATTCCTAGATTCAGACTTTCACAAGTAAACAATTCCTTCATGGGCAATCGTGTTCGTATTTATAATAGACTTTCAATGGAAATATAACAGTTAAATAGGAAGCAGTTTATAAAATGTGTACTATTTCAGCTCATTAAAAAAGTTTATTATTGTGTAAAAAAATATTTACCCAAACGGCAATAACGCATGGTAATTATTGGAATAATCTGAAGCAGCCTATACTGAAAAAACACTATATAGTACAACATACCGGATGGAGTTTAATGTGGAAACCGTATCAAAATCCGTTGCGTGGTTTAAAAGTGGTTAACCAAAATATTACACGAAAAACTGAAATAGCAAGGTTATGTTGTAAACATAAAGAAATATGACGTGATTATAGCATTTAGAAATCGAAACACGACACTATCTACTGGATGTAGACATATACCTGGATTTCAAAAGATGTTAGACTGTGTCAATAAACTAATTTACACCGCCATCTGTTTCGAATTCATTGAACTTACAAACAATTATATGTACATTTGTCGTATAATAAACAATGATTTGCAATAACAAATATTGAGATCAATAATCGAGATAAAAATATCCTATCTTTTAAGATGGACCAAATTACACATAGTTACAAAATTTCAACAAAATCAGTTAAGAAGTTTCGGAGTTTATTCCGTACATACATCGTGACGCGAGATTTTTATACATAGATACTAACCTATTACTTACAAATATGTAGTCTATTTAATTACCTTCAATTCAAGACCTCACACATGTATGTCAACTTTATAATATCATAATCACACGCAGGTTTTGAAACGCGGCGTCCATCATTTTATCAAGATCAGATCCTGAACCTTGACAGCCTGTCTTCCGGCACTTTTATAGACAGATCATGTTCAGCATTATACAAAAATTTGGCGCTGGTATACGTATATGCTCTTCGACAGGTTTTTTGCGCTAAGAAAGGGGACTACCGTCGGACCCGCGTTCCGGCTTCTTTTTTGCGCAGCGCATTTGCTCGCCATACAGTGCGGTAACGCCGCCGCACCGCCAGCGTGATGGGCACCTACCTGTTTGTACGGGAAAACTTGCGAAGTGACATTTTTTGTTAGGGTCATAACTTTTAAGTGCCTAGTTATTTATTTATAGATAGTTTTTTATAGGTAGATATTTTTAGTTATTAATAAGATTTAATTTAAAATTGGCTTTTATTTTCTTAGTACCTACTTGTTAAATAGTTAAATCTATAGTAACCTTGTTTCTTAATTAAATTAAAAAAGGTAGTCATTAAGTTATTTTTAAAATGGAAAAACTTAGAATATGTACCTGCCACCTAAATGAAAATTAAAGCCTTCGCATAATTTATGTTATCTTATAAATACGTCCATATTTATCACGAAGCTAGCAACTTCTAGGTAACATTTGCCCTTCTTTAACTTTACAGATTTAAAGGTATCATGAAAAATTAAATACTTAACCGATGTTCTACTTCTTAATGTTAAATTCAAAAGAAATATGTCAAATACGTTAAAATACAGCTGTTTAATGTAAGGCGGTTATTTGTAAACAATTGGTGTGTTTGAATAGTTTATTGGTCAAACAGGCGTTCGCTCCGTTCTGATTGTCTCCAAGCGGGTGGTATTACATAAGTAAATATTTACCGTTTAAAGAGCGACAAGTATCGATCAGTAGAACGAGGTCGTATCGTGGTACGTATTTCTATGTAACAAGACTAGCACCTTTATTACGTTAACTAAAAGTTTCTAGTTTGTTCGAAATAAGACCAACTTACGTTTACTAAAAGTTTATAGTTTGTTCAAAATAATATGACATGTACCTCGCAAATTCAAAAGGTAGTCGCAAGCAGGATTATGGACGTTACGATTTCAAGGTTCCATTATACGTGAAAAACGAACTTCTTTTGCCTAGTTTTAAATTTATTATAAAAGCGCATTTACATGGGGTCCGTTATTCAACGGCAATACTGGCGCCGAGAACTGCTTAACTGTATTTAACCGTATATAATCAGTCGATCGTAGTTTTAACATAGAATCAAATTACATGTCTAACACGGACATGAAACTCGATCGTATTGAAAACGTGATCCGCGAGAACGCTTATTGTTTAACCTGTCATTACACGTTTGAGTGTGACGCATATTTTAATAAAAAGGCTATGGTTGGCCAATTATTGTTATAACACCGCAAATTTTTACTCGCTGATTCAGTCGCGGTAGCTGAATAAGAGCTATTCTTGAAAAAAATCTTATTCCTCAATTTTTTTTTCTAAAACATGGGTACCTATCACTTAAAACACAAAGGCTACAGACACAAGCCGAATTATTAGAAAGAGTATAAAATATATTATCCATAAATTAAAAACTTTGAATTGCAACTTTTGTGTCAGCAGTTGATTGAATTGTAAAATTTGGACTATGCCGCGCATAAAATGCACATTAAATTTCGTATACCGATTCAAAACCAAAAACGGCAATTAGCTAATGCAGTAAGACAACAGAGGTATCGGGAAAATAAGTAATCACCTAAATCGAAATTAAAAAAATTGTAAGCATTCGGTACAGAAAAGATTGATTGTATGTTTCGGTAGGTTCTGCAAACGGCGATCTACCAAAGGCAAATGTTTTTGTTCACTACAACAGTGTCAACTTAGTTAGCAGTGTTCCCCTTGAAAACGTAAAGAAATCGTTAAACGAAATAATCGTATAACCATGACTGACGTTTTCGATTTATCGTTGCGGTAATGGTCGGAACCGATGTGAACGGGAGCGTAACCGATCGTTTTATAAAGAGTAAATCACGATACAGCGCCAATGGAACGAATTTCATTTTGTTAACATTCGTTTCATTGGTTGTACTTACTTGTACTGTCAGATGATGTACTAGATCGTAATGATAGAACTTAAACTTAACTTTTAGCTCAGCGTTGATTAGCGTTGCTCAGCGTTGCTCGACATTGTTCAAAGTTGCTCAACGTTTTCCAGAGTTGCTCGGCATTGCTGAACGTTTCTCAGCGTTTCTCGTTCAGTCAATCGTCGCTCGGAATCGCTTGGAGATACTCAGTATTGCTTAGCACGTTTTGGCGTATTGGTTAGCGATGTTCGGCGTAATTAGTGTTGTTCAGCGTTCTTCAGCATTTCTTAACAATCCTCAACATTTCTCAATATTTCCCATGTAATGGCGCATTCGGAAGTGAATATAAACGTTCGATAGCATGTTGCGATGTTTTCATTTAAAATTATTAATAAATTTAGATTTTTCACATCTGCCAGGCGTCCCATTACGGCGGCTCAAATATTTTTTGTTACATCTTATTATTATTTTTGTGTTATTTTTTTTGCTGTTTTAATTTTTATGTAACTGTATACTAACATCAGTTTAAAAAGTATTGTTACTAAGCAACCATGGGGGCTTAAAATTAGAAATAAATGCTCACTATTAAAAAGTGTAGAAATTATAGGATAATTTGGGTAATATAGAGTAATGAATCGAAAATGCAATTATTTAGTTTCATGATGAACGTGTTGTGAAAAATTAAACAATGTCGAAAAAAAAAATAGTCCCGCGTTTAAGTTCTTCTTTTATGATGTATCAAAATATTTAATAGTTTAAAAACGTTACAAACCTAGTTTTTGCTGATCTGAATACCATTATTTTCCGCGCCAATCGGTTAACGTTTAATGGGGTGCATTCGTTAACGCCGTTTTAACGCACAATGGTCACTATACTCTCCTCTTAAGTGTAGAACTTTTCTTAAGTACACATGTGTAATAATATCGCTTTTTAGCAATCCTTTTGGCAATCCTCAAGAAACGTTCCGTAGTTTTATCGTGTTCGTCGGTTCGAACTCCTCTTAGTTACTTAATTTTACAACCTTCTAATTAGAAACTTTGTATTCGTAAAGGCTTCAACGAGATTCCAAAATTTCACATTTATAAGAACCCTACACTACGTTGTTTATTGTCGTCTTCGTGCGAATCATCGACAAAGGAAAAAGATTTTTTTAACCAACTCGTGCATTAAACGCTATTGAATTCTCAATCGAATTTTTTTCTTCATATTGATTTTGGTGCCTCATTATTGAGATAGGAAATATAGCCCGTCAAAGTCGTTACAACTGAGTATTTATATTTGTGTGTCCTATTAATTTTCAATGAACCAATTGGAAAATGAGAAAATAACAATAATATTTGCCTTCAATTAATATTACTTTTACGAGTGCGTCTAAAAAATTAATATTGTAAACATGGAAGAAACACCACCAGTGCAGTGACATGAAATTTTTTTTTAAATTATGATAAACTACCACTTTCCAAACTTCTCTAATTTAACACGTATTTTCTGAAGTTGTAACACAAAATATTTTTCTGCAAGAAAACAAACCTCAAATGTAGTACTTGAAATACGCAAGAAATACGAGAACATGAGAATATATAAGTTCCCTGCGTACTCGTAACATTGTTACTCGCGTTGGATCAATATTTCATGTAATTTATTTCTTCAATAACTTTCGTCAACCTGTTTCACTTATCGTCCTGGATAACCTAGATTTTGACTCGGAACGATAAAAATACAATAAAAATTTTATTCTCGTATAAATCGAAACGCTCTGTTTTCACACACGAATACCTTTTTTTTTGTGATCGAAACGTTTATTTGCCGGCGTTAATTAAATAAAAACAATACGACGACCCAAATCTGACCGCAACGGCTGTCCTTTTTGAAGCTCAATATAATTAAGGGTGCGCATAAATATTATTCTAATTGTAAAATCCTTTATCATGGATTGTCTAAATTCATTGGAAAATCCACGAAGGCAGAAAACATGTGTAATTGTTTGTTTATGTCAATTTCCGTGTCCATGAAAGTGAATTAATTACTCTGCCAAAAAAGGAAATATTGAGCTTTTAGATAAATTTCATTTTATATAACCGTATCATCATCATTTCACGTACCGGAAGTTCACTGCTGGTCATAAGCCTTCCTCTAGATCTTTACAAAACAAGGTCTTAGGCAACCTATAACCAACGGTGGACCATTACCATTTCAAGGTCGTCAGTCTACCTAGTGCTGGGACCGTTCCATGCTACAGATGTCCGGCTTATGGCCACTCGATAAGCTTTTCTTCTCCAGTGGTCGTCAGTTCTGCAAGCGATGTGGTCTGCCCACTGCCACTTCAACTTGCCGATTCTGTCACCTTGTCTTTAACACCAGGTCGATATCGCAGGGAAACTTAAAGCATAGCTCTTTCCATAGCACATTAAGCAAATCTATGTTTGAGAATGACGCAGTATTTAGGGACCACGTCTCATTTCCCCGTTACTGGTAAAAAGACATGTTCAAAAACTAATCTTTTGGAACTGAGGTACAGCGCACTCAAAGACGCTGCGTGGCTTCCCGAAATCTGCTCAAACAAGTAGTAGTTATGTTTGATCTTTCTATCGAAATTAGACTTACCATATTTGACAATTTGTCTCAGATAAGCCTTTTCGTAGACAAGTTAAATTATAGAATCCCCAACAACGACGATGCGAGGCAACCTGGACATGTGACGTGATTTTTATATTATCTTTGTCGTTACCACGTTTTCAGTAATTCGCTTTCTTGTTTGTCTGTTTGATATTAGTTTTGCAATCTATTCAAAACAAATTTTCTAGTAAGCTGAGATTGATTTGATGGTACCATAGTTATCGACTGTCATCCAAACCACATATATCTGTAAAATTTCAACTCGATTCGATTAAGCGTTGAGGAGGTTCTTAGTGAAAATTATGACCTTGACTGCATCAACACAACCTTGGCACAAAATTATTGCTTCGTTATTGGAATTCTATATATGCACGAATTTTCAACTTTGTAAATTATTTAGAAAATTATAAAAAACAAATTAGTACAAATATTGAATTGGACAACTTAGACGAGACCATCCTAATTACATTTTAATAAAATATTGTTAAAAGAAGCGATTGGGAGGGAAAAAGAAAAAGAGAATGAAGAAGTTATACACTGGCTGACCGATTGGCCGAGTGCTTAGAGATCCTAACTGTGGAGCTGAGGGTCGCGGGTTCGATCCCTGCCCAGGAAAAATATTTGTGTACTTGAATATTTCCATTTTTATTCCGTAAATGTAAAAGTATCGTATTTTGGTACTAGATGTCGCTGTGTGGGAGGTCTTAGGCATTATTTCAAAATAAAAAAATACACTCTATTTATGTGCTAACGTATATTCAGATGTAATCATTTAGTGCTGCCGAAGCGGGCCAAGTCGCGGTCGTTTGTTAATTTTGAATAAAATTAATAAATTTGGTACGTCTAGTATATGAATGAACATTTATGAAAACTAGTAAATTAATGTAATCAAGCATTTCAGGTCTCATGCAGAAACGATCTTTTGTACTTTAGATGAATGCACGTCGATCTAGGCTGATGCAATATAAACAGTGTGGCTGTGGCTGCCAGACGGTCTTCTATTATCACTCCAATAAGTGAATTTAAGAAGACGGCGTCTTCGGCCATGCGCGTTTCCTTGGGTCCCAGGAATACATAATAATACAATAATAATACATGGGACTTCCCACACAGCGCCATCTAGTCCCAAAGTAAGCAAGTATTATGCTTGTGTTATGGGTTACTAGACAACTGATATACATACTTAAATATTCTTTATAATATATACATATATATATTTTTTTTTTTTATATATATATATAACAACCAAGACCCGGTACCAGTATCAATATTCATCATATTAATACTGACCCGACCTGGGATTCGAACCCGGGACCTCTAGCTTCGTAGGCAGGGTCGCTACCCACTAGGCTAAGCGGTCATCAATACATATTTATTTACAAAATATTTTATTAAATTGTTTGTGTAATTTTATTGCGTAGAATCACTTTTATACTGTCGTCTATCAATATTTATCGGCTATACTGATTTATTAGTTGAGGTTACATACAAATAACTGATTCTTAATCTTCAGAAGGAAGGTAAAAAAATAAAAATAGAATGAGGTGAAAAACAGGGCAATCACTTAACCAAACTTTTCACAGCTTTTTTAAAAGAGGTTTTGCGTTAATTTAATTGAGAATAATGTGGACCGGACTCAACTTCGAAAATCTATCACATCCGAGACTTGCAAACGATTGGATAATTACTCTCCAACAAAACATAGTCTGAAGACATTGTTAAATGAACTCTATTAAAAAGCTTACACTAAATGATTGATAGAACATACACAAAACAAAAGTCACAGCGAACTCAAAGAATGAAGCAATCTATATCAAAAGCAACACAAATGATCACGTAAATGAATATGTTCATCTGTGCCAAATAGTCTCACCAATAGATCTTATGAGTTGCTTGGAAATGTTTCTTCAAATTGAAGGTAATACTGAAAAGTTAAGCAACAATTAGTATATTCATGAAATGAAAAATTGTAGATACAGGTATTTTACCTATCCTTACGTGTAGTTGTCAATGTAGACCCTAACTAAAACTTAAACCAAAGAAATTAAAGCTTATGAAAATGATGTGGCAAAGCATGACAGGGAAAATTATCCGACCGAATAAAAACCACAACTATAAAGAAATGTAAATAAATATGTCATATTTATGACCAGAAACAATAAATGTAGATGGACAAACAGAGAATTCCATAATAAACCAAAACCATAATGTAATAGCCATTCAGAAGATAGATTTATGAGTAGCTGGTGACATACGGAACAGACTCGCTCATAACCGAGATAAAGAAAAAAGAAAAAAAAATACTATAAAAAGGAAAACTGAAAAGGTTGTTAATTTATAGTAATAATAATTAAAATTTTAAGTAAAATGTAACCGGGACTGACAGCTTAACGTGCTTTCCGAGGCACGGAGTTAGTAATAGTTACGTACTTAAGTCAGAAAAAACTCATTGGTACACGCCCGGATTCGAACCACGGGCGCACGGCCTTCTAAACCAGAAATAGGTTCGCTGCGCTCGAACTATCACTACGACTCCTCCTCACATTAAGGGAGGCCTAAGCCCCTGCAGTGAGGCATTAATGGACTGATGGAAGTGGAAGAAGAAAAATAAAATGTATTGGGTGATTTTTCATCACCTTCAAATTCTGATTTTACGATCTTTGGTGAAAATGAGCCTCCTTTCCTCATGGTATAAATATCAGAATTTATATGCGCAGGTCCTGAAATCCAGATTAAAATAATATCATTAAATCGAAAATTTTACGACATTGAAGAATGCTTCAGCACCGCTGAATAAAGAATAAAGTGAGATTTCCTACGTTCTCAAAGGCGTATGAGACAGTCTTCCTCTTGAGGTTTCGAGAACGGACGATTAACACAGTGTGCGGGCCCATAGCACTTATATTCTCGCCTATAGCAACCAGGCTGTATATCAAATAAATCTGAGAGCCAGAACCAACATAAAAATATTTTTATGCAGGCACTTCACGCTCGCCATGGGGAGGCAAGCGCCGAGACAGCGCTATACGGGTAAAAGAGAAGAGAGAGATGCTTTCTTGTTTATCCATATAGCGCTGTCTGCTGCTCTTCATGCTCGCCTCGCTCGGCGAGCGTGAAGAGCCGCTGTTAGTGAAAATTGAAATAAAAACGAACAAAGAAGCAAATTTAAGTGTCAAAACATCTGAACACAACTATTGTTGTAATGAACCTGTGTTTGGCCTTTTCTCTCTGTCGTTGCAAAGAAAGAACCAAACGGAAACGGAGTGCTTTTTGCACGAATTTAGTTCCGAAAAACTAAAGAAAAAACGCAAGATCACCGTTTCTTCTGGTCGATGGATTCTGTAGCGTACAAAAATAATTAAGATTTAAAACTATAAACAATGCGTCGAGTTGTGAAAACAAATTTTATTTTATTTTATTTAATAATTATTTGACAAAAACAATGTTAATATTTTACATGAGGACGGTGCACTAAAAGCCATAACTGGTTTGTGCGTACACCGCGATGACTCGTTCTTACACTATAAGATGCAGTCATTATACAAAAAAAAAAAATAATAATAATAATTTATACAAAATACATTACTAAAACAATATATGTTTACTCAGCAACAATGCAATAGGTACTCAACTCACACCACCAATCGACAAACCCGTAAGTAGTAGGTGAATAGGTTTATGTTGGATGTATTTGTAATGACGGCGTGTTGCATTTTCACAATGGATTGGACTTGACTGGTTTGTGTTGCTATGTTGTTTGTAATTATACAGGAGGATTTTTTTTTTCTTTCAATGACAAGATTTGTAGTTTTGGTTGTTAATAAGTAAGACTATTTCTATTGTATTTTATATAAGTGCTGTACTTATTTAAGTCAAACATTCACCGGAGCTTTATATTAAACTGTATTTACTTAAAAAATGTTCTTTTAATTTATACTTTATATTGTTTTGATTAAGTTCCTCTTTTAGTTTTAGTGGTAATTCATTAATAAGGCTAGGTATGCTATACTCTAATGTCCGCTTGCCATAGAGGTTATTGTAGGTTGGAATTTGTAGTAGTTTCTTGGCCATACTGCGGGTTGATTTAGATATTATGATTGGTATTTGTAAGTCATTATTAAAAAATTGTTCAAGCAGTAACGTATATTTGATTTTATCTTGTATAGGTAGGATTTTACAGTATGAAAATAAAGCATGGTAATTATTTTTATATCTTTGTTTTATTTTGTACGGCAATATAGTTTTTAATATTCTAGTTTGTAGATAGTATATTTGATCGATATGTGTTTTAAAGGTAAGCCCGTAGCTGCTCAGGCCATATGATATTATTGATTCACCTAATGATTTATAAAGCAATAACCTAGTTGAGTATGGTACTTTATTCTTAATGATTGAGAATTTAGCCAGTAGTGCTCTTAACTTATCGCAGACCCTATTAATGTGTGCTTTCCAGTTCAGGCGATCGTCGATGTTGAGACCAAGGTACGTATGAGTTTCCACCTGTTCTATCGATGGACATTTGCATACTGCAATGGGGCTTGCATTGTGCAGGCATGCATGTTCATGTGCTGTAAGATACAATTGCTGCGTTTTTCTATTTTGACTGGTACTGATGTACATGAGCTTAGTTTTGTTGGCATTAAGTACTAAGCCAACGTCGTGCGACCACTTGTTCAATATGGTAAAGTCTTTTTGGAGTTTTCGCATGGCTTCATCTATGTCTCGGTCAGCGCTAAGCAAACATGTATCGTCCGCAAATAGGAATATGTTCGTATTCGTAATAATGTTACTTAAGTTGTTAACGTAAGTCAGATAGTGCAGAGGCCCAATCACGGAACCCTGCGCTGTGCCCAATGTAATATTTATTTTTTCACTAATACAGTCACCTATCCTTACGTAGTATGTTCTGTCATTTAGATAATCTTTGCACCACTCCAATAGAGGACCCCTAATTCCGCAGTCGTTTAGGCTGTCGATAAGCACGTCGTGCCGCAGCGTATCGAACGCCTTACTAAAGTCTATAAACACTGTCAAAACGTGATTTCTGTCATTGAGATGTTTATTAATAGTATTTGTAAAGTTTGCTAGTAGCTGTGTTGTGTTTTTGTTTGGTTGAAAACCGTATTGTTTATCTGTTAGTATCGAATTTTCCATATAAAACGTATTAATTTGTTTACAAATGTATTTTTCTATTACTTTATTAATTGTGGATAAGATTGTAATTGGTCGATAATTTTCATAGCTTCCATATGATTCTTTCTTGTGTATTGGTCTTACGACTCCAGTTTTTAAATCTTTTGGGTACTTGCCAGTAGCAATACTAGTATTAATGAGTTTGGCTATAATATCATTAATACTCTCCGACAAGAATTTAATATACGTAGCGCGAATCATATCTGACCCTGGCGCTTTATTAGTGTTCATAGATTTGATTATTTTACCTATTTTAACGCCATTTGCTTTTTGAAATCGTATTGTGACATAGGCTGGTTGTTTATATTCACTTGAAATTAATAAGGGTATGTCACAACTTGGGGTAATCCTTTTTACACCTTTATCAAATGACTTTGCAAATGCATTGGCAATGTCGGTAGGCCCAAAATTATTATTTTCAAAGGCATCTATGATAACTTGATCAATAGATGATTTTATTCTTCCCGTCAAAGCATTAACAATTTGCCACAAACGTTTTGAGTCTTTCATACTATTGTATATTTCTTTTTTTAAGTAGTTATTTTTAGTTTTATTTATTAGTTTATTCGCATAGTTTCTTGCTTTATTATATTTAAGTTTAAGTATCATATTATTGTTATCTTTAATCCAACTATCATACAACATATCTTTATACTTGCAAGCTTTTATAATTATCTTATTTAACCATGTGTTATCACGTTTGGAGTTTGGTTTTATACGAATCAATTTTTTTGTTTTATTGTAGCACTCGTTCAAACTATTTTTAATATTATCATAAATTGTGATAGGGCATTCAGACTCAATAGCTCGAGACCAATCGATATTGTCCAATAATGATTGTAGTTTTTTGTAATCGTATGAAATTTTAGTTTTTGGAGCAGCCTGTATTTTAGCTATCGACGTACTTGTGCACGCTAAGACTACGGCGCGGTGGTCAGCCAGTACGGTTCCGAGTGCCGCCGTGTAAAGATCTTGAGTGCGTGATCTCGCGTAAATATGATCTATACACGTTTTACTTATTTTTCCTTTCCTATTTTCTATACGCGTGTAATCCGAAATCCCGCACTCAAGTCCACAATTACATAGCATGCTGTTATATTTATGTATTATAGGGCTGTCTACTTTTATGTCTAAGTTAGTGTCACCCAATAAGTATAAGTCCCTGTTTATATCAAGTTTGTCGATTGTGCGTTGTAGTTCCATAATAAACAAATTTTTACAATTTTTAGGAGGACGGTAGACAGCACACAGGTCTGCAGAATAATTTAGTGGTGTCGTGATTTTTCCTATGAGACCTTCGAAGTGTGTAGTTTTGGATCGTATACGAGTAAATTTGTGTTTTTTATTTACATACACTATTATGCCTCCGCCCTTTCGGTTTCTACGTAACTCTGTGTGCATGTCATACCCGTCAATGTTAAACAAGTAACTTAAAGGTTGAGATATGTTAGCTTCTGTTAATATAATTACATCCAACTTTTTATTACTAGATAATATACACTGTTCGAGTATGTTGAAATTTTTAATCGTTGATCGAATGTTTACATGTAAGCATGAGAGTTTAATGTGATTAGTAGGTATGCACTGGAAAAAACAGTTAATATCTATACAGTTTCGTATTTCATTTATAGTTTTATAATTAAAAGACATAATTTTTATAAATTAGATAAGTTATTGTTATTTAGTTTTACTATATGCAATATCTTACTGTGTTAGTTTTTTTATATCTTCTAATGATCTAATTTTAACGTAGGCTTTCTCGTTCTCTTGTTTTCGAGCCATAATCAGACCTTTTTTACACCATACATATCTACGATGGTAAATCGAGTTCCGCTGCAAAAATAACTACATATTAATATATATAATAAATAGAAAGTACTGTGACTTGAATTTATAAAGTCAAAAAGAAAAAGTAGGTATGGTTGCGGAAATCTGAAGTGATAAACCATCCCATAATTGTGGGGACGTTATGAATGTCCAAGCGAGCAAGTCTTGGGCAAAAAGTATTGCAATAATATTTTAATATCACGGCGGAACGCGTTTGAGCGATAATATCGCGCCGGCTGGTGCAGTGGACTATCTGAAATTCCAAGGCGACTTGAATACGTTGGAAGACCCCTAGAGAATAAACGGTCTCGATTGTTCGCTGGCTGAACGATTCAAGTAATTGCGAAAGCCTTATTAACATGGCTATCTTAACGAGCGTGCCCTCCAGGCTTACTCTCCAAATCAGTTAAAGAAAAATATACTGTGAAAATGTCGAATGTCTACGAATAATTTAGATTAAAATAGGCATTATACAAAAGCAACTATGCGTAAATTTTTTTAGATTAGTGGCCAAATACGAATAATCGTTTTGTATAATAGTGCTTTTTAAATTTCACGTAAAACCAAATCTATTTTTTTAGTCATGAATAGATATCGCAAATAGATTTTTATTTCATTCTTCAAAATATTTGATTTTTTTTAAATCCTTAATATTGTGCATTATGATATTATGAATTAATTTATTACCTATGACGAAGATAATTAAGTACATATTGTAATCTATTTGTTTTTTTTTTTATAATCTTGAAGTATACGTCAATACGTAGGTTAGAAAATTAATTGTAAAAATAAATCCCAAAGTATTAAATTTTTATTCCTGGTTATTCTATCGAAAGTTTTAAATTGAACTTTTATTGCTCAGCATCAAAACAGCTAGATGGTATTCTCATTCATATCTACTAATAAATATAATAATGTAGCAGATGTCATGTATATTATAATATAACTACCCATTTCTGTCAAACAACAGAGGAATAATGAGAGCCTTTGCCATAAAAGTTTAGGGAGCAGAACTTAATGAATTTCATAAATGCAATTTTTAGCTTCTGAGAAACCTCAATTCAATACAGAAAGTTGTTTACATTGCGAAAAAAATGAGGGTTGGTAGGGTCCAAGTCCAGAAAGTACAGCAAGTACTGAGGGTGATGGAGGATGTCTAATTGTAAGCGTTGAAACGGTTTCTTGTGCAATCCAGTTTAAAATGTCGATTATCACAAAGCAACATTGGTGAAGATCGGTTGACCAGTCGAGGCTATAGTACTTTAATTTTGCCAATTTAGCACAATAACGTAGGTATTTTTGTTTTATAGATTTTGAATTCCAAATACTTAAAAAACTTACACCATGCAGGTTTTACTTTCTTTCTGAATCACCAGGAAACATAAGTACCATTTCATACTTATACCCCCATTTCCAAGAAATATTAACATTATGAAAAATAAAAAAAACAGTAACTAAAATACCTATATAATAATACATTTAATATAATAGATTACATTACATTATAATACATTTTTCGCCATTTATAAATGGTTTTGGAATCTGTAGAAAAAAATTAACATGACGAAGAAATTCGCAATATTTTAAAATTTTATTGGAATAGAGCAAAAGTGCGACACAAGCCGCAAACAAAATATGTGCAGTGGCACAAAGTTAGATCAAGCGTTTTCAGTCTAGAAACTATCTTAAAATTTCAGCACGTTATAATCGTTCAGTTACCAATAAAGTCAATGCCGTCTGAGAAAAAGAGATGCAAACTTCGATATTTGGGTGTTTCATGCCTCTATAAATTATCTCAAACCTATAACTGGACCTTAAAACCTCATGATACAGTTGTCTAATAAATTTAGAATCATCTGTTAAAACGACACAAAACTAAGTCATAATTGCTGCCATTGTCTTCGGACGACGAGAAGTGGACTATCTGTAATAAAAATGTTTGAAATACATGATGATCAAAACACAAACAAGTTCCATAAACTGTGGCAAGGCAAAGGCATGGACTTTCATCACGATAATGTCAGACCTCGCAAATTTTTTGCCATCAGTAAAAATTGAGATAGCTGAGCTGGGCAGATTTGATTCACGTACATTTTAATCAATTTTTTTTAAATTATTTATCAAGGTTAATTTTATTTTACAATTTTATTATGAAAAAAAAACAACATTGAAAAACCACAAAAGTTTGTAATAATGCTGTTATCCTCATCGAAATACATTCACTAAATATAGGTAAGCATTTAATTACTGGTAGTTATAGGCGTCTTAACATTATTTGAAAAATAGGTAAGTACATACGATCAACTGTTTTCTGCAAATATGAAGCTGGGCTATTGCACTTCCATGATAAATACTAAAAACTGCTTAGAAAGTATGACTTTAATTTATGTTTATATTCTATATCAGTCACCTCGGAATTCTTCAAGCGGCGTTAGATTGGCATGAAGAGGGGACTGTCAAAACTACAAATTTTTGTCAAATCCTAGAAGTCCTGCAGCAATGGAAATATCGATGAGAACGGTACATAATTATTATAAGTTAATGTGATTAAACTATAAAAAAACTTTTTCCCCAATCTGTACTAAACTATAACGAAATATAATATACACTTTGTTTTTTTAACCATGGCTAGATCATTCAGTTCAGTGGTGTAATATGTTTTGATGATTAATGTACCAACAGTAAAACATGGGAGGTAATTTTTTTAATTTGTCTCGGTTTGATTCGCATCTCAGACCAGTAACTTTACAAAATTGCTTGAAAGCACAGTTTCTTTTCTTTAAAAATACTATAAAGTTTTCCTTAATAAGTAAAACTTGCTATCTTAATGAAAACAATAAACTCGGCACTTTTCCTCCAGGGACCATTCGTTTGTCTCACACTGTTTATACTCAGTGAAAGACTTAATCTCAGGAACAACTTGTTCTTTTTAGCTTTTATTTTGTTATGTTCAACCAATATTTGCAATGTACTATGTTGATGTATATGCTATACAAGATTATGATGCATCGAACAGTTGACACTGTATCTAAATAAAGATAATAATCAGGTAAACCGCTCCTCGTTTCGTTGTATTTTTTTTTTTAGTTATATTCTTATAATTTAATTCTTCATTTTCATTCGTCGCCTTTTAACCGTGCTTTATTTTACGTCGCATATTATTCTTCTCATGCAAATAAAAACTACAAAAATTTACAGTTTGTAGCAACTCTAATTGTCGGAAACAAGAAGTTGTGAACTTATTTCGCGTAGTTTTTAATTAAAACATAAATCTCGGCGACGCATCATTTCCACTTCAGTAAAATACTGTTTTTATTAATACTCCCATTTATTCCAAACTTAAGTTGGGTTTGGTAGCGCAATCACAGTTCATTACTTTCAGAAAAGCTATATCTACACATATAAACATAATTGTCATACTGACGTTTTTGACACCATTGATAACTATAGCGAAAGTTCCGATCTATTAGGTTATACGTGTACAAATAGATTAAAATCCACGAATCGAAGAGTCCTGAATTCCATTAAAAATATTTTTTTTTTGTTATTTGTTAATGAAATTGTTAACTTTTGAAATCAGTGTTCTTCATTTTCTTCAACACTTGACTGACTTTACTACAAGTGAAATTCATGTATCTAGACAAAAGAAATCGTCAAAATGAAGGTTGTTAAATGGCGAATCGCCTTTTAATTAGCGATGTACCCAGCCAGATGTAACCTTAATCTAAAAGGGATCGCTTACGTGATTTGCCCCAATTCAACAAGTATTCAGTTTCACTATTATAAGTCTTCAATTTGAATATTTATTTTAATAGTTTATGGTAAAAGGGATAATTTGTTCTACTCGAAAAGGGATAAGAGGATTAATTTTATACGTGTAGACACGTATTTATTTTATAAATTTAAATGAAAATACTATAATTATTTTAACATAAGTTATTCACTGCGTCCGGCTTTCTGGGCGCAGTTATAGTTTATAATATCTTCGCCGTGTTTTATGGACCATTAGATTGTTTGTATACTAAGCGATATTAATTTCATCTTAAGATGAAACATTATATTACCTTCGCGGTGTGCAATAGACACTCTGAATACTCATATTATAATATTCTATTTCAATGTTTCAATGAAAATCAAAGGCTTAACGCCCAAGGCGTTGAGTGGCACGTGTACGGTTAGATGCCGCCCAACATAAAATAATGGTACATTAGTAAGGTAGAAGAAAATCAAGCTTTTGTATTGCTAAGTTATGACGTAGGAACCCATAAGCATGAGCTTCGATGCAATTTTTGATTTGCTCTCAAGCGATTTAAGTTCTCACTATTGGAAGACTGAAAACGCACTGGCTTTGACTTTAAAATGAGTGCTTTTATTCCTTGATATTTTTATCGATACAAAATGTGCCTCTAACCGATGAATAAAATTGAAATGACATCGAAATCAAAAAGTTTTCGATGAAGCTCAAAATCGCATAGTGGTTTTTAAAACAGAAAGAACGATTTAATAAATCGTATCGATAACTGAAATACAAATCATTGTGTTGACCGGCTAGCGTTGGATCCAATCCAACTTACGAGAACTGCTGATAAAGCCGTGAGCAGTCAGAAAAATAAATATATCGATTGTCGATTCAGTCGATTTTATAAGATTTTAACGTAGGTATATACACTTTTTGATAAGTTTTCTGTGCTTTTTATGGACTGATCGGTCTATGTGTATTTTTAATGCGTAGACATTTATTAAGTAGGTTTATTTTGAGATATACCCTTTCTATTCCATATTATATAAATTTCCATCAAAATTGTATATTATTACATTACATTGATTATATTATATTAGTGTCACAATTATACGTATATAGCAAGTCCAAACAGTTTTTTTTTCATATGGAAAATCTTTGAGATCCTCAGATAACAAAACTAATGCATATTGTGATCTTAATTAAAGCCACTTCAAGACCGTCTTAGAACTTTCGAAGTTAGATTTTAGAAAATTGTAGATGCGTTTAACATTTTTTTAATTTAATTCGTGCGTGCAAATCGGTCATCAAATTGATTAGAGATATCGTTATAATTCGATTTGTCACAATAATGGCGTTTGTATAGTTCCGATGTATTTTTGATGTTAGTTGGTACCTAATTGCAATTATTTACCTGGTGATCCGAAATACAATTTTCATTTTTACCAAATTTTTTAAAATATATATTGTAAGTTCTTACCGTTAAATAATACGAGTTTAAAAACAAAAAATCAATTTTTATTTTTCATATATTTTGTTGATTTTTTATTATTATTCAATATTCATTATTATTCTCATTTTTATATAATATACTCAAAGCTATAAAAAAATTTATGATTTATTTTCCTAATTATAGTACAAAACTTAATAAAATAAAACAGTTGTATAAATTTTTTCTATAACAAAACAACCGCCACAGATGTCTAATCTTAATTAAGAGGGATTTTTACAGACTTATCGGCGCGCATTAAATTTTCAAGTCACTTATTTAAAACGCGGTGATTGGCTGATAATCTATACAATTCCACAGCGGATTATTGTTTTTGAAATTATCTAAAGAATAAACAAGAAAAACACTTAATGACTTAGGCAAATAACTCTATTTGGGAATAATACTAGGAATAATAATAAACGACAGGTATGTTTCTTATATAAAACGGATTATCCACTCATTTTCTTCCAAAAAGTATCCTATTCATTAAAAGGAAAACATCAAAATTTGCCTCAAAAATAATTTCAAATAATAAATATTACGAATTTGCACATAAGGTTGTGTAAACTCATTTGTAAGGAGGTTTCTCAGGTTTCCTTTCAATAGAATTACAAATGTTTGCGAATTAAGTATCTTGCATGTACGAATAACTATTGCTCGATATTTACATTTACCTATTAGACCATTCCCTGGAAATAGTTTTTGTCGCCGCAAATACATTTCATAAAATCTGGCATAATGGACTTATATATATCTGACTGACCAGAGGTCATTAATCCTACGCCAAAAAGGTATACATTATTTCGCTATAAAATTGCTTGATTCCAAATATGTAGGTATTTTCGTTCATCTGTCAAACCTAAGTGCAAGCGATACAACATGACAATCCTCTATATGCATTAAGTACTGAACAATAGGAATAAATGATCGCATTTGATAGCTCGTTTGCCACGCCTAGGTGACATCAGTACTTATTATGAATTTATATGATCGTATTAATAATAATAACGTCTACATCACAAGAACGTCTTTTATTTATTTATTTATTCGGAAAAACAACAGTTACAGCACACAAAAAAAAAATGTACATCAAAAGATATTAAATAACATAAACTCGTCTGCAACCTCTACGTTTTTCACTAAAAAATTTGGATTGAACACAAACTAAGTATTAGCTTGTATTTTGGGTACCAAGCGAAGACACCACAAACATATAACAACCAAGACCCGGTACCAGTATCAATATTCATCACATAAATACTGACCCGACCTGGGATTCAAACCCGGGACCCTCAGCTTCGTAGGGCAGGGTCGCTACTCACTAGGCTAAGCGGTCGTCATTAGTAAAATGTGATTTAATTTTTATGTCCCAGCGTTATCTATTTAAAGAAAAGAACGACTGGTATATTTTCATTTCCATTTTATACCCGTTTTTGCATATTCAGTAAGTATCTAAATTTCTTTATTTACAGTATTTATTCTGTTTGTACATACTAAATATTAGTATATTAAATATTTTTTTAATTCATGTTCTCTTTCGATGTCACAAAATCCACAGTATTTAATCATAATATATTCGTTCGTTTACTTTTTTTAAATATTTATAAATGCCGATAATTATTACTATATTAACATAGTAACCAAAACACATGGTAAATTGAATGACCTAGCGATTTTCTTAAAATCTTAGTGAATTACTAACTTTTTAGTACGTATATATTAGTGTTCCATTACGATAATTTGCTACACAGTTCGTAGCACTCTGTGTCAAGCCAAGCACTAATAGGACCCGTCTATTGGATTAAGGTTCTCGCGTCTTGGTTTCGTTTCTTAATTAAACCGTGTCACTTTATTTCCTCGATATCGTTTAAGTAATTAGTTTGAATTGTTAAGCAAAATTTAACATACCTACTCAATATTTATTGTGGAAGCGTAGTATTCGAATAATACGTAGCTAAATTGTATTTCAAAGTAATCGAAAATAAAAACTTTCAGCGTTAACGAAAAAGACGATGCAAGCTTCATGACATTATTCTTCAGTTTGATTTCCGTTTCACCATGCAAAGTTTTTGTACTTACTATGATTTTGCTGTAAAATTTAAGCATTGTTTACGTAGCTTCATGCACATTTTAACAATTTCACAATCACTAGTTATGTCTGCAAGTATTTTGTAATTACTTTAATAAAAACAAAAATGTTAATTAAAAAACCCACGACACAGAAAACGTTAAGTAAAAAAATATTAAAAAGGTGATCTACAGACTGTATATAGACAAAACTTCGTTTTATCATAGCCACGCACGACCATTAATTAAAATTTTATTGTTTTAGTTCCATTTTAAGGTTAAATACAGTTATTTTTTTATTTTTTTTAATGGACCATCTTGTTAATTATTTTGTTATATTAGCGGCAGCTTCTTCTGGTGAGTTATCATTAGTAAACATATCTAAGAACGTAATCTGAAGTGATATCTGTTTATAGCAAAAAACTGCATCAAAATAGGACTAGCCGGTTTAGACAAACATATCTGCAACGCTCCTCTAGAAGCACAAAACTGCAAAACATATCCAAGGACTTGCTCTGAAGAATTATCTATATATACCAGGTGTCGAATTAAAATGGGCCCAACCGGTTTTTTTTTTTTTAGAAAAACATACAACTATAATTCACACTGGTGGCCATAACTGTAAAACATTTTAAAAACTTGCGTTATTTATATAATAAAAATAAAAAATAATGAATCAAAATCCCAGCCGCTTTAGAGAAACTTCTTTATTGCAGCGCCTCTTGTTACCATTACCCATAAAATATGTATGCGTACTTGCTTTAAAGTGACACGTAATATAAAAATTCGCATCAAAATCGGTCCAGTAGATTTTGAGGAAAATAGCAGCAACATATTATGCATATACATACATCCTTTTAATTCAAAAGTATATAATGCCTTCGTCCCATTGTGGGTAAAAAATTTCGGAAGAGAGTGTAAAACGTTCGAACCTTAAAAAAAGAAGTGGTGAATGTGCCAAAGTCAGTATATTTGATAAAATTATCACAACGAAAGCAAAATTCATAAAACAAATAAATAAGTTGTCAAGCAACTTAATGAAATTTTGATACCGATGAACCTGATTCGCTTTGTATTGTTGTTTTAATTGAATAAAAGTGTAAAGAACTTTCAGTACGCTTAAGGAGTGTGTCTACAACCAGGAGTTGCAACAATGAGAAATTTCACTCACCGACGAAATCAATACTTGTTCAGAATGTAGCACCATCCAAGTAGTACGAATCGCTCAACCATATTTTTATATAGGACGGGGAAATGCGACGCTCTGATCGAGAGCCAGGGTGGTCACGTTTCTAGAAATTTTACAGAACAACTTCAAAAACTATAAATAGGGGTACATAAAAAAAAACTGAATTAAAATTGGAAATTGATAAACATTCAGGTTTTATATTTTTTTTCTGCTTTTGAAAAGTTTTAGTTTAATAAGCAGGGGTGTGTGGGCGACAGGAACAAATGGCCGTATAGAACCTATTATAAGTACCATTTTAAGAAAATGTTAGAAATTCTATATACTTTAAAAATATTTATTTAAACTATTTTAAAATTATAAAAATAATCCGTTTAATGACTTATTATTTTGAAATAACGATTTTTTATGGGCAATACTTTTCTCTGTATGGTGCGTGGCCATAGGAGTGGTGATTTACTGCCATAATTGAGTATATCCAGTGACAGGTAGTCGTTATTTTGATACAAATTAACGTTGTTTTTTTTTAGGGTTTACTTAAATATTATTTATTTACTGGTTAGTCCATACTTAATCATTTCTATGACTTTGAAGTGTCGTGATAGCTCAGAGCGCAACGAACCTGTCTCAAATTTATAAGGCCCCATAGGGCCATGGTTCGAATCCGGGCGTGTACCAATGAGTTTTTCTGACTGAAGTACACAATACCACTGACACCGTGCTTCGGAGGGCACGTTAAGCAGTCGGTCCCGGACGCTGTCGATAGATGGCGGTCGTTACAGTTCCCAACCCGCAGTGGAGCAGCGTGGTGGACTTAAGCTCCAAGCCCCCCTGGGGGCTCCTCACCTCCCTCCTCACCCTGGGGGAGGCCTAAGCCCCTGCAGTGGGGTAAAAATGGGCTGATGATGATGATGACTTTGGTCTCTGACGATAAATAAATCAAACGATAGTTATTTCACGACGATAGAGCTTTAAGCTTTTGCAAACTGTGGCTGTTCGAACCTTCGTGGTATTGTATAAAGTACTGTCTAATACAATCCCTTGATAATAATCAATCTATTGTTGAAGTTTTGAGGCATTGGCTTATGGAATCACCGCGCACCGACGTGGTAAGAACGACGTAAATTATATTTGAGCATAATGCACAAAGGGAAGATTGGAAAACGTTTTGTAGTAAATATTGTTACGACGGTTTCGGTGTATGTTCAGTTAACTAACAGCAAGTTCTTTGGGTGTTAATAATTATTATTCAGAGACAACTTATTATTTCTTTAGACATAATTAATATAACATATTTTCTTTAGAACTTTGACATTCCTTGTCACTGTCACTTCAAATATCTAACATTTCACCTGAGAATGACACTACCTGACAAATGTTATGAAAAGCGCATTGTTTTATTTTATTGACGTTCGATCGTTATTCTTGTTTTCAAAATACTTTCATTAAATCAAATCCCGTCATTTATTTTTCACCGAAATTTCTAGCTTAAAACTAGTGATAGGAAAATATCGATAGTCGATATCGAAGACGTGTCCCTAGCATTATTAAGTAACTATTTAGCTATTCTTAATATTATTATTTTTTACATATGCCAATTTCCACGACATCCCACACATCTAGTACCAAAGTATGTAAGTATTATGCTTGTGTTATGGATCCTTTATAGTAGATAGATAAATATAAAAATATTTCACACCCAGACATGGAACAAATAGACATGTATTTGCACACAAATAGAATGACTGTTTGTGAATATAACTATGGAAATGTTAATTGATTTTTTTTCCTTTTAGTAACCGAATTAAATTTTTCTGAAAATATCTTCCATTTATCAATCCGATAGGTCCCTATATTTCAACAAAGATGACGTGTGGGTCTATACGTCCTTTTTGAACAAGCATATTTCCAAATGGTTAAGCATACCAAGTGTATTTTCATACGAAGCACTAAGCTACTAGTAAAACATACATCTCAATAGAATGAATATATAGTAAGTAAACAACGCAACTTTTTAAACTTAATCCGATGAAAGTCAAATCCATATCCATAAAAATATTTATATTTACACCTTTACCAATCATATTGTAAAGTAAGGAATTTCAAAATATTCGCCAACAAATCACGGTTACAGTTAACTCTATGGTTGGTTGTCACCGTAGGTACGACCCAAACATTCAAACAAAAATAAAGAAAGGATAAGCTATGAACGAGACTACTAGAACTATAGAGAACTGTCATTCGTCACATAACTCCAATGGGCTTAGACCAAAAATTTTAACACGTACTTTTTATATTTTTCAGTGTGCAAGGTCCCCGCGCACCGCTTTTCACCCCCAAGAAACCCCCGCGCGCCGGTTTCAACTCCCCGAAAATGAGAAATGTCACTTCGATACTGTGAACTGACATTTATAACTGCCAAAACTAAACGTTGCTATTAAAAAAAAATTTACTCTGTGGGTTTTTTACTGTGGAAAGCAGAGCTATACGCTCAACCGGCCAGATGACGTCACATGGACAATTTCAACGTCAGATGAATTTCCATAAATATCAGGCAAATTTCTAATTAGAAAAAAGTTACTCTAGAACCTTATTCCTTTTAATGTTAATGACCATCAGCATAACTTTAAAATTTTCTTCCAAGCCCGATTGTTGCCGGACCAAACTACTAAATTTTATACTAAATAATATATATATGTTAAGAGGTAGTTTTCAAAATTAGCCAATAATTGGCACCCTCTGACAGACCAAAAAGTAAGGAAAAAATATATAATACAATAAATACAATACAATAAAGTCTCAATTTATAGATTTCGAGTAAGTACAATCAGCTTGTAGTTTGCTAGATTATCTTAGATTATTCTTTCGACAATTGTTCTAGACGCTCAATGCAGACTGGCACTTGATTAACTTCACTTACCTTACCCAAGTTAGTTCTTATATAATAATCTCAGAAAATCGGCTTCAGTCAGAGCTTGTTGACCTAAATACGAAACTATAGTCGCGTAGCTTCTAATTAACTTACTAGAAGAGAAAGCCTTGGAAGTGGTAACATAATGCAATTACATCTTTATACATATAGAATACGTTAGTTTACTAATAAATTGCCTATAAGACAGAATTTTTTTTTTTTAATTAAAAATATTAACGATAATACTGGTAGAAGGAAAGAAGCGAATTATTCTATCGGTCAACTCGTTGCATTTTATTACTGTTTATTTTTTCCATTTAATTATAAAACTGATTTACTTGAACCATTTTTACTTTTTTTAAGTACCACCCGAAGATGTAGGTAGACTACTAGACTTAAATTCTAAAACATAACGGCAACAAAAACATTAACTTAAAAAGGATATCGAGTTTCATGTTATTAAATCGCAGCTACGAAGAATATTTTAAAAGAAGTGAGACAGCGCATGGCACAGTTAACTTTGGTTATACGCTTTTTTATTTTTCAAAATATTTACCTTTTAGGTCTATGCATTTAATATATATTTTTCCAAATTTTAAATACACTTCCATAAGATAGTTATATTTTTATTATTCATCCGGATAACCTAAAAATCATCTACCGCGGCTTCTAACGTATTCTCAAAATAGAATTTTTATTTTGTTCCAAGAAGTAAATATCTTAGTCGGAATTTATGTTGAATATTCCTAGTATCTCGTAATATCGACTAAACTATAAAAAAATCTGTGAATGTCGTTTTGTATTTTTTGAAGTTCTTCTTGTAAAGCCTATATATAAATAGTATAAACGTCAATCAAGCTTTAAGGATTAGATTTTATACTCTAACAAACTTATTACTTACCCGCACATTCCAAGGCGAGCGAGTAGAGAATGTTTCCAAGTAAGATAAATCAACATGAAATTAGTTTCCAGTGACAGAAGACTCATCCGTTGAAAATTCATTGCTTTGCGATTATCGATAGTTTGTAGCTAGGAATTCGTTTGAGTTACGGCACTTTATAACTTCGATATAACTTACGGCGTTTCAAGCCTTATGCTTAGCTTGGCTTACATGTGAACTTGCTGTCGGATTTGATCCATGCTCAGAAATTATAATGAATAACAATGAGGTTATATATATGTACTTGCGTACTAGAGAACGCATTCCACACAATGAAAAACTAGAATTCTGGACTTTACAAAATCGGTTGCCATCTAAGAGACGCTTGCAAATACTAAGCAAAGTTATAAAATTTACGTTATATATTTTATGTTGTGCTATTTAACAAAATGTAGCATTAGTAATAATTAATTTTTTTCATGCTTTTATTTATTTCTCTTGTTTGTATGTCTGGGTCAAAAGCAAGTTCATTTAGAGCAACTTCATCTTAACCACGAAGTTGAAATAATAATCAACGTTTTAAGCTCAAAAGTGTAGCTAGTTTTTAAAATATGAAATACAATTTTAAAGATTGAGGAGTCTAACGTTATAACGATTTATTATTATAAGAATACGATTTGATTTTCTATTTGATATAGGTACAGCTTTAAGCTTTCAACGCAAATATTTCATATTTTAATAGCTGTACTTTTGAGCTTTAAATGGTGATTATAATTTTTTAGGGTCCCATATCCAAATGGCAGAAAACGGAACCTTTAAAATTTCGTCCTGTACGTGTGTCTGTCTATCCGTCTATCACAGCTATTTTGCTCGGAGATTTTTAGCACTGTACAGTTGAAATTTTAAGGATAGGCGTACCGCTGTACAATGGTGTGCGAAATTACAAATTTTTTTTCCTCGAAGGTCGCCATACATTCATATACCATAGATTATAAAATTTCCAAAATGCGTTAACTGGTGGGGTACTTAAAGATAGGTCTTTAAAAATGATAAAGAACTCATGAAATGTCTTTTTTATTTAAGACATAAGTTTTTGAGATATGTCCTCCTGAAATCCTGATAAAAAGTGTATCCTCGCTTTAACTTTTTAACTATGGCGCGGAAAATTACCAAAAACATTAAATTAGTACAATTTAAAAAACAATTTAAACGAAAATTTGTTTGAATAAGACATACAGAGTAGTTTTTAATATATTTGTTTTTAAACTTATTAATTGAATTTCACTCATGCCCGTTCATCTCGGCTATAAACCCTTCGATGTGCGTGGCCCGATACGACTTATTCGATTTTTTTTATATTTAATTTCGTGTTTTTTTTTAAATAAAAGCATTTATATTTTTTTTACCTATATCTATTTTTTAAATATATCACGAAATTATACGTGATACTGACATCGGATCGACTAATTGGCTCAAGTTTCATGGGCCCAAGTTTGCATGGAATGCGATCTCTAGTACGCTCGTACATATAACTTCTTTGAAGTAAAAATGTCTATTCGAGTGATCGATGTGATATATCTATTGTACACAGACGTACAACTGTGTCGTCATTTGTGACGCCACAAAACAATGTAAATTGTCAGAAGTGGTCTGTCGCTTTTGGAATTATTCTACCTTATCACTTCAGGCCCAGTTTTCAGAATGCTGTATTGTCGATCAACTCGAATTCCAAAGCAAATCGACAGTTTTTGAAGTGTGAGAACCTTCTATTAAACAAGTTGAACTATTTGTTGAATCGAGTGAAATCGGGAACGTCCGACATTTTGTCTTCGTCGCCTTCGATTGCTGGTCAAAATGCCAAATATGAGTCAAGCAGTCGATTTACATCGGTAATATAGAGTCAGTAAATATCTAGAAATGTAAGACATTAACAACTCACTTTGCCGCTTAGATAAGGACAGTGTTGTTCGACCCACGCAAGTGGGGGTGGGTCTGCGCTGACGTGTTTAGCATTTGAAGTCACTACCCTTGAACACAGTACACTTACCCTCTGCTTCAAGGTTTTTTTTTAATACTTATGACTACTATTGTCTTTAATTGTTATGTTTTTTCTTGTAATTTTTGTTCATACGTCGCTGATTGCAATGACTGCTCCTTTTCGATTCCAGTGGGTGATCAAAACATTGTCAAACTTTGTAATTTAGAGACTTCACTTCATCAGCCTATTTTTACCCCACTGCAGAGCCTTAGGCCTCCCCCAGGAAGGAGGGGGGCTTGGAACTTAAATCCACCACGCTGCTCCACTGCGGGTCGAGGATTGTAACGAGCGTCATCTATTGACAGCGCCCGGGACCGACTGCTTAACGTGCTCTCCGAGGCACGGAGTCAGTAACAGTTTTGTACTTAAGTCAGAAAAACTCATTGGTAGACGCCCGGATTCGAACCATGGCCCTATGGCCTTAGTTTGAGACAGGTTCGTTGCGCTTTGGGCTATCACAACACTGTAATTAGAGACATTGAATATCAATTAAAGTTTATTTCGTAGACCTATTTAATGAATTTGTATTTACACATACGCGTTACTTATTTCTACAAACAAAGGTTTTTTTATTACAATTCAATGAGAAATTATATTGTCTTATACTTTTTTAGTAAGATTAAAAATGTAGAAAAAAACATAAAAACCGATTTCAAAAACATAAATGAAAAGTTAAAAATAATATCTTTATTTAAAGAAAAACATTAATGGGCGGTAAAGTATATGGCATAGTGTATATGCCATACACTTTACGATCAAATGGGTACTTAATATTTATCAGGTAAAAATATATTGTTTTTAATTTTTTAGATTTTGTTTTTATACACGGTTGCATTTTTTGTAAAATAATATTTAATTTTTAAAGTTTTAGTTGTAAGTAAGTATTGTAGTTTATTTGTATATAGTATGAATATGGCTTCTAAAGGGGCTGCTCAAATGAGACAGCGCCGTTCGGAGAAAATTGTGGAGAATTCGCAGTATTGTTCCTTTCCTCCTAACTTTTAGAAAGTACTTTAAATTCCATCCTCAGCTTATCAGCATGATATAATGACTCCCAAACGCAAACACCTAAATAACTAAAGAATAGAGCAGACACTATGCTTGCCTATAAAATTTAAAGGTATCTCTCGATTTCCTCGGACTCTATCAACAAATCCTGACTTCGTAACATTGGAACCATTTCAGGCGTGTACACTTCCAAAAAAAAAATTCCTATCGGTTCACAGTTGATGAAGAGTTAGTTATTGGTAAACATACATAAAAAACCCACACACGAATATAGAACCTTCTCCTTTTTAAAGTCGATTAAAAGTAAACTCTGACCAAAATATGATCATTACGCATTAATACGTAGTAATGACCCAATGTGTCGTTGATGCGATCTATGGTACAGATATAATATAACAAAAATTTCGTCATTTTGAATCTGTAGAAAAGCCAAATATTAACGAATAGCAAGGATATTTTTAATGAAAAAACTTTTGTCCTCTTATATTTCCAAGCGTATTTGCTTTATTGTCGGGCATTAGACAGGCATGTCAATAAAGGTGACATGTTTTGACACATACGTACGAACTTTTCGTAGGATGAGCTTTTAAGGATATTATCTTTTTAGGGTTCTGTAGTCAAATGTCAAAAAACGGAAACCTTATAGTTTCTCAAAGACCGTCTCTCCGTCCGCTCATCCATTTGTCAGCGGTTTTTCTCGAAAACTATTAAGTCTAAAATACGGATTAAATTTGAAAGTAGATGTAATTTATGAACTGTTACATAATGGTGTAGTGAAATTAAAAATAAAATTTTGGGGCAGTTTGGGAACAACAGAGGCCATACATTTAACTGGGTCGAAAAAATATCCAAATAGATTTTTAATTTAATTTAATTAATTTAAGATATGCACTCTTAATATCCTGATTCTTGTTATGTCACGTATCCCCCTCCTATATCACCTAAATCGTTGTTAAAAATTGCATACAAAATGACTTATATGGCATATAGATAATAAATTAAAACTTAGCATGTGCGAAACGATTACTTTGTAATGTTAATAAGAAAATTAAATTCGGCAATCTTCGAAATTTTTTTTTTCTTTTATTCATTTATTTCTGTTTTAGAAGTTTATTGTGAAGACAAATTACAAAATCCTACACGCACTTGGCTGGTTTCTTTTTTATCCGATCAATGTTCAAATTATCAGTGTAAATTAAAAAAAATGAAAATAGATCGTCTATATTTTTTTAAATTCACATTTAGTCAAAATATCAAAAATAAAATTTTATTTCGTTATTTTCATAAATGACTCGTTAGAAGGAAAATGTTCTAGGCTGTAACAGACCGAACGATTGAAACAAATTTAACACCAATAACTTGCATGTTTATTACTATGACAATGAATTGAACAGTTCATCGTTATTAAGAATTTCTATATAATGGGGAATAATGTTTCAAAAAGGACTTATTTTTTTCTCATTGATATCACATTCTTTCCCATATAATGATCATTATTTTTAATGAAAGTACAATACAAAATTTTACAAACACAGAGAAGACAGATGTGTTTTCGTCGTCGTAAGCATATCAATCGAACATGTCTATTATATTATGTGTGACATGAATATCGTTTCGTCTGTCTGTTTGTCTGTCTGTTCCGGCCATTTTCCAGAAGTTTGAATCGATTTTAATAAAACTTTGTATATATGAAAAGTAGGCTGCCACTGGCAGCCCATGGGCCACTATTTGTTTGTGTATTTGTCTGTCTGTCTGTTTGTCCAAGTTAATCTCTGAATCGTTCAAACCGATTTTAACAAAATTTTGTAGACATGAAGAAGGCGTTATCAGAAGTAACTTAGGCTTCGTTTTGTTTGTCTGTTTGTTTTTCTGTTCCGGCTGTTCTGCGGAACGACTGAACTAATTTCAATGAACTTTGTAGGCATGAAACGAGGTTGTATATATAATTTGAAAGATGAAAAGTGGCATAGGCATTTTTATCCCCGAAATAAGGCTCCGGTACAGCGGTGTAGTCCACGAGAGTGGACCCACGGGCGGAAAGCTAGTATTTTAAATATTATATATATGTCATATAAAAGAGGTTGCTGTAAGTAAGAAGGCATTATATTCTAAATAAAGTGATATAAAATTTATGAATATTTATGGATGCATAAATATTCATCAATTATATAGGTTTATCATATAAACTTCTTTATTGAACACAGTATGCCCATAAAAGAACGCTGCAGCCGGGGATATGCATCAATAAAATGTATTCATAAATGGTCAAATCATTCTTCTTAAGTGAATTACACTATAACATGACAAAGGTATTCTACGTTTAAGTTACTTATTGAGATAACGTCAAAAAATTACGTATTAGGTTATAAATTTTAAACATGATATTTTAATTGGATTTAGTAAAACATTTTGCAAAAAAAAATTTATGGACAAGACACTCGAAAATGGCTATTAAATTGTCAGTCCGACAGTCCGTCCGTTCGTATGACACAGTTTCATAGCGCGGCCATCTTGCAATTGACTCTGACAAAATTTTACAGCCACTGGTCTCTTGGTAAAGGACGTACAATTCTGGGGAGTAATTTTTAAATTTTAATCTTGTAAGGTTGTTTCCCATGCATTGAACTGAAGGATGATTTTTTGGCGCACTTCTTCCTTTGAGGTATCATGGGCCTGATAAAATTTAATGAAGTATCTAAAGAGGTTTTTCATTATTTGGGTGCATATTTTGCTAGATATGAGCTCTTTATATCATTAGAATTGTGTCCATCTTTAACTTTTCTATATGATAAAAAATCTGAAAAAATCAAGAAAGTTTCACTAAAAAACTGCTAAAAAAATTGTTTTGAACAAATGTTATCAACATACTTTATGTATGATTTAAACGTAGTTTGCTTGTAGAATATTATTAAGTACTGTAAGTTGATACGTGTTCGAGATGTCTTCGGCCGGTTTTTTTTTTCACAAAAGCGTTTAAAATTTCCATGGTAATAAATATGTTTCGAAATAAAATCATATAGTATAACTTTCTGAGACAAAGGTCAAAGAGCAACAAGACAGTATTAATTAGGCAACATGTACAAAAATTATGTTTGTATTATTTAATTCCTGAATTATTTAAAAACAAAGCCTGAACCAGGAAAATTATGATAAATAAAAGTAATTTACTTTGTGATATCTTTAATCATACCTATTTTATTTGCTTAGTCATTTTAAAACAGAAAATAAATACGAAATTGTTCTGTGGGCGCCGCTGTATATTAAACGTCGCTTAAGCGCCTACCTCGAAATACTGAATCGTAATAATTTATTGGGGAACAGAGGACGTCTTGAACGCAAATCAGCGGGATGCTCCCTCCCTGATACAGGTAATTTATTTTCTGAAGAAACTCACATTAATGTCAGGCCCCGAGCAATTTATCTTGTGGTAATTCGCGTGAAACGCTTATTGGCTGTCGCGGCGTTTGCGCAGATCACGTGATTTATATCTAAACGTTAATTATTTTTAGCGGATAGCATGCGACCCTCGCCGTCTCGCAACCCCCGAATTTAATACTGCGACTTGAATTAATCATCTTTTTCTTCTAGTTCATAGTGATAAATCACTTATTGAGAATGTTTCATTCCCTTGACGTTGTCATGTATCCGTACTGATGTAATAGAAGGTGTTGGTTTCGACGAATGTGTATATACAGTTTCCTAAAAGTAAAATGCTTCAAAGACCAAAACCTATACCCAATACATGCAGCAAACACACATTAATATTTTTCAAACAATATAAAATATATTCTTTTTTAAGGATTTGATTAGTCGACAGAAGGTCTCCAATGTGTTTTTATTTATTTAAATCTTAATTCGAAAGAAATAAAATATTTCTTATTTTTTAATTTCGCCTAGAGCTCCAACAAAGATAATGGGGTTATATAATAATGATATCATTATTTTATAGGTCAGTTGTGATATGATTCTGGAATATTAAATCATTTTTTTTTCTTTTTCGAGTAACGTTCGTCACTGTATATTAATTTGTTTCAGTGTTGTCAATTTGCTGGAACTTGGCGGCTATGAACGATTACTAAAAACAATTCAAAATTTGTATCTTTTATAGTTCTAGGTTGTGTTTCAAGCTAATAATAAAATAACCTGAAAGGATGTGTATCGCATATCATCTAGTGTCCGACCGAAACCCAATATTTTCTTTCGGCCGAAACCGAAAGCCGAAATATCGGCCAAAGTACGACGTGGCGAGCGTGGCAGACCTACCCTGCTCATGCTGTGAGATTGTTGCGACATGTTAAAATTTATTTTGGTTTGCACCGAAAATTACATTTTCTTTCAGCCGAAACCAAAATTATGCCGAAAGATGAATTTTTCTTTTGGCCGAAACCTAATTTCGGTCAAAAGTTTAAAAACGGCCGAAAATCTTGAAAACCGAAACCGAATATTCGGTCGGACACTAACTTCATTACTTGTTTTAAGCGATATTTGTAGTTGTAACATTTATTGTTGTAATGTAGTAGAAACCTTTCACATTTAATTCGAAAGTTTTTTTCGAAAGCGGACTTTGTTTCGGCGTTCAAATCAGACGAAAACCAAATGCTCCGTATATAATTAAAAAAAATTAATTGTATTCAATCAAAACTAATTAGAAGAAAGTTTACGTTCGTATTTATTACTGGGTCAAACTTATTAAAATCTGTCCGTTTCATTTAAGACGTTCTCATTTTCTGTTAATGAGAGAGTTTTAAAACAAAGCTGTTACCGTCTCAGTGGAAATATTAAGAAAGGCTACAAAAATACACTTGCGAAAGATTATTTTTCACACTAAATACAATCAGAGACTGATGATATCCCAAAAAATGTAAAATTTTGCATTTGTGTTTCTGCTAAAACCTAGACCAAATACTAGCAGAAGTAGCATGTACTAGCTTTGTATGTGTGCATCGTATAATCTGTTATAATTATGCTCTCAACTCATCTGCAATGCAGTTTGTGTCATGTTAAACTTATAACTAGGAAACGGCGTGTGCTGACTCGACAGTAGACATTTTAATGTCGCTACCGTGCCTTTATAGATGAAATGCTGGACGCTTTAAATTAGCTGTTGAATACAATAACCAGTATATTGTAAAGAGACCTTCAGCTTTTTAAGCTTTCATATAAATATATATACCTAATATATGTGGTAGCTTTTAATTGGCATGGCTGAACGTCGAATATAGCAATATTTTGTAAATAAGGTTGTTAGCTTCCAAAACAAAATAAAGTGTCTCATAACAAAAAAACGGAACCTTGATCCGATCACATTTGGTTCGTTGTTTTTTTCCGTGCCGCAGTTTCTTGCTTATTCTTTTATGAGGAACCAGCACCTTTTGAATGTGCCTTTGTGATGACGTTTTTCTACAAAGTAATAAATTGTAATGAATTCACTCTTATGACGTATTTTAAGATTATGTTACATAACTACGAAATAAAGACATTTGATTTGATTTGTCACAGAAGGTTTTATTTCAAAAACCACACAACGTAGAACTTAAGAACAAAGCCTAGAATCTATTAACTCAAACACACACTATTGATAATGTGTTTAAAAAAAAGTGTACCTAAAAAAATCTCTGTCAAAATCAACTTACGCGAAAATACTTTTCATTTTAATTTTATGATTTTCTATTCAACGGCGTTTGATAAACACTGAAAAAAATAAAGAAATTGCAATGAAGTGGATAAAAAAAGCTCAGATATTCAATAGACTTAGCTAAGTAATCTGAAATCAAATTAGTTGTTATAATTTATAATATATGACGCTTATCTGCAGTCTTGAATATACCTCAATTATAAAATTTTTAACAAAAAATGTATGCCTACAAACATGTATTATTTCTGAAAGGCACGTATTGCTTGAAATAAAATCATTCGAATGCAACTGTGTAACATATAAAGATTGGGTCACATGTATTGGTTTTAATCACAGACAAGTCAACCTTATAGACCACGCTTTGACAGGGAGTAACATTCACCAAGGCTATGTAGTGACACTACATAACTACGTCTCTTGTGAGCGGTCAGTTGGAAGCACGTCGGAAGCTATTAAATTGTCAATTTTGAACGAGCCAATGAAAACTAGCCGACCTCTCCCCGCACCCCGCCACTTTTTGGCGATTTCGTTTTCGTACTGACGTTTATTAAAGCGTGGTCTATAGGTTGACTGGTCTGTGGTTTTAATATATGATATTTCGAAACGCCGCTTTCTTGAAAATATAGTACTTTACTATATGTTTAAAAAAAGACAAGCATTCCAATTTATATATCTATTAATTTGAGCTAACATATAGTCACGTAACCTGGATCAATAACATAATATGGTACAACGGGAAATGTCCTTTATTTGGGAAAATGTTAACACTCAATGACACGCACATATTGTATTTCAACAATCAAAAATTATGAAATATTTCAACCAGTGATTTTAGCTTTGGAAATGTTTATTTAGAGGTATTGTTACAAAGAAGAACGTCGAAACTCACGTCTTGAAAAGATTAATACTTTGAAACTTAAAGGAACGATGTCAACGAAACGTCTGATGTTCGACATCAAATATAAAATCAGTTGTAATGTTTACGAAATATGCAAATAATGATGTTAATAAAACCCTTTATAAATATAGTTTTTTTTTTTATGTAATACACAAATTACTTAAATTTTATTAAAATTAGTTCCATTTCAGTTTTATTGTACGGGAACTGTTTGATTGTACAAATCTTGTCACAAATAAAATTACATATATCTCTTAACAACGTAAATTTGAAATTATGTCATAAAATATAAAAGTTAAAAACAAGAATTCAAAAATACACTTTTTTATAAATACTTTTCTTTATTTTTACAAAATCAAACCGTAGTTCGAATTACCATGTAGTGTTGGCTAGATATTTAAATCAAGTATAGGTATTATGTTAAATTTGTGGGAGTCTGCGATCCCGGCATATACGAGTAGGTTTTGTAAAAGAGGCAAAAGACGTTTATATCTTTCTAGTGTTATTTTAATATTTTTTATTTATTGTAATTTTTTTTACAAACCCCGGTTATCAAATTTTGTAATATTTGTTTTGATCAACACGTTTTCTAGTTATACATAATACAATATTTAATTTTGTTTGTTATCACTAATCAATTATCTTTAAAATGAATTTCATTTTTAGATTTTAAATTGCGAATTGTCATGCAAAAATGTCTGAGACGACTAATTTTAAAGGTTTCTTTATGATATGCATCAACTTTTTGGGAAAAATGATCGCTTTCGTATTTTATACGTTTCGTTGTGTCTGATCGAATAAAATATGGTATTATCAGAGATAAAACTGGATTATAAGAAAATTGCAACTTGTTTTGTTAGCCTCTAAGTAGAAGATCGAGTAGAAGTCAACTGTGACAGTTTAGTGATGAAGTGGTGACGGTACGGACCCTTAATTATGTAAACCTGAATCGCTCTTGCCCTGCTTTTTATGTGTATTGTACGGTATCCATAATTAAGTACTTATAACTAAATACGAATTTCCATTTTCTTTTTTCCCTCTGAATCTGAAAGAAAGCTATCTATATGATAGTATAGAGCCTAAAGAACGTTTATACAATGTTTCAGTTAAATCTATAAAATTATGGGAGCGTACGAATCAGTAGTAAACAGTACTATACATAATATCGTTTTATTTATCATAATAATATGTATGTCGAGAATCTGCATAACTTGTTCGACAGCCGCCTCTATACGCCCCAAACGACCGGAGTAAACATTTCAAAATTTACTGCGTGACATCCCACTAGTTTTATTTTTTCCTGTTTTTGGGAGAAAGCCAAATGAGAATATTCCATCGCTATTTGCGTACAAACAAGATATTTAGTATAACGACCCAGTTTCATAGTGAATGTCTTTTGAAGCAAAATACAAAAATCAATAGCTCAAGTAGAATTACGCCAGAAATTGCATTTAAACTTGCCAATCAGAGGGAGCGTCTTGTCAGTGCTATGTACTATATACGCATATTACAGAGTACATAATATAAACAGTAAATGCACCTGTACACCAATACAAAAAGTTACTGATCATGCTTACCTTGGACTAACAATAGACAACAGATTTAATTGGGCGAGACATATTGATCGAACATGCAACAGGTTACGAGCTATAATGGCAAAATTTTACATAATTATAAATAAGTTTCCCTACACCGATGGGGTAGACTGGTTCTCGAGTGGAGGCCACGTATGGGGAAGCGAAGCGTTGGACGCCCTCCGGCAAGGTGGACTGATGACCTGAAGCACCATACCGGGGGTAATTGGATGCGGAAGGCGGAAGACCGTGTGTGGTGGCGAGCCTAGGGAGAGGCCTATATCCTGCAGTGGAGAGACACGGGCTGATGATGATGATGATTCCCTACACTGTCCTGTTGACGATGTATAAAACTCTGATTGAAAGTGTTATCTCATATGGTCTAAGCAGTTATGGTAGATAATATAGATTTATCTAGAACTCGGATATGTTCGTAGTAATATTTAACTTTGAAATTCAACCTTTTCATACACATTTCTACGCTCGCAGGAAGGCAATTGGGATTTTTCTTTTAGAAATTTTGACACCTGGCGCTGCCTTGTCCACGCGGATGAGACGTTTCTTGAATTCGTGTGGAAAATCCAGACCAAAAGTGCTACATTTTTCCTGTAGAAAATTAGGAAAACGTGTAGTTTGAAATGTTACAATAAGCACTGAAAATTTTCCAACATTTCAAAAAGAAAGACTTTTGTCTGTTGGACTATCTTTTTAACCGACGACGGCAAAGCCAAAAGAATGGTTCGTCTGTCCCGTATGTACATATGTATGCATGTATGAATGTATGTAACTTATATATAAATATGTGTATATGAATGAACAGTGACTAGGTATGAATATCTAAGCGTGTGTTTGATAACCCTTAGCTTCGACATGTTCATATTGACTAGGAGAGTGTCATAGGTTTGTTAAAAAAATCCGTGCTTTGTTAAAAATGCACCCGAATTGGTTTCTCTTAGGATAAATTAGAAATATTTTCATTTATCATTGTTTTTGTTATCTTAACCATTGTTTAAAGTTAAGACAGTAAAAACTAGGTCCATTATAATACTAGTAAACAAATAATCACGTCCTCTCGTAAGTCGGTACTTCATTATTCTTTATATCCCGTGGTTTACGATCCATAAAGGCAGTTTAAACCCCGCGTTTGGTAGTTAGGGTTGCCATAAATTTTTGACCTAATACGAACAAATTTCTTGTGGTCAACGTCACGTAAAAACATAAAAAAATTAAGTTATCTTTTTAATTTTAAAAGTGTGCTTAGATGTTCATTTTTTTTTTTTATATCTTTGGAATATTGCATTTTAAAATTATTAAAAAAATATTTAAGTGTGTTATTAATAAGTTATTTGATTTGATATGTCGCATGATGTACTTAAAATAAGTTTTTTTTAATATGCCCAAAACTATCCCTCACAATTGGGTCAACAAACTCTTTGTATATATTTAAACTCGTACCTATTTAATTCAATTTTTTTTTTCTTCCTGGAAAATCGTAGTAAGCCTAAGCTATGACAGACAGACAGACACTAGAGTGATCCTATAAGGGTTACGTTTTCTCATTTCAGATGTACGGAACCCAAAAAAGAATAAAAACTCATCATAAACAAAAATCATGACTTTTATTCAGACTTCAATTGGTATAAACAGAAAACGCCATAATTAAGAAGAAGAACGTATTAACTTGACCAGCTATAACTCGTAAACTAATGAGGATTCCAACTGCCAATTTCTACCAACAGAGTGCGAATCGTCGACATGACCATTGATGTATGTCACATGTATACAATTTCTAACAGCTTTTGTTATTATACATTATTTAAATTTATTATTTAGTAAACAAGATACGCATGTGTATATATTAATCTACCTGCTCTGCTGTTTTAAAATAATATCACGTAAATTGCTCTCCAACAGTTCATACCTGCAAACAAGGTCCGTTTTCCTTCTAGATTGAATTGCTGTTGAATACAATGTATTCAACAGTATGTCTGTGAATTAGTATGATTTTGTTCTAAGGATTTAACAGTGAGGACTAAAAAAATTCAACAGAAAACACCAACGAATTCATGGGCAGTTAGTCGTTTGATATGACAACAGTCGGATCGCCACTGGCGCCATCTATACTACACTTTACTTTTGGAACTCCATTGACCTTAGTTAATTATGACAATTTTCATATGTTCATACTAAATGCTAGTATTATAAATTTTCTTGAAACTTTTTAATTTATTGCGGCGAAGGCAATAAATTAAAAAGTATTGCGCGTACGTAACTATATTGATAGGAAAATATGTGAATGGATGGTTTAGCGTATATTTAAATATATAGATGTAGTTGGGTATGTGAACATTACCTTCTATAGGCTACACATTTATACGGTTATAAAATATATAAAAATTCAACATGGCGGACGCAAAACAACATAATGTACCTACCGGGGGTCGATGTTCCCGTTGTCTGTTAATCAAAACATAAACTTACAACATAGACAATATGGAGTACAAACTTTTATGAAGTTTTAAGAAATTTACAAATATTTCAAAAACCATTAACTCATTGAACTCCCATTTTGGTCATGATAAAAGCACTGTCTATTGACATTCTGTGGAACACCATAGAACAGATACAGAAATTATTATTATACGTTGATTCTAATCACACAGACGATGCAAGGATTTTGTTTTGTGACACGGATATTATTCCCACGTAGAAAAATGAGTGTAATGGCGCGTTTGTTCAATTTATTAACCTATACACTACACAATAACCCAATTTGGTCAGATTGAAAGTCACGAGCTATTTAATTAACAGAGACAATTGATTGATAGTGATTGATGACAAGTTAAAGGGTTCAAATAATATCCCTATATATTATTTCTTAAGAGTATTTTTTGTCATCACGTCTTTGGTGCAGGAATATTAGATGAATTATTGTTATAGCTATAATAATAAAAGGAAATAAGAAATGGAAGGTATAAAATCGAGTAAGAGTAGTATTATCTACTGCAAATCCTCCCCAAATTCAATTTACCATTGAAACTCTTAAATAAGGATCTTTTGAAGATTACTTTCACCGCTAATAGGTATAAAAATAAACTAACAGTTATAGACCGAACCAAGCAAATTGTTTGCTTGGCTCAACTAGCATTGTGTATTTTGTCTAAGACAAGATTGAAAAATAGCATGTAGGTGTATTTGGGATGTGACGTGGTATTTTATTAACTAGATATTCTTCCCTATCAGAGATAATAGTATATTAAAATTATTTTATAAATTGTCGTGTGAAGTTGTAAAGAACAATCAGAAATATAATTTTTGTGCTATGTAGCTTTTTAGCTAACTGTAGTGTTAACGAAATTCGAATGATTGTAAAATAATTATATTATTCAACAATCGGGAACGCTATTCCTGTAAAATAACAACAAAACGAGTTTTCAGGGACGCGCGGACGTAGCGAAAATTGATGGGAAAGCATTTGATTGATGTCTCTTGGGTATGAAACTGAAAACACATTAATTTCAGGTGAAAAACAAAATGTCATTACAGGCTTCGTGTGATCACACCAAAAATTTCAAATGTATACACACAATCGCAATTAACTATGTTTATTTTACAAATTACTTTATTTGACGCGGAATAATTTAGAAATATGTACATTGCGATCAATCAACATTTATTAGAAAGTTTTTCAGGTTGTTTTGAAACGAAAGCTAACACTCCAGCGCTCAACAACAGATGCGACCATAAATTCAACTCAATTGTCAACTCGAAAGCAAAGTTGACAGTCTTTTAGAACCTCAGTGACTAACACAGAATAGGGTTTGGCAGTTTCTTTCAATCAGTCTAGTCACGAAGTGAGTTTTAAAATAAGGTCCAATTGTATAAAAAATTTTTGCTCACTCTGTTCGGAAAATATTTAGAAAAAGTAGTTTTCATGATGTTTTTCGTTGACAAAAATTTGCATTTGCTAGTAACAAAATACGAAGAAAAAGCATCTGAGATTTTTGGCAATTCCCTACTCAGCAAATGTAAGCGGTGGTGGAAATCGGAAAAAGAGGAAAAACGTGACGAGGCTTGGCTGTACGTAGTCCAAACTTATAGAGCATGTAGAACTAACGGTTACCGAGAAAAACGTCATTAAAATTTATTTTTTTAGAACTTATCTTATTTTTTTTAAACTTTTTGTTTACTTTGGTAAGCTCTACACGCTCTGTAAATTTCGACTATGTTCAGCCGAACATCTTGTATATAATATTATACTATATCTTCGGCTGAACGTAATCTTAACCTATAGACCGTGTAGCATTCACCAAACTAAACACAAAGTTTTAAAAGAGCAAATGGCGCAAACTGACGGTTACCGAGAAAAACTTGATTAAAATTTAGTTTTTCATCAATCATCTTATTTTTTAAATTTTTATTTATTTTGGTAAGCTCTTTTAGCTCTATATTAGTTTGAACTACGTTCATCCGAACACCCCGTATGTATACACCGTTTTCACTATACCACGAAAACTAAATCTCATGAAAAATCTAGCTTCAACCCAGAAATCAAACTCACATAATGCCCAAAACTCCAAAAACACAAACACAAAAATCAAGAAACCAAAATTACCAATCACTAGTCCTATCATTATAGAAAGTAATTTTTTTATGCTGGATAATATTATTGTCTAACTTTAAACATTGAGAATGTTTTGAAAGAAATAAGCCAGCAAAAAAGAGGGAATGACGTCATATAAATGGCGTCGGAATTTAAATGAAATGAATGATGTCAATATAATATCGCAGTTTACAAAATAAGTTTTAAATCTTTAACCATAAAATTTCAATTATATTAACATTAACATTAAGATACTCATATCTTACAAAATATAAATAAAGTGATTTGAAAAGAAAAAGTCCTGTGCTTAAATGTATATTTTGATCTCTCGTAAAAAAATAGAATAGGTACATATATGTATATATATCGAGTGTTTTCCGTGTATGCGAAGATGCGCCAAGCATCTTTTGTATGTTGTAAACATGAATATAGAATTACATGGATGCGGCATCCCCACCGTGGCAAATGTTTGTGACGAATAGTCACATTATTCCATAGTCTTAACAGGTTTTACTTTTGCCTCTCTTTGTGTTTACATGCAATTAAGCCCATACCTAGCTATAGTGACAACCGACTTTTACATAGTGATTTATATATTGCAAATGCTTAAAAAGACCTAAAAATTAAACTCAGACGGTTCTCGTAGTAGCATGAACACAAAAAGTAACCCACATATCTAAGCAGAAAAGCCCCGACGGACGCTGTAACCGAGATTGGCCGCACGATAAATTGACGATACAAGATAAAATCTCGTCGGACGTTCTTCACACGCGCCGGGGGACATCAACACTTGCTTGCGTGAGACGCTTTTTGGTTATACGACGGTGACAACCGACAATGTATATCTATATCGAAATTAGATTAAATATTGTATTAGCTATGTAGAAAATCTGTATAAATTTGTAAGAATAAAACAATGTCTATTTGGTTGTTATCGTGTAGATTAATTGATTTGACTGTAATTTGGCGCAGAAGTTTTTTTTTTGTTCTGAATAACATCTAGACCAGAAAGCTTTTAGCATTTCTACCATGTTCTGGTTAAAGACACTGAAAACATCACTATCTCATTATATTACGTACTCGTAAATGACGCATCTATGACAACCACTATTATCATTATAACCATTAAGCGACCCTGCCTACGAATCAGAGGTCTGGTCAGTATTTATATGATGAGTATTGATACTGGTACCGAGTCTTGGTTGTTATATGTATGTGGTGTCTTCGCTTGGTACCCAAAATACAAGCCAATGCTTAGTTTGGGGCCTAGACGTTGTTGTGATGTATACAATAATAATATTATTATAAGTGTAAAATAGTATAAAACGTAGGGAAAAGTATTAAAATATGACCAATAGAGATTTCTAAAGAAAGGTTTGACCATAAGTGAAAGGTAAAAAAAGGAAACTGTTTCCAAATATTTTTATTGTTAACATAAAAGCTAATCAATAGCTACTTCACAAAAACAAATAATCGGTTGACAAACAGAGGATAAAAACCTACTGAACTGTCTAACCTATATATGTATATATTTTATATATAGTGTTCTATATACAAGTGTTGTAGCGAGTAAAATAGTGAATAGCTATTATTAATATTTTACGGTTGTGATACTCCCAATGTCGTTCAGTACGTGGGACGATAAACCGTCCTCTACTCTCCAAAAGTAAAATACGCAGATATCATTGCTTAAACTACCAACGCGCACTTTTTGGGATTTATACGTATTAGTTCGGTGGACTAAATTAAATTGAAATTCTCTGAAATAAGGAATAAGCATGTAACGCAAAGACCATTTAAATATTATTTTTCTTATATTAATTTTGTAGTAAATTAATAAAATTAATATTATTTTATTTCTTTCCTTACTAACTGCTAATTTCATCAATTCGCAACGCCAAAATTACGCAGCATTTTTTAATTTAATCAAAACGAAAACTATCGACTATCGAAAGACGTATGACCGGCGTGGCCGTGTGTGATGCCACAGTAGGCACATTTGTATTAGACCGTTTATATACGTACTTCCGACCATTAGTACATAAAACTTGAATTTGTTGTTCTCGGAAAGTGTTTTTTACATTACTATAGTAGATTGTGGTAGAGCAATCCTTTTTATCACACTTTCACACCCCTACTGTTAGAGTATACCCCAAAGACATAATGAAGCTGCGACAAAGAAACGCTAAAATTATGAAAAAGTAATTTAAATACCGATTAAAATTGTACATAAAAACATCTGTAACATCTATTTATATATAGGATTATTTCGCAAATAACACCATAAGAGGGGCGACAAAATGATCTCGCAACCTATTATTTTATTTCAAATTTAACTCATTTTACATTTATTAATTTTTAATACTCTATTTTAAATATATAAAAGTAAACGACAAATATGTCACAATGTTATTGGTCTCTTTCTTTCCTTTAGGTCTCTTCTTATAATTTTAGCAAGACCCGGGCCTTAAGGAGTTTGACACATAAGCCCATTACGTTGGCTCAGTATGGGTTAATAGCTGTTAATCTTCAGTGTCACAAAAGTTGTAATGTTGGCGGAGCTTGACTCCAGTATTCTTTTTATCAAAATGCTTAGTCCCTTGTCTACTAGAGCCTAGTGACCTAGTGATGAGGAAAAAAGTGTTTGCAACTTACAAAAATATAAAAGCTTTGAATTTGTCGTCGTCTTTTGCATAGGGACAGTAGAATACACTAAGCAAGCCAGTCCGAAATGTGAGCCTCAAAAGAAAGAAACGAAGGATAACTATACCTCAAATTATACAGAATTATACTAAGTCCATTTTTTTAATTTTGAGCATCCGCAGTCAAATGAATGTCCTAATGTTGTGATTGTGATTGAGTGTCCTAATGCAAATGCGACATAGAAGTAAAATAAGGAGAAAAAATACTAGGTTATTTCCCTTACTTTGTAGGGTTCCGTAACCAAAGGGTAAAAAACTGGACCATATCACTGATACTCCGCTGTCCGTCTGTCTGTCTGTCTGTCTGTCCGTCTGTCTGTCTGTCTGTCCGGTCTATCACCAGGCTGTATCTCATGAACCGTAGACAGTTAGATTTTCACAGATGATGTATTTCTGTTGCCGTTATAACAACAAATACTAAAAAAAATTGAATAAAATTAATATTTAAGATGCTTCTAGACAAAAAACGTGATTTTTTTGCTCGTTTTTGCTCGATATTGATGAAGGCAGCAGATAAAAATATTCTCAGAATATTTAGTTATATATTCACCTTAAACATAAATACTCAAATTAAAAAAAAAAAAAAAACAAGTATTTAAGGGGGCCTCCCATACAACCACAGACCAGTCAACCTTATAGACAACGCTTTAACAGGGAGTAGCATTCGCCAAGGCTATGGTAGTGACACTACCATAACTACATAACTACGTCTCTTGTGAGCGGTCAGTTGGAAGCATGTCGGAAGCCTATTTGTCAGCGATATTGTCAATTTTGAACGAGCCAATGAAAACTAGCCGACCTCTCCCCGCACCCCGCCACTTTTTGGCGATTTCGTTTTCGTATTAAAGTTTATTAAAGCGTAGTCTATAGGTTGACTGGTCTGTGCATACAACATACGTGATTTTTTTATATCGTACGGTGTATGAAACCCTTCATTGCGAGTCCGACTCGCACTTGGCCGGTTTTTTCTCCATGCCTAACCGTCACATTTAGAACTTTATGAAGCTTGTCTACTCTAATTATATTATCTCTATGGTCTTATGACCATGTGTAAAAACGCCTCTAGAACGAAACATTTACACCAAGCCCGCCTATGTGACGAGTCACTGCTCAGCGACATTAGCCTAATGGCTGCTACGGCGTGATACGGGAAAAAATATAATGACTAAGCAAAACGTCGACCTTAACATTCGCTTTTTGTATGCACAGCAAGAAATATATAATGATCACAAAATTCGATCATCGGAGAGCGAACTGCTATACAAACGCACATATCCTGATGCGAAGGTATTTAGTAGTCCAATAAATATTATGAAATTAAGATTTTGCCTGTCCATTCACTATAAAGTATGATTTTAAATTCTGTAGGTTCAATACTTGACCATTCAAATAGATAAACGTCGAAGAAATTCTAACTCAGAAATTCACATATTGGTTTACAATTACATAATATAACTTGCGGTCGTACCCGGCTTCGCCCGGGTGGGCTACGGAAACGTTCCTCTTCCCGTTCCACGCATTAGTACATTGCACCCGTTCGAAGTCAGGGTGGGTCGCTAGTCCAACCATATATATTATCTTTACACTATGGTATCATCGTCATCATTCAAACAAATAAATCCTCTGGCGCGTCTTTCAACAAGTTTGATTGCCATAAAAAGCTTATAGTAAGTTAACCTTAAAAGACACACATATGCTGTTGCGGACTTTTGGTTAGAACTTTTAAAGAGGAACAATTCCGTAATGCATAATTTTTGCTTAACATCAACCGTTTACGCAACGCGCGTAACGGAAGCTCTCAAAAAGAATAATTTTTCCTGTTTTTGCAACATTTTTCATTGATGCTCTGTTCCTATTGGTCGTAGCGTAATGTAATAAGCCTATAGGCTTCCCCGATAAATAGACTATCTAACACAAAAAGCATTTTTTAATTCGAATGGATAGTTCCTGAGATTAGCACGTTAAAACAACAAACAAACGAACGAACGAACGAACAAACAAACTCTTCAGCTTTATAATATTAGTATAGATATGTTACCGCAGTGGAGTAGCGTGGTGAATTTAAGCTCCAAACCCCCTTCTCACCCTGGGGGAGACCTAAGCCCCTGCAGTTGGGTAAAATGGGCTGATGATGATGATCAAAAAGACATAAATCAACATTAGAGTGTATATGAAAAACTAAATAATACGAATTCTGAAAACCGTACGGGCAAAGTAGCGGGCAATAACTTGTGTTCCTATAAAATAATGAATCACCGTGAAGTGACTTACCCCTGCATTGTTCGCTCAAGAATCGCAACGGCTGGGCTTTAAGTCCCCGGATGTCGTGGAAAGAGGTTGCATTATTCTTGAGATGAAATATTGATTCGTCTTGGCTTCAAGTTAGGATTGAAATATACAAAAAAAGAAAAAAGCGTATACTTATTCTGAGCATGTCCGCATTTCTGTTCTTTACAAGTAGATGGAAAGCTATTTCGTTGAGGTTCTTAAGGAAAACTTAACAATTTGCGAAAAAAGTGAAAAATGTAAAATCGTATGACTGTAGTGGTGCTACTGTTTCATTACCCAAGCTTTAAGTGTTTGTCTTATCATGAAAAGAAAGTATCAGGACTTTCAACATTTTCAATGTGTATCAGCTTCTTTCGGTGTAAGAACCTTTAGGAAGGAACGTACGGGTTAGTGTTGAAATGTGTGCAATCGAAAGAATTTCATATTATAAGGTTGTGTAAACAATTTTAAAAGGAAAAGGTTGTAACTTTAATAATACTAAATTATGTTGTATAGACACAAGTATAATATTATATAACGATTCCCACCAGAAATTTAAAACAAATTATTATTTCTTGTATGTTTTATTTATGTTCTCTTGTTATTATCGTGTTCTTTTGTGTAATTATAGTGAAAATGTTTTTTTATAATTTACAATAATTTGCTTAAGAAAACCTTAAGAAAAAATTATAAAAATCTCTAAGAGAACTATCTTCTACAGAACAGTTTTAGAATTATGAGGATCGGTTCATAAATATTAGAGATACAGTGTCTTAAAATTGGGTTAGTGTGGCGAGGTGTAGTCTTACGTGGTTCTTTTTCTTACAATACTGTGACTACAAAGATATGTGAAGTCTCAAAATGTGGAAAATCGAAATGACTATAACATAGTGGAAAAAATTTAAAGTATAACATTTTGGAAAAGTAAAACGTGAGCGCTAATAATGTCAAGCTTTTCCACTTAAATTCGATTTAGATAAAAAAAAAATAATAAACTCTGAAGTAATTATATCGTACAGGATAATTTTCGTAATTAAGAGGAACTGTTCATAAAGAAAAATTGTGAATCAAATTTAGATCGAGATGCTGTATAGTTCGGACTAGGTAGTTCATAGCGTTACCGCAGTGAATTTGCGATCTTTTCCGTATATGGTAATCCATATACAATTATAAGAAAATCTTAGACTTTTCGTGTCTGTATATTAACGATTCTTGTAAAAAAGACACGAAAGATAAGTAATAGAACGTAAAATCCATTTTCAGAATTTAAGTCTGTTCGTCGGTTTGTTTGTTCGTTTGTACGCGCATCACGTAAAAGCTACTCATTAGATTTAAAATATAATAAGTGCAAAATGTGAAGCTTTATTTTGAGTAACATTAAGTTTTTATTTTACTAAAGTCGACCTACAAAGTCAAAAGATATAACAAAAATAAGTTCAGCCGCCGCCGTGCTTTCCGTGCGGGGTATGTGTTGCGGGGGAGCGTACCTAATATAAGTGAGCGAACTTTTATTAGGCATTGAATGCGTCATTATCGAAAGAATAGAAACTGTCCAATTAACGAATACCAAACCAAAACAGAAGTGTAAATTGTTTATTAATACTCACCAAAAGACAGGCAGAGACACGTTGCGTCTTATAACCGGCTAAGATAGATTTTTAAGCCCACACAGACGAAGTCGCGGGCAAAGCTGTAGATTAATTTGCAATGCTCTTTGGTAGTTGCGATGAAAAAGAAATAAAACAGTGAATGTTAGTCGTTGCGTAAACCGAAAGTAATAGAAAACGCAAGAGTGATGTGAAGAGGGAAAGCAGAGGACAAATAATTCAGTAATGGAAAAGATGATATGATTCTGAAATACAGAGCGATATGCCAAGGGATGGTAATAAATTATAGACGAAAATGTGAATGGCAAAATTTAACTTTGTATGTAAGTAATGTACACGAATGTTATAGGAACGTTAAAACTACCAAGCGACAGCTATTTAATTGGGACTAGAAACTTGAAATGATGTTCCAGAAAATAACGAAAAACAATTCTAGTATGTCTAAAGAAAGGTTTTTCAGGATTCTACTCCTAAGGGAGTAAAATCAGTTTTGAAAATTTCGGACGCATTAAAAATCTCAATATCTATAGGTGTTTCCTATTTTTGTTTTATATTGAACTGTAATAATCTAATGAAACTAAGAAACTATAATGATAACATTAAAACTATTCTAGTGTCCATTATTGTATGTGGAAGTAGTCTCGAGCGGTACAGCCTGGTAATTTTTATTTCTACACAATAGCGACAAGAAAACACTCCACAGTAAATCCTGTAAATAATTATATTTCTACTACATTCAGCAAATCTCTTGAAACGGTATAATTCTTTTCAGGATGTGTGGTACATGTGGACGGCCGTCATACCTTATTTATTTCCGTGACCCACTTTCGGGACACTGCACAGTCTCGTAATCCCAGACTTGGGAGTATGCGATGGCTTTGAATTTAAGTTTAACTCAGAAATCGTAGGATTTATGGAAGAAATTTCACTCGTATACAGAGATTAATATATTTTACGAAACCCGATATCAGGATAATCTACTTTGGGTTTCCAAAGTATACACATGACATAAATTCGGTTAAAACGCGAATGTATTTAAACGTTTATAATTTGATCAGCGAAAGTGATACATGTAGGTTAGTGTGGATTTTTAAAAATCCTCTTTTATGTAAAAAAGAGGATTTCTATTTGTTTCAGAGGTAGGCTTCTTGTACTTTCGTATACAAGTTTATTAGAAAATATTTAAAATACGATGGACTGATTTTCGTTAAACTTGTTTGATTATTTCTTTTCAAACTTGTTTGTTAGACGATTTTCCTCCGTTCGCTTGCTAGATTAAAAAAAAAATATTATATGATAATAAAATAAAAAAAAAATATTTAGGTTTATAGTCAAAGACTTAACTTTGAGATAGATGGATAGATGGGGATTCATTTTGAAAATTGGTTAAAAATTTCACTCATCATTAGTAGGATGAAATAGTAGGTTAAGATTGAAATATATACTAAATTTTTAATAAATTTTATCGCAATTTACGCATCTCAGAATTTAAGATTATAAAAAAAGTTATAATGGAACTGAAATTGAATGAAAAAACTCCCTAAGTTAATTTTGGGGAGTAAACTGTCTTCGTATTGGTTTTAAATATTAAATTCGGTATATGGACCTTCAGTAGGCATGTTTTTTAATCTAAAACTATTTATGTGACCATAAATCGAAGTAATAGATTACTAACCGCCAAAAAATAATTCGAATATGTTTAAAGTAAAATTTTTAAATATAATTACATAAATCCGAATCAGACTATGACCATATTTTAAATATTCCGTTTTTTTTTTAATTTTTAATTTGCTATTCTGAATATAGCCAAAGGATAATTAAGGAAGTTGACGACAGGAGATTAGCATTGCGAGACTAATCATTGTGATAAATGACCCATCCGTGCGGATCTCAAAAACCGTTTTAACTTGAAAGGGCGTGGGGGGAAAGAGTGCTCGCAATGACTCCATTGTTCTCTGTGGCCGATTCTCCACTTTAAGCAATAAACTGTTTTATCCAATCGTAAATCTTTTGCGTTAAACAAAATTCACCCTTACATTTAAGTACGCTCGGAGCAACGGATAAAAAACATTATTCATCTATATTACGCGGCTTAGAGAGAAGGAAAAATGCGTGACTCAAAGTCAGTCTATTACTTAATTTTGTTGAGAGTTTCTTCAGAGAGCTCGAAATATTTATGTTTTATAATACAGGGTTTGAAATGTCACGTTTAGGTGAACTTTAAAAAAAACTTAAAATGAAATCACTCCGTGATAGTTGGAAACATGAACTGTGAACAACTTATCCTATGACGTCATTATTGGTCATCTAGTCTAGCTTTGCCATTAATTCTCCCATAAATTACGTTTTTTCTTTTTAATATTCAAAACCTGTTGATATTATTATCTAATTACCTTTAAAAGTAAAAAAACTTACGTAATCATTTTACAGATTAACAAAATCCATATATGTAATGAAACGGTGCCTGGATTTTAAGCGTTCTTATTGTGCGTTTTCATTGAAAATACTTTTATAAGATATTGAACTTATTGATTATATGTTGGGTTTTTAAGAAAAGTTAAAAAAAAAACGTTAAAACCGTTTTTATTGACAAGATAATTACAATTACCATACTAAACGAGACAAATACTCTACTCTGGAGAGTAAAGACTTGTTCGTCCCTCTTGCGGTGGAAGATGCTGGCTGTTGGGGGATTGAAGCCAAACGTTTCGTCGCGAGCATCGGCCGTCGTCTAAAAGAAAGGGGACTCGACCCCCGTTCCGGTTCCTTCCTGGTGCAAAGAATTGCCATTGCAATTCAGCGCGGCAATGCGATGAGCGTCATGGGCACATTTGCGTCGGGGGCGACGAGGGGTGGATTATTGGATTAGTTTTATTTTTTATTATTATTATTTTTGTGTATTACTTCAGTAGGATAGGTTAATAATATATCAATTGCGATCTTCAACGAAAATTTATGAAATTACCATACTTGAGACGTCTTTATCGTAAATTAGGTCAGATAAAATTTGGGCAAATGCATGTATGTAATTATAATTAAATACAAGAAATGAATTTATTTAAATTCTACAATGTAATTACAGTAAGTAGCAGTCGTCCCATCCCGATTTTAAGGGTCCCGAACGGGACGTCAGTTGCTCCGATTATTACTTGACAGTTCGTTTGACAGTGACAAAAACGCGATTCACTAATGACGTCAAAGGATTTTGCCGATCGAAGCCAATTATAAGCGCAGTGCCTAAAATGTAAAATGCCATTGCAGCAAATTGCCTAACCGTCAATGCCTAAACATTGTAACTGCCTGTATGATATTTCGTCTATAAATCGAAATGCCTAAACAGCAGTATGTGTTCTGTGGCAGTATGTCTTTCCGATGTCTAAGCTCATTTACTTGAAACCTCTTTTGTTGTAACTCGATCATACTATAAATAAAGAACAACGAACGTTTTCTTTATAAAAATATATAAAAACTATTGCTAGATACTGGTACTTAAAAAAGAAAAAACAAATTATTTTATGTTTGAAATCTAGTGACACTGAGATTATCATATTTCGTATTTTAATAGGCCAGGTTAAAATGATAAATTCATATTTAAGCCACATTAATTAAAGATTGTAAATTAATACTTTCAACCAACATTATACTCACTATACATTATAGGCAATCTGCTTCCTAGGCATTTAGTATTTATAGACACGATACAATGTAGACAACCTGCGACTTAGTCAATTGACATGTTAGGCATTACTGCAGCATGCATCAGGAACATCTTACTTTTCAAGCACTATGGTTATAACTCATCGAAGCCAATACGAATTTCACGTTCTAATTCTCTTCAACCTCGGAATCCCAGGAAGCAATCAAGTCAGTGTTGTCGCTATTTCTAGCATATTTGCTCAAGCAATCAAAGACATTACGTTTGTTTTCTGACCTTAGCATCCACTAAAAAAGTATTTTACGAAATTATACCCTTAAAGGGCGAAATAGGTGGCAGAGAAGGGGTAAATTTGTATTGATATACGTAATTTTTTAAATTAAATGCATGAAAACTGGTAAGTGTTTGTACGACAATTTCACGATTTTTAAGAAACGCTGAAACATGTGTAGATATATATATATATATATATATATATATACATAACCCTATTACACAAAACGCAATATGTATAAACTCTCCAACTGACGTTTCCGATACGCATGCAAACATCTCGTGCTATAAACAAAAAGGTAAAATAGTGCTAGAGTAATTTTTTACTATATTTAAGGCGGCATTATTTTTTGAATTCACTGTACGGTATCGAATACAAGTAAAAACCCAACTAGATGAAAGTGAGTTAATTCACTTCGTTTTGAAGTGACAGTTCTGCCCTATCACGCTTCTATATTCCATAAAAAAATTTTTATCAGGAAGCTGACATTTTACTAGGAGAAGAAGGACTAGGGCTCCCAAAGGAGCTCGTGAATGCTTCCGTGACCGGACACTTCTTTGGGGAATAAGCTAACCTTCGATTCACCTAAAACGCTGAGTCAATTAGTAACGCAGATTTTTCAACAAGGTAAAACCAACTTTATACAGATATACAAAACCTGTTGAAATGCGATTTGATATCCTATGCCGAATAAGTGTTTGTTATTATCTCAATTCTTTGAGTATCCAGTATAACGCATGGCAGGTTGTTCACTCGTTTAATTCGCTAGACATGTTTTAAAATTGATTAAATTAATGAATATTCACGTAAAATGTACCTAGCCTAAATTATAAACTTGGCGATATCTCACTTATGTGTGTGTCGTTACTCCACGAGATTCAACCAATCAGAATTTCGTGTTCGGAAAATAATGCCAAATTTTTATGAAATATGTTTTAATAACAAATTGTTCTAGAAAAGATTAAATCATAAAATTCAATTAGGTGTCAGGTTGCTTTCCAGATGGTCTGAGAGTTCGAGACTTAAATGACTACATAATTTTCTTACGAATATGAGCAACCACAGTCAAGTGTGAGCTTGGTTTCGCATTATATTAATTATTATATATTTATATATATGTATATTATTATCTTATATTAAAATATAGTAATTTCCTTTTACTGGTGAAAATTAAAGGTTTAGGAAATGTGAATTAATGAGGTGTATGGTATTTTCCGGGCACGTTCAAAATACCATTACTATGGTTTTTATTTTTGAGTTAATATTAATAAGTGTAGTAGTACCCGGCCGTAAGTAATACGAGCTCTTAAAAAAAGTTAAGTAAAAATAAGAGAAAAAATAGACCAATGGATATTCTTATGGGCAAATATATATACAGTCTAAAGAAAAAAAAGAGCGATTTCGTTATAACGCAAACAACAATTATTATTGTTTGTAGTTCCCTAATTAATGTAATAACATCATGGTCGTCGAGAGAATGCTTTTCTGATACATGGAATTTATGGCTATAACGTCATGTTTGTTGTGAGTTGACATAATAATATAATTTTTAATTAAATTATGTGTCATTTGTGCGTGTAAACGATAATAATATTTGAAAACGGGAGTTGTCCGACGGTACAAATTCACATCAACCATCCGATTACGACTTGTCAGGAACGCATTCTCTCGACGGCCATGATATGCATTTGTTTACACTAGGTTACATGTCATTGAACATGTTTTTTGTTGATATTAAATTATATATATGTAATTATTTGTACACTTGAGAGCCTTTACAGTTTTAATAATTTTTATTTGAAACAAAAAGGTACATGTTACATACAAATTAATGAGTCGCATAGAGTTTACATATTGCATTTGCAAGACATATCTGTCTGAACTAGGTAGTCTTACCTATTTTTGCCATCGGCGCTCTTCTCTACACAGAAAGAAACTATTTCTTGAAAGAAGAAAAAAATTATTTCATAAATATGAAATCGGTATATAACGAAGAGGATATTCTTTCAACATAAGTAATTATATTGTTGTTGTAAGACATTTATTGTTGGTCTAAATTGTTTTTTATTAATTTCGAGGGAATATTCCCTTCGGAATATATGAAAAAAAAAATTTCTTGGGACTAGAAATACTTGTTACTGTGTATTTTTAAAATACCAAGCGTTTATAAAAATTTGGGCTAGTTTAGAAATTTTTTTTTTTTTTAAATACAATAATATATACCCGGTCACTTTTTAGTCAGTGCGAATATTCCGCATACAGAAGATCACTGAAATTGAAAGTACACGTATTTTTTTGTTTTACCTTCTTTGCATCAAAAATAACTGCATCTGAAGCTATCCACAGCAATAGTGGTAACCATGACCACTTTGTTAATTATGGGCTAATCGCTGGTTTCCCACCTGTGGTCCCACTGCCTTGTGCGTGTATCGGAACTGTGAACTGTCCATGCGTCTTTGCTTTGCCCCTAAAATTGTCCTAGGATCAGGCACTTGTGAGTCAATAACCCCGGAAATTCGGAATTAAAAATAATATAATTTTTGATTACGTGACAAAAATGTACACACTAGCCAAAAAGCAACCCTGTAAGTAATTATTAATTAAATAAAATTTTCTTTTTAATCAATGACATTTTTAAACAATTAAAATTTTACAATATAACAATGCAAAGTGCCTATTAGTCAAAATTGGGACATATTAGAAGTCTATACCATAATCAAGAAATAAATATTGGATCGTAAGACGATTACGTTCACTGATGTCGTGTAGAATTTCAAGATAAACAAATTTTAAACTCCGAGAGAAAACTAGAAAGCATATCCTTAGAGCCAGAAAACAGCGAACCTGTTAGCGAAGTTTGTTTTCCTTATGCTACAGACACCGAAATTGAATCTGAAATGTACGATGCCGATAGAGGCGAATAGGAAAACCGGTCAAGTGCGTATTGGAGACGCATCTTAGGGTTCTATAGCAATTTTTAATTACCAACTGAATTTACAGCTTATAAACAAAATTTGTTTCAACGAGCGCAAAATTGAGTTTGATTGAAAACGGAAAATTGCGGATTAATTAACAAAACGTTCAAAACAATATTCGTTCGAAGGGTTTGTCGTTGATATATTTTTTCAAATTTTATAATCACACGATGGACAAGTTAAAGCGGGGGCACATATTATTAATGAATGAGCTTGGTAAAAAGGAAAAAAAGGTAATTTTTACCTTATAAGATTAAATATCTCACTATTACAAAACCAACAGTTTTTATTTCAGTTATAGTAACTTAGTTCAATGACGGTCACTTACTGAACGCGTGACGCCATTGGATCCGACAGCGCGTCTGCCAGATATAATATCTCCACATATACTCTCTTGCTGTCATGCTGTCCGCTGTCAAGCTATTTGTACTCTTTGCGAGATACCTTACCCACCACTCGCAGTCCCCAGTGTCCCCACCACGCACCACCACATTATTACATACAGTTACATTACTCGCAAGTACTCGCGTGTCGTGATAGCCTAGAGCGCAACGAACCTGTATCAAATTTATAAGGCCCCATAGGTCCATGGTTCGAATCCGGGCGTGTACCAATGAGTTTTTCTGACTAAAGTACACAATATCACTGACACCGTGCTTCGGAGGGCACGTTAGGCAGTCGGTCCCGGACGCTGCCAATAGATGGCGGTCGTTACAGTTCCCAACCCGCAGTGGAGCAGCGTGGTGGACTTAAGCTCCAAGCCCCCCTCCTCACCCTGGGGGAGGCCTAAGCCCCTGCAGTGGGGTAAAATATGGGCTGATGATGATGATGATGATGACTCGCATGTTGCAGACTAAGCACTAAAGCAGACTTTATGAAAGTATTGTTTTTATAATTGTTTTATTTATTTAGTTTATTACTATACGCGTAAGTATCTAACTTATTACTAATATTATGGAGAAAGGATTTGAGCGATGTTTTTGTACACTGAGGCACAATACAGTATTTATAAACTGCACTTTGTGAAGCCATTTTGATAGTATTTCTGAATAATACGATATGCGCCCACGACACGTCCTTTCCAAACGAGACCGGTGACAGGATATCGATGACGTCGCGCCTCCATCACAAAGACAAAAGCGCGGAGTCATTTCACGAATCTTTAAAAAAACGTTGTGAACTTAGTTGTGAAGTACTGCAGTAAAAATTTTGATGGCGTATTTTAAATTGAAAGTTTTATATTTAAAAAAATATATACTTAATGTTATATTTCTCGCAAAGTAATCACCTTATTATAAAATGTTTTAATGCATTATTAAATATCTAGCCAACAATTACACCACACTCGAGGGAGCGCGCAAAAAAAAAAAGTCATATATTTCAGACATCAGACCCAGTTTTTAAACGTGTGTTTTAGTTATAATCCATCGGGGATCGCTGCAGTTGATGTGTTAGTTTAAAACGGCTAGGCCAACTTTGATGCATTGTTTTTGTTTCACACAGGTGTCACTTTACACTAGGTCCTTAGAGTTTACCGGTTATGGGCCATCAGGAGGTACTCTAATAGATCTCTTAATTTAAAAAGGTTGATACAATTTTTTTTTGTTTGATTTATAAGTATTACTTAAGAATAGAACCTTATAAAAAATATGCATGTTTTTACGGTCATATACCACCAGTGGGTACCACAGGAGAAGGGTTTCTCTGGAGGGGCTGATGAAATCTGGCTTGTCACATTACATAGGTATTACCTCGTGTAAGCATTGAAGTAGACATGTTTTTTTTTTTCGTAATGAATTTTTCATTATTCATATATCAAAAATGTTCATACTAATACGTGTATTGTTTTAAGATTAATGTTAAAATTAAATTTTAATATTTAATTTCAATGCGCTATTTGATTCAAGGCACTAGTGTAGCAAAAACGTGAGAAAAATATCCATAAGAAGACGGCACGGAAATACGTAGCCGCAACTGTCGACTTCTTACATCTGTCTCAAATAACAAGTAAAGATAAGGAGTGTAGTCGAACTATTACCTTTATTTGAATTTGTAAATAAAACCTTGATGAGAGTCGTGATAGCCCAGAGCGCAACGAACCTGTCTCAGATTTATAAGGCCCCATAGGGCCATGGTTCGAATCCGGGCGTGTACCAATGAGTTTTTCTGACTTAAGTACACAATATCACTGACACCGTGTTTCGGAGGGCACGTTAAGCAGTCGGTCCCGGACGCTGTCAATAGATGGCGGTCGTTACAGTTCCCAACCCGCAGTGGAGCAACGTGGTGGACTTAAGCTCCAAGCCCCCCTCCTCACCCTGGGGGAGGCCTAAGCCCCTGCAGTGGGGTAAAAATGGGCTGATGATGATGATGATGATGAAATAAACCCTTACTGTTCTGGTAAATTTTCACATTGCAATCGCTGGAACATCATTTAATAGCTGAAAGAACGAATCGAAAAATTATTAGCGAACCTGACTACTGACTCACCTGAACTGTCAAGTAGTCACCACCTCTTCTAGAAGAATGCGAGCATAGTACAGTTTCAATCAAATTTTATGGTGGATGTGAACATAGGGACAAGTCGCGTCGTTTTAGGTGTAGCGGGACGCAGTGGAGCGAAGGGTAATATATGACTGTACGCTGTAAGCACGCTTGTAGCGTTGTATTCCGATCCGCCATAAAGTTTGAGGCACAAATGTGTTTATATGATTATTATTTAAATAAATTATTTAAATATTTCAAACATATGTTTATTATTTAAATATTCAAAAACATGCAGAATCATTATCAGAACACCCAATCCAAACAAGTAATAAAATTCATTTCACAGTAGGTATTTTTCAATTCTTCGACATAGCCCAAGCAATCAGCAAGCTGAAGTGGCAATGGGCCGGTCACATTTGCCGTAGAACTGATAACCGATGGAGTAGACGAGTTCTCGAATGGAGGCCACGTACCGGAAGGTGGACAGATGACCTGAAGCACCATACCGGGGGTAGTTGGATGCGAAAGGCGGAGGACCGTGTGTGGTGGCAAGCCTTGGGAGAGGCCTATATCCTGCAGTGGAGAGACACGGGCTGGTGATGATTTTCCAAAGCAGAAATTGATCCCATGGACTTTCGAGGTATAAATATTGCATTACTAAATTAATAGCAGGTATTATAAATTAATCTCGTTTTATATTACAATATACTGTAATCTATGATTTTATTGTTATTCAGATGATATTTGATGATGGAGGAGTGTTTGATGTTGATGCGTCAATCCGAGTCAACGAGATGGATGACGCGGCCGAGTTCCAAATGCGAATATAATGCCGTTAACCGTCGACGACTCTTTTGTTTCCATTACTGCGACCAGAATTAAATATAGATTACTATGTTTTTTGGTCTTAAGGGGATAGTCTTTCTCTCTGCGGCTTCGAATTGGCATCGCTATCTCCGTTTCAATCCCTCATCATTAACCTTTTGCTGAGTGACAGAGACGACAAGAGCAAATTCCCAAAAATACGTATGAGTTGGATCTAAAATTTGCATGGTCATTAAGAAAGGATCTCTCTAGGACGATAGTTTTTTTTCGCATTAATATCGAATTTATGGCTCATTTTTTTCAAAGACGAAGAACCGACAGAGTTTTTCATTAATTTATTCTAGACTAAAGAAACTATGAAAAAATAAACAAAAATATAATAATATTAATATTTTTTATTGTACACCAAAAGTCCTTAGAAAAAGAATAAATAACATATCTCTTATAACATATGTCTCTAAGTTTAGTACAATTGGTGGTTTTATCGCTAAAAGCAATCTATTCTGGACAACGTTTGGATGGATCGGTAGAAACTTGAGAATGCAAAAAATAGTTTTGATGAACTAACAGAATAAATTAAGCCACCTAAATAAGATATATATATCTATACCACAACAATATATATGAGAACAATACACAAATATGACACTTAAAACTTATTATAACATCTAAAGATTGAACATATACATCCCACACAATCAGATAAGCTCAGAAGGGCATAGTAATGAATTTTCACTATTCCCTTGAATGCTGATATAGATTGGGCGCGTCTTATAACTGTAGGGAGTCCATTCCACAGACGAATCGCTTACACAGTGAAAGACTGATCAAAAAACTTGAGGAGTGCCTAGGCATCTCCAATCCTAAGTTTTCGGACGATATCAGATGTCGTGAATGTGTGTCATGAAGGAACTTAAAACGTTCTTTGATGTACAAAAGGGTCACAGGATTATACAATATACTCTATAGAAGCGATAATATTATGTGAGCGTTCCGGCAAAGGCGAATTGGTAACCACTTCAGCTTATTGCGGAATTTAGAAACATGATCATATTTGCTTAATTCAAAAATGATTCGAATGCAGAAATGTCGGAGTAGATCAAGCTTATCAAGTCGTGACTCGGTGAGGTTATGATAGCTGGCATCAGCATAGTTAAGTATAGGGAGAAGCATGGATTGGACAAGCGCAGTTTTGGTAGAAGTTGGAAGGAAATTGCGCAGTCTCTTCAAAGACCTCAAAGAAAAGTGCATCGGCCGACGCAAAATCCTACGACTTAGTTCTTGAATATGTAGACCCCAAGAGATTTTTGTCTATCTGTATTCCTAAATTTTTGACAGAGTTGCTTATGGGTATAGTAACACCATCCAGCACAAGTGGGGGAATAAGCGACCAGTTAATTCTCGAGCTATATTTGGAGCTGCCAATAACAATGTCTTGGGTCTTTGCGGGGTTCACTCTCGATCTATGTGCCTCCACTCTCATATTCGTGCTAAGTCCAAATTAATGTCTCGAACAACCACTGATAGCTCTGCCAAAGAAGCTTGCACCTTGAAGAAACATACCGCCCTGTGACAGTATTTCTCCCATTACATAATTTTTTCTGCAAAATTGGTAAAGAAATACAGCGAGGATTAGACACGGGCCGAACCCTCTTTTTTTGTATGAAAAGCCTACCCCCTTAAGTACCTAGTCGTGAACTATTTTCGCTTAGGGATCTTTCCCCAAAAGTTCGTAAAGAGAATCCCTTGAAAACTTTGCGATGTTTATCTCATTTATCTTTCATCTCTTTCAGTTAATACGGTACTATTTTTCCGCCCACGACTACGCCCATGTGGTTTATATAATATAATAATATAATATAATACTTAGGATATCCCACACAGCGCCATCTAGTCCCAAACTAAGTAAAGCTTGTCTTATGGGTACCAGATAACTGGTACACATACTTAAATATTCTTTATTACAAATATAGATATTTCACACCCAAGTACAGACTAAATAGAAATATTCATTCACACAAATATTTGTCCCGAGCGGGATTCGAACCTGCGACCTTTGGCTCTGCAGTTAGGGTTTGTAACCACTCGGCAAAGCGGTCATCTTATGATATTATTACTGCTTCAAACCAAGGAGTGATCGTTTGTGGCTTTACCCGGGTGTCGACTTCAATGTTTTTGCGGCTTAATGCAAATCATATTAGCGCATATTCATTAGGTAGATCCAAGCGTAGTGTTTTTTACTTTAATATTTATAATCCATAATAATTTATAATTATATATAATCTTAATCTTTCATATTTATTATTGCTTTTATTATTTTCCCTCGTTCCTCTCTTAATTTTTTATTACCAACATTTATAGTGTGTTGGCCGCGAACAGATACGATAGTATTTGTAACTATCGTATCTGTCCGCGGCGAGAAGGGTGAGTTTAGAATATCGATAGTTACCTTAGAGTGCCCACACCAGGGTAAATTTCTCACACGGAGGCAAAATACCAATTTTCCTGTATAACTTAAAATACATCAGTTTCAACATACAAACTTACGTAATATCCTGTTTTATTTCTCCGTGGTTCGAATTTCGTAAAATATTTTCATAGTTTTCATAAAAAACTACTGTCTTTTATTAGCTTCAGCGATTTCAGATCGGTGTCAATGGATCAGTGTAGTCAGTTTGTCGGTTATGATATGCTTTTCCATATAAGTTAGTAAAAAAAGTATATGTCCGCAATAATGACTGTGTTACCAATAAATTTTAACATACGCATACAAAAGCTCACATCTATTTGCCAGAAGAATAAGCAGAAATTAAAGAACTATTTCGTTCGGTATTTACATACTTATTTAGCTATATCTACACGCATCAATTCTTTCATCCTTTCATGCATGTAGGCTCGCTGCTTTGGACACTTTAAAAAGCTCTTTTTTTTAATGTTGCCAATCTAGTCAACATGTCTTTTTCTAGAATGTACTTTACTAACCCTCTCACTATACATATTCTACTTTCGTTTATTATTTATTTATGGCCTAAATATTTTAATTTTTATTCTAATTTTGTTTAAGATTACGTAATTCAAAAGGGAAAAACAAAATTTTTATATGATTATTTTGTTGTTCGTCTGTCCGTCTGTCAAGACTCAGTTTTTCAAGAAATATTATTCGGAACGAAACGTGTATAACTGGAACGAGAAATTAATATTAAATATTAAGGTGTACGTCCCTTGGAGGTAAAACAAATTCAAGTTCCTATATCAACGCAATTGAAATAGACGGCCATTTATGTCACATATTTTGAAACTTACTCGCTAACTCACTCATCAAAACCTTTAGGGTACTAAGAAGCAAGATCTCAACACAACTGACGGAGAAATCCGAAAATGGTACAAAAAATTGTCCATTGTCTTTAAAACACTCGTTTGCGTGCCATGTTATATAACAGTAAGGAACCCACAGGGTGCAAATCCAATTCACACTTGATCTGTTTCTTTAAATATTAAAAAATTACAATTTCATTCTAATAGGCGGAGGGTTAAGCCCGCTTACGTGTAGAAACTTTGTAATGCGTTTTATAAAAGTTTCAGTCCAGACCATTTTGTCTGCACGAACTTTATTTAACGGTGTGTCATAAAACACGTGATTATTAATAAACAATTTTTTCGTATTTCTATCTGTAAGCTAAAGATTTAAAAGTCTCTTATAGCTAACTTGAAAAGAGCCCGTTTTAAACTAGAGTTCTACAGGCATATTACAGAATAAAGGGTCATGTTATTTCCTTCATCATCATCAGCCCATTTTTACCCCACTGCAGGGGCTTAGGCCTCCTCCAGGGTGAGGAGGGGGGCTTGGAGCTTAAGTCCACCACGCTGCTCCACTGCGGGTTGGGAACTGTAACGACCGCCATCTATTGACAGCGTCCGGGACCGACTGCTTAACGTGCCCTCCGAAGCACGGTGTCAATGATATTGTGTACTTAAGTCAGAAAAACTCATTGGTACACGCCCGAATTCGAACCATGGCCCTATGGGGCCTTATAAATTTGAGATAGGTTCGTTGCGCTCTGGGCTATCAGGACACTTATTATTTCGTTATTTCCTTATTTCAACATAATAATGTAAGCATCCATCAACCAATCCACCAACTCACACTGAAGGAGCGTGGTGGATTCAGCCCCAAGCACACTCATCCCGAGGGTAGGCCTAAGTACCTGCATTGGGGTATAATAGACTGATATGATAATGTAAGTACAGATCCAATTCAAAATAAACAATTGATGTCAATTGATATTATTGTTGTATTCAAAACATAAATAAATACAACGACCATTATACAAGTTCAGAGCGACATAAAATCTTATTACAAAGTTAAAGCGATTCGGAACAATGTATTTTGTAGCACGAAGCTAATACACTTTATTGGAGTTAAACAGTTAAATATACTGAGTTTCGTGATTTAACGCAAATACTTGTTTTTGGTTACTGAACCGTTTAAATTTAGATAAATCTGCTAAGCTTACAGAAAGAATATTCTTCGTTTTCGCTCACAACACATACACGTATGTTAAATCTTAGGATAGACCATAAAATGTGAGGGCATTTTAAGAAAGGAGATACTAAGCGTATTACATGCGATTGTCGATAATGTTCTGTTGTTGACAGTAATGATATTGGTTTGCGTTTTGTGCCCGCTAAATTTCTAATCACGTCAAGTTCTCATGCATTTACAATGTATAAAGTAATGTGCTATTCTGAACCAATTTAAGTATAAAATCAAACTGCGACAAATCGTGAAATTGTATTAAAAATACTAGTTCAAAATTTTGGTCTAGGTCAAGCAGTTCATAAATTAGAGACCTTCTTTATAATTATAAGCATAAACACTGTCAAGACACAGTCTATGGTAACAATTTTTAAGTACAAAAAAATATTTTGTGACTATTTTTAATTTATAGATATTTTTAGTTTTTTTTAATTAGATTTTAATTAGAATGGTTTTTATCTACAATTTAAAAAAAATTTAAAACTGTAAATATGTTTTTGTTTCTGTGTACGTATGTGTATATTTTGTGACTTAAAATTATAAAGGCAAAAGTGGGACAGCTAATAATTATTTCGAACTGTCAAATTGTTTTCACACGGAAAACGATAAGTTTTATCGCGGACCGTCGTTAAAGTCCGTGAAACGTGAGGTCGAAACTAATCTGTTTTAATCCGGAAAATTTTGGCGCGTCCACAATGAACGAGTACAAACTTTTACATCACGTATCGCTCGCGGCGACCGTTTTAAATCCATCAACTCCGCTCAGCTAACAACCGAAACTCTTCGTGGTACCCTAGGCGTTTTCCTAGAGCTTCTGTTTTGCTCGGGAAACTTTTGTCGGGACCGAATGGAAAATTTACATTTTTATATATACGTTCTATAGATGCGTGCTTTCTGTCTCAACTGTGTAGAATTCAGTACACAGAACCGTGCTTAAATCTCTCGATGTTTGTTGGTAACATACTGTGTCGTAGATTTCTAGCCTGCATTTCAGTAAAAATTATTTGAAATCGATCTAACAGTTTTTATTTTCCATTTAAAACTTGATTACGAAATTTACAACAATATTCAAGAAAGGACTTTGGTTACCTTACAATCCTTTTTCATTTAAATTCATACAATATCATTAAATTTATTCAATTAATTTTTTGGCGCCAATGACACCTAGCATTCCTATGATTCCGATATTTGGAGCACTATTGAATTCGTGTCTCAACGTGATTTGTTTGTTCTGTGTTTAAATATTTTCTCATGCCAAGATATACCATGAAGCCATGCATGAAAAATATTTTTTTAAATCGGCCAAGTGTGCCGGGCCGCGCGCTGTGGAGGTCTCTAGTTACCCGTCACAATATGCGTAATTAAGCATTTTGTTATTATGATCATTTTTTATGGGTTTTATACAAAAGTTTTAGTTATCCAAGTAAATTTTAAAAGTTCGTCGACTATTACTCGTTTACTCGTACAGCCTAGTTAGTTGAGATAGTTTCACTTTTTACTTCGTTACATATACTATTGTCATGAAAACCTTTTAGGTACATATCCACAACAACTGTTTAGTTGGTAAGAAGAGAGGCCGCGTGTTTGTAACAAAATTTACTACCAAGGGGATTGTCTTTCTCTTCGCGGCTTCGAATTGGCATCGCTATCTACATTCCCTCTTCCCCGACCTATTCTTGAATGACAGAGATGTCAAGAACAAATACCTAAAAAAAAATAAATTCCACCCCTGAGATGTTTATGTTTGCAGAGTCATGAAAAAAAAATGTCCCTAGGGCTGTACATTTTTCTTTTTTTTTTTTAAATTCGCATTAATTTTGAATTTACAGTTCATTATTTAAAAAAGCGAAGAACTGACGGAAACCATGTTCTTTAGGAATTTATTCTAAAACAACTAAACAAGATATCAAAAAAACAAAAGCATACTGCCCTGTGATAGTATTTCTCCTACTACATATATTTTTTCTGAGAGTATTTATACAGAAATACAGCGAGGATTAGACACGGGCCAAACCTTCTTTTTTTGTATGAAAGCCTACCCCCAAATGTTTAAGAGGCATCCCCAGTATTTTCGAACGGCCTATCCAATGACACCCCACATAATAGGATATATAATTCACTGCAATTCCTTCTATTGACTTACAATGTAATTATATCGAAGGACTTAGTCTTAAGTAATAATAATACACTGTAATATAGTAGTCTAAGTAAATCGAAAAAAATTTTGTATTAAAATTGACCCTGGGGTTTTAGAGAAAAATATCTACTGTAGTGCAACCTGATGGCCATTCAATTAAAACATACAAATTAAAAAACCTGCTTCAAAGTGGCGCCTATGTAATGTAAAAAATTGCAACAAAATCCCGACTGTTTGAAGAATGTTTACTGCAGAGCTCCTTGGTAGCTATTTAAAAAAAAAAATCATAAAATTGGCCCGGCCGTTTTAGGAAGTCACATCTACTGTAGCACTCCCAGGTAGTCTAAAGTAGCAAAAGATGCACATTGTCAGTCTCCGTCTCGTCGGGAGAAAATATAATCGTAAGGGTAATTTGGCAGCCATAGAAAATAGTTATTATTGATTAGCTCATTTTTTATATAAATAAAAGGGCCAATGATGTTAGTCTAATTAAAATCAGACGATGTTTTCGAATATATTTACAAGCAATTCATATATAATAGTACTAGCGACCCGCCCCGGCTTTGCACGGGTAGCAGAGCAGTAGTGTTTTTTCTGTCGTAGAATCATATCAGCTTGTTGTGTCGAACATGTGGATTAGATTTAGTTAGATTTACATGTAACGTAAGTTCATCGTACTAGGAGTATTTTCCAAGTATTTTATTTTGAATTCTATAAATATTTGAAAAAGGAAACATAAAAACAAACTACAATATTTCTTTGTATACAACATTGACAGCTTCATCCTAACCACGCGTGTCGCGTCGTCCGGTATGGCGAATGGCCGAACGCGCGGCGGCGCCTGGCTGCTTGTATTTCGCGATAGCTGCTAAGATATAAATTTAAATTGTATAGTGTACAGGGCAATTGTAATGTGCATGAAACACTAAACGTAAATAACGTATTTAATTTGATAAGGATTAATACTGTATTCGTATAAATTGAATTCCAATTACCTCATCATATGACATCATTTTTTTAAACATAAAAATAGGTATAGTAAGCTATCCATAAAAGATAGACATACGCCGTTACGGACTTTTTTGTAGTCCTATAACACACTATAAGACACAATTCCTTCATACATTATTTTGTTATATCTCAAACGGATTAGGCAACGTTTTCGATGAAAGCTCCCAGCCGCCTTGATTTGTTTCCGACTACGTCAACAATAATCGTCATATTTCAACAAATTTCTATAAAACATTAATAAATTATAAACATAAACTTTTCTCTTAAATCATTCCGTTCATTGGTGTCAATATTATGACAATCCGTTTGGCAGTTTTTGAGTTTATCGCGTTCAGACAGACATACAGACGTGGCGGGGGACTTTATTTTATAAGATGTAGTGATATCCGTAGGTATAACATATACAATAATACCAATAGATAAAACGACAATTAAGACAATCTCTACCAAGTACCAAATAAAATGAGCATAAATTTTCTTTTCGTAAAAATTTTCTTTAACTAATTATACAACCTTATTAGAAACGCGAATCAAAAAATATGTTTTATACAAAAAAAAATGTATATTTTCTCCGTGCCATCGTAAACATAAATCAGGTTGACTGAAAGTTATTTAACTTTAGGTTGTTTGACATTCGGGCCCGCGCGTTGTCTCGGCCACATCATTAAGATCTTTTGCTAACTTTGAAAGTGCAAATCGGAGTTGAAAATGAAGTTATGAATAAACAACACGGAAGTGGCCGCATTTATATCTGCGAAGTGTACAGTTCGCGTCATATTTTATGCTCTACCTAACTGCTTTTACTTGCTAGCTAGGTGCATCACAGACATAGAAATTAAAAGCTACAGACAATAAAAAACCACTCTAAAGTGCGTCAGTGCGATGGATTTTACGTAACAACTGTTGACTCCTACTTTTATATTTTTTTTCGGCAATGTGCAATTGCGTTGTTTAATTTTGTGACGAACATTATATATAAAAAGTGAAATTAAAAATTTTAAAATACCAAAAAGACAAAAACTTTATATAAATAAAATTCATAAAACGGTAGTCCTTTCAAAAAAGTGAAATTATATAATTTAACTACTGCATTCTTTTTTAAAGACTACGGTTTTTATATTTTTGTTACTCACTAAACTTTTTTTCGTGGCAAGTTTTTTTTTTATTATTTATATCTTTCTTTTTAAAAATAGTAAACCATTGTCCAACATTGGGATGTTCATAATCAGATAACGGTGATAATGAAAAAGTCGTTTTGAATAAAACTGAAGCTTTATCCAACAGCTTATTATAAAATATCGGACTACTTAGATGATAAATTCATGAGTGTAGACCGCTCGTCTATCAGTTTGTGTCAACACTGTTTCAATACTTATCGTTAAAACAATTTTTATGTTTTTTTTTTTAAAGAACGCCATTTAGTTTATTTGTATTCTTTTGAGAGCAACTAGCACTTTGAATGTGCCTTTACGGGGACTTTGCACAAAGTAATATTTTTTATGACGTATTTCAAGTTTATCTTCTATAACGACGAAATAAAGATATTTTATTTGATTTGAATAAACATATCTACTGCTGCGCCTCTGGTGGCTTAAAACAGTGAATTAATCAATAAACTATTCTAAGGTGATGGTACATAATAATATATATGTAATGAGAAACATCGTTTCTAAATCAGTTCAGTCGTTTTAGAGAAACACATCGACTTATTGGCAGCGACCTTTGGTGGCCTATGACCATAAGACACGTCTAAAAAATCGCTCTGGTTTTATATCTATTTAATACCAAAAGCCTGATCAAAATCGGTCCAACCGTTTAAAAAAGACTATCAACTACAGTGCGCCCTTTGTGGAGCCATATCATAACATTTGCGAACTGGCTACCAATGCACCCCTAATAAGTCAGCTTGCTATGTACGCATCAAAATGAATACATCATCATCATCAGCCCGTGTCTCTCCACTGCAGGATATAGGCCTCTCCCAAGGATCGCCACCACACACGGTCCTCCGCCTTTCGCAACTTGAATACATTCATACCAAAATAAATCGACCGCCAGAACGTTGTCGAATTCCACTCACACACACTTACGAGGCCGTTACTGCAGTGCTTCACTGGTTATTAAGTGACAGGGAATCTAAACTGTTTATCACGTCGATGACTAAATGAAACTAAAACAAAAAACACGTACGTTTTTAACAAAATCCTAAATATAAAAATTTGTAAAATGGTGAAAAAACATATAGTATCTATAGAACTGCGAGTTTGCTAGAGATGTAAAAAGAAGTTGAAAATCTGGGACGATACCTGCTAGGGGAAGGAAATTTATATTGGGACGTCACACGCTAGCCATCGATAGAAAACTTTTGTAATTTATTAACGCTCCTTGCAAGAACTTGTAATACGGTACACATTAGGTATCATCACTCTATCTTTTAATTTCTCATCTTCTAGACGATTTAAAACAGGGATCTTAAAGTTCTTGTTAGTAATCAATTTAATATTATGTACAAATTAAAAATAAGAATTGTAAATCTAGACTGTATTATTTTTTATATGTATTAAAATTTTTATTTTAAATTAAATACACCATAATAATTACATAGTATGGATTATAAATTGTTTAAAATAAAGTTAAACCTATTAACCTAATGTACGAATAAAAAAAAATATAAACGAAATTGTGAAGTATAGAATGATGTTTACATTGGTAGAAAATTGTTTGTACTGGTACAATAGATTTTCTCTCAGGTTTAATAATTACTGGAAGTGACAGAACATTTTGAAGAAATGGAAAATAAAATTTAATACTGCACAAAGGTTGGTATGGAACAAAATATTTGACCTGTATTTTTTTTTATTAAGTTGGAAAGTCCTTAGTTTTCCGCGTGCTTTTCCACATAACTGACGTACATCGATAGCTTCGTATCTGCACTTACCATTATGTATGTTTTTTATTATGTTATTCATCGGTACTTCAAAGCGTGAACAAAAGCAGACATTTTACTTATAACATACAGTAAATTCGTAATAGAAAATGCTTTACCCCTAATTTCATTCTAATTCTCAAGAGAAAACCGCATTTTCAATGTAAATTACAGATATCGCCACCCTTCAGTTCACGGAACCAAAACGACGATTGTAAAACATTAAATATTTGAAGCGACGACATTCAAAAGATAGAAGACATAAGACTTCTGTCACTTAATGTCGACTCTGAAAATTGAAATAGTACATAAAAGTAGACAATTTATTTTCCGCGACAATAATTCAAACGAGAAATTTGAAAGGGAAATGTACTAGCTTTCCTCGGATCTATTTCAAGAAACTCCGCTGTACTTTCTTCTTACCGGGCAGCTACTGAAAATAGCAGTGTGATAAGCATTTATGTTGAATGATGATTTTATTTATTTTAATATCAAAATTTTATCAAAATTTGTATGTGCACCAGAGAAATACAAAGAAACAATAAAGAAATAAACTGTTATTTGGGTTTAAGGAGTGGGTACTGACTAATTGAAAATTTCAACACGTGAATGTTGAAATTTATACCGGGTGTTCGCCTGAATGTAGTCAAAACTTATAGAGCATGTGGTAAAAGTTTCAAGTGCGCAGATGGCGCAAACTATCGGTTACCGATAAAAACATGTTTATAGTTGAACTACGTTCACTCCAACAACACTTATCTATATAATATACTTACCGCATGTTCGGCTGAACGTAGTCCAAACTTATAGGGTTTGCAGAGCTTACCGAACTAAACAAAAAGTTTCAAGTGTGCAGATGGTACTAAATAACGGGTACCGAAAAGAACATGTTTAAAGTTTCATTTCTTCGCTAATTTTTATTTTTAAACTTATTGTTTAGTTCGGTAAGTTTGGACTACGTTCAGACTTAAACCCGATACATATACTAATATAAGCGATCGAATAGGTTCACTAGTTTTTGCGATGTACTAATCATCCTGAACGTTCTTTTTTAGTAATAAAGTTTTTTTTTTTTAAGTCAGTTAAAGTACTCTTTAACGAAATATCACACATATTATTTTAAATTTTCATCACAAAGCACCAAAACCATGGAAATTCTGTATACTCACACCATAAAAATGAGTCCAATAGGAACTCGGAGTTTCGAAGCTACATTGCGTACTGCAGTTATTGCTCGCGGCTTTACACTTCATACGCCACGCGAGAATGTTATAAAATTATTAACTTTAAATTCAAACACCTTTTTTTTTGATAAAATTTTTTTGACTACCTATATAACGTAAGAATTGATGTCTTGTAGTCAAATGTTTTTACCATTAAAAATTAGCTCTTTTAATTTTAAAAATACACTTCTCGATTCGCACTTATTCAAAGTGTATTAACTGAAAATTTTGCAAATAAGTGTCTTGTCGTACTTGCAGGTAACTAACTTACATTGTATTTCGTCTCGTTAATGTGACAATTTTATAAATATTTTTAGCCATGAAACGGGCCAAGATATAAAAAAGGGATTCTTATAGATAAAAACAGGTGACGCTTTTGATGTGTTGATGTAATTTTTTTTTAACTTTTTCTTCAGTTTTTCTCATATCACGAACTTCGAACACGTCAATTTTGTAGATTTGGACCTGTCTTTAATTTAGAGGTTTCATGTTTTTCTTCCGTGAAGGTGACTGTATATTTTGTTGTCATTCGTTCAACAGACTGCACTCTCGCTCGTGGTACAATTTGTACCCAAACGCCAACATTAAGTTCGGGATTGACCGTACGTAGCTCAGTAGCACGCAGCCTCCCGAATAGAGAGGATCTCATGCGATTCTTTCTGCTTCCTCATCGATTTTTTAAACAAAACTAACCCCTATTACGATCGTGTTAAAATTGAAACTGTGAAAATTTGTGAAAAATATCAGTGAAACACATACTGTGATGTTACACTTAAGTGAAGTTTCGGCTGTAAAGAAAAGAACATAAAAATGAAATGGAAATACAGATAGACCGTTTTGGAAATGTGAGTATTTTTCAGCATTTCTTTAAAATTAATATACTATTTAAATACTGTCAAAAGTTGTTTAAACAGCCTAATATAAAATTAAAAAAAAAATCCCGGCGCCTTTCATTGGACACATAATCGCTCATAAACGAAATAAGCTCGAAAAAAATTCATTTTAATACTGTAACGCGAACATGATAGCACGCACTTTGAATAAAATTGGTTCAAGTGTGAAAATGATTTAAACGAAAAATCCAGCGACAAAAATTAAAAAGCTTTCGCTTGTACTTTTATGAAAGTTAATATTTTTAGTTACAAAGATATTAATTTCGCCCTTTCCTTACATATTTTATTTAGAGGAAATTGAAACAACTAAAAAGGGCTTAAATACGACTACACCCTTGTAAGTTAAAATTTAATTACAGAATATAGAGCTAAAGATTTTCAACTTTATTCTATATATCTGAATATTGTTTGTAATTGTACCTACTATGCCTTTCAGAATTGAGTTTTAATTACCAATACATGGCTACAAAGAAATTATTATAATCTTGTTTCACCACTTGTTCATTCATTTATTTTCAATGTTTCTATTACAAAAAATCAATGCAAAATAATATGCATAATGTAATTTTTAGATACTCCTATTTTCTCATTTTATTATCGTTTATTAGGTACGGACTAGTAGCTTTCTGCGGTTTCACCCGCATGGACTACGAATTTGTATTTTTCTCTGCCTATGTTTTATTTTGCCAAAGGATGAAGATATTTTCCTGTCCGAAAAGTTGTCCAAGCTCTTTTCATTTGTCTGTCCTTTCAACTATTTTTGTGTATAATTGGAAATATTTCTGTTGCTGCTTTATATGCATTTACTCGAAATAGTGGTTCTGTCACTGCCTGTATTCATTTTCTTTTTTCATGGAAATGAAATGTTATCCATAGGATTTTTTTAAATGTATTTCTATATCCAATCAGCTATTCTCCCATGAATCAAGAAGGGATTTTCTTACTCTGTTGCAATGTTAACAATTATACCTATCCGTAGCTTGGACCGTTTCATTAAAATTTCCAAAAAGAATTTACTCTCAGAAATGAGATCTATATATCTGTGCAAAAATTCACGTCAATGAGCTGCACCGTTAATACGTGAAGAACGGAAAATAAAAAATAAGCAAACACACTTTTGTATTTGTTATTTAACTTGGAAAAACTAGGAAATTTAAATAATTAACCTGACCGGAAGTATAAAGCTAATAATTCTGCTCACAGAGAAATTTAGTTAAAATTCAGTTGGAAATACCTAGTAACAAGGTCGTTACCCACTAGAATATTAAGTGATAAATGCATATTTTGGTAATTATCGCTAGAAAGGCTGAATTAATATTTTAAGGATGTAGACCATCCCTGTTATGATCATGGTGTAGATCTGTATGTCTACGAATAAATAACGATCGCTAAAAAGGCTGGAAATAAGTTGATATTTTAATATGCGCAGTATCTATGTGAACAAAGAAGAAAAACACTCATTTCGTTATATTTGAATTAATTTAATATTTACGTACAAAAATCTTTGAAATATTTGCGTATATTAGGAATTTTATATGAAACTAGCGACCGCCCGCAGCTTCGCTTGCGTAGACTACAAATTCCTGTTATAGGTACTATTAACGTTCGAGATGGTTTATACGTACTTTTTGCTGGAACCAATTTTGGTCACACCCATTCAAACTTTCAATCTTCATTCCCCTTCCACCCTTTAAAAAACCGATACAATTTTTCATCTCCCGTTTCCCACTCTTAAAATGTGAAAATCTAAAAACCCTGAAACACGTCATTATTTAAGTCCCTCCATTCCCATCCTGAAGTTTGAAATTTCTAAAAAAGCCTTTCTTAACTTTATAATGCTCACGTTATAAAATAAACTTATGTTCCAAATTTAAGCTTCCTAGACTTAGTACTTTCGGCTGTACGTTGTTAGATCAGTGAGGACAAACGACAGACAGATAGACAGACAGACAAACACAAAAAGTAGCTTATCACACTCTTGACAACCTTCTTTCACGTCTGCAAAGTTTCATTAAAATCTGTTCAGCCGTATTGGAAATTAGCTCGAATAGATAAAATTGAATTGAATAGACGTACAGACAAACAGACGGACAAAAAGTAGTTAATGTCAAATATCTTGACAACCTTCTTTCCCGTCTGTAAAGTTTCCTTAAAATATGTTTAGCCGTTTTGGAGATTAGCTCAAATAGACAGATACACGTACAGACTGACAGACGGACAAAAAGCAACATTTGTTAGTTTTGACGACCTTCTTTTCATACTTGTGATGTTTCATTAAAATTGGTTTAGACAGATGGACGTACAGACAGACATACAAAAAAATCTGTATGTCACTTTTGACTACATACTTTTCATATGTGTAAAGTTTTATCAAAATCGGTTAAGCCGTTTTGGCCGAAACCGATTTGCTCGAATAGACAGACAGTTCGTTTTCATGTATATAACCTATAACTCTCTGCTAAAATCTTTCAAATCAAATTCAAAAAATTTTTCAAATCCGACTGGTAGTTTCAGAGATTAACAAATTCAAACAAACAAACAAACGAACAAACGAACGAACGAACGAATCAACCAACCAACAAACAAACAAACAAACAAACAAACAAACAAACAAACAAACAATCAATCAATCAACCAATCAATAAATCAATCATTCAATCAATCAATCATCAAATCAATCAGCGCGCGCGACGGAAGCTCTCAAAAGGAATAATTTTTCCCGTTTTTGCAACATTTTTCATTGATGCTCCACTCCTATTGGTCGTAGCGTGATGTAATATAGCCTATAGCCTTCCTCGATAAATGGACTATCCAATACAAAAATATTTTTTTAATTTGAACCAGTAGTTCCTGAGATTTGCGTGTTTAAACAAACAAACGAACAAATGAACGAACGAACAAACCAACCAACCAACCAACCAACAAACAAACAATCAATCAATCAATCAAACAATCAATCAATCAATCAATCAATCAATCAATCAATCAATCAGTCAATCAAAAAATCAATCTATCAAACAAACAAACAAACTCTTCAGCTTTATAATAAGTATTTCTATTATATAGATTAATAGATTATAAGATAATAAGAAAATAAGATATTACTAAAAACCGTATCAAAGTATATTTGTTTGGAAGTAAAAAGTTAACGAACAGAGGCAGACAGCGAATTTATTTTCGCCCGCTATAGTTTTTAAATTTCAATAAAAACTGTTAAGATATTAATTTAAATTGTATGATGTAAAGGGCAATTATAATACGCATGAAATGCTTAAGACAACTAACGTATTTAATTTGATAAGGATTAATATCACGTTTAAAAAACATCTTCGCAAATAGTACATTATGTTAGAACAAATTTGATTGTCATAAAAAAGGTTATAGTAAGTTAACCTTAAAAGATACACATATGCTGTCGCGGACTTTTGGTTAGAACTTTTAAAGGGGTACAATTCCGTAGTACATGATTTTTGCTTAACATCAACCGTTTACGCAGCGCGCGCGACGGAAGCTCTCAAAAGGAATAATTTTTCCCGTTTTTGCAACATTTTTCATTGATGCTCCACTCCTATTGGTCGTAGCGTGATGTAGTATAGCCTATAGCCTTCCTCGATAAATGGACTATCAAACAAAAAAATAATTTTTCAATTCGAACCAGTAGTTCCTGAGATTTGCGCGTTCAAACAAACAAACAAACAAACAAACAAACTCTTCAGCTTTATAATATTAGTATAGATTAAAAAATTAATGATCAAATGAAATTTAGATCATAATTATGTGGATAATATTAAATAACAATATATGACGACCGCTTAGCCTAGTGAACAGCGACCCTGCCTACGAAGCTGGAGGTCTCGGGTTCGAATCCCAGTTCGGGTCAGTATTAATATGATTAATATTGATACTGGTACCGGGTCTTCGTTGTTATATGTTTGTGGTGTCTTCGCAAAAATATGTATACGTGTATATTATAAAGAAGATTTAAGTATGTATATCAGTTGTCTAGTAACCCATAACACAAGCATAATACTTGCTTACTTTGGGACTAGATGGCTCTGTGTGGGAAGTCCCATGTATTATTATTATTATTATATGGCATACAGAATATTTATTTTAATTTTGTGTAAATGTCACTCGATATTTTCGCCGATTGTAAACCGATTTGAATGGTTCCTTTTTGTTAAATAGGCTGCACCTTGCGATTGGTTTCATTTAAATTTGAATAAAATATTCCACTTCTAAGGGTAGAAAATAAGGAGCCGAATCTCATTTACTTGAATTTCACCGACTTTCCGTTAGGCGATATTAATAAAACTTGGCATATAACAGTAATTTCATATAAAATAAAATATTATTGTGACCCACGCCTAATCTCGTGATGGGAATGGCAGGCAGTCGAGGGAAACTTCTCAACGGTGTACAGCAGGTACTTCGGGTTCGGGCTCATATGAATAGTTTTGACGTGGACTTCCATCCGTGTTTTGATTGTCTTCGAGGAGGCCGCGGCCACCAGCACAGCGGAGGCGGAAGCGGGGCGCGAGCAGTAAGATAAATTGTATGCATTGGTACGGAGCCTTCATTTCTTTTTGCTACTCCTCCGTTTCCACTGTTATTCATGGCTACGGCCAAGCACTTGACCCGCAAATTCTTGTCTTATTTTTTTAACGTTCGTTAGGTCGTTAGTCGTTAACTAGATTCCTCTAAATCACGTTGTCTCATTGGGCACCGCGTTGAGAAGGCCTATCCATACTAAATATAAATAAGCAATAATTACTTAGGTATCAATAAAAATAGAGAAGTAAATGTTTGCAAAAAAAAAGTAAAAACGGACTTCAAAGCTTTGTCTGTATTCAAAGTTAATGAAAAAGTTAAAAATTATATTATTACTTTAAAGAAAAAGGTTTAGTGGGCCGCATATTGTTTTAGAATTCTGTGGCAACTCAGGCACTTTAAGTGAATGCTTACCAGGTAACAAAAAATAAAAAAATGGTAGAATTAACGTCTATAACAAACTATTATAACAAAATCTAGAACCCAGTATAATGTGAATGATTTGACACCTACTCATAAACTATATATGCCACTAATTTTTATTTAAATTAAACACATAATTTTTAACTGTTTGATTTACATAATATCTATTAATAGACAATGTGCCGGTTTTTATTTATTTGTATTAAATATCGTCATCTATGTATAAGGATGTCTAAGCGTCTTTTTTTTGCAACTATATGTGCCGCCCCTTTTAGCGGTGATAGCTGTTGAACACACGAACGTTTCTTATATGTTTTACTAAAATTCTTGGAGATTTAAGATTGGTATGTATATTCTGGTTATGAATATGGATATTAAATTAGTTTTGGATAGTGTTTCGATAGTGGAAATCTTTTAATGAACGCAAATACACTTTTAAAAAAATATCTCGATTTAAACTCCGCTCTTATCGATATCAAGTAAAATTATTTGAGTGCTAATACGAAATCGTCTTAATCATTTATTTTAAATAAGATTACACAGAAAGAATATAAATTTTCATTCAAGAAGCAAATATGTTTCAAGGTCAAGTTCTTAAATCTAATAATATATATTTTCTGTCAAATCAAAACAAATCAAAACAAGTTTACACAAACAAAGGTTTGGTCGTCCCTCTTGCGGTGGAAGATGCTGGCTGTTGGGGGATTGAAGCCAAACGTTTCGTCGCGAGCATCGGCCGTCGTCTAAAAGGAAGGGGACTCGACCCCCGTTCCGGTACCTTCCTGGTGCAAAGAATTGCCATTGCAATTCAGCGCGGCAATGCGATGAGCGTCATGGCCACATTTGCGTTGGGGGCGACGAGGGGTGGATTATTGGATTAGTTTTATTTTTTATTATTATTATTTTTGGATTCAATTTATGTTAGTTTACACCATAACATTTTCTCTAGTGAAGAATTTTTTTTTATTTGTTCAGGAAATAGAAATATCTTAAACGAAGTATAGTAGATTACTGCCGCGGCCCGCAAGTCCACCATAACTGGAAGATCATGAGTATGCGGGCCGAGACACAGCCGAGGCACGCATCACAGAGTCCAGTTATGCACGGTTGTGCCCAAAGGTTGTACAGTACTTTTCTCAAAAATACGTGTAAATTAAAAAAATAAATTTTATACGTTTTCATGTATCTGTCCTTCGATTTCGGTAGTAAACAATTTTCAATAATAGCTTTTGCAGCTTGGAGGTAATTCAGGTGGTGGTAAAATGTCTTCGTCAGTCGTAGAACTTATTTTGAATAATTATAGTAGGTAAAGTTAACATGAACTAATTATATTGACAACTGTATGACAGTAATAAAAATAGTTTAGGTAATTTTGCCACCTTCGCCGTCTTCCAATGTCGATTTCTTTTTTTTTTACTTTTTAAAATTCATTTAATGGCGCATTTTTTTTTTGTCGTGCCAGTTTGAAATTTAATTAAAACTTAGATGAGTTATCTTTTTAGTTATCAATGTTAAGGTTTAAAAAAGTTCGTTCCATTTTCAAATTACACATTTGACCGCTCGGACACGCCTGCTAAAAAAATGCGGTACACTTTTGGGTCCGGTACTGCAAGTATGATTTATCCCAAGGAAGGTTGTGCAAGATATGGTCGTATATCGTACCATCCTTGAGAAAAATTCACTTAGTTGAAGTAATTATTTTTATCTGTGTACGGATCTCCATGGCATTCCTAATTTTTATTGTGTTCTCTTAGATACTGTGCATATTATAACGATATGCCTGCCATTTTGTTTACGTGCTTTGTGATGAGTAAGTTGCGATAAGTTGATATTTTTTACCTTTGACACCCCTTAAATTGTAAGAAACCATACCGTAGAAAGTGGGTGATATTATAATAATAAAGAACATATGCAAATTTTGAAGTTTGTAGAGCCAGTGATTAGCCATTTAGATTTTATTCCCGTCCCTTTGTTTATAAATGTCATTTATTTTGTAATATCTCCTTTCATTGTTATGCGGACTGCGCCGATGATAATTTTATTGTATTACAAATTAAATTTTCCATTCTCTTTTATCATCAGGAACCTGCTAGAAATGACGAGCTTACCAATATTTTCTGTACAAAATTTTGTTCATATCTGGTTTATTGCTAAATCTAAAATTAATAGACATCAGTACTTTATATTTCCATTTTAAATTATGCATAAAATATCCTAAACTGTCTGGACTGAGATAAAATGTTATGTAAGGAAGACTTTGAAATTGAATATGGATTAGGGAAAAATTAAGTATTTACAAAGTTAATTTGTATGAATGAGGTATTTATTTCCAAAGTATATTAAAGGGATCACAAGATAAGTACGAAAGAAAAAATGTAAAAGTACCTACTTTCCGGACTTGGACTCCTAGTGATCACCAATTTTTCTGCAATTTAGACAATTTTTTGCATGAAAAAAATTATAGTTTTCAGAGAGCAGATACAGACATAGCCTTTTGATATATAGACCTCCGTTTCAGTTGGTAAAATACATTTTAAAAAACCGGCCAAGTGCGAGCCGGGCTCTCGCACCGAGGGTTCCGTGCAAACCTGTAGGTATATAAGTAAAAGTAAGTTTGTTATTTTGTTACTACTTAAAAGTATTATAGACCTGCGTATTTGATATGAATTTCAATTTAATACCTCTACGCGTTCATGAGGAAAGGGGTAGTAAGTTCAAAATTATTAAAAATATTTTTATTATATGATGTAACTAAAATTTATGTTTTTCGCAACTTTTCCTTTATCTGTGCTATAAGACGTTGCTTCATACCAAATTTCAAGATTCTGAGTTTACGGAAAGTACCCTGTAGGCTTTGATTCCTTTGCGAGTGTAGAAAATTTGCAGCATAAACGGCTGTATCCTTTGACTGCGTTGGTTTAGAAGTTTGATTTTTTCACAGCTCCAAGGGACAGTAGACTTTAGTATTTGATATGAATGTCAGCTTGATACCTTTACGCGTTCCTGAGAAAAAGGGTCTTGATATACAGACATACAGACAGACGAACATACGGACAACAAAGTGATCATATAAGGGTTTCGGTTTCTCCTTTAGAGGTTCGGAACCCTAAACATAAGTAATTATTTGTATTAATTCTTTTTTTAATAATTTCGAGTAAAATTTTTCTTTCTAGCAATCGGAAATTACATATTTCAACCCCTGGTATATATCGTTAAACTAAAGGTGAAAGCTCGAGTGAAAAGTGCTCCTACATACATAAATAATCACGCCTGTTTTGGAAAGGTATGCAGAGCTTACAGATCTACACTTGGTACATATCTCACACATCTGTTTCGTTTCATCATCAGGCATCGATGGTTTTATACAAACTGCTCCATTTTGGGTTTTTAAAATGTCATAACTTTGAAAAAAAAATGAATAATTCAATTTTCTATGTATTTAACTTTGACGCAGTAATCGGTATTTCGGTGTAACTATTGAATGCGATGAAGCATTAAGACACTTGGAGAGGAATAATAAAATGAAAAATACAATGAAAACTTAATTTACATACATAAGACCATAACAGGGCGCTGTCGGAAACACTGTCGCATGGACACACTCGAATGAACAGCAGCGGTGTGCCCGATGGCCTTTCAATAACAAGTGGGTTTCAAACTAAGTCGACTCAGCGGAAACGTCACTGCCCGGAAATGACACCCGAATGGCAACTTCACATCGTTTTGTTTTAATGCCACTTGTCAAAATGACATTTTAGACACATGCAGCTTTTTGGAAGCGCGTCCTTTGGCTAGATATATGGCAATACAGGGTTTGTATCGCATTTATATTGATATATATCACTTAAAAGAGATTAGGTATCAAACGTACAATAAGTGCATACATTTATATTGTACCTGCGTGCTCTGTCATTTAACTTTAACGCTTTATGAAATATATACTTAAAATTAAACATATTTATGTACAAATCACTAATTGATTATAACAATGGTAATGTGGGTAAACTAGACATTTTGAATGTTTTTTTGTAATTGATAGGTTTAATCTGTGGATTTACAATGTTCAAACTGATTCTGTAGTAAAAAGTGATGCTCACTGTATTAGTAGGTGATATTACTTATAATATATATACATACGTGTTGAACTATTATTTTGTGTTATTAATAATATGTAGTGTAATATTACTGTATTTTTTATAAATAATAATAATAATAATAATAATAATAACGTATACATCACAACAACGTCTAGGCCCCAAACTAAGCATTAGCTTGTATTTTGGGTACCTAGCGAGGACACCACATACATATAACAACCAAGACTCGGTACCAGTATCGATATTCATCATATAAATACTGACCCGACCTGGGATTCGAACCCGGGACCTCCAGCTTCGTAGGCAGGGTCACTACCCACTAGGCTAAGCGGTCGTCAATACGTCGTCAATAATAAAAATATCAAAAAGGAAATTAGGAATTACATAACGGATTACGAGTTAACATAATATTAAGAGCTTTTAATCCATTTTTTTTACTATAGCGAAGCTGTTACTTGGCGTATTTATGTATAAGCGATTTTCAATCACTCGAGTGACTGAAATCCGGACGTTAAACTGCACCTACTTAACTGTACTTATACAAAAAAAAACTGTAGCTGAAGTGCGAGAGGCAACCCACGCTAAATGCGACACGGTGATTGGTTAATGCATCCGCAGTTGTAATTTAATTTATCGTACATTGCGTACTGATTACGAAGTTTAACCAGATGTTGTAATTATTTTCAAATACATTAGTGGCTAAGACATGATTTTATGTTTTAAATAAACCATTTAGTAATTGTTCATCGACTGTAAAATATAAATTGAATAAACTAAAACCGCACAAATAAGACTTATTTTCAGCAGATGGCTTCTGAAATGAACTGAACTGCTAAAGATGCGGTGTAAGGTGAAAAGGTCATTGGATAGTATTAATAGTTCCACAACTGTGACTTACTTTGCCCCTTTATCTTCTCGCATCCTTATCTTCGTCGTCACGGAAAGGGTCTTTTATTACTTCCGGCGTACGCTACGTTTTCTTTCCTCACAAAGGGAAGTTAAATGATCCAGATGGAAAAGGTACGGATCGAGTATCCAAAATTAAGGGATAAAATACACTTATACCTGGTGTTCGGCTGAACGTAGTCCAAACTTATAGAGCATTTAGAGCTTACAAAACTAAAGAAAAATTAAAAAATTATGATAAAAAATTAATTTTTAAATATTTTTTCCTCGGTAATCGTTAGTTTGCGGTATCTGCTCACTGGAAACTTTTCGTTAAGTTTAGTAAGCTCTATACGCTCTATAAATTTGGACTACGTTCAACCGAACACTAGGTATATTACAAGTATATACGGGATTTTCAGCCGAAGGAAGTTCAACTTTAAACACATTTTTCTCAGTAACCGTTAGTTTGCGCCGTCTGCTCTCTCGAAAAGTTTTGTTTATTTCGGTAAGACTTACATGCTGTATAAGTTTTGACTATGTTCAGCCGAATACCCAGTGTAGGTATATTTGAATAATTAATAGATTTTTCGTATATATACTATTAAAATGCTATATATCTATATTAATTCAACATTCTGGTCGAATTAATGTCACTATAATAATGTACTTCAGCAAAATAATGGCTTCGTAATGTTTTGTCTCGTGTTTAATGATGGGTGTCGACTGAGGCAAAATTATTAGCTGGTAAATGTAGTAGTCGCTAATGAGTTCGCAGAGTTATTTTTTTTTCGTAGCCGTATGTCACTTAGGGAAAATTCGTGACACGTAAAACATAATGGTAAATGAATTAAATAGCTCGGTGATAAATTTTTTTCTAAGTGGTGTCAGATTTTAAAATGATATTTCATGTGTAACTTAAAAGGAGTGTGTACTGGTGAATTTCCATAAAAACGGTGTTAACTGTTACCGCAAAAAATTTATATGCTATTCAAATCATCAAAAACTGTGTTTATACGTTTTGTAATTTTTTTAATATTTTGATATTAATTAATAAGTTTATTAACTAAAACGTATAGGTAAAGCTAGTTTTGGTTAATTTTAATGCGTCAATCTGTTAAGGTTTAATCGCGTGCAACTGTTAACGCTGTACGAAAATTTGCCAGTACCTAGTATCATCATCATCATCATCATCATCAGCCCATTTTTACCCCATTGCAGGGGCTTAGGCCTCCCCCAGGGATGAGAAGGGGGGCTTGGAGCTTAAGTCCACCACGCTGCTCCACTGCGGGTTGGGAACTGTAACGACCGCCATCTATTGACAGCGTCCGGGACCGACTGCTTAACGTGCCCTCCGAAGCACGGTGTCAATGATATTGTGTACTTAAGTCAGAAAAACTCATTGGTACACGCCCGAATTCGAACCATGGCCCTATGGGGCCTTAGAAATTTGAGACAGGTTCGTTGCGCTCTGGGCTATCACGACACGTATAAAACCTACCTACTACCTACCTACCTACCTAGTATAAAAGTACCTAGTATAAAAGTACGAATTGACTAGAAGCCATCTTCTGCGTTTACCCCCTAACCACTCATACTCTACTAGCAAGATAACGATTTTCGGTCCGGGAGGACTCCGCGCGCCGGTCTCCACGCCCGCGAAATTGCGTTTGACATTTTCGGTACTGTGAAGTGATATTACTGACTCTATTAAAACCAAACGCTGCTGTCAAATTTGTTTACTCTATGGCCAATACACACACGTTCCTCTAAACAAAATGTTAAAACAGTGATAATTATATACAGTCCGTCTAATCTCTGAATCTGTTATTTTGCACGGGTTTTTGATTTTTTGAAAATATGAGAGAATATGAGAATATGAGACTTCATCTTGATATTATGTTGTCTCAGATTGCATACAACAATGGGAAAATGCACAAATAATTTATTTTATCGACCATCGACCTTTTTCTTTTTTCCTGTTGTTTGCGGAAATTAAGGTTCTTGCATCGATATCAGATCTAAGAACAATCTCCAGAAAACATCGTCCGATCGATGGCGGTCAAACCAAAAAGTTCATAAAAGAAAAAGAAGTTTCAAAACGAATAGCAATTAACATAATTAAGCGATTGCTTTCCGAGACCGGTCTTCCGCGGTTCGGTAATAGATTTAAGTGGACTCTGTGACTTAGGGAAAAATTGTCGAGGGAAAACATCCGAGAACTAAAGGCAGGGCTTCATGGCGTTCATCTATTATTTTCTTTAGTAAGAAAATGTCACGGATTTATTACATCAAATAAATCCCATCAACGAGAAAAGTGTGTTAATCCTTAAGAACGTTTAAACGTACGTCAAATACGTGTCATACAATAACAGACTGCATTGTTTTAGATGTAAAGCTTTTTTTTTTTGAGGCTCCATATGAATTAAAGAAATTGTTCTCTTTAGTACTTCATTACACTACGTAATTTATTTACTAGGTCATTTATTGGAAAACGTGTATTTATTTGTCATTTATTTACGTCGTAACCTATGGTCATAACGGAACGATAAAACAATCTATTTTTTACACGGAGACAGCTGAAGGGTCGGATAGTAACTACTGTTTAACCTGTTCGGAACGCTGATCAATATTAGAATTTAATGACGAACAAGTTCTAGTTGAATCCCTAATTGCAGAACGGGGATATGTCCACTAAACTAAATTTTACAGGAGGAACAAAAAAACTGTTTAAATATTGAATCTGATGGTGAAAAAATATAAAAAAATAGGCCACATTTGCAATTTCATTACCACTATGTCGCAATTAAAAATTTTCTTTATATCTTAATTTAGAAACAGTTGACATAAATAAACTTTGGACATGTCCCTTTAATGCAATTAACGTTGTTTTTTAAATTTTTAATATTGTAAAAGAGGGTAAAAATTTAAGGTGTAGTGTGTGTTTACTGATTTAATGATAAAATAATTACGATTTGATATAAATTTCCATAAATAAATAAGCATCTTCATGTGGAGACTATCATTTTTCTGCTTCAATACCTTTTTTGGCCATTCCAACATTTCATTCCAGAAAAAATAGCTTTTTCTTGGATATACGTCATCAATTTGATACACTTTTGTCTTCATCTTTTTGAACGGCGTCGTTATCTGAGCTCATTATGTTAACGAATCCTAGGAATATCTTAGGAAAACAATAATAAGCAGTAACACAAGTAATCACTTTAACGACTCAATCTCGACTAGATACATAAAGTAGGTAATTGCAACTGGTTGAAACTAGTAAACGAAGCATCTAGACAAGTTTTGACATGACTAAAAACAGTAGATACATAAGTATATTAATTGCAAAAAAGGCACATGTCCAGGACATGTTCCTTTTCTGAATTTAACAAAACATATTTTATGCCATAAGATGGAAGAATAAGCGTTACATATCCCGTTTCTACACAGTCATGGGTCTACTTATGACGTATTTAAAAATAACATTAACTCAATTTCGTAAAAATTGTGACATGTCCCCTTTCTGCAATTAGTGATTCAGTTGTAAGACGGATGCAGAGTGGATGCAGGATTATCATAATAGAATATTAAAATTTAATAGATGGCAAGGGTGCAGGTACGGGGATGGGATAACCATGATGTAGTGATATTTGATATCGTTTCGAGAAACGATGTCCTTATTTCTCTTGAAACGTTCAACGCGTCTTTACAGAATATATAGGTTTCGTTTCAGCTTATTGTCTGTAGTGTTGGCGTAATTACACAGGGTGCGTTTGACGTGAACCTAGACGCTTGCTCCTTGTAGACGGATAATAGGAAAACGTCTATGATTTATGGACTTTGCGGCACTGAGTTACAGCCTCCCCTCTGCAATCATTATAGGGTCGAATTCAAATTCTACGTTACAGTATTTGTGTAACAATTTATGGCCACATCGGTCAGGGAGGCCGGAAGCAAAAATCGTCATGACTTTCTAGAAGCTGAATTTTCTGGAAACGACACAGAAAATTTAGTAAGTTAGAGGTGTCGTGGTGGTATTTGTTCGGAGACACGTGTCTCAAAAATGATTACTTACGCAACGAAAATAAGTACAAATATTCTACATACGTAAATAGTCTTGTCTCAGATTTGTCTAATTTTAGAAAGGGCTTAAATCGTTCGTCTCTTTCCCTTACATCTTTGGTATAAATTGTTGTCGCGTTTTAGAGTTTAGGTTATAACATCTGTTTCAAGTATGCAATATACAGCCTACTTGAAATGGACAGCGTATACGCATACGTACTACTCCCTTAAGTTAACTTAAATTTTGTATACACATTATCACACATTATATGTAATTCTTCCTACAGTTAAACTGTTGGAACAGTTTTGCAGGGTATTGTAGTACGTTATTGTATTATATGCCTAATAAATAAATAAATAAAAAAAATAACATACCGTAATGCTCCGTGGTTACGGTGCCTTCACAGAAAATAAATAGTTCAGTCTTTAAGAACTCGGGCGTCCATAAGGTTATGAAAAAATTAAAAATCAAGAGAAAATAATATTCCAAATGAATTTTTTGGGTACTGTTATATTTTACACAGACAAATATTATGGTATCACACACGGATAATCGAAAGACGAGCGGACGGACATCATTCTACTAAATATTATATCCTACGCGACTGGTCATAATTAACGGTCTCGCTAAAATTAGAGGAAGAGACATTACGCGGCGGCCCAAAAAAAAAAGAAAGAAACCAATATAGCATTTAAAATGGGATTTTTTAATAAATACTGATTAATGTGGAGTCAAACCGATAAATAAAACAACTGATTGTTAGATAACTTTGTTGCGTATCTTATGGTGTAATTTATTTTCACTCGAAATCATACTATAATAGAGATATTGCAAAAGTCATTTTTATATACAATATATATTAAATTACTGTTTTTCATTTTTAGCGTTTATTTGTCGCTTCTCCACGATCTACAGTAAACATTTTTCATAAGTGTAATATCGGAATTGAACGTTTGAAAACCTACCAAACTGAACTAGACTTTAACAACCTCTCCTATATCCAATTATGACATGCTATAAATTTTCGCCATAGACAATTTCGAAACACACTTCGTTGTTTGGCATATCAAGGACAACCGTCCTCGTATTTTTTTATTAAATACTTACCACACTTTTCCATCGGTCAAACCTGTGAGCACCTTCAAACCATATTATTTTGTCAATTGACTTTGCGATTTTTTCCTTGTAAACTGTATTAAGGCTCTGAAATAGAAATAGTCGAAATAGTCACTTGAAATTCTTGTAAACTATATAGGCCGCATGCAAGTCGAAATTTTTTTTATTTAATTAAAAAAGAATAATCGCTATCTGTCTTTCATTCATATATAACAAGTTGTTATGGGTAAAACATAAAGATCTACCCACAATACAAACATCTAGGTAACCGATGGCATGGGGTACAGTCCGTCCCGCTCGTTTCTTTTCCTCAACCTTTGATTCAAATGTGATAACTTTGATTCTCGAACTAAACGGCCAGCATAACTAACTCCTCTATTGAACTAATTTAAAGCTCAGTGACTAAAATCACTGCCGTATCTGTTCGTCTGCCTGTCTGTATTCGCTTAATTCAGATTTCATTGTTAGATATAATGTAGAAGAGTAACGCGTCTTTTGGCTGAAATGCATCTCTTTCAAATACAAATAAATATTCTTAAAAATGTAACTAAAAATATTTTGGAAAGTAAAACTAGACTTTATTATTCAAAGAATCAATTTTCACGTAACGTAAAAATGTATTTAAAAAATGTTAACATACAATTAATTTGAGTTTATTACTAGAAAGTTTAACATCTAAGAAAATTTAATATCAGGATAAATATTATTATGTTTCTTCTTAGAAAACACCAGGAATATAATTTGTGGAAATTCTTTTAATGAGTTTCGCTTGAGAGACTAAATATTATACGAAAATTATGAAGCTAGAATTCAATATGTTTGGGAAAGCTTTTGTTTCTTGCTTTTATTATGATGAAAGTAAACGATAATAAAATTCTACCAAGATTAATTCTAGCTGAAACGGTTTCATCAGTTTAAGTTCTTGAAAGCAAAATGTATCTAACCTGAAATTGTCACTTAAAATCCTTTTTTTTCAGCAAGCCATTATTATTATTATTATTTTTATTTCTAAACTATGTTTGAAATCGGAAATAGTATTGAATTCGTATTTTAATACAAATAGATTTTTAACGTAATCATTTTTTAATCATAATTTTCCTCTGTGTTTTCTTTTGTAGACGCGCTTAGAAATTTGAAACACACACCTACATAATTTGCGGATATCCATAGGTTTGAATATAAAATAATTATGTTTTTGTTCGACGTCGACCTAAATTAATTTCGAAGGACCTGGCGGGAGTTATTGCAGGACAGTTGGAAAAAGAAGGGAGGTCGACAACCCACTTACTTGACAAGCAGCGCTGCCTCTCCTCAGTCCAGTACTGGAGCCGTCTTCACAACACCGAAAATGAAAGTTCATCCACACACAAACAGTTTATAATGTTCAAAATAGTAATTCGGCGGTATCACACACGTTATACATAAAATTATATGAGAGCGGAGGTTTATTGATGCGTTTCAAGCGCTAGCGGTTTTGCGAGTGTTTTTTTTGTAGCGCGGGTATATTGCTTTTTTTGATTGTGTGAGTTGTCTTGGGTTCCGGAACTTTAAGGTGGGAGAAAATAAGGTAATAATTTTGGAAAGGATAAAAAAAAAGGATTTCGAAGCGGACTATAATTTTGGCGGCGACATGCCCCCGACCTTGAAAGGATCCCTTTCAACCTTAACAACTCAGATTAGCGAAATTGAGCTTGCGAATTTAAAGTAAGTAATACTATTTATAATTAGAAGCGAAAACAAAATAAACTATTTTAACGTTTAACCTACATTATAAACTTAGAAAAGAATAAAAGTATTTGTAACTAAAAGAAATTAAGTTTATTGTAAAGGAACCGGGCAGAGTTTAACGATTGGACGTTTAAGAATGCCAGTCCCGGTACGTACATTAGCGACTCTAATTACTCCATCTCTTCCTGGATATACTTGTTCGATAACACCAAGATGCCATTTTAGTGGTGGTGCTTTATCTTGCATTATTAAGACAATCGTACCTACAGTAATGGGGCGTGATGGAGTGTTCCACTTTTCGCGAGCTTGCAATGTATGTAAATATTCGATACTCCATCGACGCCAGTAAGATTGCACCAAGTTATCCAACAAATTATATCTTAATAGTAATGACAATTTATTGTCAGCGACGTCCGCCGCGGGTAACCATCTTAACGGGGTAGTATTCAAAAAATGCGCGGGAGTTAATGCGGACGGTTCTGTTGGATCAGGACTGAGTACCATTAATGGCCGAGAATTAAGCAAACATTCTATTTGAGTTAAAACAGTTATCATCTCCTCATACGATAAAAGTTGAGTACCGATCACTCGAAATAAATGGGTTTTAAAAGCTTTAACATTTATCTCCCAATTACCACCAAAATGCGGAGCACTAGGTGGATTTAGTTTCCACTCTATACGTCTATCTGCTAACTCGCGTGAAGTACTATCGATGTAAGTTTGCGAAGTTAAGAATTCACTCAATTCATTTAAATGAGCTTTAGCCCGAACGAAATTGCCCCCATTGTCGGAATAAAAACAACAAACGGGACCTCTACGAGAAAGAAAGCGTTTTAGAGCATTCAAGAAAGTTAATGCACTCAAGTCAGATGCCAGCTCTACATGCACGGCTCTAGTAGTTAAACATACAAAAATGCATATATATGCCTTTTGACTATCCACTCCCCGCCGGCGTGTCAAAGTTATTAAAAGAGGACCTGCATAATCTAAACCCGTGTGAGCAAAAGGTTTAATTGCACTCACTCTACTAGCAGGGAGATCGGCCATGAAAGGATACGTGTTTTTAGGGCGCAACCTAAAACATGTATTACAATTATGAACTATTTTGCGAACTATTTGTCTGGCCGACAAAATCCAGTATTTCTGGCGTAATAATGACATTAAGAGTTCCGGACCAGCATGAAGATGCTTGCGATGAAAATATTCTATTATAAGCTGCACTATGTGACCTTTGCGGGGAAGTAGAATGGGATGTTGCTGATCAAATGACAATTGTGCGTTATTCAATCTCCCTCCTACTCTTAATATATCATTCACTAGTATAGGGCATAATTTTCGAATAGCGGGTGAACAAAGTTTAGTTTGTTTAATTTTTTGTATATCAGCGTAAAAATGTAATGACTGAAATTGTCTAAGAAGGCTAAGTTCAGCCATTTCTAAATCGTTTGAAGTAATAGCTCTATTACGTGGTAATTTTTTAATAAACTTAAATAAGTATACTATAGTGTTAAGCAATTTAGACCATTTTGAAATTCGATTAGCGAGATTACATAATAAAGGTTCCTTAATAAGTAATTTTGCGTAAAGAATGACCGGAGCCAAAAACCCTAAAACATCCCAAATTTTAGCATTAGATGAAAGAATATTTCTTTTCGTAGGTGTAATAGTATTTTCCAGCGAAATGGTATATGTGAATAGATCTGGACCCGGTAGCCATTCTAAGCCTAATATTTTAAGCGTTTCATCATTACCGAAATATATTGCTTGCGGTGCTCTATGATCCTTAGGAATCGCAGAAACGAAATCTGGCGAATTACTACTCCATTTTATTAAATCGAAACCCCCGACCTTGAACAGTCCGACGAGCTGATGATAGAGTTGCAATGCATGGTTCAGATCCATACACGAACCAGTCACGTCATCCATATAAGTTTGATTGTTTATTATATCTTTAGCTAAAGGAAAATTATTTTCTTCGTCGGCCGCAAGCGTTCGAATCGTTTTCATAGCGAGATATGGACTCGATTTTAATCCAAAGCACACTCTATTAAACTCATATGTTTTTAAAGTATCTGACGGCGAAAATCTATATAAAATTTTAAGATATTTACGATCACATTCTCGCACGCCTATCTGCAAATACATTTGTTTTACGTCCGCACTGAACGCTATAGCAAATAATCTAACATTAAGTAACGTAGTGAAAATATCTGCCTGCAAGTTAGTACCAGCATAGAGCGTATCATTGAGCGAAAGACCAGAACTCGTTTTTGAACTGGCGTCCAAAACTATACGAAGCTTAGTTGTGCATTTATCATTTCGAATAACTGGATGATGCGGTATATAGTAACCCTGAATTTTATTTAAATGATCATCTAAGACTGCGGACAAATAACCTTTTTCTAAATATTCTTTTATGTTGTTATCGTACTCTACACGAAGATTAGAATCTGATTGTAATTTTCGTTCAAGGGATAAATCGCCTTTTAGCAGAAGTGTATGAATCGCCTAAATAAGACGGATCCGTTTTAAAAGGCAACGCTACTATGTAACGGCCACTTGAATCGCGCGTTGTGTGTTTATTATACAAATTTTCACAACTAATTTCGTCACTAGATTGCGGTAATTTAATATTAGAAACGTCTTCTAAAGCCCAAAACCTCTGTAAAAGTAAATTAATTGAATTATTTTCATTTACGGTACAAAAAGATAAAGTAGAGTTCGTGAGCGATAAGATGGGCGCATCGCCTGAAACTATATATCCTAACGTAGTTTCGACTGCGGGAGGGATGCCGGGCGCACCGTATACGCGGCCGGCGCGTAACAGTGATGAAAATAATTTCGCACCGATAAGTAAGTCGATTTTTCCCGGCATGTGGAATTCCTCGTCCGCCAACGGTAATTCATGTAAATGGCTTAATATAGCCGAATCGACTTGATCTGTAGGTAATTTGGGTGTTATGTTGTCGATCACTAGCGCTGTAATATAATACGAAACATTTTTGTCGTAGCGAGATGTAAAAGTTAAAGAAGTGATTCCTTTTATTTGCGCGGCCGTACCTCCAATGCCGTTCACTACAGAATCACAAGAAAGCGGTGTAACATTAAGTGACAATTTGTCACAACAATTAGCACTAATGAAATGATTTTGCGATCCGGGGTCAATGAACGCTCGGACGTTGTGACGAGTCCCATGACAATCAGAAACATTTACCTTTGCGGTTGCTAATAATACAGTGGTATTAGCGTATATTTTATTATGCATATTATGCGAAGAGTAATTACATAAGGATACTGGCCTATCTTCAGTAGACGAACACGGTATACCTAATTGCGGGTTTATTGTATTTTGCGATTGCGAATTATGATTTTGCGGTGTATTACACGGAGACTTTGCGAGCGGTTGTGAGAGTGTGTGCGTATGCATATTATTGCGGTTTGGCGATTTGTGTTGTTTATTGAAATGTAAGTATGTATGGTGATGACCTTGACAAGTACGACAGCGGTTATTTGAATTGCAAGAAGATGTTTTATGTTTAGAGCTTAAGCAATTAATACAAAAGCCCTGAGACTTGGCATTGTGATATTTGTCTTCAGCTGATAGCTTTAAAAACATAGGACAATTATATAAGTGCTCGTGATATGTATTAGCGTTACACAATGTGCACATTTTATTTTTATCTGTAACGGACAAAAATGTTTGAGTTAACTTGATTGGTTGGCGGGTGTGTGAGTGCGGATTATGTGGATGCTGTGGTTGAGATTTAGTATCCCGCGGGTAGCTGGTATTAGTTCGTTCCAAAATTCGTGACTGTTCCTTAACAAAATTAATAAAACTTTCATATGTAGGCAATTCCTGTTTTCGAACTGTCAGTTCATACAAACGTGCAGTTTCCTTATCTATCTTTTTCATAGCGAGATATAATAGAATAAAATCTGTTAAATCAGGAATACCTAATTGTTTTAAAGATGCGACAGCGGAGCCAAAGCGGTCGGCAACTGATTCTAAACTGGAAGGAGATGCGAAATTTATAGATTTAATATCAAAAATGCGGTCTAAATATGTTGTACCTAAAACGCGTTTGTTCTGGTACTTTTTAACTAATGTATCATAAATAATATCGTAGTTTTCGGCGGTCGGTGAAATACCAGAAATAGCGGACAGAGCTTTGCCAGACAGCTTACCAATTAAATAATATACTTTTTCAGCTTTGGTAAGTCGAAAATTACTATGAACCGTGTTATTGAAACATTCATAAAATAACGGCCAAGATTCCGGATTACCATCGAAACCCTTTAATTCTAATCGCGGCATCTTTAACGCACCACTGAACGACGGAACCCCGACTTGAGGTGTATTATTCTCACTTAGTAATTTATTCTGTGTTCTCTTAATTCTACAGTAAACATCCTCAAAGGCTAAATAAGGTTGATAATTAGGTACGTAATCTTTTTTTTGTTGCAATTCTAATTCATTGATTTTATCTAAAATATTTGAGAAATCGGATTTAATGTTATCAATGGTTTCAGCGTTACAGAGAAATTCTTCTTCCTCTTGTTTAGTTTTCATAGTTAAAGATAATTTGTAAATATTATCTACGCGTTCATAATACATGCTACGTCTCGCTTCCAATAATAATAATTGCGTGTAAACAGAATCCATTTTAGAATGATCACTATCTTTAGGCATTTTTGCTTAAGTAAAATGAACGAACACCAACCGATATCGTACGAGGTTATGATATAATAATAATTATTATACAAATTGTATAAATTGTATAACTTCTATCCTACCTTGCGAGCAACAAATAAAAATATCAACAAATTATACATATGCTACTGGACTATTTTTTCAACTACCTACTTGAACAAAAAAATGTTACGTTTGAGATTGGCATTCTTTTGCGTATAAATGAATAATTTATGATAATTATGAAAACTAAATTGCGCAACTGAAGCGAATTGCGAATTGCTAATTCAATATCCGGCTCGAAGGACCAAAAAATATTATGTAGACGCGCTTAGAAATTTGAAACACACACCTACATAATTTGCGGATATCCATAGGTTTGAATATAAAATAATTATGTTTTTGTTCGACGTCGACCTAAATTAATTTCGAAGGACCTGGCGGGAGTTATTGCAGGACAGTTGGAAAAAGAAGGGAGGTCGACAACCCACTTACTTGACAAGCAGCGCTGCCTCTCCTCAGTCCAGTACTGGAGCCGTCTTCACAACACCGAAAATGAAAGTTCATCCACACACAAACAGTTTATAATGTTCAAAATAGTAATTCGGCGGTATCACACACGTTATACATAAAATTATATGAGAGCGGAGGTTTATTGATGCGTTTCAAGCGCTAGCGGTTTTGCGAGTGTTTTTTTTGTAGCGCGGGTATATTGCTTTTTTCGATTGTGTGAGTTGTCTTGGGTTCCGGAACTTTAAGGTGGGAGAAAATAAGGTAATAATTTTGGAAAGGATAAAAAAAAGGATTTCGAAGCGGACTATAATTTTGGCGGCGACATCTTTAGGTATATATTTTGTCCAGCTATGTCTTTGTTAAGGCTTCATGCATTTGTATATTTCATGATAATAATAATTATTATTATTGGTATTATAATTATTATTATAGAGATGGCGCCAGCGCCATCTAGTCCCAAAAGAGTAAACAAGTATCATGGTAATATGATAATATATTATGATAATAGGCACTAGACAACCTATATACATACTTAAATATTCTTTATAATAAATACATATTGTAATGAATATTTATGTAGATATTTTTAGATCCAAACACGGAATAAATAGACATGTTCGTTTATACACACAAAAATTTATCCCGGGCGAGAATCGAACCTACAACCTTTTATTCTGCAGTTACGGTCTCTAACCGCTCGACCAATCGGTCACTCAACCATAAGCATCAAGGAATGCATTACGCGTCACTCATATTATGCAAACGAATGTTATCAAAATATAAAATAATAGTTTTTTTTAATATTTGTTAAAATGTGTACATGCACGTACATACTTAAAACATAATTCAGAGAAATATTTTTTCTGGGATTTACTTTGAGATTTCTTTTTTTACGAAATGAAAATGAAATCACGTAAATGTATTAAACTTTTCGAGTTCAAGACACGTATCACACGTATCCTCTATATTTTATAGCGCGTATATATTTTTTCTTACATATTAAAATAAGACATAATAATAATAATATCTGGGATATCCCACACAGCGCCATCTAGCCCCATACTAAGCAAAGCTTGTATTATGGGTACCAGATAACTGATATATATACTTGAATATTCTTTATTATATATACATATATGTATAGATATTTCACACCCAGACACGAAACAAATAGACATGTTGATGCACACAAATATTTGTCCCGAGCGGGATTCGAACCCGCGACCCTTGGCTCCGCAGTTAGGGTCTCTAACCACTCAGCCAATCGGTCAGTCATTTTTGCATTATTTACACAAACATTACCCAAAGTAAAACACAACGAAGACGCACATGTGATTTGTTCGCTTTTAAAAATATCTTTATTTATATAGGTCGTTTTATTTGATAAATATTTAATAACAGGAGTCGTTCATTTTATTACTCGTAACTCAGATGAGGGTCGAGTGATAAAAATGTATGTCACGTCTCGCTTCAGGTAATCGAATTACATATTTCGTGAAATCGATATTTCAGATTTGATATCGAATTATATGCATATGGTAGTAGAAAAAACAATTTAGATATCCGGATGTAACGATTGCGTAATATTAACCTATAATCTGATGCATACAACCGACATGAATCATCGTTCGTGTGGAAAAATCAAGCATTTAATTTAATAAACCGCGTCTGTAGTCAAATTCTTTTATTCTCATTTTTAACGTTCAGTGTAGCTTAATTAGATTTTAACCTATGCACTACACATTAACCCAATTGGGTCCGATCGAAGGCCACGAGCCATTTAATTGACAGAGATAATTGATTGATAATGATTGATGACAAGTCAAAAGCTTAATGATAAAGACAAATAGTACAATGTGTTTTATTTAATACAATAAAACACAGTGAAATTTCAGCAAGTCACAGTCACTTTATTAAGGTATTCCTGTCAAAAAATTTTGTATTTGTTTGAAATTGAAATGTATTTACAAAGACAGTTGAGATAAAGAAATCCTATGTCCAACTAGCCTTCAACTAATCTCGTTAAACTTGACAAGTACGGACCTTCGAAAAAAAAGGAGTACGCTAATCTCGCTTTTTAAATTTAAGTTCCTCCAGGAGGGTCGCAGTCACGACAGGACCCACATCTCGATTTACTCACAGCGACGGAAACACTTACAACGAAGTTTGAAAAGAATGAGCGATTGATTTTTAATAATTGCCGAAATACACTAAGAGCTTCTACCATTCCACCAGCACATAATGCCCCACTGCAGGGGCTTAGGCCTCCCCTCACGGTGAGGGGGCTTGGAGCTTGAGCTCAGAGCTTGGCTTAATGTTTCGGAATTTTTTGATCATTTTTTATCCATCACGCTGCTGCTAACTAAGGGCTTAAGTTCGGATTTTTTTTAATCATTTGATACTAAAAAATATGTTGTGATCATAAAATATTGTTTTATACACTGAACTATATACAAGTAGAAACAACGCCGCGAACCAAATGTTTGCCAACCGGTAACAGCTCATTCAGTCACTCGCCTATGCTCATCGCGATCGCGTACGAAAAACGTGATGAAAAAAAATGCCGTCGTGAATATTAATAATGTGTAGAAATCAATCAACTGCAAAAAAAAAAAAGATATTGGCATAACTTATCGTCGATAATTAAACAAAACAAAACTAAAACAATCCAAAACTAATTTTTGTACCTAGTTTATTTTCCACTGTTGCCGCCATACTAGTTTTAACTACAAATTAATGTCACGACATGTATAATAACTATTAAATACTTGTATAATACTTGCAATCCTGTGTATCCTAGTGGAAACGGACCGAACATAACATATATAAGACATATATAATACAGCGTATTATACTTGGTAGAAAAATTAATGTGGTAGAAACAAGGTGATAGTGCCGCGCGTACAGATTTAGTTCATGCCGTCTGTTCTACTAGTACAAAGTTCAGTGGTTTCATATAACTATTTTCTATGGGTACCTATTGTGTTTTACTGTGCAATTACAATATTAATGCGTCCGTATTTTTTTTATCTGAAAGAAAGTTTACGTCGCGACTTATAAAAAAGAAACTTAATTTAAACAATAATGATTATTTAGATATATCTTGATTGAACCATGTGAAAGAAACTTTCGAATAAAAATCTCCTATGTCTCGCGTCGTGTCGTCCCGTTTTATCTTACGTATTCGAAGCTTACTATTTTCTCTCTTCTATTTCTTTTTCTCTCTACTTTACGTAACCGCACCCAAAACTTGCTAAAAATATGTATATATAAGTATCGATCTTGAACATTTATATTAAGATATTGTTACATATGTCATGTGTGTGTACGCTGCGTCGTACATCTTCGTAAAAAGCAGTGCATAAATAGCTACAGTCTAGTATGGTCGTTTCTTTTACCAACCTACAATCCACAAATACGAGAATAAAAAATATATATTATAATAAAATTAAAACAAAATATACTAAATATATAATAAATTAGTGTTGAAATATAAAAAAATGCGTGTAATATTGGCAACTTGCAAGTGTGATATTCAGAGAGCGCCGGTTAGAACACTGGTTGTTAGCCAATGAAGTTACCATAGAAAAGGACAAGGGCGCGGCGGTGCAAAAAGGAAGGCTATCCTGTTAAGTGACCTCGCACATTCTCGTCTGCTCGGCGCGATCAACTCTGAGGATACGCTTGACTTGCTGGACGACCACTGTAAACCTAGAAAGCGCGTACTGGCCGAACTTCACCGGTTCCATGGAGCTGTACAACACCCTGGTGAAGAGCTTCGAGCATGGGCGACACGAGTGTACATACGAGACGCTGCGTGATAGGTTCGTGCTGGGCATGATGGCCGAGCCCCCTTGGGACTACTTATTTCTCGAGGAAGCGGCGACACTCACACTCGACATCGCTGAAAGCGTCCGTGGTACGCGGGAAGCGTCGCGACAGACGGCGGCGGTGGCGGGTGGCGTAGGCGGCGCCAGCTCGAGCGCCGCCGCGGGGACCACCTACAGCTACACCGGAGATCTGAATCGCGTATATTATGGTGAAAGAAAATGTGCGGTTAGCGGTCATAATAACCACAGTGGAAAAATGTTTAAATTTAGGAAATAAGTCTGTAAACAGTGTGGGGAAGGGGCACTTGAAAAGAATGTATCCACGTAATAAATCTGTCTCGGGAAAACATAATTTCTTAGACGGTACCTTCGACGTTGGTGATGACGGTAAGAGTACCCCAATTTGTAACATTCGTACTAAAAATGGTGACTCAAATGGTCAAAAACAGAAAGGAACATTTAGAAAGATTAAATGCTGTATTAGAACGGTTACAAATAGCTGGGTTAGTGCCACAAAAAAAATGTTATTTTTTCGAAGAATCAGTTGCATATTTGGGGTTTGTGATTGATAAAAAAAGGTTACATAAGTCCCAAAAGAAAGTTCAATCAATTTTGAATTTAAATCCTCCCACTAATATCACTCAACTAAAATAGTTTTTGGGGTTAGTGAAGTATTATCATATTTTTGTACCGAATGCTTGGTTATTACAAGATAATAAAAAATGGGAATGGACAATGGAACAATCACGTGTGTTTGAAAAAATAAAGATAATTTTAGCATCAGATAAAGTGCTGGCATATTTTGATGTGAGTGCAAAGTTGATATTGATCGTGGATGCTTCACCGTCGGGATTGGGTGCGATTTCATTTTCTCTGGTGGACTCGGGTGGTCACGAGAGACCGATCTGTTAGGTGTCACGGGTGCTCACCGCGGGGAGCGCAATTATAACCAAATTCAAAAAGAGGCAACGGCGATCGTATTCAGGGTAAGACATTTCCACCAATATTTATTTGGACGCAAGGATTCTTTCAAATTAAAATTAAAATTCTTTTTATTCAATATAAGATGTTTACACACACTTATTGAAAGTCAAAATAAATTAACTACCGGTTCAAAAACTAGGAGGAGAAGAACCGTCAAGAAACTCTTTCCTGTTTATTTTATTTAAGTATATGTTTTTCGTAATTGTTATTTTTTTTTAATTTAAAGTGCTTACAACTATTACAATGATGTCCATGCGCACTTATCATTTAAATACTCGCTAATACAATAGTAAGCTTTTTTCACGAGTTGGACTTTAACTCGCTTTATAAATTGATCGGAATTCAAGTCTAACATTTCTTTTGGAATTTTATTATAAAAACGGATACAATTTCCTATGAAAGAATTATTAACCTTTGAGAGCCTGAACCTGGGAATTGATAACATATGCTTATGCCTTGTATTTAAGTTGTGGCCATCACCCACCCTAGAGAAAGCATTTAAGTTTTTATGTACATAAATTATATTTTCATAAATGTACTGACAAGGGACTGTCAAAATGTTGCTTTCTCTAAAGTGAGCCTTCACACTATCTCTAGATTTTAATTTATATACAGCTCGAATAGCCCCTTTCTGCAGAATAAATATTGTTTGAATGTCAGCGGCCTTTTCCCATAGCAAAATGCCATATGACTTTATGCTATGAAAGTAGCTAAAATAAACCAGCCTCGCTGTAGGCACATCAGTTAGTTTTCTTATTAGCTTAATTCCAAAAACAGCAAAGCTCAGTTTACCAGCCACCCTCATAACATGAGGACCCCATTGTAAATTTGCGTCGATAGTAATGCCCAAGAACACAGTTTCATTAACCAAACTTAATGAATCTCCTCCAAGTCTCAAATTGACATCAACTTGTCTAACTTGTCTAACTTTTTTGTTGCATATGGACCACAAACCACTTCTGTCTATTTTTCGGCCAGAACGTGGTGTGCTGAAGTATCAGCAAATAGGTTACATCGGTACGCTCTCTTTTTGTCCGCGTATAATTTTATTATCGAGTACGTATATCTATCTATACATACTCTTCAGTTATAATTCACGCACATAGAGCCGGTTTGTACAAGATTGATATGGCGTAGCAAGAGTGGGGCCTTTTCAGTCACACACACAAACATATAAAAACTAGCCAGTTTTTTGCTGTTAATGTATCGCGTAGCTCTATCTAGATATATAAATAAAAACAAAAATGTAATCGGTTCTAGAATAATACATTCAAATTTACTTACTAAAATGAATTCAGGAAAAAACGAATTATTTGAACCAATAATGTTTATCCACAGACCAGTCAACCCTTAGACCACGCTTTAATAAACGTCAGTACGAAAACGAAATCGCCAAAAAGTGGCGGGGTGCGGGGAGAGGTCGGCTAGTTTTCATTAGCTCGTTCAAAATTGACAATTTAATGGCTTCCGACGTGCTTCCAACTGACGGCTCACTAGTGTCGTAGTTATGTAGTGTCACTACATAGCCTTGGCGAATGCTACTCCCTGTCAAAGCGTGGTCTATAAGGTTGACTTGTCTGTGATCAGACTCTAAGATCAGTATGAAACCTATGTATTAATAGGTACATATTATTACAGTGTTCCCAAGAAAACACGTGAATTTGTATAACATATAATATGTTATACAAATTCATGTGTTTTCTTAGAAACTTATTATATATCAGACTTATGAATCATAATTTATCATAACAGATATTTACTAGCAAAACCGACAGATGAAACATTACACTAAAAGAAATAATCAAAAAGGCACAAACAAGTCTATCCAAATACCACTTAAGATGCAGAGGACAGCAAAATATTATTTCACGAATCGATGCTGACAAGGACTTTGAATATTCATTCCAATTAATTAGGTGCACCTTAATGGCAAATAAAGAGGTATTGTGAACAGGAATGGCAACGGGATTTTATAAAGCTTAATGTTTAAGATGAGTCTTTTTATTGGATGGCGATAAGTAAAAGGTAGATCGTAAATGAAAACTTTTTCAACTCGTCACATTATTATGTACTCGTAAAGCGTTTTCTAAAATATAAATTCAAAGCTACGTTCTAACCTTAGCATATGATACCATTTACTTCAGGTGTGTTTGACGTCCACTATCTCTATCCAACCTTGTCTTATATCAACAACGGGAAGCTCGGATGACACCTGGATATATGATGCCGGAACGCCGACAATCAATTACGTTATAAATGCCCTACAATATATTTCAGTGCGCATAATACTGGATAAAACATAGAGTAAATCAATTTGAATGCAGCGTTTGGTTTTAATAGAGTCAGAAATGCCACTTCATAGTATCGAAAATGTCAAACGCAATTTCGCGGGGTGAGGACAGGCGTGCGGGGACCTCGCGGACTGAAAGTCGCCATTTTGCACCAGCCAGCTGGAGTATGAGTTGTTGAACTGTAAACGCAGAAGTGGGATTTATTGGACAAAAATATGAACATCTCAAAGCATATTATTTGGAGCTGTCAATAAAAGCGAATGTATAAGTTCGTATTCGTTTAATATGTTTTTATTTATATTACATTTTTGTTAAGATTTATTAAAAACCGGTCATAAAACATTGATATATAATTACAAAGATGCGGCACCACCATAATTGCACATGGTCCAATGATTTTTATTTCAAGTATTTCTGTAGTTCTAGTAGTGCTTTATTAGTTCAAGCTTCACTTTGTTTTTGTTGGGATGAAATTTGACCCATACCATGGTGACAATCCATCTATATGTATTGATGTATATCTATCATATTAAAATAATTTAATAATAGGAAAATTAATAAATAGTTTACATTGATATTTAACCTTCTGCTTGGAAATTAATAATTAAACATTTCAGTTTTTTTTTTAATTACAAAAATGCCAATAAAAATGCCGAGCAATCCACGCGAGCGAAGCCGCAGGCAACTGTTAGTTTTTAGCGTTCCATACTCAAAGGATACCAACGGGAGTCCTACTACTAAGCCACCGTTGTCCGTCCGTCCGTCCGTCCGTATGTCCCAGGGCTGTATCGTCTAAACCGTAACAGGTAGAGACTTGAAATTTCCATGGAATGTCTATTAGTGTGACCGCTATAACAACAAATAATAAAAATTACATTAAAAAAAATTAAAGGGGGTTTACATACAAGAAACTTGTTTTTTTTGGGCGTTTTTGGTGATTAGCGGTTACGAGATAATTGCTTATACTTGAATTTTTCAAGAAGTACGTATTATTACAGCCGCTATAACAGCAAATAAAATAAAGTGAAAAATCAAAGAGGGTCCCCATACAAGAGGCGTGTTTTTTTCGACGTTTTTGGTGATTGGTGGTTGTAAGATAATTGCTTACACTTGAAATTTTCGTGGAGTCTGTTTTACTCGGCCGAAAAGTATTTTTTTATATTGTATGATGGTACGGAACCTTTCGTGTGCGAGTCCAACCCACACTTAACCGGTATTTACATATAATAATACTATCGATAGTTCGTTAACTTTCGTGCATACAATTTTCTACTAAAGTGTTATTTTAATATATTTTGTAATTAACTTTTTAGATTTATACACACCCATAACATTATGGATTAAACCTAAGCAATTTCAATTTACTTCTTAATTCTTTGTTTCACATTATTAAAATGGCGGTCGTTACAACCTGCCAACCCGCATTGGAGCAGCGTGGTGGATTTAAGCTCCAAGCCCCTCATCTTGAAGGGAGGCCTAAGCCCCTGCAGTGGGGTAAAAGGGCTGATGGAATGGAAGGGAAATATAAAAATTGCTATAAGTAATCAATAAGGCCTTACAGTGAATGCCCAAGTACACTGAAAAGCAAATATTGTCACAAAAATTCAATTTCGTTAGTTTTCCATGAAGAATAAATAACAAGCGAACGTTACAAATAAGCATATTGGAAAACAGTACCATGTACCGAGAGAAGTACAAACATCACGATATTATTTCTTTTCGAATTTATATCAAATCATAAGTAAACGAAACAAGTATAGAGAGGTGGAAAAATAGGACTTTAAGCGGTTAATTATCGGAACGAGCTTTCGCCAAATAAGACTTTGTGCAACATTTAGTTAGCTTAACGAGCTTTCACCCTAATCTAACTTAGTAACATACCAACTCACTCGCACGGTGTGATTGTTTAGTTATTTACTACACCTGGGATTGGTTGGATACCGTCAGCGATGCAAGCAGGGATAACGTGCATGTGTTTAGTTTCCAGGGTATTTTGTTTCGATTCAGATCTAGAAAATGTTCATTTGTTGTACCGATGGTTACAAAATCCACGACGAAATTGACTAACTGCATAGAAGCTTATAAAAGTTTGTTTGGTATCTTATTCTAAAGCTCACGGGGGCTTACTTTATAAAAACATTTGAAATTGATTCATTACTGTGTATATTAAATCATTCAAATAAATATTAAACTATTTAAATTAATTAAACTAATGACGACCGCTTAGCCTAGTGGGTACCGACCCTGCTTACGAAGCTGGAGGTCCCGGGTTCGAATCCCAGGTCGGGTCAGTATTTATATGATGAATATTGATACTGGTACCGGGTCTTGGTTGTTATATGTATGTTGCGTCTCCGCTTGGTACCCAAAACACAAGCTAATGCTTAATTTGGGGCCTAGACGTTGTTGTGATGTATATGTATTTATTATTATTTTTTTAAATTCCTTAGTTTGTTTGAAATATTTACGTTCAGGAAATTACACAATAATGGATTTCATTTAATATTCATAGTAAACTACAATGAATGGTGCATGCGGTGAATTACAAAATACGCTTACAATTAAATAAAATTAATAGGTATAAAATTCCCATGTTAAAAGAGAGGATTACACCTATGCCAAAAGAGTGCATTGCACCCTTTTTGCTTGAGAAATACTCGATAGATTGACACTTCGCTTCGCATACTGTCACTGATAAGGCACAAAATCTGTAAATTTAGGAAATTCTTGAAATGTTGAGTAGACATATTTGTACAGAAACAAATTTCTCGGGTTCCACATACTAATGCTTGTTGGTTCGAATAGGCTCTCAAATGTAATCCCATGCAGTATGCGTGCAACGTCTGTAGTTTGACCGAAACCGCTGTACTGCGCCTTAGGTATGTGCGCGGCGCCGAGGGAGGCAGATCTCCTTTGTCAGTTCGTCGTCAACGCTTAGGAGCTGCCTTCCCATCGCCAGCAGCGGTTTTGGTCAAACTACACACAAAATTATTGTGTTCTGAATATGAAAATTAACTGAAGCACACTACGCTAGTCCGATGCGGATTTTAAAATAATGTAAATGCTAAATACAATTAACATTAATAAATTAATATTACAATGTTCTTGCTTTTATAAAGTACGAATTTGAATTTAAAAAAAAAATAATAATAATCACGGAACTCTTAATTTTTTATTAAATGTAATAAAACAAATGTTGAATTGCTTTAGCTGTTGTTTTTTCCAACAGGTGACTCAAAAGCGGTGGTCCTTATGTGCGCTGCGGTGATGCGGTGTACAGTAATATGCAGCGCAGCCTGTACTTCATCTGTGTAGCGATATGCTGCCTGCATGCCGCTTCAGGTGAGCAGTGTGTTACTAATTGGCTTTTACTCGACTTTTATACGACGAGGGACTAAAATTAACTTTAGTAGGACCTAACGCTTTAGTAGGTGTTTACAAACAAATGTGTAATAGGGTGTATACAAATTGCATTGCTATTTCATGAAATAAAATATTTTAATTTGTCAAAAAAATGTGACAAACTGACATTAAGAAATTTTATGAAAAGTGTTCAAGTTTTTACAATTACTTAATGCTAAAAAACCCATAAAATCAAGTAGAATATCAAAAGAACTATTGAGATTTTTTAACATATAGTATTAAAAATTGAATATTGGAAAAACCTCGGTAGCTTGACTGCTTGTAAATCGATATTTGTATTAAGCAATTGTATATTTTTAAAAATGATTAAAAAAACAAGCTTTGATAACGTTGTAGTAAGTCGTATTCTAATTTGGAGATTTTTTTTCTAATTTGGAAAACAATTAACATTCTTTCTTTTTTATAAATTGCATACTCTTATTGGCCAGTATCTATCTCAAGTGTAAGCAAAATGAACAAAGTGTTTTTGAAGTGATCTCGAAGGGTGAAAATCATAAAAGTCCGAATTGACTAGAAGCCCTCTTTTGTGTTTACCGCCTTACCACTCATACTCTAGTCTCTAGTTAGCTGGCGCAAGATGGCGAGTTTTAGTCCGAGTTTAAGTGCGCAAGGTCTCCGCGCGGCGGTCTTCAACCCCGCGATATTGCATAATGTCACTTTGATACTGTAAAGTGGCATTTATGACTCTATTAAAACCGAACGCTGCTGCCAAATTAATTTACTATATGATGAAAATAAATAATATAATGAATTGTAAACGTGTAGGACTATAAATAAAAAGAGAGTTCAATCGGCGTTCGGGGTTCGATTTTTGAAATATAAGGCATTAAAGAACGCTTCTACATTACAATCTAAAATGGAGACAATTCTTTCTTTTACGTTTTCCGCGAATAATTGACTAAAATCACAGACTCATGCCGTTTCTAGTGCTTTCAAGTTACAATCGAATAAAATTGCTTCGTTTAATGTTATGACGAGGTTTCAGTTACAATTTCGGTGATATATTCTAACTCTGAAGCATTGTTCTTGAATGTCCACTTTTATGTTAATTTCCTCGGTCATATTATGCTTTGTTTTTATTTACATATAAATTAACATACACAAAAAACGGTGTCTTGCTTGTCAACCCTATGTTGGTTATTCTATTAATTAACATTTTATTTTTGTGTCAAAATACAGTGTGATTGTAATTTAAAGGAGATATATTTACTTTTGCTATGTTTTGATGTCTCACACTAAAATTTTGTTGAGAAAGAAACTATTCAAGATTTTCATATATTTGAATTTTCAATTAAAGAATGCTATAGTTATGCTTTTTGCTTCTGTTGTTATGGGGTGATATTTTTTTACACTTGTATTCTACTTCGATAACTCAACAGCCAAATTGCTAAGGTAAGTACTATATGCAAATCATACAAATCCCTCTCTTGCTGCCACTTACCTTTCTTGTAATCACCTGTTTTATTTCCGTCTTGATACGTATCATGCCACTTAAAGGTGTTAATTTTTCATGTTATGCGAAATAGAAAAGTGCGTTTATATTACATATAATTCAAAGTTAATATTTACCTCCGAGGACTTATATGAAATCAGATAAAACTTGTAATTTACTCAACACCTCAACAATGTCTGTGCAAACAAATATTGCAATATGTCGACATATTGCAAAACAACGGAAACAATTTTAAAAATATTTCCACACAGATCCGAGGTTATAAATTAGATATTGTTCTTTTATTAAAGAAAAATTCAAAGCTTTTCGTTTTTGTAGTTAATTTTATTTCGCAAAATTTAGCAAATCTCCTTTCAATCGTCTTATTTGATTTCAAAAGGGCAGCTTATATCAAAGCCTATTTCATCGTGAATACACAAAACCGAAACATCGTCATTGTGAAATAACAAGAAAAAAAACTACGACAAAATCGACTACCGCATTGAGCCTTATAAAAGTTTCTTTAATAAGTTATCCTAAAACTCACAGGGGCTTGGCCTATAAAAGCAAATGACATAAGTTCAATATTATTAATATTAAATCTTTGAAAAAATATTTATTTAATTAATTCCTTAGTTTGTTCGACGTTTAGTAAATTACATAATAATTGATGTAATTACTTGTTCAAAGTGAACTACATTTGACGACGTACGCGGTGAAGTATAAAATAGGCTTAAAAATAACAAAATTCGATATTAAAATTAAATGTAGTGTTTGTTCTATCCGGTCTTATTAAAGTGTTTACAAGATTATTAAAATTATTACAAGTGACTTGTCACTTGCATTTAATTTAGTAAATAGTAATTTTGGCCTTAATAATGTATAGAAGTTAATTACGATCACAAATAAAACATATCAGATTAGTTTTCACCCTGTGAAGTTATATCGCAATCAATAAAAAATACTTTGTTCATAGAAAGGGCGCCAAGGCAAGCCGTACCAGTGAATACTACTTTACCACTCTGTACATTGATAACCATATGAAGACGTTGCTCCTGGTCGCTCTACAATCAGCTGTAGGAAAGCCTGGGCAAAGTTGTGACACGAACTAAAGTAAAACACGGTTGTAAAACTTACGTGTACAAACTCTGCAAACAAGCAAGTAGCGCCTCTTTTATCATATACCCTTACCGACCCACTGATATTTTCGTGAATGTTCACATTCTTATGACAGTATTATGTTATGAAGATACCCTTTTAAGTCGAACTGGACCTAGTTTCCCCTAATATTAAAAAATCCCCATAGAAAAGAATTTTGTCACATAGAATTAGGGTCTCGCTGTGTGTATTGAATTTACTATCTTTCGATTATTAGGGTTCTGTGCCCATTTTGGTTTGTCTTTCTGTTCTGTATGTAAGTCATTGACAAAGCCAAAACTGAATAAGATACAGAAATTATCACATTAAAAAAATTCAATTAAACAGATGCATTACAAAATTATTATATTTTTATCAGCTTTATAATCTATTTCATTTTCCTTTAACATATTTTTAGGTACAATTAATTATTGAAGTTTTTATTATTTAAGGGAATTTTATTCATTTTTTAAGCCGTGAGTTCTGGCGAGAAACTAAGTTCAATATTTAAGAAATACCCAGCAAAATAATATTTCAAGTTTTAAACTAATGACGTCACAATAATGACCTGCATAAAATTCGTTTACCTGCAATAAAAATTTAGCACAAGATATTTTTTTTTTTTTTAATAAAAATCATTATTGACATAACCATAGTACAATCTTGAAGTATCTGACGCCTGACGCAGTTGCATACCTTTCAGGAGTCAGAGTCTTATCCCAATAGTAACCTAAGGTTATCCTCACATGTTAATACAAACTAATTACATGCATGCATGCGTGCATGTTTGTGCATGTGTGTGTTGTATGTCCCTGGTGTTTGTTTAAAAGCCAATAGACGACTAACTCAAATTACTATAATTGTAGAAAAATTTAAGTCCTAACTTTCTGAGCGTTAATGCGACATCTACTTCTTTAAGTACACATATAACTAGATCTTAAATCGTTTTTATTTGATTAATCACAAACTATAATAGATAGAGGCGATATATTCATTTAAGATTACCAAAAGTTTCTTGTGTCAAAACAACTATTAACAGGAAGTTGTCAAACAGGTAGGTAACGACCCCATGGCAGATCAACTGAAAGTCGTTATTACGTTACGTAGACATTTTTTTTAAACTGTCAAAAAATTTATAAATCGAAATAACCATAACGCTTCAGAGATGTTATTCCTCGAAATATATTTGTAAAATAATTAAAAAAACAATGGGCATACCCATCACAGTTACCGCGCTAAACTTATCAGATTTCGAAATAATTTGCACCACGTTGTTGCGATAAACTCATTCAAAACCTAGCTATAATAATAATAATAATAATAATAATAATAATAATAATAATAATAATAATAATAATAATAATAATAATAATAATAATAATAATAATAATAATAATAATAATAATAATAATAATAATAACACACACAATCACAACAACGTCTTGGCCCCAAACTAAGCATTAGCTTGTATTTTGGGTACCAAGCGAAGACACCACATACATATAACAACCAAGACCCGGTACCAGTATTAATATTCATCATATAAATACTGACCCGACCTGGGATTCGAACCCGGGACCTCCAGCTTCGCAGGCAGGGTCGCTGCCCACTAGGCTAAGCGGCACTAGGCAAACAATCCTTCCCTCAAACTTCCTCAATAATTACCTTAGTTTTAAAGAAAAAAAAATTAGTTACTATTCCCTGCTGTGAAATTTATTTACTTTATGGTTTTAAGGCGCTTTTGCCATCAAAGCTCGAACTACGTACGCAATTTACATATATTGTACAGAAGTTAGGATCATCAGTGATTTACTTTCAAATGCAAATCGTGCATGTGATATGGCTTGCACGTTTATTTGTTCGCTGTTCAAACGTTCATTGGCGCAAACAAGTGAAGCACTGCAAGAGTCGAAAGCATATAATGTTTGCAATTCATTCCATAGAAATTATCACGTCATATTACGTCATAACGCCTTTACAACTGTGCTTCCCTGTTTTTGTTGCTGTTGCCTTCTAGACAGTCATCCGAGGCCGTTTTCACTCACAACGAAACGATTACGGTATACCTATATGTTTGGTGTAATAGATTTTGTGTTTGTGTTACCATATTCCTCCAAAACTACTAAATCGATTTCGATGCGACTTTTGGTAATATATAAATATCGTCTCAGAGCAGGTTCTTAAGCATATTTTGCGGATTATGGATACCAGGAGGCGATAAATGTGTTCATGAAAACTGACTGAGCCGATTTTGTTGCATTTTTTGTTTTACAAAGATATTACTTCAGAATACGGTTATAAACCATCTGAATGCGCTGCAGTAGATTTGTTTCTGTAAAACAGTTGAACTTATTTAGACGCGGTTTCCCGCATTATATGGGTACCGCCTCAGAGCAGATTCTTAGATTAATTTACGGTTCTAAGCCACCAGGGCGCTACATTATAGGTTTGTTGAAAACGGCTTTTTCAAAATCATCGTCTTTATAGTTAATTGACACCTGTTCCTTTCGTGGTTACGATTTCTAAAATAATATTATATCATTATTATAAACATTATTAGGTACTTATTTATCTTTATATTATATATATAAATATATTATATATATAAATATATTATATATATAAATATATTATTTTATTTTGTTATAATAGTTTTTAAATTATTAGATATATTTATATTTATCTAGGGACCGCCCACGGATTCGTTCGCATTGTTTACACTTGTGCATTATTATTTATTGAGGGTTATTTACCAATTTCATAAAAACATTTGATTTTAAATTTCCAGCTAAAAGGTTAAATACCTAAATATTTAACTATTTTATAATAACTTCCTAGTTTCCATTCCATTCCATTCCATTCCATGTGGTGTCTTCGCTTGGTACCCAAAACACAAGCTAATGCTTAGTTTAGGGCCTAGACGTTGTTGTGATGTATACGTTATTATTATTATTTTTTCATTTCATCAGCCCTTTTTAATACCCCACTGCAGGGCAAGATGAGGGGGCTTGGAACGTAAATCCACCACGCAGCTCCAATGCGAGTTGGCAAATTGTACCGACCGCTATCTATTAACAGCAACCGGGACCGACTGCTTAACGTGTTCTCCGGGGCACGGACTACCTACCTACCTAATAACCAAAATAATTTTATATATATTTGTATAATGTTTTTGTAAAAACATTCTTTACGATAAATTAATTATTTGATTGCCCGACAATAATTATCAAACTGTTCGCTGTTTGATAACATAGATTTACAAAGTGTGAAATTTAGTTTAAATGCACAGAAGCGTTTCGCTCTAATTGAGTAGTGAACACGGTATAAATGGATAGATTTTCACATGGCATATAAAATACGACTAAATCAATAGTTTCAATTTCGCCATACGTTTTTTGTGCTGTATTTTGGTGAAGAAATGAGAGTTCTGTCTAACAGTGGGAGCGCAATAAATAATATACGTACGTATACGTAAACAACTTTTTCAAAAACGACTTTTTGGTCGAAAAACGCTGAAATAAAAAGTAAAAAATTATTATCAGTGTTCAAAGCTCAAACGTATAGTAACTAAAATATGAAAGTATATACTATAATATACGAAAGTATGTCCTCGCAATAAAAATCCATTAAGAATTTCTTTGAATTCGCTACTAAACTTTTATCAAACTCCCAAAAGATAATTTAACAACGTAATGTTTAAAACTTCTAATGAATATGGAATATACGTCTACTGATATATCTATTAAAATTGGCTGTAAATTTGCGCAGTTTATTAACAAAGTTTGAACTAAGCCTGGATGGAACCTACTATAAAATATTAATTAATACATTCATCCATCACCCTTATTTTCTCTATTAAAGACAGAAAAAGCCACACGGATTGATAATTCATATTTTGTAATATTTAACTGCTATTATTTTCTGCATTGTATTAACATGAATCAGAAACTAAAAAAAATGTAATAATACCTTATTTTTTAACAAGCTTTTTTTTTTTTTTAAAACACTACTCTGAAAATTCTGAAATAATCATTAGAGTTTAAATGTCAAGAGTGTAGCTAATAAAATATGAAGTACAATCAAAAGCTTAAGCCTTTGTTTAAAATAGTAATTTTAAAGTACTATTAGTATAAATTTATTGTACTATTATATGAAATGCTATTAGTAAATTGTAACTTATAATGTTTGACGCATCAAGTTTTTAAATATATATTTAGTATTTTAATAGCTACATTCATGAGATGTAAAGGCTGATGATTTATTTATTATTTTAAGTCCAGTGCTTTTGAAACAAAAGCTTGTTTTAATAAAGTTTCATTTTACATATATTTTATTTTAGATTTTTTAGTACGAGAATACCTAAACTTATGCCTATGAATGTGTTTAGTGTCCAGAAGTTCGTAAGTTAGTGGCATTCATATCTTTGTTACCACTGCACATACGAATCCTCAGCATGTACCCCAACTTGGGCTTGGGTACTTAATTACTCGTGACATGGTTATACATTACATGCCATACATCTTCCATAATTAGCCTGACTGAGGATACCACAGTGGGTCAACGAAAAGCCACTGAATGGTTCTGTAATTCATGTTACAATTCCATCATCAGAGTCTCGTCACCATGTGCTATGAAAAGTGCTCGTAAATACAAATATGACAAGCCCAAACTCAGTGGATTTTCTAGTAGTCATTGATGGGTTGTAATAACCATCTTTAAGCGCCGTCGTCATCAGACTTTCATCACCACTTGCTATGAAAAGAGCTCTGAAAGTCAAATCTAATAAGCCCACACTCGTCGGGTTTATTTGTAACCATTGAAGGGTTCTGTTATTATTTCAACTCTATCACCAGGGCCTTGTCCCTATGTGGTTTAAAAAGTGCTCGTGAAGACAAATTTGATAATCCTAAACTCCGTAGGTTTACTGACAGCCATCGATACGTTCTGTTATCAACTTTCCAGCTTCATCATCAGACTCTCGTCTTCATGTGCTGTAAAAAGTGGTAATGAAAACAAACCCAATGAGCTTAAACCTAGTGGATTTACTAACAGCCATTCATGGGTTCGGAAATCTACCTTCCAACTGCATCATCACACCCTCATCACTATAAGCTATGAAAAGTGCTTGTGAAGGTAAAACTAATGAATCAACTAAATCATATTATTGATACTGTTGCCAATCCGATTCAATTACCTTTGAGCAGTCCCTTTGTTAGGAGACGGCCTTCCTTTTGTTGCATTATCAGGACCTAATCACTAAATTATTACATTATCATCAAAATTATAAAAAAATGCAAAATATCAACTTCGCAGGTCAAAAATTATCTTCCAAGCTTTGATTCAAATATATAGGTATAAAAGAAACGAAGTTAAAAAGCTTTTAATTAATTATTGTTAGTCGACACACGCCATATCCTAGTCAACTTCGTGAAAACTCATGAATTGGGGTAAATGATTCGGGGATACTTCTGTTTATGCATTCAGATCACGTTTCTACAGGATGGACGATTTTTAGTTGAATTTTCAATAATTGATTATACATGCATAAATTTTTAAATTATTCATTGCTACGCATCACGCATCGATCCACCATGCTTCGTGAATAAAAATTCGACATCTTCTCAACACGCCAACTGGTCAACTTTGTAACGTATACGTACGTGACTTGTGAACACGTACAACTCTACAGCCTACTATGTGTTCATGTTCACACTATGTGGGTACTTTAACAACGGGCGGCAAGTTCTCAATTTCAGTCACGTTTTAGTCCCTCCTATGGTCCTATCCACGTAATAGTGAAGAAACCCTGTTTGTGTTCCTAATAACTTTTTTGGATAAACAAACGTATTTGTCATTCGTTCGTAAAATGTAATGCAATAAATAAAAAACTTGAATATAAATTCATTTTTGTCAAAACGATTTGACAGGAAAATGCAGATTTGAAAATAGCAATTTTTATAACCTTTGGACAATAAAACTATTGTCTGTCACCTAATTTTTGTAGTTTTATTCAGTTAACTTAACTATTTGTTTTTTTAAATAAATATTAAACAAATGGTGATATTATTTATCAAAACATAAGTTGTAGTAAAATATTGATTTGATTTTAATAGAGCTCGGGCTTTTAATTACATCCATGTCCTGACAAATATTTTTTTTAATTTTAATGAATATCCGCTTTATTTCACACAAGTTACATAATAAATTATTGTTCTTCGTAATGTAAAGAAACCAGATTTATTTTAAATTGAGTCTTGTTCCGTAAGAGTCAAAATTGAATTAAGCATAGAAAAAGATAGTAGTGATAGCATTTCGTTCGATCCGTTCAACCACCTCAACACTAAGTTACTGCTGTACACATTGCCCGCCTGTAGGTGAAACAGCTGTCGAAGACGTTCGCTGACACCCGCGAAACTGCCTTCACACTCGCCACTTGTGCGTGTGCACACAGTTCAAACTGACAACGTGTATTCTACTACACCATACGCAGCAATCTGTTTTGTGATTTTAAAAATTTAAATAAAAAAAGTGATTCATTTTCAAGTTCAAACGAAATTTAGTGCAAGCAATTTTTTATTTTATTTCAGTACAGTTTTATTTCAAATTTATAGGCGTCCTAAGAATAAAATTTGACGCCCAAATGACCGTTGTGGTCGTTCCTCTTTTTTCAGAATAGAAATTAAAGTAATTTAAAATACAGTATTCTAACACGTCGTACACCCATAATAAATTGTATAAAAATTTTAAAGATTTCAAAAAAGCCAACACAGGTTGCCTCTTTCAGTCGCCCACCAGTATTTCGTTTTTCAAGGCTGCCACGTTTAACTTTGCGCACTTGTGTGAAACGCCTGTAATATTGATTTTATTATTATTATTATTATTATTATTATTATTATTATTCGTGTTTTATTTCATACATTCTAGACGATGATCCCTAGTGACGGATCCAAATTATACAATTTAATAAAGATAAATTTTATTAATTAATATTTTGAAAAAAAATGAGGTAGAGCCTTGACACAGGCCATTTTCTTATCTGAAACTTCTCCTTGAGCCTGACGTTCACAAATGGCGTATTATTTTATGAATAATTCAGATAAACTGTTTCTTGAAAAAATAGCCTTGCAAAGCTTTTTAAGGTTTCACACCTCAAAACGTAAAAACGGATTCCTTATACGATAACTTTTTTGTCTGTCAGTACGTCTATTCATCAAGACGTTTTTTTCAGAAACGGGTAAATGTCTCAAATTCTATTGTCTATGGACTCATAGTATTGCAAAAAGTTAAAGTTTTATAAGTGAATGTCTAAAAAAGATATGGGGTCTTTGAAACAAATGTTTTCATACTAAATTGCAGTCATCAAACTCTATACGTTCAGTACTTTCTGTCAACTTAGAATAATTTTAAAATTTAGCACAAATTTCACAGCATAAGTAAATAAAAATATCTGAAAATAAACAATTTCCAACTTTAAATGGATATTTTAAAGTTGTGTGCTGTATGAGGTAAAAACATTTATTAGTATAGAATCCTCATGGCGTGAGTCCGCTTAGGTTTCCGGTTTTTTGTACGAATAATATAGATTCCATAACGCGTTTCAGTAAATTTAATAACGCGTTTAATAGCCTCGTTGTTTGCACAGAGCCGCAACCTTACCCCGAGGAGTACGTCCGAGGGCGGCGCAGGCGCAGCGACGAGCGAGACGGGCTGGCGATCTCCCGCGAGATATTCCGAAATATCAGCAAGCAGCTCCGCGAGAGTATCAAGCGCGACGGCGCACTCGACAACGCCGAGCACTTGCTGCAAAGTGCGTAAAAACATAAAATATTTTATTCGATATAGTCATTAATCTGACAATTGAAGTGTCGTGATAGCCCAAACGCAGCGAACCTGTTCCAAATCTATAAAAGGCCATGTGGCCGTGGTTCGAATCCGGGCGTGTACCAATGAGTTTTTCTGACTTTAGCACATTAGCTATCACTGACTCCGTGCCTCGGAGAGCACGTTAAGCAGTCGGTCCCGGTTGCTGTCAATAGATGGCGGTCGTTACAATCCGCCAACCCGCATTGGAGCAGCATGGTGGATTTAAGCTCCAAGCCCCCTCATCTTTAGGGGAGGCCTAAGCCCCTGCAGTGGGCTTTAAGAAGCGTTGATCGAATGGAATTAATCTGATAACTGTCATTTTTTCCATTGTATGAGAACGTCTGGGAAATATTAATGAGATATGTAGTGTTCAAAGTAGAATTAGATTCAGACTAGCCACACGTTTCGCTGGAGCAACCGAAATTACAACATAAATCAATAACAACCATGCAAATTTAGTTTCGCACTAGTTTGGATAATTTTTAGTTCTCAGGAATTAGTTTATAATATTTATATTATAAATAAGAATAAATACGGATTGAAACAATAAACGTACGGTACCAGAGTCTCCTTTGAGCGGTGGGAAATGGGCGAAGCTACTAGCGTTTTCTCTTTTGCCTAGTGCTAGAGTACAAAATATCGAAAACGTTTTTATAAGATTTTACAACCTTGTTCACCGAAATAGTACTATACTGCTTTTAGCGATGGCAGCTGATGCATGATCTTTGATAGGACATTGGATTTCACGTTCAGGCAATCTCTAGTTCAGGTAGTCTCTAGTTAATTCAATGATTTTCTTAGTTTACCGTTTTTAAAAACTAACGAATGAATACGTTTTTAGAAAACTCTTTCATGTACGCTAGAGTCGAGTTGGCATCCACAAGTGAGATCCAAACACCCACTAATTAAAAATCATAATTATTTGTTGCTCTACATATGCCAATAGTATACCTATATACTTATTTGTTTAAATTTGTTTAAACAAAACAATAAAAAATCAGGATGTACGCCGGAACGACGGAACTGAGGTCTCGCAAAGATTTCTTATTAAGTTGAAAATAAAGAATTTTGTTTAAAATTTAAAATGTGGAACGAAGCAATATGTCTTTCTAATACCGGGTATCTTTATAAATATTTAGTTCTATTTTAATTTTATAGCGTTACAAAATAAGTCCTAAGTTTAAAAAATATATATCTTTTCGTCATAATTTCGTCGTCAATTAGAAAAAATTGTAAAAGAAGACATAGTTTTGTACTTTTGATCTATCATGTAAATTTACATAGAGTTAGTTTTCGGTGTTTACCAAGTATGCTAGAATGTGCAAATTATGATTAATTTTTTTAGAAATGCGATACTTTTTTTAAATGTTTGTTGTTTTTTTTTCGTGTTTTTATGAATAATACCTAAAAACCTAATGTAATCCGAAATATTTTCATGGTAGCTCTGTAACTATTTCATCAAGAAAAATTTAATTATAATCAAAACGACAAAAGCGGCGGAATTCGGAATTCATCATGCCCGTCTGATCGCCTGTAATTTAGAGGCTCATATCTCCATCGTGTTCTCATCGATTCTGATATTTCACAAATACATTATTCATGTAAACCTCCATACAATACTGTAAAAAAAAAATGAGAAAATTATTTACGGATATGTAGGGTTGGTTTTCCGCGCTCTTTATGCATTGAACAATGATGAAAACATTTTTTTCGCTCAACCCATGGTGCGGGGTATTATTGAATGGGTCTTTAACAACGTATTGAAGGATTATAGGTTCATAAGTTTTAATAAAAAAATAAAATTTTTTTTACACTTTTCGTATATATACTGAGACGGTAACGTCATTATGTTAATATCTTTTTTGTCTCTAAGTGATACTTTAGGCTTTAGTTTATAAATTGCTCGAACAGCCCACTTCTGCGGCATGAAGATTGTATTTACACTTGCAGCGTGTCCCCACAGCAAAATGTTTTAGGTCATCAAACTATGGGACCCACCGAAATACACCAATCTCACAGTTTTTATTTAAATGCGCGGTTAAATTTGTGGACCAGTCTTACCGTGAGAGTCCATGTTTCGGTACCATATTGTCATCGTAGGTAGGATCTAGACATGTAAATATTCAAATTAAATAATTAATAATTAAATAATATAATAATATATAGTGTGACACTCTCACGATATATACTATTTTGCCACAACTACAAAGTAAAACACCATGCTGTATCGGCCGGATGTGAATATTGGCTCAACCTATCTTTGAAAGAATCAGGCATATACTAGCCCTAAGTCGAGTTAAAACTCTAGAAAACTTTATTAACTTTTTTAATTTCAATAAAAACTAATAACTAAATAAACTAAATAAACAAATAAATAAACTAAATAAGTAAGTTTCATAAAAAAAATTAGAAAACCCGACAGCGTAAAAAGTAATTAAAAGAGAATTTCTGTAGAATTTTGTAAGCTATGTAATCCAAAATATCATATATTTTTTTGATACCTATGTAAACAAGTAATAAAATAGACTAAGGTAAAAGTTAATTTTGAATGTTATAAAGTATCGCAAACGAGAAATGACTAAAATTTTAAAAACATGTTTATTGTAAAAATCAAAATAAATATTCACTTAAAGACCACAACCAAATACATTTTGGTTATTGGTTTTTCGGGAACAATATCATATACGGATCGATAAAAAACTATCTAAAATAGAATATACGAAACAAAGTTTTGTTGACATTTTGAATTTATACAAAATCTTGGGTTCATTGTTACGTGCGCACTACGAATATGGTCCGGGACGGGTAACTTTTTTTTAATTTATACCATAACTATTTATCTACAAAAATAAAGAAAACTGTACTAAAATATTTAATACTAGCGACCCGCCCCGGCTTCGCACGGGTAGCATACAAACCATGCTTATAAGCCATAACGTTTTTTCTGTCGTAGTTTCGTATCAGCTTGTTACATCGTACATGTGGACTAGATTTAATTAAATTTAAATGTAACGTAAGTTCATCCTACTTTGATTATTTTTAATTTATTTTATTTTCAATTCTATAAATATTTGAAAAAGTAAAGAATAAATACATAATAACAAACTACAATATTTCTTTGTATACAACATTGATAACTTCAGCCTAACCACGCGAGTCGCGTCGTCCGGCCGCGGCGCTCAGTTTCTTGTCGCGCGATATTTATATTTCGCGAGAGCTCCTAAGATATTGATTTAAATTGTATAGTGTAAAAGGTAATCATAATGTGCATGAAACGCAGAAGGAAAATATCGTATTTAATTTGATAAGGATTAATACTGTATCCGTATAAATTACTTTTCAATTACCTCATAATTCGACGCTGTAGAGTCAAGACCTCGTATGTCCAAAGTGTCCAAACAGCAAAACTCCATTACATAAACGAGATTATCTCACAAACTGCGCAAGGTTCATTTATATACATACTTTTCATGGACACCGCTGGATGGCCTAAAATTAAAAAATTTAAAAACGGATTCGGTACAAACATGCTTTCCGGGCTTTAACAAAGCAAATTAAAATTAAAATTAAAAATCCACAGATCTTGCAGTCCCCGCAACCAACGGTTTCATTGAAAATGAAACTACCCAAACCCGATTTTCACAGATTATTTTATTTTATTGCCACGAAAACGTGGCACTATTCTTTTCAACTCTTTAAACTCAGAAATAAATCAACGAAAAAATTATCTGCTACCCGTGCGAAGCCGGGGCGGGTCGCTAGTTCAACATATTTGAAACATTTAGGTTTTAAACTGCAGCCTCTGATATCCTTAAACGTCCTGGACTCGATAATTAAGCATTCGAACGAATACAGGCCGAAAGGCGATGACCGTAATGTTAACAAGTTCCCGAACGTCCATAAAATGTAACATGTGATGTCAAATTTCTTGTTCTATTTACATTCGATTTCACAAAATTTTGGTCTCAAACTGTAGGTACCAACGCCTTCTAACCTTTGGTACAACACTTTGAAGCGATCCGACGAATACCCTCTGAAATATAGTAACTTATATCCACAAACACAAGCGATCGACCAAAAAAATCTCATCTTTCGGAAATAATTTCTCTTACAATTACCAACCGATTTTCAAAAACTTGGTCTCAAATCGTAGCTACGTTAATGGCCGAGATACTATTTTTTTTTATTTTCGATATCGGTCCCCGTTCTTGAAATATTTTTGATTTAGTAAAAAAAAAATTCTGAAAAAATCCCGATTTTTTTACATTTTCCAATTTTTTTCAAAAACTACTTAACAGATTTCTAAAATTATGATGTCATACAATGCACAATTGAATTCCTAATCTTTTAAAACCTTAAAATCTTGGCTAGACCCCATACCCTTGGAGTTATGGCCAAAAATGCGTCTCCCGTGAAATGGATCTGATAGTCATTTTCAATGACAAAAAATGAGATACGAGGTCTTTATTCAACATTTATTTAAACATAAAAATAGGTATAGTAAGCTATTCATAAAAGGTAGACATATGCCATCACGGACTTTTCTTAAGTCCTATAAAAGAGATACAATTCCTCTATATATTATTTTTTTATATCTCAAAAGGATTAGGCAGCGTTTTCGTTGAAAGCTCCCAGCCGGCTTGATTTTTTTCCGGCTACTTCAACAATAATCGTCATATTTAAACAAATTTCCACAAAACATTAACAAATTATACACGTAAACCTTTCTCTTGAATCACTCTGTCCATTGAAGTCAATAATATGTTAATCCGTTCTGTAGTTTTTGAGTTTATCGCGTTCAGACGGACAGACAGACGCGCCGGGGGACTTTATTTTATAATATGTAGTGAAGTCTGCTAAAAAAATTTATTACGGCTTTCTGTCTACTTTAGGGGACAATCACTCTTCATATTTCTACAGTAGCTTTTTGGCGTACAGAGTTTGAACGTGAGAAAAAAATTATCAAGATGAGTAGCTATAAAGCGAAAAGACCTTCCACCAATCTAACAGAAGAAAACATTTAAAAATATAGATGACCTAGTTTTGAATAATAATAATAAAACCTGGAACATCCCACACAGCGCCATCTAGTCCCAAACTAAGCAAAGCTTGTATTATGGATAAATATCCAAAATATACAGCTTAAATATTCTATATAATATATATAGATGTACAATACATGAATTAGAAGATATCATTTTATACCTGCGATTCTAAACATTTATTTGGTAGAGTTCGTTCAACCGATTTTAACGAACGAGCTACACTACAAAAAGGTTTCTGCATGACGGATACCTAAAATGTTAACAATAAAAAGAAAATACAAATTCAAATTTCAGAATAAATTGGGGATAATGAAGGTGGTGGCCGATGGTGATTTTTTCTACGACGAAATGGTCTGCTATGGTACTATAACGTACCTACCATGGATTTGACTCGTGCCGTGCCCATCATTTTGACCCTAAACCTAAAAAGCAAAGCATGCCTTTGAAAATATCCTCAGTTAAAATTATGGCGTCTATATTCTGGGACGCTGAAGGAATTATCATGATTGAATACTTACCGAACGGTATGACAATATCTGCTTCATATTATGCCGTATTGATTAAAATTGAGAAGAGCTTAAAATAAAGCCGTTCAAAATTAAGAGCCGGTATCCTTTTTCACCATGACAACCCATTCCCCATACCTCAAGTTTAACTTTTGATGCTATTAAGAAAGTAGGTTTCAAAATAATGGAGCTTCCACCTTTTTTACCTGTTTTTGCTTTTGGTGATTTTCACTTATTTCATGAGTTAAAAGAACATGTCTTTGGTATTCAATTTGATAACAAAGACGAGGTGATGAGTGTTGTAGAAGAATTTTTCGACTATAAGTAATAAAATTTGTTTTTCAAGTGGTGTGAAGGAACTGGTTAAAAGCTATACCGAGTGTATGTATAGGCGGGGAAACTATGTTGAATAATAAAATATAAATTTTCTTGAATGTTCATTCCATCACACTTATTTATATAGATTTATATAGATACTTCTTCATCACCCCTCTAACATTCAAGTCATATTTTTTACTAAATACGTCTAATCGCAATCTTATGACGACCGCTTAGCCTAGTGGGCAGCGGTCCTGCCTGCGAAGCTGGAGGTCCCGGGTTCGATTCCCAGGTCGGGTCAGTATTTATATGATGAATATTAATACTGGCACCGGGTCTTGGTTGTTATATGTATGTGGTGTCTTCGCTTGGTACCCAAAATACAAGCTAATGCTTAGTTTGGGACCAAGACGTTGTTGTGATTGTGTGTTATTATTATTATTATTATACTTCAGTAATTTGAGACGTAGATGTTTAAATTGTATAGTGTATAATACATAAATACTCTACTCTGGAGAGTAAATACTTGTTCGTCCCTCTTGGGATGCTGGCTGTTGGGGGATTGAAGCCAAACGTTTCGTCGCGAGCATCGGCCGTCGTCTAAAAGAAAGGGGACTCGACCCCCGTTCCGGTTCATCAAAGAATTGCCATTGCAATTCAGCGCGGCAATGCGATGAGCGTCATGGGCACATTGGCGTCGGGGGCGACGAGGGGTGGATTATTGGATTAGTTTTATTTATTATTATTATTATTATAAAAAAAGTGTATAAAACATAAATATCTATATATTTATATATTATAAGAATATTTGCAGCTTACACTTTGCTGTCTCTCTGTGTGTTTAGAAAGAATAAATTTCATTATGTGAATTAAAAATTAACCTAAATTAATTAAAAATAAAATCTAATGTAAGATAATAATATTATAATAATATAAATAAACCTATATATCAGTTGTCTAGTACCCATACTACACGTTTTGTCTTGTTTGGGACTAGATGGCCGGGTGGGAAATATCCCAGATATTATTTAATATAATAAATGCGTATTTTTAAAGTTTTGTACTGAAAATTATAAACGTAATCTTTGTAATGTCCTTTATAACTTTTACATAAATATATGACCTAACACATAAACAAAAATAAAATATCAAATAATAAGTACACTTAACGATAAAATAATTATGCCTACACATCAAAATCAGAAAATATTAAGTATAGGAAATGATATACAGTCTCTTATTTGTTTGCTTAGTTGATTGTCCTTCACCGAGATTTTTATCTGAAACTGAAAGCAACGAAACATGAATATTGTTATTTCTAAATTTTCATTAATATTTTGTATTAAAGTTTCATCAGAAATAATAATCATTATTACGTCTACCAATCATTACCGAAATAAATGAACAAAAATTTCTATGAAAAAAATGTGTAAGACATTTCTGAACTGAAGCAGTCGTTCTATAGTTAGTAATCTTTGAATTGTAATATAATTTATTCCGTAAATTCATAAATAGATCAGACCGAAAGCGACTTCGAAAAATTCCTCAAATTCATTTAATAATTCGGCATGAACTCCGCGGAGCGTAAATTCGATCAACTCGTAATTTTTATCATTTTACAATATAAACAAATTATATGCCTATATTTTGGCAAATTAAATTTTCAAACAAACTGTCGAAAATTTCAATAAAACAAAAACTTTATATTTTGAAATACCTAATGAGTTCTCAAGTAATAACCTTCCCAACACTGTACTATAACTTAAACTGAATAATTATCGATTTATGGACTTTGCGAAACGTCACATTATAAAATACCAGTATAAATTTCAGTAAATCATGTGTCAGCTCTACAGAGTCTGATGTTAGATTCATTAGTTCTATTATAGCGTCTATGGCCACTCTTATGCAATAGTGCCATGCCAAATCTTTTACTCTTACGCTGTTCAAGGAGTAGAATGTTTATAATGACTCTTATTGAATTACTATAGACAGGAGGTACGAAATATCAATAGAAAGCCATTGTATTGCTGTGTAGATGAATGCTACAATGGAGTTAGACGGTAATAAAGCTTTCAAGTACGAACCTTTATTACTTTCAACTATAAAAGCTTGCTACTTTTTTTAAAAATTAATAATTTAGCGCTTTGTGACTTGACTTATTTTTCGAAAAATAAGAAATTTAATTGGTGTACAGTTGAATGATCGTCACCGTGTATATCGGAATATAAATGTTATTATTTCTTCAGGTTTTTGAATCTGAAAACATACTTAAATGAACATTTCTCGTGTCGTAAAATAAATCAGTTCACTATGCACATGACAACAATTTTTATAATATTATAGCTCAGGGAGTAAAGTATGGATTACTACGCAGTTAAATATAACAGAAATATTTTATTTTTTGTCATAACAGATAAAGTCGATGACAGCCGTCACAATGCCCTCCATCAAGGTTATCACCACCATGAACACCATTGGGGTCCTTACTTCGAGGGTGAACTGGGTGAGGCCGCTGAAGGCACGGTCCAGGTCACAGCCCATGTCGGTTCCGAAGCACTGCTCAACTGTAGAGTCGGAATGCTGAAAGACAAAACGGTGAGTTTGTTAATTTCATTTATTTATAATATAACTATATTCATTTAATAATAATAACAATAATAAAAATAACAAATCTTTTTGTATGAACATAGATGTAAATGACTGTTTGTTTCTAAATAAATTAAGATTGATTATATTAATATTATTGTGCGTTTTATGCAAGTACGGGGCCAAACAAAAAAATATACTATTCGTGATTCCGCACAACGCTTTATTTAAAAGCAGCAGGCATGAAATACTTCTTTGACGTCCACCCCGGGATACCTACTGTTATTAGAAGAAATTGATTCTTATGAATGACCCTATCGATTGGTGCTATATACAGGATGCTATTTTTCCATATCTCAAACGTTGGATTCCTAACTCAAGCATGTCATTTATTAAAATTCGTTGAATACAGTTTAACTGATTTTTGAAAACAAAGGAATGTTTCCTTAATTTGTTGATAATTTGTTATCTTCAATATTTAGTACTTTCCCTCTAACTGCTGTCTTTTATTTCCTCCCTGTATAACATTATGTTGTTAATCTGAACAAGTATTACTGTTAACTATTGACTTTTGTATTCAACGGGTTGAAATTTAATATAGAAATAGAATTATCCGGAATTTCGGTAACATTTGTAAATGTTCAAATATCAAATTGAACCAATAAATAATATCGTAGTCCGAAACATTTATTAACTTTGAAGTAATAACCTTTAGACGAAATTGTAGTTTACTGTTTGATTTCCGTCAAACTTTGATATTGAAAACGGTAAAATCAAATATGGAGTTTTCTAAAATTATCAAAAGCAGAACAAAAGTATTTTTATCCACAACTTATTGTTTAGTCACAGTATTTTTTTATAATGTCCGAATGATTGTTAGTTTTTAGGGCCTATGGTCAGGAAAATATGTACTTTATTGGGTCTGCATCTATAGATAGGAAACTCTATTGACTAAGTTCAACATTTCCAATATTTTAAAGACCCTAAGAAGTGTTCTTTCTAGTCGTCGCGTAGTGCATCGTTGAACAAATTTATATCCGAAGGCGGAGGATAATTTTTTTCGAGTGTATATGTATTGTATGCAGAGGTATGTATGTTTGTAGCCTAAATGGTTTGATGGATTTTAATATGTGTTAAATATTGCGTCTGCGAATAAAAAAATAGGAGGAAGAAAAAAAAAGTTTATTAGAACAATAAAGATATCTAATGAAAACAGAACTAGTAAAAAATTAGGAAAAATTGCAAATTACCGTTCCGAAATCTCAGCATCCCACGTTTCTATAGTCGAAGATTTTATGTTAAAATTCAAATTATAATTAATCGTGGGAATAATTAATAGCGGTAGGCGCCTAGCTTTGAGTGCGCAGACGCCGCAGCGTCGCGTCAAAAATACAATTTCGGGCTTCGCAATTTCTTTTCACTAATGCCGTTTCAAAAATAGAATTTAATTAAAATTTATTTTGATCCCCAATTTCTAGTGATTTCTGAATTCGATCAATGTGTCTGTGAAGCCACGTGAACATCCGAGTACTTTCTATAAAACATCGACGTACTTCTACGCATAGACGTCACGACATTTTATACACATCCTATAAATTCTTCAACTTGTTTTTCTCTTTTCATTTGATTTTAATTTTTTACCCACCCGGGTTTTTAAAATTTTTTACATTACTTTTTTTAGAAAATTTATTTTAGTTTAGTCGATAATTATGACATCCTTGTCACGCGTTACTAGCCTAGGAACGCATAAGCAGTTTGTCTCCATTTGGATTTTCCAACTTTATATAAAAATAATCTTATTGCAATCAGTTAAAATAATTTAATTCAAGAATGCTTATTCATTTGGTTGAAAAAAAAAAACAATATTTACGTATAGTAGAAACTACGTAAAGATGTGTTTATATCATTTTAAATCGTTTCGTACGAAATCCGACTTTAAGGCAATATTTTTGCCTGTAAGAGTTTTTCCACTTATCTATATAATTACAGCATCCTCAATTCACCTTCCAGTTGTTCTATATGACTAACTGCTCTCTAATATAACCACTTAAAATCCATATATAGATATCTCTCTCTAATAATCTGCTCTCTAATATAACCACTTAAAATCCATATATAGATATGGATTTTAAGTGGTTATATTAGAGAGCAGTTAGTCATATAGAACAACTGGAAGGTGAATTGAGGATGCTGTAATTGACAAACAAGATTTGGATATGTTGGCAATTTATGTAAACTGAAAATCAATAATTAGAATGAACAACTCTTCGTTTTCAATTCAATAGTATTTTCATTAATATATGCGACATGTAGGAATGTATTTCTATTATAATTCCTTGTTTTAACTTTTATTAATTTATGTTTCTTTTTTAGGTGATGTGGTTAAGAAGAACGACAGATTCGGCTCAGTTATTGACAGTGGGTCCGTCACCTTATGCGGGTGACAACAGAGTGTCAGTAAGATTTCAATATCCTAATAATTGGAGGCTCAGCGTTAATCCAGTGAAGAGGGGTGACGCTGGACTATACATGTGTCAAATATCGACTCACCCGCCGAGAGCCATATTAACTAATTTGACGGTTTTACGTGAGTACACTTCTAATTAAGTGAAAATAACTACCAAAATAGCTTCTGGCTGTGCCTACCTAGTCTTGCTGATAGTGAGCTGCTTACTTTCTGCTAACGTTAAGTTACAACGAAAAATATGGAAATTGGGTTTCGGTTTACACTGAGGCAGAGAGTAGTTACCTCGCAAGCAAGCAGAGATCAAAAGAGAGACAATGGTTGATTTTCATATATTTCATTCTATATCTATTAAATTATGTATTTTAAACTTATATTTACACTTCTCATGACAAGCACAATCGACGACCGCTTGGCCTAGTAGGTAGCGGCCCTGCCTACGAAGCTAGGGGTTCCGGATGCGAATCCCAGGTCGGTCTGTATTTATACGATGAATATTGATACTGGTACCGGGTCTTGGTTGTTATATGTATGTGGTGTCTTTACTTCGTACCCAACACTAGCCAATGCTTAGTTTGGGGCCTAGACGTTGTTGTCATTTGTACATTATTATTATTATTATTATTATTAAATTAATGACTTTCTTAAAATACATGCCAAAATAATACATCATTTTATGAACTATGGCTATTTACCCATTATCAAGAGAATCTGTTTTACCTTGTTTAATAATTATTTCCCGCTAACCAAATAGCTGTAGCCAAAAGTGACTGTCCTGGTTTGCATAATACTCTCTGTTATTACGCTATTCCTTAGGCTATTATGCAATTTACTTTACATAAAATGTTTTATGCATGAATTAGACATTATACTTGTTTTCAGCGTTGGTTAAATAATATTTGAACTTGAATACGTTTTAGCTTGCCTTTACATGTTACAGAAAATCGAAATACGAATCACTGTGTAGGTACACCAAAACAATTAGACATTTGTATAGAATATGACTGGGCTTTCTATTGGTTTGATATCAACCTCCGATATTTTATTAATAATATAATTTTATGTTAACAGTATAATTTTTCGCTATGTTGTATTGCGTGTCGTTTTGTATGCTAATTCGGCACTTCAAAGCATTATATTTCCAAATGATCATTTTTTGTATTATAAACATGTAAGAATTGATATTATATGGCCAGAACTTGAGATGTGGTACATATTTTAAAAGTGTATTACATGCCGCCGCATGTCGCCGGTGACATTTGGTACTTTATTGGCAGGTATATTAAACTTTTTATTGAAAACCAAGTAAACCAACTCCACGTTTTAAAACATAAAATTTCTGTGGCTCTAGAATTAAATTAAGTATTCTTTTACAGCTCCTGTACTAACAATCAACGGGGATGTCTCTCACGAAATCAAAGATAGGTTTTACAAAGCGGGAAGTTCGATAAAATTGGCATGTACTATAGCCAGAGAGTTCGAATCTAGTATACAAGTAATTAAACCAAAAACTACTCCAATCCCAACAACAACTCCGAAGCCGACTACTACAGAAATGACCACTAAAATGAGTACGGTGTTCAACAGCATCGATTTAGTATTAAACAAAAGTTGGAGTGTTGAAACTACTACAATCACTTCTACAGTTAGTGTTAGTACGACTACAAGAAGTTCTTATAATACTACAATTTTACCCACTACAATAGCTACAACTGTGGCTCCTATTGTAAATAATATTTATGGTATAATTTGGAAAAAGGGAGATGAAATATTAGAAGGTGTGGTGTATCGAAATCTAAGGTGAGTCGTAAACGTGTAATCTCAAAGTAACTTTAAAGTGTTTCTGTACAAGGTGTTATATACAAACAATGTATATACAAATTGAACTATTTGTCTAAATTATAAAGACAGTTTAAAAATATATGGTAAAGTTCAATAATTCATCTAATCCAATGAATTATTAAGTTTTAAAATTATATTGTCAATTACTGAAAAAAAAAAAATTAATTACCAGAAATCCCTCTAAAATAGTAAACTTTAAAACAAAAATATGTATCTACGACGTTTAGGCCAAGATCATACTGGTATATAAAAAAACTTTACATCCTATTAAATACGAATTATAATTTAATTAAATAATGACATTTTACATTAATTCGTCGAAATAATTTTTAAGACAACACAATTTCTGTAAATTACGAGATTTTTACCTGAAAATTAAATTATAAGCACACAAATCAGTCTACAACAAACTGGTTACACAATGTAAAACGACGTTTGTATTACCTATTTTCATTGGTTGAAAAATAAGATTATTTTTCATTTTTCATATTTGTATTATTTATCATATTACTATACTATTACAAGTTTTTAAAAATACTTAAAGGGAGATCTCTACACTATGATATTATGTTAACCTATTGTTACTGATAGTAGGGGAGCCCAGGATGCTAAATCGGGATTTACTCGAGCGTCAAAGAGACCTATTGGATTGCGAAGCTTTGATGATAAGAAGAAAAAAATGTATAATATAATATATACACTTTCATCGGTGGGAGGAGCGGCTATAAATTTTCAAAAATGTAAAAAAAAAACAGTTGCATGGACATACTCGAGCGCGTCAGATATTAATAGCATCCATGTCCTACGTATTTCTGAAAACATACGTATGTTAATCTGATTGTTTCCATGATGGGGGTGGTCGTACGTAAGGGTTGAAAACGGAAAAAAAAATTTAATCGAGCGCGTCAGATTTTCTAAGGGGATGATAAGTGAACCTAAAAGAAGGCTCTTATGTAATAATCTGACGATTTGGATGTGACCCAAACTCGCGGCCATTATTAGAATGTGCAATAAAAAATCGCCATTTTGAAATACTCGAGCGCGTCAGATTACGATGTATATAGTTCATTTATATACCCTAGGCGTGCTGTCTCATAATCTGACGATTATCTGGAGGGATTCGCCTAATCTGACAATGGCAAGAATTTTTTTTTGTATTTTATCAAATCTTTTAACTTAAGAAATTAAAGAGCTGAAAAAATAGCATGCAAATAAAACAGTATATATTCTTTGAAGTACAAAACTTTTATTTATGAGAAAATTAGTATAAAAAATATAAATTTTTTTGAGAATTTTTGAGAAACGCGAGAAGGGGAATACCGGCATCACGTAGCTGCACGCATTAAAATTTATCGATTATTTTTGCTTACTTCGGCTTACGGAAATCGTCAGATTATATATTATTCGTGAACGTTGAATTATTACCTTCAAAATAAAAATAAAATTTTGCCACGCTCGAAAAAGTCATGATGACGTTTTTTTTTACAAGTTTGTAACCCACCTACTTCTTATCGTCAATCGAAAATTGTCAGATTAGTGGAATATACACTTTTTAGCATATAACTAACTTACCCTACCTTAATCTGACGCGCTCGAGAATTTCAGATGATCAATTTTTTTTTACTAATCTGATTCTTTATCCTTGACGCGCGGCCACATATACGGGGCTAATACTTGGTGGAGGTATTTAATGGGGTACTAGGTTCCTCCCTGTATTTTAATCTGCCGCGCTTTAGTAAATCCCAAAACCCCCTCTTGGGCTCCCCTACTATAATAAACATTTTTTTTTATATTACCTTTAGAATATGGAATATGAAATTTCATTTTTAGCGCAACAATTAACGTGGCATCAGCGTCGCAAAATGACAGTGGCACATACCAATGTCAGCTACAGAACCAGTCACGAGTTGTAGTCAATGTACACGTACTGATCGGTAAGTTTTCAACATTTTTGGATATTAATACGTGGATATGTTATTTTATGTTACATTAGTCATCATTACGTGGTATTTTTTTTTTAATTCAGATTTTATTTTGAAATGAAATAAAATATTTATCTTCACTGAGTAATCGCGTGATACGACTAGATGCGACGATTATGACCTAAATACGTTTATGGGACGCTAAGCATATTCGTATGAAAGTTGACATCGATCTGACTGATTTACCTTAGAAAGAAAGGAAGGTTACTGTGTTCACAACTGCGCCTCGCCGCCAGTAGAATATCAAATAAAACTTTACGGAAAAAACTATTTACATTGACTTGACATGTTTAACGCGTTATTGTTTAGGCCAATCAGAAAACAGTTTGCGTGATCCAAAGTCCATTCGTATTAACGTTTTCCGATGACCGAACTGCTCAGGAACTATGAATATGATTTTTTTCATAAATCGTCGACATTGTGAAATTACCTGTAATTTGTATCGTTACATTGAGGTCATCGATTTGGACTTTGGTATAAGCGGTCGTCACCCTTTTAAGCGTATTTCTAATGATTATCATCGCATTTTGTCAGATCTTATTATTGTTTTATTAAGTAAAAAGTTGACATAATTTGTAGACAAATTCACAAAATTATGCACAGACTTAACATTAACCAAAAATTTTAAGCGTTGATTTAAAAGGACTAAAAAAAAATTTCGGAAAAAAAGATTATGTTACACTATTTATATATAATTTATAAATAATAATAATATATATAAACAATATTAAGTGCGACATGGGTATTACAGATAAAAGTATTTCTTGAACCAACAAATTATAACAATATTTTGTTGGTTACAGAAATAGTTAAATAAACAATATTCTCTTCGGTATATATGAAACATTATATATATATTCATTCCAAATAAGTATGTATTTTTAGACCAACAACAAAGGTCAAACAAAATATAATTATTTGTGTTGAAAGAATACCCTCTTCGGTATAATTATATGAAATAAAATTTTGTTAGTTCAAGAAATACTTTCTTTTTTCTGTATGTATACCAGACTACTAACATATGTAATGAAATATCTTTATAATACACATATATATAAATATATATATTTAGAATTAATATCTGTGTGAAAGGGGCGGGTTCTTTGCTTTATGCCAACGACACAAAACTTTACCATAGCTTTAAAAATCTGCTGATGTATCCTTGGCTCTGCAAGGGTGTCTTAATAAATTAGCACTGTGTTATGGAATAAATAGAACTTATGTTAATATTAACAAAATATCTGAAATCACTTATTACCAAAAAATATTTCTGTAATTTTCCAATATAATCATAATATAATATAATTAATTACTTCCAAATCATACTGAAATTTAGAATTCGTATTGTAAGTCTGCCAGTATTTCAAGTCGACTGAAGCTTTATATGGCTTCTAATTAAAAACCGAACTAAAAATATTCAAAAAAGTTCATAAGTCATCTTAACAATTTCGGCAAACACTTCAGTTTCAAATAAAATGAAAGCACTTGTACGAAACGTAATTCATTGACTCTTGAACAGCTACGTGTGGCATTGGATATGAGATTTTTTACACGACGACGTTCGCTCGGGCCGTTTGGACTGCTTACGCCTTACGGCTTACGGCTTACGCCTGATAGCTCTCCAAGTACCTCAACTGTCCGTCCATGATGCCAGGCGTCCAAAAATTAAATAATTATTTATTTAATTACTATTATTATAACTTAATCAAATCAAATCAAATCAAAATATCTTTATTTCGTAGTTATGTAACATAATCTTGAAATACGTCATAAGAGTGAATTTTATTACTTTGTGGAAGAACGTGACCACAAAGGCGCATTCAAAAATGCTGGTTCCTCTCAGAAGAATGCGCAAGAAACTGAGGGACGCTCTTTTTAACAAAATTATTAAAAAAAAATTAACAATAAGTGCTTAAAGAATAATATTATTGAAACAAACTGATAGGCGAGCGGCTTACACCCATGGATTTTTATCATCTAAGTAGTCTGATACTTTATAATAAGCTTTTGCATAAAGCTTTCGTTTTAGTGTAGTTTTAAACTTATTAAGGGGTAGATCTTGAATGTCAGCTGGGATCTTATTGTAAAAGCGTATACATTGCCCTTTAAAAGATTTCGTGGTTTTATTGAGGCGGCTGACATGATTAGCAAGTTTATCTTTGTTTCTTGTATTAACATTATGCCGATCACTATTTTTTTTAAATAATGTAATATTTTTTTTTACGTACATAATGTTTTCAAATATATATTGAGATGGCAATGTCATTATATTAATTTCCTTAAACTTTTCTCTAAGTGATACTTTAGGTCCCAGTTTATAAATTGCTCGAACAGCTCGCTTCTGCAACACGAAGATTGTATTAACATTAGCAGCGTGTCCCCACAGCAGAATGCCATAAGTCATTAAACTATGGAAACCACTGAAATACACCAACCTCGCGGTTTCTATGTCCGAAAGGAAGCGAATCCTTTTTACAGCGTAAGCTGCAGAACCGAGCCTTCTCGCCAAGTTAGTGATATGAGGATCCCATTGCAATTTCGCGTCCAAGGTAATTCCTAAGAATACAGTAGAATCCACAAGGTCCAATTTCTCGCTTTTAATAACAATATTGGTAGGTGCCTGTTTGACGTTGGGTAGCGAGAATCTTATACATTTATACTTATAATTAATTAATGATTCCATATGAAAACTAATGTAAATAATTATGTTGTAAATAATTATGGCAAAAGAACATCTTACTATTTAGTACCTAAACTAATCAATGATTTGCCCACGGACATTAGGGACTCCATTCGTGACACAAATATAAAAATAGTTCTGAAAAATTATTTTTTGAGTATAATATAATATATAAAATTTTATTTGAATCACCTTTTGTAACATACTGCAACTAATTTTGTACCTACCCACTATCACACCTTTAGTTTTGTAATAAGACATTTCTTGTATTTCACACGATTTCTTTTTACGTTAAGATAATTATTTACGATTCACATGTTGTCATCGCGAACTCACAACCACAGACAAACCATTAAATGGTTTTTGAGGGTTGTGTTGGTAAATGTTTGCTGTAACATTTTGTAATTCAATAAATAAATTAAAAAAAAAAATTATTTGCATAATGAATTATTGACATAATTATATTCTTAGCAGCTTGCTTAAAACGTATACTGAACCTATATGAAATTAAAGCGTATTAAGTATATCAGGCGAATACGTGCCAACATCCTGAATTACACACTTTTACCCACACTCATGCTGTAATAAATTTAACGATATTTCGTGTTACTTCCTAATTGGCACAGTGCAATAGTAATTTAAAGTAATGTAATTGTATAAATACTTTGTATGTATTATGTTTATGTACTATGAATTATAAAAAAAAAAACAAAAAAACAACAGACATGTTCATGCACACGAATATTTGACCCAATCGATGATAGAATTTACTACTTTTGGATCTACAGACCAGTACACCGAACTGTCCGTCTACTAAGGCCTCATAGAGGAATTAATTACCCTGAACTTACCAAGATGAAATTGTTACATTTCCTGTCGCGCATAATTTAGGTAGCTAACTAAAATGTTAGTAAATTCATACTAATAAAATTTATTTTCGCCAGGTGAAAACCAAGCAGCGGTCCACCACGATACATGGAACAAGGGAACATTGTTTTGGCAAATGCAGAACCCGACTTTAGCTTCTATCATAACTCTATTATTTATCATGTCCTGAACTATTAATATTTTATTAAATACGAAAATAAAATTAAAATCATATTGTAAATTATTATAGTGGCTGTTTTAAAATAATGGGATCACATTTTAGTTTTGTATATACTATTAAATAAAAATAATATGTAAGTGAATACATAGGGATTTTAAATACTCTGGAACTTTAATTCCTTTTTAAAACTACAACAAGTGTTCCTTGAATAGCATAAAATGCTTTGGAAGGTTCGATGAGAGTTATATATATCATTTGATGAATTTAAAATAACATCTATATTTTATAAGTGCCAAAACTTTTACGTTCGTAATGTTTAAGAGATTGTTTTGTTTGTAATATAAAATAAGTTAACTATGCATATTAAAATTAAGTGGTCAGTAACTTAGTGATAAACTTTCATAATTGTACAGAATCGTATCTAGTTAAGTTTGTTAATTTGAAAATGTGTACTTATTTATTTTGACAAATTATTGAAAAAAATTAAACACGGATAAAAAGCAGTGGCGGCTACGCTTTTGAAGAAAGTGAGGCTGAGCCTCAATTAATCGAATAGATAGTCTTTAAATTATTTTTATGGTTTCATGCTAACCTAAAATGTGAAGACGTGGAATGTACCTATCATGTATATTGTTATTTTTTAATCGACAGTAAATTAACGAAAAAAAATAATTATTGTTGACGCTCAATGTTGCTTCAATACGAGTACCTCACAAAGCCACCGTTGATGAAGAGAGACTTTTACCACGTGGCAAAGGTTCTTCTAGTTCCGTGATCATACTACGAGTACTGTTACGTAAACCACATTGAAAATGTGTTACATGCGTCTTCTACGAGTATATATTTGTTAAACAGCACAATTTAACATTGTTAATTAAATACAATAACAGTTCTATGTATTTGTTGGAAAAAAGAAATATAAATAAACTATTAAATATTCAATCCAAAATGTTGTATATGTATTTAATAAATTGGATTGGTATAACAGCATTATCTCATACAAAATTAAATAAATAATTACAATTAAAATCAGTTATTTTCAGTTGCATAAGTTAGTGAACTGACAAGGATAAAATTGAGCGATACTATTGTGAATAGTAAAATAATATTAAAACTAATATCAATGAATCTCTCGTCTGTTCGAAAGAGGGACATGACGAAACCTAAAAATTCATTATATTGAAAATAATATTATTATTGTACAAGTTTATTTTACGAAATTGCAATAAAATGTCTAATTTACGGAATAACCAATAAAAAAGGAGTGAAATTTATAAATACGTAAATAAAGTTGTCGTTATAAACATGACATGTATCACACAAGACCTTAAAAAATCATTCAACAAACGCTTGCTAACTCTTAGAGATTGAACTGAAGATTGAGAATAGAATCTTAGAGATTGAGAAGCCAGTAACAGAATAATGGTGCTGGTGTGATGACAAAGATACATAGAGCTGACTACATCTTGGGGAATCAAAAAGAAAAGTTATAAGCTTACAAACTTTTAAATTTTTAGGTAACGAAAATAATAAAATTTTACCACGAATTAATCATGACCTCTCTTTATAAGAACGTGAAGTGTGTAGGTATACCTATTGGAAAATACAAATTTCAAAAGCGATTTTATAAAATATTTCGTTATTTATTTGATGTCATTTTCATGTTACGAAAGAACAGTAAAGATAATATAATGTAAAATAATAAATATACAATAATTTTCCAGTGTTTTTATTTCTACTTAATCACTACTTAGTCACTAAATATTTAGTTGTACAGTTTCCTTTAAATTAGCCTGACTGAAACATAATGAATTACATAAATACAGTTAAAATAACATAAAGTAACAGGTTAAATTATCTTAATAATATACTGTGACGTATGTAAAATTAATTTCCTACTAATTAGTAAATGTTTGTTTGCTGTTTTGTATTTCGTTTAGTAGATACCGAAATAAATTCGTTATCAATATCTTGACGCCATTCTGGTCGAAAAAAAAAACTAAAAAATTTAAAAAAGCTTCTATGATGCTTGTATTCTATTAAAAGCTTCTATTCTATGACTTTTCCCATTCGATTTCAAAAGTAAAAAAAGCATTATTATGTCTATATTATTGTTGAACTATCTTAATCCAAGAAATAAGTCCATTTAAAAATTATTGTCAGTTTTAAAGTTATAGATTAGTGTTGTTATGCAGACGTGAAACCAATATTACAAAGAATCGTAATTCGATCAAGTCATATTTTAGTACTATTTGCTGAAGGTGTGCGAATGTGGCGAAAAATGTTTCTCTGAGTAGATATGTGGAAGGGGTGACATATCTAGGAGTTTCATCGGCAGTTGTCGGAAGATGGTGAGTCAGACCTTGGCACAGTCGAAAAACGTGCCGCCGTCTGTTCCCGCGAATGGGAAATTCCTCTCCGTTAGGGAAGAACTAAACACAAAATAGATTCCTGCAGTCAATGGCTTACTTCTCAAACCACCGAACCCCTGTTGCTTCTCGGAGCAGTCAGCCTAAAAATGCAAATAAAATAAATGTCCCGCCAACTTTCTCGATGAGTGTTTGGTCACCCTTAAATCGCGCGTGTGACGAGATGAGCTATGGTGAGCTCATTGTGAATAGACGTAATTTAAAGATACCAACAAAAACTGTGGCTAAAATTATTAGTAAAATGCAAAGAGGGAAATCTCCAGGTTGTGATAAGCTCCGCATCGAGCATTTTAAAAATGTGGGTGTTCTTTTATCACGTATTCTCTCGATGATTTTTGCTGTGTGCATAGGTCACTCGTATCTTCCAGAACCGCTAATGAGGACCATAGTTATTCCCATAGTTCCCATTCCCAAAAATAAGACGGGTGATGCGTCCGACATGAATAATTATCGGCCCGTCTCGCTTGCTACTACGATGGTCAAGGTGCATGACAGTGTATTGAATAGTCGCCTCACAGAGCAAATTAAGTTGCACGATGCACAGTTTGGGTTCAAAGTAGGATTATTTATTTATTTAACAACTGAGAGCTCTATCCTAAGTCTAAAACACACTGTAAAGTACTATACTGCGAAGAAAACGCCGGTATATGCATGTTTCCTCCACTTGGCAAAAACTTTAGATCTTGTTGCGTACGGTATACTGTGAGACAAATTGCGGGATGCGGGTGTGCCGGCGGAGTATACTTCCCTTCTCAAATACTGGTACTCCAATCAAAGAAACTAGGTGGGATGAGCCGGTACCTTGTAAAACGAGTATAGACTAGAGTGTAGAGTGCGACAAGGGAGGCTAAGTTCACCATTAGTGTCGGCCGTCACATCGATATAGTATGTGTAAATACTATAAGTTATGCAGACGACATGGTGCTGCTTAGTCCTTCGATGGCTTGCTTAAAAAAGCTAGTGACGATCTGTGAGACATATGCGATAGAACACGGCTTACAATATAACTCTAACAAGAGTGAAACTCATATATTTAGTGCGCCGAAACAACAGCCACGATATGTTCCGGCCGTGTGTCTCGGTAGCGTAGTACTCGTAGTACTAAGTGATGATGATGAACATATTAAGAGGGAGCGTAGGGCGTTGGTGGTGAGGGGCAAATGCTTGCCCGCAGATTCGCTCGTTGTACTACAGACGTCAAAGTAACTCTTTTCAAGGCGTTCTGCCAATCATTCTAGACGAGCGGCCTGTGGGTACCATACACGCGTCGAACCTACGGCGTCCTGCGCGTCTAATTCAATAATGCCTTCTGCTGCTGATGCTGTTGGGACTGCCATGGCGTTATAGTGCCTCAGAGATGTTCGCAGAGGCTCGCACTGATGGTTTCCATGCTATCAAGCGAAAGAAAGCGGCCTCTTTCATGCAAAGTCTACAATGTAGTAACAAAATCCTGGAGATGATCGCTGCCAGACCAGACTGACCCTTCAAAAAATACTGGGTGGGGACAGCTATTGATCTTATTAAATAATGCTAGGCAATTTTGTTTTATTTTAATTTATAATAATAATACCTTTTACTTGTTTCATTTTGTAACATCAGATAACTTTAATTGTGTATTTACATTAGCTTTAATACTATCGTTAATAACGAATTATGGGCCCAAGTCTGAAATAAGTGCTAATTTATTTATTTATTTTATATTTATTTATTTATTTATAATACAGACTCCGCTTAGTTTGGGACTAGATGATCATCTGTGTTTTGTCTCAGGTATTATTATTATTTTCTATCTCCTCCCACTTCCTTAGCTCCAGTTATAGGACGCTAGTTGACTATTTTTTTTAGAATTATTTTATATGAATAATTTTCTAAATATATTAACGTATAATAGTAAAAAAATTTAAAAAAAACATTATTAACAAAGTTATGAATTGTTGAAATGTCCTATTAGACAGACAGGGCAATACCTATGTGAGACGTCAGGGTATTTAAAATAATGTTAAATATCGTTTTGCAAAGAAACAGAGATAAGATTTTAATACCTTTTAATTACCATATTCTTCAAACGAACCTAATTTTTTTATAAATTTCGTTGTCGTTTAAAGTCTATTTTTACATATTCTTGATAAATATGATATATTTAATATTTGGCAATTATTGATTGAGCAATTATTTGAAAAAATCCGATCGTTTACTTTCATTTATCATATCTAATCACAGTAAAATTTTAAAATATTTTTTTAAGGATTTTTACTAAATTAAAATTTAGTAAAAATCCTATAGCTATCGATTATAGAGCTTGTTTTCCTTTTTTCAGTTAAACATTTTTAACCTAGTCTGGGCTTTATTATTTTTATGTCATTGTCCTTTTTAACCGTAAGGCACCTTTAAGAAAATATTAAATGCTAGTATTGGTATATTAATCAAATAACAGATAAAGATATTTATGAAATATTTATTAAAGATTTTTAGTTTTATTATCTAGAGCTTCACCAAAATTCAATTTTTTTAAATGAAATATTACACAATACGAATTGGAATTTAGTTGGAAAAAAAAATTTGTTCTATATCTTTCCTAATAAAGCGAGAAACACTCTGACAAAGTTCGAAACGTTCTTTAAATTTTTTTATTATAAAATATAGAAAATTTATTTTCAATACCAACCAATATTTTTTGGTAAATTACTGTTATGAAACACCTTGCCCGCACTAAACCTTTTCACTAAAAATTGTCTATCAATATGAAATTCCGTTAAACCGAGCTTTTATGAAATTTATCTCGTGGATGTATTGTGACACAATATCAGAGTAAAGGTACAGTACCCGAATTCCATACAAAAGAGTACCTAATGAAATGCGACTCTATTATTTTAATCAAAGGAATTTCCGGAAATTCAAACTCAAATCTCAAACACCGAACTTTTCATTTTATATTAGATTATTACACACTGTGAGTTAAAATTAATTTAAAATCTTCCCTATATAATCGGAAATACAAAAAAAAGGAAGACCTCAGCCAATCTTTCTGCTTACTTTTTTTAAATGTTCCTTCAACTAACAAGATTTTTCATGTACGTTTGTCTGTATGTAAGTCACAGCATCTTACTCGCAGACTATTTAATCAACAAAGCTGAAAGACGGTTCATTGTAACCATAAATATTTGTAGCCATAGGCTGTGTCATAGAATTCCCATACAGGTATACTTTTGTGGGGCAATTTATGCACACATATACGACAAATTTCTTGACTATAATATTAACATGTTTTTAAGCAAGTTTAAGGTAACAGTACAAAACAACTTTATTTAATAATGCGTATTGTAATGTACTCCCTTTAGCTCATACAGCTTTCGTGTGTCCATCGCAAAATAAAAAAAGTTTAATTAGTTAATGTATTTTGAAATAAAGACATACCGTTAAGCTTTTTCGAGTTTCATGTCAACAGCGTAATTTAATTTCTCAAAGTGTCATAGATTCAATTCATTTTAAGATTTGATACTTAAAGGGTGCCAATAACCCTATTATTATTAAACCTACGCAGTCTATACGTTTGGCTGTCCCACATTTAAAGAACTGTATCTTTTGAACCGCAAAGGCAGGTCGGTTGAAATTTTCACTGAATATTTGTATCATGGAGGATATTCCAACAAATAGTAAAAGCAAACACTAAAAAGTAGAAAGATTAGAAGAAATGTGTTTTTTGTATCGTTTTTGCTCTGTCGTGAAAACTGTATTCCTACAATAAGCAACAAACTAGGTATGATCATAAGCAAATTCTGAAGTAAAATAACAAATAGAAATACCAAACAGGAGTTGGGATCGTGTTAAGGAATCTATACCGAATTAAAGGAAACACATTTTTTTTTTTCAGGAATTCCATAAAAAAATATTTCGTGTGGTGGTGAGGAATCTTCGGTGTGCAAGTCTGAACGCACTCGTCGAATATTTATTTCACTGACGAAAACAAGTATCTTTGCCGAGTTTGTGTATTTTAAGAAATGATTTGAAATCATATTTTTTTAATCTCCGCGTTGTATATCAAATACGAAGGGTAGATATAAAAATATTTTCAATTGCCCTTTGGTTTTGGATATCGTTTAATAGCAATTTAAAAATTACAATTACATTTTATGACGGTTTGTCAAAATTCAGTTTCTCGTTTATTAAATATTAAGCTCTATTTACATGAGTTTCATTTCCCTCTTTAACTCTAGTACCACTACAAAAACTAAAAAAATCTGCAATACTGCACTTAGTAGAAATTTACCACGACTAGAATCTAGTGTCAACTAGTTCACTAGATATAGAGGAACAATACAATCTGTGGTTGAACTTTAAAAAAACTCAGTAATTTGATTTTTGATAAGAGTCAATTTTGCTAATTCGTCGTTGGAATGGCTACGAAACTCTACAAATGCGTGACCTGACACACGTACTTTTTTTAATTTCTCATATTTACTTTCTCAAAGACAGCAATACGTTATCCTGCATTAAATATTGGGCTTTATAATAAGTTATAATAATAGGCTTCTAAATAAATTATATTTATTATTCTTTTATTGGAATTTAAATAAAAAGCCTTTAAAATGTTAAGAACAATTTGTTCGGAATAAACACCGCCATAGAAGCAGCAAAAGCTATTCAGGAAGTAATACTACTTGTGATATACTGATATTTCGAGAGGGAGGTGACGTTGAGGTAGAAAATCGATTATCCAGCTGACTTCGGTGCGTAATAACGAAGCTTCGACGCGAAGCTTCTATTAGCGATGAAGGCTTAGCTTGACATCGAGCGCTGTCAACAACTCCATTTTCACGACAAAAGCTTATGATAAAAGCCGGCAGAGTGTAAATTCTACCACGGATCAACGGCTAACCCGGTCTTCATCTTTGAACGTCTAAAATAAACACTTGATCTGAGTTTACATTTTAACTAAACATAACATGAATAACATAACAGGAAAACCTAGTCAGCTTCTCCTTCAAGTTTGCTGACGATTATACTTGTGAACTATATATATTATTTATATATGTAATTGTATATTTTTCTTTGATCAACAGTCACTTTGTCTTCCCATCAACAGCTCCAGAAGTTGTTGCAATCTGGTTGGTAACCTATGAGCTAGAATGTACCGTCTAAAATATATAGGTATATACATCTCTTTTACACCTGGTGTTCTGTAATGTTGGAATAAATGTATTGGATTAGTATCATCACCATCAATGTCGTGATAGCCCAGAGCGCAACGAACCTGTCTCAAATTTATATGGCCCCACAGGGCCATGGTTCGAATCCGGGCGTGTACCAATGAGTTTTTCTGACTTAAGTACACAACTATCACTGACTCCGTGCTTCGGAGGGCACGTTAAGCAGTCGGTCCCGGACGCTGTCAATAGATGGCGGTCGTCACAGTCCCCAACCAGCAATGGAGCAGCGTGGTGGATTTAAGCTCCAAGCCCCCGTCCTCCCCTGGGGGAGGCCTAAACCCCTGCAGTGGAGTAAAAATGGGCTGATGAAGTGGGGATGAAGTGAAGTGAAATATCATCACCTAGTGCCAAGTGATACCTGGTTTGAAGGAGCGAATTTATAGATTTCTGTCATTCCTATTTATTGCATGCTTTCCTTTATTTCCTATTCTCATCCGTGTATTTAATAGCATTATGATATTTAACACATTAATAATAATAATAACGTATACATCACAACAACGTCTAGGCCCTAAACTAAGCATTAGCTTGTGTTTTGGGTAGCAACTGAAGGCACCATATATAACAACCAAGAACCGGTACCAGTATCAACATTCTTCATATACATATGTGACCCGACCTGGGATTCGAAACCGGGACCTCCAGCTTCGTATGCCTTCGCTACCCACTAGGCTAAGCGATCGTCATCGACTTTATATTCACATGTCTGTTACACATACATCGAATTATTTTCCCGACTTCAATATAGTAAATTATAATGTCCACAAAACTCTTGTTAGCATTCAGCCAGTCACAAAAGAATTGTCTGACTCGCTTGCGAAATGTTATCGCGTCGTTGACGTAAAAAGTAAAATTGGCTAATACGGGAATTAAAATAAAATTTTTGATTCATCTTTTTCTTTTGCTGATTTTTTTTTATTCTTTGGATTAAAGGTGTGAAAAGGGGTGGTAAAATTTCTGTTAAAATCTATTACAAATGCATAGATGGACATGATTTACTGAAATACAGACGGACATATGGACGGACAGTTTTAACATAGTATCAGAAGTTCAAAATTTGTACTGAAGTTTTCCATTAGGCAACAAACAAGGAATATTTTCTGAAATTCGATTTTTTAAAGACGGGAAAGGGAAACTTGAAATGTATGGATCATATTTTTCAACCCAAACCTATACTAATCACTTTACTAAGCGGACGAAACCACAAGCGGAACCTAGTTCCAGTTTATATTCAAAACTTGCCAACTTTTAAGGTTTGCACCTGGCGAGTTTTACTTTTATTTGGTATCTTTGATATTAAAACTTGCCAACTTAAAGACTGAAAAGTTGATGAGCTTTGAATATATTTTAAAATGTACCTTCAAAATGTATTCTCATAGTAGTAGGTATAGTTTTATAAAGATTATTGAAGTGTTTTGATTCCCTATTAAAACAAATCATTAGTTTATTATTATTATTATATTTCTTAAAGCCGTCGAAACGATTTTCTTCTGATCGGTATAATTTATTCCTGTTCCCTTGACCTTTTTATGGCGATTGCGACACATCAAACTCTACATTAACCTATGTGAAGGTTCGACACTTGTCACGACAGGTTTGACACTATGTCACTTATCTTGGAACTGACGGATAGCGTCAGTTCCAAGATTAAGTGACAAGATTGTCCGATAGAGACAATCTCAACAAGTATTACAGAATACATAAGTTAGCCTCAAACAAGGGTCAAAGATACAATATTTTACCAAACAATATGACGGCATATGCATGAAATGCTCCAAGACTATTGTAAATATTTTCCTCTAGGGATCTTGTGAAAAGGACCGGAAAAGAATTCCCCGTCCTATTTCAAAGGGATACCGTTTTACATTTTGGTTTACCATCTGACCGCAAGGCAGTTGTAAATATTTATTCGCCACCTTTCGACCGGGTGAATTGTGTTCTTTTCGTTTCCCCGAAGGTTGATGAAATTCTATCATGGGATGCATTCGTGGGTTACATATTTATGTATGTTATAAGACGTGAAACAATTTAAAGTAGTTGTATTTCATTTACAAATATAAACGTTACCTTGCGGTTCAAAATTATAAATTATAAAGCGAAAATTAAAAGAAAACTAATTTTTTCACTTTAAAAGGAGTGTCTAGTGGGTAGTGACCCTGCCTACGAAGCTGGAGGTCCCGGGTTCGAATCCCAGGTCGGGTCAGTATTTATATGATGAATATTGATACTGGTACCGGGTCATGGTTGTTATATGTATGTGGTGTCGTCGCATGGTACCCAAAACACAAGCTAATGCTTAGTTCGGGGCCTAGACGTTGTTGTGATGTATGCGTTATTATTATTATTATTATTAAAATTTTTCATACAAACGGCGTTAACGGTTGCACCCTATTACACCTTAACCGATTAAATAAAAAAAAATATATATATGGTATTCAGTTCGGCAAAAACTAGAATCATACGTTTTTAATTTTTTAATTATTTTTATACATCCAAAGAAAACAAAAAACATAAACACTATTTAGTTATTTTTCTATTTATTTTTAATTTTTCACAAGTGAAAATGCAATTGTTTTGATGATGATATATATTTCATATATAGAAAAATGGCAATAGTTTTGAAATATTTCATATATAGAAAAATGAAACGCCTTCGAAAATTATTTAAATAGCGTTTAAGTTTTTAATTCTTATGATGTAACAAAATATTTAAAATGTTTTATAAAAACCTAAATATTTATCTATGCTATAAATTAAAAAAATTGTGTGCGTGTAGATGCACTAAAAGTTACGTTTAGGAAAGACAAGTTTATCAAGGATTTAGATATAAATAGTTACAATGAGCTTTGACCAACAATTTTGACGTTAAATCTCTATACTTTTTTTATGAAAATATTGACAATGTTCCATTCATTCCATATTTTTTTATATGGAATTGGATTCTCAATGAATAATCGGTCGTCAAGAGTTGATAGCTGTCGACGTCACTATTACTAATAATAGCTATACGAAGTTCTACATATTGCACTTGTTTGTATGGCCATAGACCGCTGCATATGGTTTTGATGTCACATTAATGTTTCACGTTTTATTTTCATGATCCTGTTATGACGCCTCCAAAAACAATCATACTTTTAGAATAATAAATTCCAATGAAGAATATCATATACCTAGTTTAGGCTCCAGGCTCCCACAATTACCTGTACTATTATTTACTGTTTTCCTGTCTTTTAGTATTAGTAATTGTGGTGAGAAATAAATAAATAAATAAATTTCGTATATAATTTATGAGCATTATACTGATAAATTAAACAGTACGAATAAAGAACATAGCGCCTACCACAGCAGAAGAGAGGTTCGTAACATTTATTTATATGTCGGCGTGAAACCCTTGAGCGTACTCACTAATCCGGAACCGGAACTAGTCGTCGTGTTTGGTTCTGTACTAATAGTAGCGTGGTTGTTCGCGGTGAATAATTCAACCGAAAGTTATATGTAAATTCCCGGAAATTAATATCTACATACAGATTATTTATGTTGAAACGAATAAGTAACTGAAATAAGACTAGCAAAAACATACAAAGCAACTGGTTGTGTTGACGATTTGTAATGTTCGTCATACGTCCGCTGTAGTTGCCGACAGCGAAGCTCGTTCGGGTCGATTCGTGGAGGTTTGCTGGGATTCGACTTATTCTTGCTCGCTTTGGGTCATTGACCGGCACCCGAGCTATTCCATTTTGAAGACATTTTACAGCCGCTATACGACATTTATGAATGCCGTTCAATCACGAAGCCCGAAGCTACCTCGAGCGTAATGGAGACGAACTTCCACTCTGTAGTAATTATCCTGTCGAAGCTTCACAACAAACATGTTCTACAGTATAAAACAAACGTTTGTCATTCGCCAAGTAACAATTTATTACGTACATTTTTCTCGAGTTGGAATAAACTTGGAGCCTTTTGTTACGTACGTTTCATAGTTTCTGATGTTTTCTTTTGTAACGTTGCGAGCGAGGGGTGTCCACATCATACTTGCAAATAACTGAATTACAACACCTTCACGTACTCGACTGTGTGACAAATGGCTGAACAAGCTCGTTCAATTGAACGGGGATGTTCTCGCTCTGTTGTTTTAATTTAACATTTTTTAGATACTTATATCGAAATAAAATTTGTTTTTTTAGCCAATATCAGATACCGAAGCGACACAAATTTGAATAAAATCCATAAGGCACCAAGTTTGGTAGAAACTCTTGATATTTCAATGACACAAAAACTATCAAAAGATCTCGAATAAATAATATTAATAAATTTATTATCTATAATGCTTATAGATAATAAATTTATTAATATTATTTACAGTATTTTTAAATATATACAGCATTTTTAAAATAAAAAGACAAACACGCATACACACGACGTAGGCTTAATAGTAATAGAGTTCCGTATCATATAAGTATTTTATTAAGTACAAAATATTTTAATTTAGATTTTTTTATATCTTTATTGGGGTTAGTTGAGCCTACTCAAAATAAAATCTTGTCAATATTAATTTAAAAAACCTGTGAAAAGATACCCCACAGCACCGTCGGAACGGATTATTTTGAGGATTAGTCGTTTTAATTTTAAACTTTAAATTTCGGGGTAAAGTACCTACAGTTCCCCCAATTTTTTAGGTTTTTAAAGCTTAAATTATGATATTCTCGTGATTAGTAAAATATTTGAATCATTGGTTACAGGTAACCTGCAACTCATTTTTGTCAATCTTTGATATTACTAAAAAAAATTTTCAGTATTCTTAAATAAGGTACAATTAGATCTATCGAAGGTTCGATGATGAATTGAGTGGTACGGCAACTCCCCAAACTTATAATATTAAGGTTTTTTTTATTTTGTTTTTTTGATAAAATCTATGTCACATAAAGAAGACAGACAGACACATGAGTGATCTTTTTAGGTTTTCACTTTTTCCTTTTGAGGTATAGATCATTAAAAAACGTTGGTCAAATTCATTGCTATGCACGACCCCTGTGCTGTACACAATCAATTGACACTTGATCTTTCTTTTAGCTAAGTTAGGAGAAAACTATCTAGAGATCTAGGAACCGAAACGTAAGGCATTCGACAATGTACGAGACACCTTCGGATACGGTCCCATACTAGTAAAATGTGGGCCAACTAAGATAGTTATCAGCGTAGCTTCAGTTTACGTGAGAAGAATCCGTGAGCAATCCTGCCGCGTTCGATTTACAACGAATGCGTTTTATGGCATTCTCCTTGCGGGAAAATGGTGGAAGTTATCTTCTGTTTGAGAATTATTTTAAACTATCTTTGAAATTGTTAAAAAACCTCTATTATGTGTTGTAGATATTGTCATGTAAAAATAGGAAGTGTTTAACATTATGAATATTTTTTAAAATACAATTGTAACAAACCTAAGCTTAATACATAATAAGTAATCATTCGATTACTCGTGTCATGATAGCCCAGAGCACAACGAACCTGTCTTAAATTTATAAGGCCCCACAGGGCCATGGTTCGAATCCGGGCGTGTACCAATGAGTTTTTCTGACTTAAGTACACAATATCACTGACACCGTGCTTCGGAGGGCACGTTAAGCAGTCGGTCCCGGACGCTGTCAATAGATGGCGGTCGTTACAGTTCCCAACCCGCAGTGGAGCAGCGTGGTGGACTTAAGCTCCAAGCCCCCCTCCTCACCCTGGGGGAGGCCTAAGCCCCTGCAGCGGGGTAAAAATGGGCTGATGAAGATGAAGATGAAGAATCATTCGATTAGTCTTTTGACAGAACTGGCGAAAACTACTCAATTTAAATATAAAAGCAATGGGCATTTTAACTGATAGGCCGTGTCCACTAAATTATTACTATGTATTCTAATTATGAACTTATTAGGAGATGTATTTAAAACACTATTAACCTAAAAATGACGTAAATAGCATGTACACGGTATTTAAAAGACATAAAACGTCAAGTTCGCAGTAGACGAACTCCATTAGTCCTGTCACGGAATTATAAAGCCGTATTTATATTTTCACATTTGAGCCGAAGTCACTTCCTATTCAGCAACCGAGTGAAACGGAGAGCAAAGCTCTGTTAAGACCGCGGTAAAAAATAATGGCCGTCTCACAAAGGGAACGACAATTTCATCTGAGGTTTATTGGCTCTTGCTAACTGTGAAGTGCGTCCAACTGTATGGACTAAATCATACGAATATTTTCGACGTGATTTTTCTCAAGTATACGATCATAGAATAATATAAACCTTTAGGTTACAGCCAGAAATGTACTCTGAAATGTGGCGCGGTCGAAAAAAACAGATTTACTCCACTTGTATCCACCATGTGATACCACCTAGATGAGAAATTTCACATGGCGGCCGACCAACGTACTATATCGTATATGTGAATTGGAGGCTCCTATTTACAAGTGGGCCGATTCACGTTGTTTGCTTCATTAGTGAACTATACGAATGGAGTCCCTTTTCTTCTAGTCTGCAAGTGTCAATTGAACTTTAAGCTTTTTGCTTACTCTTTTATTTTATAGGAAAAATATATGTATAGAAAACTAACAATGAACAGCGCACAAAAATTCAACACTCAATAACATACGTCTACGTAATCATTAAATATAAGAAATGGCATTATTTCTATATTTTGTAAGCCTTTACTGCACTGTCTTAAAATTGTGTCATCCACCGAGAAATATCGTCATTTTCATCGTTTTTTATGTGTTTGTACATTACTTTGTACGAAAAATTGACTGTCGAAAGCGTCGAATAAATCCTAACATGCTCTTACAGAGCGCCTTTCTCTGAGATATTTGTGACATAATTTTTTTGTTAACAATAAAAAATAAAAACCTACTAAAAATGAAAACGGCATTCGTAGATGTACTTATGAAATGTAATAGGTACTATGTAAATTTTAAAGTACAATATCACAAATTAAATGAACCGAACAACGATAGACTTCGTGTAACCGAATATAACCGAACGCGTATAATCTCCGAATGTGTGTTTGGATGTTCATTTATATATTAGTCGCATATAGCGAAATTATAAAAAATAAACATAAATATTATTTATCATAAACATTGAGTGTTAAAATCATATCAGCTGATTATTCATTTGTGCCCTTCAATTGATTCAAAACAAGATAGGTTGTAATATCAACAATAATATCTATAGTATTTTCACAAATCAATTGAATACCTTCTTCCTGGGTCAAGTCCAAAGGATGACTAAATATTATACTTGTCACGCTTGCACTCATAATGCTTGCTTGCACAATAAACAAGCTTTGAGTCGGCAGCTGAAACAGAATTGAGACTAGAACTCAAAAAGTAAAAGAAGTGATAGCATGCAAAAACAGCAAAGCATTGTAACAGGGACGCTATGAATATCCACGCAGTCGAAGTTGCGGGATGAAGTTAGTTAGTAGATGTATAAACAAATAGATTACAGATGGATAAATCATACGATGAAGTTGGTTCCGCTCACAGATTTCGTTACATTTAAAACAGCCAGTGTGAAGACCAAAATATTACTATGGCGCGACAAATTAAAAACCCACTGCCAATTATTAGCGGCACAAAATAAGCAATATTGATTAATAAACTGAGATTTTTTAAACTTATAGATTCCAGTAAATAGTACTATTTTTAAACAATTAAAACAAACTTTTTATGGTGAACTTACCAAGGCTAGAAAAACGTTTGATTTTTTTTTTTAATTTGTGTATTTAAGGAATTGACGAATTATAGCCGACGTATCTTTTTTTGTACTATATAAAAGAAAACTTTAATAATTTGCACTACTTGAAAAAGTGAACTCTTTGTGATCCATAAATACCCCAGATTTCGTCTTACAATTCACTTTCTAGAAATTTAATAGAGCTGGATATTTACTATGATTTATTAAACTTTTTCAAAAAAAGTCCTTGTACCAAGTATTATATGATTTTTAACCTATTAGATAATTTGTAATCCCTAATTAATCTAAATAAAGTGTAACTATAATTGTTCTTTTGTTAACAAACTTAAGTTTGTTTCCTTCTTGAGGTCTAGTTTCAAATGTTTCTACCAAATCTATGTAATAATTTTGTTGGTTAGGTACCATTCTTCTTTATTTTATTTTACTTATAGTATTTCAAACAACGATGAAATATTATATTTCCTTTCTGTTCAAAAATATGTACACAAGAGATGCATTCGATATATATCGACCCTTCCTTCCGTATTCTTAGCCGGAACATATATAAAAGATGATACCCATTCTTCTCGAGCCACCGGAGCGAGCGTAATGTTCGACTCGCGAAACTCCGCCATACAACGAAAACATGACATAAACTCTAATGAGTGAGTTCACGATACTTCAGACGAGTGCGAGTTTCAATTTTTCTACCTCGTTAATGTAAACATTGTTCTACTAAAGCTTTTCGTATTGTAAGAAATATATTCAAAGATAAGTATTTAAACTTTCAGCAGGACCTAAGTAAATCTTTTTTTATTAATAATTTAATTATGTAATTGCCATCTAGTTACCGAGAATGAAAATAAAATTTGTATGGTGAAAGTTTTTATTTGGGAATCTTTTCAAATAAAAGCCAGTGTTCAAAATTCAATATTGATATAATTAATAATAATAATGGCAATAACGTATACATCAAAACAACTAGGCCCCAAACTAAACATTAGCTTGTATTTTGACTACCAAGCGAAGATACCACATACATATAACAACCATGACTCGGTACCAGTATCATCATATAAATACTGATCTGACCTGGAGGATTCAAACCCAGAACCTCCAGCTTTGTAGGCAGGGTCACTACTCACTAGGCTAAGCGGTCGTCAATAATATTTTGTAATTGCTTTTGAACTGATTTCATTATCGTATCTGTTATCAAACATGGACATGTCGAAACTTTTAGTAACTTTTTAATACAATTTCTGATATATCTACTAAGGCAGCAGATACAATTCGTAACTTTGATGCTGTGTTTGAAGGAAACACGACCAATAAACATACTGTACAGTTTAGGTTTAGTCATATTCACAGTAAAAATTTAGATGACCATAAAGGTCATCTTTCAGCGCTTGAAGCGATTTAAAGCGACTAAGACTTACGAAGTATACAAAGGATTCTCTGAAACGAATCGGGGACCTTTACTACTTTTCATTTGTATTTACATTTATATATACATTTTTCATTTATGTATACAGTTTAAAGTTTTGTATATCTTTTAATCATATATTTCAAAACAATAAACTTTCCAATTAATCTTAAACATCAAGAAAGTTTTTGAAATGTCAAGATTATTTGTCGGACTTTGTGCACGTGGTAGGATTTTATTTTAAATTTTTAGAATGTTGTGCAAAAATTTCTTCTTTACCTACTTTTTTATATTTACTAAGACTTAAAACGTTCACTGTAGCGAAGCCGTTAAGAATGTAATCAAAGGTAAAAGGAAAGGGAAATAATTTAATTTCCTAAATTTCGGTGAAACAACGCAGGGCTCTGATACGCACCATGAATTTGGAATTTACAAATCGATACGGGACTATATTTTGCACGGTTCTTAGAGTATTTTAACAAGGCATGTGTATTATTAAAGGAAGGATTATTTTAAGGGTTGACCTCGCTCATACCATTCCATAGTAATTTTGCTCCACAAAATACAGCTTAATTACACAATTTGTTTAAGCAGTTGCTTCAAATTTATAAAGAAATATCAATTTTTTTGTAGTTTGAGTAAAAGACCAAGGTAGTACGGATTTTTAATTATATTAACATTTTATATGGCGCATAAATGAGAGCGTATAGGTGAAGGCTACAGTATTTTGTATAGTGAATTATTTACACGTATTGTGCGCGTATAATGGTTTGATATGCTGTGCGATATTGGGGAGGGTAAGGGGGGGGGGGATGACTGAGTGTTAACGCCATGACGAAGCGGTGCGGGGGAGGAGGGGGAGCGACGCCAGCGCGCAGCGGCTCGAGCGAACTTCACTTAAAACACGGACTGGATCGAGAGCTGTCGTTATATACGAATTCCTTTCTTGTATACTTAAATTTATACAATAAATCACTTTGAAACCATATCTCGGAGTACCTAATTTAACGCTCCAACAAAAAGTGGCGACCGTGACAGGACGATCGAAGATTGCTACCTATTGCTGTTTGCTGCAGCGCGGTCCTTCATAATTCATCATAGAACACGCACGGCACGAAAGGAACAGTCGTAAGGGGAGTGCTCTGTCCTTATTATCTATTTTTCCTTTTTAACATCCTATGGTAAAAATTGTGTGTAAAGTGGTGCAAAATTCCTAATAAGTTCGACGGTTTTTTTTTTCTCGTTAATTTATTAAGTGTACTAATAGATAAGGTTAAAGAGTACCATTTCATTCGCATTACCTACTTAAAACCTATTATTTGCAAAGACTGTCTCACAATAGTGTTACAGTTGCTTTTAAACAATAACTTTTATATTTGATTCAAACGCATAGCTAGTATAGCTACAAAGTACTTGGAACGAATTATTACTTATGGTGTTAATTCTACGCTTTGAAATGTTGTTAAACCCCGCAGAATTAATCATTTTGTTTAGTCATGTATTATGATAATATTCCTAGTACTCAAAAATTTATAATTTATTTTTATATTTTTGTTTTACAAGTACCCACATTTTTTTAAAAAACTTTCTTAACGATTAATTATCATTAATATGCCTTAAATAGTTCCAAAATATCGATCTGATATAATTCCCATTATTCACAAGAATCGCCGAACAATTTCAGGTTGCTTATGCGTCGTGTGACATGGTCTGCGGAACCTTTGACAATCAGACCATTTAATTCATCCCTGCATTACTTGCTGCACATGTTTCCAGTGTCTTCTGCATCAGTCGGGTTTGATTGCACATAGTATTTTTTCCTAATTCATTATCACACCAAATAATTATTCAAATAAATTAAGTAACAAAATGCCGAAAGAACAAGTTCAAGGTGAGAATCAATTTAAAGATGCTCAGGACAGTGCTGACGTGAGGAGAGAATTGAATTTATTAAATAGAAAACGTAGTTCAGTGAAGGGTCGATTGACAAAATTTTCTGATTATTTAACACTAATATCGTCGTCAAATACAAGCGATCTTTCAAAAATTCAAATTAACGAATTATCACGACGAGTAAATGTTATGGAAACCGCTTTCACTGAATTTGAATCAATTCAATCTCAAATAGAGGTATTATCATCGAGTTTCGATACGGAGATTAATGAAAGAGAAAAAATCGAGACACAATTTTATTCACTCCTCGCTAAAGCACAAGACATCATCGAATCGCATAACCACAACGATGATTCTAAATCTGAAACCCAGTCCATACGATCTTACAATCATAGTACAAATAATTTACCCATAAAGTTACCAACGATAAAATTACCCATGTTTGATGGTAATTATTTGAAGTGGCTTGAGTTTCGTGACACCTTCGATTCATTAATAAATTGTAACGATTCTATTCCAGAGATTAATAAATTTCACTATTTACGATCATCGTTGGAAGGTGGCGCTGCCGTGATCATAAAGTCGATTGAGTTTACTTCTGAAAATTATAAAGTTGCGTGGGACCTGGTATGTGAGCGTTACGACAATAAAAAGATTTTAATAAACAATCACTTAAAGGCGCTCTTCAATCTTGAACTTTTAACAAGGGAATCATACAAAGCTTTACGTTTCCTCATCGATAACATTTCAAAAAATTTACGTGCGCTTAATACTTTAGGGCAACCTACCGATCAGTGGGACACGTTAATTATATACTTAGTGTCTACTAAACTAGATTCTATAACTAATAGAAAGTGGGAAGAACATAAAAATTCATTAAGTGACTTACCTACTTTAACCGAGTTTAATCAGTTCTTGCGTAACCGGGCTGATATCCTTGAAACGATGCAAACACATAAAAATGAACATAAGTTGTCATCACCGTCATTCTCAGCTTACCATAGAAGGTCATTGCCAGGTCAAATTAATGATACTAAAATAACAAAAAATTTTGTGACTTCAGTCGCTTCAGGTTCTCATAAGTCATGTCCTGTTTGCAGTCAGGGTCACAGAATCATAGAGTGCTTAAAATTTAAAGAAATGTCTCCAGAGCTCAGAACAAACGAAGCCTTAAAGCTTAAACTTTGTTTGAACTGTCTTCGCCGAGGGCACGAACTCTCGCAGTGTCGGCGCCTGTAAGATATGTAAGGTAAAACATAATACATTATTACATAATTCACATAATAAACAAACTGAACATAACGAGTACGATTCACCTTTACACTCATTACCTGTGGCACTATCTGCTGTAACAACAAAACAAGTTATACTTTGTACTACTTTGGTAAAACTTACCAACCCTGAAAACAAAAAAACTTGCGTGGCACGTGCTTTGCTAGATGCTGGCAGTCAATCGTCGTTCCTTACCGAAGATATGAAAAGTAAGTTAGGATTTACATGTCATAACACAAAACCGTTTTGCATATCTGGCATAAATAATGTGCAATTCAAAATTTCAAAATCATGTAATCTACACATAAATTCACTACATGATTCGTTTAATACAAGTCTTAAATTTTTAATCGTGCCACATATAACAGGGTACTTACCTAATTTTGAAATTAATATATCATCACTGAACCTACCTAAAAACATTCAACTGGCTGACCCTTGTTTTCATCAACCGTCAAAAATCGAATTTGCTAGATGCTGGCAGTCAATCGTCGTTCCTTACCGAAGATATGAAAAGTAAGTTAGGATTTACATGTCATAACACAAAACCGTTTTGCATATCTGGCATAAATAATGTGCAATTCAAAATTTCAAAATCATGTAATCTACACATAAATTCACTACATGATTCGTTTAATACAAGTCTTAAATTTTTAATCGTGCCACATATAACAGGGTACTTACCTAATTTTGAAATTAATATATCATCACTGAACCTACCTAAAAACATTCAACTGGCTGACCCTTGTTTTCATCAACCGTCAAAAATCGAATTATTATTAGGAGCTGACATATTTTTTGAGATACTGTCACCTGAACAAGTTAAACTAGGTTCTAATATGCCCATATTGCAGAACTCTAAGTTAGGTTGGTTAATTGCAGGACCAATAGGGGGCTGCTCTGTTAACATAAATCATCAGAATTATGAAAGGAAAATTTATTGCAATTTCAGTAAAGAAATCAATAAAAATTTAACAAAATTTTGGGAACTCGAAGAGCTTAAGAATTCAAAATCTCCAATGTCCAGTGAACATGAGTTTTGTGAAAAACATTTTCTTGAAAATACAAAACGATTAGATAACGGTAGATTTTCTGTAATGATGCCTTTGCGTGAATCACCTGAAACATCACTTGGAAATTCTTATGCTATGGCGAAAAAATGTTTTACTACTTTAGAAAATAAATTAAACAAAAATCCAGATCTTAAAAAACAATATTCGAATTTCATACATGAATATGAAGAATTAGGTCACTTAACAAGAATAGATATGCCTGAATTTGGATACTTCATGCCACATCATGCAGTTCTTCGCCAAAATAGCGAAAGTACAAAACTGCGTGTAGTTTTCAATGCATCTGCTACTACTAGATCGGGCAAGTCGTTGAATGATATACAGTATGTAGGACCTGTAGTTCAGGATGAATTGTTCGAGATACTTTTAAGGTTTCGTCAGCATAATTTCGTTATCACTGGCGATATTCAAAAAATGTACAGACAGTTTCTCATTGACAGTTCGCAGCGTCATCTACAACTGATTTTATGGCGTGATGATGAAAACAAGAAATTTGAAATATGTAAGCTCAACACTGTCACATATGGGACAGCTTCAGCACCTTTCTTAAGCACAAGGTGTCTGTTACAGTTGGCTAAGGAATGTCCGGACCCAATAGTGTCACAAGTAATCGAGCACGATTTTTATTTTGATGATTTGCTGACAGGCGCAGAAACGGAAGTTGATTTACAGCACATATATAAATCAGTAGTCGATGTCTTAGCTTCGGCTTGTTTACCTATACATAAATTTCGTACAAATTGTCCACAAATCTTTTCTAAAATTGATTCGGTCACCGAATCGTTAGAATTGAATAAAGAAGTAAGTGTATTAGGCCTTCTTTGGAATCCAAAGGCTGACTCACTACAATTTTCAGTTAACATCGAAGACACATCAAAATATCCTACAAAAAGGTCAATTTTGTCTAATACATGCAAGGTTTTCGATCCGCTTGGTTTACTTAGTGCATGCACAATAAAACTTAAAATATTACTTCAAAAACTGTGGATAATAAAATCTGGTTGGGACGAACCTGTACCGATAGAAATAAATAAAATTTGGCAATCATATATACGTAAATTTCAGTGTCTAGCTTCAGTTTCAATTCCCAGACACATTAAGCGTAAAAAGTGAAGTCATTGAGATTCATTGTTTTGTTGATGCCTCCCAGGAAGCCTATGGCACCTGTGTGTATTTACGATCAATTAATTCATCGAATAAGATAACAGTTCTCTTATTATGTTCGAAGACACGAGTGGCTCCGATTAAACCTACCACGATACCCCGCCTCGAACTATGTGGAGCTCTTCTGGGTGCTCAACTGGTGACGAAGATAACTAAAGCATTACGTTGTCAGATACAGCGTAGGTTTTTTTGGACAGATTCTACTGTTGTTCTTGGGTGGATAAAAACCCAGCCAAGGGTCCTGAAAGCTTTTGTATGTAATCGTATAAATGAAATTAATGATCTTACTAATGGTGATGTTTGGCGACACGTACCTACCTCGTTGAATCCAGCAGACCTCGCTTCCAGGGGAGTAGAACCCAGTCAACTACAGAGCTCCATATTGTGGTGGCGGGGCCCTAACTTCTTGAAAGAAAATGAATCACAATGGCCTCAAATGAACGTTACAACAACAAAAACTACATTATTGCCTGAAATAAAAGTACACACAGTTATTTCACATACTCCTTTCTTAAAATTCGAAAATTATTCGAATGTAAATAATCTTAAAAGAATGTTCGCTTATGTGTTAAGGTTTATTTATAACTGTAGAAATACAAAAAACAAAATTACAGGGTATTTAGAACCCGATGAAATACATAATTCACTTATTTATTTGATTAAATTCGCTCAGCAAGAATCATTTACAACGGAGTTGGATACTTTAAAAAAAGGGAAGGGACTTAAAGCTAAATGTAGTATCTTACAGTTATCTCCTTTCATCGATAACAATGACGGTGTGCTCAGAGTAGGCGGTCGCCTTCGAAATGCGGAGTGCAATTATGATAAAAAGCACCCTGCTTTGTTACATGGAAAACATCATTTTACGAAAATATTAATGGAAGGCGAGCACTTACGTCTGTTTCACGCCAGCCCGCAGCTGCTTCTCAGTTCCTTTCGCGAACAATTTTGGCCAATTGGGGGGAGAATGTTGGCTCGTAGTGTAGTACGAAAATGCGTACTATGTACTCGCTTACGCGCTAAGATGGAGGCGCCGATAATGGGTAACTTACCTACGGAAAGACTCACCCCAGGATTTGCATTCCAAATTTGCGGCACTGACTTTTGTGGTCCCTTCATGATTTCAAGTAAAAAGGGCCGAGGAAACAAAATATCGAAATGTTATCTATGTGTATTCGTTTGTTATTCTTCAAGGGCGATACATTTAGAGGCGGTCAGTGAATTGTCTACTAATGCGTTTTTACTGTCCTTACGCAGATTTATATCACGTAGAGGTAAACCTCATACGATTTTTTGTGACAATGGCAAAAATTTTGTTGGTGCTAATAATGAATTGGGGAGATTACTACACTCTGGTCTTAAATCAATTTATAACTTTACATCTCAGGAAGGCATAAAATTTGTTTTTAGTCCCCCGTATGCTCCAGCATTCGGAGGCATGTTTGAGGCAGGCGTGAAGTCAGCTAAATTCCACCTTAAACGCATCATGGGTAATGCCAGCCTTACTTATGAGGAATTGAGCACACTTTTCTATCAAATTGAAGCCATTCTTAACTCTAGACCCCTAACTCCTCTATCCTCCGATCCAAATGACTATACTCCTTTAACTCCGGGGCACTTCTTGATCGGCCGACCCTTGACGTCGATGCCAGCGCCACCTGTTACTGTAAAAAACCCTAATCGATACCAGATGATAGAACAACTTCGCGAACATTTTTGGCGTAGATGGAGCCACGAATATTTAACAGAACTACAACAGAAGAATAAATGGCGCCTTCCGAGCAGCGACCTGAAAGTTGGCGATCTAGTAGTCCTAAAGGAAGAAAATGTCGCACCTTTAAATTGGAGAATGGCAAGAATCCATCAACTCTATCCTGGTGCTGATGGCGTGTCCCGAGTCGCAGACTTCAAAACGCAAAGGGGACTTGTTCGACGGGCTATCAACCGTGTCTGTCTCCTGCCTACCACCGATGAACTTGAAAGCCAAAGCTTTCAAGGGGGGCCAAGATGTTAACGCCATGACGAAGCGGTGCGGGGGAGGAGGGGGAGCGACGCCAGCGCGCAGCGGCTCGAGCGAACTTCACTTAAAACACGGACTGGATCGAGAGCTGTCGTTATATACGAATTCCTTTCTTGTTTACTTAAATTTATACAATAAATCACTTTGAAACCATATCTCGGAGTACCTAATTTAACGCTCCAACACTGAGCTATAGTCGACATTTATTAGGTTATTGTTGCGATGCTATTGGACGTAGTGCGACATTTTTCTTGTATCATATATATATTTATATAACAAATATAAGTTCTGGGATCGGCAGAATACCAGCGCTGGCCCTGCCACTGTGGCGGACCGGCAACAGCTGAGCCGATTCCATTTGCCATAGTACATGCTTTGCTTATCATGCAAGTGTAATTTCAAAATTGTTTTATTTCTTTTCTTTTCATTTTGCAATTTAAATCTTGCTGTGTTGTATGCTTTTTTTAATATTGTTCTTAATTGTTTTTTGTTAGCATGTTTGTGTGGCAATAAAGATATTTCATTTGATTATTTCACTCAAACCACGAGTTGCCTTTTCAATATATACATCAAAATTTATTTACCTATGTAGAAAATGCAAGAGTATGATTGAGAGAACATATGGACAGAAAAGGAGACGGACAGACGGACGGACACACGACCATGACAAAACTATAATGATTTCGTTGTTTTTAGCTCCTGAACCCTTTAGAACGGCGGTACCAGCGGTAATTAAATATTTTTGTTTAAACAATCTAATGCCAGACAAGGAGATAATTTAAACGGAGATGCTCAATAAAAGAAATTGGAAATACATTAAAAATTCATTTTTTTTCAAGTATGCGAAATATTACAAAAGAAAAACTCTCATTAGTATTTTTACAATCTAAATATTCACAAAGACTTTGTAACGAAAGTAATAAATCAAAATGAACTTATCTGCATATGAAATAAGTCAAGCATATCTAGATTAATTGTGAAAAAAACATCTGTGATTATTTGTTTTTTTTTTGTGTTAGTAAAGGATTATACTGTACTAGCGACCGCCCGCAGCTTCGCCTGCGTAGACTACACATTCCTGTTAAAGTGATCTATTATTAACAGAGAGATGGTTTCTGTGTACTTTTTGCTTATATGAATTTTGTTTACGGTCATACAAACTTTTGACTCCCACCTCCCCCTTAGAATTTGAAAATAAAAAACTCTAAAACACGTCGTTATTTATTTATGATTAGCGGTCGTACCTGGCTCCGCCCGTGTGGACTATAGAAACGTTCCCCATCGCTTTCTCCCTCTCCTTTCCTAACAATCATTCCTAGATAACTAACGTATTTAATTTTATAAGGATTCAAATCATGTTTAAAAAACACCTTCGCAAATAGTGCATTATGTTGGAATAAATTTAATTGCCATAAAAAAGGTTATAGTAAACCAACCTTAAAAGATACACATATGCTGTCGCAAACTTTTGGTTAGAACTTTCAAAGGGGAACAATCCCGTCATACATGACTTTTGCTTAACATCAACCGTTTACGCAGCACACGCAACGGAAGCTCTCAAAAAGAATATTTTTTCCCGTTTTTGCAACATTTTTCGTTGGTGCTCCTTTCCTATTGGTTGTAGCTGATACAATAATAGCCTATAGCTTTCCTCAATAAATGAACTATCCAACACGAAAAAAAAATTCAATTCGAACAAGTAGTTCTTGAGATTAGCGCGTTCAAACAAACAAACAAACAAACAAACAAACAAACAAACAAACTCTTCAGCTTTATAATATTAGTATAGATATGAAAATGAAAAATGAAAATTATGCAAATGAAAAACTAATGCTCGACCTTTCCCTAAAAAGAAAATAATTTTGCTAAATATTTAGAGAGAACTTTAATTGTCGTCACAGTTGGTACACACAGAAGGAATTAAAAATGCTAATTAATCCATTTTCTCCCTTGAACAAAACGTAAATTACTTTTCCCATCATGTTATATTTTACGTGTATGCTTATACTAAGAGAGGAGTGTACTAGGTCCTACATATTTTTCTACCAAGCCAACTAGTTTATATTTTTGTAGTACGTATAAAGACATCACCCCGTTCTTTATTATTTAATGAAATGGCGATATATAGTAAATATATACCATAGGTATATTAATAGTATTTCGAACCAAGATGAAATTTATTGCATTACTATGGAAATTTCTGTAACGTGAATTAATCAACGCTACACAAATTTTATAACTCAAATACTATTTGACTGACCTGTTGGCCGAGTGGTTAGAGACCCTAACAGCGGAGCCGAGGGTCGCGAGTTCGATTCCCGCCCGGGACAAATATTTGTGTGCATGAACATGTCTATTTGTTCCGTGTCTGGGTGTAAAAGTATTTATATATGTATTTATTATAAAAAAAAGAATATTTAAGTATGTATATCAGTTGTCTAGTACCCCATAATACAAGCATAATAGTTGCTTACTTTGGGACTAGATGGCGCTGTGTGGGATGTCCCAGAAATTATTAAAATTATCATTTCAGTAATAAAGTAAAATAGATATTAAATATGGAATGACACAATCCGTGACGTCATATTTGGGCGCTTTCCAGGTTTTCGTTACGAACACGTTCCATTAGTATCTACTCTCAAAAAAGTGGTATAGACAAGCGCTATAAAATTGCTAGAGGAACGCGGTTTCGATTTCTTGCGCTCCAGATTTCAGACCAAGCATTCCGTCTCTCGGACCAGCGAAGAGCTTCGATTGGAACCCGTAGACTTTATTTAAAGGTCTACGGGTTCCAGTCGAATTGCGTGAATTATCACGGGCGAGTTTATTGGTAATCATTACCATTTCCTTCTTATATTTTCGTAAAATCAATTCATACGTGACCGTGAAACCGCACGAAGTACCTATTAACTATTTTGTTATTGTACTACAGATGCCATGACAACCTGGTATGTAACACGTCTTTCCGAGCTCTCTTCCGACCCGCAATTTTGGCATAGAACTGGAAAAGGGGATAGGGAAGTATCCATTCAGGGAGATAGACAGACGACCTATATACTAATCTATATCACTTACGCATGCCATCGTGATCGTCCGCTCGTGCCGCTTTCGAGAAGAAGTGCTAGGGGCGCGTCATATCGCGCACCGCCCTCGCCGAAGACAACGGAGGCGGTATCGCCAAATCGCCGTACGGTGCCGACCACCGAGGACAGCTCGAAGCAGCGTCTACGTGACAGCATTTTGCAGCTCCCGACCGACTACCCCTGCTTCTTACAGTTTAAAGCCACCGGAAATACCGTACGAAAGTAGGCGAAAAACTTAGGGAATCTCTCGGAATGCCGACAAATGACGCGCATCTAGCTCGGTGGAAATATATGTTGTTATATTTCTTTTTATTTACGATAAGTAACTCACAATTGTCTTTTACTACCAATTAGTATTAATACTTTAATTTTGATTAGGTAATAAATATTATTGCTGAAATGTTGCTGACTGTTCATTTCTCGTTGCCCCTGAGAGCACAGATCTTTTGATGCAAAACAATACGGTACTTGATGAAAGAGTTTGACCTCCGTTGATGAATCAATTTGGCATCCCGTCTATATCCTATATATAACCTTTTAAGCTAACGTCTTTTTGCTTACGCACCTACTGTAGGTAGTAGGTACTCATTCCCAATGAAACCTATATTTTATTACTACAGATTAGATTTCATCAAAATTGGCTTAGTAATGACTAAAATATAACGAATATTTTTTTTATTTTCCAAGCGGATACGTAATTTTTTTACAATATTATATTAGTATATGTATAAAACAGTAAAATCGATAATTTATTAGATAATTAAAATCAACGCAGTTTAATAAATAAGTTAGCCAAAATCCGAAAATCAGAAATTTGTTAGTAAAATGAGTCAATTAAGATCCCGGTGTTAATTAACCGCAGACGAAGTCTCGACGACGATTCGCTAATCAACTACATTCATCTACACTGTGTATTTAGGCAGATTTTGTATAGCCGTACGAATAGAGAAATATATATATTTTTTCTTAACTTTTTGAAGTTATTACAATCATTTTGAGACCTTTTCTATTGTTTTATCCTATAATATGGCACAAAAAGTTATGTGACCATTATATAACCTTAAAATCTGATTGCAAATTTGCTAGAAGTGATTCGACAATCGGGTATTCCTCCAAGAATGTGTCATGGATGTTATGCGATTAATATATCTGAACACGAGTGCATTTTGCATTTAGGAACTCCAAAACGCCCTTTTTTTAAAATAGAGCCAAGCGAGGCTAATTGAAAAAAATCTTAAAATATATATTTTTTTTTAAATAAAATTGTGATTAGTATTATATACTTAACCAGAATGTCATAGGCAAATAACATCAAAACACACAATCTGTCGGCATTATATAGGTATATTATAGTTTTATATTTATATTAGCCAATTTATATAACAAATCAAATCAAATCAAAATATCTTTATTTCGTAGTTATGTAACATAATCTTGAAATACGTCTTAAGAGTGAATTATAAATTGATTCTTATACTTGCATAAAGTTACATAAATTCAGTGTGTTGTCTTTCCTTTCCTCGTTTAACGCTTTTATTATTCCCAGAAATTGAAATATATGGGACATCCCACACAACGCCATCTAGTCCCAACGTAAGCAACTATTATGCTTATGTTATGGGTTACTAGACAACTAATATAAATACTTAAATTTTTCCTTTTTTATAATATAAACATATATAAATATTTTACTTCCAGACCCGGAACGAAATAAATATGTTCATGTACATAAATATTTGTGCCGGGCGGGAATCGAACCCGCAACCCTTAAGTCGTTAAGGTCTCTAACTGCTCGGCCGATCGGTCAGTTGCCAAAACAGCTTTTATTCAACTATAAACTAAAATTTTACGACGCTTTATAAATTTGTATGAGACGTGGGTACGTTATTTTAATCTGGTAACGATAAGACGGAGCCTCCAAACGGCTTTATTCGAAGTTCAAAAATGGATAGCTGTTCACTTTGTTAATAAAATCATGGCCTCGGTGTTCAGAAACACTAAATAATTACGTAATTTTTGGATTATTTAGAAAAAGGATCAACATTACCGGTTCCTAATATATAACATTGGTATACTTATGAGTCACACGGACAAACAAAAAAGTCATGAAAAGTTATGAAAGTGTGTGTAATCTTTAGTCGTGAGCGTAGGGTTACGACTGCGGCTGCACAGAGGATAGAAAGTGAAACTAGGATTATATTACAGAATTTATTAGATCACAGGGTAGGGGTGCATAGGGTGTCTCGAAAATATACCCCTTCAGGTCAGGGTACTGGCACTCGCACTGTGGGCTTCGCCAGGAACAATCCAATATGTTACTTGTGTTTTCTGCTAGGGTGCATTAATTCCATGGAATATGTTTCCACAGGCCTTAGTGAAATTATTAAGTATAGCTTGTCGGTTGAGCCAAGCGCCAAATAGCTATTGTGATAGATATTAGGCACTTCAGGTATGTGCCAGTATGTGCTATGATGCGTGCAGGCTCAGTCGGCAGAGATCTGCGGAAAAAAACAAATACGTAATTTCATTAATTAGTTGCAAACAATAAAAAGTTATTAAAATAGGCACACACAAGATATACAAAGATATACAACAGTAGGTAGGTGCATAGTTCAATGTTGCAAAATTCAGCAAGACGCTAATTTTATGTTTATTAAAAACTTACCCAGACGGGGACGCACGCAGCTTATAAAATAAGTAGAATTATATAAGTATATTTAATTTTTTTGATTTGGTGTAACACCACATCGCACTGTTAATGCCAAATTAAAAAATGGTGCGACGGCGAACGAACGTGCGCGCACCTCGTTAACCGTTTCATTCAGTGAACTGTTCGGTGTTGAATGCCTAAGCTATTAGGTCAGCGCGAGACACGTAGGGTTTCGCGCCAGATTATGTAGGTTCTAAATGTGATAGTTTTTTTAATTATGTAGTTAATAAGTGCTTTTAATATAATTAATTAGCTAAGTATAGTGCAACGTTACATGTGCTGGCTTTCTATTTCAAAGGGACAATGCATCCACACAACACGTCTACTGTCGTTGCTATCAAAAATTTAGGTTTTTAATTAATTCGACAACCACAACATCCTGCAGACCTCGATCTTAGTGATTTTTATCTGTTACCCATATCAATAGAACACATCCTAGGAACTCAATACGCAAATAACGATAAAGCCATGGCAGCAGTATCGGACTTTTTCGAGAACCACGAAAAAGGTTTTTGTAATAATGTTAAAATCACAAAAGCGCTATAATAAATGTATTAAAATAGAAGAAGATTATGCTGAAAAATAAAACATTACTTATTGTACTTTTCGTAGGTTTTATATCATTACCGGAAATTATTTGACAGGTTCATGAATCATGCTCAGCCATAGAGTTACAGATCGCGCGGCGAGAGTTTGGCTTTGACCTTCGGGGTGGAGGGGATTACTGCGCATGGGTACTGTCACGCACACAATACTTTTCCTTTTTTATGTACCAGGTTGGATATTTGAGTGGGTCAAAATTCATGTACTGTGGTAATAATGCTAGAAAATAATACGTAGTAGATAAACTTCTTCATTTATTAAAACTATTGATAGTTATTTTACTTATATAAAATGTTTATTTCCTTTTAAAGTTTACAGAGACAGCGATGAAAATTCTAAATAATTGTTTTTTAATAAAATCATCATCATCTTCATAACCATCATCAGAATCATCGTCTTCGGAACTATCATCGACGCGAATTATAAATTGCTCGGTAAGTAAATCAACTACATGGTCACTCTTGGCGTACTCTTCTTCTATATCTTTTACCTTTTTACATATTTTTTCCCATTCCTGGGCACCCATTAAGGATACTTTTTCTTTGATAAGTTTGGTACATTCTTGTAAATTCCATTTAACATTTTCGCTAGCTACATATTGTTTAATAGTAGCCCATGCCTACTATAACTCAACAAATAATAACAATCGACAACAATAAACAATTAACGAAAATAGCAATTCACTTGTGAATGTGATTGTACAACAGGAGTGCGCGGGGCATGCGAGAGGCAGGGAACGACTGGAGCGCCAATCAGAGCACCGCGGGCGCCTACACACCCGCCCCGCACCCCGCTAATTGCCCGTTGATACCCAATTTTCAAATTTCTGCGCAATAACGGTCAAAGCCAAACTCTCGCCGCGCGATCTGTAATAAATTTGACAGCAGGTCACTTCCATGGTCACTACATAAGTTTTGAGATGCTCAAAATTTTAAAATGGATCAGATATGTACACAAAAAAAAGAAAGTTGGGTTCGAGCAACATTTTTTTTATATTTTCGACTGTTGCTCCGTCTTCATTGTTTAATTGTGTGTGAAATTGTAGATTTTTTTTTGCGTTTCATTGCAACGTCTCATAGAAATAATTATAAAGACGTTTACATCACAACCACGTCTATGCCTCAAACTGAGCATCTTGTGTTCTGGGTATCAAGCGAAGACAACACACGCATATAACAACCAAGACCAAAGTGTCAATATCAGTATTCATCATATGAATACTGACCCGATCTGGGATTCGAACCCGGGACCCCCAGCTTCGTAGGCAGGGTCGTTATCAACTAGGCCAAGCGGTCGTCAGCCACATACAAGCCTATGACAGAAACAAAATATGAATAAAATTTTACAGGTTTTTGTATTACATCTAATGAGAAAACGTAAGTCCCGAGTATAATATCGATCTTCAATTTTGGTATTTATTTATCCTTCTGTAACTACGAGGTGGGTTGATAACTACTTAGCCTAAAAATGAAATACCTATGTTGAAGTTTTAAAACTATCTTTATTTTTCGCCGTAGTTTAATATTTAATAATTTTTTCATACCCAATCTACTGCGTAAGCTATCGCTGATAATTTCATACGTTGGTCTCCTAAAACCATGGCATGTACTTTAAATACCAGGAGAAATGTAACACTTTTTGGACACCCAGGTCTTGAACGCTCGACTGACCGGTTGGCCGAGTAGTAGAGACCCTAACTGCGGAGCCGAGGGTCACGGGTTCAATCCCCGCCCAGGACCAATATTTGTGTGCATGAACATGTCTATATTGTTCCGTGTCTGGGTATAAAAGTATCTATATAATCCATATATATGAAAATCCAGTATATTTATGAAAAAAAGAATAGTTAAGTATATATCAGTTGTCTAGAACCCCATAGTACAAGCATAATACTTGCTTGCTTTGGGACTAGATGAGGTTGTGTGGAATGTCTCATTTATTATTGTTATTAGTATAATCTTGACCGATTGTACGGCCTCGTTTAAATTCAGCTACCCAGTTTTTTTCTGTTGCATAAGATGGTGCACTATGATCTTTCATATACAAAAACTTAAAGACAGCACGCTCCTCGATTTCATTCATTGCAAAATAATCCGTGTCAACCTCAGTGTCAACGCTTTTTTAAATGACATTTGAAAATATAACTACTGTCTTATCTGGCTCGCTCTTTTATATGTGGCCAGTTACAAAAACAATTTACAGTATAACATTTTTTTAATTCACCATACTTAGAAGTAAGTTAGGCTAAATACTTATCAACCCATCTAGGTATAAACAAATTACAATAACGGGCAATTTTGTTCACTTGAAATTGATTCTTGTTTTAAATAATTTAACTGAACAACGATTATTAATTATTTTCGTTCTATAGCGCTTCTAAAGTATATTGGGTGGCCCATTGAATTGAACTGAAGGGTTTCCTTTCATTCAAAGATTCCATAAAGAGGTCCAATTCAATGACCACTCAAGGCAGCCTGTATTGGACGTGTATGTGGGTGGACTATTTTGTGGTACAATATAATCCCGTTCCTATTGTACTAAATTCTTATAGTACAATTCAATGTGTATGAAAACACGAAGATATTTTAATACGACGAAGTCAACGAGGACTCCTGAAAGGATTATATTAATAACAATGAACGAATAACAACCGAATTAGAATTATTTTCAGAAGTACCGTTATTCCATTGAATGTTCGACGAGGACGGTGCAAAGGCGATCGCCTAGCCTAGTGGGTAGCAACCCTGACTACGAAGCTGGGAGTCTCGGGTTCGAATCCCAGGTCGGTCAGTGTGTATATGATGAATATTGATACTGGCAGCGGGTCTTGGTTCTTATATGTATGTGATGTCTTCGCTTGGTACCCAAAATACAAGCTAATTTTTAGCTTGGGGCTTAGAAGTTGTTGTGATGTATACGTTATAAAAAAAAGGTGTATAACGCAGCAAGTTCACCTGAGAATTTTAAGTACTTTGGTTTTAAGCCTGTGTTAATATTACGATTAGATATATATTCTTAGAAAACTGCCCACACTTTCGCTCACGCGGTATTTGTTTTTCAAAAAATTTGTACTTTTAACCCCCATTTTCTTTTTTACCCCCATTTTAGTTTTTAGGTTCAAAATAGGAGAACCTAAAAACCCTGAGACACGTCATTATTTTTTTATGATGAGTAGCTACAATTCCAATCCCTGAGTTCCTACTTTTAAAAAAAGTAATGCTCCCATACAAAATTTCATACCACGTCCCCCCACCTAAAATTCATCTTCCATTTCCCCTCATTAAAAAGAAAAACTCCAAAAACACTGTAACACGCCATCATTTATTTATGTTCAGTATCTGTAATTCAAAGTTTCATTATATGACTTCCAAGAACAAAGACTTTTATACAAACTTTCTCCTCCTAATAATAATAATAAGTATTTATTCACTTAACGTTCTACAAAGTTTTACAATTTTTTACAAAGTTTTACAACGTTTCACAAAGTTTTACGACGTTTTACAAAGTTTTAGACTATAATCAAAAATAATCCACGGTTAGTACCTAACAGGAGTGAAAAGAAAAACAGTCCTAACCCCCTAAAATTTTCACAAAGACAAATCCGTTCTTTAATTATAAACGGACAAAACAGACAGACAAAAGTTTTAAAAATGGTACAATACGGTAGTCGACTAATTTTTTTATTTATTTTATATTTATTATATTATATAATATAAAAGATTTTTCTAAATATATCATAACAGTGAAAAATTTAAAAAAAATTATTAACTAAGTTATGAATGTTTAATATGTCCTGTTAGACAGAGAGGGCTATACCGCACGGCGTACCTATGTGTGACGTCGTCCCATCTAAAATAATGTTAAATACCGTTTTGCAAGAAAGAGACAGAGATAAAACTTTAAAAGCTTATAATTTCCACAATCTTCAAACGAATCTGATTTTGTTTATTTATTTTATTATCGTATAGAGTCTATTTTTATATTTCCTTGATAAATATAATATTTTCAATATTAGCTAGAAGACATTGAGTCATAACATGAATATTTATCACGAAATTTCGCAAAAACATTTTATATACGTATACACACAAAGTTAACAGATTTATATAATACATTAATATAGGTACAATAAAGTGGTATTAGCAGTCGTTGTGTGTGTAAGTGCGCATGTTTGTGGTAAGTAGTACATAATTATAACATCTAAAACTACTGATCTGATTTTAGAAATTATTGAGTAATAGAAAATTACAATATTCCCGAATGCTGTAGGCTACGTTTTATCGTAATAAACCACTAGGAGGCGCTACAGATAACGTATCTCTCTAAAACAACGGGACCGATTTCAATGTAGATTTTGGCATTAAACTGGTATTACATTAGAGTAGATTTGTGAATAAATTTTATACGCTCCATTAGGTGTTTTTCTAAAACGACAGAACTGGTTTTGTTGAGGTTTTTCTCATTACATAGATGTCACATCTGATCAGGTTTTTAGATGCAAATAAAACGATATTTAATGTATTCAGAAGTGTTACGGGCTCATCGTCAACTTGAATTATCGACAGTTCTCCATCACTAGTTTGATATTGACTTTGCTTGGGTTTGCGATTTAAATTAGTTCAATTATGACAACGAATCGAAAGGTCATATGTAGAAAATTAAATGAACAATTTTCTGTTAGGGCATTTGCGTCATTTAAATCGATTCACTTTTGATCCTTCGATCCCGCTCATTCCACTAAAATCCCCTAGATCAGTCCCCCAGGGGACTACACAGGACTCAATGTTCCACTACGATCCCCTAGGGGATTATCTATAACTCTAATTTCCTTTTGAATCCCCTAATTGTTTGAGAACCTTATTATTGAATTGAAACCTATTCACAATGCAGTGCTGGCTAATATAAGGATAACACTGACATTGACTGACATTTACCGATAGATAGAGATGCCATAGGTCCCATATATACGAGACTGCCACCACATTACACAACGCAGTTCCGTATTACTATATGTCCCCTTTTTTCCTGAACTCAATGATAACAGGATATTTTCCCCGATGACAACTCAATGGTCGGACGAAAGATACATGTAAAGATACGGGTTGTCAGTGGAAACAGTTGAAGCTATTTTGATTAATCATTGTTATTTTAAAATGACTTGCGCTCAGTTTTATATCCTTGTCAAAAAAGACAAGGATATCTTCAAGAAAGTAAAATCGACTTCAAAATAAGGTTGTTTGAAAAATAATTAACTTATTTATTTCTGTAATCTTCTTGTCACAATTCCGCATTGTGTAGTTATATAGTTTAATTTGCTTACTTAATATTGATTGTTTATGTAAATAAAATAAACATTACATACTAAAGTTCACACTATATAGGTTTTATTTAACGTCCTTAACATCAAACCCGTCCCATGTGAATGCCTAGAAATTATGGCAACCCCTACCGATAGATGATGAATTTGTATTGCACAAGGATATACTTATTTATTTAACGCTACAAATTAAGAAATTTAATGATATATTCAACTTCACCATGTCTGACGACAGGGAAGAATTTAAAAATATTTATTTATTTATATTTTTTTTTCAATTTTTTGCTTATTTTAGAAAAATTATTTAGGTACGTCATCGTTTATTCCCTTCAGTAGACAGATTTCAATTATATGCGTATGTATTACATATTGTTATAATTTTTAAGTGGATTTTTATTTAGAGGTTAGAGGGGACTGTAAAGGAATAACACTTATTAGTACTTCCAGAATCCCCAGCATAGGGTATCGTAGTGGAACAGTGAGTGCTGCGTAGTCCCCTGGGGGACTGATCTAGGGGATTTTAGTGGAACGAGCGGAATCGGCGCTCATTCCACTAAAATCCCCTAGATCAGTCCCCCAGGGGACTACACAGGACTCAATGTTCCACTACGATCCCCTAGGGGATTATCTATAACTCTAATTTCCTTTTGAATCCCCTAATTGTTTGAGAACCTTATTATTGAATTGAAACCTATTCACAATGCAGTGCTGGCTAATATAAGGATAACACTGACATTGACTGACATTTACCGATAGATAGAGATGCCATAGGTCCCATATATACGAGACTGCCACCACATTACACAACGCAGTTCCGTATTACTATATGTCCCCTTTTTTCCTGAACTCAATGATAACAGGATATTTTCCCCGATGACAACTCAATGGTCGGACGAAAGATACATGTAAAGATACGGGTTGTCAGTGGAAACAGTTGAAGCTATTTTGATTAATCATTGTTATTTTAAAATGACTTGCGCTCAGTTTTATATCCTTGTCAAAAAAGACAAGGATATCTTCAAGAAAGTAAAATCGACTTCAAAATAAGGTTGTTTGAAAAATAATTAACTTATTTATTTCTGTAATCTTCTTGTCACAATTCCGCATTGTGTAGTTATATAGTTTAATTTGCTTACTTAATATTGATTGTTTATGTAAATAAAATAAACATTACATACTAAAGTTCACACTATATAGGTTTTATTTAACGTCCTTAACATCAAACCCGTCCCATGTGAATGCCTAGAAATTATGGCAACCCCTACCGATAGATGATGAATTTGTATTGCACAAGGATATACTTATTTATTTAACGCTACAAATTAAGAAATTTAATGATATATTCAACTTCACCATGTCTGACGACAGGGAAGAATTTAAAAATATTTATTTATTTATATTTTTTTTTCAATTTTTTGCTTATTTTAGAAAAATTATTTAGGTACGTCATCGTTTATTCCCTTCAGTAGACAGATTTCAATTATATGCGTATGTATTACATATTGTTATAATTTTTAAGTGGATTTTTATTTAGAGGTTAGAGGGGACTGTAAAGGAATAACACTTATTAGTACTTCCAGAATCCCCAGCATAGGGTATCGTAGTGGAACAGTGAGTGCTGCGTAGTCCCCTGGGGGACTGATCTAGGGGATTTTAGTGGAACGAGCGGAATCGGCGCTCATTCCACTAAAATCCCCTAGATCAGTCCCCCAGGGGACTACACAGGACTCAATGTTCCACTACGATCCCCTAGGGGATTATCTATAACTCTAATTTCCTTTTGAATCCCCTAATTGTTTGAGAACCTTATTATTGAATTGAAACCTATTCACAATGCAGTGCTGGCTAATATAAGGATAACACTGACATTGACTGACATTTACCGATAGATAGAGATGCCATAGGTCCCATATATACGAGACTGCCACCACATTACACAACGCAGTTCCGTATTACTATATGTCCCCTTTTTTCCTGAACTCAATGATAACAGGATATTTTCCCCGATGACAACTCAATGGTCGGACGAAAGATACATGTAAAGATACGGGTTGTCAGTGGAAACAGTTGAAGCTATTTTGATTAATCATTGTTATTTTAAAATGACTTGCGCTCAGTTTTATATCCTTGTCAAAAAAGACAAGGATATCTTCAAGAAAGTAAAATCGACTTCAAAATAAGGTTGTTTGAAAAATAATTAACTTATTTATTTCTGTAATCTTCTTGTCACAATTCCGCATTGTGTAGTTATATAGTTTAATTTGCTTACTTAATATTGATTGTTTATGTAAATAAAATAAACATTACATACTAAAGTTCACACTATATAGGTTTTATTTAACGTCCTTAACATCAAACCCGTCCCATGTGAATGCCTAGAAATTATGGCAACCCCTACCGATAGATGATGAATTTGTATTGCACAAGGATATACTTATTTATTTAACGCTACAAATTAAGAAATTTAATGATATATTCAACTTCACCATGTCTGACGACAGGGAAGAATTTAAAAATATTTATTTATTTATATTTTTTTTTCAATTTTTTGCTTATTTTAGAAAAATTATTTAGGTACGTCATCGTTTATTCCCTTCAGTAGACAGATTTCAATTATATGCGTATGTATTACATATTGTTATAATTTTTAAGTGGATTTTTATTTAGAGGTTAGAGGGGACTGTAAAGGAATAACACTTATTAGTACTTCCAGAATCCCCAGCATAGGGTATCGTAGTGGAACAGTGAGTGCTGCGTAGTCCCCTGGGGGACTGATCTAGGGGATTTTAGTGGAACGAGCGGAATCGGCGCTCATTCCACTAAAATCCCCTAGATCAGTCCCCCAGGGGACTACACAGGACTCAATGTTCCACTACGATCCCCTAGGGGATTATCTATAACTCTAATTTCCTTTTGAATCCCCTAATTGTTTGAGAACCTTATTATTGAATTGAAACCTATTCACAATGCAGTGCTGGCTAATATAAGGATAACACTGACATTGACTGACATTTACCGATAGATAGAGATGCCATAGGTCCCATATATACGAGACTGCCACCACATTACACAACGCAGTTCCGTATTACTATATGTCCCCTTTTTTCCTGAACTCAATGATAACAGGATATTTTCCCCGATGACAACTCAATGGTCGGACGAAAGATACATGTAAAGATACGGGTTGTCAGTGGAAACAGTTGAAGCTATTTTGATTAATCATTGTTATTTTAAAATGACTTGCGCTCAGTTTTATATCCTTGTCAAAAAAGACAAGGATATCTTCAAGAAAGTAAAATCGACTTCAAAATAAGGTTGTTTGAAAAATAATTAACTTATTTATTTCTGTAATCTTCTTGTCACAATTCCGCATTGTGTAGTTATATAGTTTAATTTGCTTACTTAATATTGATTGTTTATGTAAATAAAATAAACATTACATACTAAAGTTCACACTATATAGGTTTTATTTAACGTCCTTAACATCAAACCCGTCCCATGTGAATGCCTAGAAATTATGGCAACCCCTACCGATAGATGATGAATTTGTATTGCACAAGGATATACTTATTTATTTAACGCTACAAATTAAGAAATTTAATGATATATTCAACTTCACCATGTCTGACGACAGGGAAGAATTTAAAAATATTTATTTATTTATATTTTTTTTTCAATTTTTTGCTTATTTTAGAAAAATTATTTAGGTACGTCATCGTTTATTCCCTTCAGTAGACAGATTTCAATTATATGCGTATGTATTACATATTGTTATAATTTTTAAGTGGATTTTTATTTAGAGGTTAGAGGGGACTGTAAAGGAATAACACTTATTAGTACTTCCAGAATCCCCAGCATAGGGTATCGTAGTGGAACAGTGAGTGCTGCGTAGTCCCCTGGGGGACTGATCTAGGGGATTTTAGTGGAACGAGCGTTCGATCCGGAATGAAGATATTATTCATCGATAGCACAGCACAATATCGACATTTTCTTTTATAACTACAACCTTAAAATGCGGTTCATTTTCACAACTATAAAATTGTATTGGAAACCAATAAATGGTCTCAAATCGTATACACAGTACGAGTTTAACCTGCTTTCCATGAAGCTACGTGTTGCAAAGTCGAAGAAACTATTAAGCCGTTGCCACGGCCGCGTATTGAATCCCAAGCGAGGATCAGAACAAGTTTGCTAGTAGAATTTGCTTATGCAAATACATCCAACATATTTGCTATTAGTAGAGCTTCCTGAAAGCCGAGACAGTAGGGTTTATATATTCATTTATTCAAGCATTTATTTATCATTTCACTCTACCTAATCAGAATGGGGTTCATTATTGACCTACGGAGCGGGAGCTAAGTGCATTTTGCTCCCTGGAGAGAAAAAAATATTTGAATTTCGCAACTAAAACACATGGTTAGATCAAGGAGATTGCCTGAATATTTGAAATGGCTACAATAACACAAAGTTAGTCAAAACACGGTATGTTATCTTTGATGTGTACTACAAATAGGTGGACCAAATTATAATCTTCAAAAAAAAAAAAAAAAACAAGTGGAAAATTAAATAACTTTGCAACTTTCGTTGTTTTAATTATGTAACCTCAAATTTGCTTTGAACCCGCCTTCCTTCTCGTCACTTTTAATGTTTTTCATTTCAAGACTGAAATTGAATAAATAGAGTATTAATTATTTTCACTCCATTTCGATTAGGTCATTTTGGCTTCGATTTGTATTAAATTCTGTATAGATATATTATTTTCTCGGTGAAAGGAAGCGACCTTTGTATATGTCCTTTCATAGAACAACAACATATTGAGTGGCCTTTCCAGAGATTTAAGAAAAGCATTGTAATATTAACCACATTTATGTTTCGATTTCTCACGTCAACTTTCTGTAGTGTTCGTATTAATTTTTAAACTATCTTCCCTGAAGTAATAATTCATCGCAAATAATATGAGGTATTAGTAACTAGATATGTACCAACTTTTCACATAATTTTTGGGTTTAGTTTGGTAAGAATACAATAAGAAAAAACAGATAAATTATATTGGAAATGAAATTAATTTTCTTTTATTAGTTCACTTCTATAGATAGTGGTTGATTTCGTTTCGTATAATTTTCATTAAAACCTTCATTATTGTATAAAACCAGAAAACAATATATTGTGATTGAAAATTCAATGAATATTATTTTTTTTTTTTATTTTTTCAAAATAGGAAAATTGTTTTACGTTCACCTGTGGAATGGATAGGACGGTTATTGACTTTAAACTGCATGGCTTTTGTATAGAGTTCTGCAGTTCGATTATTGGCGCTTTGCCCGTCTGCTCTGTGCCAAATGCAAACAGCTGAACTGAACTATCGATGTCGGCATTACGTTCCACATCGTGCTACGAAAATTATTTTGCTGTTTTTATTACTTCGTCGATTAAGAAAACCATGAAAAACAAGATATACTGTTTTTTTAAGGGTAACGATTTTTTCCATCTCCGTACATTCAGTGTATCACAAAAGCGTCTATCATCTCTTATAACAAGAAATAACAATAATTTTTTTACTCGCTTTAATCACTTTTTAAACTTACACTTTTACTTTTACAAATTTAATCACTTTACCCACGTAGATATTGGCCTGGATACAGAAAATTATAAAGAATACAACTTTACGAAATTAAACAATGTAGTTTTAAAAGCGTCTGTCATTTCTCATAACAACAAACAACAATAATTTCACTTTACCCACGATGATATTGGTCTGAATACAGCAAATTATAAGGAATACAACACTACGAAATTAGCAACAGTAGCAGGCAGTTAGCAAATTAGTAATAGTAGTAGTAGCAGGTTTACGACACTAATTACTGAAAATGAATCGTAATACTTCTGCACACATACAAATTATACGTACTAATTATAGAAGATATGTATTATTATATATTTTGTAACAATGCTTTGAGATGTTTTTGCTTAAGCGCGTAAGTATATGGCATGGTACGTGTGCCCTCGAATGCAATCAGATGTGTCTATTTGAACCCAAAGCTTAGGTTCGAGTGTGAATTAATTTTATCATCATCAGTCCATGTCTCTCCACTGCAGGATATAGGCCTCTCCCAAGGCTCGCCACCACACGTGGTCTTCAGGTCATCTGTCCAGACCTGTCCCCCTGGCCGGGGGGCGTCTAACACTTTACTTTCCGATAAGTGGCCTCCACTCGAGAACTCGTCAAACCCATCGGTTTTCGGTGAACTAATTTATTTTATATCAAAACAATACATTAATGAGACATAGTTACACGCACAACATAATGTTAGTTCACGAACATTTACGGATCTAGGTGTGTGTCAGATAGTTTGGATTTATGTGAAAGTAGCGGCATTTGCTTGCATACAAATATGTCGCCATGACATTTCAAATCTATGCTGAATTCAATGCGTAATTTTAGTGTGAAAGACAATATCATTTTGTCGCTATCGGCAAAGTATTCTATGCTAGGTATAAACGTATAGAAATGGTAGTGTATGCGTTTTAACTTTCCCTTCAAAACTTAATACTTTTATCTACTTTGGCTTATTTCTATCTATTTCGTTCCGCCCTACGCAATACGCATATATGGTTGCGTATTGTGAATTTCTAAAGATTTCAAATGCTTTCTTGTATGTTTAGATACTCTAAAAACAATCTTACTAATCTACAAATTCATCTGTTTATACATTGGGTGTACAGAAGCCCCCTCACCCCGGGGGAAGCCTAAGCCCCTGCAGTGGGGTAAAAATGGGCTGATGAAGTGAAGTACTTATGCGTAAGAATTGTTAACGTGTAAAGTAATTCTTTGCCGCCGTGAAGTTGTTTACAGAAAGCGTCGCAGTTGCATAAAATAGGAGCGCGGGGGAGATGAAGTAGACGTCGGATAGTTCACGTTACTCTGTCGCGTGTCCGGCATCCGCCTCCCACTACTACACTACGCTGCTCGCGTGGCTTTACCTGCGCTTTGAGTCGTTTGCAGACAATTCAGAGCGGCAAAGATCCGTGCGTATTACTGTAACTACTACTAATCCAAATTTACTTATACAAACCGCAAGATAAATTTATTTCAAAGAACAAATTAATTTTGCCCTTTATATTGCTGTTACCGTCTACACCTTTTTTATAATAATATGATAATGTAAGGGTGTCGGTACGTCTTATGTACATACATACAAGTATCATGAATTCCAGTGATTCATTAGAACACAACGCGATGTTCGCGCATTTTGAGAAAAACTTGGATTTCTGATTGTCTCTATCTGATTTGGTTAAGTTCAGTTTGCTAATAAATTATAAGTACACATAACTTTTAATTTTGTATACTTTCTTCATTTATCGATCAATTACAATGTAAACACCGTCATTGTCTTTTACCATTCCCCATATAATTGTTTAAAGAATGAATGGCTTCAATATTAAACTTCAGTTGCGGTTGCCTTGTCCAGAGAGTTATAAGTCAGTAAACCTTGATCGATTATATTGTTTTCCAAATCCACCATGCCAACTTACGTTCTTCTTTCTAGCAAATCACGTTTCTATAACTCAACCGAAACCGGTGTCAGCTTCTTTTCTTAAATAAATTCGATGATTTTAATTCAAACTTACTTTTTCTTGAGGCCCAAACAAGAAAGTTCTAGATAAAAATTAATATTTTATATTGTAAAGCGCTATCTGATTGCGAGTAGAAAGTTCTACTAAATTACTAGAGAAAAATTTACTTTAGAGAGAGAGAGATTAACTAGGATTTGCGAAAGAAAAATTATATCTCTATCATAGCATAGTTAATTAAAGCTCTACATCTTAGTGAATACCTGCATAAATTATTTACACATTTTAAATGAAATTCCGTTATTTCCCGTGTAATGGAATTTTTATATTTAAAAATTCCATTTACTTAAATTTATCTGATGACCGCTCTAGTATTCCAGTATTTCAATCTCTTTGGTTTTAAGTAAGCCAGCGTTTACTATTCAATTGGTTATGGCAGATAATGTTTTTGCATTTTATTGAGAAACGGTTTGCAGTATATCGGCATTCGGCATCCATTTCTTTTAAAATTTTTCAAATTTCTCTCTTTCAAATCTCACCTTCAATCCACCGGTTCATTCATAAATCTATAAAGTTAAAAGACATGTATTTAAAGGTGTCGTTATCAAAATTTCTTATTGTGTTCATTTATGAAATCAACTCATTCTTTAGCATATCCGACCTATTTTAAGCAAATCTTGGGTCAGGGACCTTAGGGAAACTGAAAATAAATATATTTGTTGAAGTAGACTATTTCGTTTATAAGACACGAGATTGATTTAATCATGACAAAAAAATACCATTCTTAAATTGCAAATAAATAGATAATGTACGGAAAAAATATGCATAAAGTCGCTTCACTGCAAGCGGAGGCAAAAATGTGCATCTCTAGTTTTTTTATTTCGTTGTGACTCTATTGATTTCCCTTGGGTTTGCAGAGCTTTTGTCACATGACGTTTTCTTAGTGCCTGTACCGCTGAAATTGGCTTTTACGCATTATTAGTGCCAAGTAACATGTGGCAACGGCGTGACTGTGACAAATTGCGTTGGAAATAGATTATCTACAAAATATGTAGATACGTACTGATTGATAATATTACATCTCATAATATTTCAATAGAACTAATATTTAAAAAAAAAATACTTTGGAAATGATAATTTTACCGTTGATCACCCTTCTGTAGTAAATTAAAGTAGTTTTATAACAGAGCACAACGTTAAATTCTAGATAACCCATTACCATACTATCAGCCCATTAATTCCCTACTGCAGAGGCTTAGGCCTCCCTTCGGGATGAGGGGCCTTGAAGCTTAATCCACCATGCTGCTCAAATGCGGGTTGGTGGATTTTAACGACTGCTATGTATACCATCCGGGACTGACGGCTTCACGTGCTCTGCGAAGCACAGTCAGTGATAGTTATGTACATAAGTTAGAAAAAACTCATTGGTACATGCCTTAGAATTTGAATCACGGCCTTCTAAACAAGATGCAGGCTCACTACCACTGGGCTATCATGACTCAGTTAATATTCCTTATTTATTAAATACCCCATTAGGTAAAAAAACTGGCAAACTGCTCGTAAAACTCTTTTTTTGTGGGTTCCATAGTTAATTATTTACTAGCTGCTGCACCCTGCTTTGCTTGCGTAAACTGCAGGATTTACACAATTTAGTTCTCGGTTCCCCACCTGAAAAAGTCTGTAGTGAAATATCATTTAATTATTTATAATACCGATAAAATCATTCCCTGATTAGACCCTAAGTAACAAATCACATTAAATTGTATCTTATATTACACTCTGGATAATGACCAATAAATTTCAAAAAGCTTCATCGACACCGGTATAGTACTTTCTGAGTTTATTGTGATCAAACACACAAACTGACAAACAAAAAATTATTGTTGAGTACTACTACTCCGTTAATATGGATATTAAATGAAAGGACTTGACTAGTAGAATAAATACTACACTATGACAAATTTCAAATCCAAGATGGCCGCCATCACAAAATAGCCAATTACATTTTTTTCATAAATACCTCAATATTGGTAGCAAATGAAGGGGCTTGACTAGTAGAATAATGTACACTATATTGAAAGAAAATGAGGAATATTAACTAACGAAATGAAAACTAAAATCTTGAAAATTATTTTTTTGGCTGATCGTGTATGAAATAGTTTAACTAAATAACTAAGTCTAAATAATTTATTTAACTATAACTTTTTAATTTAATTAAAAAAAAAAATTAAAATTTAAAAAAAAACCGACTCAAAAAAAACTTACCTTTAAAAAGTATGAAATAATACAAGTTTGTTCATTGTCAAATGATTTTTGATCCTTAAACGCGTCTGGGACCGCTTATTATTAGGTATTTTAAGTTTACTTAGCGGTCCCCATTGCCATTAAGGATCAAAAAAAAAAAAAATTGTGTCGGGGTTTTTTTTTACATTTTTAATTTTTTTTTTTGAGTTCAGTGTCGTCTGCATAAGCCGTCACAATAATTGTTTTGGAAAAATATCTTATGTACAGAATTGATCTCGTTACGATTGTTATTAATTTATTGTTAATAATTTATAACTTTTGGATTTTTGCCTTTTCCTTCGTGCAAAGTTTCTATACTCAAGGTCAACTAGAAGCACTCTGTAGATCTATCTATAGCTTTCAGTCAGTTATCAAAGGCCTTGTCTTTTTACTAGATTTAGTTAAATATTGAGTGTTTTACAATATTATTGGGCGATAACTATTGTGTGATTTTATCTTTATACCTGAACAGAGTGCTTTGTTTGTCTGAACAGAGTCTCGAGTGTTCAATTTTATATAATAATAATACCTGATACATCCGACATAGCGCCATGTAGTCTAAACTAAGTAGAGCTTGTATTATGGGTACTAGACATTGATAGACATACTTAAATATGTATATCAATGTAATTGTTATAATATATACATATATAATAATAATAATATTAATAACGTATACATCACAACAACGTCTAGGCGCCAAACTAAGCATTAGCTTGTATTTTGGGTACCAAGCGAAAACACCATATACATATAACAATCAAGACCCGGTACCAGTATCAATATTCATCATATAAATACTGACTCGACCTGGGATTCGAACCCGGGACGTCTAGCTTCGTAGGCAGGTCACTACACACTAGACTAAGCGGTCGTCAAAATTATTTATAAAATATATAGTAAACAAATATTATAGTATAATATTCTAAATAGATATTTTACACATGGAATAAATAGATATGTCTATGTCCACAAATATTTGTTCCGGGCGAGAATCGAACCACTATCCAATAACCACTCAGCCAATTGGTCATTCAGTATATATACGATACATATACCTGTATACAGTATATTCTGAAGATCACAACCACAACAAAATAACGTTGCAATTTCTTTGAAATGAAGGTATAGTTCCAATCAAACTTAATGGCGGATCCGAACATAGGCACAAGTCGCGTCGCAGTAACCAGTTTTAGGTGTAGCGGGACGCAGTGGAGCGAGGAGTATACGACTGTACCTTTGCAAGCACGCTTATAGCGTTGTATTCCGATCCGTCATAAAGTTCGAGGCGAACTATATATGGGAGAAAAGTCACTATGCGAAGAATCGTGTTGCGTCACTATGTTTGATTACTTTGTATATTTTTAGGTACATCAAAGAATTTTAATAAATAGTAGAGAGAAGCAATGTATTATATTGGTGCAAAATATTCTATAGCAAATGGTTGTCTGATAAAGAATGACAAAATCAATATCTTGAGCTGATTTGAAAGACAAATATGATTTAATTTTCTACATCTGAGATTCACGAAAATTCGACGAAAGAATCATAATGACAGATTCGCGTCCATCGGAAAATTCACGCAGAATCCTTACCTAAGACTTCTTCAATGAAAGGAAGGAAACTTAATTTTCCTGATAGCGTATTTTGAGCGCAAAGCCGTGGTCATTTTATCGTATTAAAAGGTGTCGAAAAAATAATTTCTTTTTTAACACGGAAAATATTCCAACTGAATTTCTGAATTTAAAACTCTTTCCTCGGTGAAACCTAAAGTGGAATCGATATCTCTTGTACAAAAATGACTTGCGAATGGCCAAGTGCTTAGAGATCCTAACTGCGGAGCCAAAGGTCGCGAGTTCGATTCCCGCCCGGGACAAATATGTGGGTGCATGAACATGTTTATTTCGTTCCGTGTATGGGTTAAAATATTTATATATGTATATTAATAAAATATGTAAGCTCCAAGCCTCCCTCCTCACCCTGGGGGAGGCCTAAGCCCCTGCAGTGGGGTAAAAATAGGCTAATGATGATGATGATGTAAGTGTATCAAGTAAGTGTGTATCAAATGTCTAGTATCCCATAACACAAGCATAATACCCATTTGCTTACTTTGGGACTAGATAGATAGCGCTGTGTGGGATGTCCCAGGTATTATTATTATAAAAATAGTTATGTTTCTAACGCCTTATGTGATTTAGTTAAAGTAGAAGTATACGCATAGTAATAGTTATTTGTTTTCATAATTATACGTTACAGGTCAACGTACAAAATAATTTGAGGGACAAAAATCAAATTTATGATAATTTCAACAATAATACAATACAAACATATTTAAAAAAGGAAAAACAAAACAATTACAATTAATTCAATAATAAATAGCAGAACGATAATATCGGCATTTATCTTGAGTTATGTCCTTTATTTTTATTACAGTTACGAACATACATTATTTATATTTGTTCACAAAGCGAAATATACTCGCTTTAACAACACCAAAACAATAAATGTATATAAAATATTCTGAAGCTTCTTTCGGGAACGTAGCGATTTCGAGAGAAGCTATTTCGTTTCGTATCACATACGCCGTTTACGCACCGACGTCTACGTCGCGAACCCCATACGATGGCAGTATTGCAATGTAACATATGTAGTAATAAGAACTCACTAAAACTAAAAGCGAGCCGCTACCGCCAAAATTTCGTGATTCGCTGCGTTTGTGTGCAAACCGCGTTAGGCAAGAGTAAAATTATATAGTCCTCATGTTCTTGTATGCCAGTTATAAACTACACTACCTCTTGCTTTAGTTCGAGGATTTAAATTGACTTTTTAACATATGTTAGTAGTTCATGTTACACTTTAAATCCCTACTAATATTATAAACGCGAAAGTTTGTATGTTTGGATGTTTGTTACTCTTTCACGCAAAAACTACTAAACGGATTTTAATGACTCTTTACAGTAATATAGCTTATATAACATATAGAAATAGCACATAGGTTATAATTTATAAAGATATGTGTAAATTGTGCAAAATAAGAAAATAAATTATCACAAGTTAATTATCAAGTTATTACACATTATATATAGTTCTTCCTGCAGTCAAACTGTTAAAACAGTTTTGCAGGGTACTGTAGTACGTTATTGTATTATATGCTTAATAAATAAATAAGTGTCAATCAAGTAAGTAGGAAAAAATTCTGCCATCTGATGCAAGCTATTCTGGCGTGCGAAATATTTATCTTAAATAGTCCTACAAAAAAGCCCGCGACAGCATATAATATCTATCTTTTATGTGTAAGCCATTATCGCCAAAACAGTGAACCATAAATACAAAAAAAAAAATTGATACTTTATTTATAATGCACATTTGGTAGTAACAAATTGAACCTTATATCAAATAAATAAATACTTTTTTCGCTTCTGGTATTTAAAGTACTTTGTCTTTCACACTACATCATTTGGATAAATATTTTAATAGTTACGACAATGACAAACCGACTGCGCGATACTATGGTATGATCTGGCGGCCTAGTACTTTTTTATCCCGGAAAAAGGGGTCCCGGTACAACTATGTAGTCCACGCGAGCGGAACCGCGAGCGGAAAGCTAGTTTTAAATAATTATAAAGAAATTTTGTATGATATAAGATAATAGGCCAAGTTATCTATGCTAGTAGATCCATTAAAATTTTCCAATACAAATATTCTCTTAAGAATGAGACATTTTCCTGTCTTTTTATCTATCTCTGTACATAAATTCCATTCATGATAAATTCAATTTCCTCCGCTACATCGTTACGATCGGAAGAAAGGAAACAAGTAAACGAATACATTTTACAATTTACTTTTAATTACCATATGCATATAACGACAGATATTACAACCATATGCATATACACTTCAATAACCAAGGTTTAAGTGTATTCTAGATATGTTAGTATCATAATTCATAAAGCTGATCCGCATGGAAATACACAATAATCAAGCCTGTCTTTATTCGTGATTAATGCGATGGGTATTCTAAATGGGCGATCCGTGGTGTTTGTGCTACTGCAGGAATCTGGACTGTGATGCTATATGGAATGTTAATAGCCTTAATAATCTCAATAATATGACTTGAGATACCATTATCACTATATAATGCACGTCTACGGTTCTTAATTATAGTTACCTACACATTATAGTTATAAATTAAAATTGATTAAAAACTTGTGTTAAAAACTAAAAAGATTTTCGGCTGAAATGTTAATAAAAGCTTACATCAAATAAAAAACTAAATAAAAAATAAAAATGCCTAAATTTAAATAGTAGATTGTTACACTAGGGGTGAAAGGGATCTACTTAGGCACGAGATGGTTTGGCGCATGAGTGAAGCAAGGGTGCCAATAGTTCGAGTGCTTAAATAGATCTTTCACCCGAGGTAAACATACTGCTTTTCATTACGAATATGATGAAAAAAAAGCGTTAAATCCATATCTGAATCTGATGAACTCATTTCATAGAAATATCTGTATACGTGACTAATCAGCACTTGACAAAACAACTGAAGATCGAAATGTCACTTTTTCGCCTTATTTAAGTTTCTTTTACTGTGGCATTCTACCAGCAAGTATTTTTTATCATTGATGATTTTAAATATTTACCTCAAATATATGTAAATTAAATAATAATTTATTTAAAAGTAAATTATAAGTATAAGGTCATATTACAAAATTGTTGATAAGATAGTTTAATTACAACCTTACGACGCGATTTAACAGAGTTGCTGTATAAAAGTTGGGACATGACTTGCATAGTTTTTTTTTTTTTATTTTTTGACAGCAGGGAAAATCGTTTCCTAGGGACAAAAAGAACTACTTTCATCCCTCTGATCAGGTAACTTTAAGCGTACTTTCCGAGTATGAGTAATGAAAAATGTATTACCTAAATCAGTGCTCTGCGGCAAAGTGCCCGAAGGTAAAAGAATTACTTCGGTATACGAGGCAATATAAAAAAAAATATCTCAAAATTATAATTTTCCATGTTCTATGTTTTTACACACTTTTAGCTCAGTCAGACAATACTTGTATATGAATTATTGCAATATTTATTTCATACAAAAGAGTTATATGTCCTTTACGTGATTATGGACAATATTCATTTGTTTCACTAAAATCTTGGTCATCATCAGCCTCACAAGGTTAGAGGTCAAGGCATTGTGAACTTGAAGTAGCGGTTTGAAAAAAAACAACTTCTATCTTCCTGGTCACGATCAGATCAGAAGGGTTAAAAATAGTTTCGTAATTGAGTATTTATAATAAAATAAAAAAAAAGTATTATCGAGTAATAGAAAATGTAATAACTTAAAACATTAATAAATAATAAAATGTAGTACATTTTTGTAAAACATAAATAAAATAAAAACATCGAATCTGGACCCGAACAACAGATCAATCGTAGCACACCACTTAGCATAGAAACAAAAAAAGAGAAGCTACTAAAAAAGCTACTAAAGAATGATTTAATAATATTAAAAAGTGTTTCGTGTTTTATCTTTCCCATCGCTAGTGGAGCTCAATTTCTTGATTGCTCGATAATACCCTATTGAAGAGACTAAGCCCGTTTACATTGCAATATCGTTTAAAATCTCATAGACTATGAAATTAGTGACCTCTTTCGGTTTATGTTACAGCCAGTGAAAATGTGACTTGAATTAATTAATACCAGTAGAAACGGCAGGAATATATATTCAATGATTTTTTATTTTATATAATAAAAATACCTTACCTAAAGAAAGCTAGGAAATATATTAAATGGTTAATAGAACCTAACCATTTAATATATTTCCCACACCTCATTTTACGAAACAATAAATTCTTAAAATCAAAATATAAATATAAAGTAGGTATATGTCGGATAGACAAAGATTCATCTGAGAGTCAAGTTTTTCTTTGTAATATGTTTAAAAATGATACGACATAATATTATACGAGACCTGAATCCACGAATGGTACTTCACCGCTCTTTTTTTTTGCTTATGATTCATAATATGTATACATACAGCAAAAGCTTTTCAAATCAAAAAGAACGCAATCTGTTTAACTTTGTGCTTTTCAATTTGTAAATTACCATATTAATAGTTGTCGATGTGCTGCACGCATTTTTGTCAAACAGAATAAGATATATTTAATGCTAAATGTACAGTAAGTAGCGGTGAATACTTCCTTAGTTATGATTCAGTATGGTTTAAAAGAAATTTCTTTCAGACTATTGTAAGATAATAAAATAGCATTTTGTCTACATTTGGAAGGAATACCAACCCTATGGCAGACCAATAAACCTATGTAATGCTGAAACTGATCTATTTACATATGGAGGTACCTACGATAATTAAAGCAGCAGGCAGGCAGTAATGAGCATACCTATTAGCATACCTGCTGCTAATTATTTTTTCTTAGAAAACAAAATACCTATATATTCTTACTTGGTAAAACTAAATTACTATACTACAACGAAATAAATAACAGTGGTAACATCACAGAATATTTGTAGGCATTTAAATATTAACGAATTACATACTTTTTGACACATAGACCTGGGTACATGCCAATGTGTGGGTACTCAATACTTTATTTGTTTTTGGCACATTAGAAGCACTTAACATTGTCATAAATTACAATATTATATATCGTCTAGATTTAAAAAATCAAAGCAACAACGGTATCTCATAAAATTAAATAGCCAATTTACAATAGTAGATGAAGTTACTTCCATGTTAACAAATTGTTATTCCAAGAAATATTGCCTAAGGGTGAAAGTTGAAAGATTTTGAGAAGTTCATTTTCATAGAATCAAGAAAGTAAATGAATACGTAAATATGAACCTGAAACGAATTAACTTTTGTAAATATTTGGAACGGCAAGAATATTCTTAGAAAATATACTTACTTATTTTTGCTCAGCCGCATTTTTTTCTCTCGGTATTTGGTTATCTCGAAAATTGTCTCAAAACAAAAATAAGGAAAGTTGAATTGGAATTGAAATGGAACTTTTTTAACAAGTGTACCTACTAAGCATAATATTGTAATAATTGCTTTTGATACTAGCAATAGTGCTGTTCTTATTTTAAATTTCTCAGAATAGCACCTTCGTTAGGATAATTCTCGATACGTTTACGAATAATGATACTAGGCAATGATTTATGTGTATAAACAGCGGTTAATAAAAAAAAACTATATCATGCTACATACTTTGTCTACTAGTACAAGTGACAAAAGAAAATGCATCCGCCCATTACAGCACAGATCACGGATAATCCATCAATTTATAACCAATCTTGCGCAAACCTGTAATTAAATATTGTATTAATTATATTAATAAATAATTTTTTTTCACGTTTGTAAAATTTAAATTAATTAAAAACTATGGAAGCAATCTACAAATATAAAGTCTATATATACAATGTTAAAAGCTAAAAACGACCAGTCCCTGGCGAACCTGATGCAAAGGTACCCATAACGCTCGCGGCATTATCGCGCTGGATCGCTATGGCGAGCCTCTGCATCAGAAACGACACCGAGCGAGGGTCACACCCCCTCTCCTTAAGTCGGCGACTGATGCTTCTAATTAAATTTCTGGCCTCGAGGCTCCAACAGGCCGTGGTCTCCACAGCAAAAGGAACAAAGATATAGGATTTTTCCAAGTTTGAGTATTTTATTATAATTATATTAATTTGGAAAATTTGCTCAAATTTTCAGTTCTGAACACGGAGCTATGACGATTTTCGGGAAAACACGACTGTGTTTCCGCGGTCTTGATATAGGTACATATTATACTAGCGAGTGTTACGAAACGAGTCACCATCGTGCCACACAGCGAAACGGTTATCGTTAAACGGCATAGTTAAGTGTCAAAATTGACTCTCGTTCGATCTCACCAAGAAAAGTTTATCTATGCTACATAGATTGCGACGCACCAAAACGACTTTGATACTTTAATGGTTTTTAATGGTCTAAAATAAATAAATTTTATTTTAATACGTTTCAGAAACTTTTTATAACTTTTCTCGTTACAAATGAATACTTGATTTATTTAGTTTATTCTTCATTTGTTTTTTATTTACTTATAATAATTATTATAATTTTTATTAGTGGGATGTTATAATATCACATTATAACAGTGTAAAATAAATAGCATATCAAAATAATTTAGTTGTCGTTGTAATACGAATAAAATCGGGTCAATATTGTTTATGTTTTTATATCTATGCTTGTCTAAGGACTGTCTGAAATGTATAATATTTAAAAAAGTAAATGTAACGGCAAACATGCTTTTACAATGCAGTGGGTGAGGTCGTGAACATGTCAAGGATTTGCTCCAACGAGTCGTTGCGACAGCCATTTCCTTCTGCGGAGGAAATTGGCTTCCGGAAGGGATTCCCGGCAAGCTGCGTTTTCTTTCCTATAGTTAGCAACTTAAATATCTTTCAAAGTATATTTTTGTGAAAGTAACAGCACGATGGTTTGTATTGTTTTTGAAAATTATTTCTTAAAATAAAACAAGAAGCTTAAATCTTCCGTCTGTATCTTGAAAATAATAGGAAATTAAATTTTGTAATTTTATATCATTACTTTAAACAGTTAGACACAAAAACAGTCTGATTGATTTTTGTAGAGAATATTCAATAAATTATAAAAATATAAATTTGTCTAATTCTTCTACTTCTTTACTTCATCAGCCCATTTTTACCCCACTGCAGGGGCTTAGACCTCCCCCGGGGTGAGGGGGGCTTGGAGCTTAAATCCACCACGCTGCTCCACTGCGGGTTGGGAATTGTAACAACCGCCGTCTATTGACAGCGTCCGGGACCAACTGCTTAACGTACTCTTCGAGGCATGCAGTCAGTTACTAAAGGAAGAGTCAGCCGAATTTGACTAATTACGAAAAATATATTTAAAAAAAATATGAACATTAAAGGGATTAAAGTTAATCGAGTAATGTTTTGTATGAGTATTGACGACCGCTTAGCCTAGTGGGTAGCGACACTGCCTGCGAAGCTGGAGGTCCCGGGTTCGAATCCCAGGTCGGGTCAGTATTTATATGATGAATATTAATACTGGCACCGGGTCTTGGTTGTTATATGTATGTGGTGTCTTCGCTTGGTACCCAAAATACAAGCTAATGCTTAGTTTGGGACCTAGACGTTGTTGTGATTGTGTGTGTTATTATGTGTTACTGTTTACTGAAACCAACCGTTAAAAAAAAACGTGATTCACAAATGTTTAAATCACTTTAACTTGTATAAAAATATCGGTGCGTATCTTTTGTAAGATTAATGCGAAAGCTTTCGAAGAGATTAAACGCGGAAAGCGTTTGAGTAATACGCGAGTGGAACGAGTGCATACCTAATTTTAAAGATATGAGTTCTTTGGCGTATTTTCACAAAAGTTGTAACATGTAGTACACGATAAAAAATAAATCAATATCGCAAAGGACATTGTGTTCGTGTTTTTATTTCACCCAAAAGCTCCGGGATTTGTTGTTGCGATGGCACACCGTCGAATGCAGACATCCCGCATTAGCTTTGTGGCGATGATTTTCGTATACGATAAACGAATTCATCAAATACCAATTTTAGAAAATTCGTATATTCTTTAAATGGGAGTACATGAAATATTTTGTAAAACAATAGCGCTCTCGTAAATTATTTTTCATTTTAGTGCATTATGTTTTGCAAATGAAATGTGTTGTAGGTACTAAATGACCGTGTATGAGATATTATTGTTTTAGCTACCAATATTTAACTACCTGAGAGATCTATGCATTTATATAAGAAACGTTTGTTAAATGATTTCATTCAGTAGCAGAAAACTAGTGATGTGAAAATTCTAATTTTCAGAGAATTTTTTATTCGTACATTTTATTGAATTTTCAAATAAATTAAAACCATGAATTTTGTGAACGCGTTACTCGATGTTACGCAGCATGTTTAAAATTAAGCACCAAGTTGACCTGACAAAATAATTAAAATCATGCCATCATACCATGCTATTAGCCCATTAATGCCCCACTGCAGGGACTTAAGCCTCTTCTCAGGGTGAAGGGGCTTGGAGCTTAATTTACCACGCTGTTCCAAAGCGGGTCGGTGGATTGTAACGACTGTAATCTATTGACGGCAACCGGGACCGAGGGCGGGAACGTGTTCTCCGAGGCACAGAGTCAGTGACAGTTATGTACATAAATTAGAAAGAACTCATTGGTACATGCCCTGGGATTCGAACCACTGCTTTCGAAACAAGATGCGGGCTTGCTACCACTCGGCTACCACGACATTAAAATTATAGCATTATTAAACAGGAATTTTATTTTTAATTTTAAATTTTAAGAAAAAAATCCAAAACGTTTAAACCAGATTAAATAAAAAAGTTTTTGGTTTTATTGAATAGCTCCTATCATAGGACCTTTTAAAAATAGCATTTTACATAATTTTATGAACTTCTTGATAGTTTTCTCACAAGAAGTTTACTGACCGATTGGTCCAGTGTTCGAGGCGCTGACCGTAGACCTAAGGTCACGGGTTCGATCCAAGCCCTTAAGTATTTTTGAAACATATATGCGTGTGTTTAATTCGTATCTGTATGTAAAATTTATATATTGTCCATGTTTTACACCCAAACAGGGTACTAATAGCCAAATGACAGAAAAAAACTGCAGAAACCAGTCACTGTTTTGGTATGAAATCTGCTAATATTTTAGGGAGTTATTACAACTTCAAGATATCAGATCGCAGGATACACAGATGAATCGCTCCGAAATAAAATAAAAATTTCTAATACAATTCTACAGTCCATATAAATTATAGTATGTAATGAAATTAAAATAAATATTTTCAAAACCTTATCGACTTTATCTACAAACTTTATTATGATTATTAACATTAATAATTAGATTTAATATTTATTCCGTAAAAAATTTATATATCTACCATAAACCTACTGTAATTTGGGTTTTAATTGATATGTACATTTTATTATGTTTTTCCAAATTAATTTGTTATTATATTACTAGTTCTTTTTCTATGAAAATGCACATAATCATTCATTTTAACACTCGTACTATCATATGTATATGTAAAATTCCGTAGTTTTTCTAAGTATTAAATTATGTTGTTCAATGTCATTTGTGCAAACATTTTACTGTTGAATAAGCGCTATAACCTACTTTATAGGAATCGGTACCTAAGATACAGGCAAACTATTTTGCTTAGTTTAGGTATTACATAATATTCTATACATTCACTAATTCTAATTATTTAAGTTTAATGTAAAATAGACAAATTTTTATGCAGAAATAAATTTAACTAATCTTATCTTATTCCTGATATAAAAAGTAATATTTTCTACTTTCGGACAAGATTATTGTAAAGGTATCACCATTCAGTACTAAGAATAGTGTAACCATCGAATTTCGTAGCAGGTAAATATCCTGTGATCCTAAACTTAGCCGAAAGATAAAATTTAGATCGTGTCGCAAAGAATAGACGTCAATCATTTTTTGAAATAGCTTTAGTCTTCAAAGATCTTTCCTTGGCAATTACATGTCCGGTTTCGAACAGGGACACACGAACGCAAGAAAGCGGAGCCTTCAGTCACAAAATAGATAATTCCCTCAAGATACTGTCTGTACTATGCAGTGTTTCCTTTCAGAACAGCAGTATTCTCCTACCTTCCTTCTTTGATATTCCTACCTCGCTTTTCGTAGAAAAGGAAAATTCCAATAATAAACTTCAAAAACAAGGGACCAAGGAACCGTAAACTCGATTGTAACTAATTAATCGTCCGTCTTCTCCCGTAGCAGAGAGACGAAACGTTGACTGAAGAGTGTCTTTGACCCAAATGAAAATCTATATCTCTGCCTATCCCACAAAGGATGCAAGCTTGAGTTTACATATACATAAAACACATAAGATACCAAATCTTGGAACCACCAGATGGCATGCTCTGTTCCACATCCTGCAAAAGAAGCTACGATTCTGCACGCAGATGTGCCCGTACCTCAATGCGTCCCCTGAGGGCAAGCGACCTCAATTTAGTCCAGTACCAAGTAAATGGATACCTTAGATTTTTCTTTTGTTTCTTTCAGTTTATTTTTTTGAAGTTTGTTATTTTTATGTCAGTTACTAAAAACACGATATATATTTTTTTGATGTCTATAAATTTTATGATCTTAGAGCTTGTTTTTTTTTTTTCTTTTCAATTGATTATTTTTTACGCAGTCGGGTTTATATTAATGTTGTTTCTTTAAACTAAAAAACTAAAGTTCGAACATATGCAAACAATCGTTTGTTCACTCGCACCTAGATTTATTCCTTTTACACATTTTTAAATGACAAGCTCGTGTGTCGTGATAGCCCAGAGCGCAACGAACCTGTCCCAAATTTATAAGGCCATATGGCCATGGTTCGAATCCGGGCGTGTACCAATGAGTTTTTCTGACTTAAGTACATACCTATCACTGACTCCGTGTCTCGATGAGCACGTTAAGCAGTCGGTCCCGGGCGTTGTCAATAGATGGCGTTCGTTACAATCTCCAATCCGCAGTGGAGTGGCGTGGTGAATTTAAGCTGCAAACCCCCCTCCTCGCCCTGGGGGAGGCCTAAGCCCCTGCAGGGGGGGTAAAGTGGGCTGTTGATAGATAAAAAAAATGACAAGCATTATGAGCTTTAAGGCTTATGGCTTATGGTTTAAATTGCATTGCTTTGTATCTAGAAGTAAAATCTAAGAATATTGGCGACATTATTTACACTGATGCGGGGATCTTTGACCTTACAGTATTAACTTAACCTTCTGCGACTGAGGTGACTCTGTAGAAACAATACGATTGAGGTGTAGTATGTCAGACGTAATTATTATATACTGTTAATATTATGAAAATGCAAGAGTGTAAAAGTTTTTTTTATACATTATCAATAAAATGTTACCGTTTCATGAAAAAACACATGAATACTGTTTTAGAAATAAAAGAAGATGGTATTATATAATCATTTATTGAGATCCGAAATTTCCAGGCTTTTTGATCTTATTATACAAAAATATGCAAAAAAAATGACAATAAAACTTTCAAAAACTTATTAGTATTTTCTTTGAAAACATTATATAATATATCTTTATCAGTAAATTTAATGAGATCCAACGGTTCATTTAGGCATAAATCAGTCCCAAATTTAACCCTTAAACTACAAATTTAATTGGCAATCTTGACACAATTGAGACGAACACAGTAAGCAGATGTGCTTTTTACACACACAACAACGGTACCTAGTTTACCTTTTTAGCTAACTTGGACATATGCTGCATAATTTCCTTCCAGCAGCAGGACCTGGAACCTGGAACAAATTAAGTATGAGGTTACATCTACGAAACACTATGGCATCAATAATATGTTACTGACTGGATTTAAAAAGATATAAGTGAGGTGACGTCTAACAGAATCAGTGTTTATTGCTGTACTTACGTCTGTGGTACACCTACAGCTCGTAACTCCACACGTGTACTCTGCGCCGCCGCTCGCGCTGCACCCTATATATATATAGTGTATAATCTATGGCCAGTGCAGCGCATGCACTGGCCGTTGGAGCGTGCCATCGTAGGAAGGTACTGAGCGAGACAGAAATATATCACGCCACCTTGCGATCTGGCAACGTTTTTTTTTTATTCAAAGGTGTCTGACAGACTACCATCTCAGTTGCAGAAGTTTAATAGGAAAAGTTTGAAAATGAACAATTATTTCCTGTCACTAAGCTAATATATATTTTTACCAGATTTTTTACATGCATACTAGGAGCCGGAAACTTAATTATTGTGACAGAGATTCTGTAGCCTAAACGGCTTTATAGATATTAACATAATGATATTATGCTGTTAAATTTGTCTTAATTTGCGGTTGTGACTCATGGTATATAATATTCAAATCCAAATCAAAATAGAAAGGGGGGAATAAAATTTTGTTTTAAGAATAATATGGGTATCCAAAGAAAGTTAATAAATAGCCAATTCTACTCGTAAAAAAATTTGGTTTTTATTCTCACCCTTTTTTTTTGGTCTCAGACATCATATTTAAATATTATTTACTTTATGACACTTCCACGATAAAAACCAATCTAACGGAAGATCATTAAGTATGTTGAAATCCATCAAGCCGCTTAGGCTACTGAGTGTGTCAAATAAATTTACATACACACATGCATTAGAAAGCATTATTCTCCACAGTAGGGTAAATGTACGTTAGTTGATCAAATTTTCAAAATAAAATATTTTTCTTGAAATATTTGTCGCTACAGGAAGAAGGAACCCCGGGTGTAAATAGGAGGGGTATCTCCTCACCGACGGCCGTCGACTGACACATTCATTAGTCGCTCGCGCATTCCCATGTTATGACCATAATTTTGTGGCGCTATATCTCAGTATTTATATATTGAGTAATACTAAAAGACAATATAAATGTTTTAATATTTTCAACCAAAGATATTGTAATTTGAACGGTGATGAAAAAAATCATCCGGTATATTCCAAATAATATGCTTACTCAAATCATTTATAGACGTATCAGCTTTTTTGCAGAGAAATATTTATACACAAATGCTTTTCGTACATCTTTATCTCTTCAACGGTAGACAGACAGTTGTGACTTGTTGGCAATTTCAAGAAGCTTTGAAGCCAATTTTGTATTGGGCGTTGGCATTCTGCGAAATATTGGAAGAGTTGGGTGAGAATTTTATATTTGTGAAGGAATTTAATTTAATTTCGTGTTTATCGTTTTTGAATGAGATTTCTTAAAACCAGCCCCTTGGATATTCATGAAATACAATATGTACAAGACGTACGAGTAAAATATAAAGTTGAAAACGATTTTTGGTACGAATTTAATAATATTAATAATAACGCATAAATGACAACAACGGCTAAGCTTGTGTTTTGGGTACAAAACGAAGACACCACATACATATAACAACCAAGACCCGGTACCAGTATTAATATTCATCATATAAATACTGACTCGACCTGGGATTCGAATCCGGGACCTCCAGCTTCGTAGCTTAGCTTCCTATTTTACTGTTGCCTACCTAATGTTTAATAGTAAATATTTTGTTTGAAATATTTTTATAGTATCACACAACACATTTATTAATCATAATTTCATAAAAGGCTGTTAACACTTTTATATGATTAAAATTAATATTAATTAAAATATATTTGTTTTTTTTAACGAAAGCAAAAAATATTTTTTAAAAGTTATAATGAAAGTATGGTTTGCTTAACAATTTCTACCTAATGAAAATATATATATATACAGACACAAGTAAGAAAGTTTAAAATATTAGGAGTTTTTAATAAATATATGTTACTTTTGAATCGCATAAATCAATTCATTTCACGTGATACGTGCCAGCCTTTCCGTTTTTTACTTACAAAAAAAGGTTCATGATTTTCAAAACGTTTTATTCTTTTGAAAGCTTTCACAACACTCGTGTTGATTGCACATTTGTTGATTGGAATTATAATTTTCACATACAAAATTTATGAAAACAATACGGTGTTTGTCGGTTAATCCATTTTCACTGAACGAAATTAGCTGTGAATTTGTATTGAAGAATTTTAAAGCATTAAATAATAAATAAGCATTAAATTAAAGCATTAAAAGCTGAGATTAAGTAAGAAGTAAATAAACACACAAACAAACAAAAATAAAACAGAAAAATATGAAGAAAATTACGTTTATTTTAATATCATTATTTAGGAAAATTATAGAATATTGAATTGAGATCCAAATTAGGAAGATTACTGAAACCACTAATGAAAGCGAAACGAGTCGGAATCGGATAAACAATTAGGTTGTTTGTTTTTTTTTTTATATCTTTATATAAAAAATATTAGAAGTTTACTGAGATTATCTACTAACTTAACAAAAGTAAAAAATTATTTATCATATGTATGTAATTTTATTTCTGTTAGCCATTATGTGTTGTATGAACAGGATAACCAAATTTCGATAGAAAATTATCAGGTAAAAAGTAACATACAATTCATAGGTATTTTTTTTGCTTTGATTCAAAAGCAATTCCATTACTCCGTCCCAAAAGCTTAATCCCCAATCAGTATGTAAACATGCACTTAAAAGCACGAAAACGACATTGAGAAGTGGTAAGGCGCGGGCAGCGTCCGGCATAAATCACTGGCGCGCCCACTTTAAAAGCCAGCTTTGACTAATGCCGCCCTTTACGCCCAAAAGCTTCAGCCGAAAAGCCTTTGATTTCATTCAATGTTTAGATTCTTTTACCCTGGATTCATTATTTTACGTGGCATTTACAAAGAACGGAATTTCAATAAAAAGATGGGCACGGAGACCGTTTTCAAATTGTGCACTTTTGTGTTCTTTGTGGCGAGAAGTTCAATTAATTACTGTCGAAGAAATGTTTTTTTTTTTTCAAATTGTAGTATTGTTTGCGATAACATCGATATTTATATAAATTAAATTTTATTAAGATTTAAAGATTACACAAAATATTGTGGTAGTAGTTAATTTTATTTTCCATACATTAATCTTTTTTTGATTAATTGCTCCAAAACCAAAAACAAAAATTCACTGAAAACAACGAAATATCAATGTTTAGCCTGTGCGAAATATAACTTACACGTTCTCGGTGTTGATTTTCGACACTTCTCCATCACTACTTTTAATTCTGATCTACAGTCATAATTAAACAATGACGAAATATAATTTAATGCAAGTTTTTTGGAAGGCACTGGAACATCAAGTTCAAGATTATTGCAATGAACAAAAAGAAATAAATTTTCGTCAGTGCCAAGAAAACGCACAAATTTAATAAGTAGTGGACGTGGACAAAATAAAAAAAATATTTTTTCTGTAGAATAATGAGAAACGAAATAAACGAAGAAAAACTATTATCTTGAAAAACTAATACAGATATTTAACCATGTAAAATTTATATGAATAATATATTCGTTATTACACATACCTAAACCATTCCAAGTTAAGTGAAATCACTTAACCAGACTTAACCGGTTCGGTCCGACATCCATACACTACACCGGTAGTTTTATCCGACCTTATTTCACGAAGCATTAAACAATTTTAGTTAATACAACGTCTAGACAGAGAATTTGAGTGGAAAAGCAAGTCTCTTTACAAGTTCCACGACAGGGGTCACCCCTCTCGCTTGTCGTTGGCCGGCAAACAAGCACTAAACAGTGATTTATAGGGGTTTTTAACACCACTTTGCCGCGCATACATTTTGTTTTCGTATTTTATGTACAGTCTGGTAAAGTTTTAGAAGATTTTTTATTTTAATTTAAATTTTTTTTCACTTCACTTCATCAGCCCATTTTTACCTCACTGCAGGGGCTTAAGCCTCTTTAAATTCACTTAAATTTAAATACTTAATGAATGTTAATTAATGCAGTTCGATAACGCAAATATATTGATTTGTTACTTATAATTGGACGCCGCTCGTGTACATATAGACATTAGTAACTCTGTAACCGATTTTTCTGTCCCTATATCTTTTTCCATACAATTTTATAAGTTAGTGTCAATTAAAAGTGCGAAATAGCCGTTCTAGCTATTGCCAATTTCGCACACTGAACAAAAATATACATAAACAAATATCTATACTTGTTTTATGGCGTGGAATTAATAAAAAAAAATATTAAAACTGTATTCCATTGAAAGAAAATGGAAGCTCAAATATATTCCAAGGCTTTGATTAAATGGTATTCATGAAAAACATCGTTGTTGGTCTAGTTATTCTATACAGAGCGAGTGTGAAAAACTGAAATATTCGTTTCAGTGGGCGCATACATATTCAGGAATTCGATCGCCAGTTCATTTACATAGTAGGTATGCGAACTAAGCCAATACAAAATCAAACAGTTTTAACCTTTGTTTTCTAGCTTCAACCAATACCGAAGATTTCGGACTGCAATCTGTCAGTGAAATAATTCTATGATATTTGTACATATTTGTTTTGATAATTTTTTTTTTTTGTATGAGTAATTATAAGTAATATTGGGTTACGTTTAACATTGGATAGTTCTTCTAAATAAATCAGAAGATATTCATATTTACATTACCATATTATACGACTGAAAACAAATAAATTGCACATCATTATTGTAATATAAGATATAGTGTTGGACGTGTTTATCCCTGACAACTTCTAAAATAAGACATAGTACGTGTTGAAAAACACTTTAGCCTGAAGGCTTTCCTCAGATAAAAAAACACCTATCGTGTCTCTATCGCTTGATAAAAAAAAACAGTACTCGTTTTTGTAGCATTTTGTTTCATAATATACGATTGAAAACAAGCGACGACTTATTATTTGTTTTGATTAAAGATAAGATTTTCTAGAAATTATTAAAACGTATGAATTCTCTGAATTCACTAAAACGTATGAAGTGTCGTGATAGCTCAGAGCGCAACGAACCTGTCTCAAATTTATAAGGCTCCATAGGGCCATGGTTCGAATCCGGGCGTGTACCAATGAGTTTTTCTGACTTAAGTACACAATATCACTGACACCGTGCTTCGGAGGGCACGCTAAGCAGTCGGTCCCGGACGCTGTCAACAGATGGCGGTCGTTACAGTTCCCAACCCGCAGTGGAGCAGCGTGGTGGACTTAAGCTCCAAGCCCCCCTCCTCACCCTGGGGAGGCCTAAGCCCCTGAAGTGGGGTGAAAATGGGCTGATGATGATGATGGATTCTCTGATATGTAAGTATGGACTTAACAGTTGACAGTGACTAGAGACACGCCGTGAAACGAGAAAAATACACGAATTACTGGATTGCTTACTACCAAAATAACTTACCGATTTTAACTTTATGGATGTCTATAAATTTGTGTATTTTTAGTTTATTTTAGTTTGGACAGCAAAATAAATGTACAAAAATCTCCTTATGAAAGCGTTTCATTGAACGTGCACATAGCAGCCGGTGCCATAACAACATTCATGAATTCATTATTTGCTATCTTAGACGTTGACTCTGGGGATTGATGGATATGTTACAGCTGAACTTAGTAATGGTAATACACTCAAGATTGTTTGGTTGAACATAAATATGACTCCAAGCTATTGGTTGAAAACGTATAAATTAATGATAAACGAAAAGTAAAACAAGTACATATGTTTAATGGTTTAATGAAGAAATTTTTCATCAACTTAATTTCTATTAATAATTAATAGCTGATAGAAGTTATATTCTTTGTAGTAATCATCTTCATAAAAAAATTTAAGGACTAAGGTCAAATTTAAAAATGAGTGCCTAAGTATAAAAAAGAGCTATTACAGTTAATTATATAAGAATATGTTCAGTCGGTATACTGATGTGGTAATTTCTTGTGTGAAAAGTGACGTCAGGTCTCCCACAGATTAATGATTATTATATGATAAACTATCTAACACAACTGTTAGATAAACATCTATCTAACCGTTCTTTTAGATTGCTGTTTACTGGCTTGAATAACACATGAGTTAATTAATAAGTTCAGTGCCGCACATAAGTTTTGAGACACGCAAAACGCAAACAATGTATTTTTGTAATTTATGTTATATTTTTTCAAGGCATCCTTCGTTATTCTTTATGCTTACCATCCCAATGGACCAGCTCTGGAAAGATTTATTCCAGTCTTTCTCCGACCGGTCAGAAATGGCTGATTCGTACCACTACTGCCACCGAGTGCTTAACCACTCGAAAAAACTTTGCTTTGCAATCTAACACAAACTTCAATATAAAATAATTGAGGCAGGGTTTTATAATATTAGATTTTTCAATAAACGCCTTTCTTCTGAGGGAAGTGTATAAGACGTGTTTTCGTGGTCCAATATGATTCCCCTGAGTCTGGTCTTTGGTTGCTTTGCACGGTTTTGAAAATTTTGGTAATGCCACTATTGTTCCATTTTAAGTTAACTGATTTACAACGTTCTAGTATTAATGTTGAGAGATGTCCCCCCTGAAATTTTTTTTCAAACAGAGTCAACAAAGCGATGACGCCGTCTAAAGCTCGCTGCGTTTTGTGTAATGATTCGACTCACGCGTCTTTAGCTGCGTCGTCGTTTCTTGCCTCTTTCGGCGTCGGCGCCCACAGCACCCCGTCCCGACTTAGCGACATCATATCAAAGTCGTTCGTTTATTATTATTTTTAAGTTTAAGGAGCGCACGAATTTTATTATGGTCTTTGTAATCATATACATATTAGGAACATCACTGTTCCCACTTTTACATATATTGCACGTTTTGTAATAATTTTGTTATACTTTCTACAAATTATAAACTAAATACTGTAAATTATCAAAATAATAATAAAACATATTTTCCTTTATACACCGCGTCACGAAAATCTTAGTCGTAGAGCCCGCTCCCCTCCCCCCCCCCCCCCCCGACTATTCTTAATTTAAGAAATATTTTTATGGAAAAAGTTTGAAAATAATAGCCCACTTTTTTTATTTAATTGGATACGTTTTTTTTTAAAGCTGTTAGTACCTTATAGACACGATGCCAGATTGAATTTACACTATAGCTGAAAATGACCTCGTACCAGCAGCGATCGAAAAGACAGTTTCAACAAAATTAAACTTAAGTTTTTTACTACCACAGAGCATTATTGTAAGTTAGAGATGGTATGTAGGCGGTTACGCTGTTTCGTTCAAGTAATATGTTATATACTTGAGACAAATAATAATATTTGTGTTAGGTTATAAAGCTTTAACTCTAAAATGCGACATCTAATCATAACAAAGATATAAGTGAAAAGGATGAACGACTTAACCACATTCTAAAATGATATAAATCGGTAACAAAATAATTTACGTGTGCGTAATATTTTTACTTTAATAATATATAATAATAATAATGTACACATAACAACAACGTCTAGGCTTATATTCGTTGTGTGAGTAATTATTTTTGGGACACATGTTACTGAACAAATACAGTCATATGGCACCTCTAACCTACTCGATTTTCTGTGGTTAGCATCACTAAGTTTAGCCATAACAGATAAAACTAGTATCGTATAAGTACGTTCGAAGTATTCACTAGTGTGAATCTTCTGTTCATCGAAAAATATTTCAATATGAACTGAATGAATTTTCGCAGAAATATTTTTCTTACTCCTAAAAAAAATGTTTTGTAACGTCGTGCGACGTTAGAAATAAAATTTAAAAAAAAAAAGTTTTTTTCTTATTTACCACGCGGCTAATGCAGCTTTATAATTTTCTTATATTTGTGAATTTTTATTGGTAAAGATATTAATTCCTTATGAACGATTTCTCTTATATCGAAATAAAATATCTTATGAGAGCGTATTATTAACATTTGGTTACACATTCATTTGAACATATTTATAGGTTTAAGTGCTATTTATGGCCCACCGAGTCTGGTTTTTATGTATAATAATAATACATGGGACTTCCCATACAGCGCGATCTAGCCCCAAAGTAAGCAAGTATTCTGCTTGTATTATGGGTTACTAGACAACTGATATACATACTTAAATATTCTTCATAATAAATACCTATGCAAATATTTTACACCTAGACACAGAACGAAATATACATGTTCATGCCGACAAATATTTGTCCCGGGCGGGAATCGAACCCGCAACCTTCAGTTCCGCGGTAAGGGTCTCTAACCACTCGGCCATTCGATCAGTCATGTATAGCTTTTACGCAGTCACATGAAGTTCACCGAATATAATTGGAATTGTATTTTTTGTTAGGGCAGAAGTTTTGGGTAGTTATTTATTTGATGTTAGTTATGGAATACACTTTGTATAATGTATTATTTATATTTACTTTCGATTATTTAGATTTAAATGTTATTATTTTTTATCATAGTAATATTCATTTATTTTCATGTTTAAGTATTCGTTTCTAGAACAGAAATATTTATCTATTATTTATTACCTTTTGGCTGTATAAATTTATAAATAGAGATTCGACAGCAAAAAACGTAATAATATAATAATAATAAACACACACAATCACAACAACGTCTAGGTCCCAAACTAAGCATTAGCTTGTATTTTGGGTACCAAGCGAAGACACCACACATATAACAACCAAGACCCGGTGACAGTATTAATATAAAGTCAATATTCATCATATAAATACTGAGCCGACCTGGGATTCGAACCCGTAAATAAAAATGTCATCTAACTGATCGATTATAATTCACGCACGTAGAGACGGTAGTACACGGTTGGTATGGCGCATCGGGCGTAAGTAAAATGACACACACAAACATAAAAAATTGCCATCGTGTAGCTCTGTCTAGACACAAATGTTCAGAAATTACTACTTTTTTACCAAAACTGCAAGATAAGACATTTAAAGAAACATAAAATTCATTTTATGTATGACAGTTACAAGTTGTGATCTCACACTGTCGAGACCAGAATAAAAATTCCTATAAATGTAATTAGACTTCCCGAAATGTTTGTAGAAGTGTTTTTGCCGAAATGTCTTTAACAAACACCAAATTAAGATTTTGGGGTATCACTGATTTAAAATTACTGTTTTAGTAGATACTCAGTTTCTACTCATTTCTATTTTAAACTACAGTCTTATTAGAAATATTTTAGCATATTGAATCAAAATTAGTTAAAGTGTTGATGAAATAAATTTGTTGAATTGGAGGTAACTTTGGTTTTAACTGTTTAATTCAAAAATGTTAACTTAGTTTATATCTACTTTAGTTGAAAAACCTTTAGTAATTATCTTTTATTAATAAATGTTTCCGAATTTAAAAGTAAGAAGAGAATTAATTATTAAATCAATTGTTTAATATTAATCATCATCATCATCATCAGCCCGTGTCTCTCCACTGCAAGTTACAGGCCTCTCCCAAGACTCCACACACGGTCCTCCGCCTTTCGCATCCAACTCCAATATTAATATTACTTTTAATTTAAAAGAGTATATTGCAGTAAACGTACGTGCATTATAATAGTTTGGTGTCAATTAAAAAAACACTTCAATATCTGCTGATATTAAAATATGACATCATTATATTTATATCAGAAAGTTCACAACGCATCACGAAAATTAAATTCAAACAAAAAAGAAACGGTCAAGCCCTAACTTCTAATATCCAAATTCAAATATAAAATTTTAATAACCCTGACGATATTTTAAAATTTTCCGAAACGGTAAAAAGTTCGTGTAAATATAAAAGTTTCGTCGAGAAACAAACCTCGTTAGAGCCGAAAACAAACCGAATTTTTCGTACAAAATTATAATTTTACATTGAATATTTTCTGGTGCTATAATAAATATTATTCTTGATAACATCATTTGGATTTATTAAAATTTATTGAGGTTAGTATCAGTTTGTTATCTGATAGAGATAAAACATTTTTAGGGTTCCGTAGCCAAATGGCAAAAAAGGAAGCCTTTTGGTTTTGCCATGTCCGTCCGTCTGTCTGTCTGCCTGTCTGTCTGCCTACGGTTTTTCTCGGATTCTATGGGCAAAATTTAGATGAAATTTGGAAAGTAGGTGTAATCTATGAACGGCTAAACTACGACGTGGTAAAATTAAGAATTTTTTTGTGATAGGTCGCCATACATGTAACTGAAGTATGAAAAAAAAATCATCGTATATTGACGCGAGAGGTACCAAACGATAGGCCTTAAAAATGATATCAAGGTTTCAAACAATTTTTTTTTTTGTTTAAGTCAACAGTTGTTGAGATATGCACTCCTAAAGTCCAAATTTTTATTAGAATCATGTGTCCCCCCACTACCAGGTAAACCGTTGTTTTTGGATATGTGATAAAAATTTATGACAGAAGTAAATATAACGTAGTTAAAAGGAAAACTATCACAACTAGACTGTATTATTTAACAAGTAATAGATTAACTTATAAAATGTATTTTTATAATTTTTTTTTTTAATCCATAGAGAATTACAGATAGCGTTTAGCCAATAAGTGAAATCTAGATGCATTATATCTTCGTGATGTTATTGTAAAAGTTTATTTAAAAAAAAAGTTTATAATGTTTTCATTGTATTACTAGGTACTATAAATTCACGCTTTCCTTTGCAGAGCTTATTCTCTTCACAATCGATACTAAAAGTCAAAGTTTCACTGTAATAAAATAAGTAATAAAAGTAGTCTCTAGCTATCAGTGCACTCATGTCATTACTTTTCGGATTAGCCAGAGAGGATCGATTGCCTTCTAAATAACTAACAAAATAAAAATGAAATATATTTATGCAATAATTCTTAAATTACATAATAATGACGATTAATGGTTAAGTTCGATTAACGTCACTCTCGTTTTTTTTATATTGTATGGTACGGAACCCTTCGTGTGCGAGTCCGATTTGCACTTGGCCGGTTTTATGAAATGATACCTTTCTATTTCCTCGTCAAAAAGTCTTTTATGTATAAACCTTTATGTCAAAATAAAAAGCGCTTTCCCGTGTGTTATACGCAAATACTAAACATTTGAATAAAACGAGAAGTTATAATTGAATAAATATTTCAACTTGAATTATTCCTTTGATATGCGATATCTATATATACGTAGCTTCATAAAAAAATACACATTATCAAGTGTTTCTTACATACCCCGTATTTATAAATTTCCTTCGCTCAATTTTTAAGCGCCGATAAGATAGGTGTGTGTTAAAGTGAGTTGTGGTGAACAAAGTGGAACGTGAACCCTGTACCTACACACCGTGAAGGAAAACTTCGAAAAACTAGCAATTTCGACGTACTGGTTGCTTGCTTATAACAGTTCATAAATAAACTGCACCGATATAAAATTAAAATATTTGTTGAATGATATGTTGACGTTGTTTTATTAAAAATATATAAAGAAAAATTTACGAAAACAAAGAAAACAAAAAAAACTGCCACAAAAAAAAGCCATTGTTGATCCCCGCTACGTAGCGGACTGAGATCATAAATATGGGGGGAAGCGGGGTTCTATGTAAATATTGTTCTTTAATAAATGGCACGCTCTTGCGCAAAACCCCTCTCAATTTAGCAACCCTCAAGTCGCATTCCACAAAAGGCACTTCCCGCCCCCTCCTGTGACACACTTTAGGATTGTCCTGAATATAAACCTATACCTAGATGATTCCTTAAGAACTACCAGTAGAACTATCATGTATTGACAGCACATTCATACCGTCCGGCCGTAACTCGAAGTCTAAAATACCAAGGATAATGGAGTTTATATGGTTATTTTGTCAGTGGGGTGCCAGTCCGCCTCGGTTGGCGGCGTTTCAATTTTCATAAGCGGCCGGGATTACCACCTTCTGTGTTAACCCAGCCCGACACCTACCTGCGCCGTACGTGTGCAGGTGTCGGTATAAAATAAAAAAAAATGAAAATCCATTTATTTGTCCCAAATCGTAGTCTGTACATCCGCCAGTCGTGACGAAAACACCACAACACACAGGAAAATATAGATAATCCAATAGAATACTATATGTTTTTTTTTTAAAGCAAACGCATTTGAATAATGCCCCATTTTCACTATCAACTTCAATTCTCGTAGCTGTTTCCGTATACCTTTCTTGAAGAGACCAACTAAATTGACTCATAACGAAAATCAATCTTATTATTATTAATAATCATTTATTTCAGCAAAAGTACACTAATTTATAGCACAATGCACTGCCAAACTACAAAGCAGTTTGTTGGCAGATATATTACTCTTGAATAACAATATCTCTTACAGACTAAACACGTACAAAAAAAATAATACATATATTTACATGAATTTAAACTACCCCTACGCATTACAACATTGAAGCTCTTTGACTTTCAATAAGTGTGTGCAAACAATTTATATCGAATAAAAATTTTTGGAATTTGAATTTGCTCAGAAACTATTCATAACGATTTTCTAATAAATATTTTCTTACAAGTTCCTTCCGAAATCAAGTTCACTAGTAAGGCAATAAATAAATTCATTGTTATAATCAAACACTGCTTGGGCACTAAGACACAAATTTAAACTTCATTTTTTAGCCGTTTTAAACCGGCTAGAAAATGAAGTTTAATTTTGAAACGTTCGAAACCGAGACTACGCTCACAAGTAAACAAAAATTTAAGTTACAAAAGCTATACTTCATCATTACCAGTAATGATAATAAATTATCAATAAAATAGAATTTATATCAAAATTATGGCTGAAGTTCTGTAGTAATGGGAGTTGTGAAAATGTTATTATCGTTATTTAGCTTTCTTTCACTTCACATAAACTTTCACAATTATCTCCTTGAGCTTATGAATAGTATCTTAAAAGTGTCATAATTTGTTACTAATTCGTCGCTACTCTTTAATTCTGGATATTCTTTTTGTATTTTCATTATTGTCTATATTAGGACTACTCACGTGCCACGTAGCTGTTAGGGCTGAGAATCAGGACATATAATTGGGACTTAGGAAGGCTGTAAGACTTTTAGTTACTTTTGGTGACAAAATATGAATAAAATAATAAAATTGCTAATTTTTTATCATATCTATTCGATCCACGTTATACACTATGCAGTACAGTTGATTTTATTTCGACACATTTTTTTTTTTATTTTGTTATTTATTATTGGTTTATTTATTAGTTATTTGGACGGTGGAAATAATAAAATATTGAAATATGGTACTACAAAGTTATCGTCTAAGCGTCAGAAATTGCGGGCTACTGACAATTGTGGCAGAGGTCGGCATGCTATTCCGCCGCGCTAGCTTATAGTATAAAGTACATGGTAACGAAATAACTTCTTCGATAAAAATATTTTGCGGTAAAAATTATACCTACCGTTTTCTTCTACCAAAATAGAGTCTTCAATCAGGTTGGGCTAGTCATGTTCTAAGTTTTTTTTAGAATGTCACGTCCTTATTTTATATTAGTTGTTGAGATTTTTTTTAGTGTGCAATTAATGGAAAATTTTGTTAACTTTCATTAAATTTATTTTATCTTCAATGTAACTTTCATTTGATCACATCTATTAAATAAATTACATTAACTTTTTCTATTAAATAAATCTATTGGACATATGTCAACATTCTCGGGAAGTCGACTGAAAATTAGCTATATCGTGCAACCACATTCTAACCTCGATAATTGGTGACTCAGGCTGGAGTCACCACTTATGAAGGTTAAAGCCACAAACTTTTTAAGAGCAATTACCTTCACGGTTTTAGAAACTACCACTAAGCAAGGGATATACGTATATCAGCGCATATACCGTATCGACCAAACGGTTGCGAAAATACAGCCAACTTGGCTAATAAACAAACTGCACAAGCAACACTCTCAACAGTAACGATTCTCTCAGCAGACCAACCACGACTAGGGTTCTTTATCAGCCCATTTTTTACCCCACTTCAGGGGCTTAAACCTTCACCAGGGAGAGGGTGCAGGGGTGGGGAAGTTGGATTTTAAATCCACGACAGCGTCTGGGACTGCTTAACGTGCTCTCCGAGGCACGGAGTCAGTGAAAGTTATGTACTTAAGTCAGAAAAACTCATTGGCACTTGCCCGGATTCGAAACATGGCCCAATGGCTTTATAAATTTGAGACAGGTTCGTTGCGCTTTGGGCTATTACGACACAACTACGACTAGGGCTCATGCAATTCAAACTCACCGACGAAATTACATTCAACCTTGCGGTGATGAAATTGCAGAAAAAGAAACTGGGGCAAGTAAAGACTTGAATAATTACCAACCGGCCATAGATAAGTATATTACCTATACTTAGAAAAGCCTTGTAACAATGTATGGAAATATGGAACCTTAATTATGTAAATTATTACAGTGTAGTTTCAGTTTCGCAATTTTCTTTCAGTACTTATTTAATATAAATATATTGATAATCAAAATTAATAAATTTGTGCTCGGCTTCTCCAAGTCTATCTCGACATTTGAAACATACATTCAAACCAATGAATTTTGAGGGAATTTGAAATGTTAGGTTGATAGATATTTTTCGGAAATACGTTTTCGGAAAAACACTAAGATTAATACATATTTGCAAATTAACTTCCAGTTTTGCGTGTAAGCATTGTTCAATAGAGTATTCTTTTGTCGTGGAGAAAAAGGATTGCCAACATACGATTGTTCATTCTAGGCGTTTTCAAAAAACGTTTAGGTACATCTGCTCTAGTTTTGGTACATCTACGTGATATTCCTAACGTATTTTGATTCTTATAGCATTCTGATTCTAGTAATAAAAAATAAACGATAGAAAACAATATTTTGTCAGAACCACAGTTATCGTATTTTAAAAACGGACCACACACTTGACGGATTTTTAGCGGAACGTGGAGCACCGAACACTCCAGCTCTTTGATTTATTTGTGCATATTTTCCATACGATTTTCCTTTAACCTCTCATAGTATTTCAGTACGGCCGGATACGCGCAGCCAGCTGCCACCGCTTTTTCCACCGGGTTACGTTTTTCATGAAGCATTGAGCAGTTTTATTAAGGTCTCATAACATATTCTACGTGTAAATATACTCTTGTATTATTCTTTGTGTATGTTGCCTGTGAAATGTGGATTCAGAGCTAGTATACGTTGAATGGTAAAATGATGTATTTATAAAAAAAAATGCTTTAGAGATTATTGTATGCTTTACTGGTTTGATTTCGAGTTTTTATACATATGAACCAAACAGTAAAAAATAAAAATTTAAATTGAAAAAAGTTTATTTTCACAGTAGATTAGCGATCTATAAATTATTAAAAAAACAGTAAAATACTTCAGCTATAAGTAGGTACGCTAACAGCAGAAAAGACTAATATCACACTTGACAGTAGAAATGCATCTATAGTCCTCACACTAGGCCTACTATGTATAGAATGGTGTAGTAAAATGTGAAATATGGATTTAAGCTATTAACCGAACGTGAATCAAAATTGCCGGTATGAAGGTGGCTGCGTGGGGGTCCGCGGACGGAAGTCGTTAGCTTCTTTGCTTGCAAACCGGAAACTCGTATTCGTGCACCAGATAACTAATGTCTTATATGATTTATACGGCATTCATACAAATTGGCTGCCATGCGGTGACTGACTATATTATATATTTATCTGATGCAAAGTGCATAAACAAATGGCTGTTAAGGTATCCTCACACTAGTAATTATTAATTTAAAGTCATAGCAATTTTCCAATGACTTCAACCTACAACCAACTAAGCAATAATCTTCACTTTTGATAGACTGTCGCGTCGCGTCGGCTGAGACCGTTTTTCTGACGTATTAGATCGTATGTATTATTATATGTGGCCGTCTTTCTGTCTATTTAGGAAGATTTAGCGAAATATGCCTATCCCGAAAGTGTCTTCTGGAGTGCAAAAAATTACTTCGAGTTTCTACTCGTAGTTATCACAGCCGCTATGGAACCAGTAAACATAATGTATACGTTATAACGATTTAGAGGAAGCTATGGTTTTAAGACGAAAAAAGGTTCAATTCCTTTTCGATTTCGAGTTTCGATTTGGGTAGTAAAAATCAAAACGCTATTAACAAATTAATTGTTTACAATGTTTTTTTTTTACTGGCAGAATTTTTTACATATCGTTACTTTCTAAACCTTCCTATACAAAGAGAAAGACAGGCATATTTTATGACAGGTGGATTTACAAATCTGCCGTTTTATGTATCTAATTAGGCGTGACACGACACATCAGAAAAACGGCTTCGACCGAGGGTCATTCATTCCATTAAATTAAGACTCGACACCACAAAAGGAAACTGTTCAGGCTAACAGGCGTGTGTATGTCTTGTCGCCAAGCTTTTCGGGTATATGTATTCGGTTTACAATTTAGTATGCAAATTACACCGCCACCGCGGCGAGTGCTGGGGGCGAATTAAAGGCTTTACGCTTATAAAATTTAGACCTCAAGCGTATTTCATTATGAAACAAAATAATTAGTTCCTCCGAGATCGTTTTGGACGGAGGATTAGAATTATATAGAATTTCGCGCTAAATTAACCCCAAGGTTTACATCAAAACGTTCGCTAATGTACAAAATTGCATGGGCTTTTACCGTTTTATAACGACGCGACGTATCGATAGCGAAACAATTAGGGAAGCGATTCGGTGTCCGTTTGTCTGTGTTTTGTAGGAATTTAAATTTAAGATTACCTACATAACGTAAAAAGCCGAAAGATTTTTAATACTAGTAACAAAATACTTTTAGTAACTCTTTGCCCTTGAAAACATTCAAAGATTTTAAAAAAGTAGTTTCTTTAAAATTAATTAAATAAAGATCAGTTAAACAAAGCCTTACATGACAAACTAGACCACTGAAGAAATATTTATTAAGTGATAGAAATAAATAGATGTAATCATAATATTGATTTCTATAGGAAACTTGTTTTTTTTTTCAAAACAAGGTAACTACTAAGTTGCGACATTACCATTTTTTAATATTAATTTTGAAGGAGTGAAAAGGGGTGTTAATATTTTTATAGGTAATACAAATATATAGTCCACGCGAGCGAAGTCGGGGGCGACCACTATTTGGGTTAAAGTCAATAACGCCATCAATGTCTAGACCATACAGACGTATACACTGTTCCAAATTTTTTAACTTTAGTTTCTAATGGTTTGAAAATGTGGGTCAAATTCGTATCGTCGTTTTATATTCTGAACCTCGTCTTAGTACGAGTAATTTTTATGCTAAATTTCAAATTTTGCCTAAGAATTACTCATACTTAACGTGATTAGTGTCGTGATAGCCCGAACGCAGCGAACCTGTAAGGCCCCACAAATCTATAAGGCCCCATGGGGCCATGGTTCGAATCCGGGCGTGTACCAATGAGTTTTTCTGACTTAAGTACATAACTATCACTGACTCCGTGCTTCAGAGGGCACGTTAAGCAATCGGTCCCGGACGCTGTCAATAGATGGCGGTCGTTACAGTCCCCAACCCGCAGTGGAGCAGCGTGGTGGATTTAAGCTCCAAGCCCCCATCCTCACCCTGGGGGAGGCCTTAGCCCCTGCAGTGGGGTAAAAATGGCCTGATGAAGATGATGAAGAACGTAATTATAACAAAAAGATTTTTTTAAATACAAACCCTATAACGGCCTGGCTATAACGACGTTAGCGGTGCAGCACATGGTTATAGCGGCATGACAAGCGGCTAAAACAAAATCTATAGAATTCGCATGAAGCGCGCCACGTCACATCACAGCCATGAGCATAAAAGTACGAATGGACTAGTAGCCCTCTTCTGTGCTTACCGTCTAACCACTCATACTCTAGCTAGCTGGTGTGTACCCGTTACGAGATAGCGAGTCTCAGTCCGAGTTCAGTCCGCGAGGTCCCCGCGCTTCGGCCTTTACCCCCAAAAAATTGCGTTTGACATTTTCGATGCTGTGAAAGGACATTTCAGACTCTATTGAAACCAAAAACTGCTGTCAAATTATTTACTCTATGGCCACGAGGTATCACGCTTGGCGACATGGCGTACCCATACTACAGTGTGGATATAGGCACAAATAAAAAAAAAACATTTTCGCATCCCCTATGGCCTTGTTCGCGTACCAAATCTCATATATGTAAAAATATGTCTTCAAAGTCAATTTACCAGGTTATCCGTGAAAACGATTGATAATGCACGTGATACCTAAATCATACACACATATTTTGACATAGTTTCCTTTATACGGTGCGTTAAATTACATTTACGTTTTGATTTCGCGTGTTAGTCTCCCATATAAAGCATCTAGTTCGGCACCATATAACATTATATTTTCAGACATCGGAAATGCATAAAACATAGTCCTACTCTTTTGTATGCGGTAAAAATTAATAAGGCGCGAGCGAATTGTGTTTCAGCATCGATCGTTACAGCGCCGCCCCGGCTGAAACTGAATTAACAATAAACGATCCATTCAAACTCACCTGTCACTGAAAGCTGGTGTTTGACTGTTTGAACCGTAGAGGTAGAAAGAGCAACGTTTCTGTTAAGCTCTAGCTTTTTTTTTATGATTTCAAGTTTTCATAATTCTGTCATCACGATCAAAGAAAATTAAACCTATTAATATGACAATTATTATGAAAATTATTTGCGTCAGTAATTTGAATTCGAATTCCTTGTAATGTAATGCACCGTTGAGGTTTTCTTTCATTATTTTAACTTAGCGACGAATTTAGTTGGCGTTGCATCATTGCGATTGGAAAATAGTACCTTGAGAGTAATATAAGAATATATTTACATTTTCATCCTTATCAGCCCATTATGCCGCACTTCAGGAGCTTAGGCCTACCCTCGGGATGAGGATGCTTGGATCTGGCAATGCTGCCCCAATGGGGGTTGGTGGATTTTAAATACTGATGATGGCAACCGGTGCCGATGGCGTAACGTGCTTTCCTAGGGCACAGTAATATACTTAAGTCAGAGAAAACTTATTGGTACATGCCTGTTTCTAAGATTCGAACCACGACCTTCTAAAGAAGACGCAGGTTCGCCATAACTCGACCAGTACGGCTCCACTGGCATGTTTGAGATAATTTAACTTCCTAAATTTTCCTGAACGGGTAAAAGACGAGCTCATTCAATGAAAAGAAGGATTTTCCACTCTGCCGTTTTGTGTCATTTGAAGCCAAACGATATATCAAAAAACTTGTAACAACAAAAAAAGTTCTACCTTAGCTATAAAAACTATCAAAAACAAGACAATGATAGCGAAATTGCAATACAGCTTCTATATGGACTTAATAATGCAGCCTCATTACATTATCTCAGTACGCATGGTACAAAGGCTGCATAATTTCGGCTCTTTTAGAAATGTACCATCGTAGAGCTCTTAAGTGTTTCTACAGCTGTGTGCTAATTGAACATTTATTTCGATTGTAAACCGACTGTGTGGAAATTTCGAGGAATTTTCCGTCGATTCTTTCCTGTATTCGGTGGAATAAAACTAATAAATTGTGTTGTGTTGTAAAAACATCTTGTGTTGTTTTCCTAAACATTTTAAAGCGAAATAAATCCACGATTTTAATTCTCGACATTCACTGTTACAGAATTTGCACGATTTTTGTGACTCTGACGACTACGTTATTTTTTATTTTGTTAGAAGTCCATTTCCTAGTGTTGACTCGCTTTTACGTACATTGTACTTCTAAATAAAAAGTGGGCTCGATATAATAGGAATATCATACTATCGACCTGTTAATGCCTCTGTGCAGGAGTTTAGGCCTCCCCACGGGACGCGGATGCTTAAAGCTCAACCCACCACGCTGCTACTGTGAGGGTTGATAGGATTTTAACGCCTACTATATGATAATAGCAACTGGGACCGACGAGGACAGCTTAAAACGTGCTCTTCGAGGCAAAGAGTCAGTGATACTTATATATTTAAGTCAGAAAGATTTAATCGGTACCCTGGTATTCGAACCGCGAACTTATAAATAAAAAGCGGGCTCGGCTATCACGATACTATAGGAATTGTTATGATTACTCCCTTGAAACCCCTTGAAGAATATATTAAAATAAACTGATTGTTTTTAACCTCTGTGTAATAACTGTTAAATGAGTGTTAAATTCAGGAATATCGTATAAAGTTGACGCAAAGTCAGAAGCTAGAATCGGTCGTATTCCTGCTCTATCTATGGGTTCGTAGCATACTTAAAGAGACCACTCCCCTTGTCCGAGCTAGTCTATTATACGCGTCGAATACAAAGGAGACCCAAGGTGTAAGTTAGTGATAAGTAATAATATTTACCCGACTACGGCGAAGACAAAAGAGAGAACAATATGTTTCGAAAAAATGTGATTGGGTATGTAAGGTAAACGGCCCCTATTTCGGCACCTTAAGGCTCTTAAGACTTTAGGATTTTTTTAAATATTTTACTAAACATGATATCAGTTTGAAAGATTTTGTATGATGTATACTGGTATATTTTGCCAATAATTTTATGCCTAAAATGTGTAGTTTCAATTGGATTTTTTTTTATATTAAAAGTTTTATTCAAAAGGACTTACTTTTGCCTTTTCGTAAGCTTATGAAGTACGAACTTCAACCTTACGTTGAGGTTGAAGCTCGTACTTCGCTGACTTTCGAGCATCGCATTGCTCTCAGTTTAATCGCCAAAATATTGGTGCTTGATTTCTTAGACAGTTTAAAGCATAGAGATTCTGTACTAATGTATAATTTAAATGAATAATTTTTAAATGGCTTATTTGTTGCGAAGGCAACAAAACTAACGAAATGACGTACTAGCACGAACTAAGGGCCATTTACCTTATATTAGAGTATATGAATGAATGACCAGAGAATAACAATTTACACATTTTAATCAATTTCACTAAATGAGGTGTCGATAGATTTGTATAGGCTAATGGGAGTGTGATGTAATACTTTATTATGAGTTTTATTTGTGTATTTAGGGTTTTCACTTTCCTAATTTTTATTTATTTTCTGTACAAATCAAAGAAGTAAATTAATAGAAAACCACCAGTCGTAATATAGCACTGGCGGTTATATTCTACATAATACATATAAATGAACAATATGAATCAAAGAAATATATGTGACCAGAGTACGCTTGTAGTAAGTAAGGCGCACATTAGGTAACGAGTACAAACATTTTTATGAGTTGCTATTTGCTGCACAAACCAATTAGCCACACAATTTACACAAGTCGTTATAGATTTCAAATTACTGGTCATTAAAACTTCTAATGGTTTGAAAATGTGGGTCAAATTCGTATCGTCGTTTTATATTCTGAACCTCGTCTTAGTACGAGTAATTTTTATGCTAAATTTCAAATTTTGCCTAAGAATTACTCATACTTAACGTGATTAGTGTCGTGATAGCCCGAACGCAGCGAACCTGTAAGGCCCCACAAATCTATAAGGCCCCATGGGGCCATGGTTCGAATCCGGGCGTGTACCAATGAGTTTTTCTGACTTAAGTACATAACTATCACTGACTCCGTGCTTCAGAGGGCACGTTAAGCAATCGGTCCCGGACGCTGTCAATAGATGGCGGTCGTTACAGTCCCCAACCCGCAGTGGAGCAGCGTGGTGGATTTAAGCTCCAAGCCCCCATCCTCACCCTGGGGGAGGCCTTAGCCCCTGCAGTGGGGTAAAAATGGCCTGATGAAGATGATGAAGAACGTAATTATAACAAAAAGATTTTTTTAAATACAAACCCTATAACGGCCTGGCTATAACGACGTTAGCGGTGCAGCACATGGTTATAGCGGCATGACAAGCGGCTAAAACAAAATCTATAGAATTCGCATGAAGCGCGCCACGTCACATCACAGCCATGAGCATAAAAGTACGAATGGACTAGTAGCCCTCTTCTGTGCTTACCGTCTAACCACTCATACTCTAGCTAGCTGGTGTGTACCCGTTACGAGATAGCGAGTCTCAGTCCGAGTTCAGTCCGCGAGGTCCCCGCGCTTCGGCCTTTACCCCCAAAAAATTGCGTTTGACATTTTCGATGCTGTGAAAGGACATTTCAGACTCTATTGAAACCAAAAACTGCTGTCAAATTATTTACTCTATGGCCACGAGGTATCACGCTTGGCGACATGGCGTACCCATACTACAGTGTGGATATAGGCACAAATAAAAAAAAACATTTTCGCATCCCCTATGGCCTTGTTCGCGTACCAAATCTCATATATGTAAAAATATGTCTTCAAAGTCAATTTACCAGGTTATCCGTGAAAACGATTGATAATGCACGTGATACCTAAATCATACACACATATTTTGACATAGTTTCCTTTATACGGTGCGTTAAATTACATTTACGTTTTGATTTCGCGTGTTAGTCTCCCATATAAAGCATCTAGTTCGGCACCATATAACATTATATTTTCAGACATCGGAAATGCATAAAACATAGTCCTACTCTTTTGTATGCGGTAAAAATTAATAAGGCGCGAGCGAATTGTGTTTCAGCATCGATCGTTACAGCGCCGCCCCGGCTGAAACTGAATTAACAATAAACGATCCATTCAAACTCACCTGTCACTGAAAGCTGGTGTTTGACTGTTTGAACCGTAGAGGTAGAAAGAGCAACGTTTCTGTTAAGCTCTAGCTTTTTTTTTATGATTTCAAGTTTTCATAATTCTGTCATCACGATCAAAGAAAATTAAACCTATTAATATGACAATTATTATGAAAATTATTTGCGTCAGTAATTTGAATTCGAATTCCTTGTAATGTAATGCACCGTTGAGGTTTTCTTTCATTATTTTAACTTAGCGACGAATTTAGTTGGCGTTGCATCATTGCGATTGGAAAATAGTACCTTGAGAGTAATATAAGAATATATTTACATTTTCATCCTTATCAGCCCATTATGCCGCACTTCAGGAGCTTAGGCCTACCCTCGGGATGAGGATGCTTGGATCTGGCAATGCTGCCCCAATGGGGGTTGGTGGATTTTAAATACTGATGATGGCAACCGGTGCCGATGGCGTAACGTGCTTTCCTAGGGCACAGTAATATACTTAAGTCAGAGAAAACTTATTGGTACATGCCTGTTTCTAAGATTCGAACCACGACCTTCTAAAGAAGACGCAGGTTCGCCATAACTCGACCAGTACGGCTCCACTGGCATGTTTGAGATAATTTAACTTCCTAAATTTTCCTGAACGGGTAAAAGACGAGCTCATTCAATGAAAAGAAGGATTTTCCACTCTGCCGTTTTGTGTCATTTGAAGCCAAACGATATATCAAAAAACTTGTAACAACAAAAAAAGTTCTACCTTAGCTATAAAAACTATCAAAAACAAGACAATGATAGCGAAATTGCAATACAGCTTCTATATGGACTTAATAATGCAGCCTCATTACATTATCTCAGTACGCATGGTACAAAGGCTGCATAATTTCGGCTCTTTTAGAAATGTACCATCGTAGAGCTCTTAAGTGTTTCTACAGCTGTGTGCTAATTGAACATTTATTTCGATTGTAAACCGACTGTGTGGAAATTTCGAGGAATTTTCCGTCGATTCTTTCCTGTATTCGGTGGAATAAAACTAATAAATTGTGTTGTGTTGTAAAAACATCTTGTGTTGTTTTCCTAAACATTTTAAAGCGAAATAAATCCACGATTTTAATTCTCGACATTCACTGTTACAGAATTTGCACGATTTTTGTGACTCTGACGACTACGTTATTTTTTATTTTGTTAGAAGTCCATTTCCTAGTGTTGACTCGCTTTTACGTACATTGTACTTCTAAATAAAAAGTGGGCTCGATATAATAGGAATATCATACTATCGACCTGTTAATGCCTCTGTGCAGGAGTTTAGGCCTCCCCACGGGACGCGGATGCTTAAAGCTCAACCCACCACGCTGCTACTGTGAGGGTTGATAGGATTTTAACGCCTACTATATGATAATAGCAACTGGGACCGACGAGGACAGCTTAAAACGTGCTCTTCGAGGCAAAGAGTCAGTGATACTTATATATTTAAGTCAGAAAGATTTAATCGGTACCCTGGTATTCGAACCGCGAACTTATAAATAAAAAGCGGGCTCGGCTATCACGATACTATAGGAATTGTTATGATTACTCCCTTGAAACCCCTTGAAGAATATATTAAAATAAACTGATTGTTTTTAACCTCTGTGTAATAACTGTTAAATGAGTGTTAAATTCAGGAATATCGTATAAAGTTGACGCAAAGTCAGAAGCTAGAATCGGTCGTATTCCTGCTCTATCTATGGGTTCGTAGCATACTTAAAGAGACCACTCCCCTTGTCCGAGCTAGTCTATTATACGCGTCGAATACAAAGGAGACCCAAGGTGTAAGTTAGTGATAAGTAATAATATTTACCCGACTACGGCGAAGACAAAAGAGAGAACAATATGTTTCGAAAAAATGTGATTGGGTATGTAAGGTAAACGGCCCCTATTTCGGCACCTTAAGGCTCTTAAGACTTTAGGATTTTTTTAAATATTTTACTAAACATGATATCAGTTTGAAAGATTTTGTATGATGTATACTGGTATATTTTGCCAATAATTTTATGCCTAAAATGTGTAGTTTCAATTGGATTTTTTTTTATATTAAAAGTTTTATTCAAAAGGACTTACTTTTGCCTTTTCGTAAGCTTATGAAGTACGAACTTCAACCTTACGTTGAGGTTGAAGCTCGTACTTCGCTGACTTTCGAGCATCGCATTGCTCTCAGTTTAATCGCCAAAATATTGGTGCTTGATTTCTTAGACAGTTTAAAGCATAGAGATTCTGTACTAATGTATAATTTAAATGAATAATTTTTAAATGGCTTATTTGTTGCGAAGGCAACAAAACTAACGAAATGACGTACTAGCACGAACTAAGGGCCATTTACCTTATATTAGAGTATATGAATGAATGACCAGAGAATAACAATTTACACATTTTAATCAATTTCACTAAATGAGGTGTCGATAGATTTGTATAGGCTAATGGGAGTGTGATGTAATACTTTATTATGAGTTTTATTTGTGTATTTAGGGTTTTCACTTTCCTAATTTTTATTTATTTTCTGTACAAATCAAAGAAGTAAATTAATAGAAAACCACCAGTCGTAATATAGCACTGGCGGTTATATTCTACATAATACATATAAATGAACAATATGAATCAAAGAAATATATGTGACCAGAGTACGCTTGTAGTAAGTAAGGCGCACATTAGGTAACGAGTACAAACATTTTTATGAGTTGCTATTTGCTGCACAAACCAATTAGCCACACAATTTACACAAGTCGTTATAGATTTCAAATTACTGGTCATTAAAACTGTGCATCAAAATTTTCGCCAGAACAGTTGCACTGCGCACTGAAATCGAAATCGTTCGACAAGCCATTTTTATATTCTAGCAGCCTGTGGGTCAATTATACTCAGAGGGCTTACAATGCTCTCCGAGTACAGTATAATATTGTCTTCAGGGCGCTGTTGTCTGCCCCGATTCTGTAGCGTCTCACTAATGTTTGCGCAGGGGAACACCGACGACTTCTATGTCGTAAGGCGGAAGCGGGTAGCCTCCTTGCTGGGTAGATTGCGGGCCGGCCGCGGCAGCGCCCTGTCGGTCATTGCAGACAGAATTGACAACCCCACTTTAAAGCATTTGGTGGGGCTGTTAATTAAATAACTATATAAATTATTGATTAATTTTAAGTAAATTTGATACTAACATTAGAGTAAGCCTTCTACTAACACATGATGGACTATGTTGTCTGAATTAATAAAATTTAATTTCATAACTCAAGAATTACTTCAAGAGAGTAAATTCAAGATAAAGCGAACGAAGAAATTTAAAATCGGGGTATGCCAATGGATTTCTCGTACGGATCGCCTACGACTGAGCTTTTTTGCCCTCAACAGGCACTTCGCCTAGTTGAATATATATCCTCCGGCTTTAGAAAGCAAAATAAGACAGTAGCAGTCTTTTTCGATGTGGCCAAAGCTTTCGACAAAGTTTGGCACGCGGGACTAGTTTATAAACTCCACAAACTTGAAGTCCCCGACTGTTTAGTCTTTATCATCCAAGACTATCTCACTGACCGACATTTCGTCTACAAACACGAGAAGTCCATATCAGCCCGCAAAATTTTAAAAGCTGGAGTCCCGCAAGGCTCTACGCTAAGCCCGCTATTGTACTCAGCGTATACAAACGACATCCCGTTGCCGCATAACGGCGTCCAACTAGCACTGTTCGCCGACGACACAGTGCTTTATCTGCGCGCGCGACACAACAAATATATTGCGAGTCCTCTTCAGTCCTCTATCGACGAACTTACGCGGTGGTTTCGTCTATGGAGGATTGAAATTAATCCGGAAAAATCCGCGGCTGTCTGTTTTCACCGTTCCAAAGTGAAAACTCGCTTCGTAGCCCCACTCAACATTGACACATTACAAATGTCCGGCTCCAACATTCCGTGGCAACACACCTACAAATATTTAGGTATCACGCTTGACAAGCATCTCCATTTCCGCGATCATGTCAAGCGTGTTTGTAAAACAGCTAAATTTTACTTAGCTCGTTTGTCCGGTATGATAGGTAGCCGCAGTAAGCTATCGATGCGCAACAAGCGCACTCTATACGTAATGGCCATAAGGCCGGTCATGACTTACGCATGCCCGGTCTTTGCATACGCCAAGCAGTCGATACTTAAGCCACTACAAACCATACAGAATAAATTTTGCAGAAAAGCCATAGACGCCCCATGGTATGTTCAAAATAGCCTGCTTCACAGCGATTTCGACTTGCCATCAATCTCCAAGTACATGAAGGACGCAACCGAGCGCTTCTTCGCCGCCGCGGTCATGCACCCCAATCCCCTACTTTCGGAAGCGGCCTCTTACGAGCCCCCGCCTACCAATCACTTTACCAGACGCCCACGGAATGCTTTAACAGATCCGCCTGATGACTTCACCTCCGAGGTCGAGAGTCTCAAAGCACTAGGCAGATCAGACCCTCAGTCTGATGTAGGCGAACAGTACCCACCAGAAGTCACCTAGTAAACGTAACAAATCTGTTCGAATGGCGTCTGAGCCTTTGTTTACTCACAGTCGGGCCGTCCAGCTCGTACTGCCCTCCCAAACCGAGGGATCGACACGTGTCGGCCCTCATCTCTACTCACTCATACGCCGCACGTGGCGGCACCCTTAAGGCACCGCCCGTCAATGGCACCAACGCACCGAAGCATCCTCAATGCGCCCGGTCGTCGTTCAGTTCAAATCCTATAACACTCAACGGAGTATAGGTTGAGGAGTCGTTTAGCCGGTCGGGCTACACCTTCTGTGTAGAAGTCCCAACCCGGCACTACCTGCGCGGAAGGTCGGGCGCGTAGGTGTCTGTAAGTAGATTCGGCCCTCACTAAATAAAAAAAAAAAAAAAAAGACTGAGCATTTGCACAATCTATTTTAGTCACCAGCCGCTTAAGGCCGTTCGCCGCACAGCCAAAAGTCAATTCACCTAGCCGAATTGTCATTAAAACAGTCTATAATCGGCTACAGTAACTCGAGTGACAACCGGGTAAGGGTTTGTGCTTATAATGTCACTCATCAATTTTTATGACATATTTGAATTTCTAAATGTAGTTTTACAGTTCACGTCAACAAGCATTCATATCTATTTCATGAACTGAAATTGTTTTTATGCATTAGAGAAATTAGGTAAAATGTGTAAATTCTGTTACGAGGACCATTGGAAATTTTTGTGTATATCTAATTAACACTCAATAAAAAGCAGTTATTCTTATGAATAGGCCTGTAGGCTTGGAATATGCCATCTTTTTTATGTAACTTATGTATTTAACGAACTTCCAGTTTCCTTAGCAGTATTTTATAAAACTATCGAAATAAGATCTAATTCTCTGACAACACCCATAAGCTAGATATTTGCTTAAATTTTTTGGAAATATTTGTAAAAACTACTGGAATTTAATTTAAAATTAAAACACAATCTTAAAGTTAGTGAGAAATATAAGCAACTATAATTATTTTACAAGTTACGGTTGCGAAACACTTTATCGTTTACAAAAAACGATTTAAACGACATTTATGGCCTGCTCTACTAAAATGTATACTTCTTAGCTTGGTGGGATGTGTCTTTTTGAGAGGTATTTAATTTTATCACATGCCGAATTACAACCAAGCAATTAGCCGCCGTAGCGACCTGCCGGCATAATCAAATTACGTGAACATATTAATTTCATACTTGACGAAGTGTTAACGCTTTGATAACATCTCTGAATAAATTTATGCATACGTTTCATATGACACGAGATGTTTTATTCATTAAGTGAACAGCAAAGTTTGATTTACTTATTATTTTTATTATTTATTATTTATTTATTTTTATATTAATATTTATTAGTTTGTTTTTTTTTTGTAACAGATAAAATATGATGCCAGTTTCAAGCCCGAGAATTGCAACGATGGCTTTCGTGTTCAAAATTGATTCCCACATAATTGCCCTGCTTATAAACAGTTAAAAACGTACTTAAATTGGTTTTGATTTGTATATTTTCGGAAAAGCACTATAACTTATTATTTACAAAAAAAAAAACAATGAACTATTATTCATGCTTATGTTATTTTTTTAACACAGTCAATAATTTCATTTTACATTTTAAAATTAAGTCACAGTCAGCTTAAGCTAACTAAATAGTTTTAGTAATAACTAAATAACTAAACTAACTAAACGGTTATTAATAACTAAACATTTTCGTTTATATTACATATTAGTAAACAAGTATTATGCTTGTATTATGGGGTACTAGACAACTGGTATACATTCTAATGTGCACATATATAAATACTGTTTACACCCAGACACGAGACAAACAGACATGTTCATGCACATAAATACTTGACCCGGGGGGGAATCAAACCCGCGACCCTCGGCTTCACAGTTAGGTTCTCTAACCATTCGACCGATAGATCAGTCAGTTTTATATGTTCAATGAATTGATCATTTGACCATAATGTTTATTCATTCGTTTTTATTCCTAGTCAAATAATTGTCGTCCTCGCGAGAATTGATGTAGTTAAAAATGAAAAACTAACATCACGTGACGAAAATTTTTCATCAACAAACGCAATTAATTCTTTTAAATTACCGCCGACAATTTATTGTGCCCAAAAATGAATCGTCCAATTTTTAATGCAGACTCTGAGCCTCAGGAGACAACGACCTCATTTCGTTTTTGGTTTGTAAAGATAAAAATATGTCACGTTTTTATAAAATAGCGAGCAGTATGCTAATTAAATTTTTCGTTGTTATGAAAATATTTAAATTTTTTTATTACAAGATAATTTATTTTGTTGGGTCCCATTTTATGCCTTTCCTAGATTGTTATTTCAGATTGTGAAAAATAGTTACTATGTCAAAAATAACTTTGTTCCTAGAATAACAATTTATTGTATTTACGTTTGTAAAATATAATTTGAAAAAAAAACCTTATTCATGTTGAATTATATCTCTTATGATTTCTTATAGGTCATTTGTAAAATAACTACAGTTTTAAAACGATAACATGAGTATTTTATTGTTAGGCTAAGTAAATATCAACCCACCCTAGTATATTTACAGTACCTACAGTTTTTGTCATTGGAAATGACTTTCATTTCGTTGGAGTATAGGGGGTAATTAGGGAGTTTTGTGAGACAGGCAGATTGCACGAAGAGTTTTCAAGATATTGGGATGAACGCAGTGTCAAAAGACGTAGCTCGGCGAGCTCTACAAGATGGCGAAAGACAATTTGTAAAAAGTTTAAATATAAAAAAATTATCGGCAAAAAACGAAAAAAATCGCAATTTTTTTCCCGATTTTCATTTTAGGAGCCCGATATCTCGAGAACTAGGTCCGAATAAGAAAAAAATATAAAAATCGCTCGTGGTAATTAGACGGGGGATCGACTGAGACTAAAATTGTTAGATTGGAATTAGTGGTTAAGGGTGCCCTTATTTGGAAGTCGGATATGCGTCTGTGTTACATTTCGTACAAATTCGGTTTGTTCGATCAAAATGTCGTATAGAATGTTATATTTCGAAGTTTTAAGCTTATTTAAATACAGTTGTGTTATTTTTTTTGCGGAAAAAAATTATTTCGAAAAATATTATCCAAAATATGTGTATTTCCTTTATCCCGTTAGGTTCATTTCCAATGTCGTAAGAAGTTCGTGCGAAAGCAGGAGATCCGTTGATTTTTTTTTTGTATTTTGTTTTTACTCGAGTAAATGATGTATTCATTATTTTTCATTTGTTTTATAATTATCATTGTCGTTATCATTTTTTATTATTATTTCTTCCTATTTTTTTTTCTTTTATTATCGCTTTTATTGTGTAGCCGTGTTTTTCATATGGACAAACGTAATATATCCACCACAGGACAGGCTTTGCATTAGTGTGGGGGTCAGTCTCAATGTAATTTGTATTGAATTCTTTGCCAAATAAACGATTTTATACTATTTGACATAAAAATATCTTTTAAGTAGGCAGCTCTATCATATTTCTATGCATTTTCCTAATAAGAGTTTTATCTCATCAATTTTTATGTAACTTTCTGACCTTGAACATTTATTTGTCTAGCTAAGACTCGCTCATGAAGCGATGAGGTGATTGCATTTGTGCTGGAGACGTGACCATATAAAGTGTTTATACTGTGCACCGATAGCGCAAATTCCCAATCGTATGCAATGCAATGCATTCTTACTGAACGTCTTATTTCACGTACAATTCGACTGAGGCGAGACGCTACGACGCCAACGCAGAAAACAACTAGTTTTTACATATCAGTTCAACTACTTAGATAAACATTCAAAGAGAATAAATAAGCGTATTTTAATTTAAAACACGACAACATTGTAAAATTTGAAAACCCGACTGCATAAAAAAAAAAGTGTAAAGACATGTTCAATGTCATTTCAAGAATGTGAATGAAATACACTATCATATAAATATGACTTGAATGTTATAAGGTATTGTATACGGAGACGAACCAATTAGGCGGATACTTTTGGTTGTGGTTTTTAGAATCAGTAAACCCTTCAAAAACGCATTAACTTTAAAAATCCTTTACTTTGCTTTTGTGTAATCAATATTAGACTTTTGCAGTGTTGTGTGGAGCCCCTATTATCATTTTCATATAAACAGAATTGAGAAAATTGAAAAGAAATTTGTATATTATCTAAATCATCGCAGTTATCGCACTGACGCCACGTATGAACGCCTTAATTCCGTAATAACAAAATCAATTCCGCACAATTACTAACAAAAATATCTTTTGTGGTTCCTTTACGAGCGTATGCGCGTGTGCGCTCCTCACATACTAAAGATTTATTTGCGTCGCCTCGTTTACGGAAAAATTACACCCCAAATAGTTTTTTATACCGTTCACTAAAAATGTGTAATGATTTTACTCATATCAAACCCTTTGTTAGTACTTTAGAAACTTTCGAAAAATGTGTGTTTACTAAATTAAGCAATTTATGAATTTTTTCAATAGTACTGTATATCTACAATTGTTTTTCTACATTAAATTATTAGTTTATTTATATTAGTTCTATACATATGTTAAATTTATAAGTTAGATAATTTTTTATTAGTACCTATGAATTGTGTGAACTTTTGTTTAATTTTATTTTCCGGTGTAGCTCTTATCAAATTTTTATATAAGAAAAATGAAAACTTTTAAAAAAACTTTTATGTTATACATTATAATTGACTGTTGACTGCACAAATGACTTTTTGTGCCAAAATAAATAAAAATAAAAATATTTCACTTTTTGTACCAAATATATGATGAAAAAATGTAATTTTTTGGCTGGAAAAAAAATATCGTTTTATTTTTTTGGTTCGAAACGCTACATTATTATATTATTAGGTATATTTTTTTTATATTATTAACAATATTTATTAGATACAAATCCATATAATAAGTGCATTACAACAGTTGACACTTTTTCTAGTTCGCGCTATTAATGATTTAACGTCGTTCAGTCTTAGGAATGTGAGGTCTTGCTAGCGTTGTACCACGTCATACCGAAACATCGCTAACAATATATACTTAATATCTTAGAAACTTAACGTTAAATGTGGATTCAAATATTAAAAATAACGTATACACGACAACAACGTCTAGGCCCCAAGCGCTAGCTTGTGTTTTGGGTACCAAGCGAAGACATCACATACATATAACAACCAAGACCCGGTACAAGTATCGATATTCATCATATAAATACTGACCCGACCTGGGATTCGAACCAGGGACCTCCAGCTTAATAGGCAGGGTCGCTACACACTAGGCTAAGCGGTCGTCGAATACAACAGTATTGCTGATCGATCGGACGACGTGTCGTGACGTACTTCTTGATATTACTTATCTCGAATAAAAGTGAGTTAAGTGATAGCTAATACCACACAGCGAAATGTTCTTTTTATTTATGGAATATACAATAAAATAAATGAAAACCTGAATTTGGTATAATGTTGTAAACACCAAAAAAATAATACGTGAAAGTTTCAACGAGTCTACGAATTACCGTTCACCCACGGTAATCATTCAAAGCGCCGGTGCTCGCACTCTTGCTAAAATAATTATCAAATCGTTTAAGACTTCACGAGTAAATTATTCATATGTTCGTTTGATTCATATTCATAAGATATACTTGTACAGTAATTTCTCGAGTTATTACGTTTTATTCAAGTCTGAAGGGAGCGTATTCCTATTTTGTAAAATATTTAACCTAATCATAATTTATAGTCATTGTACATGTTCAATTAATTTATTTTAGAATAAGTGAGTTCTATTCCAGAGTGCATTAAAATATGTTTTTTTTTTCTGTAATTCTAATGACAACTAATCACAAACTGTGACCTGTAACTGAATGATTATTATAGGTTGACCGAAACCGCTGTACCGCGCCATATGCATACAAAAAATCGAGTATACATAATCCACGATTGATGTTCGGGACAAACCAAAGGACAAACGGAGCACATAACTATTTTTGCTGTCGTCGCTCCAAAACATCTCAAAATCAGAACGTGCCGAAAAACCTGGTACAGTTCTCGAGCGGCCATTAAATATTAAAAAAAATCATAATAACATCATGGCTAGATTCGTAAACATAAGTATGTCTGTGTCTCTTGTTTTATATGAAGAAACATTTCTCGTTTATGTATAGTTTGACCGAAACCGCTGTACCGCGCCTTAGGTATGTGCGCGGCGCGGAGGGAGGTAGATTTGCTCTGTCAGTCCGTCGTCAAACGCTTAGGAGCTATACAGTATACAATGAGATATACAGTATTATTGAAAAGATTCATAATTTGTTTAATTTAGTAAACACAATTTTTTTGAAAATGTCTAAAGTAGTAACAAAGGGATCGATATGAGAAAAATCATCATTATACATTTTTAGTGAACGGTATAAAAAGTTTTTTGGGGTATAATTTTTCCGTAAACGAGGCGGCGCAAATAAATCTTTAGTGTGTGAAGAGTGCACACGCGCATATGCACGTAAAGGAACCACAAAAGATATTTTTGACAGACAGGCAGATCTGCTCTGTCAGTCCGTCGTCAAACGCTCAGGAGCTGTCTTCCCTCCTCGCCGCGCACATACCTAAGGCGCGGTACAGCGGTTTCGGTCAAACTATAAATAAACGAGAAACGTTTCTTCATATAAAACAAGAAAACAAACATACTTATGTTTACGAATGTAGCAAAGATATTATTATGATTTTTTTTTTAATATTTAATAGCCGCTCGAGAACTGTACCAGGTTTTTCGGCGCGTTCTAATTTTGAGATGTCTTGGAGCGACAGCAAAAATATTTATGTGCTCCGTTTGTCCTTTGGTTTGTCCCGAACATCAATCGTGGATTATGCATAGGTACTCGATCTTGTGTTGTTTGCCTACTCCAAAACACAACAGCATGCCATGATTGTGTTAATTTAGAATTGACGGTCGTATATATTTTTAAAATTGATGTAAATCTAGGAAATAATCAGAGCCATCCATGAAAAACGAGCACCCTCTTGCGGTGGTACTATGATGAAGGCCTTCAATTTTAAAGCACCTCACCAAAGCAAATATCGAGAACTTATTCATACAAGAGAGCAATTAATCTATTTTATTTCCCTATCAGAGCAAGTATCTAGCTAGTGTGGAGATGAGAAATACGGAAAAAGCTCCCCTTTATTCACAAAACATCAATTATACTAATACAAAACAAATGGCATAAAAACTATATTACGCCAATCACTCGCATGTACATTTTAACTCGATTTTTCTCTATCGTGTCTTGGTTCATACGGTGCGCGTGTGGCTCAGAATCTTGCTGTAGGGAACCGCCACTCTAGTCGTCATCTCGGTAATATTTTTGAGATCATTTTCTTGCGATGGAGAGAATAAACGACTCACAATAAATGGAGTCGAGTCGAGTCGTGATAGCCCAAAGCGCAACGAATCTGTCTCAAATTTATAAGGCCAGGGCCATGGTTCGAAACCGGGCGTGTACCGATGAGTTTTTCTGACTTAAGTACATAACTATCACTGACTCCGTGCGTTGGAGAGCACGTTAAGCAGTCGGTCCCGGACGCTGTCAATAGATGGCGGTCGTTGCAATCTCCTACCCGCAGTGGAGCAGCGTGGTGGATTCAAGCTCCAAGCCACCCTCACACCGGGGGAGGCCTAAGCCCCTGCCGTGGGGTATGATCAAAATGGGCTGATGAAGTGAAGTAAATAATGGACGACCGCTTTGCCTAGTGGTAATAGCCTGCCTAAAAAGCTGGAGGTCCCGGGTTCGAATCCCAGGTCGGGTCAATATTCATATGATGAATATTGATACTGGTACCGGGTCTTGGTTGTTATATGTATGTGTTGTCTTCGCTTGGTACTTAAAACACAATCTAATGCTTAGTTTGAGACCTAGACGTTGTTATGACGTATACGTTATTATTATTAAAACAAAAGACAATTAAACGAGTATTATGTAGCTGAGTGGTTTTGTAAAGAAACCTTTTTTAAATAATAAATAGAAAATTGTAGTAACGTAGCTAACACTATATCTATTAACAAACTGCTTGAATAAATATTCATACGTTAATACATATATCGGTATCAGTATCGTAAACTTTGCTTTATTTTTCATTCATGGGATTTAAGGAGAAACTTGACTTACCTAAGAAAAGAAGATTTCATTTAACTAAACTTCGCGCTTTTATAATGAGACGAAGAGCTGCACTCCAGTTTGAATTTATTAGTAGGCGGGCGCTGCGCCTCGAACGGGTTTCTTGGTGCTTGAAAATTTTTACGAGTTCTTTGCCGCAAAGTATGTAAATGGTACAAAAGTTAAACAACAGTTTGGCTTATAGTGACCGTAAATTGTTCTACTTAAATTCAAATAGTTTAAATACAGTGTACGAAAATTTGAAACTATTCGCAACTACATGATTTCTTTTAAATAGTGTTTACTACTTTTAAAAATATATAGACTCAACAAATCATGTAAAATCGAAGATATAAGGGCGACGTTAAAATCTATCATATGATTTTTATGCAGAATTGTTCTTTAGAAACACAGAATTAATCCTTAGATTTTTCCACTCTTGCGCTCCTGAGGTGCCGGTGTCCTCTCCTCCGCCCCCTCTCAAATTGCCCTTTTTTGCGTTATTATCTATTCCGCTCAAAAAAATCGATTAAACCTTATACAATTACTTATCGAACGGTGAGTTTCATACTAATTATGTACGTAAAGTATTTATTTACAAAGCAATGCTGAATCAGAAACGTTTTGAGGCGTTTTATTAATACACTATTTTATTAATTACGCATTCAGCATGTCAAGGGTTGTGTATATTTTCTATGAAATACCGTTGACATCTTTTTGATCTCCATGACATGAAGATAGGCTGGCTGAATTTGTATCCAAATTATTTTGTCAAGCAATAACGGAGAGCAATAAAAAATTGTGACAAATGTGTTTCAGTGACATCTACAATGACATGTTCTGCTCAACTTTTTATGCAGGCATACGAATTATATCTACAGTCCATCGTGTGACGTCATTAGTAATTTTATTAAATGTTAAATTTGCACAGTATTTGTTGAATAGATAAATTCAATATTGAAATTAGTTTTTAAAATAGTGAATAGTAAGGCAAAGAATATTTTGAAAAACACTGATTAGTTTGTTAATTTGAGACATTTTTTCCATTCCATCAGCCCTTTTTATACCCCACTGCAGGGGCTTAAATCCACCACGCTGCTCCAATGCAGGCTGGTGGATTGTAACGACCGTCATCTATTGACAGCAATTGGGACCGACTGTATAACGTGCTGTTCGAGACATGCTCCGAATTTTGGCAATGCTTGCCAAAAACATTTAGCAATTCAAACCATTACTAATTATTAGATTTCTTGAAAAAAATTTGGGTAATATTAATAAAACTTTGTGGGTAAACATTATTCTTCGTATTTTCGTCTAAAAACCGAGATTAAAACTTCAAAAATTGTTAATTATTACATCTGAGAGGACTAATTCATGTTCCCCATATTTCTAAGTGCTTTTGTACCTATATACACAAAATCATAATTTAAGTACAAACGCCGAAAACATAAAATAGACCAAATAACAAAAAGAATAAATAATATTTAAACCAATTCTTATTTTTGTTTGTTAACATTCTAGGTACCTATCCATTTTACAGAAACCTTTTGGAACTGTATCTCGTCCGTTAAAAGTGATTGAATACTACCAAAAGAAATGTCACGTAATAAAGTTCATTAAATGGTCTGATGCAAGAGGAAACATGATGGATGGTATTAAGTAATTCCCCATAGATTTCCATTCTCCGCACGAAAATCTACAGAGCAACCCGTAAGGCAAAAAAATCGCACTACAAAGGGAAATTTATCACTAAAAATAGCTGCTAATCGTAACAACTTTATCACACTCCAAGAATCAGATTTTTTGAGATATATTATACGAGAATATTTTAGTGATAATATTCTGATCCTATCAGCTGGTCACTTGTTATAATCTGACAACTGACTAATAATAATAATAATAATAATAATGTATACATCACAACAACGTCTAGGCCCCAAACTAAGCATCAGCTTGTGTTTTGGGTACCAAGCGAAGACACCACATACATATAACAACCAAGACCCGGTACCAGTGTCAATATTCATCATATAAATACTGACCCGACCTGGGATTCGAACCCGGGACCTCCAGCTTCGTAGGCAGGGTCGCTACCCACTAGGCTAAGCGGTCGTCAATGATCAATAATGATTGTATACTGTAAAATAAACAAATAAAAATCTACAGATTTCGCGTTTCTCGCAGCTATCGGAGGACATTGAAAATGAACATCAAAAATTAAAACTTATAACGTATTTTTGTCAAATAATAATAATATTTTTTCAAAAAAAGTTATGGTCCAATTGTCGAAAATTTTATACCTACCATACGATGCCCCACGAGCTCTTGACTCTTTGGATACTGCTACCTTTTTAACTTTCTGAAATATAACCGAATCCATTTTATGGGTAACTGATCTGATAATCATTCAATGAAAAGAGCCTGGCACCTGGCCAGCTTACAGTATCCAACTGATTCCAAAATTTTTTGATATCAAAAAATTTAGTATCGTTGTGAAGTAGAATGTCCCACAAGCCCTTGCATTTTTTGATACCACTGACTTTTGTCTACCATCATAAATTTTGTAAATATATCCGAATCACACTACCCCACGAAAACGATTTGTTTAACATTTTCAATGTTCAAATTTTTTTATACAATCAATGAAGCTCCCATACTAGTACATATTCTGTCCCAATTTTAGCGACATATCGGACATTCGATTCATTCACGTTTCATTGTTTTAATTTTTTATTGGGCAAGGTTACACCATTTAGAACTACATTAATATCTACAAAAAAGATATATCTCTCAAGGATACGCCAGCGATTTTAAAAACTTACAATTATTATTTTACCTTGTTCGCTATACTACATTCATCACTTTATTATATTAATAATTTTAAAATAACCTTTGTTACTCAAGAACATGCTTGATGAGAACATGCTTGAAATAAAATAATTATTTGATCATATATGATCATATAGCCCCCCTCCTCACTCTGGGGGAGGCCTAAGCCCCTGCAGTGGGGTAAAAATGGGCTGATGATGATGATGATGATGATCATATATCTACAATAATATTAATAATAATATCTGTGACATATCACATACTAGTCCCAAAGTAAACAAGTAGCTTGCGTTAGTAGTTACTAAACAACTGATATACATACTTAAATATTCTTTATAATATATACCTATATATATAGATACTTTTACACCCAGACACGGAACAAATAGACATGTCAATGCGCACATGTCCTGGGCGGGAGTCAAACTCTCGACTCTTGGCTCCGCAACTAGGGTCATTGGGAAAAATTTCATGTATTTTTCAGATATATTCTTAAAAAGCTTATCTACGCTTTTCTGTTGAGCGACAATAAAAATAACTGAATTCAAACAGCAATTCCGCACACTGTATAGGAAACTACAAACAACACTATTTCTCTATTCCATTATTTAAGCATATTAGATTTATACGCACGAGTTCCGCAGATCGTAAAATGAGATTTCTTGGACTGCATTAAGCAAATCGTTGCAAGTAAATCCAGATGTGTCGTACAGACAGTAAAATGCATTCGGAATCGACTCAATTCAGAAAGATGCGAATAGAGAGAACGTTAAAGTTTCGATATCTTTATTGGCTTGTTCGATAAAACCAAGTTTATATTGTATCTTTTGCCTTGGATTTTATTCGCTTGGTTATCGTGATTTATGTTATTTAGTTTATAATCTACATAAATATTGTTTCATATTTGTCAGTTTTTAAGATAAACACTTTTTGTACACGTGTGTTTGTAAAATCTCAATTTATCTACCCCTAGTGGGCAGCGGCCCTGCTTACGGTGCTGGGGTCCCGGATTCGAATCCCAGGTCGGGTCAGTATTTGTATGATAAATATTGATACTGGCACCGGTTCTTGGTTGTTATATGTATGTGATGTTTTTGATTGGCACCCAAAATACAAGCTAATGCTTAGTTTGGGGCCAAAACGTTGGTGTCACGTTTACGTTATTATTATAATATTATTTTGTATATTTGTGTAATCCCTCTGAATATTTCAATTACCCTATATGCTGAATTATAATATTTTTTTATCTAATTTAATATGAAAGTTTAATCAAAATCAGTTTAACGGTTCTTGAGATAATTATAAACGTACAAAAAAACAAACCGACAAACAAACAAAAGGCTTAAAAATGTGTAGTTCTGATTCACAGATGATTAATTTATAGTTAACAGTGTCATCCTAACAATATTTTCTATTTACCGACCGCATTATGTCACAACCATTACAACATGTATTTTACTTCTATATAAGTTTAAGTCCTGTAGAAAATATTTTTTTGGTCAGTCGATCTATTCAAGCGTGCGTTAATACTAACACACTAAAAGTAACAACTGTTCTATATAATCAAGCACTTTCTAAGACAAATAAAGCTCCTTTTTAGAAGTCGGCCACAAACTTAAAAGCAAACAAAGCCACAGAGAAAGTTCGAGCCTTACAAACAATCGTCGCGGTTCACGCAACTTAAATACGTGACGTAGTTAATAACACGCGCGAGCAACGAAAGTAGCGAATTTCAGATAACTGTGTTAGTACGATACTCATTATTGCATGTACATTCAATAACGTTACATATAGTTTGAGGTAAACTGGTTTCTTCAATACAGATGAAACCTAGAAAGTGCCTCTCGGGAAATTTCGAATGATTGTACTTGTATAGATAAGCATATTTGGTTTGATGTGTCAAATAAATTTGTTTAAAAAAATATTTTTAACCCATCACCTACACATTAACCAAATTGGGTCACATTGAACATCACTAGCCGTGTCGTGATAGCCCAGAGCGCAACGAATCTGTCTCAAATTTATAAGGCCATAGGGTCATGGTTCGAATCCGGACGTATACCAATGACTTTCTGACTTAAGTACATTAACTATCACTGACTTCGTGCCTCGGAGTGCACGTTAAGCAGTCGGTCCCGGACGCTGTCAATAGATGGCGGTCGTTACAATCACCAACCCGCAGTGGGGTAGCGTGGTGGATTTAAGCTCCAAACCCCCTCCTCACCCTGGAGGAGGCCTAAGCCCCTGCAGTGGGGTAAAATGGGCTGATGATGATGATGAACATCACTAGCCATTTAATTGACAGAGACTATTGATTGATAATGACTGAGGTCAAGTCAAAAGGTTAAACAAATGTTAGATATTTATTTTTAGATACATATGAATACTTGCGAATAAAACGTTATTTTTTGGTAATTTTTCTAGTGGTAGTATGATTTCCACTTTGTATAAAAACTACAGAAGCCACGAGACAGGTGACAGACAGTTTTAGCTGCGTAGGACTGAGCATATAATGAGAGTAAGTAACGCTTAAACCTTACTTTAAGCTAGCCACGCCGAAAACACATATAACATGTCTATGTAAAAACTATATGTAATATCATTATGTACGGCCAATGACATTACATATAATTAAATAAAGTAAGGTTAAACCTTACTTGCTCTTAGTCTATGCTTTTCCTCAGTTTTCAATGTGCCTTTTTGTGTAATGCGTAAGTATAAAAGTGATACTACTACTAGAAAAAAATATAAAATTAACGTTTTATTCGTAAGTATCCACAAATATATAGAATTTACATTGAGAAAACATTTTTTTTTTAACAAATTTTATTTTTATTTCTACACATTAAACAAAGTGGAAAAAATAAAAAGAATGAAAAAGAATAGCATCATTTACTAAATTTCGTAAAAATTGTGACTTGTGACTATAGATAGATATAATATTGACATCTTGTGTGTGATTTAGTTGATTTTTACAATTTGATGTTGATTTGTGTTTTGTAGTTTGTTTTAGTTTTGACTGTTATGTTATGTTACTAATATTTAGGTTGTAATTTATGTGTTACTAACAAATGAATCTTCGTTACTTGATATGAAATAAATAAAAAAAAACCTAATATGACTATAATTTTTACGAATCGTACGAATTTTGCAATCAGAGTAAAGTCGTGTGTGTTTATTGAAGAAATGCTGGCCTAAAATAATGTAACGTTTTAAACCACCGACGGTTTTTCTGTTTGTTTACTGGTCTATCTGTTTGTTCATTTGTTCGAGTACCTAAAAAGAATATGACAAACTATTTGCATTGCTAAATTTCATTTTTTAGTTATGGTCTTAATGATAAATCTGAGGCAACAAACCGATATAAGGAAAACTTTGTTTTCCGATTTCTTCGTACCCATCATATATTGTCGCTGGACGACCGAAATAGACAATGGGATAAGTATAAACTTAAGACGACCTCTTAGCCTAGTGGGTAGCGACCCTGCTTATGAAGCTGGAGGTCCCTGTATTTCGGGCTAGGTACCTGGAGGTCGGGTCAGTATTTATATGATGAATATCGATACTGGTGCCGGGTCTTGGTTGTTATATGTATGTGTTGTCTTCGCTTGGTATCCAAAACACAAGCTAATGCTTAGTTTGGGGCCTAGACGTTGTTGTCATGTATACGTTATTATTATATTATGATATTATTATTATAAGCTAGGTAAAAAGCTATTAAATGCACTGATAAAGTCCGCACCATTTTCTCAGTGACGTAGGTTTTCTTACTGGCGTCGATTTACTGTATGACGATCGGCACAGTTCCTAAATTGAACTTTGTCCATATTTAGATTATCAGTGGGAAAAAAAATGTTAATTTTTTTTTGTTTTTATTTAAAATATGCCCAATTTTTTGTGTTTTATGTCCTTTTCTTCAGGTTTTCACCTAGTTTATCAGCTTTCTGTCTACAGTGTTTTACTGGAGAACGCTTGTTTTGGAGGTTGTTCATGTGTGATAGTGCTAATCAAAATGATGTAATTGACTATGCCTATAAAATAAATCAGTCTTGAATATAGTTTATTTGTATAATCAGTTACTTGCGTACACAAACAAGAGCTGTGGTGACCGACTGCCTAAATACCTTGCCTTTGAACAAAGATCCTGAGTTCGATGCCCCGTGAGGCATATTTGATCAATGAGTTTTTAATTTAACCAAGTTTAAAAGAATATCACAAGTTCTGTCAAAATCGTAACTTCTGTGACGGTAGAGGTCAAAAGCTCCTAATCTGTCACGGGCCAGCATGGTGAGCTCATGGTCCTAACACTTCAGCTCATTTTAACTCAACTCAAATACATATGATTTTGTTCCAAGGTGGGTATCAGAAATTAAATATATTTATAATACTTACATATATTACAGATATTTTAGACCCAGACACAGAACAAATAGACGTGTTCATGCCAACGAGTTCATGCACACAAATATTCGTCCCAAGCGAGGAACTCCCATACGATCTGCAGTCAGCGTCGGCGCAGAGAAAATGTCGAAAGTTATTCGAATATATATTGTCGATTTTGTAGGCCAGCTTTTAACTCATAAGTTAGAGTGAAGTTAACGCATAAAAAGTGTGCCAAGTGGTCTGCAGGATGCGAGTTGAAGGGACCCATGTTCACAATTTATGCAGTGTGAACACATTTTTAGGTCGCTCCTTTATAGCCAAATGGCAGAATGTGTATTATTAATCGATTTAATTCGAAACAAGAATGAAAAAAAAGGTAAAAATAGAAAATGAGTAACAGGAGAACAAAGGTAAAGAAAATTAATATGGCGACGAGGTATTTGAGCCAACACCGAGAACTTGCCCATTGAAATAATTTAAAAATATATATGAACCGCACGTTTAAAGAAATTGTGATGTGAGTTTGTAGGAAAAGAAAAACAAGTTTAATGGTATGTTTTTTTACTTTGTCTTTACTAAACATATACTAAAATTATCATACCAAGTCAGGCATCTACGGAATCTTACTTTTTAACACATGTTTCACACGCACTTGTGCTAGATTTTTTTGTATTTTTGTACATATTAAACATTCTTGACGACCGCTTAGCCTAGTGGCTAGCGACCCTTCCTACGAAGCTGAAGGTCCCGGGTTCGAATCCCAGGTCAGGTCAGTATTTATGTGATGAATATCGATACTGGTACCGGGTCTTGGTTGTTAAATGTATGTGGTGTCTTCGCTTGGTACCCAAAAAACACAAGCTAAAGCTTAGTTTGGGGCCTAGACATTGTTGTCATGTGTACGTTATTATTATTATTATTATTTGTGGGATAGTTAAACATTTCAGTGTATGTACTAGTAAGCTATAGTGTTGTTACATGGATTGTCACACTTATAACAGCACTTAAAAGGTAGCTTCTCACCACCGCATTAACTCGCAGATGTTCTCCGAAAGACATACTAATTTCGTTCAGTAATGGGTAGTGGGCATTCGCACTTAACACGCTTTTAGTGTCTTTTACACTCTCGTGTATTTGTACATTGTATCTGAACAATATTTTTGTGTAATAAATAGAATGGAACTGGATCTGACTGCGTCATGACTCTAGGATTAAAACGTCAATGCGTACTGTGCGTTGTTCATATGTTTAATAATAATAATAATAATAACGTACACATCACAATAACCCCTAGGCACCAAACTAAGCTTAAGCTTGTATTTTAAGTACCAAGCGAAGACACCACATACATATAACAACCAAGACCCGGTACCAGTATTAATATTTATCATATAAATACTGACCCGACCTGTAATTCGAACCCGCGACCTCCAGCTTCGTAGGCAGGATCACTACCCACTAGGCTAAGCGGTCGTCAACGGTCGTCGTGTTTATTTTTATTCTTTATATGCTTTTATGAAACGGTATTTCATACATAAGTGTACATGTTACCCAACCTAGTATTTTATGATGCCAGTACTTATACGTATTGCAATATTTGTGTAAGCGTTATACGACGTACCATGTTTCTCGTACTGGCACGTCTTGTCTTTATGTTTATGCTTTTAGATCAAACGATTCTCAAAGCTTAAATACACGCTTCAAAATAACTTTTTTCAGAGCACGTCCCTGCAGGTACTGCAAAACCAATAAAAAAGTATTAAATTTTGTTCTTCTACATGCCAAGCTTCACAATACTTTTGAAGAATGTCTAGTGATGTAACATCTGGAAAAACTTGGGGATAACATTGACCTAATTATAAAATGGTTGGAGTGAGGAGCTGAAGATAAAATAATTTTTAATATTTCAAGATAAACGCGTATTAATATACATGTTGGACATGTTGGAATAGTACAAGTTAAAATATGTAATTACTACCTTTCCGCCAGCGGCTTCGCCCGAGTGGACTACATGAATGTACCGGGACAGCTACTAAGAGTGATCAAAAATTAGTTAGAACTACATATATAACATTAGGTCTTAACCTATGAAGTGGCCGTTTTGAATGAAATAAGTTAAAGTATTTTTTTTTCAAACATCTTTATTTCTGTTATTCAAAGTTAACCACCTGTGCAATTGAAGCATCGTTGCCAACGCAGTGGCAGTTTATTGATGCCCTTCTTGAAAAAATCAACTGGACGAGACGCACCAAACTCTTGAAAGGTATTTTGTACTGTCTCTCGGGAATCGAATATTGTTTCCCGTTACAAAGTTGTCCAAATTTAAAAAAAAAGTAATAGTCGGTAGGTGCAAGGTCTGGTGAGTATGGCAGATGAGGGAGAACTTCCAACCCCAACTCTAACAGCTTGAAAACTGTTTGTTGACCAAACGATTGACCAAAGCTGGTCGCAGACGTGCGAGCTTCTCCATCATTGTCTTCAGTTGTTCACAGTACACATCTGCAGTAATGCTCATGCCATTTTGCCAAAAGCTATGATGAATCACACCGGCACTAGACCACCAAACAGTGACCATCATCTTTTTAGGGGCTATTTTTCGTTTAACACATTGCTTTGGTGCTGAACCAGGATCTAACCAACTTGCTGGGCGCTTTCGATTGTCGTCTTCACAATGGAAACGGCCATCATCACTGATCCGGAAGGAGTTTCGTGCCGTGGCTTCGGCTATCGTGGAATATTGTTGATTGATTACCTGGATCGTGGAACCACTATTACAGGCCAATATTATGCAGCATTGATTCCCAATTTGAAGAATACCATCAAAGAGAAAAGGAGAGGGAAACTTCGAAGGAGCGTGCTGTTTCATCACGACAACACACCTGGGCACAGCTGGGCAGTTGCCATGGCTGCCATTCAACAAGCGGGCTTCGAATTGGTTGAAATTTTCACAAATTCCGTTGAGTTCAGCCGTTTCGGAAATTAGAAACAGACAGACACTACAATTTTCTAAATATGGAAAAAAAGCCTATATCGTTTTTGCCTACTTCTTTTTTATGTCTGTAAAATTTCATTGAAATCGGTTCAGCCATTTCGGAGATCAGACCGACAAACAGAACAAACGGAGAAACAAAAAGTTGGAAGAAGTCCATATAGTTCTACCGTTAAGTTCTACTAGTAGTACTAAACGGAGAAAACAATCTTTTTATTACTACTAGTAGGACAGAATTGATTTAATTATCCGTTTTGACTTACTGGTAGAAATGAACGGACAAAAAAATTAAACAGTCCGTATAGTTCTACCATTCAGTTCTACTAATAGTTATTATAAAGGAAAATGAATGTACATGTCTTAACATACATGTCCCTGCCAATTCAGAATTATTAAAGGCAAATATAAACGGAAGATATAATTTGAATTTACTTATTACTAATTTGTAATTAAATATAAGTATTTTGTACCAGCAAATGATGCTGGCCAATGGCCAATTATCCACTTCACTGTTTTTAGGATCTTAGAAACAAAATAAGTCTTATTTATTATGTTTGTATTTGTATTTGTTTAGTTAAGAATTAACCTAACTGTTAAGTAAAATTTCAAATTTAAGTTCAATACTTTAATTCATGTAGTCTAATAAATATTCGTACTCTGCAAACAGCAGGCCCATACTTTATATCCGTTTAGTCCTATTGAATATCGTACAGAAATTAGTAGGACTAAAAGAACTTTTTTCTCCGTTTAGTTCTACTAGTAGAACTGAACAGTAGAACTATGTGGACTACTTCAAAAGTTAACTATTTCTAGCCTAGTACCAGTAGATTTAATCTATTTATGTACCGAATTTTATCAAAATCGGTTCAGCAATTTAGTCGTGAAAGCGTAACAAACAAACGAAGAACATTCGCATTTATAATATTAGGATAATGAACTGTCTTTGCATACTTAATAAACGCAACACATATTACGTTTACCGTTTGTCGTAACTTCTATTACGTTTTATTATAAAGTGCATACGTAGTATTATGTATATTACGTACGCAAGTAGGTATTTCTGAATTTAGGTGTAATAGAATTTTTTTTTAAGTACTTACTTTCTTTAACAAATTTTCAATTCGGCTACACTGCAGAATATTTTTATTTACTTTTTTAATTTGTGATTAGGTAGTTACTTTCTTTAACAAGTTTTCCAGTGGTGTTTCAATTTGGATACACGGCAGAATATTATTTTTAATTGATTAAGTACTTATTTTCTTTAACAAGTTTTCACTTGATATTCCAATTTGGCTACACCGCCAGTTCGTATCCAAGATTCGACTTCGTCATTTCAAACAGTGAGTTGTACAAACTCACACGTAACTTGTAGAGCACACGGCCTCGTGGCGCGTGAAAGACAAACTTCCACGGACTAATGAAACCAAGCAGAAAATAGTTTTGGAACGCTATTTACTTCTTGGATCTAGTTTTGGTCACTTGTAACATAGCGTGAAATGAAAGAATATTCATCTTTTATTTCTGAAATACTTATCCGAAAAGTTTTGAGGTACTATTATTGTACCTTTCATTGTAGGTATCATTATGTTAAATACATACTTTCGTAAGATATTTACAAATGCAAAGGTGCCTGTTTCTTTGCTTGTTACACCTTTATGCTTGCTGAAATACTATCAAACTTCCCAAATTACCAGGTTTTCAGGTCTTAAATTATTTTATTTGATATCGAATGATATAAATATTGGAGTGTGACTGTAAAGACAATATTCAGAAATGAATGGCGTTTATGCCTCGTGGCAATACTGGCTAGTCAAGAACACTCAAGCGAGTCTGAGCAAGTCTTATTTTAGTAATCCAGATAAAGCCTGAACGAGTGTCGTTGCCTGCTGCGAGTCGTAGGCCAGATTAAGCCAGATCCAGCGGTCACTCTTATCGTATAAAACGTTTAAACTATGTTTGTATAGTTTGTAATATAATAAAACTGAGGGCGAATATTTAGCTACAATTAGACTGAATATTAATTTTGAATATATTACTTATTGATTGTACGCAAATAACCTGGTTTACATTTAAGGTAGTTCGAACCCGATGAATGGTTTGGGTTTCGACCTGGTATTAATAGGAAGTGTTTTAATCTGCCAGATCAAATAGATAGATTTTTGTGACATGTCTGTAACCGAAAGGATAGACAACCAAAACTTGCGATCTTCAAACTAACATTCCCAATGATCTTTTCGTTCCAGGAACTATCCCCTTGTTTCTACTAAATTTATTTTTCTACCAAGTATAATACACTGTATTATACATATCTAATACATGTTATGATTGGTCGTTTCCACTAAAATACCCAGAACTGCAAGTATTATACAATTGTTTAATAGGTATTATGTATTTCTCCTTTCTACTAACACTACATTCAAGCATACAAATTTTAACTTGTTCTTACAAGTACATGTCGTGAGATTACTTGTAGTTAAAACAAATATTTTGGCAAATATGGCTGCAACGGTAGAAAATAAATTAGGTTGGTATAAAAATTAGTTAGTTTTGGATGGTTTCGTTTTATTATCGACGAAAAGTTATGCCACTATCTTTTTCTTCGCGATTGATTGATTTTTACACATTTTTATACCCTCAATGAAATTTTTGAATTGTTGTTTAATCACGTTTTTGACACGTGGTCGCGATAAGCGTAGGCGAGTGACTGAATTAGTTGTTGCTACAACGCTTGGCGCAAATGTATGGTTCGCCGCGTCGGTTCTATACGCCAGTAATATTGGTTCGATGTCTAGGAATCAGAATATTTACTAAACTTTCAACCAGTTCAGAGAAACATCTTGATATTTACGTAATATTTCAAGCAAAATTTTGCATACCTCATGAAATTTATACAGGTACACGCAATAAATTCCCAAACGACTTATTCGTGTTTTCTGTAACGAAACATCTGTTATTGTATTTAAATTTCGGCTCGTCGCGGTCTCAGAATAATTTAATACGAGCCACCTAAAGCTAGTATGGCGAAGAGACTCAAATTTATAAGACCAGTTTCGTAGCTTTTAACAAACTTCTATTTTATTATTTTCAAATATATCATTTTTTAAGTTTCGTAATGTATTCACAAGCGAAGTTCCGTGTTCGAACGAAAATAAATGGCTTTTCTTTAAACTTGGATTTTGTTTCTACGTGAGTTTTACTCCGAAAAGTTCGACATGACTCAGTCATATAAATTAATACTAGGTTCTTCCAGCGAGGCTGCCCGTGTGGATTTAAATACTCTATGTATATAAAATCGTAGTGTCTGTCTGTCCGGACTTACCTCCAAAACAGCTGAACCCATTTTAATGAAATATTGCAAACATGAAAAGAAAGTTGATGGGATTGACATTGGCTTTTTCTTTGTTTGTTTGTCTGTTTGTCCGTGTTAATCTATGAAACAACAACTGGACCCTTTATTATATGCAGTCCGACAATATTAATGGTTCCTGCGTAAATTTTCGAAATTAGAAAAAACACGCAGGCGGTCGCTAGTATATTTTTCCGTTACCGTCTACGTTCCCATTCCCACAATCGCACTTACCACTTCTACTGCTTCACTCAAATTCTACTAGGTCACAGTTTAAGTCACAATTTGATGCTTTGCTCTTCGTTTACTTCTAATTTTTGTTAGATCCGTACACTCACAGATACCTTGGGACATAAATAATCATAATCTCTTTTTAAGCTCCGTTTTTTGACTCTGTAGAGGCAGGCGTAGGCGCAATAGTTTATAATGAAGTAAATTATAAAGTTATAATGAAGGCTTAGTATTTTCGTTCAGGTTTTACTGTAATCTATGAGTGATACCTTGTATTTTGTAATCTATTTAAATTTTAACTCAGTAGTTTTGAAGATAAGGAAAACAATGATCGATATATCTTTATTTTTATAACGAGCACCACCATTTAATACATTACTTGGTGCACTTAAGAAAAGTTTTGGTTTTTTTAATTTACCCCCAAAATGATGACTCATTTATCGCTTTTCGTAAATTATCGCAAAAGATTTTCTACGTCCCGTATTTTTTAATTTTCTTTTAGCTCAGTAGTTTCGGAGTTAAGCCTATGGTCGATTTTCATATATTTTCAGTAATATATTTTAAATAATGCATCCTGAAATTATTGAAAAAATATACATTTGAAAAAAAAAAACGTTTAAAATTATTTAACCCTAAAATATAACCCCGAAATAAGAGTTTAAATTTAAATTAAACTAAATTTGATCGTGCATTTCGTAATTGGGTTAACTAACGCTGTATGTGTACTACATATCAAATTTTTCCTTTCAGAAAATTCGGAGAAAATAGGCTGTGGTAGACAGACAGATGGGCAGACACCAGAGTGATTCTACAAGGGTCTCATTTTTCATCTCAGACGTACAGATCTCAAAAAATTATATAAAGTACCTTAATATTTCCTTATTTATATAATAAATACTAATACTCTAATCCCACAAGAAAAAAAAGATAGATACGCCACATTTAACTATGCATATTTTCTGATAGAATTAGTTATCAGCATAGCGTGGTTAGTAAGTCAGACGTAAACATTACGCACAAAGGGCGAACACGGGTGTTGCGGTGAGGCCTTTCCCGTCCGCGACCGCTGACTAACACAATCGTTAGTCGCCCGTGCATTCCCACGCCAACATTATTATTTTGTGACGTAGCATCTCAAAATTTTGGTACCAAGTGACACTAAAAGAAGAAGCACGTATTTTTTATTTTCATCTGTGTTTGTCTAAAACGGCTAGTCAAATTTCCATGTGATTTTCTGTTTTACATAGGTGTACCATTTTAAACTAGGTTTTTAGATAATATGTTACCGGTTAACCCGGCCAACGGGTGTTTAACATCTCATATTATTATTATTTTTTGTTTCGGGACGATTGTATGGTAAAATACAGTTATTTCATTATGACCAGTTTTTCAATATTTAATTACTTATATTTTCATTTTCGTATCATTTATTTTTTTATTTTTTAGGGCAATAATATCTATGATTTTGATATGCATTTTGTAGCTATATGCTGTGATATAATTTTTTTTCAAATTGATAAGCGTTCAATGTATTTTACTTGCGAGTATATACATTAAACTCATCGCATTTCAACTTTGTAATTATTTCGCCACGTCGTTGTAATGTTAATAAAAACTCTTTTATGACCGACAACGGCTTGTGCTATCGAAGCAGGAAGCAGTTTTATACGAGGATTGTTCGCCTCGAGGGAGCTATGTAAGACTTTCGGTACATTGTGAAGCCACACCTAGCGCAACTTCAGCTACTTTATGCTTTTATCGGTGGCGACATGGGGAATGACGTAACTCTGCGTTACTTGGGCTTTCGGAAACCCCTTTGCTGTAGTAAAAAGAAATATGACGTATCTTGTGTGAGGAAAACTGGTCTATTACTTACTGCGATCACAGCTTCGCAGAGGTGACAACAGATGCTTAATTATTTTTTTTAATATATAAACGAGGTTTAGTTATGAAAATTTGTTAAAATTTATAATATATATAACGTTACGTTAGTGACAGCGCTATTTTGCACTAAAAATGTAAAAACGATTTGCAATAAGTTGATATAGTGTACGTAATGTATTTTTTTTAAATCTAATCTTGCGACAAACTTTCGTCTTATTCAGTACTGCCACTGTTTAAATGTAACTTATTTGTTTTATTATCTTTACAAGGTACATTTTAAAGTTTTTCAACGTTCCACAAAAAAGTAAGAAACGAAACTCTTTTATAATAATTTTGTTGTCTGTTTTTCTGTTGGCCAACACCTTTTTTTAGGAACAGATACATGTATCAAGTTCAAACTGTTCCCAAAGCTCTGTGCGAAAAAGTGAACTTTCAAAGTCAGTGCCATAAAAAAATGGCTGTGCTAGTTAATTTCTTGCGTCATCTAAACCAAGCCGTCTTCTGCGTTATCTTCTAACCACTCGTACAATAACTAGCCGGTGTAAGATGACCAGTTTCACCTCTCCTAAATTGCGTAATGTCACTTCGATACTATGTGAACTGACATTTATCACTCTATTAAAACCAAATACTGCTGTCAAATTAATTTACTCTATGTATAAAGTACTTTTCGTTGACCCAAAATTTTAAACATTGTAACTTAAAGGAAAGTATCTTGGTGCAATCAAAGGTAAAACCTGAAATTTATTAATTTCTAGCTTTAAGTGGATTATTAATATATTTATAGTGATTCATGCGTTTTAATGTCATCAGGTGGTGTGTAACAATACCTATAATGATATATTATATTACGTTCATAAAAATACGGAACCTTCAGAGTTTGAGTCCAACTCGCACTTGATGGTTTTCTAATATAGTTTTCATTAAACATTATTTTCACCTTTTATTATATTTTCTTTTCAATAGATTTCGTCATACCACTAATCTAGTAATTTCATGAAAACGCAAAACTCATTCTGAATTTTCGCGAAACTCCTCATGAGTTTTCATAAACATGGATTACGCGATCTTACGACGACATAAATATATACTTCACCGAGCTTTGAATTAGTTCAATAGCAGAGTAAATCTGACTAGAGAACCAAAATTATCACATTTGAGCCATAAGATGTGGAAGGTGATGGGCGGGATGCGTGTATGATCCACGCGATTCATTATAGTTTGACCAAAACCGCTGTACCACGCCTTAGGTATGTGCGCGGCGCGGAGGAAGGCAGATCTGCTCTGTCCGTCCGTCGTCAACGCTTAGGAGATGCCTTCCCTCCTCGCTGGGCACATACCTACGGCACGGTACAGCGGTTTCAGGCAGACTATACCTAGATATTTATGTTGTGTACTGAATACTGAATAAAAGACAGATGATAAAAAATGCTTATTATAAAGTTGACAAAAAACAGCTTCGAGCCGTTCAATTTTGCAAGCGTGCGCCTTCTAGTCCGCTACATTAAAAGTTCGGTGATATACGTACTATTATCAATTAATATAACGGAATGATGTATATCCAAGGAAGATATTGTTGAGAATTTTTATAATTGATTGATTAGTCATCCCTGAGTGCGATGTATTCATTTTTATTATTTTTGTCTACATTGATATATTTGAACGCATAAAACTTGAAAAACAATAAACCGAATTTGATGGTGAAATACAATAGTGCCCATCGTCATAATTGGTATGTACCTAAAATAGCACCTAATATAATACCTGCTCTTTTGATGAGCAAAAAACATTTTTTTGATATATGTATTAATTTATCTATTTCTATAAAAAATAAAATACTGTTAATCGTGAAAACCGTACTGACGTTAATATATAGATATTTTTATTAATATATAGATATTAATATATAGATATTTTTTAATTATATTTTTTATTATGTCCTCTTTGGATTATCTTTTTTGTTATTTTTATTCTTAATTTTTGTGCACGTAGGTATGTGTAGCAATATATAAGTCCACCTCGTTTTGTGTGGGCTAATTTGGGTCTAAAAAAAAACTTTTACTACTGTACCCATTCCTTGACACACTTAATGTACTTAATCACTGTACACACTTAATTCGCACAATTTTTTTTTATTTGCATAATGCTTATAATATTGCTTAGAAGTTAAAAATGCGATCGTGAAAGCTTTCCGATTTATTCCTCTAATTTTCTAGTTTCTCATTAAGTTACCGGATAGGAACAACATTCATTATTAAATCAAATTATACAAACTATATATTGTGATAAATAGATTATTAATATATAGATGAGCCAGTGTTAATATAATTTTAATTGGTAAATAGGTAATTAGCGTCGTTTACAATGTGTGTTCCTTTGACCCACATCTGTGGTTACACGTCATCAGAGCTTATCAATCACAAGTTATTACTACGTAAACGTTCATGTACAATGTGAGACATTACATAATTGGCAATATAATCTGAGTTGGACTACACGCAAATAAGTAATGACGTATACATTTTTGCACAAAGCACTCATACTATATTGTCACAATATTATCTTGATTCTTACCATAAAACACATATAAAGTTAGTTTGGTAGTAAAATAGCTGAGATTTGAATTCATGGCCTGCGGTTCCGTAGACACTATCTTTGCTTATTATAATAATAACGTTACATCCCATACAGCGAAATCTAGTCCCGAACTAAGAAGTGTTTGTGTTATGGGTACTAGACCCATATACGCAGGTAGGTACTTAAATATTTTTTTATAAAATATACATATATAGATCTTTTACACCCGCCTCCGGAACAAATAGGCATGTTCAACACAAAATATTCGGAACAATAGAATTTTATAACACGAACAAAAACAATAACGAGCTAAAAACGAGTAACGAATAAAAGGAGTTATTTGGACTTATGTTGCGAAAGCCCTTTGCGTCATACATTCTTCAAGAGATCTTAGGGTTAGGGTTTAGGGCTCTTTCACTAAACACTAATATAGCGTTCTTTTCAAGTGAATTGCAGTTCTAAACGATTTTTTAGGAACGTGCGTGGCATAGGTTCGCGAAATCAGCCCAATCACAGCGTATCGGGTTGGAGCACAATTTTCTGAGAAGTATTAAAGGGAGTTGAATACATGCATACATACACTCACGCCTGCTTCCCAATGGGGTAGGCAGAGACTAAAGATTTACACTTAGTGAGATCTTGGCATACCTCTTTCGTCTCATCGACACTAATCACTCTTCTCATACACTCTCTCCGGCTGCTCCGGATACTCGGGGTGCTCTGGACTCGACCCTTTTCCGGTACATCCCCATTCTAGGAGTTGAATATATTATGCGTGTGAAACACACTTACTTAGGATCCCGTAGTATGTACTGCAAGCAATCACACAAAAATAAGTTTGTTGGTAACTGAAAATTGCGAATATTTTGAAAACTTGTTGAAAGCAACTTTTCCACAAAAGTTTTTTCTCTGCGTTACATACCCTACATGCAAAGAGAAGGTGAAAAAAAATTTACATTCCCCTCGAGTGGGATATCGCTAAATAGTATTTTGGTTCAATCATAATAATGCGGTTTTTTTTTCTGAATTTCTTTCATTTTTCACAGCATGTTCAACATGAAACTAATTGCATTTTCACAACATAAAAAATCTCCCAAAAATAACCACCTCGCACAAATTATTATTATTTTCTTATGATGTAACAAATTTAAAAAAAAATTAAAAACGCATAAGCCTCGTTTTTGCTGATCTGAATACCATATAATTATTTCTACGCCAATCGGTTAAGGTTTAATGGAGTGCGACCGTTAACGCCGTTCGTTTGGAAATTTGCCACTACACACTCCTCTTAAGTGGAACACGAGTCGTACTTGATCAGTTTTCATTTCGATAATTCACGATCAAGAATCAAACACTTGGTCTTTAAGCCCTTCGAACTTCAAATCAAATTGATAATGACAGTCTAATAACTTTAATTATTACATGAACGATATTAGTTTTAAGCAAGTTTACTCGCAGTTCAGCCGAGATAAACGCGTCGTCGCGCTCTGCCAATTAATTCGCTTTTCAATTATACGCCGGAAGCGGTAACGGATGACAAATGGTTGCTGCGGGCAACATACATGATTAATATTGCTTTAAGTAAACAATTTACATGTTTTGGTAGCTGAATTTTAATTATTTTAAGTCTAAAATAAAATTACGACAAAGACATGTGCGTCAGATAATATTAAAGGTGGTTATTAATTTGTTTGTCGTGATAGCCCAGAGCGCAACGAACCTGTCTCAAATTTATAAGGCCCCATAGGGCCATGGTTCGAATCCGGGCGTGTACCAATGAGTTTTTCTGACTTAAGTACACAATATCACTGACACCGTGCTTCGGAGGGCACGTTAAGCAGTCGGTCCCGGACGCTGTCAATAGATGGCGGTCGTTACAGTTCCCAACCCGCAGTGGAGCAGCGTGGTGGACTTAAGCTCCAAGCCCCCCTCCTCACCCTGGGGGAGACCTAAGCCCCTGCAGTGGGGTAAAAAATGGGCTGATGATGATGATGATTAATTTGTTTATATATTCATACACATACGCCGACAGAGTGCATGTTCACAAGTTTAAATATATTTTTAATAATCACAATACAACATATACGCCAAATTATGGATATACACAGCATTAATAATTACACAAGTAATCAAAGCACTGGTCACAATACAAAAAAAATGAAGGACAAAACAAATAAAAAGAAAGCACTTAAAGTTAGTTATGAATCGATTGTAAAAAATAAATTAAAAGCACTGAATAATTTGAAAATAATTTAGAGGAAACAAAAACAAAACATCAAACGAAACTTAGGAGGAAACTTTGTAAATTCTAGAAACAGGTTCAGTTTTGAAAATAGAATTTTAAAACAGAGGGACACTCTACCGATTTTGTTACTTCTTGCGTCGCTGTTAAATGCCAAAGATCAAATATGCTTGCTTGAGTGGTGCCACTCCCTTTGCTTATGTAAAAAATAGTAGTATCCAAAAAAAGTGGTTTCAAAATTAATGTTGTTTAATTTGTTTTTTATTTTCACATATTCACAAGTGTAACCTTTACTAATCGATATCAAGCTGGCTTATCGCTAGTATATGAACGAGCTGTGTGATTTTTAACCCATGTTAGAAGTTCACATTTTAGGAACTCGTGAGAATTTTCAGGCTCGGGTTCCTGGGCTATCTGATTTTCCTATAAGGGAAACACACAATGGTAACAATAGATGTCAAACTTCTCAAATGTTATATAAAATATTTCAAGATGACGCGTGCTGAAATGATTTCAGGCAAGTGTAGAATTTTACTATTTCTTTGTTTTATGCTGTTTGATGATCGGCTGGTTATCAAACCACATGATTTGATAATCAGCCAATGTAGACCTAGAGATTCTATGCCGTGTGTTATTCGTTCACATCTGTATTTTTTTCCTCTGCAGAATATCAGACTGCAGGATTTTTTTGTCAGAGTCTCCGCCCCTAGACGTCCATTGCTAGATATCGGTTTCACCCCATTGTTCCCACAATGAACGGTCTTCAATTATCTGCAACCCACAGTTGGCAACCTGTTCCAATTTCTCAGTCCATCCAGTGGACCTCCGGTTCGTGGTCGCTACTCGAGAAACTTTCTTCTGCAGAGGTCATCGGTTCTGCGACCGTCATTCATTCCCACTGTCAGGTCAACTTCCTGATTCTCTGAATTGTGTCGATCATTTCAGTTCTTCTACAATTCCTTCGTTACGAATTCTATCTCTCTCTACTCCAAGTATAGCTCATTTCACGTTATTCCAAGTATAGCTCAAACATATTAATTAATTCAAGTTGAATTGTTTGTGTGAACCTAATAACGTTTAGGTACCTATATAAATGTGAATCTCTTTAATTTATGCAAACATTTAAAAAAATTTGGTTCCATATTTGCCGCCCCTAAAATCTGCCGCCCTAAGCTCCAGCCTAGTCAGCCTGCCGGTGAATCCGCCACTGCCTTCTCTACTCTAAGCATAGATCATTTCGGAGCACGCTGAGGGACTCTGAGCTTAACTGGTGTTTATTTGGTCTAAGTGGTATATTTTTTTGCTCTTCTTACATGAAATCTTTATGAACATCCATGCTTAAGAGTTAGTAAACACGCATTACTGGTATTTTTTTTTTAATATTTTAACTTGAAAATTTGACAATATTATTTTTTTAAATAGACTTTCTTTGTATACTCTAGCTGAGAGTAACGAAATGGACCACAGCGTCTATTGGATTCGAGATAGAATTTTTATTGTCTTGTCAAACTACCTATACACCAGTTTAGTACCTAATGTATAGATTGCCGGTTTATGGTCAAAACAGCTGACGACGACTGCTCGCCGGCACCCGTGCAACCCCCTTTATACCCGAAACTTGAGTTATATACACAATTCCACTGAGATCGCACACTAACTAAACTATATGTAACTGTTTCTTTCCCAAATATTCTAGTAATTTTCAGCTAGTGTTTGCTGAAACTGTTTACAAAAATTTAATCAAAATCAAGTAAAACAAATACTCCGCAAAGGTCGTATAACATTTAAAGTATAAGCATTCTAAAATATTATAATTACGTAGGCCAGGCTTTCCTATAAAATTATACATTTGTATAAGTTAGAAAATGTAATTATCTCCGCAACAATTATCAAAGCTTCTGCCTTAAAATGAATTACTGTTGATTAATTATAAAAGTTTTGTTTCTAGGCCGTCACCCGAGTGTGTTGCATCGCGCGTGAAAATTATTTATAACATTTTCTGGCTTTTGCTTGTTTTTTAAGAAAAATTATAAAAAAAAAATTACATTCCACTAATAACAAAAAACAATTTGCATTTGCAATTTGATTTTACAAATTCGCACAAATTATATACAAATATAACACGAAACGACTCTCACAACAGATGATTAAAATCGAGTCTTCACTTCTTCACTACATCAGCCCATTTTTACCCCACTGCAGGGGCTTAGGTCTTCACCAGAGTGAGGGGGGCGTCAAATTGAGTCAAATAACATTAATAATATCTGGGACATTTCACAAAGCGTTATCTAGTCCCAAAGTATGCAAATATTATGCTTGTATAATGGGTATACGTACTATAAAACTGATAAACATACTTAAATATTTTTATAACATATACATACATATTAGATATTTTAGGCCTAGATACGTAACAAATAGACAAGTTCATGTACTAAATATTTGTCCAAGGTGGAACTCAAACCCGCGACCATCGGTCCTGCAGTTAAGGTATCTGACCACTCAGGCAATCGGTCAGTCAATCTAATTATGTCAGTTATAACTAATTTGATTGAGTATTTAAATTTACGCCATAAGTAAAAAACTAATTACGAAATTAATAATGATAAGGAACCACAGACAAGTCAACCTTATAGACCACGCTTTGACAGGGAGTAGCATTCGCCAAGGCTATGTAGTGACACTACATAACTACGTCACTAGTGAGCCGTCAGTTGTAAGCACGTCAGAAGCCATTAAATTGTCAATTTTGAACGAGCCAATGAAAACTAGCCGACTTCTCCCCGCACCCCGCCACTTTTTGGCGATTTCGTTTTCGTACTGACGTTTATTAAAGCGTGGTCTATAGGTTGACTGGTCTGTGTAAGGAACAAAATAGGAGCTCGTGGTCTAGTTAGAATGTGGTTTCAGTTTGTATTGTGCATTTGACGTGGGCTCAAGTTTCGGGTGTAAATGTAAAGTTCCGGGGTCGCACGGATATCGGCAAACGGTCATCGTTAGCCCGTTTCGTCTACAAACTAGCAACATATACGCCGGTTATACACCAAAAAAGTGTTGCTTGTTCTCAGATAAATTTTTGTTATTCTATAGCGAATCACAAAATAAAAATTCAAAGATGCAGCTGCTGCTGCAGCTGAAACATTCGATGAAACAAACAGACAAAAATAGGTTAACAAAAGCAATATATATTGCATACATATATATCACATTGCAAGTACAAAAATATAAATATAAAGAAAAGAGTTAATATTTACCACATTCTTATTTATAATTTTCCTAAATTTTGGTTCCACAAAAAGTAATAATAATAATATATTGGACATATTACACACGGTCATTCAGTTCGAAACTAGATGCCTTACTTTAGGTACTACACAACTGGTATACGTAAACAATATTTTTTTATAGAACATACATATATGTAGATATGTTGCACCCAGATACGAATCAAAGACATTCAAGGAACATCGACCTAATAGAACGAAAGCATAGAATATTTGAGTACAGATAGCACGCATCCATTTCAATGATAGGCCCCGCATTCACCCAAAATAAAACTATACGGATATTATCACAAAAACTCTAACGCAACACACTTTCCTGATAAAATTCCTGTTTCTCACGCTACCCCTTTGTTACAGGCGGAGATATAAAAGTTTCAAGTTAGTTGTTTTCTTGGAGAAATGCATCGTTCCATATTGTTAAAGGGTGAGTTGTAGCAACGTTTGCAATACACAAAGTTTTCTTCTAAGGAATATTGCACGTTATATATATTTTTTATTTCCGATAATTTTTTTTTTATTATTATAGTTACTATTTTTTTCAAAACGTGTACAGGTAAATACTTTAAAGTAGTATATTCTAGCTTTTATATTACGCATCTTTTTGTTTTTGAAATATTTTGTTACATTTATTTTTAGGTGCGGACTTCATCAGTTACTAACCCCGGATCTGGAACTAATCTTCGATGTCGATTTAGCATCGAACACAGCCAGCTTGTTTACAATATTAATTTTGTAATATTATTATTATTCCATTAATTTACATGTAATTTAAACAACGTTGGCCAACACGGTTAGAGCAACTGTCGCAACCTGGTATCATTATTAAACTTCCATCTGTAACAGGTATTAAAGCACTTTCTTTGTAGTTCTTTCGAGGCCGCTCGATAACGATAGATATATTGTTTTGATTGACGTTTTACAGTAGATTTACCATATATTTAAAAAAAAACACAAAATGAAACCGCAAAAAAAACTAAGCAATTGTATGCTTATAGTTTTCATTTATAGTGTCAACATCCGTTTGTCTATCAAATGAAATCAGTTTATTTTCAGTATTATTAAGATGAAGACGAGCCATAAAAATCAGAATCTCTCTCATAACGAATTGTAGATTTTCGAAAGGAAAGCATGACACCACAGACGGAATGACACTTACTAAAGCACCCTTGGTAAATCAATGACCTAATTATCATCGCGAAACAAAGGTAGTAGGAGATATTTTAGATTGGCGAACTTTGGGAAAAGCTTATGTACAGCAGTTCCATAACGGAACAGAATCTTCTTTGACGACCGAAAAGCCAAATTTTAAAGTATAAAATAAACTGTCACTTATCGAATTTTTCACAAAGCACACTTTATTTACCTACTAACATTTTAATATAATCCATTGCGTCAATGCGATTAAATTTCTTTAATAGAGGCACCTTTGACTTTTCTTAATATTAAACCTACAGAATTTAAACTGTAAAACCAGAACACCATTTGTCGAAAAATATATTTCCTCGCGTGAGCGAATCGAGGTGTGTTCAATTTATTTGCATATAAATTGTAATATTCGCATTCAATGGACGTTTTTTATATATCGGAATTTCGTTACTAGGTTAGGCGACACGTTAAAATAACACCAAAATTGACGAATCATTTAAAAATACACAGTTCTTATTTTGTGATATATAACTGACAACATTGCATCATAAAAAGTGGTGAAGCATATATTAAGACTGTATTTACTTGAACAAATAGCCTTCATAGGTTTAAATATGCCAAAACTTTAAAACGCTGGGCAAATTTTCAACATTTCGCAGTCATGTATCAGTAAGTTGAAAACAAAACTCTGAATTCCTACGTCGCTTATATCAGAAACATTTGAAATAATTGTGTCAAACACTTTGTGCATAGACTATAAATTAAAATCTATACTAATATTATAAAGCTGAAGAGTTTGTTTGTTTGTTTGTTTGTTTGAACGCGCAAATCTCAGGAACTACTGGTTCGAATTGAAAAATTATTTTTTTGTTGGATAGTCCATTTATCGAGGAAGGCTATAGGCTATCCTACATCACGCTACGACCAATAGGAGTGGAGCATCATTGACAAATGTTGCAAAAACGGGAAAAATTATTCCTTTTGAGAGCTTGCGTCGCGCGCGCTGCGTAAACGGTTAATGTTAAGCAAAAATCATGTAAAACGGAATTGTTCCCCTTTAAATGTTCTAACTAAAAATCTGCAACAGCATATGTGTATCTTTTAAGGTTAACTTACTATAACCTTTTTTATGACAATCAAATTTGTTCTAACATAATGTACGATTTGTGAAGATGTTTTTTAAACGTGATATTAATCCTTATCAAATTAAATACGTTAGTTGTCTTTAAGCATTTCATGCATATTATAATTGCCTTTTACACCATACAATTTAAATTAATATCTTAACAGTTTTTATTGAAATTTATGTTTTTTGATTTTTTGACATTTACGTTAAAATTAATGAAACTATAGCGGGAGAAAATAAATTCGCTGTCTGCCTCTGTTCGTTAACTTTTTACTTCCAAACCAATAGACTTTGATACGGTTTTTAGTAATATCTTATTTTCTTATTATCTTATAATCTATTAATCTATATAATAGAAATACTTATTATAAAGCTGAAGAGTTTGTTTGTTTGATAGATAGATAGATAGATTGATTGATTGCGTGATTAATTGATTGATTGATTGATTGCTTGCTTGCTTGATTGATTGATTGTTTGTTTGTTGGTTGGTTGGTTGGTTCTTTCGTTCGTTCGTTCGTTTGTTTGTTTGTTTGTTTGGATGTGTTAATCTCTGAAACTACCAGTCGGATTTGAAAAATTATTTTTGCCTTTGATAGCCTGATTCTAGCGGAGAGTTATAGGCTATATACATGAAAACGAACTGTCTGTCTATTCGAGGAAATCGGCTTCGGCCAAAACGGCTTAACCGATTTTGATGAAACTTTACACATATAACAGGATGTAATCTTTTGACTACACCCTTTCCTTAAGTGATATACAGAACTTTTTGTATGTCTGTCTGTACGTCCATATGTCTAAACCGATTTAAATGAAACATCAATGAATATGAAAAGAAGGTCGTTAAAACTAACAAATGTTGCTTTTTGTCCGTCTGTCTGTACGTGTATCTGTCTATTTGAGCTAATCTGCAAAACGGCTAAACAGATTTTAAGGAAACTTTGCAGACGGGAAAGAAGGTTGTCAAGATAGTTGACATTAGCTTCTTTTTGTCCGTCTGTTTGTCTGTACGTCTATTCAATTCAATTTTATCTATTCGAGCTAATTTCTAATACGGCTGAACAGATTTTAATGAAACTTTGCAGACGTGAAAGAAGGTTGTCAAGAGTGTCATAAGCTACTTTTTGTGTTTGTCTCTCTGTCTATCTGTCTGTCGTTTGTCCTCACTGATCTAGCAACGTACAGCCGAAAGTACTAAGTCTAGGAAGCTTAAATTTGGAACATAAGTTTATTTTATAATGTGAGCATTATAAAGTTAAGAAAGGCTTTTTTAGAAATTTCAAACTTAAGGATGGGAATGGAGGGACTTAAATAATGACGTGTTTCAGGGTTTTTAGATTTCCACATTTTAAGAGTGGGAAACGGGAGATGAAAAATTGTATCGGTTTTTTAAAAGGTGGAAGGGGAATGAAGATTGAAAGTTTGAATGGGTGTGACCAAAATTGGTTCCAGCAAAAAGTACGTATAAACCATCTCGAACGTTAATAGTACCTATAACAGGAATTTGTAGTCTACGCAAGCGAAGCTGCGGGCGGTCGCTAGTAACTTATAGATCTGCATGGTTTAAACAAACACATTTTTTGATAGAATACTGTCTTTAATATAAAGGGAAAACTTGTTCGACGAGAACGAATGGGATTATATTACAACCGTTAGCCAATTTTTTAAACAATTCAACAACGCCATTCCAATCATATAATCAAATACAAAATTAATAAAAACGTAGGGTGGGCTGTGCCGGACCCACGGTTGGTTAACTCTAATTATTAGTAAATTCAAATAAATTAAATGTATGTCAAAATGAACCAAAAAGTCGATCGGAACATTAGTTTACGTTTAATAACACATTTAGCAGAATCGAAGAATTTCTCTATGATATATTTGGCACTTTTTTTTAGGGTCATATTTTTCGAAGAGTTTAAGTATAATGTTGTCTGGCCCCATATCGAATACAGTCGAAAGGTGAATCTTAAAGGCGGTTTCTGTATCTTTTATAGGTGACGAGTGACAAGCCTCGTGAATGACAACCCATCTGAGCTGAAAGGCATTCATCAAATTTACTGTAAAAATATAGTTAAGTCCACACTATTGGCACATCTATTGGGCTGTTTCCGCTACATACCCCTGAAATTAAATTTAAAAAATTAAGAGTTTTTTGTTACTTTGTATGTGCTATTTTGACTTCTACAATATATTACATGTTTAAATTTGACGAAAGGTTGTAATTTTACTCTGTATTTATAATAATAATAAGGAATTAAATACCTTATAAATTGTAACCCCTGTAACCCTTTATATAATTTACGTTTGTACCAAGGAAAATCTTTCACACAAATTCCATACCTTTTTTATACACATACGTGACTATGCTCATGTGAGTGATACAAATTTGGCGTTTTATATTTATATGTAGTAAACGAAACACCCAAATGTTTTGGCTTTTTAATTTAAAATTAATTATAATATGCATATTCGGAAACAGCCTTATTCTGAAGTTCATCAGAAAATTTGAGGAACGTCGGAAACTTTACAGTAGCTGCGTATGTTGGGCATTGCATACATCAAAAACATTGATATTGGAAACTATGAAAAAATTGATGCGACTCTTTGGCAGTCGGATTGGCAGCAGTCGGAGACTTGGAGTCTGATATTGGTATTGTATCCACCACCTAAGTATTGTGAGTGGAAATTTATTCAGTAAATTTTAAAAATTAGAATCTCACGTTGGGAATAAAAACTATGTCTATCTGTGTATCTGTGTCTATCATATTTCGCTCAATTTGTGGAACTTGTTTTGGCTTGTTGCAACATCCATCACCGTGTTTTTTTTTTCTTAATGCTCATATTTTAGGTGTAATTAGTTGTAAGTTTCCCTTAAAAATAATAAAATAAAATATTCTTTCTGCCAATCAAGTTGTCTTTTAGTTGCACACAATATTTTTCTTGTACTATATTATCTTAGCAACAAACGGAACAAATACTCATTTTGAACTTTCGATTATTTGACATTCGACTAAAAAGTTTATGGCGAGAGTTAGGTAATGAAGAAACTTGGCTGCAAAGGGTTGAACCTCGGGACTCCATATAACGGAATTCGACAAATCATTGCTCTCAGTTAACGACTGTGGCGTTACCAAATTTAACTTCTGAAATGTCGTTTCATTAATTTCCATTGAAATACGGTTAGAAAAATGATTTTATTACAAAATATTATGCCGATACTAAAGAGCTTAAAATGACAGAGGGGGTCAAAATAAACATATTGAATATTATGAGGCAGATTTTTCCATCACCTTCTAAATAATTTATTTTGCGTATATGCGTTTACAAATTTTGATATATCTTTTGAAAAAATAATAAATTGCGTGTTTTTTTTTGTTTTACTATTATACAGTACAAATATTAAGATATGGCGCTACGAAATTAGTTATACAAACAAATCCATGTCTAAAACAATTATAGTATATGGGTACAGTAAAATCCACCAACCGTCCTGGAATAGCGTGGTGGATTAAGCTCCAATCCCCCTCACCCTGGAGGAAACTTAAGCCTCTGCAGTGGAGCATAATGGGCTGGTAGAACTGGAAGAGGAAATGGGTGAACATCTGTCTCTTTTAATTTTATTTTTTATCTTACAGCCCCTGAGCACTTCTTCTGATAGTGCCTACAGAAGAAAATGTGAAATTTCAGCGTCAACTAATAGTGTCGTTAATTCAATCACAAAGAACCTTTTTTGTGATTTTCGAAATCTTACACTTTTTTTCAGCTTAGCTCCCATTGATCAAGTGTCTGGAGTGTAACGTGCAACATCGAAATTCGTTTCAAAAATTTATTTTATCATGTTTTGAGGGAGATATAACAATGAAATTTTTAAATCTTTAGGTAGTGCTTAGAACTAAAACAAGAAAAGTATAGTTTTAGATGTGTTTTTAATTCGAAAACAAAACAAATGAATCTAATTTTTGTTGCCCATGTTTTTGATTAGTTCATAGATTCTATATTTTTTATATAACTACTAAATGGACACATTCATCAAAAGTAACGTCAGTGTAACATTTCAGGCTGCAAAAGTTATTGAAAAAATTGAAAATAAAAAGTTAATTGCATACAATCATATATTATAAAGCCGTATCTTGCCGTCAAATGCGCTAATGTTATATTTACAGAGAGGCTATATATATCACGATACCATTCCTTATTTCTGGTTGATTGTGAAGCCTTTTACTTAACAAAATGTGTTTTTCTTTACGCAGGTTACCACAAATTTTTATACATAAAGAAATATCATACCATATTATTATACGATGGTTCATAGCTACGCTAGGAGTCGAAAAATTTCATTGTAATAAAGGTACCTTTAATATTGTTAAATCAACTAAACCAACTTTGACGCGGTTTTTCGCATTACATAGGAATTACCTCAAAACAGGTTCTTAGATAAATTTTGTGTTTCGGATCACCGAACGGCATTGCAGCAAATGTTTTTCTTCGAAACTACTTGATAACTAAAATTCGAAAACTCGCTCACCTCGGTGCAGATTCTTAGACAAGTTTAACGGATATTCACGACCAGGGGGCGCTGTAATAGATATGTTTCTCTAAAACACCTGGTCCGACCTAGAGGCAGTTTTTTGCTTACATACGTATATTCGTATTACATAATAACAGGTAGATGAGGTTTCTGGTTATGAACCACTACCGGGGCGTTATAGTTAATGTATTTTTTTAAACAGCTGGGCTAAGTTTGATGCTGGTTTTTACATTACATAGATATCACCTCATAACAAATTCATAGATAAGTTTTCAGTTATAAGCCGCCAGAGAGCGCTACAATAGGCATTTCGTCACGACTTTTTCATCTTGATCAGCTTATACCATTTTGGGCGTGCACAGGTCTACTGAAAAACTAGTAAATGAAGCAAAATTTAAATTTTTCAAAAACTCAAAATCAAAGTGAAAAGATATTTAAAAAACCAATTTTCTACATAGAGTAAATTAATTTAACTGTAGCGTTTGGTTTAAATAGAGTTATAAATGTCAATTCACAGTATCGAAGTGACATTACGCAATTTTGCGGGGTTGGCGAGGATTTCTCGGAGGTGAAGAGCGGCGCGCGGGGACCTTGCTAAACCTGGCCATCTTACACAAGCTAGGTAGAGAATGAGTGGTTAGACGGTAAACGCAGAAGAGGTCTTCTAGTCAATTAGTACTTTTATGATTTTCTAGTAAGTCATACAGTGTCCTGGAACATCGTTTTCTTTTAGTGACCCTTCAGTTACAAATATGTAAGTTCACGGGCAAAGCAGCAGAAGGAAAGCTAACAAGTTTATAAAGTCACGAAATGAGCATAAAACAAATCTATCTTAACTCGCACACCTGGCACACAAGAGTTCTAAAGTGGTTATTCACAAATTGTAGAAACAGCTAAGAATTGTACAACTGCTGTATAATTTGAAAAGGACCAAAATTACAGGCTTTAAGATTTTAATAGCTGTAGAAAAGAATCTTACCCGGACATACAGAAAAAAAGGAATTCTGGTATCAAGAAAATGTAGTCTTCAAATATACAAATACAATATATACAATGCAATTCTTTCTTCTGTATACACATTAAAAAAAAAAATTCTTATATCAATGCAAACTGCATTGGTCCAAGAATATGCGGTTTAGAAAACTATATGTTCTTGATAACAGATTTTTTTTCTGTGCATGAGCTGCTATAGAAAAAATTAGAATTTATTATTTACTGCATAACTTTAATTCTTTTAGGCAGCTACTATATTATATACAGCTATGACAATAACAAAGAGAATACGGTTTAGGCCCCTTAGAAATTAAACTACCATTGCAAAGTGCTTAACTGTTTCTGCAGTTTGTGTGCTAATTTTGCAATACCTCATAATATTTAAGTTAGAATCATATTAATATGCTTTGATTATATAATGTCTGGATGAACATTCGCAATATAATGTCAACAAAAATGACAGGCCAATTTTCACACCTACTTGTGTGTGTGACTCAACAGACCACATACTCTCACTACGCCATACTAACCATGTACAAAACCTCTTTGAGCATGAGTTGTAACCGAATAGTTAGGTGATATTTTTATCCACGTTTTTTGACACCGACTTTCCACCTAGACAGTATATAATCAAAGGCCACGATAAATATATAATTGTTTGAAATACCTAATAAAAATCAAGTTAGATTTATATTATAGAACCTATATTTTATGCAAATAAAAAAATATTGCATAGGGCATTCTACGTTGCTTAAAAAAATATCTATAGATTATAGAGCCTGTTTTTCTACATTATAATTTTTTTATTACTGGTTTTTGTTAGATCAGGATAGTGTTCTACAATAACACATATACCCTAGCGAACTGGTGATATTAAATTCTCTAATATAACTTGGGAGCGAACAAAAACAAACCCAATCACGATTCCCTTCCTTTGCGCCGTTCCAGCGAATCACGCAAAACAAACAGTACCTTTACTCAACTAAAAGGACAGTATACTGTCGTATTTTTTATTTTATTTTACGAAATCTTTTTGTCTAAACACAATAGTTAAGCCTGCCCTTTCGCGGACGAATCTCTTTGGACCGTTATTTCGGCCATCCCGAGATAACGCGTTTCTCAGACCCTTTTAACTTTATCCATATGTTAATCTAAGGTCAACGGTTTATCATGTTAAATGGCTTACAGCCGATGTGACTTTTTCTCCTCGCTTGATTTGTATTTCACAAAGGGCCGTTTTCTGATTATTTATTCATGTGTGCGAAATTGTGTCCGGAGCTTTTCATTTAGCTATATGCATGAATTACATCAAATTTTAATGATCCTCGTGTATGGATTCCCGAATTATAGGAAAACTCTAGTTTATGTAATATCATTTTCGATGTACCGCAACTAAATGTTTTTTTTTTGTTTATTTTTGTATATATTTCTAAAAATATTAATACTTTTTTTTGTATGATCTAGAAAGAGAGATGTACTTTCAACACGTGATATTCACTTTACTAACTTATCTAACGAGCTTTTTCCAGCAACGACAGCGTTTCTCATTTACAAAATTGGCATCATCAATCTAAAAGTTTCGAACATCTGTACCTAGGGAATGAAACATGAAGTTTTGGAACGATTCAGTCTCATTGCAAAAATATCCTTTCTTGGAACACACGTCTTTCGTTTTCAAACGCGCCTAATTTTGTTCTGTAATCCGTTTTGACTTAAATCAAGTATTAAAAGTAACCAAGTTTCCTAATTTTGGATTTATATGTAACACTTTTTCCCGGGCAGTATTTTTACAGGGCTGTATGTGAAAGTAAATTGAGCACTACTGGGAATCGAAGCCAGGCGAAGGTGGGACGTACCTGTCCAATCATTCTTAAATGTGTATCATTGGTAACGCTAATTCACAGACCAGTCAACCTTTAGACCACGCTTTAATAAACGTCAGTACGAAAACGAAATCGCCAAAAAGTGGCGGGGTGCGGGGAGAGCTCGGCTAGTTTTCATTGGCTCGTTCAAAATTGACAATTTAATGGCTTCCGACGTGCTTCCAACTGACGGCTCACTGGTGACATAGTTATGTAGTGTCACTACATAGCCTTGGCGAATGCTACTCTCTGTCAAGGCGTGGTCTATAAGGTTGACTTGTCTGTGCGCTAATTGGTCAGGCTAAGTGGTGAACATTTTGAGTTTTTTTTTTTTTTAAATATCACAATCACAACAACAACGTCTAGGTCCCAAACTAAGCATTAGCTTGTATTTTGGGTACCAAGCGATGACACCACATACATATAACAACCAAGACCCGGTGCCAGTATTAATATTCATCATATAAATACTGACCCGACCTGGGATTCGAACCCGGGACCTTCAGCTTCGCAGGCAGGGTCGCTGCCCACTAGGCTAAGCGGTCGTCACGCGATTTTCACGCGACTACAGACGTTTGTGTGAGGGGAGAAAATAGTTTTCAGCTTGGAAAAAACGAGTACACTTTAACTACAGTTACTTTGAGCACTGCTGTCTTTATTCGATTTGTACAATTTCACTAAGTATAATTGAATCCTTAAATAGTTAACAACGGTTAGTCTCTTTTGTAATTTAAGCAAGGTAAAGTTGAATGAAAGTGAATTCAAAAGACGAATATTTTCATGTAATTGCTTCATGTTTTAATTCAGTCTCGAAAGTCACAGATAAATAATGGGTAAGAAACTATGTAGTAAGAGGTAGTTCGTCGAACCCATTTCAAACAGTGGTACAAACAGATTATATTCGCTCGGCTGCTACTTATATCTGTGGAAAATAATCGTAGATTGTGCTAATTTCGGTGTTATCGGCTTGGACCAATATTCTTAACATATTTTCATATTTTATTCTGAACATATAGGCCAATCTATAACTTTCTTTCGTAATAAAAAACAAGTTTGTAATTATTTTTATATAGGTACTTTTTTTATTTGTTTAAAAATATCTTCGTCGCGTCATCATGACAGATGTTTATGATTTGTTGTATCTAAGACTAGATGAAATTATAATATTTTAATTTACAATGTCATTTGATATACCTAGAGCCTATCCTAAATGTTTTGTAATAACTTTTTACTTTTGTTTTCTGCAGTTATCCAGATAACATCACAAAGACGGCATTATAACGTCAGATTAATTGTCATGGATATCTGGAAAATTCGTAAAAAGAAAAAACTAGATATTTTTCTATTCGTTTCAAGTCTAATAACCATTAGAGTAATGAAAAAATTTTGGGCCAAGCCCATTACACTCGCTTGTAATGATACATTTTAATGCAAGTACGGTTAACTGCATATTATAGGCGAGGTGTTTATAGGAACGAGACGAAGCCGAGTGCTTATAATAAACCGATGACTATAATAGCCAGCTTACTGAGTACGAGCATCGTACGACGTTTTTCAATACATTTGTGATTAAAATTAGGTAGACACTTGAAATGTAATAAGGGCGCGAGCGGGTTACTTTTCATGGTTTACGCATGCGTTACAAACATAATGCTCGTTTGTGATTGGTGTAAAGTAAAAAGGCCTAGTACTGTAAAATACAACATTACGGTACAAAATTTCGGTATTAATAGCAAATGTATTGAAAACTCTTTTACAGTATATCGCCTGTTATGGTTCCGATTCCTCATGCAAGTTGCTCATAGGTACGATCCTGAATGATTCAAAATATCGCAAAGTTAAGAATTGAATTAAACAATTACTGACAGAATCAACTAGTTTCACATATGAACCCGCTGCGAACATATTTCATCATTTGTCATCAATAAATATTGACGTGAATTATTGCCACCGATATATCTGCGAAGGATGGATAGATCACCCGTTTTTGTTACGACCGGCTGTGACATTATGTTGAGAGATGGAAAACTGCGATCCCAGCTCATGGGAGATTTATTGAGTATCGTGTGTCGGTACACTCTACAATATGAATAGAAATAAGAGAGGTTTTACGTTTCTTTATACGAAAAAAGAAATAGTACAAAAGCTCTTCTGGAAATTCGTTTTAAAAATATGACTGTTCATCATGATAAATAAGCTTATATAGATGTATGACATTACTATAAGCTTAATACTCGAAGTGATTCTTTTATGGTCCGTAGGCAAATGACAAAAAACAGAAGCTTTACAATTTTTTCCTGTCCGTCTGTCTGTCAGTCACGGCTATTTTATTCGGAGACTATTGGCATTATATACATAAAAAGACTTTTAAGGCGACATTCCTTGAACTTAAACTATTACGTCCAGAGTTGATATAATTATAAGTTACTAGTATATTAATGAAGCACAAAATTATTTAGTGGTAAAAGCTTTGTGAATTTAAATATAGGCAACATAATGATTTGAAACTGGTGAAAAATTATCTATAAAATATATTAATTTCCAACTAAAGAAATTCAAAATTTGGTATTATTATTTTTTGTAATCACTGAGTTTAATTTTTTTTTTTAATTTTCTTTGACATATTGAATATAGAGATTGAATCGCTATAATTCCAGAGTACAATAAACCGCAAACAATCACAGTACGTTTACATGTTTACGTTACCCTCATCCGGCCTAATGTCAATCACAATGAATATCAAATGTCAATCATTCAATCTTAAAATATAACCGATTTATCAGCTTAGAAAAAAAGGGATACGTGATTTCTCGTAAATTAGTAATATAATTCATCGTAATAAATTATAGAATACATTTTCACCCTAATTTGTAAAGTACAGGGTCTGCCATGCCCAAAATATCATCATGGTATTGTTTTCATCACGTCATACAGGTTTCAATACTTTTTAATGACTATTCTTCCCTGCAATGATTATATGGTACTAAAACATATAAATAATCAAGATAATTCCAATATTTTTCTATAGATTGCTTTGATTGTTGGACGTTAAAGGGATATTTCAAGGATGGTCCTTTGGAATGTACGTGTAATCTATAAACCGCTAAACACTTACGACAATTACGACAAAAAAATGTTTCCGAGTAGATGTTAAACACATTAACGTATTTATTTATTATTATTAACATATTTATAGATAGGCGTTTAAAATTATATAATGGATTCAAAATTACTTTTTTATTTAATTCAATAGTTGCTGAAATATGCGCTCTTAAGACCTAAAACGTGGGCATTTCTAATATAAAATTTACAGAAAGTCAATGGACATTGCAATGTTCGGTGTTTAACCACTTTAACTTTTCAACTATATAACGCCTAGCGTTACACGTGCTCTATGGGCGTGTCGCCCGAACATGAGAGGTATAATGAAACTTAAATGCTGTTCTTGACTTTCAAATTAATTTTAGCTCGCACTGCACAACTCTTCGTTCTTGTTGGTACATTTCTGTAGGTATATTTCGTAGTATGAAGTAAGTTCGAAAGGGTATTCGGGACATAATAGTTACCATTGTGTACCCTCGTCAAGACACGGGACTGGCATGACGAGTGTAAACTAACTGCATCTTAAATATTTCTGAGAGATCCTTGCTCAGCGTAGTTATGGGAATATTAGTCTATGATTACAAGAAAATAGTTGTTATTCGTATTGTGTGCGTATTATAAAAATTATAAGTTATTTATTTACGACGGTAATGTTACAAATCTGAATCAATTAAAAGAAAAATTGCGAATATAAAATTAGAATCTAATGAAATCTAAGACATATTCTAAATAATAAATGTTGGAGCGTCGAGGCCTGAAATTTAATTAGGAACATCGGTCGCTAACTTAAGGAGAGGGGGTGTGACTCCCGCTCGGGGTCGTTTCTGATGCAGAGGCTCGCCATAGCGATCCAGCGCGGTACTGTCTCGAGCGGGGAACCTTTGCATCGGGTTCGCCAAGGACTGGTTATCTTTAGCTTTTATATTGTATATATAAACTTTATATTCGTAGATTATAAATATATGACAACAATAGTAGTAATATAAAATCTATATATACAATTTAAATACCTAAAGACAACCATTACCTGTTACATTTTCATTTCATAACGCTCGTGACATTACCGTGTTGGATCGCTATGACGAGCTTCTGCGCCAGAAACGACCCAGAGCGGGGGTCACATCCCCACTCCCTAAGTCGGCGACCGTTTCTACTAATCAAATTTTGGGCCTGAAGATTCCAACAGTCCGTCGTCTTCACAGAAAAGGAAACGAAGACATAAGATTGTTTCAAGTTTATGCTGTAACGTGTTTCAGACGGGCCAGAATTTTAAATAACCAATGAATTTAGAATACGTTTGAAATGTTATATTGGTATGTTTGTAAGAAATGGACTTTCACCGGTTTTCTTTGGATATTTCGGTTTGGATAAGAAATAATTTAACTGTTGAGATACAGCTAACAAACATAAAGTAATTAATAAAGGTAATAATATATAAGCGCTGACTATTCTACAATGGCGCATATGATCACGTTGCGTGCTGTGCCTGTGTCAAATTTTGACCTATTTTGATTTCTAAAACAATTTAAATAGTCCCTCCCCATGAATACACCATTCGCGGACAGACGGATGGATATCATTCTTTCTAAAATTCTGAATGCTTGTCAAGGGCGCTCTAAGTGACTTTAAGCGTACTCTTTATCTTACTGTTAATGAAAGTTTATTAATTTAGTATTAAGCGTATCAATTTGTGAAATAATTTGTTTGTGTAAATTAGAACTACCAAATTAAAAACTTCACTTCACTTCACTTCATCGGCCCAGTTTTACCCCACTGCAGGGGCTTAGGCCTCCCCCAGGATGAGGAGGGGGGCTTGGAGCTTAAATCCATCACGCTGCTCCACTGCGGGTTGAGGACTGTAACGACCGCCACCTATTGACAGCGTCAGGGACCGACTGCTTAACGTGCCCTCCGAAGCACGGAGTCAGTGATAGTTATGTACTTAAGTCAGAAAAGCTCATTGGTACACGCCCAGATTCGAACCATGGCCATATGGGGCCTTATAAATTTGAGACAGGTTCGTTGCGCTTTGGGCTATCACGACACATTCGATTAAAAACTACTAAACTTATTTTTGTGAAACAACTACGAATAAGTTGTTTGGTATGTCAATAGGTTGTAGAATTTATTGAAAAGGTATCGTCAATCAATGGACGCCAGTTCGAGATAAGTGACATGATAGCCTAGTAGTGGCAAGCTGCTTGTTTAATAGGCAGTGGTTGGAATCCCAGAAATCGGCATGTACCAATGAGTTTTTTTGACTTAAGTACATAATTATCACTGAATCCGTGCCTCGGAGAGCACGTTGAGCCGTCGGTTCCGGTTGCCGTATCAAACGGCAGTCGTTAAAATCCATCAACCCGCCCTGGGGCAGCATGGTGGAATAAGCTCCAAGCATCGTCATTACGAGGGTAGGTCTAAGCCCCTGCAGTGGGGCATGACGGGCTGGTATGGATGTTAGTTTGTTTTTTCTTAAATAAAAAGATATTAGAATTATGAAAATTACATGAATGGGCCAAATCCATCGATTAGCGGAAATGTAAATTATCAAAAATTATGTAGCTCAGCCATAAGAGTGCTTATAACTTTACATACCGCTTAGCCTAGTGGGCAGCGACCCTGCCTGCGAAGCTGGAGGTCCCGGGTTCGAATCCCAGGTCGGGTCAGTATTTATATGATGAATATTAATACTGGCACCGGGTCTTGGTTGTTATATGTATGTGGTGTCTTCGCTTGGTACCCAAAATACAAGCTAATGCTTAGTTTGGGACCTAGACGTTGTTGTGATTGTGTGTGTTATTATTATTATTATTATTACTTTACATATAGAGGCGACCCTGTTGGCTGAACCACCGTTTTGTTGATACTATTTGTAATGTGTTTCGACTGTGTTTTTTGCAACTGCCTCATGTGTAGTATGGTTTTAACGCTAAAAGTATCTTCAAAATTTCTAACAAGAACGAGTAAAGTAACAAAAATTTAAAACTAAACAGACAAAGTAATACGTTTTGACATTAGCGGCCGTGCAGGGCCGCTTTAAAACAAATAGGATAAATGCATTTAAAATATGTATGATGTGATAAAATATGTATATTTTTACTTTCACTGTTACAAATGTCATTAAATAGTAAATGAATGCAATTTCAAAAACCGTCTCCAACGAACCACTTTAAAATTCATTTAACTGGTAATGCAATTTTTTTACCGTTCTATAAATTTATCAGAACTGTCTTGAAAACTACGTCCATGAAAACTACATAGTAAAAAATCCACAGATCTTGCAGTCCCCGCAACCATCGGTTTTATTGAAAATGAACCTACCCAAACCCGATTTTCACAGATTATTTTATTTTATTGCCACGAAAACGTGGCACTATTCTTTTCAACTCTTTAAACTCAGAAATAAATCAACGAAAAAATTCTCTGCTACCCGTGCGAAGCCGGGGCGGGTCGCTAGTTCAACATATTTGAAATATTTAGGTTTTAAACTGCAGCCTCTGATATCTTTAAACGTTCTGAACTCGATAATTAAACATTCGAACGAATACAGGCCGAAAGGCGATGACCGTAATTTTAACAAGTTCCCGAACGTCCATAAAATCTCATATGTGATGTCAAATTTCTTGTTCGATTTCCAACCGATTTCCAAAATTTTGGTATCAAACTGTAGCTACCGACGCCTTCTAACCTTTGGTATAACACTTTGAAGCGATCCGACGAATACCCTCTGAAATATAGTAACTTATATCCACAAACACAAGCGATCGACCAAAAAATCTCATTTTTCGGAAATAATTTCTCTTACAATAACCAACCGATTTCCAAAAACATGGTTTCAAATCGTAGCTACGTTAATGACCGAGACACCATTTTTTTTGATTTTCGATATCGGTCCTTGTTCTTGAAATATTTTGGATTTAGTAAAAAAAAATTCCGAAAAAATCCCGATTTTTTAACATTTTCCAATTTTTTTCAAAAACTACTTAACCGATCTCCAAAATTTTGATGTCATAGAATGCGCAACTAAATTCTTAATCTTTTAAAACCTTAAAGACCCCATACCCTCGGAGTTATGGCTAAAAATGCGTCTCCCGTGAAATGGATATGATAGTCATTTTCAATGACAATAGTAACTTATATCCACAAACACAAGCGATCGACCAAAAAATCTCATTTTTCGGAAATAATTTCTCTTACAATTACCAACCGATTTCCAAGAACATGGTTTCAAATCGTAGCTACGTTAATGGCCGAGACACTATTTTTTTTGATTTTCAATATCTATCCCCGTTCTTGAAATATTTTGGATTTAGTAAAAAAAAATTCCGAAAAAATCCCGATTTTTTAACATTTTCCAATTTTTTTCAAAAACTACTTAACCGATCTCCAAAATTTTGATGTCATAGAATGCGCAACTAAATTCTTAATCTTTTAAAACCTTAAAATCTTGGCTAGACCCCATACCCTCGGAGTTATGGCTAAAAATGCGTCTCCCGTGAAATGGATATGATAGTCAAAAAAAACATATAAATACAATTTTGCTTTATAGGTATACATCACGTCAAACTTTATGGCGGATCTGAATACAACGCTATAAGCGGGCTTGCGCAGGTACAGTCATATACCCCTCGCTCCATTGCGTCACTCATTAATGTGACGCAACTTGTGCCCACTTTCGGATCCGCCATGAAGTTTGATTGTAACTGTACTTACTGTGTTTGTTTTAATAAACTGCGTTCGTAAATTAACTTCTGAGCTCGACTTTGTAATTATGAAATATAATGTAACATACTTACTGTTATCTTAATTATAGGTGTATTATAGATGAAATATATTTTAATCTTGTCTTTATCTGCTTGGAGAAAGCAAACCCTTCCTTGAATAAACGCATTATCATTGGACGTAAATTAGAAGACTTTGAAGTTTATATCCTTTGTTTTTCAATAAACAAATTATTGTTTACGTTTCGTAAAGTCAATTTGCGTTTGCTTATATAACTGACAATTCGAAATTAGAAAGTGAAATGGGATAGCGAAGCTCAATTCGGAACAAGGAACTCGTTTCTTAATGGAACTTCATAAATACAAAAACAAAATTATAACAAAGATAATATTACATATAATTTAATATTCTATATTATTATGATTTGTTATTTCAAAATAGGATTTTATTACTACTTCAATTATGTTCTTTTTACAAATTAATTGTGTTTATTTTAATCATGTTTTAATTTTTGTTTGTACAACTTTCATTTGTTCAGCGACTGGATGATTATTTAAGTGACCAATATGTCAGGACGTCCACCTAAGCAGCTGGCATGTACTGATTATTTTTTAAATGTATTTCTTCTTAATAAGTCTAAGCGTTATAAAGGTTTTATTATTTGTATATTCTTATTGTTGATATTGAAATTTTGAAAAGAGTAAATATATATATATAAAAGAGTAAATATATATATATATATATAAAAGAGTAAATATATATATATATATTTACTCTTTTCAAAATTTTATTAGTATCAACAATAAGAATATACAAATAATAAAACCTTTATAACGCTTCGACTTATTAAGAAGAAATTTACATTATATATATATATATATATATAAATGTAAATATATATATTTACTCTTTTAAAAATTTTATTAGTATCATATGTATATAATATATATATAATATAATTATAACATAAGGAATATCGTCGAAATATACCTACCGGGTGTGTTTTAAACCTCCTAACAGCTTGGTGTGGGTTGTTAAGTAAATTAAGTATCAGCTTCTACGCCAAAATACTAACAAAAAAAGGTGCTTTGTTCCAAAATAAAAACTCGTTTTGCACTCAATAAACTTGTGTAAACGTTCGGATATTTCTTAGCGCCCATATGACGCGATTGATGCGATGAAAAGGAAAATCTGGACATTAAATAAATTGATAAAATTTTTTGTTTATCTGAATAAATGAAAAATGGCGTCAAACGTGTGTCCTTTCCTTAATGACTTAATTTGACAGAAACGAAGAAACAAACGTTGTATGGGTACTTTGTTTTTCAGGCATTTAACAATTAAAATAAGGTTAAATTCCTATTGAACTTGCAACAACCGCCCATAAAGACAAAACTCAAGGGCATGGGTACTCCGCACAAACTGTTATGCTGGCGCGGCGTAAAATCGTGTCATTTCATATACGAGTCCGAGAAAGCGATACCGTACGTAAAGAAGTCCATTTAATCTCGCTACGCTATGAAATATGATTGAAAAATATTTCTGTGAGACGCAAAATGTTTATATTAAAATCGAGTGTGCATAAAATTGAGAATAGCCTTTGGCTATAGTGTTATCATGAAGAAAACAACGAATGTATTTTAACAAAATAAAGTTATTTAAAAATATCATTATTTAAAAACTATACGTTTAATAAAATTACTTTGCAGTTTTTATCTACTTTACGTTATTAATTTACGTCCAAATTTATGCTAAAAATTGTGGTAAAAAACAAATATTTTAAGACCCAAGGCTACAGATATTTTAACATTGAAAGTGTTCATCAGATCGTTTTCGTGGGGGAGTGTAAATCAACTATATTTCCGAAATTTGTGATGGTAAAAGAAAGATATTGGTATCATAAGATAGTAGAGCTTATGCGGCATAGTATGATATCTTTTTTTTTTTAAATTAGTCTGTACTTTTTTTCGTAAAATCGAAAATGTTGTAAAAAAAAGACGAAATTTCCCGATTTTTCAACCATTAAGTTGATTATTTCGAAAACGAAAGCCAAAATTGAAAATGAAAAAACATCTGAGGCAGTTAGATTGTCTACCGTTAAGAGGAAGAAATCTTGGAATCAGCCGAAAACTTTGGGCTGGGCAGGTGCCTTTTTCATGGAATGATTATCAGACAAGTTACCCCGGAGAGTGAGATTCGGCTATATTTCAGAAAGTAATAAAAGTAAAGAAAATGCCGTAATGTCAAAAGACGCAAGTACTTTCGGGACATCGTATGATACCAAATTTTCGAAAATTGGTTCATAATTTTTTCCGAAAAATTTTAGGAAATTGTTGGCGAAATTATGTTATAAGTTTTTATTTTTGATGTTCATTTTCAGTGTCTTCCGATAGTTCCTCTATAAATCTGTACATTTTTAAATTAATTATAAATTTTGTATTTTGTTTTAATACGAACCTAGATAAAGATGAAATAAACCGATACGCAGCTTAGTTTTGCAAGCGTCAATAAAATATTGAGTGATCACCCTTCGCCGTTTGCATAGGAAAATGATTGGCTAACGCCACCCTTATGTACTTCGAGTTTCGTTTACCTAGAGCATCGTTAGTCAAGGACCTATCGTATTGATACTCAAACTTGAAACTTTAGTCAACTTTTGAAAGCTAATTTTTCCGAAGCCAATAGCAGTCACAGGCCTATCGTAGAATAATCTCTATGCGTTTGCATTAATATCGTGGCTGATTATGGTTAGGCACGTGTAGAAATCCTGCATGGATGTAACTAGGTTATGAAAGGAAAACTCAAGAAATTCGTTTATTAAGTTTATGCCAATTAAAAAAAAAGTGGTAATATCGAGCTTGCCTCGTAATGAAACGACCTGGTATCAATGATCTAATACCAAACGCTGTACCTTCGTCTATTACCGTAAAATACGGGTTTTCCAATTTTTCCGAATTCAAATAGCACTCGCATCGAAACTCTTTTGCGTTTCCCTCAATATTTGTCCAAGTTACAAGAAAGCGATTTGACTTCCTGCAACGTGTCTGAATGATTAAACGTTCAGGTTCCTTCAGACGCGTAAAAACGTCCACCCGCATACCGACGTATTGATGTCGACTCCTTTATCAAGCTTATCTGAACCTAAAGCTTCTCACTGCTAAAATTACCTACCAATAAATTATGTTAACAAATCAGTAATTGTAATTATTATATAACCTATGACCTAATATCAAAATTAAGAATAACCTAGGAAAATTAAAAATTTTCATACATGATTCGTAGCGTTTCTAAAGAAAGATATAAAAAGGAATTCAGAAGGTAAATCAAGCGGACACTACTTCTAATTCTTGTTCCAGGATATAAATGTTTTTGACCAAACCGAAACCAATAAAAACTTCAAGTAAAATTATTCTCAATCTCCTATACGTATATAAGGTTTGAATACAGATAATATTTAGTTTTCATTATTTATAAATTAAATTAAGACAGGAGAAACTTGGGTGAAACTGAGGCAATATTTACGCTTTTTCAAGGCTAAAAACTAGGATGTTTATAGAAATTTTGAAATTTTGGATCCGTACAAATAAAGTTCTTACCTAAGTAAGACTACAATTAAAAACATAGATTAAAAATGTGTATTAACGTCGTAATCATTCAAAAGCGTTTTACGCAGAAAGCCCCTTCTTCAGGTATTATTTTACAACCTATAGTGATTTTATTGCGATTGTTAGAAACACTTGCTTATCCCTTGTAAAGAAAATCTTAAACATCAAAATAATGCATTAAACTTTTTTTTAAACAACAAGCATTTGTAGTTTAATATGTAATACAAACAGAAATGTTCTTGTGATTTACATAACATATATCGCAACGCATTTTGTTGTTGATGCGGCATATCTTATGTCCAAGTCATTTCATTCGCACAATTCGCTACCGCATGAAATGACTTTCATTTTGTTTTCCAAACATGTGGCGTTTATTTAAAGTGCCTAGTTTATTATCTTCACTGTTTTCAATATGAACATATATTTTAGCAACGTTTGTATTTTTTTTAGTTATTAAATGTAATTTCAGTATTATTTTACAGTTAATCTTTAGAGTTCCTTCCCTGCATTAAAATAAAAATAAAAACGTTATCCTTATAATATTACTTTTTGCCCGTTTCTATAAATAAAGTAATAATTTTTGTTACTAAAATGTGCATAGCTACACATAGTGTTTCATTGTAGATTAGTCATATTTGTAACTAACGGTATAGGTACTACACACCGTCCTAAGATAGCTACGAGGTCAGCATGAAAGGCCAACGTTATGCGGTAAACGCTTAAAACCGTCACGTGCTTACTCGTAAGAAGAACTTCTGTAATTTTAATTAATGGCTAAACACATTAACAACCGGACCGAATGAGAAAAGAATGTTTGCAACATTTCAACATGTTTAATAGCAACAAAACAGCAGCTTTCAACATACCAGGCAGAACACTGTTGGGATTAAAAAAGTCACAGGTATTTCCAACATTTAGTAAGTTGAGTAACTGCCAGCTGCGTCTTACACGCGAACAAGTGCATCTGAGGTGAGTGCGATACTTCACTCCAGTGTACTTGACCCGAAAAGATCTCGTTGCGGCTTTACGTATATTTTGACGGAAACGTAAGTATTGAAGTTGTTTTATTTATTAACAGAATACCTATGTTGTCTAATTGTAATGATCTGTGTAATATTACGTAATATTGATAATGAGAATCACAAAAAGTTTATTATAATATGTTTGTGTTACGTTATCTCTACGGTAAACTAATATAAATAATGAATACAAAATTAAAAAGTAATTTCTGTGCGACACGTTACAAACTTTATAATTAGTTTCCAATCTCTATAGGTATTTTTGATTTATCCAATATATAATTATCTCCCTGCTTGACAATTAAAATTTTCTTCTCTGCATACTATTTGCATACATCGAGTTCTGGAGGGGTGATTGAGTAAGTCTAAGAATTAAATAGATATATAATAAAAGATAGTGACACAACTAACCTACACGCATACTTATGGATCACTTTAATAACAGATAGTACTTAAAAATTAGCTGTACCATAGAAAATACATTTCTTGACGATTCCTACTATAGTGAGTAGTAAATCATACAATAATTCCCACTGCCGCTTAATTTTATTATTCCTCGAAACGGTCCAGAGAATTTATATTGACTATAAGCATCAGGCATGGGTTTAACAATAAAACAATAGAGGCCAGAAACTTATCTACCATACCGTTTTATAACAGCAATAACAACATTTCCTCGTTTATAGAGCTTTTAGCGAGATATTTGTTGGAGGCGCAAAATGGGAGTTAGCTTTAATATCAGAACAGACGCCGAGAGAGAAATAGGTGATTCAAGGTTCATTTCATGGGCATAAATAGAGAAAAAAACCAGCAATATAACGTGATGGCCTCTAATCAGCACTTCTTTTATGAGAATTTAAAACGTTTGAATTGCCACAAATTCTTTAATTTTTAGGGCAAGATATTTATTGCTGTGCACTCCATATTTAATGATTTATTAGTTGCTTTTTTCACAATTTCACATGTCGCAACACATTTCATTACAAGAGTCCAAATTTTTCAAAAAAATGTTTGTACCCCACATACTGCATAACGATCATAATTAATAGTAATGCAATGAATCTTTTTTTTTGGAGTCATACAAATATTTTTATTTTCGAATTGCTCTCGTCGTGTTCTGTCTTTGTGGCATGACATCTAGAATATTTATAATATCTTTGGAATTTCAGCAGAAATATTGTATTTCATGTTTGGGGCTGTAAAACTTTGACAGCTAGATCTTATGAAGGAATCATAAATATTCAGATTAACCAAAAAACCTTATTACTTTTCTAGTTTCAAATGAAATACAAGCACTTGTCTATCTTAAATCGTTGATATTTAACAAGTAAACTGTAGCAATTATAGAGTGAATTCCTGTTTAATTAAATTGGATTTTAAGAGCGTTCCCGAAGGACTGAAGTTTTGGTCTTGTTTCTTCTAAACCTCTCCCGGCGCCAGACGGACGTCTGTTTACAGTGAAATTTCTTCACAAAATTTGAAATTATCTAAAAGCATAAATCTCTCTCGGCAAGGTGAGAAATTGAGGTGAAAAAAGCGGAACACTCTTCCCCGAACGCGCTTAGCTCGAGCATAACTTAGGATTATCAAGAGTTGTAATAATTTATTTCCTTTGGGAATGCAAAATAAAATACAGGTAATTTGTGTTTACTCCACGGCTAAAATCGGGTTAATCTAATATTTCGATATCCGAACAAAGGCGTTTGAGATCCGAGAGTACAATTTGTTAAAATTTTGAGACTTTTAATTGAAATACTATTTTCATTGTTTTTTTTCCGTAAATATATTTAAGTAAAAAAAAAAAATTCTTTCGCTTAGACGGTGTGAAATGTTAATTTGTTGTCATATTATGAAAAAAATTTAAACTTCGTAAGTTTAAAGAAATTGGTTTAAATTCAAATTGTAAGATTTGATTACAGACATGCTTTGGGACAAGTGTATTTAACTAATATCAGTAAAAATATCAAAAAAACGTTTTTGTGCATATTGATTACTTCAGTTTTATTCGGTAACCTGCCGATGGTTAAATTATATATAAGTTCGCATGCAAAACCATTGGAGCGTCGTGTGGATAATAAATAGCCGTGCACTGCTGTTTCACCTGTATGAATGTCGGGCAAAGTGAAATTCAAGAGCAAGTACAAAATGTATGAGTGAAAAATGAATATCATAATTTATAGGCTGGGGTCATGTCGCTATTTCTTCTTAGGGTAAACGTCTGGCTTTGGAATAATATTAATTTTGTTTTTGGGGTTCCGTACCTTAAAATAAAAAAGGAACCCTTATAGGATCATTTCGTTGTTCGTCTGTCTTTCCGTATGCCTGTCTCTATGTCTGTCAAGATCCTTTTTCTCAGGAACGCGTAGACGAATCAAGTGGAAATTGCCATCAAATACTTATGTATACGGTCCCTTATGGTTTAAAAAAAATAAAGCTTCTAAATTAACTCAACTAAAAGATACAGCCATTTATGCCACATATTTAGACACTCGCAAATAAATCAAAACCTATAGGGTACTTCCCGTTGACTTAGATTCATGAAATTTGGCAAAAAACCAGGTATTACAGCACAAATAAAGGAAAAAATCCGATTTTTTTTATTTTTTAGATAAATTACATGACAAATATTGTTTGATATATTTAAAGTGATTGCGTTTTTGTGTCACCTGGCGGTGATTAGCTATAATCACGTTATAAAACAGTATCTGCGAAACCCTCAGGTCGTGAGTTCGACTCCAATCTGGCCGGTATTGTCGTATGCTATTGCTGTTTGATGGTCGGCGCTATTATATTTTGAAACTTAATAATTATTATAACTGTTAATTTAACTTGTTTACATGATTTTATGTCTTAAATTCAGTCTTAAATCCATACCGTTTAAACGGTTTTCAAGTTACCAGCAAACAAACACTAGTCTCTATTTCGAAAACATTTCTAAATTTTGATTACGCTAAATTGTTATTCGGTTTCTTAACGTGATTGTGATACTGCGTTTTTTTTATACCATAATAGTACGAATTTACTAGAAGCCTTGTTCTGTGTTTACCGTCTAACCACTCATACTCTAGCTAGCTGGTGCAATATGGCAAGTTTCAGTTCTAGTTTCAGTGCACGAGTTCCCTACGCGCCGATCTTTATCCCCCGAAATCCTCGCGCGTCGGTCTTCAACCCCCCAAAATTGTATAATGTCATTTCCATACTGTGAAGTGACATTTATGACTCTATTAAAACCAAATGCTGCTATCAAATTTATTAACTCTATGATGTTTTCTAATAGGTACTTTCTTCTATTTTCTGAAACCGGATTTCCTTTTTTCCGTTTTTCTCAAACAAATGATAAGAATTCACGCCGTTTATATTCATTCGCACAAAAGCAACACTGAACTTCCCCAAAGTCCATCCAAGTCAGACTAACGAAATTACTTCTAAGACACTCAGCAGATCTGGTGGAGAAAGATAATCTACCTTTGGAAAGTTTGCCAAAACAATATAGTCTTATTGGCGTTAATAATGTAAGACGAAGTGGACACAAATATGAAGCGAAAACTTCCTCTTAAGAAAAAATGTCTAACTAGCAATATGACACTTAAGACGGCCTTTTCCGATTTTTTTCCTTACAAACGATGTTAGCGTTTCACGAAAATATTAAAACTACTGAGAAAATATTTTTTTTTATAAATATTAGGAATATAAGGGGCTCTAAATAAATATATTTGTCTATAAAAGGGTATAAACTTAGAATGATTCTGATATTATGCACCTATTACCTGGAATCTTACACTGCAATTCATCTATATATTTGTTTCGTTGCGCTTAACCTTTTGACTTTTCATCAATTATTATCAATCAATTGTCTCTGTCAATTAAATGGCTCGTAACTTTCAATCTAACCAAATATGGTTAATGAGTAGTGAATAGGTTAATTCATTTCAACAGTTTACTTCATTGTAGTCAAAACTCACCTCCAGAAACGTAGTCGGTTTGTCATTTATGAATGCGCGTCATAAAGTTTCGCGTCGTGAAACATCACGTGAGCGTCGTGATAGCCCGAAGCGCAACGAACCTGTCTCAAATTGATAAGGCCATAGGGCCATGGTTCGAATCCGGGCGTGTACCAATGAGTTTTCTGACTTAAGTACATAACTATCACTGACTCCGTGCCTCGGAGAGCACGTTAAGCAATCGGTCGCGGACACTGTCAATAGATGGCGGTCGTTATAATCTCCAACCCTCAGTGGAGCAGCGTGGTGGATTTAAGCTCCAAGCTCCCTTCACCCTGGGGGAGGCTTAAGCCCCTGCAGTGGGGTAAAAATGGGCTAATGAAGGAAAGTGAAGTCATAAAGTTTTGCCTGTCTAGAACCGTTTTCTTACCGTAACATGTAGGCATGATATAGAAAAAACAATTTGCCGTCACGGAACGTTTAATAGATGTGAAACATTAAAATCAATGTCAATTAATCAATATATTTTTTTTCACAAAGTACTACTCAGCACTACTTGGCAATACTTAGTACCACTTAGTATCTCTTAGTACCAATAGGTATCAATGTGTACCACTTGATATCACTTGATAGTATCATTTGGTACCAATTAGCACCGCTCTGTGCCGTTCTGGCATCTCTGTGCTGCTTTAAACCGCTTTGTACCATTTTACATGACAGCGTTTCTTTAGTTGTTTGTTACAGAGACGTTCATGGCTAGAAACGAGAACTCACATGTCTTACAGTTGAAGCGTCCCGGTTTTACTTTCCACTCAACACGCTATCAGATGTCTATATAAAAACACTACATATGTGTTTATTTTCGTGTAATGAATATATATTTTGAATTATCAAGAGTTATGTACATTAATACTATACGAGTAATTATTTTTTTAACAATATACGAATTTATAAATTCGTTTTAATTTTCGAAAAAACTATATTTCATAAATAATGGTGAATATATCTTTAATATAACACGTTGATCATTTATTTACCTGATACATTCTCATAGCTGAAGCTTGCACTCGAATGAATATTCAATGGAACTCCAGTCCACGATTTATTATTGATAGTAGCTTAGGTAGCCGTGCTTTCTTGCTACAGAATTGTGGAGTAGTAATTTGTGTTTCTAGCGTGAACACAAAATTTTACCAAAATTCAGCAATTTGTGAAGGTATATAATCGTCACATTGTTTTTAGTGTTAGGAAATTTGCATAGATATACGGTAATGGAAAATAGTTTTTTCATTACTCATACTCGGAAAATACGCTTAAAGTTACTAGATCAGAGGAATGAAAACAGATTTTTTCGTCCCTGAAAAACGATTTTCCCTGCTGTCCAAAAATTTAAAAACTATGCAAGCTATGTCTCAACTTTTTATATAGCCACTCTATCATATCGCAGCTTAAATTTGTAATTAAAAAATATTATCAATAATTTTGTAACATACTTATAATTAACTTTTAACTAAATTATTATTTAATTTACATAGATTCCTGCTAAGTATTTACCACATATACGTATAAATAAGTTCATCAGATTCAAATATGAATTTAACGCGTTTTCATTTATTTTCCTCATATTCGAAATGAAAAGCAGAATGTTTACCTCGGGTGTAAGATTCGAGCTATTTAGGTACACGAACTATTTCATCCCTTGTGTAACAATTCACTATCCTAATTCTACTCAGAACACTAACAGCCCTTCGAACAGCTCAATCTAGGTGCTAAGTATTCAATTTGTGTCTAACAGCACGTTCGGTACCAGATGCATCGTAATTTTATTTTTAGGGTATCGTAGGCGAATGATAAAAAAGGAAGCTTTTATAAATTTGGCATTTACGTCCATCTGTCAGAAGCTCATATCTCCGCCATTTCATTTAATTCTGCTGAAACACAAACAGATAAGTTATATGAATTCTCAAGCAAGTCTACGACGAATTTACGAAAACGGAGTTATTTAAGTGAATTTCCATACATTGAATTAGGTAAGGAATGAAAGTTTTTCAAGAGTGCAATCTCCTAAAGTCATTGAAAATTTGTGTACCCACTTTAACTTTTCAACCGTGCTATTCTAAATATTAAGATAGCCAGAATTAAACAAATGCAAAGAAATATTTTTGATCAGAATATTTGCAGTTTTTAGATATCCATCATTTTCTAAATATCTTAATTTTATGGCCCTTGAAATAAACTTTTATTCAAAGCCATAACAAGGTATGGCTTCCTGGAAGGTATGGAATTCTAAGTATATGTGTGTCCGATACTTTTAGCAATTTATTTTTCTAATTATTTAAGGAAACAATTGTGCCTGAAAATCGAAATGTGGCATAACTTCAATTAGGTACCAATTTTTTTTTGTTTTAAAACCTACCGTGTCATATGTTAAATAATAATAATAACGTATACGTGATAACAACGTGTAGGCCCCAAACTAAGCATTAGCTTGTGAATTGGGCACCAAGCGAAGACACCACATACATATAACAACCAAGACCTGGTACCAGTATCGATATTCATCATATAAATACTGATCCGACCCGGGACCTCCAGCTTCATAGGCAGGGTCGCCACCCACTATGCTAAGCGGTCGTCAATGAAATGAAATGAAAGATAAAGAAACGCCTACCATGTCATTTCCAACACAAATGTTATAAATTCGTGATAATTTAGAACACCAATTTATAAAAAGCTCTCACGCGAAGATGCCACGAAACTAATATTCGCCAGAGCTTTGGAGATAGCCACGGCCGTCGAGAGTGCTCAAAGCGTGGTTGCCGCGCTATAGGGGTATCTATAGACCGTAGCACTATCTATATGTGTATATATATAATGTTTTTAATTTTGAAAATTAACTGTACAATAATTTTTTTATTTCACTTTAGAATCAAAAATGCATAAAGAATTTCAATTGTGCCACTGTATACTTTGTTATTATTGTGATATACTATCTCGGATTATTTTAAATTAGCAATGGCATGGTAAATTAGGTATGCCATTTTTTTAAAATCTAAAAAATATAAAAAAAAATGTTTTTTACGGCCACGGGCACAAACGGGTGCAAATAGATTCATTTGTTTAATTTGTTATGAAAAAAAAACATTTGAAAATCTAGCAAAATAAAATTTATGGTATTTTTTAGTATTTTTTTTTTAGTAATATTAAGCAGATAAATTACAATGACACAATTAAAGTTATAGGAGTAATATTTCTTTAACTTTGAACGCGGTCATCTCGAAACTGGATTTTTTGTATTATGTCCACTATAAAAGTTACAATATTAATATTATGGTTTCACACAGAATTTTCCGACATGCGCAAGTTATGTAAATCAATAAAACTGATAAATGTTTTAAAAATAATAAAACTAATAAAAATAATAAAACAAACTCTAAAGTAATAATAAATTATAGTAATTTTTAAAATTTATAATATTTTGTAATGTTTAGAAAATGACAATATTCTATGATACTAAATATGGCGTATGTAACTCAACTAGACGAAAGTGAGTAAATTCACTTAATTTCGACGGCTTATTTTTATACCGTGTCTTCATTGACATCGATGTATAAATTAGCAAAAACACAGTGTATAACTCAAAAACGTCTATAAAATTTAAGCGCCAAAAGATATTTATTTCGTGCAGTGTTTTTGTCCAATATTTTTTTTTTGAGACATATTTTGCAGCATCTTGCACTTTTCACTAAACTTGGCTGGCTGTCGTTCTGCGTAATTTTGCAGTAGTAAACTATTTAGTACAGTCCGAGATATCTTTGACCGATAGACAGACACAGTTAAGTGATACCAGAAGGGCCCTTTTTTAAAATTTTGCGACACAAACCCTAAAAAGGAAAGATCAGACGCCGCGAACAATATTGAATACTTAAAAAGACCACCTATTTACTTATGTCTACACAAAACACGCTCAAATATACACCAAAAAATTACCAGCCACGTTCAGGTGACACCTCCACGATCTCAAGCGTGAATAGAAATCATTTTTTATTAGGTAGCGTGGCGATATTGTTGTAAAACTCTGTGTAATACGTTCAAGTTTGTCTACTAAAAAACGGCTGTCGTTCACGAACGAACACAAATTTCCAAGTTTTTGAATGGTATCCGCTCACTAATGCGACTGATTCGTCGCGTCCAAAAGTCTATTTAACGCCTAATGTCAGTTCAACAACAGACGGCGTCCGTTAATCTATCCGCTCGAGTTATTACATAGTCTTTCTCTGTCGCTTGGACGTAGGTAATTCATTTTTTCAGATCCAAATAAACACGAAGAAACATGAAGAAATTGTGAGAATTAGCACTCGGGACTCATTTCGCTATCAACGCAAGAGAAAATTAGACGCAGACGTTAGTGGTGGTACATAAGGTCACCTATGAACAGGCATCATCTCGACTGAAATATAACTGAAACAGTCATTCTCTCATATGTATAGTCGCCCTTGAACGATAGGCCAAAGTGTACGGATTTAACGATTTATTTCTCGGCACTCAGTCTAACCTGTTTTGCCCAACTACCCCAAAAGGAGGGTTATGCCTTTTAATTGTATGTATGTACGTCAGTGACCGCTTGGGGAAGTATATTGTAACGAGGCAAAATTGAGGGGTGATAATATTTTTGCTCGTGTTGTGATAGCCCGAACGCAAATCGGTAAGGTCATGTGGCCGTGGTTCGAATCCGTGTGTACCAATGAGTTTTTTCTGACTTAAGTACATTAACTATTACTGACTCCGTGCCTAGCACGTTAAGCCGTCGGTCCCGGTTGCCGTTGAAATCCACCAACCCGCACTGGAGCAGTGTGGTGGATTACGCTCTAGACCCGCTCACCCTGGGGAGAAAGCCTAAGCCTCTGCAGTGATGCTTAATTGGCTGGTGGAAATAAATATTATAATCAGGTTGTTGTGCGTAATCAGTCTATTTAAGAAGGGCTCAGCCTCACTTGATTCACCCGCAACGCCGCTATTGATGTACGTACGTATGTTTATTTGTATGTACGGTATAGCACGGTCTGTACCTTAAACGGCTAGATAGATTTCAACATATTTTATGGTGGAAGAAGAATTATTTATATCAAAAGCAAAAAATTTCGTGCCTCATAGGTATTTTATTATCGTTATATAAACCAAACCTCATGTGCTTTTAATCTGTGTTCTTAAAAGATTTCGATATTTATTACGTTTAATATTTATTTCAAAAACTACTTAACATTGCAAAAATTAAGCTGTATTGAAACAAAAAATCTATAAAAAATATCAAATATTCGCTTCAAAATAAATTTCGATTCTAAATCTATCCCGCATCCGTGAACAGCTAACCAATAATGTGCAGATTTACCCGAAAGAGCTGGCAGATCCTTACGGGAACCCTTCAAAGATTTATTGCCTCGTTTATTGAGCTAACACTTGGTACAACTTGTGTATCCGTCAGATTCCAAGAGGAACCCCTTTTGAAAAGAAAGATTACGGTACCTGCACGAGATGTAAAAATATTACAATCTGCTAAAGAGTATTTAAGTCAGACTTAATAAATGCCCTAATTAGTATAGATTATCTTCAGAGAGCTAACTTGTATGAGTTTCGAAGTCAATCTCTGATTTCTTTTAATTTCTGTAGGTTTGTTCATCTTATCTGTATGTGTGTCAATTTATGTTTTCTATAATTTAAGACAAATGTTTACATAGCCGTCTTAATGTAATATTATATTTTTTTAGAGAAATTTCTTTGGCTGTACCACTGCCATCTATAGTTTACAAGCCATGCTACTGAAATCTGGCAACGTTGCGTGTAATCCGAGCCTTAGTATCAATCAGATCATTAATTCGCGTTTTCTTCCATTCAAACGTTATGTAAACAGAGATATTGATTTAAAATAATAAATCAGTGTTAAAAATTACGTTTTGCATCGTATTTATTCGGAATTAGTAAGGTAAGTTGATATTTTCACCATAATCGTTTTTCGTTTCACGTCACAATCTTGACACGTTTGGGTGGAAATTACAGTAAATTTTTATCATTTTTCGAATAGGTTCGAGGATATGGAATCTGGAAAATCCCGGGGAACTATACTTATACCTTTCATGGTCACTTTAACCGCATGCTAGCCACCAGCAGGTCCGGCGAGATTGATTACGTAGAACCCAGGAAGAGGAATAAACTGCAAGGGAACGGGACATTCCCGTTAGAACGTTGTACTATGAAACTAGTTTTTTAAGATATAGCCTGTGATAAACGCACAAAATCATAGTAACACTATCCGAAATGAGATATAATAACCATTATTATTATTATATATTTATTCTATTGATGATTCCATTTTATTCATAAAATCCACTTATGACACGCAAACGAAGTCGCGGGCGGGTGCTAATATAATTTAATAGATACTCCTATTTCTATTTTCTGTTAAATGCTATCGATAATTTCATATTTAGTTATTTAAATCCCATATTTTAATTATTAAATCATGACATCTTGTCAGCTGACGAAATAAATCAGACTACAAGTGACAGTTAATGCGACATTGCCAAATCTAATAGCATGGCTTGTAACTATAGAAGGCAGTGACTGTACTAGTTGTATCTGGCTGGTTTTGATACCCAGAAGGTTACATTTCGAAAAAGAAACAATTTATTAAAATATTGTTTTCCGCCGGTTTTCATTTGTTTTTCTATCTGTCAAAAAGAATGGATCTAATGAAGAAATTCCATACATTTTAAAATTTTATTATAAAAAAGAAAAAAATGTAACGCAACCTGCGAGAAAAAAATTTGACGTTTATGGCCCTAATGAGGTGTCAGTAAAAGTAGCACAAAGTTGATTTAAACGTTTTAAATCCGGAAATTTTCATGTCAAAGACGCACCTCGCAGTGGTCGCCCTGACCCGGCTAAAATGGACGCCATTTTTGAAAAAGTGGAGCAAGACAGTATACTAGTACTTACGACATAGCTGAAGATCTTTGAATTGACCACAAAACAGTTTTTACCCATTTTAAAAACAGTCGTAGTCAAAGATCGGTCAAGCTTCACAGACATATCCCACCATACATGCTGTGTGTATGGTGGGATTGGAAGTGTATTGTTCATTATGAGCTTTTACCGCCGCCGGGCAGAACCATCGATTCGGATCTCTACTGCGAACAACTGATGAGATTAAAGCAACAAATTGAGAGAAAGCGGTCGGAATCAATCAATAGAAACGGTGTGGTCTTTCATCACGATAACGCCAAACCTCACACATTTTTACTCACTCAGAAAAAATTAAGAGAGTTTGGCTAGGAGGTGTTAATGCATTCGCCATATAGCCCTGATTTTGCACCTTCAGATTTCACCTGTTTCGGTCTCTTTAGAATTCTTTAGACAGTATCAGTTTAATATCAAGAGAAGACCGACAAAACTACTTGTCGCGTTTTTTTTAAATCAGAAGTCCCAAAATTTCTACAGCAACAACGGGATTATGTCATTACTTACAAAATGGCAGGCGGTCATCGAACAAAATAGCACATATATATAATAATTAAATGTAAATAAACTTTGAAAAGAAATGTCTTGAGTATTCATATAAAATGCGAAGAAACTTTTTCCCCGACCAAATATACCTATAGTAAGTCAAGTAATGTAGAATGATTGCACCCTGTTTTGTTGCATCCTATCGAGTGGGATGTCGTTGGACAGCTTTTTCCATCTAAGAAACTAAAATGACATTTTTTTCAATACGTAGCAACAGTTACATTAACATCCAAAAATACACAGCAAATTTCAAAGTTCTTATAAATCGTAGTGTAAGTCTTGCACAATGGGGTAAGGAAACTTTTTTCCCCACTTTATTTGACGTGAAGAAACAGGCGCTGATAGACATTCTATTTTATACATTTCTTGTTTTATATCGTATGAGCTGTTAAGTACCCAAATTTGAATATAAATAAATTATTAAAGAAACGATATAGCAAGATAGCCGAAAACACGAAAGTAGTGCTTTATATAGGTATTTATTCCTTAAAAATTTTTGTTCAAATTAAGTATTTTTTGCATTTAATTTAAAATAGCTTTGAAACTTGTGTAAATATTTTTGCGGAAACGAACGTCGCAAATTTCACACTAATGCAAACAATTCAATGTACTTTATCATTTGTAAAATATTTTTCGCTTTTACATATTGCCATTGCTCAATAAGGTGTTGTATCGCAGTTTAATCTATTAGTTGCAGGCAAACAGGCACTTATAAGTTCACCCGTGCGACGTTCATACTAAAACTAACAATAGACCTTCAATAATAAAATGCTATCTAATATAATTGACGTAGGGAATATTTGTAGACACGATATTGCTTACACTGAACACGTCATACCAGTTGTGGTCTAATCACAACTAATGATGGCTTCGAGAGTCAAGCAATAAAGTACTGAACAAAATTTATAAAAATAAAACAACGTTATAGTAGACTTAATTCGAGATATGTGTATTGCTTGAACTTTAGTTGGTGAGTCATATATTAATTTGATAGTATTCGTATGAATTTTGTCTGCTTCTCAGCGATTTCGACTTACCAACCATCTCCAAATACATAAAGGACGCGTCAGAGCGTTTCTTCACCGCCGCGATCGCACATCCCAGCCCGTTACTTTCGGCAGCGGCCTCTTACGAGCCCCCGCCCGCCCACCACTTTCTCTGACGCCCACGGAATGCACTTACAGATCCACCTGACGATCTCACCACCGAGGTAGAGATTCTAAGGGCCCTAGGCAGATCAGACCTTCAGTCTGACGTAGGAGAGCAGTACCTACCACCCGATATCACCTAGTTAACGTAATAAATCTGCTCGAATGGCATCTGAGCCTTGTTTGTTCACAGTCGGGCCGTCCAGCTCGAACTGCCCTCCCCTGCCAAGGGATCGACACGTGTCGGCCCTCATCTCTAGATTAATCACACGCACACGATGAGGCGGCGCCCTTAATGCACCGCCCATCAATGGCAGAAACGCACCGAGGCATCCTCAATGCGTCCGGTCGTCGTTCATGTCAAATCCTATACGCTCTCCGGAGTATAGGTTGAGCAGTCGTTTAGCCGGTCGGGCTACACCTTCTGTGTAGAAATCCCAACCCGGCACTATCTGCGCGGTAGGTCGGGCGCGCAGATGTCTGTAAGCAAATTCGGCCCTTACTAAACAAAAAAAAAGTATGAATTTTAATGGAAGAAGCTGAAAATAATCTTAGATCAATGTAAATAAATCCGATTTTACCATCAATATTCGTCTGCTTAGTACGACGAAGTTTTGTGTAATAACATAGATTTTCATAAGATATAGATGAAAGTAAGCCGCACGAATTGCGGAACGATTGTCCTTCTGCCATTCGTTCGATACAGCCTTAGAAACAGCGAAGCTCCCCGCCGCCTCCTCACTAGAGACACGGTAAGACATTTACTGTACGAAACGAAGCGTTACATTCAGTGAGGGTGAGACGCGTGAGAAGGAAGAGTCCATACAATTTCATACTTACACATGAAGAGTTACATCAACCAATGTTGTTTCTTGTTTCTGAACTTGTTTTTACAACATTTCACTGCATGATTCAGCGTTTTCGGGATAAAATACTTGCTAATGTGCATTTGCCGACTAACTACCGATGGTGGCATTCACTACTAGCGCGGTGTATGAGCGGCCTTCTAATGGGGAACGGGGTGGGCGCGTTTCGCTACTTCTATGGGTACAGCAACGGGCTGGATAGTCGACTCTATGTGTGTATCTATGTTTAAGTTACTCGTTTATACATTTAATAAAAGAGATTAAGTACATAAATAGTGTTGTGATAGCCCAGAGCGCAACGAACCTGTCTCAAATTTATAAGGCTATAGGGCCATGGTTCGAATCCGGGCGTGTACTAATGAGGTTTTTGTGACTTAAGTACATTAACTATCACCGACTCCGTGCCTCGGAGAGCACGTTAAGCAGTCGGTCCCGGAAGCTGTCAATAGATGGCGGTCGTTACAATCCCCAACCCGCAGTGGAGTAGCGTGGTGAATTTAAGCTCCAAACCCTCTCCTCACCCTGGGGAAGGCCTATGCCCCTGCAGTGGGGTAAAATGGGCTGATGATGATGATGATGATGACATAAATAGGGAATAATATATAGAATAGAATAAGTAATGTTTTTATTAATATACAAAAATATATGTTTATAGAATTTTTTAGTAATATTTTTACCTTCTATGTCTATCATTTGTAGTAAATACTTAAAGATAAACCCTAACAAATAAAACGACTGTAACATTATTATGATTTAGAGGTCTTAATTTAAAAAAAAAAAAACCTAACAGAACATCTTGCCTGATAGGGAAATCATGTGGGGACAATGGTGGGGTATTAAAAATCCGAATAGTTTGCCATGTAGATAGGAAAAATACTGAGATGTACTATATGATGTATGACGTATATGAATATATATTAAACTTTTATTTGCGTTCATTTAAAGTTCTTAGTTGAATGAAAAATCAGTTTGCTATTAACTCACTGATCAGTTTCTCGGGTTGTAAATAAATACTATATTCGAGTTAGACCATTTTAGTAAAGCTAGAGTTTAATGCTATAAATATAAATTCTAGCAATGTTAATTAACTTTTAATATTTTAAGTGTTTAGGAGTACGCGCGGGGATAAGTGTAGATTCTAAACTAAATTGGAATGGCCATATTTCTGCTCTGGCCCTTACATTAAGTTCTGCTGCTTATGCTGTAAAAAAATGCGTCAACTTACTGATGAAAAAATTGCACGTTTGGTGTATTTCGGCTATTTTCATAGGATCATGTCTTATGGTATACCGCTGTGGGGTAAAGCAGCTGATATCCAATCAATATAAACTGGAAAAAGAGCAGTGAGGGCTATATATAACCTCAAACCGCGGTCATCACTGAGAGAATTTATTTCTCTTATAGAAATTTATATCTTCTATTTATAGTTTGACGACCGCTTAGCCTAGTGGGCAGCGACCCTGCCTGCGAAGCTGGAGGTCCCGGGTTCGAATCCCAGGTCGGGTCAGTATTTATATGGTGAATATTAATACTGGCACCGGGTCTTGGTTGTTATATGTATGTGGTGTCTTCGCTTGGTTCCCAAAATACAAGCTAATGCTTAGTTTGGGACCTAGACGTTGTTGTGATTGTGTGTGTTATTATTATTATAATTATTTAAGAAAATAGATATTTTGACTGTAGCATCGCAATTTATTTACAATTAGTGTCCGACCGAATATTCGGTTTCGGCTTTCAAGATTTTCGGCCGTTTTTTTTAACTTTTAGCCGAAATTTGATTTCGGTCGAAAGAAAAATTCATGTTTTTTCGGCATAATTTCGGTTTCGGCCAAAAAAATATATAATTTTCGGTTCAAACCGAAATAAATTTTAACGTGTCGCAACAAACTCGCTGCACGAGCAGGATAGATCTGTCACGTCCGCCACGCCGCGCTTTTTGTCGTACTTATTGGTAATTGGACGTAGGGTAGATAGGTAGTGTCAAATAGCTTATGAGCGGTAGAAAAAATTTTACTAGGTCCTTGTGCTTCATGTAATATTCATACGGCAGCGATATTTCGGCTTTCGGTTTCAGCCAAAAGAAAATAAAATTAAAGTTTCAGTTTTGGTTTCGGCCGAAAGGAATTAGAAATTATGCTCATGAAAATTTGCATTTATTTAAAAGAAAAAGTGATTTGCATAGTGTTGGCCTACAAAACAAAGATAAAATTGTTGTTCCACATAATAGACTGCAGAGAATCAATAAAATTTTTATTAGAGTATGCAGTTTTACAATAAAATTCATGCGGAGATTTCAAGCTCATCACGTGATCAATTTAAAAATATTATAAAGAAAACTTTATTGGAGAAGGGTTACTACACAGTGCAGGAGTTCATTAATGATGAAGTATTGTGGCTGTAGGAAGTTTTAGTCACTGTTATGCTTATTTGATTTGTATTTTTTTTAGGTTTTTTTTGTGTTATATGTTATAAATATGTTAGCTAAAATGACCGAAAGGTGAAATGTGAGGCTTGTAAAATGTCACAAAAAGTCAATAAAATGCGCGATAATTCAATAAGAATTTGTATAGAGTGCATTTTAAACATATAATATAGTAATAATAAAACAGCAAAGTAGAACTTTGGTCGATTTTCTGTAAAAGCAGCGTTTTTTTTTTCTCTTGGGGCCGCACCAAATATCACCAAATAGTAGAAACGCAACGCTCGTTTGCGTCCCCTAGAGGCGGTAAGAGAGCGTATGAATAAACCATAAGGCGGGCGTGAACCGTGCCGATAGGCACACTAAACTCTACGCTGTGACAAGCATTTAATATTAAGGTATTTAATTCCGGGGTCATATTGCGAATTAATTATTTACTCTGAGTTTAGAAATCTCGTCAGCATCTGAGAATATATGACGTGAGAGTTATGTGTTGGATAGAACTTTGTTTACGACTAAAGAAACTTATTACGACAGTCCTATCATAACTTTTAATTTCGTTCAATAGCAAATTATAAATAAAAAATTCGAATGAAAATAATCTATACCTTATAAATATTGCCGTCATATATTTTATTTTATAATTAGGTATTGAGACCACGGTAAATATTTGTTCTGGAAAAGGTTTGTAACAATATTTGTGTAGTCCGTTTTTTCGGAGGACTTGTTATGAATTTATAGTACCTACTGCAAATTATTACATATGACAGATTTTATTTGAGAAATGGAAACAATTTAAAAAAAAATTCATTGTACTAGTACTGTTTAACTTTTTTTTAAGTGAATACATATTTTAATAAATTAAAAGAATTAAAACCGAGATTTTAAAATAACATTTTTGTAATTTCGGTTAGCTACCTAGATATAGGTCATTTTAGTATCGCGTGCTTGTGTTCTCTATTTCTAAATCACTTACCGAAACGTACGTGAATCTTTCTTGACATATGATTTGATTATGCTCATTCTATTAAAGTTTTCTGTTATGCCAGCCTTTGATTTCACACTTATTTGTAATTAACAGCGGCTGTCTCTATTACCTCTGGCGTGTAATTCGTGTTCAGTGATTTTCGAATGTGCTTGATAGCAACGGCCGAACACTGTAATCAAATTAGCAGAGCCTTTGAGGAAGCTGTTTATTCACTGCTCTATTACCGACCAATACAACTAGAGATGTGTATCTAACGTGAGCTATAACTAAGATGATTTATGCATTTTCATACAGGGGATATATCTTGGTACAACAATCACTTCTTTGGCAAATCTTAGATACCATGATAGTCATACATATATCTAAGACATGAGCTAAATATCAGACTCATTGATTAGACATACCATACGTCTTTGTCATTGTTTGAAATACACAAAAAAAACGTTTCGTTAAATTACACTTTAATTGTAATTTCACCCTCATTATTTTATTTTAAAGTGCGAATTTTACATGTGGGTCACGCAAAATTCTACTCCACAGTGAATATTTCAAAACGTCAATTGGTGTATGTTTGGTATATGTCAGGAGTTATCAACCGTTGGTACGCGTACCACTTGGTGGTACGACAGCTGACTTAACAGAAGACTGTTCCATCAGAGATCTTTTTAAAGAGAATTCATTAATAGACTTCTGGATCGGGTGTAAATCCGACTATCCAATGCTCTTCCGGAAAGCTATGTTTTTTTTTTGATGCCTTTTGTTACTAGTTACTCGTGTGAGAGTGGTTTTTTCGAACTGTTGTATATAATAACTAAATATAGAAACAAACTAAGAAGTGTTGAAGAGGACTTAAGGATAAAATTTTAAAGGATTTATTGGTGAAATTGGTATAAACAGAAAACGCCATAATTAAGAAGAAGAAGGATAAAATTAAGGTTAATTACTACTGCAATTGACTCTTTACTCACAGGCAAACAGCAAAAAACTTCGCATTAATCAAAATACACATTGACATTTGTCGATTTTTGTTGATTTGTACATTTTCTTGTCTGTTTATTTGTACCAATCGTTAACCATATTTCTGTATAGATATGAGTATTAAATAAGACTAATGTACACAATTGTTTTCTTTTTCATTTATTGTCTTCATGTTATTGAAAACTATTGGAAAATTTATTTATTAATTATTTAATAAAAGTAAAATAAGTAATGGACATGTTTCTGATAGAAAATGTGTTTCTAACTAAAAAATTAGGATCAGGGGGTATTTCTTCCAATCTACACAATCAGACCTCCTATTGATAGTGGTAAACCAAAATCTTCAAAAACCTTCATTCAGGTAGTACGCACTTGCTACAACAATGGGAACCCCTGGTCTTTGTGTACATTTTTTTGCTCACATTTTTGTTGTCACAACGCGGTTTCTTTATAAAGTGTATTATTCTCATATTCATATTCTATTCATCAAGTCACTTTCGCATTTCATCCCTTCGTCGGGATAAATATTTAGCAAGATATTTTTCAAAAACGAAATAACGTTCAACTTTATAGCAACTTTTCGTAATAAACCATAATGTTGTATAATTTCATAACAAAGAAAAAACGAATGTCTGAACAAAAACATTATCGTTGTGCCTGAACCTCTAGAGATTGTAGCCAAAACATTCTTGTATTATAGACCATGTGAGTATGATAGAGCTGTGCGACCGTTTTCTTTTATGTCAGCTATTTATGTCAGCAATTACGACGGAAATCCACTTGCTTGGCTCAAAAACTTTAAAGTGTGAGTTGTTAAAGTTGAAAGCTTGTTGCATAAAACTAAAACGGTGGCTTCGAAGCTTTGTCACCAACTGTCGGAAACCTTAATTAGTGAACTTTTACTTACAAAGTCAACTCTAAAAAACACAAAATCCTAATATATAAAACAATGAGGAATAATAATATCAATGAACAAGTGCACAGAAAAAAAAGAATTCTGATTTCAAGAAAATATAGTATTCAATATATACAAATACAGCATATTCTTGGACCAATGCAAATTGCATTGATTTAAGAATTTTTTTTTCTGTGTACACATAAAAAAAAATCTTATGTCAAGAATATAATGTATTTGTATATATTGAAGACTGTATTTTCTTGACAACAGAATGTCTTTTTTCTGTGTGCGTCTTGGTTAAAATAAAGTTATGTGCCGATACTAGTGAAAAAAAAAAATTGCCATAAACCTAAATAGTGAGTTGGTTAAAAGTTCATGCGGGATAATCTGATAATTTTCTTAGGACGTGAGTATTATGTGTTAGTACCGATTCCATATTGTATCAAATGGTTCAAGAAATGAAGAAGGATGACATAGCTGACAAAGGGAACTCACAACAGGCTTTATAGTCAAATATTCTCTTAAACCATTCCGAACAAAAAAGCTTTCAATTAAAAAAAAAACATATTCAGATGATTCCGTAGACAGACACACAATCAGACAGACATAAAGTACCTGAAAAACATTCCGATTAAAGGAACTTTCAATTAAAAAAAAACATATTCATATGTATCTATCCCGTCAGGAGCTACGATTCTGTAGACAGACTAAATTTCAAGTAATAAACAAAAAATATTTTAATATTAATTTATTTCTGTTTATTTACAAATTTCAATGTAAATTGTATAAAAGATTCTCTATTGGTTAAATAATTTAATTTAACGAACACAATGAAATGCTTTTACTTAGGAATACATGTGGAGGGTTTTGTACGCTTAATTACAATACAAGTAAGAGACAATAAATTAATTAAGTTCAAAGTTCACATAATTTGACGTATGGGAGCTCTAAATGGCGAATTAGCATAGTTGAAGTGTTCTTGTTTGTATTTATGTGTAATAATTCCTTATATAAATAATAATATATAAATTACAACTGTTATAATTTATATAACAATTACATATTGACGAATTATGTATGTAATCTACTTTAATTTGCATGCAAGTGTAATTATAATTTTTTTTTTATTTTTCATTTAGGAATTTAAATCTTGGTGCTTTCTGTTTTTTTTTTAATATTGCTATTAATTGTTTTTTTGTTTGTATGACAATAAAAATATTTCATTTCCTTTCCAAAACACAAGTTATAGAAATTTTGCTATGATTTCTTTTGACGTCTATTTAAAATCTAAAATCTCAAAAACATTGAAAGTAAAAGAATCAATTTATTTATTATGAGATAAATTTATATATTTCGTGCAAGCCCTAACTAAAAAAAAGAAAGATATATATACGTACATACACTCAAAAACATTATCCTCCGCGGTTTTATAAAAACAAAAAAAAACTATTGCTTTAACATTGAAATTTTAACTATTTTTTTAGTTTATAACTTCTAATTTGTTTCCTCTTTTGTACGTATCAGTATATTTTGTCTAATATGCTTAATAAAAAGTTTAAAAGTTCCATATATGCATCCACCTTATAGAACAAGACACGTCAGGATACCCAATTTGAGCAATTATTCAGCAATCGATGGAACTCAACTGCAGGGAATTCGAACGTAGATACGTCGAAAGACCGTTCCCTATCGTCGATTACCTAGGTCCACTGCGGTTGTCGTCGTGCCGCTTTGCTATGTACTATATACACAGGTCGAAAACCTTTGATGTTACGTAACGTCATTGGCGTGTCTTGCTAGACGTAGATAGATATGTTTTTGGACAAGTGAGCCAGAGTTTTGGTATTGTTTTAATTTATTTTTCATACAATAGCAATATATAAGGCAAAAACCGAACTGGTGGTACAAATACCATTTTATTGGATTATTATAAATGAATGTTTGTATATTTTTTGTCTATTTGTTCTCTGATAACTCGAAATTCACTTTCAATATTGATTTTATTTTACAAAAACTCATAGAATCTAACGAAGAAATTAAGACTTTTTACACCTTAACCGTCTCAAGCACGTTGGAAAAGTTAAAACAAATAGATTGAGTGTCAAAAATTATTTGAGTGTCAAAAATCACAGAGGAAAAACAATACCAGTGATTTTCTTTTAAACCAATAAAATACATTTTGGCTAAAGATAAGGAGTTAATGGTATACTTAACTAATATTTCTAATTTTCATCTAAAAAAACTTTAAAAATATATTATATTTAAAAATATAATATTAATATTTAAACTTTTATTAGACGTACGTTATTTTAATTGTTTTATAAAATCGAGACAGATAATATATTTTATTCTTAGAATATTAGAATCTGTACATAATATTAAAATAGTACATATGAAATCCATCAAACGCGAATTGACGAATGCCAAGTGTGATAGATATTTTGTTTGCGTATTCTGTAACTTAAATGATCAGCACACATACCGTTTTATAACAATTTTTTCATTTTATTTTCTGCATTTATTATTTACAACGCTAATCAATGCGTTGCTTAATTTAACTGGTGTTGTAAAACGAAAAAAATGCATCTTATTTAAAGTCTAGGTCTTTTCAAGTTTTTTCAAAGATGGTATTCTAAACTATAGTCAGAAATTTTGGTGCTTTTGATGTAAATCGAGGTATTTTTGTTTTAACATGCGACAAAAAAGAAGGGTTATGAGTTTGAAGCTTTTTTCTGTCTATCTCTCTGTTGTCCGTCTCTGGCATCTTACCTCCCAAACGGCTGAACCGAATTCGATGCCATTTTTTATTTGATTGTTACTTTTCTGTCCAGTTATCTATATGTGACAACGTAGCTTCTAAGCCGATGATGAAGCGATATTAATGCGTAATTAATTATTATTTCTTGTTTGAAAACTAATCTAATAGTGATAATTCTTATAACGTTCGAATTTTTATAGTTAAGTTCGAGTAGCTTGAAATAAAAATCGATTAATAAATTTTACGTCAAAAAAATTTATTAACACAAAAATCTGTAATAATACTTGTTTGAAAATTTTCAAACGAATTTTGATCCTTATGGACGTCACGAATGGCTAACTATACATTAGCTCCAAACTAATACTTTGTTATGACATAATTTAACGTAACTTAAAAAAAAATACGAACTTTGACAGATGTTCACTCGACCTCGAGGCCTTAATAGAATCGATAATAATATAAAGGTATTTTAGTATAACCACGATAAGTATAAGCACGAAACGAAACACGTATTTCTAGTAGGTATATTAAACTTTATAAGAAACACCGCCACATCGATTTCATCGTAACGCCTCGGCCCATTTCGCTAACTGCCAGCGTTAACGTGTTTCGTGGCTCGGGCTTCGAACAACGTACACACAAAAACCTTCCACCGGATTATCCTGTTAGTTATTACGCAAAAAAGGTGGAATGAACTGACTGGTTTATAGGAAAATAACTTACGTCGTCCCTAAAGAAACAAGATCAAGTAAGTGAGATACGTTTAAGGCTGGGGCCACATTTGGCGGTCACAATTTAGGGTTATTGATTTTGTGAGTCGAAAATATTCGTATATTAAAAGTTGAAGCCAATGTAGTTAACAAAATATCTTGATCATGCATGTAAGCGAAGCTTTTTGATTGTTCATTATTTTACATGATAGCAAAGTAGATTTCTGTGAATTTTGAGAACAAATTTTTTACTTTGTAGGGATTTTCTTCTGAAATACACTTTTCAACAATACTGTTTAAACACTTTTATATTGCAATTGACGAACAACTTAAAAACTTACGAAGCTACATTACAAAAAGTGCCAAACTTTTACATTGTTTTTTTTTACAAACTTTTACAGTTTACGAAACATATTCTATGTATTCAACACTGGTAGATTGTTAACGAATGTAACGGTGTGACGGTGAAAATATACTGAATCCTGGGCGCAGTGAAGGATCGAATGCCACCCGTGATGGAAATAATTTATACCCGAGGTAATAAATACTATGATTTTGTACTACACCTACGAGGAAAATATATAGATAATCATTTAATCAACATACGTACAAATATTATAAGTGTTACATTATCAATAAAATTTTAGATTGTTAAATAATCTGAAAGCTCCCGTTGAGCTTTGATGTAAATAATGCGATGATCCTGCAATTTTCTAGTAGATTGCACATTTTTTGCAGTCCCTATAATTCATACTAATTTCTACTATTTTTTCCTATTTTTACCTAATATTTTATTCCATGCAATCCCATTTTCTCTTATTGATATCATTTCCTACCATCTTTGGCTTTTTTCTAATTTTTTTTTATCGTTTCTACTATTCTGTAGTACATTCTATCAATTTCTGTTATTTCCTAAAATTTTATTACAATTTTAGCATTTTCCACATTTTTATACTATTTCTCACAACTTTTGCCATTTCCTTTACAGATTTAAATCCTACATTTCATTGAAATTAAAAATTTAGTGAACGTAAACTATTCAAATGCAAATGAGACTGGGACAGGGAACCTATTACTGGTATAATAGCTTTTTGTGGATAACTTCCGGTGTCCTTTTTCCATTCCCATGTTGTTACTCACCACATTCCCAAAAGTTAACTACACATGTAGTAACCCAAAAGTTAACTACACATCCTCTTTTTTTGCCACTAAAATTTATATTGGAAAGGCCCCTAAGGCACTCAGAAACCTAATTTCAAAATAACTCTTCAAAATTGTTCATTTTAGGAAACTAGGTTTTTAGAAATTTCATTTCTGTTGAAGACCCCGCATTTCGCGTTCATTTTATATATTTACATTAACGCGAGACGCGGGATCTTCTTTGGAAAAACCTTCTTCGAATTAATAACCCTAAACCATATTTATGACTAGTGTTATTGTACTCAGTACGCCAGTACGTCCCTCTAAATTTCATACTTTACAGAACACTTTTTCTCCTTAGGGAACGAAAACGCCATTTGTTCCAGCTCTGCAGGTCAATTAAAACACTTTTCCGTGTAGTTTTGGAGTGAATCATTAAAGTCGCTATACAAAATCAGTGTCAGTGGTGTAAAAATCAGCTATATTTTAAAAACATGCTGCAGACTATAAACTATATTAATTTAGCATGTTTATTTCTATGCTATGCTTTAGCATAACACGCGGGAATGCTTAGCGCGAGAATATCTACCACGACTGTGTACGTTGTACAACGTCTTTCGTTCGTTGCATTGGGCGGCGGTCACATGCTGTCGCCTGACAGCTGTGCTAATGTTAAATTGCTAAAAATGCTAATCAGTCAGCGCGCCATCGCGTTCGTTGTAGGACGTGTTTCGTTGTGCTGATTGCATCGATCTATCGGTAAGGCGGTCTACGGGATCACGTCGCGCTATTTAATAGCACCAAGAGGCAACCAATATAATATGCTAAATCCGTTGGGTTTAAATAACGCGTTTTAAATAATGCTTTATGCTATATTGTTCACCACTATTTAGTGTCACATAAACCTGTTTTATTTATTCCATATTAATATTTGCAGTTAAAGTGACAATGTTTTATTTAGCAACGGTATGTTATGCAGTACACCAAACTCAAATTAAGTTAAGATTAAAATATTGAAACAAACACTTAAGCGTTTTCTAAGTTATACTTAATACATAAATCAGGGTAAACTGTACCTCAAGAAAGAAGACTTTCGGTTAGTTAGTGTAACCTCCAAACGAATAGTGTTTAATTATTTTAAAACACTCTCCCGAGTCTGTGGAAAACAGAAAGCGTGTACAATTTCAGACGAATTAGTTTGTTGAAACTCTGAAATTACAGTTGCTTAATGAATTTCTTTGCCGAATTTCGTACTGTTTCGCTCAAGGTTTTATTTATGAAGCGATTAACACCAAGTTGCGTTTTTTCATAACGGTCGACGACAAGATTTATGGTAACTTTGTCGCGGTTTGCGTAATGAACCGCTATTTTTCAGGCTAATTGAAGTAGCCAAGAGCAAAAAAAAAATATTTTAATAAATTTTAATGAGAATTAGAAAATATTTCAACTAGGTGATGTATTTCTATCTCCAGTTCACGAAAATATTAAGTCATGGTTTTTTAAATAGGCTTTAAGTTTTATGAAATTATTTTATCACGGAAATAAATTTATTGAATAAAAAAATGAGACTAAAATTGCTGTTGAGATTATGTAATCCATTCTTTCATATCAGACGACTACTTAAATATTCGACTGTCTTGAAATGTATTTTAAAATTCTATAAATACATTGATTTATAAAAATTTATGAAAGTTTTTTTCCGTGCTAATAACCTCTGAGGAGTTTCCTTTGTAAGTGAACTATCCTAGCTGCATCATCAGTTCATGGTGAAAATAAGGGTAACTATCACAACTCAACAGAAAAAATAGGACCCATAACCCATAGAGTCAATATTTTGTCTGTCCTGGCTGTCCGTCTATCAAGACCCTTTTTACTAATAAAAACATACATCCCGTTGATCTAGAACCATGAAATTTGGAGAAGCGATGTCTCACAGCACTAGTAACGAGGCAAATCCGAAAATCGTTAATTTGTTAATATTTGTACTTATACTTGGTCGGATTTATATATTGGATGCCACGCGGTTCATTCTAGACTGGTGCAGATAAAATTTTGGAGTCGATCTATCTGTTAGACATAAAGCTATTTAAAAATAATGTTATTGATAAAAAATAAAAATATTGAATAAGTAAAAATCGCGATAGCCCGAACGCAGCGAACCTGTCTCAAATTTATAAGGCTATAGGGCCATGGTTCGAATCCGGGCGTGTACCAATGAGTTTTTCTGACTTAAGTATATAACTATCACTGACTCCGTGCCTCGGTGAGCACGTTAAGCAGTCGGTCCCGGTTGTTGTCAATAAATAACGGTCGTTACAATCCGCCAACCCGCATTGGAGCAGCATAGTGGATTTGAGCTCCGAGTCCCCTCATCTTTAGGGGAGGCCTAAGCCCCTGCAGTGGGGTATAAAAAGGGTGAATAGAATGGATGGGATGGAAATTTTTTTTAAATTCCGTAATAAACGGAAATGGGGCATCCGATACCAATTTATATAAAGGGTTTACATTCGGAGAGTCGTATAATATGTCGACATCTGACGAAGACTCGATTTATGAAATTCGGATTGAAAATAATAACTTTATTTCCAGTAATATAATTGGCGTGAAGTTAAAACCTAGATTTCTATTGGTGCTGACGAAAAGTCCAAAACACAAACAAATATATTTTTCTTTTAAGAACTCTATTGCTACTTCATTTTATATATCAAAATAAACACAATACCTTTCTTATATACATCTGTATTCTTTTCCTTTTCCCTGTGGGGAAGTGGGAGTGAAGCTCGAGATAAGCGGATAGTGTCGAAACGTCGTTACGAGATAACGAACGCCTATCAGGACGTCAGGAGAAAACTCTAGCTACATGGCTCGTGCCAAAATGAAACCTAAACTAGAAAGTATGTACGACTAATGAGCTTTCCAGGTTTTCCCAAAGTTAGTTATTGTTTGACCTTCTCCCCAATCCAAGTCTTTCTGATTTTGAAAGGCCAAAATAATTGGACGTATGTGATATTTTTACTGCTTCGAAAATTAATGGAATTTCATTGAATTTAAACTAAGTGTGTTTATTACTAATATACTAAGACGATATTAGCACGAGAGAGGCCCAAGCACGTCGTTGCTTCAACACTACATAATTAGTCAATTGTGTAATATGTTGTTTTCATTTTTACTTCCGAGTTTCTCATTCTATTACTAGCTGAACTTATGTCACAATTATAATTCAAAAACTATAAAACGGCGCTTGTTATAAACAAAACGTAGAATTATATAATATTGTTAAGTAAAAAATTGTAAAAGGAAAATTAACTTTTGTCTAATATGTAAACGAATAAAACTAATCCACCCCTCGTCATCCCCGACGCAAAGGTGCCCATGATGTTCACCGCATTGTCGTAATATTAATTATTTCTTACAATTTTATCTTATTAAATAAATTAGTATTTAATTTATGATTTTTAAAAGGGTTAAAAATTTATGTATCAGAAAGCGGCATTAAAAAAACATTCAAAACTAGATAGCTTTAAAAGAACTAATAGATATTAGACATTAAAAGAACTAATTTTAAGGTTGTTGTCTGCGCACAACAACCTTAAAATAAACTGGAGCTAATTACAGGATTAGCTACAGAGCAGAGATCTTTAATGGACCTTATAGTATTAATTACTACCGGCTTTGGAAGGAGACATACTATATATGAAGATGATTCTAGTAAGACCGATTATGTTGCAGGGATTTCTCAGTTCGTGTTTGTATAAATTACGTATTAATTTTATGTAATATAATGATATTAAGGCATTTTGTTCTGTATTTTGTTTTGCGAAATTTACAACTTTGAGTAAGTTCATAAAACGCAAAAAATTCTGGACCACGTTGCAAAATTTTGGACAACGTTCATTACAGTACCAAAACAAAATAAAATTACGTTCCCAGTGAAACGTCATTCACAGTTGTGACATTAAATTTGGGAAAATATTTAGGGAAATTTCTTGACTGTCATAATGTAAACTTGTTCATAGCTACCTCAATAGCTACGTACCTGAGTAAAAAATCATCGAAATAGACAAAAAATATAGAGTTAATTAATTTGACAGCAGCGTTTGATTTTAACATATGTTTATGGTTTTAATAGAGTCATAAATGTCAGTACACAGTATCGAAGTAACATTTCGCAATTTCGGGGGGTTGAAACCTGGACGCAGGGATTTCTCGGGGGTGAAGAGCGGCGCGCGGGGACCTTGCGCACTGAAACTCGGAGTAATACTCGCCATTTTACACCAGGTAGCTATATGGTATGAGTGGTTAGACGGTAAACTCAGAAGAGGGCTTCTAGCCAATTTGTACTTTTAAGCAAAAAAACAATCTAATGGTGCATTTATAGTTCTAAAATTATAAAACGGCAGTGATTTTAAAATTTTACCACACAATATCTAACATAAAAAGAGCAAATAGTAAAAATCGAAAGTAAACCTCGAAAGTAAAATCAAAACCATTAGCCATCTTCAACTAATGCAGAAAAATAACGGAGGTATCGAAATGACAAGAAACAACAGTCATCGACCCAGCGGGAGCTCCAGCATACCTAAGGGAAAATTGCAAGCTGGCAGTGTTTATGAATTCGGGATTTTCACGTGTGCCTACAAAAATACCACGATTCACAAAATGCTTTTGAAATAAATAAATTATAAAAGGCAAGATTTCAATTTTATTTTTTTCTACGATTCATACGATGAAAGAAAATATTAAAACCATACGATCATGTTTCATTACAACTTTATTAAAGCTACGATTCATTAATATTTCATTGAAGTTACAAAGTTACGTTATACAGGTTGAGGTTTTAATGACCAGCCAAATTTTAATATAATGACCTTCGATAAAAATCCGTTGGCCGTCTTGTTCCTGTTTAATAGAAAAATATTCAGTTAAGACTACGTAAACCTTTCCCAAAACTACCAATATTACTTGTCACCGTTCACGGTCGCCAGTGCACGCACACGTGCCCCGCCCACATGCCCCATGCCCCGCCCTTTCGTATGTAAGTAGAAAGTAGCCAAAATTTGTTAAGAAATATTTAGGATATAATTATTGATTATGAATATTTGACCTATATTTTTATTTACGTAATGAGGTCTATTGGGGATACTTAACATCTAGAAAGATTTTGGCTGGTGACTAAAATCTCACGCTGTATATGTAATAAAAATCAATAAACTCGCAAAATATTCATAATTTACATACAGAATCCTATTCATCAATATCATTTGAACATCGCCAGTTCCACCACATCAATATAGACAGCGAAGTAGCGCAACGATCACAATAAGCGATTTTATTTTATATCTCAATATACCGCTCGTAAACTTATATCTCGGCCTTCGTATTTCTTAAATCCGAGACAAACCCCAGCGAAAATATTACTGGGCTTATCTTAACGAATTCCGAGGTATAAACTTAAAAAGTTCCCCATTTTATCATACTTGCGTTTCGAGTTGTATTTGAGGAGAGAATGTAATATTTCATACTGAGTTATAAGTGTTTTCGCTTTTAACTTATTATATTGTTTCTTAGGCACCGTCGAAATCACTGATCAAGAAGCTTAAGTTTCGCATAATCTCCAAAGCAATTTGATACTTCGTTATTTCTCAGGATAAACTTTAAATAAACTTTCGTAAATTATGTCAGCAATTACTGAGGCCGCCGTTTGCTCCATGAAGAAAGGGAAAATGTAAGCAATCTAGAGATTACAGTTAAGTTTTCTAAATTATGTATTTTCTTTTAAATTTCACTATATATATGTATACATCAATGTTTTTTTATAACAATTGTAGTAAAGGTATGCAGTGATCACAGCTTGAATGTTATTTATTAAAAGCCACGCCTCAAGGACCGTTAAACTATTTATTAATATTTATTACAAAGCGCGCTTGTGACACAATCGTATTCACAAAAGAGGCGGAATGGTTTGTGGGCCAGTTTAAGTGGACCATAGGGATATCACATCTTCCCCGACAATAAACTCTGGCGCACTAGTTGCTAGTTCATGTGTAGAACATTACAATATTAATACTATATTAACGACGACCGCTTAACCTAGAGGGTAGCGACCCTGCTTACGAAGCTGGAGGTCCCGGGTTCGAATCCCAGGTCGGGTCAGTATTTATATGATGAATATTGATACTGGTATCGGGTCTTGGTTGTTATATGTATGTGTTGTATTCGCTTGGTACCCAAAACACAAGCTAATGCTTAGTTTGGGGCCTAGACGTTGTTGTGTTGTATATGTTATTATTATTATTATTATTAACTCCCAAGAAAAATAACTGAACAGGAATTCCCCGAACATATTGAAAAATGCTTCGTGTTTGAGTTGCTTTCTCGACATTTGGAAATAAACGACCATTCCATTGCAAAGATAGGACCCGCACCATCTCTCGGGTGGATATGTCTGTAAAAGCAAAATGAGTAATGCTATATGTGAAAATGTACGGCGTATAAAAATTATACTTTGTCGGTATCACCGTTTTCATTCTCGAAATGCGACGCAACAAAAACCTCAAAGTCTGTTAAAATATGTTACACGCCAACAATTATTCTCAAGGCAAGACAAGTGTGAACCTGTTTTACGTATGGAGGGTTCCGTCACCGCATCTTTATTAAATTAAATTGTATTAAAGGTTTATTAGATCTTTCGTCTGCCTGTGATGATTCGAAAATTATATATTATACATGGCTATTCGTGTACAAATATTTGTTAAATGGCAAAAATATTTTACCGACTTCAAAAAGGAAGAGGTTAAATGCTCGTTTGTGTGTTTGTATTTTTTTATGTTTGTTCACCGATATCTTCGTCAATAATGGATTGGCTTGGAAAGTTATTTTTTTGTTTGAAAGGATATATTTTCAAAGTGGTTCCCACGTGGTCTCATTGTCACCAATCCATGATCTGATCACGGAATCTCAGGGAAATCTAGGGATGCCCTCAAATGTTTGTACTCTGTTTTTCAGTTGTTTAGATGTTTGCGTCTGGGAGTCGTCATCTCATGCCACCTGTTCCAACCAAACTGATGATGGAAGCTACAGCATTCTCTAACGGTTAGAAGTTAAAGGATAATACTGTGATTTGTCGACAACGCCGTTTGGAGGACCAAACCACATGACCAAACGGCGCTTTCTCATTTGAGCAGTCCGTTTAGGATCCCTATTCATACTAAATCTATTTATAAATACGTGAAGGAAAAGCTTTAGATCCCTTTTCAAGCATACTACGTGCACGGAGGAGTGTGAGATTCAGCATATTTAAAGTTTATGTGGAGTAGGAGTGCAGAAAACTAAAATCTTTATACAGACTGAGTTTTGGAGATGAGACTGACTGTATGGACAAATCCTAAACTACGAGAAATAGCTAAAAGTGTTCAAAGGATTCATAAGCTCGATTAATTAAAGTATCTATATATGTGTGTATGATAAAAAAGAAAGAATATTTAAGAATGTATATCAGTTGTCTAGTACCCCATAATACAAGCATAATACTTGCTTACTTTGGGACTAGATGGCGCTGTGTGGGATGTCCCGGATTAAATAAAATAAAATAAAAATAAGCTCGATTAATGATGAAAAAAACTGTATATTTACATTTTTGAAAAATTTCTTAATTTAACAGGGAATCAAACTACTTAGTTTGATTATCTATATAATAAGCATATTACGTGTACGGAGTAGTGTAAAATTTGATACAGGTAAAGTTTATGTGGAAAAGGAGTGCCAAAAGCTAAAATCTGTATATACCTAATATCCGTTACAAATATTGTCAATCATATGAGGTTAATAGTCTGTCGTTTAATGCAGTTTGAACTGACTTACCCTCGCCTATTTATTATTAGTGGTTTCAAAAAAGTGAGTACGGTCGAACTTCGACCGCTGGGCGACCACTAGTCCATATAATTTGACGACCGCTTAGCCTAGTGGGTAGCGACCCTGCCTACGAAGCTAGAGGTCCCGGGTTCGAATCCCAGGTCGAGTCAGTATTAATATGATGAATATTGATACTGGTACCGGGTCTTGGTTGTTATATATATAAAAAAAATATATATATATATATATATATATATATGTATATATTATAAAGAATATTTAAGTATGTATATCAGTTGTCTAGTAACCCATAACACAAGCATAATACTTGCTTACTTTGGGACTAGATGGCGCTGTGTGGGAAGTCCCATGTATTATTATTATTATTATTATATAAATTATAACAAAACTTTAACTGAAAAGTTAAAAGTTATATTATTACTTTTAAAAGAAAGCAGCATAAATAGTCGGTGTATAGTTTACGAAGCCGGTGCCGACTCAGTCACTTTGCGTAAAAAGAATTACAAAAACAAAAGAAAATTACAACAATGGTATACTCAGTTTGGGGCCTAGACGTTGTTGTCATGTGGACGTTATTATTATTATTATTATTATTATTATTATTATTATTATTATTATTATTATTATTATTACTTACATATATAACAAATATAGAACGCAATATAAAGGGATGACTTGCCACTCACTTCCTAAACTAAATAGCGCCTATCAATGCTATTTTCTTTAAAGTAATAATATTTTTATTAACTATTTATTTAAGTTACTGAACTCGGTTATAATAATATTTTTTTTCTGGAAATGTTTCCTTTTACAAAGAAGGTAATGAAAGAGAGAGATGGCAAATTTCTATAAGTGCCGGCTTCAAACAAATGCGGTTACAGGTAGACGACGTACTTTGAACATGTACGAGTAGAAGATGAGACACATGAGACAGCGTAGACGGGATCCACGACACGTGAAATATGTTAACAAATGACTAGTTTTTTAAAACAGAACGTCAGCACTAAAAGTTAAAGTTAAAAGGTTAAAGGTTAAAGTTTGGCTACAAATCTTATATTTTTTTCAACTTTTAAACGAAATGTTTGTTAAAGTCGATATAAAAAACAGTTGATTTTTTAAATAGCGTAGTTACTCCATGCAGCATATCACGTCTAGGCATACATATAACATTTCAATTCAATTAATATAATCATAATAGAGAAATTTATTTATTTTAAAAAAAATCAGATAAAAACTAGCTTAAAACATACTCCATTTTATAGATACCATTTTAAGAGTGAAAAGCGACAGCATAATCTTCAATGTCGCTGTGTATTGACATGTTGTAAACCAGTCGTTTCGGAGGCATAAATTTTTTACGACAATTCGTCACGACTCGTGATCGGATATTGACGATTCGTATGATACTAGGTCGCTGTTGTGAGCAACTTTTATCTCGAGTATCGGATATGGCACAATTTTCTGAGAAAATGTTGTTTTATAGCTCTTCAAAAAAAAAACGAAATAAAAATTAGCATGTTTTAATAAAAACACCATCGTTCGTTCTGATTTATTGATTTTGTTGTGGCAATCATCTAATGTAGTGTAAATAAATAAAATATATTGCGAGAGATGTGACAGCCCGAACGCAACGAACCTGTTTTAAATCTATAAGGCCATGTGGTCGTGGTTCGAATCCGGACGTGTACAGTTACAACTGAACTATATGGCGGATCCGAACATAGGCACAAGTCGTGTCGCAGTAACGAATTTTAGGTGTAGCGATTAAAGCGTTGTGTTCCGATCGGCCATAAAGTTTGAGGCGAACTATACCAATGAGTTTTTTCTGACTTAAGTACACGAACTCCGTACCTCGGAGAGCACGTTAAGCAGGTTTGGCCAGGTTAAGCCCGGTTGCTGTCAATAGATAGCGGTCGATAAAATCTGCCAACCCGCATTGGAACAGCGTCGTTGATTTAAGCTCCAAGCCCCTCATCTTGAGGAGAGGCCTAAGCCCTACAGTGGGGGATAAAAAGAGCTGATGGAATGGAAATATTGGTTGAATGTAATCAGTCAATTTTTTGATCTAAATACAAATCCTGTAGAAAATAATAACAAGTTATCAAGGCGATGAGCATAAAATGAATACATGATGTCATATAATCTAACTAAACTTTGGTTCGAAGTAAAAAAACTGACTAGTTGTATTGTTATGCTGCATTTAGCCATTAGGTCCAACGCAGACTCAACTCAACGATGGACAAATCATTGAACCTGCTTTATGTGTAAGGCTTAGATTATGTCTGGATGGACCCTCAATACAATGTCAACAAAAATGACAGACCAACTTTTACATACTTATGTGTGTAACTCAACAAACCACACACTTTCTCTACGCTGTACTAACCATGTAAAAACCATCTCTGTGTACGTGAATTATAACCGAGCAGTTAGGTGATATTTTTATCTACGTTTTTTGATGCCGACACTCGATCCAGACATTTTATAATCAAAGATTAAAATACAATGTATCGTTGGGGCGAATTTTGGGAGCGTATAAACCAGAACGCGTTAAGTTGTCTAATAAGACCTTGATCCTGAACGTAGAAGGCAATGTGTTGGACATAACTACTAATGGGGAAGTCAATAACCGAAGTATTATGAAATTTGTAACAATATGACTTCAAAAACAACAACCATTATTTTCATAACACATCGACGACCGCTTGGCCTAGTGGATAGAGACCCTGCCTACGAAGCTGGAGGTCCTGGGTTCGAATCCCAGGTCGGGTCAGTATTTATATGATGCATGTTGTTCTTGGTTCGGTTCTTGGTTGTTATATGTATGTGGTGTCTTCGCTTGGTACCCAAAACACAAGCTAATACTTAGTTTGGGGCCTAGATGTTGTTGTGACGCCTGGACGTTATTATTATTATAAATACAACGATGTCAAAGTAACACAGTTGGCACTACAAATCTAAAGAGCAACTAGACTAACCGCATTACAGCAATATAGCCCTTGTTTACGCAACTTTAATAAAATATTCGGAAGATGGAGGGTTCTTTCTCAAGCGACTGAAAGGTCTCGTTTGAAAGGATCTCTACGTTCAATCGCGCTATATTTCACAAGTTTCGTCCGTTTCATCTCCATTTTATCCCCGGCTTAGATAAGCCGACGAGATTTTTTCTCTCTCGACAAATGCTGGTATAGGGCAGACTGATTTTTTTGTGTTTATTCATAACATGGGTTGCATTAACGTAATTCATGTTCTTGGTTATGAAAAATAAAATCATGTCCCAAATCTTGATTAAATATTGCCTCCACTTCATTCTGAAAGTAAGGCACCACGTAGAGTTTAAATTAAAAGTAATACATTATCCGAGCGAGTCCGAACGTGCTTCGTTGCCAGTGACGAGAACGTCGGAAACGTGTGAAGATGATTCTAATAGGAGTAGCTAGTTCACTTCGTCGCAGCAGTCGTTCCGTGTACATATTCCCTGGATTTGGGTGATAGGTTTTGGTTCAGGGTTGGTAGGTGGTCAGGTCTACCACGCTGTCAAACACACAACAACAAAAATTTCACATTATCTCTGTAACATTTAATTCTCAACTGAGTGCAAAATCCTTGACGTGCATTGTTGACGTGTAAATATCTTACCGTTCGCCTCTTTATAGGGACTAATTGAGAATTTAACGTCATGCTGTCATGCCGCCATGGACAAAACCGTCATGGACAAATCGTAAGAATTTCAAAATAAAAAATTGACGAGAACTTGGACCAGAACAGTTATCTTCCTCACGCAACGAGGTTTTTTTTTATTTAGTTTATTTGATTGCTGTTACATTTTACTAACTACCCAATGAGCTGTTCAATAAAAAAAATATATTAAAAAAACATACTTACTACATCACTTACTTAGCAATATTTGTATAATTAGCTTAGACATAATTATATCTAAATTTAAAAAAAATCAATTAAAAAAATTATTAAGCTTCATTTCTTAAAATGTATCGGCCTTCTTTTTCTATCGCAACATTTAAATTGATTAATTTAATTAATTCTTATTTTTGGTACATATTTGCGTGAATCTGACTATAAGAAATAAGGACAGAAAGAAAAAGTTAACAGTTAAACGGCTAGAAGCTTGTAAAATAGTAATGTTGTACTTTGCATTATAGAGCAAATTTACACCCGCTGCTTTCAAATTTATTTACTCTATTGTATATACGATATTAATATATTTGTTACTTTGTCAAGTTCTCATCAAAGATCTGACAGCAACACGAAAAGCTCTGCGAAAAGGTATTTATCTGACAAGTCTATATACCGGTCGGCCGAATGGTTAGAGATCCTAATTGCGCAGCCAAGGGTATGGGGGTTCGATTCCCGCCCGGGACAAATATTTGTGTGCATGAACATATGTACTTGATCCATGTGTGGGTGTGAAATATATAATAATAAGTATAAATATGTATATATTACAAAGAATATTTAAGTACGTATATCAGTTGTCTGGTATCCATAATACAAGCTTTGCTTAGTATAGGGCTAGATGGCGCTGTGTGGGATGTCTGAGGTATTATTTTTATTATATACTATTGACCTCGCACAGTATCTTATTTACAAAATGGTTACACATAAAACGTAATACTTTCCAAATTATGTTTATATAAAGTGTGTTCTGGCTTTCAGTCGCTATTGGATCAAAACTTGTCGTGTAGTGTGACGTCACAATCTATTTAACGCAACTTGCCTCCGCCGGGAGCTACTTCTTTCCTAGAGTAAACTTCGATAACTTCGCAATTTGGCCTCAGGGGAAATCTATTATATGTATTAGCGATGTATTTATATTTATTTCCTATATATAATCACTCGAGATTCACAATCTGTGCTATAAAATGAACATTGAATGTTTATTGGTATGAAATCGAGTATACAAGCATTGACATTTTTGACGTTTTGGATTTCGGTTGTTTAGTTAGTGATTACCCACTTCAGGCAAAAATTTGCATTCTCTCATATATATATATATGTGTGTGTGTGTGTTTATATCGTATTATAAATTTTATTAGTAAAATATTTTATATTGTAAGCAAACTATAGCGTTTTTATGAAATCCTAGTATTTATAAGTTTTACAAATGTTTACCTTCTTGTTATCTACCTATATTGTTTTACGTTTGTCATGAAATTGTAATGTAACACTCGAATGAAGCCTCACACAGGATCATCGAACGCTATGTAGAAATATAACTCGTACCATTTTGCGTCAAGAAGTCAATTTGTTCCACAGTATAAAACCACGCAAGTTATTATTATTATTTATTGAAACAAACGAGAATGAAAAATCTGATATTTTAATAATGTAATAAATATTTTGTAACCGACACTTAGATTGCAAAAGTTATGCAACGGTCGTGTTTAACGACCTGTATATTGTACCATGGATTTTCGTACCTTTTTTCTTTTTTTTTATTCAAAGTGGAAGGAATGTTCTAGCATTGATACCTCATCCACAATAATGAACTACGCACAGGTGCTTTCACATCAATAGCATATTGTTTTGCACACGGCACTATCTGCATTTTGCTATCGTACAAAGTAATATTTGAAGACCGTTTTGCATCAACCAATAGTCGGATAACTCGTCAAGACGAATAACTCGTTACGCCACTATGAGGAGTAATGAACTGGCGGCAAGATTGTCCCCGCAACACCGGACGCGTGGACATTCGCATGGCCCCTGACAGTCGAATATAAAATAGTTATCGCACATCCTTTGTGACGATGGTTTTAAGTAAATAAATAAAATAAAAAAATATTTATTTTATTTATTTATTTTATTTATTTATTTGATTTATTTATTAATGAATTACAATGATCTTAAAACTAAAGTAAACACACAATGAAATAAAATTATCTCATAACACAATATAAAATAAAACGAAATTGCCTAGTATTAATAATAATAATATATGAAACATGCCACACAGTGTCATCTAGTTCCAATGTAAGCAAGTATTATGCTTGTATAATGTGGTACTAGAGAATTGATATACGTACTGAAATATTCTTTTTTACATTTTTTTATACATTTTTTACATTTTTATTACACGGAACAAATAAACATGTTCATGTACACAAATATTTGTCCATAATACCATAAGAAATATATAAATTGTTTTTAGAATCAAATAAAACAGCAATTTAATAAGGTCTTATTAAATGAAGGACACATATGACCAATATGACCACGCACACCCTAACGCAACGCGTCCTCCGTAAGTCCGTCGTCGTAGACAATATTAAGTGATTAGGCAATTAATGCTGTATTAATACTGCAAACTAACTGCAACATGCAATACAACAGCTAGCAATACCTAAAAATTATCGTTTTTAATACAAATTTGATAATGTAACACAATCGTGACAAAAAAAAACACAACGTGATAATAAAATTTTTATAAAATCAAAACACTTCAAGACTGTGATAGTATTCTAAAATCTAAAATAAACACATTTATTTATTTTTTATTAATTTTAAATTGTAATTCGCTTAGAAAATAAATACTTATCTCTAATGGATTCACTATGTGCCGTAAAAATTGGGCCTCAATAAGGGCTTCGGGTAACCGTGTTCGACATCTCGTAAAAGTAAAATTAAATTATTGGGCTACCGCACCTCCCGCTTACTAAAACTCTGTGTAAACAAGAAGAGACGAGTTTTATAAACTTGGCCTCACCGTGAGAGAAAATCCTATCTAAATTCACTTTTAACGACTTCAACATAATTTTTTTTTTCATTCAATATTGGCACGAAACGTACTTTTGTATTTTAAAATTCTGAATATACCTTCGATCTACTGTTTCGTCACGTTTCGTGACTATATTACGATCTATACTTATACCACACAAATCTAAAACAAGGTACAGTTCCAATCAAACCTTATGGCGGATGTGAACATAGGCACAAGTCGCGTCGCAGTAACCAGTTTTAGGTGTAGCGGGACGCAGTGGAGCGAGGGGCATATGACTAAACCTGCGCAAACACACGTATAGCGTTGTATTCCGATCCGCCATAAAGTTTGATTGGAACTATACGATTTCCAACTTATTTTTACTTTGGAGTTTGTGTATTTAGTTTGGTATTTTTACATGATTGTGGTGTAATTTTTGCTATGATGCAATTTAAATACCGTTGGTACAATTATTAAACAAGTCGAATAAATCGTACTATAGACTTCCACAAAAATAGATTTTTCTTTCACTTACACTAAGGTAATGATTGCATGGGGGCGTGCATCATAGACAAGATGTCAAGCTTTGTTATGTTTAATAGAATACTTTCGTACATGTTTTTATCGACTAGATATTTGAGCGTATGTCAAAAATGGTACAATGTAACCGACTCTCCCCTATTAATTAAAAATATATTTTATAGTAATAGACTTATATATTTAGATTTAATATTATTTGAAACCTATTTAACCTAAAATTATAAGTCAATACTATTTAATAAATTACCTATTATTATTATTATTATCATTTTTTATTTTCCACATGAAAATTAATTATATAAATTTTTGTTAGTTCCATTATTGTACAATTTATATGTTATACAGTTCACAAATTCCAAAAAAAAAACTATTTTAAAAAAGAAAATATTTTTTCAATTCTAGAAGAAACAGTTCTTATGTACATAATAGAATTTTACGATTAGATAATTTTAAATAATATACAATAATTATTCAACAAGAATTAAAATATTTTCCTTTGCGGTACTTCGGGGACAGTTTCATGGACACGTTTTCGTTAAATAAAAGCAAAGTTACGTGAACTTAAGAGTTTGTAAGTAATATTTGAAGTAAAGAAACTGTAAACGTGAACTTTTAAAGCAGTAGTTAGACGGGAGACCTCTTAAGTTTGCCTGTACAAAGTCAGCACGTGCGGCACAAACTTAATGTATGCAAACTTACACGGTACCTGTTTACGGCCAACTGAGCGAACTACCACCGCATGTGAATGCCTTATGCAAATTTTCTCATATGGAAACAGATAGTTGTGTAGAATCCTCTAATTATAAGTTATAAATTGTGTGCATTAATATTTCTATTCAAGTCGTGATAGGTCAAAGCGCAACGAACCTGTCTCAAATTTATAAGGCTATAGGTCCATGGTTTGTACCCGGGCGTGTACCAATGAGTTTTTTCTGACTTAAGAATATAACTATCACTGACTCCGTGCCTCGGTGAGCACGTTAAGCAGTCGGTCCCGGACGCTGTCAATAGATGGCGGTCGCTACAATCCCCAACCTACAGTGGAGCAGCGTGGTGGATTTAAGCTCCAAGCCCCCCTCACCTGAGGCCTTAACTCCTGCAGTGGGGTAAAAATGGGCTGATGAAGATGAAATGAAGAATATTTCTATCTGTTTCGTGTTTGGGTATAAAATGTTTATACATGTATATATTATAAAGAATATTTAAGTATGTAAATCAATTGTCTGGTACTCATAATACAAGCTTTGCTTAGTTTAAGACTAGATGACGCTGTGTAGGATGCCCGAGATATTATTATTATTATTATTATTATTATTATTATTATTATTATTATTATTATTATTATTATTATTATCTTGTTAAGTGCACATTCTCGTTGATCCTCGTTGCTATATAATATTGTTTTTGATTTACATTGTAGTACTTATGATTAGGATAATATTTTTTGACGTGAAAAAATATACAACTTTTGTTACCTATTTTCAATAAATGCTGTTTGATTTGATTATAACGTTATAATAATATTATTATTATGGCATTGTTATTATTATATTGTTTTTGTTATTATTGTAAACTTACTTAGTTGAATGACAAAAAACTTTAGGCTTATCTTCTGTTTAGTTGTTCTACTGATTATAATACACTCGTATAAGGTTGTCTAGTTACATAGTGTTGCTGAATTTTATTCAATCAGATATAATTGGGACATTCTATATGTATTTTTATAGTTTTCATTTTTAAATACTTGTATTGCTGTACTGAATGTTGTTGTATTATTTGCAATTGTGACGTTGATAAGTGTTCTGGATGTTTTTATATCAATAAATACTTCCTCATCCCTAGCTTTTCTCCGGAGAATGTGGTCGATTTTTTTAGAAACCGTTAGACTGTTCGAACCCTTTGATATAATGAGATAAATTTTCAAGGTGGGCGAGAAAGTGACATCGATATGGTTATTAAGATAAACACAGAAAAAACATACAGTGACGATGAATTGGATCACCAACACAGAATAGCAGTCGCAACAATATTAAAAATATGGACATAGTATTTGAACCCAGAACTTACTGCATTGCAGGAAGGGAGCCTGCTCACTGCTTTAATGTTGCTGTACTGAGAAGAGGGTAATTAATAAATAAGTTTAGGTAAAGTTAACGGAAGTATGTCCGTCTAGGTGCATATAAACAGAAAAAAAAAACTTTAGTGCGACATTCGTTTTTATACAAATGCATCAAAATTAGACTTCGTAAGTATTCCTTATAGGAACGAACAGTAGCTATCATGGTGTCTCTAAACAGAAAAGACACTAAATGCATAGAATAAAACGATTATGAAAAGCTTTATACAAAAGGAAAAAAAACAATAATGAAAAAGTGTATAAAAGGTCGTGACATAAATTATGTCACTTAAGAAATCCTCATGAAGAACTCGTGTTAAGAATTCTAAAGTGCCCATTTTTTCTCTTCCGAACAAGGTCCGAACCCGTCCATGAGCGACTCAAATTCACAGAGCTTTTAAAGGCAATAATGATTTTGTAAATCGCGAAAATAAAAAGTTATGCTTACTTTATTTCTTTCGCCGTTACCAATATATAAAAAAATAAACCAATTCTTTGTGAGCTGAGCACACGTAATCTCTTTGAACCTTCAGTCGAGGAAAGGAGTGTGCGAAAATTCCCTATAAATCATAACCCAAGGTTTATAAATCTTACCTAGAACGGGTAGAATATTTTCACAAGAAACGCAATCGGATCGCATGGAGGAAACGTCGCGGTCTACCTATTGCGAAGATTGAATTGGACATACGACATATCGCAGGTTTTCTCTCTGACGAATAATATATTTTGTAATCCAGCTAGTAAAGGATACAATGAATAAATGTACAAATCACACTACAATCGTTACTTTTGTTTTTGTTAGGTTAACAATCCAAAATCGAGCTACGAGGTAAACGGTTAATACGCAATTTATTCCAAGGTAGAAAACATGAATGGGTAAAATTGTAAACAAGAAAACGGCTATATTACGTGAGCAGAATTTATATTTCTTCATTTGCAAACAGAGGTTCGGAATAACGAAAAATAAAATAATTGTGGTCGAACGAAATTACCGGGATTCAAAAGAGCGTCAAGTGCGAATTAAACTCGTACACTTTGATTCCTTATCTGTCATCTTTTAGAGACATAACATACGTTGACTGTATGGTGAACCTATATACGTTATTTTAGTCTTACTAATACGTAAACATAGTTTGATAGTATGATTTTTTCGATAACAAAGGAAAAAGATATGCAAAAAAATAATAATTTTTTGTATATTTTGTATTCGATATAAAAATGGTTTTGACAACGCAATTACTTACCTTTTTGTAACCTTAAGGTTAATTATTAGTTGATACACAAAAATGTCATACCTTTGAAGTTTATAACCAATGAGTTACGTTCCTGGAATTTTCAAGTTAATTGTTTATAACAAAATGTTTCTTCCTGTTATGAAATTTCTTTTCCATCATTTTTGGGTTCTGAAGCCAAATAACCATAAATAGGATATATAATAGGTCGACTATCTTTTTTTATTAAAATAGATAGAAATATAAATCTCTTATACTTATATTCATTAAAAATGTTCATTGTATACGTGATACAAAATTTATTGATTGGTAATTGATTGAATTTTATCTTCGATAACACTGTCATATGCAGAAAAAAAGAACTATAAATGACTCCATCGATAAATGCTGGGCCTGATGGGGGAGTTATTGTATATCATTAATATATCCAATGTTATTTGGTAAATAAATGATTCATTATTATTATTCTGAAATTATATTTCTTGCGCAATCCGAAAACATTTAATTAAAAGAAGCTTTGATTGAGAATTTGTGATTTATTCTTTGCCTGATTAAAAAAAAATAGGAAATAGGAAAATAAAACTTTTTGCTCTGATACAAGTATAAGGCTAAAAAATATGATAATTGTACCAGACTATAATAGCCCGGCACAATTACTATATTTTTGCCGGCTTTATCATAATACCGGCGTAATAAAAAATGTATTACATAAATAGGGAAAAAAAATTAAAATTTATTTTCCTGGAAATATGTCGTAGAATTATAATTTGAACCTGTATTAGTGACACGTCTAACCAAGACTGATTTCGAAGTCCCTCCGAGACGCTATAAATTGATTACCAAAGTGTGAGAGATTCGAACTGACCCATATTTTATGGACACAATAAAACGTATCCGACGATCCCTATAGAGGTCGAGAGATCGGACCTCAGGGAGGTAAGTGAAGTTCGCGCCGCCGATACCTATACTCCTATACTCGTGAGTAACGGGAATCAACTGCCTGTAATATGAAGTGTCTGAATATTGTTAAAAAAACATATATTTCGGTGCATTGACAAATAACTTCTTGTAAATTACTAAATAATCAAATAAATGATCTTAACGTTTCGGAAATTCAGATTTATTATGTTATTTCATGACAATCTTTTACACTTACACATAAAAAAACTGACTAACTAAAGTGCAACTGAAATCGTTGGTTTCTTATCTTTGCCTTTTATTATAAAATGTCTGGATGGATCTGTTCAATACAATGTCAACAAAAACGACAGGTCAACTTTTACATAACTTGTATTTGTGACTCAACAGACCACATAATCTTGCTCCGCCATGCTAATAATAAACAAACCGTTTTTTTGTGCATGAATTTAACCGAACGGTTAGGATATATTTTTATCAACGTATATTCACGCCGTCTCTCTATGCAGACATTATATATTGTTAAAATTATTTTAGATATTACGAACTTATTACATAAAAATTCCTAATATGAATCGTAAACACATTCCTTCCTTTGTTTATACACGAATAAACTGTAAAAATATTTAGTATTTTTCAAGAGATAGTATTTTAATACGTTTAAATAAACGTGTAGAACTGTAGATATAAATTTTACATTCTTTAAGACTACAGGCTTAGAAATTAAATTTAATGTGGACAAAAACCATTTTTGGCTTCCGTAGCGAAAGGGCAAAAAAGGAACCCATATAGTTTCGCCACGTCCGTCCGTCTGTCTGTCTGTCTGTCTGGGGTTTTTCTCGGAAACTATTGACAATATATAGATGAAATTTGGAAGATAGGTGTAATCTATGAACCGCTACAAAAGGACGTAGTGAAATAAAGCAAAAATGGTTTTTTGGAATAGTTCGCCATACATGTAAATGAAGTACGAAAAAAAATTCAATGCATATTAACGCGAGATATACCATGTCCCCCCTCTCTACCGGCCAAACCGTTGTTTATGGATATGTGGAAAAAATTTGTGACAGGAGTATATATAACGTAGTTAAAAGAAAAACTATCACAGTTAACTAGTCTGTATTATTTAACGAGTAATAGAGTAACTTATAAAATGTATTTTAATAAGTAAAAACTTTGTAAAAATTCCATAGAAAATGACAGATATCGTGTTATTTGCATTCCTTTGCAGAGCTTATTCTCTTCACAATCGATACTAAAAGTGAAAGGTTCACTGTAATAAAATAAGTACTAAAAATTGTCTTTACCTATCGGTGCACTCATGTTATTACTTTTCGCGTTAGCCAGAGAGGATCGAGCGCCTTCTAAATAACTAACGAAATAAAAATGAAATGTACTTATACGATAAATGGTTCAGTTCGATTGACGTTGCGCTCATTATTTTATATTGTATGGTGGTACGGAATCCTTTTTTCAATTCTGCCCGTTATGAATGGATAGTTTCGAAGTAGTTAAACACGAAACAGGATCGAGCCGAATTGGGTCAATAACGATTTATATTCGAATATCAGAAGTGGGAAAAACGAACGAATTCAATTTATATTTCTAGAGTCCCCTATGCGTAACGTAGGAAATGAAATCATTTGAAGGCCGAAGCAGCCGGGGCGTCGTCACTGAAATTATTTGCATAATGAAAATCTGTCTCGTGTTTTACATTAATTCGATGAAACGACCCGAACATCAAAGTGCCAGCGACGCTTGGCTCATATTCCAGAAATTTCGTTCACTCTAAAATAATATTAGTGTCGTGAAATATGAAATAATTATTCGTCTCGAAAAACGTAGAAAATTTTAAACAAAACGCCATTTTGTAAAGTTAAACACGATCAAACTAACTTACTGAAAAGCTTAGATTCACTTTATTAGGACCAGTAAATTAAAAGTGACCGACCGTTGAGCATGAATGTACAAAAATCAAGTTTTTTCCACGACGTTAAAATGTAATTAACTTGGAGAATTCTTTCCAGTTTCTAATGAAAAAAGTTTCCGGGCCTTACTGTGTAAACCGGACAAAAAATACAGTAGAGTAACTCTTTAGGCCTTACTTTAATGAATTCGAAAAATTTTGAATAACAAAATTCTGTCTAATGTAATCTAATGAGTAGACGAATTTTTAGTAAAATAATTATTTCGTTATATGTAATCGAAACTCAGTTTACAAAAACACATGGATTTCACGTTATTGAATAATCTTGGTCTTTCTTCTAAATGAATAAGCACGATTTTGTTATTTAATTTTTATCTTTCCTTTAATTACGATGAGCCATTTATGACAAAGTGATTTTTTTTTATTTTCAACTGTACACTCTATATAACTGTATATTTAAAAAAAATCAAACTCTAGAAAAACACTTAACATATTTGAATTTAAATTTTAAACATTTTCGAGATTCTATTTATTTTTAATTCAAATGACTTTCAGGATTTCCGTTTCCGATTTTCACATTCCAGCTGAACAAGTTTTAATGTAGCAGTTTAAAGTCTTAACTTGATTAAATGCCTTTTCGTTACTTTGGTAAGTTATTTAGAAAGTACAAACGTGTCTTGCCTGTATACCTACCAATTTGACTTATTTGGCGTAGTTTTAATTTAATAACGAATTTTTAAACAATGGGAATTATAGGAATCAGGAATAGTTAATACTATTTATATATAATAATAAAAGTAGTAATAATAAAAGCCTTTATTCGCTGACCATATTACAGTATTAACTTATTATATTACATATGAAACAATATAAACCTTATTTTTGAATATTAAATAACAACAAAAAAAGTCTTTAGCAATCCTTTGCTGGTCAGGTTGTCCATCGACATAGACCTCCCTCAGGTTTATCCACTTATTTCTATCTTTATCTTTAGATTTAACATCCTTTTTGCCTTTTCCCATTTCATCTTAAATACTAGTTTATACTAAAATAATAAAAATGTTTAAAATTTACATTGTCAATGCTTGACAGGTTTATGTCAATTTCTGACTTGGAGAAGTTATATTGAATTCAGTTGATGGAACTATCTTTTTGGGTATAACCATCAATATCAAATTACGATGTCTACATGTAGTGAGTAGCTGGTAAACTCAGCTGTGCAGCTTTTGAAGTTTTTATTATTTTATTTAATACTAGCTTCCCGGGCCGGGCTTCGCTCGCGTGGACTACACAGTTATACCGGGACAGTTACAGGAACGCGACGCTCCAGAACATAGTAGCACTTTCTAGAACATTCTGATACTTAACTACATAAGAAATCTTTATATCTAATTTCATAAAAATCCATTTAGCTATTTTAGCATGAAGAATAGCTATCCCCAAAGTCGGTCCCAAAGTCAGTCAGCCGTTTTGGAGATTAATCGTAACAGACAGACATACTAACAAACACTACAGTTTTTTATACGTATATAAAAAATGCTTTTCACTCCTGATAATGCGTTCTTTAAGTTTACAAAATTTCAGTAAAATCAGATCAGCTGTTTCGACGATTAGCCCTGACAAACACGAAGACAAAAACCAACATATGTCACTCTTGATAACCACCTTTTCATGTCTGCGAAGATTCATTGAAATGATTCAGTCGTTTTGGAGATTAGCCGGAACAGACACACAGACAGGCAGACAAAAATTTGTTGGCAGTTACAGGGACTGCCGATAGAAGTGAAAACTTATATCTCATCAAAACATCAAGTTCGAGTACCAACACAATAGGTCTGCGATTAATAGTTTTAAAAATAAAATTTTAAATAGTTTTAAAATAGCATTTAAAAATCTGGTCACGTGGTCACATAGATACGTCTGCAAAGTTTCATCGAAATCGGTTTAGTCGTTTCGGAGATTAGCCGGAACAGACAGACAGACAGACACTTCAATTTTATTAATATAGATATCTTGTTTCGAATAAAAGATTTTCAGTTCGAATTAGAATGGCATGAAACAAAACCTTCGCTACATAGGTAGGCAAGGGCCAATTTTCGATGTGAAGTTCAGCAGGTCAATAATTACATGCTCGAGACGGTACGTAAAGAAATTCTGAAATACAATCTTACATTTGATGTTGGAGTAATGCTTTTATTTGAAGTCAAAGTTACAAAAAATAAAATATGAAAATATATTTATGTTTTTATCGACATGACTGATCGGTTGGCCGAGTGGTTAGAGACTTTAACTGCGAAGTCGAAGGTCGCAGGTTCGATTCCTGCCTGGACCAAATATTTGTGTGCAGGAAGACATTTATTGTTTGTTTGTTCCGTGGCTGCGTGTAAAAAATATCAATATAGGTATATATTATTTAAAAAAAAATATTTAAGTATGTATACTAGTTGTCTAGAACCCTGTAATTCAAGCATAATACTTGTTTACTGCTGCTGCTGATTTGGACTAGATGACGCTGTGTGGGATGTCCCATATATTATTATTATTATTATTTATTTATTTAGGCTTCATCATCATCATCAGCCCGTGTCTCTCCACTGCAGGATATAGGCCTCTCCCAAGGCTCGCCACAACATACGGTCCTCCGCCTTTCGCATCCAACTACCCCCCGTATGGTACTTCAGGTCATCTGTCCACCTGGCCGGGGGCCGTCCGACGTTTCGCTTTCCAGTACGTGGCCTCCATTCGAGAACTTGTCTACCCCATCGGTTATCAGTTCTACGGCAAATATGACCGGCCCATTGCCACTTCAGCTTGCTGATAGTTTCAGCTATGTCGACAACTTTAGTTCTTTGACGGATTTCAGTGTTTCTGATTTTATCCATCAAAGAAACACCGAGTATAGCCCGCTCCATAGCACGCTGAGCGACTTTAAATTTGTGGATCAGTCCTGCCGTGAGAGTCCATGTTTCGGCACCGTACGTCATTTATTTAGGCTTGTATAAAATAAATTTCCTTTCGTATACGTCTTAATTTTTTATGACATTTAACCCACATTGGATTAACATTAAGACAATATTAAAATACCAGCCAAGTGTGTGTCGGCCACGCATCAGGTCAAGGTTTCATGCAGTCACAATAAAAACCACCAATTTAACATAATATATGTTAGTAAGTAAAAATGTAATATATCATCTCAAAGCATTATTGAAATATCTTGTTAAAAAAATTGTTTGTTGTTTGTTGTTTGTTAAGTAATGTACAGATATTTACTTGATTTTTTTTAGTTTTAATTCCACGACTGAAGAATTAGAGAGCAGAAATACATAGTTAACGATTTTTGGAGATTTTATCTCGCAAAATATTTACCTAAATAAAAATGCCATAAAACGACTTTTATTGAACTCATTTTATTATACCCCACACGACAACGTGCGCGATATATTTTTTAATCCATTCGTTTAGTGTATGGATACCATTCTAACCACCACTAAATAAATTTGTTTCCATAAATTCTTTACAGGATTGCATGGCGGAGTTTATAAGACATTTTTCTGTGAAATGAGTGTACGACTAACGTACAGACTGAGAAGGGCGAAATTGTAAGGGTCCCCTTATTGTCATTTGGTCACAGAAATCTAAAAAATATTAACCAATAAACGAAACGAAAAAAGAAATCAATCTAATTACCCTTTGTGTAATTCGTTTTGCCTGTGCAACTGTTGATAACGGAAATTACCCTTATTTTGTTTTAATAAATTCTGTCCGCTGGTATCGCAAAGCAAAACTTTATTTAACGCGTCGAGTGCCGTTAATAGCGCCATAAATAAAATGCGAGGTTAAACAAGCTTGCCCTCTTTCCTCCGTTTATTGGTGCTGTACACAGCTAAAGGTTTAAAATTCGTATAGATATTATTTGGTATTTATGTGATTTAGTTATTGAATATACAGAAAATCGCTATATTTCGAACGGAAAAATCATACATCAGCAAAACTCGGTCAATTGCGTGACACGTATTATCTCAAATACGAACAAATGGCTATTTGAACACGAAAGCTTGTGTTTATTTTTTAATTTATTTTATTACAAAAAAAAGCCAAAAACTGTTTGCAAACACTTGCAAATTTTAGTGATCAAAAGCGATATTCGTTTCTATATACAGACATCCCTATACCTATGACAGACAATAATTTAGCATACGGGTTATAGTTATGTTAAAAGTCGCATACTTATTTTAATGCCTTTAATATGAGTTTAGCATATGTACTTTATACCATAGAGTAAATAAATTTGACAGCAGCGTTTGATTTTAACAGTCATAAATGTCACTTCACAGTTTCGAAAATGTCAAACGCAATTACGCGGGGGTGAAGACCGGCGACCGGAGATTTCGCGGGCTGGAACTTGTCATCTTGCAACAGCTAGCTAGAGTATGAGTGGTTAGACGGTAAACTCAGAAGAGGGCTTAAAAAAATAAAAGATAATTCAGATTTTTTTATTACGTTTTTGTTCGATTTTTTAAAGCATCCACTATCATTACTATGTAGCTCATGTTCAAGAATTTAAAATACAATACAATTTGTGACTTTGTAATAGTTATTTCTAATTAGCTGTTTTAGTTAAGAATCTATATGTTATGTGTCATAATTAAGAAATATATATATATATCTATATAAAAAAATACTAATTAGATAAATTTTTATTTGACATTTGTCAACGAAATTTGTTGAAAATTGTAAGACGCAAAGTTTAACACTATTCATTTTATACTCAAAACGCCAATATAACATTTAGTTTTAGTAATTGTAGTATATAAGTATGTTTTCTACATATTGTTTTTTTATATGAAATTCAGTTTTTTCTCCATTTATAAATGAAAGAAAAAGAATTAAAAACGAACTTGAAACTTTGTTTGGAACCTATAATAATTATAATAATAATACATGAAGCATCTTATACAATGCCATCTAGTCTCAAAGTAAGCGAGTATTATGCTTGTATTATGGGGTACTAAATAACTGATAAACATACAAATTTTTTTTTTCAATAATACAATAATATGTATAATAATATGTACAATAATAAGACCAGGGAACGAAATACATACATGCACACAAATATTCATCCCGAGCGGGGATCGAACCCGCGACTATTAGCTCCGCAGTTAGGTTCTCCAACCACTCGGGCAACCGGTCGTCCTATACCTATATATAATTCACACATGGTTTCGTTTTAAACATACAAAGCAAAGGGCACACCACTTCATATCCAAACGACGCAACGTTGAATCGCTTTCCTGCTTCTAGTTCATCTACCCATATAATTCAATTCCGTTACAAATTTGAAATCCAGAATTATATTAAAATACGGACTTAGTCGAAAATTCTCGCGTGAAATGCCACCTTATCTGTTTGTTCACCAGTATAGCTGAAGCACCACTTAAAATAAATTGGTGCAGTACCGCCGTTGCAGAGACAAGTTAATTCAAATTTAAGTGTATCTACTTACTGCGTTACCTGACTGAAAAACAGCGAGCAAAAATATGAGAAAGCCACCAGAAAATAAGTATTCACTTTTAACTTAATATATGATCCGAATTTGTCGAAACACATGTATATATGCGATAATAATATTATTATATATTTTAGACGTTAAATTTAGGTACGTATTGTTGTTCTATTAAATATATGAATATTAAAATCGCACGACAATTTCTTTCCGAGTGAAATATATCCACGGATTTCGACTGTGGAGGAGAGCAGCTGTGATGGCTGAGTGGCTCTGCCTTTGATACAAATGTCGCAAGTTTGATTCCCGCCGTGGGCGTATTGACCAATACCACCAAACCAATAGTAATGAAAACTCAAATAAAATATATGACAAATTACGCAGGAATTGTCACTTTTGTGACGGTAGAGGTTAATAGCCTTCTAGCCCCACCTGAACAGCGTAGTGAATTTACCCATATGGTTCAAACTTCGTGAGTCAGTATTAAGGAAAGGTTAAACTCTAGTAGTGAAAGTTTAAAAGCTCGATGATGATGAATTTCGACTCTTCACTTTTGTTACTGACGTCCTTTCGAATCGATTCGAATGCCTTCATCTATCCGATTCTTCACTTGTCAATTCCGTTGTACATATTCGTTGGTTTAAGCGTTTTAGCGCTTTCCGGAAAACTGCCACCAAATTCAATAAAGTTGGTTACTGTTGGTTTCCAACCGTAGTTTTTGGTATACAGTGAACTGAGTCAAAAATGTGCATGTATTTGTAACACTGTCAAATTACAGATCAGTCTCAAATAAAAAGTTACGTCAACATATTGTGGCGACAAACGAGGCGAGCCGCGGGAACAACCAGCTCTTACCACCACACTCACACCACACCACATATTACACCACAATTTAGACCACATATAACCACCTATTAAAAAATCTGAGAGTCTCGTGCATGAATATGCTAAAACCCAGTCAAGCGTTGAAGCTACTATTTTAATTATGACTTATAGCGGAACATGTAAATTTCTCTCACCTGTGCACCGTGTTTTCACAAAGTATTATGAAATGCTCTTAATATGTTCTCTTTATTTTTTTTTTACATGAATACAGCTTATATTATTTCTTTTTGTAAAGCCCTCTCTCAGTGACGCAATTTGCTAAATCAATATATTTTTTTACAACCGTCAATACATTTCTAAATGAAGGAAAATTCTGCTTTTTATCTTGTTCTGTTTAATTTTACCGTTTATGTGATTTTTTTCAATTACAATAGAAAGAAAAACCACCCAAGTGTGAGTCTCTCACACGAAGAGTTCCGTACCACTGTACAATAAAAAACACGTTTCTTATATGGAACTTTTTTAATTTTTAACTTTATTTAATTTTTATTATTTGATGATAAAGCGGCTATAGTAATACACCCTCTGTAAAAATTTCAAGTATCTAATTATTACGGTTCAGATGATACAGACCTGTAACAGACGGACGGACAGACCACAGAATCTTAGTAATAGGGTTATCATTGGTTCTTCTTCTTCTTCTCAGTCGTACACTCTTGGCCGAGTGGTCGTGGTCATGGATTGTCTGATGGATTAGTTGCGACCTTTGCGTGACTTCTCCATCTTTCTCTATTCGTGTACACTCAGTAAGGGAACACTTCGTAGATGATTTAATGAGGTCTGTCCATCTAGGAGGTGATCGACCACGGGAACGTTGACCTTCTACTATTCCATGCACCACCAACCGTTGGTACGGAACTCCAAAAAACTAAGCTCTTGTGAAAATGTTACAAATCGGAATAATTCAAATTTATTTTATTCAAAGGGTATTTATCCCATAATATACGTTAAACTTTCTAATTATTAGGCCAGCATAATAGAATTCGTAATGTGAATTCTCTCTATTCATACCGAGCAACAGTCAGCGTAAAGATATGGATATTTCGTAAGGAATGTATAAGGTCCGTTCCATTGTTAATTCACCGCTTCGGTCGCTTGTTACAGCGGCCGAGTTTAAACGGTGTTTAGACCCTTGGCGATTTAATGAAATTATTGGCTTTACAGTGAATACAATATTCCCGGAAACCGAGGCGAAAGCGGAACTTTGACCATTTTCCCGTCCTTTAAGGATAACTTTTGTACTAAATATATTTTAACGTTTACCGAAGGTTTATCGTGTTAAAATATATTGTGATTATAACTAGCGACCGGCGCGAAGTTTTTCCAGTAATTTGGATTTCGTTATTAGTACATAATAATAATAATAATAATAATAATAATAATAATAATAATAATAATAATAATATAATAATAATAACAATAGTATTAATGAATAATAATAAAATAGATATTTATTCACTTTCTTGTAAAAAAAGAGACTTATCCTAATACAATTTCAAGGTAATGTAATAAAGACAACCATCGTTAGGTTAACGGTGGCATCTGTGATAGTATTAAACTGGGCTACAGCAGCCTACGTCTTCCACCAAGAAAAATTTGAGATGACAAATATAACATGACTATTACAATAAAAGCTGTGGCTATTAAAACAAAATAGAGGATCTTTAGCGATGTGCCGCCTTGCATTAATTAATTAAAGCTTTATAGTAATAAGATTATTTCTCGCCCGTGTTATATAGTTCGACAAGGAACTCAAATAGTTTTTCAATGTACGTCCACCTGTTCTTATGTGTGTCTGCCTGTAAATCACCCCTGTTTTACTCTCGAGCTTTATAAAGCTCTATAGCATGTTCAAATTTGTCATCGCTTCATAGATATGTATTAATTAAAATACTAAAAAAATATATATATTTAATTGTACCCCCCTTCCTATTGGCGTCTAATTGAATATCTGTTTACAAAATTAAACGTGATTTTTTAATGTTTTCATTTTAAAAAAAAATCAGCTTTAAAATGGACAAAAGTAGTCTTCTCAAACCACTGTTATTAGAAATCCTAAAATTCTATAATACTGGCACTAAATTAACTTACTACTAAAATTATCACGACTATCCAGTCAACTAGTTCACGAGTCATAGTAGATCAAATTAATGCGTAGTTATGTAATTATTATACATGATGTTGGTTCACGATACAATATTTTTGTTATTCATATGGCTACAGCACCCTATTCGTAATCCATCACACACTTTTTCGATTTTTTATTTGAAACACTTTTCGTTTCTTTCGTTTTTTTTTTGTTACGTCTTTGAAAATCATAATATACTTAACCTGCTGTTATTGCCATTTGTTTACCATTACATTGGGTTTCTCTTTGACAATATTACTTTTCATGATCTCATCGAGCAAGAAATACAGCAGAAAATATTTCTTCAAAATTTCTTTAACCTTTGGAAGTTTATGTTTAGATGTGAGCAAACAATAGAACAGTGCTACTTCTTTATATAATACTGTGTATAATATAAGGATATATTCCTTAAAAAAACATGTCGACCACTAGATTTTTTGTTGTAATATTTGCTTTTCTTTAAAAATATAATTAAGAAATTTGCAATTATTGCAACTATTAAAAATTACTTCTAATTTAAAAAAAAAAAATACTGTACCCAAAAATTTAATTCCACTTACAATGTTTTTGTTCTATATTTAACAATAGTCCTGATATAACATTTTTTCTCTTATAGAAGTGATATCACCCGAAAATGTTTTTCTTCCTTTTTACAAATTAAACGTTATCTCAAAACCATCTGCCTCTGTAGAAATAGGCTGCCGCCGGCTGTCCACTGGGTCTCGAGCCGAAAAATGGCCAATTAAGAGACGTCCACAAATCCATTTATCAAGCGACATGGCAAAAACTACCGTCCCGGTAAAGTTCCGTTTATATGACCGACGTCAAATAGCCGGGAGGAACTATGGTCGGCAAAAACTCCGTGAGAGCGTTCCCTCGTTCCCGCATTAGGGGTAAGGTAGGTCAATTTTTCATTGCTTATCGCGTTTATTATCACGTCGTTATGAGACAACATATATACTTGTTTATGATAATGGTGCAAATAAAATATACTTTATATGAAAAAAAAATTGCAGGTCGTCTTAAATGCGAACCTACTTGTGTGGACGTTGTTAGGCATAGATTAAATCATAAATGTCAGTTCACAGTATCGAAGTGATATTTACTAAATATGGGGGGAGGGGGGTCAAACGGGCGTGCGGGGATTTCTCAGGGGTGAAGCGCGGGGACCTTGCGCACTGAAACTCTGACTAGAACTCCCTATCTGACACCAGCTAGCTTTAGTATGAGTGGTTAGACGGTAAACGTATAATGGGGCTTCTAGTCGATTCATACTTTTACGTTGTTAGGGGTACGTAGTCCTAAATCTGTTTTTAACATATATTTTATTTTAGCAATCAGAAATCTGTTTTTAACATATATTCTATTTAAGCAATCAAACACCAAGCGACAAGTAGATAAATTCATCAAATACGCTTAATGAAAGCCTCTAGCCATATTTATATGTATTTAAATAAATTATAGTATTAATAGTTTAAACGCTTTCACTAAGTCCTGGCCTATTTTTTTTAAAACCTACTGAAAATAAAAAATTCAAAGTTCTTAAACTTTGAATGTATACGTTATTATTGTTATTATTATTATTAAATATCTTTTTGTAATTTTAAAATGCATCATAAAAGATGTGAAAAAAATTATACTAAAATAGAGCATTCCCACCTTTTAATCTCCGAAACTACTGCACCATAAAAATTTTAGAAAAATACGGAATAGGTATAGGAGCTTCTCTCTTAGTTTGTAGAAAAACTTGGAATGGCTTATTATATAATAACGTATACATCACAACAACGTCTAAACCCCAAACTAAGCATTAGCTTGTGTTTTGGGTACCAAGCACATTTACAGAAAATAGAAGTTAGTAGAAAATAGAAGAAGAAGATATATATATGTACACCACATACATATAACCACCAAGACCCGCTACCAGTACCAATATTCGTCACATAAATACTGACCCGACCTGGGATTCGAAACCGGGACCTCCAGCTTCGTAGGCAGGGCCGCTACCCACTAGGCAAAGCGGTCGTCTAATTGTATAATCGTCTAATTTTAGGTTTGAGTTGCCAGGACTTCTAGTTTCTGCAAAAGTTCGAATCGCATGAATAGCTGGTTGTGAAGCGGCTATTTACGCGATTCGTACTGGTGGAGGCTGTAGATAATTTGTCATTTTTTTTTACGTAACGCGGCACGCCGGTTTAGCTGTGAGACGGTGCAGTGTGCAAGCGAATGATACCGAATATTTAAGAGGATGTATTAAATTTTTAACGAAATTTTCTTTTCGTCAAAATGTACGATAAAAGAAATTTTCAAAATCGAATAAAACTAAGCAGAGTGGCCTAACAGTTTTGATGTTCTAGTGATGAATGTTATAATAGACAAGTTTGAATAGATTATACAATTAAAAAATTTTTTTTTGGTTGGTTCTCTTAGATTTGGACCATTTATGGTGTATTTTACACATTAAAATATTTTTCCCAAAATGTATTACCGATACAGTATGGCTACAAAGTCAAGTTATATCAAAAAGTATCAATATGCCGTGCATGAAAAAGAGGCGATCACGGCATAGCGGGAAGGGGTATCCCGCCAGCGGTTGACGACTGACACAAATGTCAGTCGCCTCCACACGGTAATGCGATACTTTCATGGCTTCACATCTCGGTATTTCAGTACTGAGTGACATTAAAAGAAAAGCCATTTTTTTTAAATTAATATTTATTAAGTGATGAAAAAAATTATCGATATAGATTAACTTATATTTTAATTCATCGATGTTTTAAATTTTTGAAAAAATCTTGGAATAATTGCACACTTATTTCATGTAGAACAAAACGGTTTCGTGTGTGAAATGAAACCACCCTGCACCACCGGATTCATGCATATGAATGAACTTGCGCTATTTCTTTCTTTTTAATTCAAGGTTTTTGTCTGTCTTCTTTCTTCTTTTATCTTTCAAAGATCTTATTTTCCAAGTCCATTACGAGTGGTGTTCGCTACAAATTAGTGACAGTTGATTAATAACGAAATTAAAGCAATTGTTTTAATTAAAATATTATTTGAAAATTAACATAAAATTTGAGTGGGGAACTCAACATAGCCCAAGGAACTTTTTTTATCAAATTCGTTCCTTTGCTCAAACCATGCAAATGCTAGTTAAAGTATCTGCATGCGACTTTTTTACGGTATCATTAATTCATTATGAAGATATCATTATTACCACAAGAATTCACGTAAAAATTTGTTCGGATTTAACTTAAAAAGTATTCGACGGATTTCAATGAAAGTTATAGAATCCTGAGGCAATCGATGGGTTCTTTTTGCCCCGGGAATATATCTCTATGTTTGTTACCTTTTCACGGGTAAACGCTGAACTGATTTGATGAATATGCGCTAATGTAATCTGTGGTAAAGCTGAAATATCCAGATATACACGAAAATTGTCTGTTTTTTTTACGTATTTCCAGTTTGACTTTTCATTGTGTCTTCATTGCTACAGTACTTACCAGATTTTGAAGTGGGGATAAAACGAAAACAGATAACTTAATACAGTAAATCCCGTAGTCTAGTCGGGTAAAGCCGCAAACAGCAGGTAGTTTATACATAAAAACAATAAAACTAATTAGATTTTCCATTTAGTAAAATAAACTAAGACCTTAATTTGCTTATATTGTAACGTTGCGTAATTATTATAAGCTTTGTTATGCGGTCTGTTGAACAAGAGATTGCATATTTTAAAGGTGAAACCGCCGGCGGTAATTTCGGTAGAGCCTCTTCGACGGCCCTTTAACTTGCGTACCCAAATAACTTTCCATGTTATTAAACTTATTATAATTAAAGGGTTATCTTTAAATTATATGATATTTCAATCAAATATATTATTGATGAATTGATTTTTTATTTTTATACGTTATGGTAATGTAGGATTAAATTTAATTTTATTTATATTTAATTTTTTTTACCACCACCACCACCATCAGCCCATTTTACTCCACTGCAGGGGCTTAGTCCTTCCCCAGGGTGAGGGAGAAGGGGGGGGGGGGTTGGAGCTTAAATCCACCACGCTACTCGTGGGGATTACACGTTTGGGGATTGTAACGACCGCCATCTATTGACAGCGCCCGGGACCGACTGCTTAACATGCTCTCCGAGGCACGGAGTCAGTGAAAGTTATGTACTTAAGTCAGAAAAACGCATTGGTACACGCTCGGATTCGAACCATGGCCCCTATGGCCATATATAAATTTGAGACACGTTCGTTGCGCTCTGGGCTATCACGACACTCAATTTTTTTATAATAATAATAAATTATTTAATCTTATAATTTAAAATTAATAAAAAAAGAAATGTTGTTCTAAACAGAAATAGATTTGTTACTCTTTTATTATTTTCAAAATAATACTCTTAAAACATTGAACCTTGTGCTCATTCTAAAATATGTAGATAATCATGGTATCAGTAATATGTATTATTTATTGCAATCATATAAGCCGTATACGAACAAATTTTCAAATATGTTGACTGTACAATTATTAATGGTCTGTAGTTATTTCGTCTAAAGAAGTTTTTATTTTGTACGAGAAAAGGTGCTAAAAGTTGATCGTTAAGTATTAAAAACAATGTTATGACAAACTTAACAAATAATAAATTTTTTATTAGATTTTTTTAGTTACAGCAACGACAAAATGAACTCTGTTCGAAAAATGTTTCAACAGAGCAACGACGCTGATGTCGGTCGCGTACGTCGGCGACCGACGACGTGACGACTTCATACGAAACATGCTGATCATCAGCGTCGCTCTGTTGGAAGCTTTAAAGTTTATAAGTACAAATCCACTAAAATAAATAGTTTTGAAAGGTATTAAACATAGATATAAACTGTGTAATATCATTATTATAAAAGTACAATGTGAAAAAAAAATACCTCCGAACAAAAAAAATTACCACGGAATGATTTATAGGCGGTCAAACCGAATAATTTTATGCATATTAGTCCTTGAACTTTACGGAACAACCTCCGAACAACTCCCAAATAACCTCCGAACAACCTCCTAACGCTCTATGGTCTGGTTCAATGTAAATTAACCATATAATTCAGCGGACTATAACCGTCGTGTTCTATACGTTTACCGCAGATTATTCAACAACAATACTACCGCAGAACATCACCGACGATTTCGGCGGCAAATGCGCAGAGTGATGACTATTCTATGGCTATGCTATCCGTCGTAATCCTTGCTGACGCATGTTTTGACAAGTTTTAGATTAGATTGTCTTTGGTGTCACCATTGCAGAGGATCGCATAACCAAACCGGTAGATTTTCGATCGAAATCGGTGTTAATTAGATTAGATTAAATAGAAAGATGAATTTTCTTCGGCAGTTCCAACCGCCGAATCGTATTCAGCGCTCCAAGCGCAGAGATCTACGGAGGCGATTTCCCTTTCAACCCGACGGTAATTATCCGCCGCATAGGGCTGTTTTTTCTCTCAGTGTACAATGTATAAACAGAAAACATAAAGTTATTACAATTTCCGGTTAAACTTGAGACGCATATTAAATTCTAATGAGCGTCCGAGATCGAATAAAGTTTCCACGAACACTATCAAAGTTTCAGTTTGAGACTTCATATCGGAAAATCACAACTTCGGTTCACTTTGAAGCCACCGGGAAATTCTTTGAATATTTGCGTCGCATTTTCTAATGAAAACTTCAAGAAAATTAATCAGGTGCTTGGAAGGTTTATAAAACATCTAACCTTAGCTTAAAGTTTAAATATTTTGGTTTTCGATTGCGAATCCCATAGGTTCTTTGTTGAAACGATCTGTATATTATTTCTTTAAAGTACTTTTATGTTTCATTCACAGAAGTTTAAACAAGTACTGAAATGGCACATATGCTTAGAATCTATTACCGATGTCACGAAGTACAATTTCAAGTTAGAGAAGAAATAATTGTGTTTTCAATGTCGAAGTGACGTGTGGATTTTACATTTCTAGGCTATTGAAAAACTAAACTAATGTAAAACTAACATATGTACTAACTGAAATAACATTTTTTTTTCAATGCGTAACAACGCGAAGCATTATATGTAGTGTTGTAATCTCACTTTGCAAACACGTTAAATTTCCTTACATTCAAACATTTGCAGACACTTTTGGTGCACAAGAATATAATAAATCGTATATCTACCATTTTAAAATTATCGAGGATTACTTTTTTTCTTGTTTTCGAAACCAGTTTCAAAAGATGAGTTTTAATTCTTCTTCCAAAACTGATTTCGGAATAAAAAAGAGAATTCTATTTTCGATACTAGTTTCGATAAAATGATAACAATTCTTGCATCGAAACTCGGTGTATCGGTAATAATAAAATATAAAATCTTTATTTTCAATTTGACTCATTTACGTGAAGATAAAAGTGACTTAAAAATAAAAATTAATCTAAAAAACGCGCTCTTTCAATTAGTTGAATGAAACTTGGAAGACACGACAAGTTTCGAAAAATATTATTAAACAGCCTAATTGTTTTTTTATTAGATTGATATCGATAATTAGAAAAACATTTTCTAAAACCCCTAAAAACCGATGATTCGCGTATTTTTTTTTTTCAAATTATTGGAGTGGTAAAAGTTAAAAATACTTTTTTTTAACTACTAAAGAGCATAAGCGACGTGCCATTTTTCTTAATTTACTATTATCTCCAAAACAAATGTTGCTTCTGTTGAAATTATTATACTCACCTTCATTCATTTACAAAATTTCATCCTGTCTTAGATAGATCTGAGAGTCAGCGGTCAAATTATATTGAGTTTCACTGAACCGGTTACATAATCCTCGCTGAGGGAAAATTTCTTGCTCCGACAAAAGCAAAGCAAAATTTTGTTACAGTTCACCCACTAGTCGTGGTTTATTCCAGAACGTTGGAAGCAAACTATAAAAAAGCATTATCTATCCAAACTATACAAAACCCTGCGAAGTGAGGCAAATTGACATCACAAGTATTATATATAAGATCTTAACGAAATTTCGTGCGTCTGTTTATAACACAATTTTTTTAAACGGCTAAAATTTAAGATTCTCGCCATATTCTGAAGTTAATGTTAAAATCCATTTTTTATAGGTAATAATGATAATAACGTATACATGACAACAACGTCTAGGCCCCAAACTAAGCATCAGCTTGTGTTTTGTGTGCCAAGCGAAGACATCACATACATATAACAACCAAGACCCAGTATCAATATTCATGATATAAATACTGAACCGACGAGAGATTCGAACCCGGGACCTCCAGCTTTGTAGGCAGGGTTGCTACCCACTAAGCTAAGCGGTCGTCAGCATAATAAATCGATAGCATAATAAATTTTCAGGATTCGATAACCAAATTGGGAAAAAATAGAACATTTATAATGTCACAGGCTTATATTTCCACAATTTTACCATTGATTCTAATGAAATGTCTTGTATCAGCTCTCAAAAATGTAATTTTACCGTAGATTGAACTAAGAGATGAAATTTTTCTTCGCACACACCATCATGTTGCGTGTGTATCGTTGAATAGACCTTTGATAATGCAATGTATATTGATTAGCAACTTTTTAATTAAATGAATATTTAAACGATATAATATGAGCTCTTTAACAATCTAACTTTTTGAACGTGCGATTTAGTAATCTAAAAAAATACAGGCATTAGTACCTAAAAACCACTTTGAACGAAAATAGATTCGATGTGTTTGCAACTGTTTATGTCACCAAATAGCGTAATTTTATAGAGATAGGTTTAAGGCTACAAAATTCCAGTGGTGTTGTTGTTAGTTGCCAAACTGTGCGAAATCGACTGCATGAGTATGGCCTACGAGCACGACGGCCAATTAGGTGCCCACCGATACGTTACGGGAATCACGTTCGTCGAAATGAATGGTGTAGGGAATACATTACGAGGACCCGGGAACAATGGGATAAAATTTCATTTTGCGATCAGTTTCGATTTGGGTTCAAGCCTGATGCTAGAAGGGTAAGAGTTTACCGTCGTCCTGGAAACACTGAAAGACTGAGGTGCATTCAGGAAGTGCATCCATACAACGGCTCGACAGTTATGGTATGGGCGGGTATTATGGAGAACAGACGAACTGAGCTCGTTTTTGTAAATGGTAACATGAACGCTGTAAATACGTTGAGGATGTTCTAAGGCCTTATGTCCGTCCATTCGCACAAATGCTTGGCTCCGATTTCACGTTGATGCATGACAATGGGCCTTCGCATACAGCTTTACACACACGGGAGTACTTGGCAAGGGAAAACATCCTGGTATTGCCTTGGCCTGTACAAGCGGCAGACCTCAACCCCATCGAGCATGCATGGGACATGCTCCAGAGACGTGTTTTAAACGACTTGGATGGAGTGACAACAACCAAACAACTGAACTTACTAAAATTTCATTGGGAGCATTTGCCGCAGGATAACATTAACAGTCTCGTCGATTCTATGAATAATTGGTGCCAGCAAGTACTCCATAACGGAGGAGGCCACACTTTGTATTAATTTATACAATTTTTGTTCAACCATTTAATTCTAGTTTAAGTTTAGTTGATTAGGCACCTTACTTTGTACTACGTACATACAGTACTTACTCGTAATTATTGTTAATTAAGATTATTAAAAAATAAATATAAAAAAACTATTGTTGTTTAATATCAAAAAAGCATTAAAAAATAATATAAATAAGAAAATTCTAAGGATTTAATGCGAAAACACATTGTAAAATTGAAATTTGTATGTGTTGCTTAGACTTTTTTGATGTGTGTATGATGTTCGTAAATAAAAAAGCTCTGTTTTTTTGCTGCATTTTAAAATGGATTAAATTCTTATCTTTCCAAGATGCCAAACCAGTAAATTCAAAATCAATGCTTCAAGTCATAAATTATGATTTTATCGTTCTTCTATTAGGGTTAAGAAATATTAAATAATCTCTAAATTTCGAAGACTTACAAATTAACGTTTAATATTGAAGCGTTAAATCAAATTAGAGTTAATTACCACGGCAATATGATTTACATCGATCGAGTATCGCAGGAAAGACTGAACGCAGTACCATGGCAACGCTTTGATCTGAATTCGTTCTGTAAAGCAAAGTCATAATGTTTGATTAATTGAGTTTGAAATGAACTTTAAGTTGTTTTGAGTTGCTAGTACCGAAAACCGGTCAAGTGCAAGTCGAATTTGCGTGAAATGGGTTTTGTGCTGTAAATAATCCCACTACCTACTATTATTGTATTTAAGAGGCCCTGTATGTTGTCCATCGTCGACAATCCTTCGAGCACGATTGAACGCAGCGAGCATGTAAAGTTTATAAGGTAATGTTCGAAATTTTATTAGAAACAAATTTGCAGACAAAAATAAAATACAAAAATTGTATTTGGAAGACAACACCTTATATTTTAGTTTTTTATAGGTTTTCCTATTATTATTTTTTAAATGGTAGCGCAGACGACGATTTTGCCTATGACTTTTCAACATGGAACACATTTTTTTTTTCAGCACTAATAAAATAAGTTTTAAGGTAATTCGTCTTATTTAAGAAAAGATGTCACGTACTAATATACTATAATGTCCCGTACGTTTGATTTTTCTGTGATTAGCATTCGCTACCAGTTCGCTAAAAAAACATTGACAAATCTATTGTTTCCTGCTTACCCAAAAACGTACGTTAGAATTTATTTTTTACTTGTTTACATTATGTTATTATCTAAATTAAATTAAGAAAACTTACTATGTAAATAAATAATGTGTGACGAAGCATTAAAAAAATATCGATTATCTAAACTGTTATTGAGAAATTTGACCTTAAAATTTGTGTTTTTCGGTTTTCAGATCGTGAAATCAGTAAGAAACATTAAATTTTATTCAGATATTGAATGGAATTTGAATTCGACTTCTTTGCATAAATAAGCTACCGTAGTATACACTAAACCAATTTAACTTATTAGTTGGCAGAAATTAAGCAACACACTTTCAGCGCATTTTTTCTTCACGAATATTTTATTAGAGAGCTACATTAGAGATTTTAATGTCGAATTCAAGTAGAGTTTATGACGTTTATTACCATTTATACCATTACTTAAGGACCGGATGCCCGTGCGGTTAGAGACCCTAACTGCGAAGCCAAGGATTGCGGGTTCGATTCCTGGCCGGGACAAATATAGTCCATGAATATGTCTCTTTATTCTGTTTCTGGATGTTAAAAAGTAAAAAAATAATAATAATAATCTAAATGTGTTAGAAAGAATTATTGAATTATTTATATCAGTTGTCTGGTATCCATAGTACATGCTAATTTTGGAACTAGATGGCGCTGTGTGGGATGTCAGAGATATTATTATTATTTATGAAAAGTAAATAAGATCGGCATATCAGTAGTTACGACATTACTGAAGAATTAAGCATTGACCATATAAAAATTACTCATTTAAAAAAGGCTGAATTAACAAAAGAAAGCTATCAATATACGTGATATATATACATTCCATATGAAAAATATATCGGGAATTGATGAAAACACACATACAGAACAAACTTAGGTTCACTGTTTAGAATCTTAAACGATTATAATTCCTCTCAAACTCGTGACCCTAACATTGACGTCTTTCGTGGCTCGTTTCACACTTTCAAGCGGAGACTGCAGGATCTGTCACGCGGGAGGCCTTACCTTGGGCCAACTTTTTGAGTGACATCTTTGTTAACACAGTAACTACCTAAAGCTACCTTATATACACGAAGTAAATGTTATGTATACCATGAATGTGATGTATATTAAAATAATACTATAGAATACTCATTTGATTTTTGTTTAAACATATGTGATGTGGTTGAGTTTTAATAAATAAATAAAAAAACTGATTGGCAGTTATAGAAACTGGCGATAGAAGTGAAAACTTAGAACTTTTAGTATTAAAATTTGAATTTTCATAATTTTATTACAATTATCAACATCAACCTGGTTTTCACGGTTTTCACATCTATTGACACTCCGAGCGGTGACGTAGCTGCCAGCGACATGAAACTGAGTAACGCTCTGGCCTTACTCCCTACACTCAGCAGTTAGTAGTGGGGATATAGGGAACAACCGGCTTCTCATGTGAAAGCCGATTGTTCCTTATATTTCCTCCACTTATATTATTTAGTGTGACGCATTTTCGTGTCGTTTTAGGTTCACCCCGTGCTATAAGAAGTTTCAGTTCAATAAATAAATAAATATATAAACGTATTCGAAGATTTGAGAATGAACTACCACTTCATCAATGGCTACTTAAAGAGGTCACGTTCGGTCGTCGTCAATCAGTATTCGTTCGAAGAATGCGAATACGAGAAGTGAAACGAGTAACTACGAATAATAGTGTTATAGTGGAAATTAACGCGTATAAAGATTAAAAATCAAGATAATTTTAAAAAGCAGTAAAAATATTATGATGATAAGTATGTTGTAATATCTACAAAATTATCATTTTAATACGGCCAAAGAATCCATACTCAGGAAAATTTTAGAACAGACTTTGAAATATAAGGTTTATTACACACAGACATGAATTTACATGAGCCGTCGAATCTCTAAAACTTTAGCCTAGAAAATTAATGAAACGGAAGTAAGAAGGAATTTAAACGATTTTTTTCAACTTGAGCTTTCCTGGTCTTCGAGCAGTCTGAATTTTTTAGTCAGCAATCTCAGAGGACTAGCCATTAGACAGAAAGAATACTGTGTAATGGTGCTTTTGAGTGAAACCGTGGAATCAGTGATAATTAATTAGGTCATTTAGAACGAGCAAAGTTTTTTTTCTTTATAAAATTCTTAGGTGCAAGTTAAACCGATAGTTGTCGGTAGTCAAATTAAACTTTTCCACAGACTACGAGTTTTCATTAGCCATTATCGTTATTGAATTTTCTCCTAGGCACGTTTGACCAGTAGGAAGATTAATCGTGACATGATAAACTTTGTAAAAGTTACGTCAGCCTAGCCGATTACCATCGTGTTGGAACTCCGGTCCTTTCAAGGTATCGAATGAAGTTTTCTCCTCCAAAACCGAATATTTTTTTTTACAGATCCCGTGAACTTGATCAAATTATCACAGAGAAAATGATGATATTAATATTATTACATATTTAAATATATGGTTTTGTTTGTTTTTGTCATCCCATTTAAAACATCGGGTAAAATTAGTACGAAATACCTAACTCGAAAGAATTGTGCCTTTATTATGTATTATCGGCTCTTAAAGTCATTATGAATTCTCTATATAAGAATATGCGGTAACACTCGTGTATTTTCGGATGCAGACATTTGCTGTTATGTCGCCATTTTCTATGATACAAATGAGTTCTCATAAATTACCTAAGTATGTATATAACGGAATTATATTCTGAATTTAAAAACTGATTTAATTGTTATTGCATTAGACTCCTTTTCTAATTTAATATGTGATATATAATTATATAAGAATGTGCAAATATTTCGATGGTAATTTTAACAATGTAGATTTGTTCAATACAAATAAGGAGTTCTAAATTTAATTTGACAGTGAGAAATTTATTAGGTTACAGTTGTAACATTTTTATTTCTCATATTGTACTTTAGCATATTTTAAACTACAACTATAACTATTTTTCCTCCAAATAAATAAATAAATAAGAAGTGCTTTTACTGAGGCACCGTGATACAGATAATAGAGATCTATAAAGGAATTAAAAACATAAATCAAAAGCTACCTGGATTACTGTACTGTACTAGGTATGTATTATTAAAATTTAATAAGATTAATAAAAAAATTTTTTTATTTGTTAATCAATTTCCTTCACCTGTATCTTAATTATCTAATAAAAGAATTATTTATATCATTAATGGTCTATAAATTTCGAAGTCTTTAATTTTTATGAAAAACAAAAATGCAAAACTCCTCTCTACTGATTCTGTAGCTTTTACAAGATAATTTTATAAAACTTGCAAAAGTAGCGGAATACACATTTGGTTTTTTCCTAGGGATATAAAGAACAATTTAAAAAATAAGCCGCCGACGATCAAAATATTTTGTTGCGCTGTTCTTTACAAGTTTGCGATTATTAAAAAAAAATATCGTGACTTAGTTATCTAGAAAATTATATTTTGTATGTATTATATAAATGAAAGCCACTATATGATGGTTATGCTAAGTATTTTTTTTTACAGTATTACTATTATCGTTACGAATAATGACGTCTAACCTTGCCTCCTTTACCGCTGTTCACAAGCTATAATATTCTATTAACTAACACTTCCAAGGACGACCATACTATATACCGGAATCGCCACCAGCTCCCTAGCTATAACACAAGAGTAAAGGGAAAACGGAACACATCGACAAATAATTCAACACGCTGAGTAATTTCATTATGTGACGACTAATTCGTGTTTGCTTTTGCGCTGTAACGATATTTGCTGAGTCGTCATTTGCATACAAAATTATAATCATTTTGACAGATTAAAAATTACTGTAAAATAAACTGTAAAATTTTTAAACCTTCTGCTTGAGTTTGTCTTTACAAAGATGGTTAAATATGTTAAATAAAGAAAATAAATAAACGATAAATAATTAATTAAGGTTCAGGTGCGAATAATAACTTGTTCTAAAAAAAATTTGCGAATAATAATTAACTGTTGAAACAACTACAAACGCGTCTTATACGCTAGGCTGAAGACAATATAGAATCTAAAAGTATAATCATAAATTGACAATTCTGTTTCCAACCAGTTCACTCTCGCACGCACCAAGTAATATTTACACCCCATGGAGTATATTCACCATAACTACTCTTAGAGAAAAATCATTTAGAACGCCGCAATCTATTTGACGTGATCCTCCAAAACGCGATCGATTTTGTTGGAAAATGGTAAATTTTCAACTTTCCGAATAAAAAATAAAACCGCGCCGAGTTAAACACTCAACAATCCCGACGATGATTATTATGAGTGAACTCTTCGTCCTTATTTAATCCTCCTGCGGCAGTTCCGCTCACTTCAATTTTCGCTTGGTTTGAGGCTTCTCGTTTGCTACAAAATTTCTGCTGCTGTGTAAGCCACTGAACTAATATCAAGATGTCCGGAAGAGGGGTTTAGTAGGTGAAAACTGCACACAAACTGTGGTCTGCGCGCCGCGCCTTTGGTCTGACCGAACAGATTTTGTCTTTCAATGCAAAAAAGGACTGTAACTCCCGTTGCACTTCAGATGGATACAAACGCATGTTTCTAAGTATATAACTTGATTTATTTTTTGTTATATCTACAATACTTCATTTAAAATATTTTATTTTATGTAAACGGTTTCATAAAATAAATAATGTTACATTTGTTCCGTAGTTTAACTTCATTGGCATATAAAAAGTGGAAGAAAATAAATAAATAAATAATATTATTGTGGAAACGAAGACTCAATGATTTTATTGTAAAATAAACTGTTCATTTCACAGTAAGTCCATGAGCTTTTAATCATATTAACACTTTTTTTTTGGATGTGCGGCTGACCAAACTTACAACCAAATATATTCCCAGTGCTTACTTATTATTTTATACTCAACTTTTCAGTAGCGCCGCTTTAGCGTTAAATTATTTCGTACAAACCGTTTTTTAAATGTAGTCTGTATGTCGTGGTTATATAGTAGAATTGATCAGTACATAATGTCTTCCACTTTCACAATGTTCATTTTCTAGGTGAGATGTTATGATAGCCCAGAGCGCAACGAACCTGTCTCAAATTTAAAAGGCCCCATAGGGCCGTGGTTCGAATCCGGGCGTGTACCAATGAGTTTTTCTGACTTAAGTACACAATATCACTGACACCGTGTTTCGGAGGGCACGTTAAGCAGTCGGTCCCGGACGCTGTTAATAGATGGCGGTCGTTACAGTTCCCAACCCGCAGTGGAGCAGCGTGGTGGACTTAAGCTCCAAGCCCCCCTCCTCACCCTGGGGGAGGCCTAAGCCCCTGCAGTGGGGTAAAAATGGGCTGATGATGATGATTTTCTAGGTGGTTCGTCGCTCCGATTCGCTTCTTGCATTAATATAGTACTAAAACTTAACCTAACCTATCAAATTTAGAAATGGTGGACAATCAATCTATCTTGGCCATATTTCGAATAAATCTGAAAGCGAACAAATCATGAAATGATGAATTCTATGATCTAGCCACGACGTATACATTCTTATACGTATATGTAAAATATAAATGACAACCGCTTGACCGCAGGCTCGCTACCCACTATAGCGACCCTGCCTACGAAGCTGGGGGTCCCGAGTTCGAATCCCAGGTCGGGGCAGTATTTATATGATGAATATTGATACTGTTACCGAGTCTTGGTTGTAATATGTATGTGGTGGCTTCGCTTGGTACCCAAAACACAAGTTAATGCTTAGTTTAGGCCTAGACGTTGTTGAGATGCGTATACGTTATTATTATTATTATTATTATTATTATGATACGTTATAATTGTTCAAGAAATTCTAAAAGGTGATACCATCTTCTATTGACACTAGTTTTACGCCCGCTGTACAAGCAAGCACTCGCACTCGTTCACGATTCAGCTCTCATGAACACATATATTGGTCGACACGTGTTTACATTTGAGTTTAGTACAACTGGCTCGTGACGACCAATGCGAGTGTCAGCACGTGCGACGGGCGTTAAGATCCCTATTACTGTCTTTAATATTAAACTGAATAAATCCAATGACATATTTTGATATTGAATACATTACAACCGTAAAAGGAAAATTGTACCTGATAAACGACGACAGATTACAAACACGTAAATAATTCGTAAATCAACGGCTCACTTTATTTACCTTCTACGTAAAACAGGAAATCGCATTACCATATTAGCTCATGACAGCATTTACGAAGTTCTTAGTACACTTCTGAGAAACGTCGAATAATAAAATTCTAATAATTCCATTCCAAATAACCCAAAAGATCAATCCACAATTAATATGATTACCAGTAAAAGTTGATACCAATCTGTCCAAAAGGATAACACTTACTTGTTAAGGCCAAATTGCTATTACGTTTCGTATAGCTTAGTTAAAAGTCCAAGAAAGATAAGTTATTGCTTCCAAAACTCGTTTACAAAGTTCTATCGTAAAAGGTCAGTAGCTTCTACTAAATATTAATCTTTCATGTTAAATGAAGATGAACTGAGGCATTCAGTGTAAGGAGAAGACAAAATTTAAGTGCTTCATTTAATTCCGCTTTGTAAGTTTTCTGCGTCTACATAAATAACTCTTCGTTTGAAATAACACTCAAGTTTAATTCGAATATACGAGTATAACTACCCCGTAGAAGGCGACAAGAAAAGTCAAAATTAGAAAAACAATATTCAATTCTTTTACAGGCTTTCATCACCTATCATCCAACCTAACCTAAAGTTCTGATCCTTGCAAAAAAAATATGGTTGTTTGCCCTTTAAAATATGGGTCTATTTCGCTATCTCATCATTTTTGTTAAATCTTTTCCTGCCGAGCGATTTTATTTTTAAGTTAGAAAATAGTCTTAGAGGCTAAATCTGGAGAAACGTTGGATGAGCAAGCATTTTATAACATAATTTATGGAACTTGGTCATGGCAACGGCTCATCTGTGTACCCGTATGCATTATCCTGGTGTAGAAGAAATATCTTATTCGTTAATTGCAGTCGTTTTTTCATTAAAATTGTATGGAAATGGTCTATTAAATAGGCATAATATTCATCATTTATGGTTTTCCTTTCTGCGGTAGTAATGAATGTCGATTACACTATGTGCGTCCCAAAAAACTGTAGCCATGACTTTGTTGGTCGAAAAAATCTATAAGGCACAAATTACAAATTTATTACATTATACAGCTAAACCGCAGATCCGATTGTGCAATAGCTTAAACCCAGAGGAAAAACATTAGGTTACTTTTGACTGCAGCAAACATGTCTGTGTGTATGTTACCCGTTCACGGCTAAACTTGAATGTCCTTTCAACAGTCTCGATACAAACGCGAGGTCCTTAGGTGAAGCCGCAAGCGGAAAGCTATTTGACAATAAATTTAGAACTTACATAAATCTTTCAGAAAATTCAGCATGTAGTCCGAGGGGAACAGGTACTATAGGTTAGAATTTCTTTAATTATCCTGTTACCCTTATAATATCCTTAAATATTTTCATAACTCGTATTTTTCATATTACAATTTGATCAAGTTAGAACCACGTGATATGAGAGTATCGTGATAGCCCAGAGCGCAACGAACCTGTCTCCAATTCATAAAGCCATAGGGTTGGAATCCGGGCGTGTACCAATGAGTTTTTCTGACTTAAGTACATTAACTATCACTGACTCCGTGCCTCGAGGAGCACGTTAAGCAGTTGCAGTCACGGACGCTGTCAATAGATGGCGGTCGTTACAATCCCCAACCCGCAGTGGAATAGCGTGGTGGGTTTAAGCTCCAAACCCCCTCCTTACCCTGGGGGAGGCGTAAGCCCCTGCAGTGGGGTAAAATGGGGTGATGATGATGATGATTAGAGACCAATTTTTTTTGTGTGAAATCCAATCCGTAAGTATAAAAAAACAATGAAGAAACCAATACACGAATTATACTTATATACTCGTACATTCGGTAATTGGATATTTGTTATAATTGCCATTTAATATAAATGAAACAGCAAGAAATAGTCACTACCAATAATATTCTTTACTGCCTACCTAATCAGACCTCTAGAACCAGTCGACTCATCTTTGCAATCAATGCTTCTTAGCCTTTTGCGGATACATGCCGCTCTTTTATTATGGAGAGCATTGTATAGAAAAATTAGTTCAGACAATGAACGCTCACCCGACTATTTGTCTTTCCTTTGTTAGCCAAACGATCCAAGAAGCCTTTCAATGACGGGATCATAATTACGAACAAGTCACGTTTTATGATATCCGTTCTCTTCAAATTAGCTTTCTGTATACAATACAGCATAAGTGTAAATGCTATGAAATACATAGAATTTTGCGATATTTATATTGTCGACAGCGTGTTATATTTGGGCATTCAGTGGAACTCATGACGAGTCCTGTCTACGTTTATTTAGCTTTTCGATACTCATAAGAAAATATGTCTACTAAAATCGACGTAGGTCCTAAAAGCTTTTTACATTGACGAGGGAAATTTGGAGAATTCTTTTTTCTCGAGCACGAATTCGTTACCAACACTATTGTTCATTAGCTGCTGAATTCAACTTTTATATCAATGAGTTCAAACGTTCTAACGCTTTCCAGAAAATTCAATATGTTTTTAATTACAAAGAACTGGCAAAGTGCGTCTCGGGTCATGCATAAAGTAAGTTCCGTAGCCATGTCAACAACAATACTTATAAAACAAAATCGTAAATTATAATTATAATCTATATTTCCACATGTAGTTATGAAACAAAAGACGAAGATTGACATTTTCATTTTTCAATATCGTCCCCTGAAAAGGGAATGCACCTATAAAAAGATACCATATCAAACCATTATACACTGAAAAAGCTTTTCGGAATGAGGGTGCTTGGAACTTAGTGCACCGCGCTGCTCCAATGCGGGTTGGTGGATTTTAACGCCTGCCACCTCGTGATGACGACCGTGATATTTAGAGATATAAAGCGAAATCTTCCGTTTTGTTGTCCAAGTGCTCGCTTATCTGCTACCATCATATCGGCTTAAAAATTTACGTACGGACCATACCCATTTGTTGTCGACATTTGTTTTAGAAAAACATATGATTTCTTTTTTTATATAATTGATTTCGTTAATAAAATAACAATTACTCTTTACTTGCGCCTTGGTAATACTAATAACATCCTTCAATGATAATTGTTCTAGAAAACGCGGATGGATGGGGTGTTCAATATAAAAATTGATAGATGGGATTGGCCTGTTCAATCTTCAACTTAAAATATACATCAAAAATTTTAGTATCGAATCGCAACTCGATGTCTTTCACACCTTAATCCGTTCAAAAGGGTCAAAGGGTTGGATATCAAAGAAAGAGCACATTTCGTCGTGCGGGCTTTGTAACTTTGTTGAGCGACAGTTCGCGTACATACACTAAGGTATGATTTATCACTTTGTATGGCTTATAGTGAAATTATGTTGACGGCGTGAATGATTTTTCTTTGGTTGCTATTGGAATTTTTTTGAATATTGTCTCTCGAAATTACAAAAACTATTTAACAAAACTAAGATTCCTTAGTAGCCGATATTAAGAAATATCACATACATTCTGAGGTCCCTTAAAAATTAAAATATATTTTTTTAATATGTAAAAAAAAAAACAAATGAGTTTAGATTTTCCTGACTATATTTTTTATTGCTTTTTGAACTCGAGAAATAAATAAATGATAGATTTTAGCCAAACATTAATAAGATATAGCTTAAAATTTATAAACGTTATTTCTTCAGATTTTTCCAATAAAATAGCGATGACACGTGTTTGATTTTTGGAGAGAAAAGACATATTAAACTTATTACAAAATGTAGTTCAATATTATTGTTTTGAACACAATTCTCATTCGATTCCAAAGTTTATTTAATTTATTTATTAGTCTTAATTTATTTTATATATTTATTTAAGCCCTAAAAAGGTAGAATTAGTGAAGAAAGTTTGTACGAGAGTTCCGTCATTTCTAAGGTTAAATCGAGAAAAACCAGTACTTGGCCTTTCGGTTAAAAACTCTCATATATGCTTCTCAGGATTTTCTGCACAGAAGTTTCCTAGTTTGAAAGTTAAATTCATGACATAACCTAATACATTTTTAAAGCTAAACTGCTCAACTGTTCTTGAAGTCATTTTGCATACCTAGAGATAGCTTTCACGCAGACAGAATATTTTTTAATGCGATTTAAGTATTTATAATATATATAATTTGTTTATTTCTTTAGGTTTAATCCATAAAAGTTCGAATTGACTAGAAGCCCTTTTCTGCGATTACCGTCTAACCACTCATATTTTAGCTAGCTGGTTCAAGATGACGAGTTTCAGTCCGCGAGTTCCCCACGCGCCGGTCTTCACCCCGCGAAATAGCGTTTGACATTTTCGTTACTGTAAAGTGATATTTACGACTCTATTTAAACCAAAAGCTGCTGTCAAATTTATTTACTTCATGGTTTAACCGTTGAATTAATTTTGATAAAATTTGATATTTATAGTTTAACGTCAAACCTACAAGACTACGTAAGCTTAGCCGCAGGCGAAAAGCTGGTATTTTATTAAACTTAAACTGACTAGATCTCACATAGCATGAAAAGCAATGATTTTTTTAAATACGTCTAATCATTGATCAAAAGCTGTAATTGTATTTGATGTCGTGATAGCCGAGTGGTAGCGAGCCCGCTTCTTGTTTGGAAGACCATGGTTTAAATCCACCAACCCGCACTGAAGCAACGTGATGGATTAAGCTCCAAGCCCCCTCATCCCGAGGGGAGACCTAAGCCCCTGCAGTGAAGTATTAATGGGCTGGTGGTATTTGCAATTTGTAAGTTTACACTTCATTTCGCTTTAAAAACATATTACTTCGATTTAAATCCACTAATATGCGCGTCTATAAAACCTTCATGTCATTTTGAGACACTTTGATTACTCGTCTTTCTTTTAACTTTCATTTCATTACCATTACTCACATCAATCTAGTTGACATATTCGAATGTCCGGACGTTCTAGTGCTTTTCAGATATCTTACAATAAATATTGATTGTTTTGCGTGATGCTTTCAGAACAAAAGTACTAATCGGGATAATATTGTCGAGAATATGAACTAATCGTCTTGTTAGTGCATCTATACACAATATGTTAGCGTTTATTTTAGTATTGTTCTTGAATCATGTAAATTTATGAAGCCCCATGTCACTTAGTCTTCGTCATACTAAGCTCTATTTTACCCAACTCAAAATGTCGAGCTCGTCCCATTTATACATCTGGATTTTAAACAAACGCCGTGTAATTAATGTCACGCGGCTAATGAACTGATATCCGTAATTATATAATTACGAGTTGTTTACACCACCCGTCATCTCATTACGCATGTGCTCTTAATGAATTACACTCGCGGGTACAGAGTCGGATTTTAATTATTTATATTTAACTCAAAGCTCTGTAAAAGGACTATTTTATATGCGGGCGAGAATAATAGATTTTAATAGGACAACACGCCAATACCTGATTTCTCTTAGGTATTTGAACGATTGGTTTTGCTTTTCAAACGAGTTACTTGGTGGAATAATACTAGTTTGTAAGTCCATGTAGGTAGAAAATTGTGTTATAAGGATACGTAGTTAATCACACATCTATATATTTTTTTAAGTTACAATGGTATCACAAGTTTTCAAAACCACTTTTGTTCGTCAGCAAAAACCAACCAGATCATGCTATCGAAGTGACATAAAGTTGGTTTGAATTCTCTAAATCAAATTTTGCACAATATGTAACAAGTAGTATTCTAGTCACCGAAAGTGGCCGTAACAAAGATTGGTCTTTAGGTTATATCTGAGTTAGATTGTGAATGGTCTGTAATGTGGCGCCGAAGCAAAATTCCATGCAAAATACCATCGATGTGCCAATATAACTAGATGGGCTGTCCGCGTCCGCGGCTAAAGTGATCAAAAAGTCATCCAAAACGCAATACGTCCACCAACAAGCTTTTAGTTAGTGTAATGGCTTAGCGCCGAATAAACGTACGCGATGCCGACTTGTGTCGTAAAAATTTGTAAAACTACTCGTCAAAGACGCGAAAAAGAGCTAAATATCGTATTTTCGGTAAGTAAACATTTTAATTTAACATTAATTTATGCCTGCGGGCGGTTATTCAATTATTTTTTTATTTAATTTGAACATTATCACGATTTAATTCTTGTCCCATTCTCGTAAACAGTCTGACACGTCCAACCTCTAATAAGTATTCGTAAGAACTGACTCAACCCGATTCAACCCACGCGCGGTGGCCGCGGCGCGGCTGGTCTGAAGAAATCTATTCTTAAACGACTTATAAGAATTTTTCTCAACGAATATATGCCATAAACGTTATGAATAGAGTTTAATTTCCATGTTTCATGAACGAAAAATAATTCCGTCCGAAGAAGTGAATTCTTAAGGGTCTTATATTAGAATTTCATAATGCGAATATATGTCATAAGTGTTACGAATAGAGCACAATTTTCTTGATTAATGTAAAAGAAAAGGTATTTATAAGGCAACAAACTATAATACGTTACATTACAGCACAATACGGACGGTTCTGTTTCGCCTTTACTTAGGCGACTTCGCATCCTGTCAAAAATGGTAGATCAATGCAAAATACAAACACAACACGAACAGAAGTGTCAAAAGGACAGTGCAGGCTCTCCTCTGGCGCGGCGCAAGAGTCAAACAAACGCCATAGATATGAAAATCTACATAGGGACTAACATTACGATGTCAATATGCATTTGCATGTTGAAATGTTTTGAATTATAGTCTCATTCGGGTTAGAACTACCTTTGTATAAAGCCAAAACTTCGAAATTTCTATAAACGTCCTAGTTATGGAAATTTGGAATATTTCTGTAACTATTCGAACTTCCTACAACTAGGATGCTTATGGCGACCGCTTAGCCTAATGGGTAGCGACCCTGCCTACGTAGCTGAAAGTCCCGGGTTTGAATCCCAGGTGGGTCAGTACTTATATGATGAATATGCTAATGCTTAGTTTGAGGCCTAGTTTTTGTGATGTATACGTTATTATTATTATGGAAATTTCGAAGTTTTGGCTCTATACAAACCTAGTTCTAACGCAAATTAGGTCTTAATTCAAAACTAAATCGATTCAGAGTTTTTGTATAGGTTATCACGCGGGAAGCTCCTTCTTAAGAATTAAAATAGTTCATATTGTTACAACTTTTCGGTTGGAAATTAAAAATGGCATGTTTTTGTGTTTTTATAATAATAATAATTACTATTATAAAAACACTGAAACATGCCATTTTTAGGCAAATATACTAGTTCCGCGATCAGGTACTAATATTATATTTGCCTCAATCTAGTATGTGTGATTATCACCATAAAATGAAAACTTATTTGGTTCGACGCTGAATCCACATAGCTGTTCAAAGGGAAATTAAAACGTAAATTACATAGTCGTACATCACGCCTAATTGGATGGATTTTGATAAAAATTTGAAAAATACTGCGTATGTAATATAATCATCTGCCTAAAGTAAAATATGTAATTAATATTAGAGCATCAAAATAAAATAAATTATTATACACATTGACGTTTACAATTTATCCGAAATATATATATTATAATAAAATCTAAACAAGTCAAAAGTAAGAACTAAGTAAAAATTTAAAACGAAATTACAAAGACATCCCATAAACAAGTAGTTATGACGTATATGTGCGTAAAAAAGTTAGGGTTTTTCATCTAAGCCTTAATGTGGTTCTGCATTACATGGAGCATTGTTTTGTGGTTAAAATGTTTATTACTTTATCAAAGAATTATTAAAGGGCATAATATCACAGACTATAATAAGACGTCTTATTTTACGTACTCTGTGGTATACGGTGATAACAATTCGTATTACTTACAAACATTAAGTGTTATTTTCACTGAAGGCTAATTAATTTTATTAGTCTAGTGGTTTTTAAAGTACGCTATTTATACGAAGGAATCGGCTTCAAATTCTAGGCAAAATTTTGTCAAGATTTTAACAAAAACTTATTAGTTGATGCGATGATTTATTGTACGGAACCATCCCTATGTGAATCTAACTGGTACTTGACCGGTTTGAATGGCTCCAGTTGCAATGACTTAGCAAAACATACTCATTATATATATTACATTATGTAGTCCAAAAAAAACTGGGGCAAGCATAAAGGTACGACTAGCAGCCCTCTTTTGTGTTTACCGTCTAACCACTCATACTCTAGCTAGCTCAAAGATTTCAAGTTTCAGTTCGAGTATTAGTACGTGAGGTCCCCGCGCGCCGGGCTTCACCCACGCGAATTTGTAGTTGACATTTTCGGTACTGTGAAGTGACATTTATGACTCTATTAAAACCAAACGCTGCTATCAAATTTTTTAACTCTATTGGGACTTTAACACATACAATTTGTGCGTAAAACAAACGATATTTATGTATGTTTTGTTTTTTTTTTTGCACATGTTTAAATGCATATGCGACAGCAAAGCTTTTATGCCAACATTTCTTGATCTGCCTATACTATTATACCGTTAATTGTACAAACTATAGGTGTTATTATTTCTATGTGCCACGTTATTTATCTGTGGTGGACATAACTCATCGCCTCAAGAAATTTATGATTGTTTTAAAAGGCTACAATGGGTTTATAAGAAAATTTATAAGAAAATACGTTTACAAATTCGAAATTTTCCTTTACATAAAATCAGGGATTGTGCAAATCAATGTTTTAACTAAAAGGAGCTATTTACACAACAAATAAATATTTGTCCGACCGAAATGTTTCGCGGTGACTGTTTTGTGAATTTCTTTGAAAAGAGTAAAAAATTGCTGAATTTCTCGCCGGTCTTTTTCTTATCGGAATCGGTGGCAGCTTCTGATAATTCTAAAGTGCTTGTAAAGGAAAAATGAAATATAAATAATTTTATTTGACTCGTGCATTAAGTCAAACCGTGATAACCAGATAACAAACAAAACGATGATACATTACGTTTAATTTCTTGGAGTGATTAACTGTATGAAATATATCATCATCATCATCATCATCATCAGCCTATTTTTACGCCACTGCAGGGGCTTAGGCCTCCCCCAGGGTGAGGAGGGGGGGGGCTTGGAGCTTAAGTCCACCACGCTGCTCCACTGCGGGTTGGGAACTGTAACGACCGCCATCTATTGACAGCGTCCGGGACCGACTGCTTAACGTGCCCTCCGAAGCACGGTGTCAGTGATATTGTGTACTTAAGTCTGAAAAACTCATTGGTACACGCCCGGATTTGAACCATGGCCTTATAAATTTGAGACAGGTTCGTTGCGCTCTGGGCTATCACGACATGAAATATATGCTCGTAGGTAAGTCAAAGTCAAATCAAATATATATTTATTTTGTAGTTATGTAACATTATATTTAAATACGTCAGAAGATTATTTGAATTTATTTTTTTATGGGCAGGAAAAGATCCAACGAAGCCGCATTCAGAAAAGTGTTAGTTCCTCTCAGAAAAATACCTTGTCTATTTAATAAGTCAGTTTTTATTTGTATAACTTACATATGTTAACTGGTTTATTACACAGACAATACTGAGGGTTGCTATTTTTTTAATAAATTAAATAAATAATAATAAATTTTATTACCTTAACAAAAAGAAATTTAAACATTCATATTACACGATAGAAACATACGGATTGACGAGTAATTTACACCCATAAATTTCAGTCATCTAAATAGTCTGATGCTTCATAATAAGCTTTTGTATAAAAAGCTTTTATTTTATTGTTTTTTTTTTTTAAGTAAGATTCATTGCTGCTGCTTTGATTTTAATTGTCATTTTATTTGCAAAAGTGAGTGCTGCGTACAAATAATGCTATTAATTAATTAATTAATATTAAATAATTGGTAAAAAATTATATTGAAAAAAATTAATATTAGGAATATTTTCTTGAATAAAATTCCGTTGGAAAATAAGTCTAAATAAGAAGCTGAATGCACCCTGTCTGGCTATTTCTATTGACCGTTCAACAACTCGTATTCTAGTTTTCTCTGTTCGCTCACAATTTATTGTCATGAATGTACAGTGAAAACATCCATAATTTTATTACTTATTTACTTTGTTTATTTTTATATTTCTACTTTTACCGCGTTATATTTAAAAACATTATTCCAAGTGTTATTGAAAGTGTGCCAAATAAATATTTTTTTCTTTCTTTTCTTTCCATTTATAATAATTTTTCCATTTCCGTCTGTCTATTCGCATGTCAGGACGTTACAGTAATTTTTTTTAGACTTTTTTTATACTTTGCTATGAAGACTCAGTGGTTATGCACATTTGTAACCTCTACTGAGTTGTATATGAAAATCTTGAAACAGAAAATTCTTAGGTGTTTTACATACATGCGTAGGCAAGAAAAAAATTTACCTACCCCCACAACCCACATATCTACGTTTATATGTTTTTAATCAACAGTAATTTAAGGTTAATTTTTGTGGCAGTTGTATTGATAAATATGACATAAATATTATTCATTTAGAAGTATGTCCTAAAATAAACATGAAACATCGAAAACTTTCTAGACTTAAGTAATAGAAACACATAAAACAAGAAAAGAAGGGTACGTAGTTGCCCTTTTTACGCGGTGTAAGCCGCGTTAATTCACCAGAGCCGCAGGGAAATCAGAATTTTCCTTACAATCCCTCAGCTTCCCAGTAGCTTTGAGTGATAGAGGTTTTTTCTTGTAACGAAAATACCTCCAGCATTATTTTCAGGAGTGGAATAGACAGCGGCTGAACGCTGTATTTGAACACACGTGTAGAGTACTTTATTTATATAGGAAATTCATATCCACAATGGATACTAGGCTTCCATTTAGGTCGTTTAGGTTTTGCGTTCGAGTATTTGCATTTACGTAGAAAAAAGAAAATTTATAAATTACAATTCCCATTTGAAAGCTTTAAAGTTATATCGCACTTGCCGAAATTTTCAGTAAAATATTAATAAAAATATATTTTCCATTAAATACGTAACTAAAAATTTAAAATAATTAAGACCTCATTATAGAGGTACTTACAGAGGAACAAGCTTTATGAACATTATAGATTTCAACTTGGTGGCTTTGTCCGTTAACAAAAAGTAACGATGACAAACGGACAAACGAAGCCACGCTAATCCATGAGGATTTCTTATTACCTTTTCAAGTATGAAACCTAAAAAAAAACTGCACGTTTTTAGTAACAAGTGTTACACGTGCTCAACTGTACGATCTCGTGAATAATATCACTCTGTATCTGGGGGCACGGCCGTGCCCCCACCAAGTCGAGAAAAAAGCGTCACGGCCGTACCATCCTTTTCTCGAAGCAATTCAGACCATTTTCGACCCCCTGTAATTTCGTTGTGGATAAAACTAGAAGACTGAAATTTTCAGTAACCATGCAGGCATATTATATAAGCATATTTTCAAATTTCATTCAATTTGAACCAGTATTTTTAAGAAATTATAACGGGTCAAATTTCTTAATTTTGTCACTCACTGACTCACCGATCATCAAAATTCTAAGGCACTTCTAGCGGACCTAGAAGCTTCAAATTTGGAATATAAGTAGTGTTTGGTGTATGAATCAAGGAAAAACTAAAAAATCTAGAAAAGACCGCAAAGAAAATTAAGCCCATACAGCCAAGTCTTCAGTTAAATTTTTCAATATTCTTGGCTTTATTCGTAACGATCGCGAACAGTTTCCCATATGTATAGCCCATGCTATAACTATACATAAAAGTCAAGGACTAAGTCTACATAATGCACTGATAGATATCGGTTCTACAGTATTCACATCCGGTCAAGCTTACGTGGCACTTTCGAGAGTTACAAGTCTGGGCGGTTTACATCTAATTAATGTCGACTTTGGAAGTGTTTAAAGCGCAGGAATCCTCAATTTGTGAATACAACAGACTAAGAAGCATTTACCGTCCAGATTTGTCAAAAATTGTAACATCAAAGCCTCCCAGAAAAACGCATAGAGACAGGGAGTGGGCTCTTAGAAAAACTGTAGCTGAAGTTCAAGAAGTAGTACCGGAAAAGAGAAAACGGAAGGCTACCTACAAAAATAAGAAAAGTTCATAAGTCAGAGAGAGGGCTTTAAGAAAATTCGTTGCTGGTAGATATACATATATACAATAAGTAGAAGGTACCGAAAAGGAAAAAAGTAGAACTGTCTACAAAATACAAAAAGAAATGAGATCCCATCAAAAACAATACTTGTCAAAAAAACCAAGTCTCGCAACTCAGTTGTTCTGCGGTAAAAAGTCGTGAGATCCATGTAATACCAAGTCGGGTATGTTAATGTTTTATATAAATATATTGAGACTTGGCCATCGCCTGAAAACACGTGTAAATTCAATCGCCTGAAAACACATGTAAATTCAATTATTTAGTGCGATGGCCAAGTCTCAATATATTTATATAAAACATTAACATAACCGACTTGGTATTACATGGATCTCACGACTTTTTACCGCAGAACAACTGAGTTGCGAGACTTGGTTTTTTTGACAAGTATTGTTTTTGATGGGATTTACTCTGTCTTTGAAAGTAAGATCGAATTCAATATAGACTAGGAACAATAGTTTGTTTTTATTTGCAATAGGTATTTGACTAATATTAAATATATTTTATTTAAAAAGAAATTTTAAAAATAAACTGTAAACGATAACAATACAATTATATTCGATTGAAGAATATCGAAATTATAAGCTTTTAACATTTAATCAATGTTTCTTTCTTGTAAAACGAAATTTAACATTATTGTAAAAGGCCTGACGTCACACATACTGGGACGCCGTGCGGTGTTACCCTCTCTGTCTAACAGGACATTCTAAACCACGACATTTTAAACAGGACATTTTAATTTTTTTTATAACTTTGTTAATAATGTTTTTTTTTTTAATTTCTTTCACTGTAGTGATAAATTTAGAAAACTCTTTCATATAAAATAATAAAAAAAGTTGTCAACTAGCGTAGTATATCCGAACTCAAAGAAGTGTCTCGTAGAAGGAATGTTGTCTCACATTAAAATGACATGAATTCAAAATTAAAGGTACAATACTTACCTAGAACTTATTAACAAGTAAATACAAAGGACGATCAAATTGGTCATAAATTTATTTACATCTATTTCAACAGATTTCGAAACTATAAACGTTTTTCATCCACAATTTTGTACGTTTATGTGGTACAATTGTTTTTAAATCTTTTAAATATGATATATTATTTATTTCATTATATAGCTGATTAAATAAACATTGTTTGAATCATGTGTGATCATCAATTAATTTAAATAATGCTGCAAGCGAAATAAAGACTTTCATATAGACGACCGCTTAGCCTAGTGGGTAGCAGCCCTGCCTACGAAGCTAGAGGCCCCGGGTTCGAATCCCAGGCTGGATCAGTATTTATACGATGAATATTGATACTAGTACCGGGTCTTGGTTGTTATATGTATGTGGTGTCTTCGCTTGGTACCTAAAACACAAGCTAGTGCTTAGTTTGGGTCCTAGACGTTGTTGTTCATGTATACGTTATTATTACATTATTATTATTATTATATCCTGAACCTACTTTGATTTATCTTCGCAGTTCAAAAGACTTAAATTTACAATCGATAAAACGGACTCTAAACAATAAGTTCTTACTGGCCATTGACTGTTGTAGTGTTGGTTCAGCGTAAATTCAAAACTTAATTTATTCCTCAAGTATGAAAATTTATTAACTGAGATTTAGCGCACGTAAGCTTGTGTTTATTAATTTACGTCGAGTTTTAGACCCCAAACCGAGAGTTTAATCTAGTTTTATTTCAGAAAGCTCGCGGCGTTTAAGTTCCCAAACAAGTGAAAAAGCTGAGTGGCTGTAGTAAATTTTCGTCCAGAGTGTAAAGCGAGCGCATCAGATAAATTCCTGGATTAAAATGATTAATTACAGTTGCCCGTGTCCGCCCTTATCTCAAGTAATAATAGAAGACGTGCTACGTGTTACCTACGCATGTCACGCGTTAAATCGTTTGTTTTCGTCACAATTTTTTTGGTTGAAAATCGTTATTCTATTTTATTCGTGTTCTAAAGAAATGGATTACAATAATATGAAAAATAATTGACATCGACATTCTTTTTAAATAAATAATCGTTTGAAGGCAAACCTGACGAAAATATATAGTGCTTGTAAGTAATAAAATGATATTTTTCACTGTTTTCAATACTTAGAAAAACTGTTAAGTTTTATTTTGTTTTCCAGTGGCATGAAACAAATTTGTTCATTTGCAGAATTTCGATAGCTTTCAATCAAACTTTTCACTATTCATTTCCCAATATTTCCATTATTTTGAAAAATATATTTTGCTGACTACCGGAATTCAACATTCTATACAGGTTCAGAACAAAATGGTAACTAGAAAGTATTTTTAGTAAATGAAACAAATTCAATATTTGTGTATGTCCATACATTTTGGATATTGTTATTATGCTCTAGGATTACTACCATACTATATATACTATGTAATGTGTGATAAAAACAGAGTTGGCTATTCCCAAAATCAATGTTTATGTATTCTTTATTTCACAATATTTTTTTTCTGTTACGTAAATATTGTGAAGCTCAGAACCATATGAGTTAAGCATTTTTCTGTTCACATCTTTCTGGGAAGAACTTAAACCTTCGTTTAAGTAGGCGGTAACTCGGCATCCAAAATATTGTCTCAGTCCGATAGACATGGTGAATAGATAGTAATAAAGTATTAAGAACGAAGTGAACTTTCAAATATATTGAAGGAATAAACGAATTTGCAGTGTCCATATGACGTGCGTATTTTATAAGAATCGAATTTGAATAAACGGCTTTAAAGTTTTGGAAAGCAAAAAGCGTCAAAAAACTTGCAGTGCGTTTCACAGTGTGTCGCCCAGAATTCGGTGTCATAACAATATGTTACTCAAGACTTTTTTCAAGTTTTTAATAGTTTTCTTGGCTTGGGCGCCAACAACAAACAACCTTATAAGCTTACAGCGCAATGTATAAGTATATAACGCGTGACACATAAATGCCGCAATACTCTGAGAACGACAGGTGTAAGCTATATAATGTTGTCATGCAAATTGCCATTCACGTTCGGATCTCCCTGGATATAATCATGCCATTGTCATGGTACACATGTATCGTACACAAATTATCCGGTTAATTAATGGTATTATTCCTGTGAAAATAGTCGAAAACGGCTTATTTCATGATCTACCATGCATATTTTAAAGAGCGACCGAAACCGGTTTTCGTTTATTCCATGTTTGAGTTTGAATAAACTGTTAGAAAATTAACGGAAAACACTCCATGTGACCGAATTCACGGTAAGATATGAAGAATTATTAAATTCTAATAACATGAGTTCCTATAAATTGAAAAGAAAGGATAATAATTAATAATATATCTGACTATGCTCATATTATAACATAAAACCATACGGATAGAATTTTACCAGCCTTAAAAAAAAGCAGGACCAGGCGATCATGTTCTCTCGAATTAAAGCGTAGTTAGCTCTGAAACATACTAACACCTAAGGTGTTTTAATGGCGGGTTTTTAAAAAGATTTTTGAAAAACTTTTGTTCTGTGGCGCCATTAGCTCTGTATCGAATCAATACTATCAATTTTGACGACCGCTTAGCCTAGTGGGTAGCGACCCTGCCTACGAAGCTGGAGGTCCCGGGTCCGAATCCCAGGTCGGGTCAGTATTTATATGATGAATGTTGATTGTAGTACCGGGTCTTAGTTGTTATAATATATAGGTATGTGGTGTCTTGGCTTGGCACCCAAAACTCAAGCTAATGCTTAGTTTGGGGCCTAGACGTTGTTGTGATGTGTAACGTTATTATTATATAAAAAAATCTTATTGCAGCAATTGCAATGGAGTCGAAGGTAAGTTGCGTGAAGATAGTTCTGCTACCGATCGTCAACTAATTCACAGCGCTCATCCTATCCACGTTTGGTAACTTTTTTTAAAATTACGCATTCATGTAATTGTTTGTAAAAATTTGAAATTCGATTACACGTTTTGATTTTTTTTTATAGAAAAAAACGTATTTATTCACTAGCAACATCTATTAATTAAGATAAAATGAATTTTATAGAAAAAATGTAATTTATTTACTAGCAGCATCTATTAATTAAGATAAAATGAATTTTATAGAAAAAATGTAATTTATTTACTAGCAGCATCTATTAACTCATCCTGGGAGAGGCCTAAGCCCCTGCAGTGGGGTGAGAGTGGGCTGATGATGATGATGATCTATTAACTCGGATAAATTGATGTTTCTTTTAAAGTATTATCATTTATTGAGATATGATAATACACAGCTAACTCGATATACGAATAAATATGTATGTACGGTAGTATTAAATAGTAGATTATTACACAAGGGGGTAAAGGGACCTATTTAGGCACTCGAACTGTTGGTGCACTCGCAATAAGGTGATCCTATGTGTATTGTGGGATTGGAAGGGTACTGTTCATTATGAGCTTTTACCGCCAGGCAGAATCATCGATTCGGATCTCTACTACACGAACAACTGATGAGATTAAAGCAAGAAATTGAGAGAAAGCGGCCGGAATTAATCAATAGAAAGGGTGTGGTCTTTCATCACGATAACGCTAAACCCCACACATCTGTAGTCACTCAGAAAAAATCAAAAGAGTTTGGCTAGTAGGTGTTAATCCATCAGCCATATATCAATTACTTTGAACCTTCAGATTTTAGTTTCAGATTAATCCTTTAGACAGTATCAGGTTAACATCAAGAGAGGACTGCCAAAACTACTTGTCGCATTCTTTTGATCAGAAGACCTAAAATTTCTACAGCAACGGGATCATGGCACTACCTACAAAATGTAGACTGTCATCGAACAAAATGTCACATATATATTGTAATTAAATGTAAATGAAATATGAAAAAAAAAATGTCTTGAGTTTTCATATAAAATGCGAAGAAACTTTTTCCCCGACATATAGATGTATATTATTATTCGCTGTTCGATGAATAATGAAAAGATGCCAGATAGTGTCGAATATAACGGCTAATTGCAACATCTCTTTTGCTAAGTACTTAAATAAGTTATTAGGTATATTCATACATATAAACACTTTCAAAGAACAATCCAAGTTTCCAGTTTCGAGAGGGACAGTAATATTTAAAACATTTAAACTATAAACGGCCAAACATAACTATGCATTAACTTTAGACAGCAATATCATTAGAGCTTTTTTTCCGAAGTCCCCATTACATTAAAAGCTACTTTTGGTCGTTTCATATTATTTCTCCCAAGAGGGAGATCGTATTCGGTTGATTGTGTTTGCCCGCTGTACCTCACTAATTTGTAAATTCGGATATAAAATTGTCCCAACCGTTTCGCAGTACAATACCGCATTGCCTTAATAAAAAGAAACAACTCCGGAACAAATTAAGAGATTGCTTTGAACAAGGAACTAAAAGTCGTTGGATTGAAATCGAACATGTTGCACAAAGGAACGGGTCTTATTAAAACCGTTCGGTCTTTCCCTTTCAAAATCTATTTGAGGAAGTCGATAATGGAACCCTTATTTCTTTTTCAAACCCTGCTGTACAGGGAACATAGATTGGACTAAAGTTTTCGTCAGAAAGATTTTCTCTAATGAGCCAACCGAGACTTAGGTATAATCGTGAAACCATTGTAAATGCAAAAGCTTCTAGGTAATTTAAAATGTACTTTGAAGTTACGAACAATCTCCGGGACATCGTGATCAAGTTAATGTAATTTTCTTTGTTAAAAATTAAAAGTACTTAGTAATCAAATTACTTACTTATTTCGTTTGAGATTCTATCGCTCTAACGAAAATATATTCTTTTCTGACGAATTAATTTGGCACAACTTCGTAATTATTTACTTTTATCAACACAATTTATTATGAATAATTTTATTTTCCAAGATAAGAAAGACACTTCAAGGTCAAAAACTCGACAGGTTGCGTCACACTAAATACCTCGCATAGCTTTATAATGCTTTGGAAGCGACATTGGGAAAAACTTTGATAATTTTGTTGAATTTACTACTTTTTTTCAGCCACTAAGTCATTTTAGCTTGTATCTAAAACCAATTTTGATTGAATTTCTCACTAGCGGTAACATGTTTTTCAGATATTTAAATAACACCAGAGGTGGATCGAAATAAGCTAACTTTAAACTATTTCAGAAACGGAAAGCTAAAATAAAAAAAAAGCCTACAAAACCTCAATTTCATATCAAAAGAGCTTTCTAATGGTACCCTACATGATGAAATCAATAGAATAAATCATACCTACTTTCTAATAGCACATAATACAAGGAAAGGTAGATTTAAAAATAATAAAATTTAGTTATCGGGACCAATCGATTCCGCCTGTTCAATATACCCGCAAAATTTTATTCACCCATATCTCTCAATGTAACACGAGCGAAAGTGTTACAAACAAGACAAACCGACACACAAACATACAGGTCAGAACTAAAAGGATCCTTTTTTTGCTTTCAGCTAAAGGACTTTAAAAAGGTGATTTTATAAACGTTTCTCTGGAACTAAGTTTTATTTAAATGCTTCCTTCGCTAGTTCCATATGAGAAATGAAATTCAATTTCACGAGTAAATGAAAAAGCAGAGAACTCTAGCGTCTTAGCTTCAATAGATTTCGATTAATTACATCGTTTCGTTCCGTGGAAACGGTTTCTAGAACACTTTTGCGTTGCCTCCAACTGCTTTGTGTTGATTTCTTTACTATGGAGCAAGCTATTGTGAAACTGTTAAGTAACGAACAGTAAACTATCAAAATCGCAATACTTCCTTTTCACTGAGTTTATGGTAAAAGGGTCGACGAAAAATAAATGACAACTTATTTAATTTGGTCAAAAATAGAAAAAGTAACTATAAATTATGGAGAAGTCGCAGTTACTTTTCGTGTCAATTTTAATGAATCAAACATTTGTGGATCATTTCGTTGCATTTTTTTGAGCGACGTAATCCTGCCAAGGACTTGCGGCGAACAAATACGAAACAAGCGTGTCGTAAGAACATCATCTCCCTTTTACCTTTTTGTGACAAATTCCTGGGTGGTAACGTCCGCATCACCTCGTTACTCGTCCTTAGTAGCCGCAATAGTTGACCATTGACTACATTGACGTCATATCTACTGTATTATATTTTTACGGTACATGTGGTAATACCATAGAGTAAATTAATTTGACGGGAGCGTCTGGTTATAATAGAGTCATAACAATGTCAGTTCACAGTATCGAAGTGACATTATGCAATTTCAGGGGAGTGAAACCGGCGTGTAGGGATTTCTAGGGGGTGAAAAGCGGCTGAAGAGCGGCGCGCAATGATCTTGCGCACTGAAACTCGGAATAAAACTCCCCATCTTACCCCGGCTAGCTATAGTATGAGTGGTTAGACTGTAAACGCATAAGAAGGTCAATCGCACTTTTATGGGTAATACGTACAACTTTTAGGGAAAGTTATAGTTCGCCTCAAACTTTATGGCGGATCGGAATACATCGCTATAAGCGTGCTCGCGCAGGTACAGTCATATACCTCTCGCTCCACTGCGTCCCGCTACACGTAAAACTGGTTACTGCGACGCGACTTATGCCAAAACGTTTCACAACAAAATTGTGAAACCTTCTTCTTTCGCTCAAATGGAGGGTAACTAATTAATTTTTGTACTAGCTGTGCCCGCGGCTTCGACCTCGTGGAGTTAAATCGATCTAAGCCGATTATCAAATCAAATCAAGTCAAAAAAATTTTACTCAATATGACATGTTTACACACACTTATTGAAACTCAAAATGAATTAATTGAATAGGTACTGGTTCGGAAAACTAGAAGTAGAAGAACCGGTAAGAAACTCCTCCCTGTTTATTTAATTTAAACACATATGTTTTTATTATTATTATTATTTTAATTTAAAAGGCGTACAACTATTACAATAATGTCCATGCGCACTTATCACTTAAATATTCAGTAATACAATAGTAAATTTTCGTAGTGAGTTGGACTTTAACTCGCTTTATGAATCAATTAGAATGCAAGTCTGATATTTCTTTTAAAAGTTTGTTATAAAACGGATACAATTTCCCGTGAAATATTAACCTTTGAAAGTCTGAACCTGAGATTTTTTCCATGAGCCCTTTTTATACCCCACTGCAGGGGCTTAGGCCTCCCCTCAAGAGGAGGGGACTTGGAGCTCAAACCCACCTCGCTGCTCCAATGCGGGTTGGCGTATTGTAACGATCGCCATCTATTGACAGCAACAGGAACCGACTGCTTAACGTTCTCTCCGAGGCACAGAGTCAGTGATAGTAAATGTACTTAAGTGAGAAAAAAATCATTAGTACACGCCCGGACCACATAATATTATATATTTGAAACAGGTTCACTGCGTTCGGGCTATCGCGACGCCAATATCACGAATGATTACGTCTTATATAGTTGTGGCCATCATCAGCCCTAGAAAAAGCATTTAAGTTTTTATGTACAGAAACTACATTTTCATAAATGTAGTGACAAGAGACTGTCAAAATGTTACTTATTATAAAACACAACATGACATTGTCGTCCGCAATATACCTACTGACTGCCCCGTAACAATCTACACGCGTCACGCAGCGCTGCTCTAGCGCGGCATGGTGGTACAAGGTTGTTAATTAAATTTAAAAATGTAATATTTTTTTTGATTCTGTGAGTCCATTTTGATAAAATAACTCAAAAATATTCCTCAAAGTAAAGCTCCATATTCTACAGTATTGAGATTTTGAATTCAATGACTTTTACATGACGCGCATACAAACGAACGAACAGACTAAAATTTAAAAGAAATGCTTAATTACGTTCTGTTACTTCTTGCGTCTAATAGTTATTTTTTCCAAAAATCGTTAATGTACCGACACCAAAATTCTACGATTTTCTTATGTGTATAGATTTAGCAGTCATAATTCCTAATGTGAACACATAATCTTTTAAACAGAAGTAACATTGTTCAGGGTTAATTCAAATGACTCTTGATCTAACAAATAGCAATTTCGAAAGATGACAATTTGTAATCTTTATTAAAAAAATAAAATTATATATTAGGCTCGATCGTCAATGAAAAGAAACGGTTTAATATATTTATTAAAATTTGATTTATCTCTCTAAAATGAATACTCAGATAAGTTACTCAGCTGACTTCAAAACCTAGTTCATCTCCGTCGTCAGATATTTAATGCTGCATCCAGTCTTTCTTCTTGTAAGACCTAGTTGTTAAGTACATGTTATTCTAGGAAAAAAAAACTTCCATATATCATTTACCAAATCCTAAAAACCGTGACGATGTTACAAAGAAACAAACATGCATACATAGTTTCATTTTATATAAGTTTTATTTACTTAATATAACTAAAGATTATTTTCTAGCCAAAAAACTGCTTGCTCGTTAAGTAAATTTTTTGATAAAAAGTCTTTTATTGACAAATTCCGGATATCGTCGTTTTCACAAAAACGTATACCCGGGTATTTCTATGACCTACACAAAACTGGATTGCACTGACCTTATTTGAAAAATATGCACTGGAAATTTTATTTCTTTTTAACAAGATGTGTATATATAATTCTGAGATAATTGTTTTAAAATACGTAACTTATAAATTAAATATACCATTAAATCATACGTTTTCATGGTATTCGGTGGGTGCGACCACTTTTATTTCGAAAGTCAGACAATATAAAAACACGTATAAAAATCTCTATCAAATTAACATTTCCTCATACCTGATACTCTGTACTAATAATTAAGTAAGATCAAACAACAAATATTAAATAAGCGGACGTTATATGGGGAGGTACATGTTTGAGGACTGAAACTTGTCTTTACCGTCTTTAAAAAAAAATTGTCTATGTATAGATGTCTCATTCACTCTAGAGAGTCCCCCCGCCCGCGAAAGACGCGCAAATCTTCCATTGTGCTCGGAGTAATGCCCGTCAATGGAGGTGTGTTGCTTTATCGACGCAGCAAGTGTTATACAAACTTAGTTAAAAAGTGTTGTCCATTTTGTTTTTTGTTCTTTTCTTGTTCTTACCAGTTTTAATATGCCTTTACCGTTTATACTATTTAACCTTCTATATTTACTTCAAACCCTTAGGTTCATATAAAAAAGTTTTCTTTGATAGCCTAGGGGGTTTTCTACCACCTAGTATTTAATAAGAATGTTTCATAGTGATATTCGTGTTTTTAGCCGTTTCTGACGTGTCTTTACCAGTTAATCGTTGCTAAATATTTTTCGAATACATGAACATAACGATTGCAGAGTGAATACGCGTTTATCATTTTTACAGTTTAGAATACAATTTTTATTATAAATATGTGATACTTAAATGAAATAATTTTGAATATTGAAAAAAAAGGTAATTTTTAGCTGTCCCTTCCCTAATCGTACTCCCAAAAATTAACACATTCATAACTTTTCGTGACCAAGATACCCTCTTGTTTATTTTACCCTGATTTGGGATAATCAATTCTTAAGTACATAAGAAATAAATGTAAAACAATATAGTAAATTTGGATATAAAATTAAGTTATCTAAAATATTGAACTTTCCGGAACATTCAATTTTGTATCCCGATTATTCTAAAATAAATCAAGCGGAAGAAAATATTTTTGCTGTATTGGCAACACCATAGCGATGCTTAAAAACAAAGGGTTTTAGCTATCATGCCAAATACTGAAGGATAACAGGTGTTTACGTGTACTAGCATATCGTGAACAAATATTTCATCCCAGACATTATATGACCTTATTTTGGATTCTTTCTAGCAATTTTTGTCGTAATTTTCAATAAATTTATTTAAATATGTTATTGTTTCTTTGTTAACCAATAATTTAGATGAATAAGTATCATGATTATTTTTCTAGACGTAAAATTTTATACCATAAGTAAGACACGCATGTGACCTCAGTTGTGTGAGCATTTTCAACGATCGCCTATAAATGGAACAAAAGTCACAACATTTTTGAATTCATAAAGCACAGTTTACATGGTCATTTTTCGGGCGTATAAAAATACTTTTTTGTTAATTTCTTGACAAAATGTACCCACTCACCACGGAAAACCGCAAAATTAATAATCAAAATATAATGCAATTATATTCAATTTTATTTTGTTAAGAATTTTTATTTATTCATACATTACTTCAGTATTAGGTTTCTTACTTACTATATTTTTACAACGATCTAAGACCCGAAACTAATTGTTTCTTCTATAATAAGTGAATGTTGAACTTAATTATATTTTACATTAATTTTTAAGATTATTAGTAGTCTGATCACATGGGCGAAAAAACCCCTATAAATAATTATCTCAAATCAAACTGATTGACAAATACAAGCTTTTAAGAAGTAACCAATAGAAGCTATAATATTCTGTATTGTTTATTGTATGGAATTGCCTTGCGGTCTAATAATGCCGTACATTATTTTTGCAGCATGTAAACAAATCCTAAGCGTTCGGTTGTGTGACTGTGCTTTATAATATATCAAACAATTAGTTTGTTTACCCAAAAAAAATTACTTTTAAGTTTGTTAAACTATTTTATAGTAAACACAAAAAGTACTTTTATGAAATATTTGTAAATTTTTCCTTAAAACTTATTATATGGTACAATAATGAAGATAAATATGATGAATTTGGTTCCAAGAGTCGAACAACCGGATTGTTATCTGATTTTATAAGCCTAGATATAATAACTGGGTGTAAATATTTTTTTTAAATTGTTAATTCATTTTCTAGTTATTATTTATTATTTTAATAAATTATTTCTGAATAAATTATTTTTTTTTATTATTTTTTCAGCCTTTGAATATAGTCACACAAGTGATATAAATTTTCGACACTTTCCATTCTGTATAAATTTAGTCTTTATTGAGCACATTTTTAAACTATAATTATAAGTCTTACTTAAAATATTTAAATAAATTTTACTAAGAACATAAAGCCAACAACATTTAAAGTAAAAACTTTTCTTTTTCAAGGTTTACATCATTACAAAAATGCCCATATAAGACTGGAGTTAACACTATGTATAAAAATCCATATGGCGGTCATGCGATTTTAAATTCAAGAAGACGCGAGATAAATCCGCAGCGCCCCATACGTGACTTCGCCTGTAAATTTTTCTTCCATTTGCATCGACGTCGTTGCGGTATTCTTTATCTCCATGCAACCGACTGGCTTCGACGCGGACATATAAAATTGTGCGAACACCTTTTATATTTAAAAACAGCAATACCAATTCCGTGACATTCATGTATAATGACTTACGTATTTGTAAACTATAATGTAAATCAAGTGCGGTATGTTGTAAGTTGCCCATGAAAACAGAGTTTAGTGCACGTGCGAGAGTGTGCGCAAATGTGTGGGCAATTTGTTAATGAACGTATTTTACATATTTTTTTTTTAAGATAAAAGAAATGAATGAATAGGTCATTCAGAAACGACTCTAGGATAGGTTTCTTTATTAAATGGACGATTTTGAAGTTCGTATTCGAAAGTCGTAATAACACACACAAATCTTTTCATCCACCTAGACCATATGTGATAAAGTGGCATTTATTCTGTACGAGAAAAGAAAGTCTGCAATTTTTTTTAATTCGATCAATATGAAAATTGATGTCGAATCCTCGTCAACAGGAAATTCGAAATCGATTTTTCCAGAATACATCGCAGACAAAAAAAAATCTATAGTACTCACATAGACGCTTTGAGGAAAATTTCTTTGTATTCTCTTGGGTTTGGACTTTTTGAAGATATTCTATGACTTAACACCTTTTTCTCTCTTCAGAACAATAAAGAAAAAAACGTCTAAAGAAAAGTGGAACTTTTAAAATGCCGAAAACTGTAAGTTTATGTACCTAAAAAAATCACAATTTAAAACAAAAATTACGATACCTTTTTACCCATGACGGAATGGAAAGGGGTATGAAGGTTTGGGGTATGAGGTTTTGTTTTTCGTTGTGTGTGTGAAACACGTTAATAGATATGTTTTATGAGTATAGACAACCAGTTGGTACTGCAGTAAATGTATTTGTATAAAGGCCAATCACAAATATAGTTTATCTATACAGTCCATGAGCCACGCACGACGGATTAGTTAACATCTTAAATTTAATTGTTTTAAGTTGATAGTAAAAAAAATAAAGTTTTTTTTTTATTATTCCACTCTTTTTTTACTTAAAGTTGTCTTGGATTTTCAAAGTATATTATTTCAGTTTTCGTAGGATGTATTAATGGATTAGATTTTTTATCATTGAAAGTTACTTAGAAGGCATTTCCGAGCAGTTACTTATTATCGTTATTCCAGATTACAATTTGATAGAACTACTCGTTTAAGAGTTACATGAACAGACGAATAAGTCATATCTACATGTATCACTGTAACGTAACTTTGTTGAAGTGCAGAGCCAAAAAAGGCGACCACTTAGCCTAATGGGTAGCGACCCTGCCTACGAAGCTGGAGATCCCGGGTTCGAATCCCAGATCGGGTCAGTATTTATATGATGAATATTGATAGGGGTACCGAGTCTTGGTTGTTATATGTATGTGGTGTCTTCACTTGGTACCCAAAACACAAGCTAATGCTTAGTTTGGGGCCTACACGTTATTATCCTTATTAAAAAAGTGAAGTAACTAAATTGGGAGTAAATGTCTCGATTTGTTCAAACAAATTATACCACAGTCATAATTTAATTTGATAAACTTTCATCAAAGTAATCCCCGATGAAAGGTCTTGTACATCTTTCTCATTACAACTTCATTAAAATGTAAAATTACTTGTCTAAGCCTTGATAAACTTGTAACAAGTTACACAGTGTAATAAGTTTTGACTATACTCGAAACGAGCTTATTACACAAGTGTTCGAGTTAATGCTAAAGCTCAAGTTTTGTTGTAAGTATGTACACATATTTGTTTATAGTCTGACGAACAAAGTTAAAGGTGATATTCACTTACTTTAATATAATATACCTATTATAAAGTAAATATGTTATCACGTTTTGTGTATTTTTACCTTTATAAATAATGTATTCGCTAAGGATTACATACGACGAGTGCTGAAAACATGGTTGAGACAAGAATCTGAATAAAGGAGTTGGAAAGAAGGAGGGTGGGGCGCACCTTGAATATCATGATGGATTGTATGGCCGTGGCTACAGGTGGTAGGTACGCCGTGATCCGTTGATTTATTGATTCCGTGTAATGTCTCCACGGACAAACATGGACGCACAGGTTAAATCACGCCACCAATGTCTCACGCTTATGACACTTTTTATACATATATGCACTCGTGTTTTGAGGCCGATTGAATCATCAATATGATGTGATGCATTAGTCAAAGAATTGAATGCAGTGGGACAGCTACGTTCATGTGACAGAGTCGAGCGGGTTAACACGACCACATGAGTATAGAGTACATCTATGGTATAGAGGCTAAGTTTCATAAGAGCGTGCAAAATTCACACCTGTTTTGTCACAAAAGCTTGAGATAAACTAAACAAAACATTTGTTTATTAGCTTTATTATTAGGTATGATCGAATACGTAATTATAATTACTTACTCTCATAATTTTCTTTGTACATTTTTTGTTTTTTTAATAATTCATTATTTCTTTTAATGAGTGGTAAATTCAGAATCTAACAGAAACTTTTTTTGAAATAATCTAATGGGAAACACTCAAGTGGCATATCAAATTTACATTCTTGAATACGTATTAGTATTTCATTGCCACGATTGACAAAATTTATTTCGAGATCGAAATATTCGCAAAACTTGTGTTCAAGCAATTCAACGAAATGCGATAAAATTATCAGGACGTATTATTGCATCCAGTTCTAAGCCATCGTTAAGTTTCAAGTCTTTGGCTAACAGGAAAGACTGCATTTAATTCGAACCGAATACGTTCATACAAACGACAACAAAAAAATATTTTTTAAATATTTATTTAATTCAAAGACAGACAGACTAGAAAGCGAATAATAAGAACGACGTTTGTACCTTATTATTTTATACATTTTCTCTGAAAACGTTTTGTAAACACAAGGTTTTAAACGCGTTTTCAAAGTTTCATGGCCATGCTACTATCCGTTGAGGAGTTCCCTCGCGAGGAGACAATCCTGGCTGCAACAGCAGTTCATGGTGAAGATCAGGTGAAGATCACGTTTAAGTACCAAAATTAAATTTACAAACAAATTTTCGTGTCCGTACTATTAACCGTTGAGGAGTTTCCTCGTAAAGAGACAACCCTGGATGCAGCAGCATTTCATAGTAAAAATCATGATAAGCTATCCAAATTATACTTACGTACATAGTTTTGTGTCTGTGCTACTAACCCTCCAAGAGATCCTCCGTGAGGAGTTATTCCTGGCTGCAGCGTCAGTTTACATCTTTCATGTTATTGCATTGTCACCAAAGTTACGCAGGATACTAAATTTTAACTCTATCGGACACCTTGATGTGGTTCAAATTGTGCTTGAAAAATTTGAACTAGCCATACAAAAATACCCAACCATTAACATACAACAAATATTAAGTAAAATAAGCTTGTAATATTAAAAAAAGTTGAAAATACTGTTTACTTGAAATACTTGAAAATGTTTCATATTAGAAAATATAATCAAATATTTACATAGCTATTGTAGTCTTAGAGATAATTGAAATATGTTATATTTTATATATTTTTTTCTGTTATTGTTCATACACACATTACAATAAATTAACCGTAACTACACTAATATTATAAAAGGACTTTGTAATGCATTAAGTCAAAAACTATTGAACCGATTTCAAAAATACTTTTAGAAAGATACGTTATTCCTGAGTAACATGGGCTATAATTATCAAAGAAGCTTTCTCTCCGCGGCTCCACTCGCGTGGAAAAAAATAAACCGCTTAAAAATAAATAAAATAAATAACAATGCTTTCTGTGACGTAATATTTATGTATAATACTTGTATTACAAACACAATTCACTTTAATATTAATTTCAGTTAGTGTAGTTACTTTTCTACTTTAATAGGTCTCATAAGAATATAATAATAAAGTTTGAGCAATTTATGTATAATGTGCAATAATTTTGAGGCAACCTAGAGACCCACAGAGTAAAGTCTCCATAAAGCAATTGTAGGCGACGCAGCGTGTAGGCTTTTATGAAGCTATCACCTAAACTCATTACTGACCGTCATAAAACTGCGTGTGACCATCTTTGATAACGCTTTGGGCTTTGGTCTTCTGACACATGATTAAACTATCTATATAAACCTTCTATATTAATAACAACCACCAAGCAGTTACCTAATAGAGGAATAATGCGCCAGAATGAAGAAAAGATGACATTTATTACATTTAGACTAAAATTTTAGTTTTCGGGGAAAATACTTATCTGTTAATATCCATGCACAATTTCAGCTAAAGCGTGCGTGAAATATTAAGAATAATAATAATATTACTTGGGACATATCACACACGGCCATCTAGCCCGAAACTAGGCAAAGCCTGTATTATGGGTACTAGACAAGTGATATGCGTACTTAGTTAAACGGTTACGTACGAAAGCTCGAACTGAGAGAATTTAATTTTCATATACGTATCATTTAATTTTAATATAATGTTCGTGCACCATCAGATAGAGAAACCGTAATTTAAAAAAACCGACCAAGCCCAAATCAGGCCTAAGTCAATCAAAGTTCCGTACTTATTAACAACAACTTTTTTTTTTAAATACGTAATGATTTTTCCATGGTAGTCATTGCAGCAACTCGTAAAAAAAAATTTTATTTTGTTTTGGTCAAGGCTTACAAGCTACATAATGCATAAACGTTTTCAGCAATTGTTGTTTAAATAAGTATTTAAGTATGTATATCAGTTGTCTAGTAACCCATAATACAAGCATAATACGTGTTTACTTTGGGACTAGATGGCGCTAAATCCCTAGCTAGTTCAGCTTTTTAGATAAATCCCGCGATAAAAATGATCTGAAGCTAAGAATATTTGCGGCCCCCAAATTGTTTATTTTTAAAAATAAATTGTAAATATCTATACATACATTTATGCTTAACTTCATAAGTTCTATACACAAACATCCCACGCGTTAGATAATAAATTACTTTTTCGGCTTCTTTTAAACATAATTTAATTTAGATTTTTTCGGATTAGACTCAACATTCTACACGATATATTTAAACTAGTCTGTAACTATGAAAACTGTTGTGCCAACAGATTAACAACAGAGTCATGGCAACAAGGCTTGGCTACGGAAACCAAAACGTTATTTTCAATTCCATTTACGGTGTACAGTTATTGACAATTCTATTTTTAAATTAAGGGCCTGTATTACACCAAGAGAAATTGCTGTTTCTTTCGCACTACACCCACGCACCTCACGCGGTCGTAAATATTTTCTAACAATTACGCGTCTATTGGGATACTATTAATTATAAGGCAGCATGCCTTTTATTTTGCACAATGGACGCTAATTTTAATGTTCTTCTTATTAGAACTGCAACTATTCTACCACAAGTATATTATCACTTAAACGAATCAAACTGCCAACGAATAGATCCTCAACAAATATATGTATATACTCATATTTGTTTGCAACTCGATAGTTTTAGTAACTTTTTTTTTGGAATTTAGAATAAAGTGTTGGTACAATGGAATGTTTGTTATTTTTTCTATCGTACGATACAAAATAATAAACGTTCGTGTAATTTGGAAGAAGTTTGATTTTCTAAACGCATACAAGTATTAAAGCGATATTTTGAAAACAGTCGTTTCAAATATTATCGACTCTTAAACTTGATATTTCTCAAAAACCGATGCAGACTGCTTCACTTTCTTAATATTAAAATTTCGTTTGCAACAATTATCCTAGTCTAAAAATATTAAAATTACTAATTAAATTAAATTCAACTACTGATATGTATGAAGGTTTACGCAAAATACCTTTGTGTATTCATTGCAAATGCTAATAATTCTAGTTATAGAAACTACTATGGAATAATTCACTTCACTTCACTTCATCAGCCCATTTTTACCCCACTGCAGGGCACTAGAGGGCTTAGGCCTCCCCCAGGGTGAGGAAGGGGGCTTGTAGCTTAAATCCACCACGCTGCTCGCTGTTGGGGACTGTAACGACCGCCATCTATTGACAGCGTCCGGGACCGACTGCTTAACGTGCCCTCCGAAGCACGGAGTCAGTGATAGTTGTGTACTTAAGTCAGAAAAACTCATTGGTACACGCCCGGAATCAAACCATGGCCCTATGGGGCCTTATAGATTTGAGACAGGTTCATTGCGCTTTGGGCTGTCACGACATGGAAAATGGAATAATTGCCAATATTCAAATACAATAAATTAATTTTTTAAGTCGGTAACGAAGCATATATAGAACATGATATATTTTTCAATAACGCCATGGACAGGTCGTGTAGAATATTGTGATGGAAAAGAATCTACACTTTAAAATAAAGCCACTTACCTACTTAGCTTCAACACATTTGTTCACTTAAAAGAATACTTCAGTATAAACATAACGCTATCATCCTCTCTATATTTTGTATTTTGCGTTTAGAAACTCGATTCTTTACATGCTAAAGTGGATGAGAATAATGCATAATACATAAGAATATTTGTACATAAGGTCCGTACTTTTGACAGAGGCATCATATAGCTCGTTCCGTGTACGGAACTTTTGGTGAACTTTGGCGGGCACTCACCTTTACGGGCGCAGAATCGAGTACGTTTTGTTTCATAGTTAAAGGAGACTACACTGACCATTCATATCCTACTAACTGCTGTTGACGGCTTTGGCCGCGTGTATTACAGGATGTAGCTAATCTATTTAATTCTCCGTACTCATTTCCACCCTATTCCATTGTAGTCGCGTCCTTTCAGCGGTCCTAGTACAAATGTGTAGTCCATGCGGGCTAAGCCGCTGGCGGAAGCTGGTATGCTTATAACACTACTCAAAAGATTAAATCTCCACCCACTAAATTTAACGTATTTAATTAAAGTCTTTTGCTTTTTTCAATTAATTTAAATAATAATAAAGGTTTTTTTTTTTAACGGAACATTTTTATTACGTTGATTTAATTCGGGCCAATGCGCGCCTTTCAGCAACCCGCGCCTTTTTTCAGCATTTGTCATTTTGAACACTTGCCTTTGTGTTTCTTATTTCTTTTATTGCCGAGCGGAATTCTTTATTATGCAAAATACTTTTGATTCAAACGACCCCTTCCGTCAAGCTTTGGTTGTAGCGCAAAAAAGGCGTTACACATAGTATAAAGTGCCACTCCTTTTTAGGATTTCGTGAACAAACTATTTTATACATCATCCAATGGTGAAAAGTCGACTATTTTTATGTTCTTGTGACACTTTTGCACAAACGAACTAACGAACGAACGAATTTATCGTACCGAGACCGGTAACCGTAGAGAGGCAACTCTTGAAGTTGTGCAAGACCATGTCTATCTAGGACAGACTGTCCAGTTAGGCAAACACAACTTCAACAAATAGGCCGACCGAAGAATTCAGCTGGGCTGGGCTGCTTTCGGGAAGCTCCGTCATCTGTTCTCGTCGCCACTACCACAATGTCTGAAGACCAAGGTCTTCAACCAATGCGTCCTGCCTATAATGACATACGGTGCCGAAACATGGACTCTCACGGCAGGACTGGTCCCCAAATTTAAAGTCGCTCAGCGCGCTATGGAGCGGGCTATGCTCGGTATTTCCTTGATGCACAAAATCAGGAATACTGAAGTCCGTCGAAGAACTAAAGTTGTCGACATAGCCGAAGTGATTAGCAAGCTGAAGTGGCATTGGGCTGGTCACATTTGCCGTAGACATGCAACCGATGAGGTAGACGGGTTCTCGAGTGGAGGCCACGTAGGAAGCGAAGCGTTAGACGCTCCCCGGCCAGGTGGACTGATGACCTAAAGCACCATACCGGGAGTAATTGGATGCGGAAGACGGAGGACAGTGTGTGGTGGCGAGCCTTGGGAGAGGCCTATATCCTGCAGTCGAGAGACACGGGCTGATGATGATGATGATGATGACACTTTTCGTCTGTAAAAGTGCTTTGCGAGAGTTATTTACATACTGAATAATTTCATTTTTGACGCGCCTTAAATAAGTGAAATATGAGTAATTTACGTAAATGTTTGTTATTTTTTGCATCATAAATCTTTAACTACAAAATTGATAAAGTCATAAACTTTAAATTCTATATATTGTAAGAAATAACATAAACTACCATTACGAAGTAAATCCATATAATATCTAATCCAAAATCCAAAAATCCACCATAAAATAAACTGTACACTACTGTAGAAAATTTTCCTTTCAAGATCTTTCAAAAGCGACAGATATAATTTTTATTTTTTAGTTAATCAATTAAAATTAATTTAATTGCCTACATTTAAAAAGACAAATGTAATGCTTTGCAAAATTAATGGATACTATGCCTAAAATCGTATTACAAACATTAACGCTTAAACTGGAGTCTTTTTTTTTTCTTTCTAATAAAAATTCTTGAAATACAATCCTACTCAGATTCCGTTCGTCCACAACAGCATGGCATTTACGTTAACGAATTTAATAAATGAAATTCCACGAATGACAGGAGAATTAACAAAATATTTCTATAACAAAGAAAACAAATTCTATTTACTGGATTTTTTAACTTATAATATTTTACCTTTAAGCTAATGGCCGCTACACATAAATTTCCAGGTGATTTGAAACTTTTTCAATATCCAATTTACTTGTTTTTCCAAACTTATAATCATATTTAAAATAAAATTAAAATGTTTTCCAGGCGTTTTAACAATCTTAAGAAATTCATATTTTGTGATTTATTTTAATGAAAACTGTTTAACTTTATCATTTATTAAAAGCGATTTAATTTTGTCAAATCATAAAAGAACGAAATGACTAGAAGCCTTCTTTTGCGTTTACCGTCTAATCACTCATACTGTAGCTAGTTGGTGTAAAATGAGGAGTTTTAGTCCGAGTGTCAGTGCGCAAGGTCCCGCACGCCGTTCTTCATCTCCGAGAAATTCCCGCGTGCTGGTTTCACCCCCTTCCCCCAAATCCGGAAATTGCGTAATATCACTTCTATACTGTGAACTGACAGTTATGACTCTATTAAAACCAAACGCTGTTGTCAAATTAATTTACTCTATGACTAAAATAATAATACTATATGTAGTACATTTGTAGTACAAAATTAAAATAACAATTAATTCGTCTTTGAAACAAAAATGTTAAAGAGATTGTAAATTTAAATATACTTTGTTGGTGGCAAAATGTACATATTGATATAATGTGGACACAAATAAATGGCTAGTGAATTCGAGATTTCTAGATACCTTTGACGATGTTTCAAAAGAATGCATGCTATTGTTTCCTTATCCGAACCTAACAAAGTCTTTTCTTTTATTTCTTACTTAATTAAGTAAAGAAAGAAGAAGCTCGCTAAATACGTTTAGAAATTAAGCCCAAGTGCAGATTAAGTAAGTTTACACGTGAAATTCTCCTTTTTTTTCATTATTTTTTGAGTCTCGTGTTTATGATGGATACGAGTAACTGAAATTGATAATTTTTATTTAACTTATATTCTTATTTACAGCGTTTGATTCATGAAGTATGTCTAACGATTTGAACTTTTGACTTTTTCAGGTCATTCTTTCAGCGGCCTAAATTCAAGTAGGTTTTGCAACGCAGAAACTCTTTCCTGATTGGCCCAAACGATAATACGACACATCGAGCCAATCAAGTAGCAAAACTCAACCTCAAACACTATTGTTCCAATACTATAGAAACCCAGTAGTTATACAAAACACTGTTTGTAGAACTACTCCTATCAGATACGCACGTCTTCGTCTAGATAACTGAGATTTGTACTTTCGTTTTACTACAATATTCTACTGACTGTGATACTCAACTGGGAACACGGTAACTTTTCTTTTTAAGTAAGCAAATAGTCATATGTCAACTTTCCTAAAAAGTTTCGCGCAAAATTGGACGACCGCTTAGCGTAGTGGGTAGCAACCCTGCCTACGAAGCTGGAGGCCCCGGGCTCGAATCCCAGGTCGGGTCAGTATTTATATGATGAATATTGATACTGGTACCGGGTCTTGGTTGTTATATGTATGTAGTGTTCGCTTGGTACCCAAAACACAAGCTAATGCTTAGTTTTGGGCCTAGACGTTGTTGTATTGTATACGTTATTATACTATGATATTATAAATTATAAATACTCATACCCTAGCAATGTGCTAGCAACTCACTCAATAAGTTCCTTACAAATTAACATTCTACCAGATTCTAGAAAACAACTTAAAAAATATATAATTATTTCCTAAATCGGAAGATTTGGTGAAAGAAATGTTTTCTAGAAATTACGAAAATTTTTGTACGTACGTACGTTCTGCTACTCTATCAGGTGATGTACAAAAATGTCCATAACTGAAAAATTCTGTCTTAAAAATTGAAGACAAAGCGAACCCAAAGTAAAACAAGAAATATTATCAGTGAAAATAATGTGAGTCAGAAGAAATAAATAATCTATTCAATCTATACGTAAACGTGTTTTAATTGAGGAAGTGTAAATTAGTCAAAAAACCTATAGTGGCACGCAACCTTCATTATGTGATAACATCTTTGCGTTTATAACATATATGGTAATAAAATGTTTATGAAATCGTTTGTACACAGATAAAAATAATTACTACAACCGAATTAGTTTAATTAATTCAACATATTACTGTTTTCTATATAAGGGAAAACTAAATTTTATCACTAGAGAAAATGTTATTGCATTTAAGTAGGGAGTAATTTGTGTGACGTAATCTCCTTTGATAGAAAATATATTTTTTTAAATGTAAGAACTTGACTTTGAGACATATTTGTTTCTTGAATGAAAATTTCATTTCAATCTGTGCAGGTATCCTCGAAAGATATAAGATTGCGACAAATTATGATAAATATCTGAGACATTTCACAGACCGTTATCTAGTCCCAAAAGGGAGCGGAGCCTATGGGTACAAGACAATTGATAAAAATACTTAAATATACTTTACACCCAGATATGAAATTGTGCGGATGGAATATTCATCCGCACAATTCTCCAAAAAAAGGCAATCGGTCAGTTATATTCATATTTCATTACTTATATCATTTCGATTACAGTTTTTAAATAATATTTAATTTATTTTGAAGCTGTATTTCGTTTCTGATTCGAATTCAAATATTCTTTGACAAAAACTGACTTTATTATACACAGTGAGGAAATAGTCCTATATTACCATAGTCGTACCTGCTTCTCTCAACATCAAAAACGTTGCCACTGTTTTTCATATAATTGGTAGTCCCTCGACACAAAGGGTTAAGTAAACTTTAACTATCTAGGTCAGACTTGTTTATTCCATGCCATAAATGAATGTCATGCTCGTAACACCTTAGTTCCACAGACAAAACTTTTCACACCAAATATTCACTTTCATAGTTGGTATTCCAGTCTAACGTTTCAAAGGATTATAATATATTATGCCAACAAACACATGCGAGATATCATTTTGTTGCAAAATTGTATTTTAAATTTAAAATATATGAATTTATCGCCTATCTTTCTGGGATTGTTGTGTATGTATATTTGGTGCTAGAGATCACTCCAAAACCAAAACTGCTTGATATACTTAACCAAAAAAAAATCAATATAGTTTCTTTAGTTTTGAAACTATATAAGAAACCGAAAGTGCGTGTTAGATTCATAAGAAGTTAAATAACATTTTTCGGATACCAACCTCAATGGTAATTCGGGGCGTTTAAAAACTTGTACACAGATCTTGTTCGAATTAATTTTTGTCTGAAGTGTTTGTTAAGTTGAAGGTTAGAGGGACGCAAGCATGTTACCCAATTTAAAAGCTCTTATTTTCAATACACCAATTCACTTAAAAAAAAAACACTTTAAACCCATCATTGCATTAGTAAAGATGTATTTAGAATATTCCACACGATGGAGTGCGAGAATAATTTTTTTCATCCTTGAATTATATCGATGGAGAGTCAACCCTCAATCACTTATTTCTCATAATTTTTCTATAGAAAAGTATTGCGGTTTACGTGAAGCCTTTGCCTGAGAAGTTTGATCTTAATTAACGGAAACATGGCTGAAATATGAACCTGTCACGGATGGACAGACGAAGATGGCGAAAACCATAATAGTTCCGATTTCGCCATTTGGCTGTATAACACGAAAAACAGTTATATGCTAATTTTAAGTACGCAACAAACGACGGAAGTGCTCTATGTATTATTTAAAATTAAAAAACATATGAAAATGGGTCCTTTAAAAGAGTGAAGTAATCAAATTATTGGTTTTTCTCTTATAATCAACCTAAAACAATAATCTAAGAATTTGTTCTGAGGTGATTATATTGAATGTACTGCAAAAAACCGTATCAAATAAACTTAGCGGTATATAAAAACACATAAAGTAGAACCTCTTTTGGTGGCCTTACCTTAAAAAGTATTTAAAAACCTACACTGAAATACTACCTATGTGATACATAAAACCCCATCAAATTCTATAACGGAGATAACTAAAACACGATTTGTGCTAAATGTTCGAATAAATTATCTATCCTTACAATGATAATGCTTCCGGTCCATTGCCACAGTTCTAGTCAGGAGCCACGAGTTCGGCGTCATTTTATTTCCTCAACCGATTTATGAGACTTTTATCAACAGGGTGTTAGGTCGAAAGCTCCGGTTGTTATTAGGTAGGCACTTTTTTTTAATTTTATAGGTTATCTATGTAATAAGTTTTTTTTTTGGAATCTCAAATCGAAACAATACAAAATACAATGACTTATAAATTAGGTATTTATACAAGATTGGATGTAATGTGATGGCGTACATTAAACAAGATGTGTATCTTCAGTATTCAGTTCAGAGATTAATAGGTACTTATATTCATCACAAAAAACTTTACTTTCATAAAATACAATGTCCGTAAAAGGAAATTGGAAAAGATCTGCAATAAAATGGGCGGCCAGTCTGCAACATCCTATAAAATCGTAAATAGAAAATAACGAGCAAAATATTGAACTATGAATTATGGGCCCTCATAAACGGACCTTTTTAGAGCCACGCGTAAAATAAAAATAAACACCTGAAGTTGCGATAAAGCTGACATAAAATTTATTAAAACGAATTTCTCACAACAGGAAAATTTGTTGCGAAAACGATACAAGAGGAAAAATACAATGTGCTAAGCCTATCGGGGGTGGAATTAATTTTTGATTTCGTAAACAATCATAAGTTTATAATCGTCTTTAAGTTATTTTTATGTAATTATGTAGTAACTGTAGTTATGTAGTAGTGGGCAGCGACCCTGCCTGCGAAGCTGGAGGTCCCGGGTTCGAATCCCAGGTCGGGTCAGTATTTATATGATGAATATTAATACTGGTACCGGGTCTTGGTTGTTATATGTATGTGGTGTCTTCGCTTGGTACCCAAAATACAAGCTAATGCTTAGTTTGGGACCTAGACGTTGTTGTGATTGTGTAAAAAAAAAACTAGAATTTTCCAAGGTTTGAACATAAGACTGTCTGAAGCTTGAAATTAGAGTACGACTTCATAATTGCAAATATACTAGCTAGGCCACAAGAATTTGGACGAGTATGATTTCTGCTATAGATTTAAGACTAAAAATAGACAGGGCGCTGCAAAACACGACAATGAAATTTAAAAAATATTACGTGTTCGCTTGTAATTACAGTAAAGAAGCACACATGTACACTGCTTTAATTCACTTAGTTTTTAAAACAATCATGGTTCGCAGCACTGTCACAAAAAAAAAAACAAGCCACTCTAAGTTTTTTGCAGTGTTTTTCTTCGGGTGGTCACGTACCGACCTGCTTAGACATAGTTTTATGACATTCAAAAGTGACAACAGTGTCTTACTTGAAATAAATGAATTTTAATTTTTTTTATTTATTTAAATTCTGTGTGGATCTAATGACGAAGATTGTAATTTAATATCATTAGAGTTAAAGGAACGAGTTTCTAATGATGAACTAAACTTTCTTCTGTGAAATTCACACGAAAAATTACAATAATTTTTCTTACATCTATATACAGGTAATATTTTCTCGTTAATGAGGTGAAAAGTTTTATCTGTCACACGAGAGTAAATAATTTCTTTTCTCGTGTTTTTGAATTTCTCACTACGCCCAGGATCCTAATTTAGAATCCTTAGCTTACTTGAGATTCAAACTCAGCACTCGCAACAAAAACGAACTTAGCTTACAAATACCTGTTTCTGCGAAATGTTCACTAGAAGTTTGTGGGGTTGATGTTATTGAAATTTCAGTAGAAATGTGGAATAACAAATGATAATTTAATTATATGTCTTGATATGCACCTACACTGTGCGTCAGGCGACAGCGCCGTTATCGGAAATTTATTAAAGCCATCAACGCGCTACGGTATTGCTTTACGAACTGTGAATTCGAAACAAACATCGCTGAAGCTTTTTCATTGCGATCGTATTATGTTTATTTCGTAGATATTGTGTGTAAATATGGCAGGAAAAATATCTAAAAATATATAATTTTATTTATTTATTATCATTAAGTATTATAATTATTATTAAGTATATATTTAGTAGACATCCGAATGCAAGAAAATGACCACAATTCTTTTGCATTTTTTTAAATTATTGTAATACAGTTACTTTGCCCCTAAGTTTCGTTCGCTTGGATTGGTAATAAAATTTCCTGAAAATAATATAACTGATTTTCAAAAGCAGTTATTTGAGAGTGGAAAAAACTTTAAAAAAATACACCCTTCGTGACGTAGTGGCTAACACTATCTTTTACGCGAAAACCCGACTACGATTCCTTAGTCGGTAGGTCTCGAAATTGGGATCTCGAATTACATTCTCCTTAAGTGTTAAGTAAGTGTCGTACCGGTATTCATAAAACAGATAATTCTAGTTTGAGGCCAGCGTAATATTGATGATCATCAAATCGTTGCTCATTGTCATTATCATTAGGCCTTTATTCTTCTCCTGCTGGAGTACAATCCTTTATTTACATGGATTTAGGAGTTTTTACATAAGCCGCGTTTATGACTTGTACCGTATCACGCGCGTCCGGTACGAGAATAACAATAATAATGTAATAGTTCCATGCTATGCCCAAAAAAGCCCGAGAAACAGCGCTATCACTCATCTCGCACAACACACGAGTGGTTTACACCTTGGCGCGCAAACCCATCTTTGCCTTGAGGCACTTTTTTATGAATTTATAAACTGGTCCCCGTCGGAAGTCCTTCAATCTTAAGAGTAACACTCTTGTCGATATACCTGGTTCCATTGTGATTAATCCCACGCACGCCTTTTCTTGCACGAACCCAAGTTTCTGATACCGCATTTCCTGTGTTTATGAACCGATCTTCGAAGTTCCCAAAACTATCTTGTAGAATACATCTTTTTTAGAGATTAAAAAAAACATTTTGACAAAAAAACAACTTAATTTTTCGTAGAAATGTTTTAAACCACACACAAATTTTTAGCCAGTATTTCAATGTTTCTAAAATATCCCAATTTCTTGAAAAATATTGAATTAATATTAAAAACTGATAAAAATAGTTTTGATTTATTAAATAATCCTTCTTATTTACTTCTTTTTGGCACTTTACAAGTCTCCGTAGTCTCAATAGTGTAGCGTGTTGTGCTGGCCGTTAAGAAATGAGCAGCCAGTAATGGAAGACGAGGTAGTCGATTCAAATTTGAAATTCTATTTTTTAAATTTTAATTATCGAATACTGTTTCGCCATAGTTGCGCCTTTAAACCGGCAACATGGATACCACTTACCACCCAACTGGTGTACAGAGGTGGTTGGATGGACGATCCAGATGCTATCTCTACCTAATGATCACTGCTGTCAATTTTGTTACTCTAAGGTGCTTACAGTGAGATTATGGATTATTGTATTTGCAATATGAAAAAAGTAAATGAAAGAAAAAGTTCTTACAGTTTCAGTATTTTATTTAAGCAATCATCTTATTAATATCCAATATTAATATAAGTAATGCAAAAGTGTTCATTAAAATAATCAGTACAATATTTTTAAAAACATCACCGTTTTGCGATTTTACACAAAAAGAGCTCTTAGCATTAGACAACCAGAAAGATATTTTTTAATTTCAAAATCTATAACATTACTAATTTATATGGCAACCTCAAAAAGTATTCATCACAAAAATCAATAAAATTATCTTTGGTAGCTAGTTGTAAAAAGCAACAGGAGACATGTTATTTTAAGTTCATCGTAGTGTGTTCTCCTTTTTGAAAGCTTTGTCATTGATTATCTATGTGTTAATACAGGTGTATATTTAATTTTAATTATCCGTAAATTCATTATCCAATCATAATGATAGATGGGAACCTATTCTTATATATAACGAATATAAGAAACTAGAAATTTCAATCATAGAATTCTTGTTAATAAGCATTAATATTATGTAGTAGGTTAGTAGGTAATAAAAAAAAATTTACTGCCTTATTCATAATCGTTGTAAAACACTATTTTAACTAAAAAGTATTTTGTCTTTTTCTAGCCATTTCCATATTTTCCTATGAGAGAGAAAGACAAAACACATTTTAATTAAAATACTGTTTTAGAACGTATATAAATAAGGCACTTACTATCTAAATTTATTTGTTGATCTCCCTAAATTATTAATTATACTGGGTCGAAGTAAATTATTATTATGTGATACAATCATTGACAATATATTGTCCCCAATGTAACACAGAAATCATCGGATAGCGTCTAATTGTCGAGCTAGTGAATTTCAGACGCAGTGGTCCGACTAGAGATTAGCTACACGATATTCTACATATGTATTATATGCAACAATTACTCACATCGAGAACATACAAATATTTAGTTTGTAGAAAGTTTAATAATAAACTTTGAAAACACGTTATAAAGAAAAAGTATCGGAATAGGATTTTCAGTATAAAAAGGCTATTTATAAAGGCGAAGCTCACATATGTGTCGGATTGTCGGATTGTTGAATAGACAGTCGAATAGTTAAGTACTAGGTCGGTATGCATTTAGTAATGATTGCACACACTTATGCGCAATTTGAGCAATTTCGCTCGTTCCACCTCATTAGGTTTATCACTGCAATAATATTATTAGACAAGACACTAGCACAAGTATATATAAGATTTGTGTACCTGCTAAGCAGTAAACGGATATATGTATTGAAAATATGAAATAAATTATTAATAGTAATAATTCATTTACGATTTAGAAAGTTATGAAGAGATGGATGAACGAATTGAAATTATAACATGATAATAAGCTCCGTTCAGACTTTGATGGATAAAATCAGAAACACTGAAATCCGTCAAAGAACTAAAGTTATCGACATAGCCGAAGCAATCAGCAAGCTGAAGTGGCAATGGGCCGGTCATATTTGCCGTAGAACGGATAACCGGTGGGGTAGACGAGTTCTCGAATGGAGGCCACGTACCGGAAAGAGAAGCGTTGGACGCCCCCCGGCCAGGTGGACAGTTGACCTTAAGCACCATACCGGGGGTAGTTGGATGCGAAAGGCGGAGGACCGTGTGTGGTGGCGAGCCTTGGGAGAGGCCTATATCCTGCAGTGGAGAGACACGGGCTGATGATGATGATGATGATGATGATGAGACTTTTTGAGTATAAACCTAAAATTAATACATGTAAAAATCAAGCACTTATTTTACATACCGTATGCATTCTATATATAGGTACTTTAGGTTACGCATTGACCTTACGAAAATCCGGTTAGATCTGACTTTGCGATATTAGATTTACTCGCACCGCAAAAATTTTCCCTCGCTTTTATTTTAACCCTAGATTACTAAACTGTCGTAAAAAAATACGACTGCAAATAGCGGATTTCAAGAAACCAATACCTATGTCTCGTTCATAGCATAAACATCGTATGCTGAATAAAAAATATACATTTGTTTCATTTTTTGCTGATCCCCTAATACGAGAGAGTTAAAAAAACTTTACTTATATATAACAAAACTTATACATCTCTATATGTGTGAAAATTATCTTTCCGTTCTTCTTTCTTCGTTTATCGATACATAATGACAAGTCTTACTAACACAATAAATTTTAACGAAGTAATCTATCTCATTTGTGGATTTCTTTGTTAAAACTGACTCGGCTTTGCTTGCTCAACTGCAAATACTCGAGCGAAGTAATGTCTTATTTTGTTCAGGAAAATGGCTAAAAATGCCTAAGTATTACGTCATTACATATTTATATGTGTGTTTACCATTTTAGTAGACTCGCGTCTTGTAGTTTTGGAAGCTTTTTGTGAACTGGACGTGTCTATTTACAATACTTCATTAAGTAGCTTAATCTACAAGATTGCTATCCATTCAAAAATGCTAGCATGCGAATAGTAAAAGCGTTTATTTATCATATTTCTATAATTGAGATATCGAAGCTTTTGTCAATTGTTATTATTTCTACACAACTCGAAGTTTATCTAATTTCAGATACTTTTAAAAACAATGCAATACCAAATAAAAATTAAACTCACTTCTAACTCACTACACTAAAATTTTTAATGATAACTATTATATCTAAGGAATATTTTTTTTTAAATATAGTTATTAGGTTTCTCCAGTATTTTGAAAATGAAATTTTCAGAGTCGGAACATATCTATGTCACTTTTTATAATTTGGTAATTTTCAAAAGAGATTAAATACGAAAAAACTTTCACAGTCACGCTACCTACTCGTAATAGGGTCAATATTGACCTGCGGGAACAAAGTGAGATTATGCAATAAAAATATGAAATTGACTAGAAGCCCTCTTCTGTGTTAACTGTCTAACCACTCATACTCTAGCTAGCTGGTGCAAGATGGCGAGTTTTAGTCCGAGTTTCAGTACGTAAGGTCTCCGCGCGCCTGTCTTCGACCCCGCAAAATTGCGTAATGTCTCTTCCATACTTTAAAGTGACATTTATGATTCTATTAAAACCAAACGCTGCTGTCAAATTAATTAACTCTGTAGGTTATGGTATCAAGGAAAAAAAAGTTATTTGAATTTCGATTCTGATTAAATATATGAAACCATTTGAAACACATTAGATTGAAGAAATTGTATGCGGTTATATCAGCTTATTAGCCTTTTCGGCACAACAGTAAAAAAATAAATGATTATTCTATTTTTTATTATTGAAATTAAAGTAGTGACTTTGTCTGTTATAGCTTTCACACTCCATAAAGAAGGTACTAAAAACTGTGGAGGCGCCGGGTAAGCTTTAAATAACCTTTTTGAAGAAACCACGGAATTTCGCAGAATAAAGATGAAGCGCATGATTTTCCAAGGAAGTTACCAAAACAAAATAGACGGATTCTTCGAAAATTTTAAGTCAGTTGCCATCGTTTACGAATGACAAAAAACTTTCTGAAAATTATAAATACATCAGACAAAAATTATGATGTGTCGCATGTTTTCGTGAAGAATTTTAAAACAACACAGATCGGCTTAAAATTTTCTTTCCTCAAGGTGACAAAGTTCCAATGAAATACTTTCACGAGCTGCCGATACGCGGTAAATGCGAAGTTTCATTCGTTAAAGATTTTCCTTAGCTAAATTATGAACTTTGTTATTCAACGAAGAAAATCTTAGAATTCGGATTCACTGCAGAGAAGAAATGTCGTGATAGCCCAAAGCGAAACGAACGTGTCTCAAATTTATAAGGCCATAGGGCCATGGTTCGAATCCGGGCGTGTAGCAATGAGTTTTTCTGTCTTAAGTAAATAACTATCACTGACTCCGTGCCTCGGAGAGCACATTAAGCAGTCGGTCCCGGGTGCTGTCAATAGATGGAGATCGTTACAATCCCCAACTCGCAGTGGAGCAGCGTGGTGGATTTAAGCTCCAAGCCTAGCTACAAGCAAGCCTACAAGCCCCTGCAGTAGGATAAAAATAGGCTGATGAAGTGAAGAAGAAATGTCACTCGCTTATACAACGATCGGTCCCCCCTTACTATTTGCAAATCAATCGTGATTTTTAACAATCGAAATTAGATTGAGTTTAGAATTGTAGTCAATGATGATACATAATTTAAAAAAAAATGGATTGATCTCTCTGGAAACATAATTGAATATTTATGGACGTATATTCAAAAAGATTCTCTTAAATTTTAGGTAATGAGTGGTACTACTACATACGCACGCCTCACATACACAGTGACATCGGCAAAGCGCGGAATGTCTGACTGTAACTAAAACAACTTGATCATTTTATATTTTTGTTGTATTTTCGGAAAAGCGAATGGGCAACTTTGTATGGGCTGCGTACCCAGGTTGTATCAAGTTGTGGTATATGCCATTTTAAAGGTCGTATCAATATCTTTATTTTATAGTATTGCACCAACCATGAAACACGTGCTAGGAAATAACTATGAGTTATTTTATATCTCATGTAATGAAATGTTATTTTTAGTTTTCAGAACTTATTGTACAATATAACTTTATTACTAAGCATACTATACGGTTACCAATCGCTATTCCACTGCCGCTTGCACACCTACATCAGAAACTTGGTGACTGGTTCTCAATGATGGCGATAGCTAGGTATATCGAGTTTGCACTCATACATTTAGTCTCAGAGTGCTAGCTTCAAGTACGGTCTAGTGAGAGTCTGATGAGGATCAGAAACTTGGTGACTGGTTCTCAATGATGGCGATAGCTAGGTATATCGAGTTTGGACTCATACATTTAGTCTCAGAGTGCTAGCTTCAAGTACGGTCTAGTGAGAGTCTGATAAGGATCAGAAACTCGGTGACTGGTTCTTAATGATGGCGATAACTAGGGACATCGAGCTTGGACTTATACATTTAGTCTCAGTGTGCTGGTTTCAGGTACGGTCTCGTAAGGGTGTGATGAGGATCAGGAACATGGTTAAATTTTAATTATTGGTCCTCAGAATATTTTCATTTGTATGCGATGAAGTCCATCATCAGGCCAGTTCAGTCAATCCGGTGGGAAGCTCTCATTACTACCAACACAACAAGCCCAAACACGACACATCTGCTTTCACCCGTCTATGAGTTCCAGTAGCAGTCTCCGAAGTCCTTCATCAGGTCAGTTTAGTCAGTCCGGTGAGAAGCTCTCATCACTACCAACACAACAAGTCCAAACACGACACATCTACTGCCACCCGTCTATCAGTTCCAGTAGCAGCCTCCGAAGTCCATCATCAGGTCAGTTCAGTCAGTCCGGTGAGAAGCTTTCATCACTACCAACACAACAAGTCCAAACACGACACATCTACTGCCACCCGTCTATGAGTTCCAGTAGCAGCCTCCGAAGTCCATCATTAGGTCAGTTTAGTCAGTCCGGTGGGAAGCTCTCATCACTACCAACACAACGAGCCCAAACACGACATATCTTCTTCCACCCGTCTATGATTTCCAGTAGCAGTCTCCGAAGTCCATCATCAGGTCAGTAAAATTTCAATATTTAGTAACATACGAGAATATAATATAGGTACAACTCAGGTAAAAAAAAGACAGAAATAAGTAGTGGTAGGTAGTATTTACATTTTTTGTAATCAATCAAGATTCAAGTCTCAAGTTGCAATGAAGAATCTATTCGTATTTATGTTTATGCAGTATATATATGTATACAGCGATGTTTTTACTTTGAGTGGCGGAGAAAAACCGACACATACGTCTACTCACAAAGGCGCTGTGGCGCAGACTGATTTTGAACACTTGAACATTACGAGGAACATTTATTTTGTTTGTCAGAGAGGCAATTGAAAAATAAACCCTATTCCTTTCTATTAAGGCTTACGAAGATAACGAAAATTATTTTAAAGAAAATAAAATATTTTTTTTAGAGGATTACTAAACGTTTTTTTTACTTTTTTTGTCCAAGGCGTAAAGTTGAGTATATCAGTAGTAAGAAAGTATTTTTTTTGTATATGTAAATCTTCAAATTCCTGAGATTTTGGTACCGAAACACATCCTGTTTTCAAAGTTTTCATGGGAGGAGGGTATGGAAATTTGAGTTTTCTGTAAAAAAAGCAGTGCGTTTCTAATAAAAAAAGGCCAAGCCGAGATCTCAAAGGCTTAGGCTATCTGAAGGTACCCAATTTAGTAGACAAAATTCAACGGATTCACTCGTAAACTGTACCGGAAAATTACAGATTTCTCAATATTACGGGCATTGCCGTATATGCGTTCTTAAGTCATTTTCAAATTAATTTGAGATTTCTTAGAAATCTGCAGTTTGCGTAATCCAAATGTTAAAAAAGGATTTTCAACGCCCCCATTACTGGGCGCTTCGGGAATTTTGGTAGAAATAGGTTCCGTAAATAATATGGAGAAAACTTTTTTACTTCTATAGTAACTTCGTTTAAAACTCACGTAATAAACTAAATAGTGTTTGGTAGAGTTACGTACAACGTAACTTTACCTTTACGTCTTCCGACTTCAATTAAAATATGTTGAATTAATTGCTAAAATATTAAAATTATCGAATGTATTAGGTACACCACTAGACAAAGAGAACAGGAAGTTATATTTTACATTTGGTTAAAGAGAAATATTTAGATGCCTCGTCTCTGTTGCGAAATGATCAAAAGCGCAAATCTCTGGTGCAAGCACAGTGAGTGACAGTGACATGCCATTTCTATCCATTCCATCAGCTATTTTTATGCCCTACTGCAGGGATTTAGGTTGCCCCTGTACATGAGGGCTTGGAGCTTAAATCCACTACGCTGCTCTAATGCTGGTTGGCGGAATGTAACGACCGCCATCTATTGAGAGCAGCGGAGACCGACTGCTTAACGTGCTCTCCGAGGCACGGAGTCAGTGATAATTAATGTACTTAAGTCAGAAAAAACTCATTGGTACACGCCCGGATTCGAACCATGGCCACATAACCTTATAGATTTGAAACAGGTTCGCTGCATTCGGGCTATCACTACACAAGTGACATGCCATTATTTTCTTATTATTATCCTTTGCTGCTACATAAGGTCGTTAATGGTGAAACCTAAGCTTACCAAGTGCATCGTACGTTTTGACCCGCATTTTGTATTTAATACGTTCATCATAGTGAGACAGATGCGCTTTTTACAATCTGCGAGTTACAAACTGTGAGGAATCCTCACACTTGAGCGTACTATTTCTTTCCTTCATCTTACTCTCATTCGAACGAACCGAGCAGCGACCTCACCAAAAATAATAGTTTTGATAAAATATTTTATTTGATGTTACCATGTTTATGTTAAATATTATATTAGGAAGAGGTATCCTGTTCTTCCTTTGTCTAAGATTTAGTAGTATTACCTTTATATATTATGAAAATAAAATCCTGCCGTTTGCTTCCGATTTTAGCACAAATATGTATAAAATATATTAGTGTCATAGATAGGCACACGAGAGTCATCGGCAGATAATTCTCGAAGCAGCAAATGTTTGAAGCGGAATTGGGAAGCAAACAGAGCTTCGAGCGCGATGTTTGCAGTACACTCGCCCCAATAGTTTGCACTTCAGATATACGCATCAGGGTACACGGTGACAAATTATATTAACCGTATATTATAACTATGTATATAAAATATACATGTGTGAACATATATAATATCGATGCCAGTTTACGATAAAATAATTGACTATTTTGTCGGCCACATAAAAAATTGCAATTACTTCGGTTTATACGCATCATTTTCAAAAAAAAAATCACCTTGATTGAATGCAGTTTGAATGAGAGAGGAAAAAAGGATATACACGAAATCAGATTAACCCATTGCTGTCATACAAAAAAAAAACATTAAGTCACAGACGTAATAAAAACTCTAGACTCCGTGTCACTGAACAACCGATGAAGCACTGCAATGGCGGCCGCGTAACAAATTTAATAAAAATTATAATATATAACAATAATAGAGTCGTGATAGCCTAAAGCGCAACGAATCTGTCTTAAATTTATAAGGCCATAGGGCCTTGGTTCGAATCCGGGTGTGTACCAATGAGTTTTTTCTGACTTAAGTACATAACTATCGCTGACTCCGTGCCTCGGAGAGCACGTTAAGCAGTCGGTCCCGAACGCTATCAATAGATGGCGGTCGTTACAATCCCTAAGCAGCGTGGTGGATTTAAGCTCCAAGCCCCGCCCCTCGCCCTGGGGGAGGCCTAAGCCCCTGCAGTGGGGTGAAAATGGGCTGATGAAGTGAAGTGAAGAAGGAAGAAGTGGCAAAGTGTGAGTCGGATTTGCACACAAAGGGTTCCATGCCACCATACAATATTAAAAAAAAACTAACACACTTGTATATGGATCCCTGCAATTTTTAATTTTGTTTTTATAATTTGTTGTTATAGCGGCCATTGTAATACACAATCTGTGTTTTAAGAGTCTAACTATTACGGTTCAGACGATACAGCCTGTGGTAGACGGACGGACAAACGGACAGCGGAGCCTTAGGAATAGGGTTTTAGGTACGGAACCGTAAAAAGGACCCCTTTCTTGAGGTACACGACTTGCCAATTAATAAAATTGCACGAACGACAGTGAAAGGACCGTCGTTAGAGTTTTGTACTGCCTATGGAACTTACTAATTTTATCATGTCTTCCAATTGTCTGCTTCGATGCTCTTACGTTGTGAACGTAACATCTCAATGCTCGATTTTATTTTCTTAGACCACGTTTAACGCGCCTCACTTTGCTAAGCTTTGATTTAATAATGAAGACATGATTGGCCAAAGGTCGTAACTCATAAAATAGACATTTTGAGAAAACAGAGTTTAAAGTTTCTCTTAATATGAACCTTGTAGTGCACTTCCTACTTGTTCTTTAAAATCGATTAAAAATTATAAAAAAAACCGCTCTTACAGCATCGGGAATAGATTAGGCGCATCATAAAACCTTTGTTACACCGAAAAAACAGGTTTTTTTATTTTTTGCAGAAATGACCTTTGGCCACTAACGTCTTCTTAATAGAGATGCTATTTCTATTTAAAAGTTAAAGTTGCTAGATTTTCGATTTACTGAATCGCCAAATGCCCATACATGTGCGTGTCTGAATGCCTCGCAAGTACAAGTGATTTAATAATAATTGTCTATCCGTTTTGACCTTTAAAGGAACGAAACCTTAAAAATGTATTCGATAATTTCATCGAGCATAATAATATGCCAATATATTATTTTCTAACCAAAACTTGTGAAATTATGTATCCGCCATGTATTCCGTGCATGACTCAAAGGCTTTTCTAGTGCTTCGACTCAAATTCGCCGTAATGGAGATGAAATATTGCTTACAAAGAACGCTTGCATGTCGCCGTACGGTTTCTTTGTGAATTCACTTTTCACTGCAATATTTATCGAAAATGCACTGTGTGATATTGTGAATACTTTCATTTAGTTAGTTGTTTGGATTTTGAAACCATAAAAACTATTTAAAAATGTACAATTTACAATACATTGCAGTAACCGTTAAAAAGTTAGTGCAAACAAAATGTCGTGAAAGCCGAGTGGTGGCGAACTTACTTCTTGTTTAGAAGATCGTGGTTCGAAACCCAGAAACTGATATGTACCAATGAGTTTTTTTTTAACTTAACAATTATTACAGACTCCGTGCCTCAGAGAGCACTTTAATTAAGCTGTTGGTTCCGGTTGCCGTCACCAAATGGCAGATGTCGTTAAAATCCACCAACCCGCCCTGGAACATCGTGGTGGATTAAGCTCTAAGCTTTTTCATCCCGAAGGAAGCCTAAGCCCCTGCAGTGGGGCATAATGGGCTGTTATGGTTGAAAAGTTGTAATAAGTAAATGAATGAACCTAGATAATGATGGAATCAGATTTTTTAGTATTTTTCTCTTTATAATAAAAGACTATCTCAACAACGGTAATTTTTTTTGAACGATTTGAGTAACAAGTGTCTAATAGACCTAAAACTACGTAAGCTTCTAAAAATTAATCGGTATTTTGCTTCTTTATGTAAAATAAATGTGTAAATTTAATTTACTTTGATAGATGTATGGTGTTTTTGGGTTAAAATTAATAAACCCTTAATTTATTGAAGATATCTTCGGAAAGTCTTATAATTATTTAATATTTTTCTGTGAATTTAGTTAAGTTGACCTCTGGTTTATGTTTATACGTTAGATAACTAACAAGAAGACGAAATTCGGGATCATATTATAGTGTGCTAAGTGTTTAGACAAACAAAAATAAAAATACAATACAATATAAAAATATATGTATACATCTTTCATCTCAGAAAATGGTTTCTCTGCTATTGCGGCTTTTGTTTTAATTTTTACTTCAATAGCCCTCTTTTGCATAAGTAAATGCTAAAAATCAGTTTATTAAAACTTCTACATTCGCTGTTAAATTCTTTATTATGGAACCTTCCTCTCAGTATTTATTTATTTATTTACTATACAGTATAAGGTCTAATAGAGTTAATACTGTTATAGTTCGCCTTAAACTTTGTGACGGATCGGAATACAACGCTGCGTGCTTGCGCAGGTACAGTCATATACCCCTCACTCCACTGCGTCCCGCTACACCTAAAACTGGTTACTGCGACGCGACTTGTGCCTATGTTCACATCCGCCATAAAGTTTGTTTGGAACTGTACCTGGAATATGAATTTGATATGTTAGAAAGCTCACATCTGCACTGAAGTAGATAAAATAAACATAACTTAAGGTTCCGCAAATTACTGTTACAAACTCTTGTTTAAAAAAATTAAGGCTGCTGACGTTGTGAAGACACAATAACATTGGCGCATCTTCAATTTCCACACTCATTAATTGAACATATTAATTTTTTTTTTTAACTTAACGGTGATGTCTGCCACTTTTCATTGATGTTGTTCCCATTATATGTATTTTGTTTTCCAAATGTACGACGCGAATGATAAAAAGTTAAAGCACCAAATCATGTACTTCCAAGTACTGCAAACTGCATTGTAGTGCTGCAAAAACATTTTTTTAAAGTCCAAGAGGTAATTTTACTTCAATAGTATTAAACAAAACTATTAGAAGTAAATTACTTAAAAATTTCTATCATACACAACAGACCGTAATGCAACTAAAAGTGTCAAAATAGATACAATTCTAACTCTAGTGCACTCAATAGTGCAATAAATTACCACACGGGACTATAATACAACCAAGAGTGTCAAAAGTGATCCAATTCTAACTGCAGTGCAGTAAAAGATGCCATAAGATACCACAAAAATATTTTAGAAGTCCACTGCAGTCATAAGGTTTAATATTAGCTGTTCTAGAACTCATGCGTAATTCTGACTCCTTTATGTCATTTCTATAAACCATAGAGTTTTAAGGAAAGCTGTATTATTCACTAAAATGTTTGTTGAGTAATGTACAGACAATTTATCATTTGAAATAAACCGTCTACTTCCGTAAACTACCGGTCGTACCGACTTCAATTTCCGGTCGATAGAGTGAAACAATTCACTAACAAAACATATGTTTTTTTCATATGTACAATATATTTGAATTTTGCAATTCTTTCTCAATTAATAACAAAAAGAAAATATATATATACAATAAAATTATTTCAATCCACCATTCTAGATAAACATCTGAGATAAAACATCCCACCCGGATTTCCCACTAATTTCCTTATCCAATAACCGGGATCTTTTCGAAATATTCCATTCAATTTCTCAATAGTTTTAGGGGATAAAGTCTTTGCAATATATAATTTGCAAATATATTTTGCATTGACCATTCAAATCGTATATTTATTTCAAAAGGTATTTAACAAGTAAAGCCCACTTTTTTAGTTACTTAGTTCGTATTAGGGGAAGAATTAATTATATACATTTCAATTTTTGTTAAATAATGCAGGTAAACAGAGTCATAATGCAATAATAATAATAACGTATACACTACAACAACGTCTAGGTCTTAGGCAAACTAAGCGTTAACTTGTGTTTTGGGTACCAAGCGAAGACACCACATACCTACATATAACAACCAAGACCTGGTACCAGTATCAATATTCCTCATATAAATACTGACCCGACCTGGAATTCGAACCCGGGCCTCCAGCTTCGTAGGCAGGGTCGCTACCCCCTAAGCTAAGCGGTCGCCCACTAGGATATTATAAGTAAAACATCAATATACTAAGTATTTGTAGTTACGATTCAATGGATCATAGACACATTAAAATGTATGTTTTTATGTAACTAAAATTCAAAAATTTTTTTACAAAAAATATATATATACTACATAGATAGTGATCGACACATGAATGATATCGAGTAAATATGGCCAATAATGGGTCGATCAGGATCTATTTAATGTTACTGGGAAATAAATTGTTTTCTGCACTTAGATTATAAACATAAATTTTTAATCAATAAGTACACTCCTGAGTCAAGGAATTACTTAGGCAAAGAAGCTCTGTTGTGAATGTCATTTGTCGCCTAAAGTTTATTACGTGTAGCTGTTATTGGTTCAGCTACTGGACACGGTTTTAACTTTCACGATGAACATCCCTAAAAAGAAATTATTATTATTCAAACGACCAATAACACTATAAATGTTGTTCATAATAAAAATAAACTCGCGTAAACGTCGAACCTTGACCTTTAACAGGTCGATGTTCTGGGCCAAGACAAATCTGGAGAAACGCCAAACACAGCGTCTTTTACAGACATTTGTCAAAAGAGAAAATGTTATTTTGGCAGTTAATCTCAGGGCACTTTCAAAAGAATATATCTACCTTATTATTATTGATCACTATTTCATGCTGTTGACGTCCCTAGTGGGAAATTATGTTTTATTGGCTACTGCTTGACTATACATTCCCCTCGCTTTCATTTTTCATCTCTCGCTGAACTTCCTTATGAGAAAGTGATATGATTTGAAACATAAATATTTCTTTTGTATATGTTACCTTAACTGTAAACTGACACTGATCAGTTTTAATTTAAGTTTAACGTGTGTACCTGTCTGTCTATTTGTGTATCTTTCTGTGGTATAGTAGCCCTCAAGCGAATATAGTTTTTTTTTGGTTTGAAAAGTGAATTGATCGAGAGCATTTTCAACTAAGATTCCAGAAAATCTGTTCAGCAGTTTGAAGATTATCAGCTCTTTTCTACTTGATGAAGGGATGTAAGCAACTTTCACAAGTGTGATCAATCCGCAATTTGGTAACCTGTTACATCAACGATATCCAAGAACATGGTAACTACGACTTGATGCTGCAGTATCATCTGTAATCTATAGGATATCCAACTCTTCACCAACTTAAAAGCAGACGTATTGTCTTTGGACTTAATGAATAGGGTATAGTTGATGATCAATGTGCAATGATGGAGCAGGAAAGAGAAATGAGGACAAATTGGTGAGGGATTTTGAGCAACTCTCACTCGTTAAAACGATATGAAATATTGATATACGATTGTTAGTTTAGATAGAAAGGAAGTCTGACATTGTTTGTGACATTAGAGAAAATCAAAAACCATTTATATGTACTATAAGTGTATCCGATATAGTTTTGATTTTATAACTACAACGTAACTTAAGTGTTAATTACTCCTCTAATTAATTGCTATTTTATTACTGCAGGTGCAAAAAAATATCAATAGAAAGTCATTATACGTATTGCTGTGTACGGAATTATTTCGCATACGGAATTATTTCGCGTCGAGTAACTATTAGGGGTTTATCGACTTCTTCGCGCCGGTGACATCCTAGTGTGCCTCCTGGCCGCTTCGATGAAGTCGTTGGAGCTTTCGGGCTATCGACACGCGTCCTTATTCTGCTTCAGGCGGTTGTTTAGTGGGTGCAACTTCCACACATCCCGCGCGCCCGGGCGCGCGGAAACTGTAAGTTAATCCGCCTTCCCACCGCAAGGGAAAAAAAAAGTATTGCTGAGTAGATGAAGGCTATAGGGGAGTTCCTTGACGGTCCCAATACTTTTAGCTCTGTATGCTTAAATTTTTTAAGCTGTTGGTATTCTCAAAGTAATTGACAAGCATTAGTAGGAAATGTTTTCTGTCTCTTTATATGAAAATGTGATTTTTCATTTACAAGAATTTCTAAATATAAACTGATAAAATTATCAGATCTGATACAATACAGTGCCGCTAATTAGGGGACGAATAAGTAATTAAGCATTCTTAATTTGGACTTATTTTATTTAATTTAGATTTTCTTCATTTAATGTGACATAAAATTTTTGACGTTGTTGTTGTTTATCTTCATAAATTACGAGTGCTTTTATTTTTTGATATCCACACCTATATGTTATGTCAATCAAAGTCACTTCGCCTATCACTAAGATTCACAAAAGTAATATTTCATAAAGTTCTAACTTCTTTTTTAGCTGTCAATAGATGTTTGTTATCGTATTAGTCAGACGTTATTTTGCCTCGAAAGCGTGAAAATTCGCTGTTGTGTAGCGAATAAACCACAAAAAGCCGAAAAGTGGAGGTGTTTTTTGAAACAGCCTATATTTTGAATATTATATGCAGTACGTGTGGATATTAAAAAATAATTTTATAGACATTGCAATTATTTTGTAACAGGTATCCCTATTTCTGAGCATATAAAACATTAAAGTATTTTTATTATGAAATATATAATTGTTGAATTTAGAAGTAATAGAATTTTAGGGTAACAAATAAACCCATGTCGTGTCGTGACAGCCCGAACGCAGCGAACCTGTTTCAAGTCTATAAGGCCATGTCGCCATGGTTCGAATCCAAGCGTGTGCCGATGAGTTTTTTCTGACTTACGTATATTAGCTACCACTGACTCCGTGCCTCGGAGAGCACGTTAAGCAGTCAGTCCCGGTTGCTGTCAATAGATGGCGGTCGTTGTAATCCGCCAACTCGCATTGGAGCAACGTGGGGGATTTAAGCTCCAAGCCCCCTCGTGTTGAGGGGAGGCCTAAGCCCCTGCAGTGGGGTATAAAAAGGGTTGATGGAATGGAATGGAAATAAGCCCATGTGAGCAATATGCACACAAATATTACAGGAGCAATGGCAGGTTAAACAAAATACAAAATTTCATAGCAAAAATCATACGATTTTTTTTCTGTAGTCTCAAATCGGTACATAGCTTTAACATTGAGAACCGAACGAATAATTGCGCTGAGCGGGCAACGTCCGGCGTAAATCATCAACTCAACCACTTTAAAAGCGAGCTCCGTTAATACCGCTTTTTACTTGACATTTGCTGACTCAACCCGACTTTTTATCTATAATCGTTTCAAACAATTAGAAATAAGAATACCTATATTTATGTTTCCTTAACTTTTTTCAGTGATTTTATGGAAATGCTTTTTAAATGGCGATCACGCATAAAATAATTAACAAGCATTAATAATTTTTAATTACAACGATCTATTAAAAAAAACTACTTTTTCCAGTTGAGACTATAATGTCCAATGTAATGTATAATGTACAATGATTTTACTAAAAAACAAAATCTGATGAAAAACCATAGCGTTCAATATACAAACGTGCTGCGCCCATATGTTATTTTTAATGCGCTTGCGCAAAAACTCATACAAGTGAATAATTATTGGCTTATCTGTTAGTATATCTCGTCATACGTACATACTAGTTTGAGATATTACTACAAAAAAAAACCAAAAATTATAATATGAGCAATCAATTATTTCAATATTTTTTGAATTTATTTATATGACTTTGCATCTAAACTAAGATTCAGTTAAGATAATGTTGTTCCCGAGAGGAACACGTACGTATATCCAAAACCTTTGTCCCGTCGAAAACACTTTCTTTCTTGTAACGCGTCGACGGACAACAAGCTAACTTGGACAGTGATTTATTGAGTACACTTAGCTACTGCAAAAGAGATTTATTACATTTTAAATGTATAAGACTTTTTTATAGGTACAACAGTGCATAAGTTAGATAAAGTTTCATAAAAAATATTATGGGGTTGAGAAAATTTCTTTATATTATATTGTTAGTAAAATTGTATCTTACTATTTTAATGGAAATTATCAAATTCCTTAGCCTTAGCTTTTTTTAAATGCTTTTTTATGCACATAATAATATATACTTCAAATAAGTTTCGGGGTTACTATAAACTTTCAAGTTAATAATTTCGATAGTAAAATTACTTCCTGAATATATTGAAGTTTCTTTCACAATATGAATACTTAATAATATATATATTTTTTCTCATTACAATAAAATTTCATTTATGCAGGTAATTTTATGAACTATCATACATAATCTACGGACATAAAATATTTTAGGAGACTGTACTGCACTCGTAATTTTGTGATGGAAAGCCGATGTGGAAAGTTTACCAACCTATTTGGAGAAGTAGCTACATCATCAACAAAAAAAGTATATTTGTAATACCTACTAATACTTACATAATTTGTAATTTCGAAGTAAGCAATGAATTATGTACCGACACGATAATTTCTAATCTAATCTAATCTTTGAAAAAAGATAATTTCTAATATTATTCTAAAATAAGAAAAAAAAATGTTGTTCAGCTGAATATCTATTATAATATAATATGAAAATTGTTTTTACGCTTGTTCGGATGCAACCTAAAAACTGTATGATAAGTATTTATTTATATATTCGATATTTCGAAACTTTTATGTACACTCATATATTTGTTTACATGTAACCAAAACCCAAATATGCGATTTTCTAAATTTTGTCTGTGCATTTGTCCGGACTGATGTCTGAAACAGCTTAACCCATTTTGATGTTACTTTCATCGACAGATAGAAGACGTTTTGGAGAGTAATTTGAGTTATTTTGGACGACACTCTGGATTCTGCTAGCATGTTATGGTGATAGATAGCCCTTATTCCCCAGCGACACTAAGAGGGTGTGGTGGCGATAGTTGTACGGGGGTGATGGATTGCATAAATTGTTACGTTACAGAATCTTCATTACGAAAGTTTCAGGTTTTTCCAAAAAGTCTCATAATTTTCTTGTAAGTTCTACAGTACCCTGTAACGTTCCTTTGCAACTCGCAGATCAAAAGCTACTAGCTTAATATAAAATCATTTGATTGTTAATAAATATGTACTCACTTTGAAAAACAAAAATATTTAATATAATTGTGAAGATCAAATTTTTTCCTGCTTACCCCTGGCATAAACAAAAATCATAAATTAAAAATAAAACATTGTATATACAAAATTATGATAAAAATTAACTCATAATAAAAGCTTCAAAGGACTTTTAGTCGTTACTTACCTTTTCTTTTTCTTATCAGTGAGCTGAGACGAAATTGCCAATATGTATATAAAAGTTTCGAATCCCCGGAAACCGAACTTTACACTTAGCTTATTATAAAAGGTTTGTTACCTTTGTGTATTGCGTAAAATATTGTACGTACTCGTGTAATAACGTAAAATTAGATATTTAAGATGTTTTTGTTATTATTTTATTTAAATGTTATTTAATAGATGTACTTTATAAAGAAAATTAAGAATGTTCTTGGATCAAAATTTTAACACATAGTTTTTAAATTTTTCCCAAAAATATAGATCAATACGTATAATACCTACCTCTTACAATGAAAAAAAAATAAGTGTGTTATGTATTTACTATTTACATTTTCTTAAACTAAATAAATTCCTACTATTTTTATTGATTCGTGAGTATTACAATTTCATTTGAAATAGTAACTTTACGTTAATATTTTTATTCAATTTTGATTTTGCAATTTTAATGTGGAAAGCAACGCAATGAGCTCAACACAGGGACAATTTCAACGTCAAATGAACTTTCATAAATATATGGCCAATTCGTAAATAGAAAAAAAAATAAAATATTTTGGGAGGTTATTCTAGAACCTTATTTCTTTTAATTTTAATGACTATCAGCCCAACTTTAAAATTTTGGTCCTAGCCTATGTTTTATAATGGCTTATTAACTTTTTCAAACTGGAAACACTATTCGAATATTATTTACAGGTTCTATTAAACGCTCTGTTGGCTGATGTCAGTGGTAATATAGAGTGTTTTAAAGTTTCAAAACTTTAATTGTAATATTAATAAAATCAAAATAAGCATAGAATAACTTCATACCGTAGTTTTTTTTTTTAGCATTTAATTGGTAAATTTCATATTAATACACGGATATAGATAATAGGTCACTAAGAAAAGCACCTTCTAGCTTTTTATTAAACAACTGTTATTATTATTATATATATATATATATATATATTAAATAATAATGATTATATAAAATATTTCACAACAACCCTAAACCTTTTCACTAGTCTAGTAGAGACGTTGTTGTCGGCATTTCCCGGGATATCTAAGACGTCGACTTACTATATGATATTCGATTACTTACTATACAATCAGCGATTAAAAGAAAACGTAGATTACTTCTCTTACGTACTAGTACAAAGAGAAACTTGGAGTAATCTAGTCTGTCCTTCAGTTTATGTACGATATCAATTTTGAGAAACTAAAAGTATTATTAATACTACGTTAAGAAACAGTTCATTCATTGACAGTTAATTTAAATTTTTTTTTATCATTTTCCAAACCGAACGTTTTAATTTGGAGTATAGATGAATAGCCACTACGTATATGTTTCCATACGGTGAGAAGCTTATTATATAGAATTTTCATTGGTTGATAAAGCTGATAAAAATTAGATTGGTACAAACACTATTATTAACTACCAATTTCGTCAAATAATAACGTCAATAATTTACCTAAATTTAGTGTTGATAAAATACAAATACTCATCAAAATTTAAATAAATACAGAAACTGAAAAAAAAATCTAAACAGGAAGGCACCTTGTCTTTTAAAAAAAAAGCACGATAATAAGTTGCACATACTGAATTATTTTATACAATCAATATACAGGTGAGATTTTAGTAACCAACCAAAATTTTTCTGGATGTTAGGTATCACCAATACACCTCATTACGTAAATAAACACGTGTCGTGATAGCCCAGAGCGCAACGAACCTGTCTCAAATTTTAAGGCTACAGGGCCATGGTTCGAATCCGGGCGTGTACCAATGAGTTTTTCTGGCTTAAGTACATTAACTATCACTGACTCCGTGCCTCGGAGAGCACATTAACAGTCGGTCCCGGACGCTGTCAATAGATGGCGGTCGTTACAATCCCCAACCCGCAGTATAGTAGCGTGGTGGATTTAAGCTCCAAACCCCCTCCTCACCCTGGGGGAGGCCTAAGCCCCTGCAGTGGAGTAAAATGGGCTGATGATGATGATGACGTAAATAAAAATATAGATCAAATATTCCTAAACAATAATTATATCCTAAATATTGTTTAACGCAATTTGACTAACTTCTACTTACATAGAGCGGAAGGGCGGGGCATAGGGTATGTAAGCGGGGCGCGTGCACGTGCACGGCCGCCCTCGTGAAGGGTGACTTTGGTAGTTTTATTATTGGTAGTTTTAGGAAAGGTTTACTTAGACTTAACTGAATATTTTCCTATTGATCGATACTAAAAAGGAACAAGGCCACCAACGGATTTTTATCAAAGGTCATTATATTACAATTTGGCTGGTCATTAAAACCTCATCCTGTATATGCATATTTTCCCATTTTTCCTTCGTTTTAATACATTACGAGTAAACACGTATAGTAAATCATTTTAAATATCTTTTTACAAACATTTATTTTTTTGAATTTATGAACGTAAAATATGTATGACCCAATTAGCACACAAGTCCTAAAAACACAATGGATGTACACGAGATGAGATGTACAAACAGATAAAAACGGTAAACTGGTTGTTTTAATACTGTAAAAGGGCCCAAATTCAACCTTTATCATTACAATAGGTCGTCAAAACTAAATATAGTCTGACGACTTTTTTTCTTATAAAATTTTAAATACAAAACTATAATACAAATATTACTATTTTATATCAGAGTAAAATTTATCTCCTATAAATTTAAAACCTCGTCTTATTATATTCTATGAAATTAAAACTCATAAAGTTACAAATATATCTGTAAGAAAACACGATCAATTTGAAATCTGCTAAAATTTGGTAGTGAAAACATTCGCCTAATTCAAAAACTTTATGTATAAAATCAAATCATATTCATTTTTAAGCACAACAAATGTTTGGACCATTAAAATTTGGTCTACGAGTCTTTTTAATGATCTTCAGATCTACCCATGAACCTCTCGTGCACTATATAAAAACCAAAACTTGTTCTTTTGTTTTATTTTTATTGCCTTAATTCTATTTTATATATCTATATTGCATTTGTTCGCGCGGTTTCTCTTATTTGATTACATTCCCAAAAACAATAGACAAAACGGATACTGATTTGATGTCATCAGTTTTGAATATCGCCGACGACGAATCGCGTCGAGCAAAAGGAAGGCTCGGGATTGGCTCTGCTGGCTGACATATTATAGTCGAAAGCGGAAGTGAAAAAAGTGGACAGCGGTGCGGGTTGGCTGCCTTGACGCGGAGCGGGAACGAACACCAGGAGATTTCGCGTTCATATTGTGACGTCTCTCTACAATAGCACGACGACATGTCATCGAACTTACTCGTAAAGTTCCCACGGCCATTTAATAAAACAGAAAAGTCCAGATAAAGAAATAGATTCCACGAATTCAAAAATTAAATTCACATGTGGATTAGACGCCGCGGCGCGAACATTCCATTCCCACGCTACAGGAGCTAAATTATTTAGAATTCGTAAAAACATTTTTAAGACGGAATCTTAGTGTCCAGACAAAGGCGCCACGGCGCCAGACGTTCGCACTTACGTGCGAGAAAATTCTCTCGCTAAAATAGCGATGTAATTATTAAAAAAAATTTTTGAGAAGTGGAATGTTCATGACGTGTGAATCGGTGGAAGGGAGTAAGGGTATACAAGCGATGATGAGTCGTCGAACAGTCGAGGGACAGTTTTTTTGTGAATAAGTCAAGTGCGGAGTTTGGAGTGAGATAACGGTACAATTTGTGTTTGGTACTATTTGTTCTTAAGTTAGTTTGTGATTTATAACATCAGCGGAATATTTAAACTGGGGGTTTAAACCAATATATCGCGGGCGGTGTAATTACTTGGAATCTACGCAGACGAGTCATAGCTCTGACAATTTGCGGTCTCATATATATTTAAAGGTGTTGCGATGTGAATTTCACAAATAATATTAGCTGACATGTTTCAGTGGCTGTAAACAATAAAAGGTGAAAGTTAAGAGAAATTTAAAGCAATGAAAGAAGATAGTGGACATTTTTTCTGCGAAGCCATATGCAAATTTGGAAATACTCAACGTAGGCGGCTCCAGACGATCAGGTCAGATTTATATACATTTTTCGACCCTAATCCCATAAAGCATTATAAAATAAACTACAATTAGTGTGTCTCAGTCCTGTCCTAAATTTTAGTAAACTTATCATAATTGCACGCCAATTCGCGTGGCTAAAGAAATAAATAAATGCCAAATAGTTGTTGAATTCGATGTAAGGAAAACCACAGGCAGTCTCTAGTCAGTTTTCTAATATTAACAGAATCGTGTACAGAACTACTTGCAATACAAACGGCGATAACAGTTGCACCCCATTAATCCTAAACCGATTGCCGCAAAAAATATTTAGTATTCAGGTCACCAAAAACTAGGTTCAACCGTTTTAATTTTTTTAGTTATTTTAATATATCGATCGAAAGAAAATATATTATGCGTGGGTTCTCTTTCGAATTTCTTTTTACTTTTCACATGTTCAACATGCAACTATCATACTTAATTGCATTTTTGCAACATTTTGTGAAAATAAACATATAAAAAGCCCCGCATTTCAGTTAATTTTCTTTCGATGTATCAAAATCCATACTAATATTATAAACGCGAAAGTTTGTTTGTATGTTTGTTGCTCTTTCATGCAAAAACTACAGAATAGATTTTAATGAAACTTTACAATAATATAGCATAAAACGTACATCAGAATAACACATAGGCTATAATTTATAAAGATACTAGCTTTCCGCCTGCGGCTCCGCAAGCGTGAACTACACAGTTATACCGGGACCACCATGATTTTTTGCGTAGATATAGTTTATAAGCTGAAGAGTGACTAAGTTACTTTTTTTCCTGGAAAATGGTCCCGGTACAATTATGTAGTCCACGCGAACAGAGCCGCGGGCGGAAAGCTAGTTATTAATAAAATAAAAACTGTTGAATCTAGTTTTGCTAGCTAGCTAGCTAGCCTAGCTAATCTGAATACTATATAATTTTTTGCGGTAATCGGTTAAGGTTTAATTTGGTGCAACCCTTAACACCGTTTGTATGGAAATTTGCCAGTATACATTCCTCTTGATATTTCGCGTTTACTTCAAAGACCAAAAAACATCACAGGTTATAATTGCAATATTTCGACAGCACACCGTTAATTAATATTACGTAATTAGATAATTATTCCATGAAGCAGTACGCATAAACAATTTGTTTTAATTATAAAAAACATAAGTAGTAAAAATAGTACGTTACAAAGATATCTCGGTGGCTAACATGTCACGTAATCTCACAATCACGCGAACCAAACTATATGTGCACCATAGAGTATATTGCTACTTAGAATGTACTCGCCTAATGCCTGAACAGAGCTGTTTGACACGCGATAAAGACGTTAGTTCTGCTTTCAAGTAAGCGGGTACAGCTTGAGCTTGGCGCGATTATTTATGTCTGGTCTCTTAATTACCGCTTGTTACCGTTTAAAGAATCAAAGAAAAGTATTAACTTTTTGTATATTTTCTAAAACATAAATTTTCTGTTGATTGAAATATTTTTTTAATGTCAAAATTGCACTTTACAAATAATTATTTATTTCCGATGCAAATGGAAAAAGTTGGTTTTATGAAAAACCATCTAGTCTAGTAGAAAAGTGAATTTCTCGTGAAAATATATCCATGTGTACGAAACATATAAGCAGTGGCTCATTTGATTAAGGAAAATATTCAGACAAAGATGTTTTCATATTTTTTTTCCAACAAAATTACATTAGATGCAATTGCTAATAAAACAAACAAAACCGTTGAGACTTTTAGCATTTATTCAAAAAAATGCAATTGAAAAAAGATTCTTAAATAAGCAAAAATTTCAAATAAAGTCCTACATTCTGGAACTAAACCTCTTTTATTTATACGGGTTCAAATAGCCCAAACGCACCTCTTTTTGATCGAATACAACACAATTATTATATGTAATAATATTAAATAACAATTATAAAATTTGAATAAACTATGGAGTCCCTTGAAAAAAAGGTTCCCTTGAAAAAAAAAATTAAAAAAAGTGAGATTATTGATAACTTATTATTATTTTTTTGGACTTCCGTTTCTATTCAAGAAAGAAAACATTTTTAAATGATTTATTAGCCTACAATGTTTTTAGCTTCTTGGAGCACTTTTTACATTTGTTGTAGGTACTTAAGAAAATTACGTCATAAATACATTTAAAAATGAAGTCATTGTTTTTTTTTTTTTAGTTTTTAGTTAATAACAAATGCAATTTTTGTTGTATACGAAATGTTGTATTCGAAATATGTTACGAATCGAATGAGCTATTACTCATATTTTTTTAACACATTGGAGTTATTTTTCCTACGAAATTCACTTCTCGACTAAACTAATATAATAACACCACTGACGTAGAATGTTAGATTGGTCTGTTTCTTTCATTTACACGAAAAACCGACTTAGAAGTAGGGAAGCGTTAGATGAAGCGGGGTTCAAATCTTTGTAGTTAATCAAATGTGAACTTTATTACAAAACGATAAGTTCAGTTAATTAATTTGATTGTCATGAACAACATCCCAAATCGACGCTTTATGCTCACACAATACCTACTGGTTCAGCACATCTATTTAATCTCCTCATAAAAATCGTGTGTAAAAGTGGTAATGTTAAACAAATGGAGTATGTGGTACAGTAATTAATGCCTGTAATTTATTTATTAATAATTAGTAGTTCTTAACAATTATATTTTAAATATCCGATGTTAGTTAACTGGTCGGCAATGTGCTCTTAGAGTTGCTTATAATAAGTTCCACAACATATTTTATACTTAATTATTATTATTTATTTAAAAATTTTTCTCCCAAGAAATTAATCTCAATACTCACTGTAGGTATTGTTGGTGGGTACTTCTAATTTCAAAATTTTATGTAATTTCCTTCACTGATATTTTTATTTGCCATTAATTCTAAATTTATTAATTACGAGGTGGCCGAAGCGACATTTATATAGGAGAGTTTAGGTCTTCCGTCCACGTGATAGATGGTGTTTCCACTTTCATTTACACAGCCATCACAGTTGACGGATGTCCTTATTTCGCTACGTTTATTTACTAAAACTTTGTATCAAGCTAGTGATGGATCTTTTTAATAAATACTTATATATATATAATATTAATATATAATATAAAACCATGGATATTCGTACATATAAGACGTAATAAAAAAAATTTGACCGTAAAATACACGTCGCAAAACAAAACGGTACTTGGTGTTTTGAAATAGGATTTTATATGAGCCACATTTTGTACTAGAAAGAATTAAAGTAATTATTCCGAAATTACATTGTCACATCACTGTGTCTGACTTAAAGACTGCGAGATTAGTATATTTGAAATGGCATTCGGCAGTTTGCACATACTGCAAATCCAGACACAATATCATCGTGTTGCAGAAGCGAGCTGTTATTACGGTTAATAAACTAGCTAAAGAACATTTTGAGTCTAGTTTGAATAAATCAACATTATGACATTGCCTCTATGTACATTTGAAAAAATAATGTAAGTGAAAAAAAAATTAATGAATTCGGTGTAGAAAATATATACGTGGCGCGCTCCGGGACGGAGCAGAGAATGGTAACTACAAGTATTGTTTTTTTCGGGAAAGGTTTGTGTAGTCATATCTGAATATTTTTCAATGGAACGATACTAAAAGGAAACCGTCGGTTTTTTACCCAAGATCATTACATTAAAATTAGGATGGTTTTTAAAATTTCATCCTGTATAATATTTCATACCCTATCATTATATATCAAACTTAATATATCACACCCAAAAGAGATTTTACCCTGGTTTGATGTCGGCACGTGATCATTTGCCGTCTCTCTCTTTTATAATGATCTACGTATAAACGAACACTCTACATTTATTTGATATAGTACTTAAATAGTTTTTTTTTGTTTCAATGAGTTTGCCCATGTTAGAGCCATGTCTATTATATTATTCCCTTTTATATGATGCACACATATGAAAACATTCATCATCATCATCATCAACCCATGTTACCCCACAGCAGGGGCTTAGGCCTCCTTCAGGGTGAGGAGGGGGTTTGGAGCTTAAATCCACCACGCTACTCCACTGCGGGTTGGTGATTGTAACGACCGCCATCTATTGACAGCGTCCGGGACCAACTGCTTAACGTGCTTTCCGAGGCACGGAGTCAGTGATAGTTAATGTACTTAAGTCAGAAAATATTCATAAAACAGTCAAAATACGTTCAACATTATATTATTTTATGACAAAGAAAAAAATTATTCATTCAAAGATACAAAGCTATACCTACGACCGGGAGATGCGTACGTAATAAAGCCATAGACATGAGAAACGTGCGACAGATCATAACGTAATTTTATCGTACCGCGTCGTATTATCCACGTACTTTTGTAGCTGAATAAAAAAAGTGTATCCAAGTGTACATTATTGTAATAATAAAGGTACTACAGCGCCTCATTCGGTTACGTTTTTAACTATACATTTATTTACTTTTTTCTTTAAAGATTTCGTAGTTAAACAAGAAAAAAGTTTCTCCGTTTACGACCGTCTGTGAACACTTATGGTCTGTGTGTGGTCTTTACTGGTAGCCTATTAGTGCTATTAGTAAAACTGAGTCATGGTTATACATACATATTTATAACTACAATCTTTAAAAAAAAAATTATGTACCAATCATGCCAGGTAGGGTGAACGACTATCTTTTATATACCTACTTCTTCAATTGTGGTCACTTTGAACGGCTATTTTAAAGTAATTAAGATTTTAAATAATTTTAAAATCAGGTTAAAAAAATATTCGGCTTTGAAATGATTTTTTTCCTCCATACATTATTTTGTCATATCTCAAAAGGATTAAGCAGCGTTTTTAATGAAAGATCCCAGCCAGCTTGATTTTTTTCTGACTTTTTCAACAATAATCGTCATATTTCAACAAATTTCCACAAAGCATTAATAAATTATACGCGTAAACTTTTCTCTTGAATCATTCTGTCCTTTGGTATCAAAAATAGGCCAATTCGTTTGGTAGTTTTGGAGTTTATTGCATTCAGACAGACAGACAGACAGACGCGGCGGGGGACTTTATTTTATAATATGTAGTGATGTAGGTTAATATTAATGTTGCCTTGCTGTCAACAAAGGGGTAGTAGGCATAAAATAAAATACCAGTACGTGTTATTTAATTATTTGTTTTGAAAAACATACAGATTGATTTTTACCATTAAAAAATTGAAAAATTAAGTAGTTTTCACTTATATGTTTACAGATGCGACGGGTTATAGACTGCTCGAAGTTTCTCTCTATACATCAGCCGTCGAGAGTTTGCGTTCCTGATACATGAGATACATGGCTATAACATCACGTTTGTTGTGGGTTGACATAATAATATAATTTTTAATTTAATTTTGTGTCATTCGTGCAAACGATAATAATATATGAAAACGGGAATCATCCGACGGTACAAATTCACATCAACCATCCGATTACTATGCCGATTTCGACCTGTCAGGAACGCAAACTCTCGACGGCCGATGTATAATCGTCGTGCTTCACGGTGGTGCTCGTCGCCTATTCGAACGCTTCGCCCACCCCGCTGTTTATCGGCTGTCATGTTCTAGTCTACATTACACCATCAAATCAGCTTTTTCTGACGAAATTATTTTATCTAGAATCTAACTCGGCATTTAGAGGTGTGTAAGCAAAGCACCCAGAATTTTTAAAGGCTACAAATCACTTACCGCTACTTAATAGTCGCGCTTTTAATAGTGGAACTGAAAAATCGGCCTACGACGACAGTCACGTACATTGCATTTGCGGGCACTGGCGATGCAATAGTACCTACAGATAATAATAATAATTTGATGGTAATAATTTACACAAAAATTCGTTTCTGTCTTAGTCAAAAGTTGCTGTGGCTTTTTACTTACATACATCTCAAGAGGAGAAAAAACCAAGAATCACTCATTACGTAGTAAATATAATTTTCGTCGATAGTCGTGATAGCCCAAAGCGCAACGAACCTGTCTCAAATTTATATGGCCCCATAGGGCCATGGTTCGAATCCGGGCGTGTACCAATGAGTTTTTCTGACTTAAGTACATAACTATCACTGACTCCGTGCTTCGGAGGGCACGTTATGCAGTCGGTCCCGAGCGCTGTCAATAGATGGCGGTCGTTACAGTCCCCAACCCGCAGTGGAGCAGCGTGGTGGATTTAAGCTCCAAACCTCCCTCCTCACCCTGGGGGAGGCCTAAACCCCTGCAGTGGGGTAAAAAATGGGCTGATGAAGTGAAGTGAAGAAATATAATTTTAACTTTTGAATGGAAAAATCTGCTATTTATTATCTATATCCGAACAGTGTCACAGCTATATTTTGTTTACGCACCTGTCAGTGTTGGTACAAAATTATAAACTAGCCCAACGCCCACGCCATTTGGCAGAATGCGGAATGTTTAGTATAATGCAAATGTTAGATTTACACTAAAACAGTTAGACAATATTGAATTTGAATTCATAACACTACAAGTTCGTCTTAGTCAATTTAATTTACCGTTAAACATGTCGAGCTGCTCGAATTATTCAAATATATTCACATGTGTAGAAACTCCATTTTGGTAAATTATGCTGTTAGGGAGCTGCAGAGGTCCTTTTGTTATTTCATTAACATTTGCTTTAAAATCAACAAAAATCTTTTGATATATCTATCACTAACAGCTTCGAACGAAGTATTACAGTTAATCTGTTAAAAATGGACCATCACGTACGGTCTTAGTCGTCAAGTCATCACGCGATATTCCGTACTTGCCAATCAGAACTGAGTAGGTATACCTTCTTCTGTCCAGAAGACAAGTTCTGTTGTTCCTCAGTATACCTCTTCATGGCAACTGTCTAGAAGACAAATTCTGTTATTCTAAAGCATAAAAATACGAATTGACTAGAAGCCCTCTTTTGCGCTTACCTTCTAACCACTCATACTCTAGTTAGCTGATGTATCCGTATGGCGAAATACCGAGTTTCAGTCCGGTTTCAGTCCGCGCGATCCCCGCGCGCCAGTCTCCACCCCCGCGAAATTGCTTTCGACAGTTTACGACAGCTGTGAAGTGACATTTCTGACTCTGATAAAACGCATCTGTCAAATTTATTTATTCTATGTTCTAAACTTAATCGTGCGCTTATCATAGGTTTTCAATCGTGTTTGTTTTCTGTCAACTTTTGTAATTATTCTAATAATTATTTTTTTATTTAAAATAAGTTTAATGAACCATAGACTTTAGGTCCATGGCATTAATGGCGCTTTTATCACTCAGATTTTCATAACTAATTATTATTAATATTTTGGTACATCCGCCGCTTTTGCAGCTTAATACTCCTAAACTAGTGAGTTTGCCCTAAAAACCTATTTCCTTTAATACTTATCACTATTTCAAATATTTACAGAATTAGAAATGAAATACATGAGTAATACTCCAAGTATTATGGACATATGTTACATTTGCTACACAATGTGGATTATTTCGAGAACTTATTTCTTGATAATCCCAGAACACGGACAACAAAAGCTTACAACCTCGTTGATTAGGTGAAGGCTGGGCTAGTGGGCTTTCCTACTTTCTGCTATGCGTTATGCCTATTGGCTTCCTCGTAGCAGATTCATAATGTATCCAGCTCTCATCACATGTAATACTATCCTGGACGATAGTAGCACGACGTACCGAACTTTGACAAATGGCCACACAGATGGTGCACTCGCGGTCGGTTAGCGCATGAAATGTCCATCGTGACATCACTTTGCGGTATCCCTATGTCAATGGGTATCCCATTAACTTGAGATGACGACCTATGGTCGTGCAGATTTATCTAAGTTCCTTTTCTAAATCTCGCGTATTTGTAGTCCGGATGTAGCTCAAGTTCGTGCAAAGCATCTTTGTCGAAGCTGCTGGGTCGACCTGAACAAGATTGAGCTTCGCAGCTTATATCGCCGTAGTCAAAGCGTTTGTACCAGAAGATTATTACATAGAGCAAATACTCAACAACAAAATAGAAATTTTTAATGTACTGTGGTAACCGTATTTTACACGAAAATAATAATTTGTTCAAATTATAATATTCATTAAATATTCAGTAGGCATAGAAATCTGTATGCGATTTCATATAAATTTCCACCCATTGTTTTACAACTAGATTTTACATAAAACACCATTCACATAAACTGAATTTAAATGTTTAATAAATATAAAAAACGTAACCTAAACATATTTGGTTCGGTAACATTTAAGCGAAGATGTAAACAACAAGGAAGATCCGCATAACTCTCATTCTTTAGGATGTCATTTTGCCGTATTCTCAACATTTTGAGAGAAAATCGGGGCGAAGCGAGGGAGCTCGATTATGCAAGCCACTCTTGGAGGTTTATATTAAAATTAAAATCGCGTACCTGTCACAAGCTTGATTTAATTATGTCAAGTTGCCAAGACTTATTACATTTAATTAAAGCTGCAGGTTTGATGTTTGTTATTCTATATATAAACTCATATTTAAAACGGCAATGGATGCGTTCATTATTCCTTCAAGGTTTATTACTTATTCAAAGACTGAATGGATTTGATTGAAATTCAAGATACAGGTTCTAAAATTGCAAGTCCCGTATGTAAGTACCCATATAAAAAATAAATAAAGAATTCTTTTTAGAATTGTTATGATATAAAATAATGAATCAATATTAAAATAAAACCGAATTAAAAAGCAAAATTGACTACTTATAAAAATATTCATTATGATCTACAAATATAAAGTCTATATATACAATCTAAAAGGCTAAGAAAAACCAGTCCCTAGCAAACCTGACGCAAAGGCTCCCATAATACTCGCGGCATAACCGCTTTGGATCGATATGGCGAGCCTTTGCATCAGAAACAACCCGGAGCGGGAGTTACGCCGCCTCTCCGGTTGTCGGTGACCGATGCTCCTATTTAAATTTCTGGCCTCGAGGCTCCAACAGCCCGTCGTCTCCACAGCAAAAGAAACGAAGATATAGGATTGTGCCAAGTTTGTGTATTTGTTGTGTTTCAGACGAGCCGCGGACTCAGCGGCCGCCCCAGCTGCACGCGTGGTTGAGTTGAGATGGGAGAGAGCGAAAGTGCTGACGCAAGTTGCGTCCCATAATAAGCACCTACCTTTTTCCCTTGTCAAGCCATCAGGCGTCTTTCCGTCCGCGCGACCATTCATTGTGTGGTATGTCGTTAGAGAGATCTTTGAAAATGCTATTTAAATTTTTTTTAAAAACTCAAATAAAACGAGCTCATAAAATCGTTATCATTGTGTCCTTCAGTCCCTGCCCTCTAACTTTTTAATTGTATGATCAAAAATCTTACGAAAATCAAAAAAGTAATACTTAACAAACGCTGTTAACATTTAATTTGAATACGATAGCTTACAATATATTGAGATATACTTATGAGATTTTCAGTTATCCACTTAAATTTTGTGTTATTGACATTTATAACATGATTATTTATTTATATCACTGGAAGCTTGACAAGAACATAAACAATTTAATAACAAATAAATTAATATTACTGATCTGGGAATAGAATAATTTAATACAGTTATTGTTCGCATCGAAATTTTTTTCATTTTGTAATTAATTTACTTATTCATTAACAATATATTAATGTATAAACTCACCTCGTTGCCTATAAACCGATGACTATAATAGCCAGCTTATTGAATACGAACATCATGCGACGTTTTTCAATATATTTGCGATTAAAATTGGGTAGGTAGTGGGTAGATACTTCAAATACAATATTGGCGGGAGCTAAGGGCGGGATCGGGCTGCTTTTCGCGCTTTTCGCATTTTACTTATTTTTATTGCATTTACTCCTTTGTGATTGATGTAAAGTAAAAAGGCCTAGTACTGTAAAATACAACATTACGGTTCAAGTTTCGATGTCATAAAGACCGCATTAATAGCAAATGTATTGAAAAGTATATTTAAGTGTGTATATCAATTGTCTCTCTCTCTCTATCTCTCCTGCCCTTATCCCACTCTAGGCGGGGTCGGCCCAACATGTTTTTTTCTTCCACTTCTCTCTGTCACTCGTCAGTTCATCACTCACACCCTTCGCTATCATATCCTCCGTCACACAATCTATCCATCTTTTCCTCGGTCTTCCCCTCTTTTTACGTCCTTCCACATTCATACTTAACATTCTTCTGCCTACATACTCGTCATCCCTGCGCATAACATGACCATACCATCCAAGCCTATTACTTCGCAGTCTCTCTGTCACCGGCGCTACTTTCAAAGCTCCCCTGATATACTCATTTCTTATCTTGTCCTTCCTATCAATTGTCTAATATTATAATAAGAATTACTTGCTTACTTTGGGACTAGATCCCAAGTGTTATTATTATTATTACGAACCAACATTCTTCCTGTTATTTTCCTCATCATCATCCGCCCGTGTCTCTCCACTGCAGGATATAGGCCTCTCCCAAAGCTCGCCACCCCCTGCCCCTCAGTTACCATGACCGCTGCCGTTAACGCGAAAAGAAGAGCCGCCGGAGACTGAGGGCCTATTGTGTTTTTGTGTGTCGCATTGGGAGGGTTTGCCAATAATCACCACGCTTGGCAGCGGGTTGGTGATCGCAGTAGACTGTTTCACAGAGAGATGCTGCTGCCCACCTTATGCTAACCAGGGTTAGTCGCCTCTTAGGACACGCTTTTCGGTGGCGCGGAATGGGAAATTTTATTCTTTGTCGTCCCCACACGGCATTACATCGTTACCTTCGTACCTCACACAAACATCGATGAAAATATAGACTAAAAAATTAAAAGTTCACTAACGAGCAAAAATTCTATTTTTATCAGCAGACCCGTTAGCACTCTGCAGGGCAATAGTTGCCATATGAATAAAGATTAGAGACTATATTCAAACTAGGTACGCCGAGACCCTAGTTTCCTATATTTCGACATAGCTTTGGCATCACAACTACTGACAACTAAAAGTTACGCGTGTCTAATTAGTTCGCGGTCAGCGGGGTTATAACTTAGTACAGGGTTCGGGCCAAAGTATAAATAAAGGAAAAGTAACACATTACGTTATTTCAATTTAGAATCGAACTGTCAATGTTTATAAAAATCTGGATATTTCTATTTTATATTTTTTCTAATCTAATTTTCTATCCTATAGGCGCGACTGCGTCTGTGTCGCGTGACGAGGCGTGACGTGAAAATAAATAAATATTATTTTTTTTGGTGAACGAAATTGAGCTATGAGTGAGGCATATTACATACATTTCTTTTAATGTTATACAAAAGTCCTGATTTAATAATCATTCATGAGCAATTGTACTGCCTCTTACACGCAGACAATTACAAAGCATTGACCAAAAATTTTGACATCACATTTATATACTTTTTTATGAAAATAATAATAATAATATCTGGGACATCCTACATAACGCCATTTAGTCCCAAAGTAAGCAAGTATTATGCTTGTGTTATAGGGTACCAGACAACTGATATACATACTTAAATATTCTTATTTTTTAATAATATATACATATATAGATACTTTTACACCCAGACACGGAACAAATAGACATGTTCATGCACACAAATATTTGTCCCGGGCGGGAACCGAACCCGCGACCCTCAGCTCCGCAGTTAGGGTCTCTAACCACTCGGCCAACCGATCAGTTAGTCAGCAAAATATTAATAATCCGGAGTATTTTAGTATGTTTTTTAATTTAAATTTCATATATAACTTTTCAAGGAATAATCGATTGGTAAATATTTGACCGTGCTTCGGAGGACACGTTAAGCAGTCGGTCCCGGACGCTGTCAATAGATGGCGGTCGTTACAGTTCCCAACCCGCAGTGGAGCAGCGTGGTGGACTCAAGCTCCAAGCCCCCCTCCTCACCCTGGGGGAGGCCTAAGCCCCTGCAGTGGGGTAAAAATGGGCTGATGGTGATGATGATGATGATGAAATATTTGATAGCTGATGATGTCACTACTACTAATTATCTCTACGATGTTCTACGTATTAAATTGTTTTGTATGGCAGTCGACCAACTCATGTAGTCGTGACGTAACATTGTTGTTTCAAGTTTTCTTTTTATATATCTGTTAATACGCCTAAAAAATTGCATATTTTTTTTTGTTAGAATAAAAATATGATAAAGTAAATGAATAAATAATGATTTGCACCATGCTGCAATTTTTTGACATTGCTCATTATCTGTTCAAACAACATATGTGGCAATACGAGTAGGCATTTTTGTAAATAAAATAAAAAAATATTTTACCCAAAAATATTACTTACTATCAAATATTATTGAAAGCCTTATGTTGTACAAGCGCATAAGAAATGTTTATGTGAATTAATTTAAGATTTTAATTTCTTCTACTTGATGGGATAGAACAAATGCAAATAAAATTATAATTTGAAATAAATTAGGTCAAATTACTTTTGAACTGTTCTTGGAAACGATATATCACATCTTTATTATATTAAAAACTGGTCAAGTGCGATTCGAACTAGCATGAAGAAGGTTCCGCACAATAAGTCATCGCATCATCTATGTTTTTTTTTAAATCTGATCATATAAGTACGTTAGACTACTATAGCAACCACCAGACCCGTTAAATTGAACTTATTAATTTTTAGTAAAATTAAGCAATACATTTTATGACCATTTTTATTGTACCAGTATTTTCTGTTTCTCGTCGGAATTAGAATACTTAAGATTTTTGTTTGGGTTTTTCTGTGTACTACAGGTTTACATACGTTATACGTTCATGATTAGGTTTTCGCACCTGAAAAAAATAAGCCATGACAGACGGACAGATATATACCCGAGTGATACAATATAGGATTCCGTTCACAAACAGATATTGAAAAGAAATTGTCAGATGAAAAATTTATGTACATTTATTAGAATACTTAAATAACAATAAATAAACATGCAGGTACTATGTTTCATGTTTAACTTTTATACAAAACAACAACAACAATAACAGAACAAAACTGATAAAGGCAAATAACGAAAACGTATTACCAATTAATTATAATTTGTTGTGTGATGAAAAAAATGCGGGCGTTGGATGAGAGTTCTATTTTTTTATTTTTTTTTTGGTGTTTTATGACCCCTATTTAATGAAGATTACTCATGGATAAATAAAATGTTATGTCATAACATTGTGGCTTAAATTTTATAACTCCTGGACAAGTTTTGATTTCTACAATACAACATAATTTTTTGTGTGCTAAAAATCTGTGATAAAGAAACAATAAATAATACATGTCTAAATATCATACGTTGAACACCAGGTGTTGGCCTTACAGCTTTACCAAAAGCTGATTCCTCGAAAAAGCAATAATATCCATCGGATGCTGAAAATTACCCACCTGATAACCCAACAACGTCTGATGTCACGGTTAGCCCCTTAGCCTTTTTACCCTGCTGCACCAGCCTTATCTTCTCTTCAGAACCGTGCCATGTGTCACAATCATTCATTAGTTCTTACTTGCAAGAAGATCTTTGAATCGCCACTGATTTCTAAACTCGGGGTGTAAACGGATTCGCGATCCGAAAGCTATTTTTAATGTGTACAATCATCGAGCTTTCCATGACCACGTTTGCTTACGAGATTTTCTCGCACCCGAACCACATAAATAATTTGAATCGTTAAACTATCTTCCGATTTAAGTTCCAAATTACGTTATAGAATTACCTAATTATCTATTTGACGACCGCTTAGTCTAGTGGGTAGCGACCCTGCCTACGAAGCTGGAGGTCCGGGTTCGAATCCCAGGTCGGGTCAGTATTATTATGATGAATATTGATACTAGTACCGGGTCTTGGTTGTTATATGTGTGTGGTGTCTTCGCAAAAATATTTATATATGTATATATTATAATAATAATAATAATAATATTAATAACATACACAATCACAACGTCTAGGTCCCAAACTAAGCATTAGCTTGTATTTCGGGTACCAAGCGAAGGCACCACATACATATAACAACCAAGACCCGGTGCCAGTATTAATATTCATCATATAAATACTGACCCGACCTAGGATTCGAACCCGGAACCTCCAGCTTCGCAGGCAGGGTCGCTGCCCACTAGGCTAAGCGGTCGTCAATTATAAAGAATATTTAAGTATGTATATCAGTTGTCTAGTAACCCATAACACAAGCATAATACTTGCTTATTTTGGGACTAGATGACGCTGTGTGGGAAGTCCCATGTATTATTATTATTTATTTACGTTTAAATATGATGGATCAGTATTCAAAAACACTACTGTTATACTATACCTACCCAACCCATGCAAAGCATGTAAGTAAACATAAAGTTTAGCTGGTTCATTAGCATTTAATCAGTTTTTAGCCATTCTAGAATTGTTGAAATTCAAACATGGGATTCTACGACGAAATTTTCTCATTTTCATTCAAACATTGGAATATTACATAATTTCCTATGCATGACAATAGACCAGACCCGCAGAGTACTAAGTAGTGTGACGGTCCCTCGAGAATGCCCGAAAATATCTGTAAACTGGTTAGGCTACTAGTTCTTTATATCTTTGTATTTAGGGTCACGGCTAACTTAAACACAAACTTGAAAGCTTGGCAGCGCAGACGCTTCCAATTATCGGAGGCGGTCGTTTGTCAGCGTCGCGCCCTGCCGGACCCGCGTCTCATGCTACGGACAGATCGTATTAACGTATGTATACTGAACGAGGATACAAGTATGATATTTCAAATTTGGTATAAATTTTTTTCATACCTATTTACAGTGTTATTATTTGAAATGGCGGAAGCAAACATCATATTAAAGGCCAAGCAATTTAGATACAATAATTCCTATGTGTGTTATAGTGTAGCTTTTATATAAATATTAGTGAAAAGCTCATGATTTAAATTTAAAGATGTTGTTGAAGAATAAATTAAGATAAAATAGATTTATAAAATCTAAAGGCAAAATTTATACATTGAGGTTGAGCTAGCCGGTCCCTTTCCCATACATAAGGTGAATGGTGTTCACTGAATATTTTATTGAAGGATATCCAAAACTGTGTTGGCTCTCGATCCATCTTTAACTAGGTAGGTTAATTACACAAAACTGAAAAACCATAATTATTTTGGCAACTGTCAGCCTTAAAATATATGTTCTGTGGCACATATTTTAGTAAAATATTAGATGTAAGTAAATTAAGTTACGTAAAGGGAGTCTGCAAAGTAATTTTACACGATTTAGTCGATAATATTTTCTAATAACATTAGCTTGTTTAAATACTATAAAGATGAAAACACTAGAATCAAAGCTCGATTCATAACTTTTTCCATATTCAGTTTAAAATGTTGAGGATCACAAAATGATTTTTTATATGGCAATATTTCACGGCTTAACGAGAAAAAATGGACTCTTTTGTATGCAGTGAATCTCGTTCTAGGATTAGAAACTGAAATGGCATAATTTTGAAACTGCATACCCTTAAAATATGCTTTACCTATTCCATCGAATCCAGACTGTCAAGTAAAATGAATTTAATTATACTTAGTCGTACTACGTCAACTATAAAATGGAAGATTTTAAGAATTGACTTATAAACCTTCCTTTGTTATAATTCATACATAAATATTGCACAATGGATAGCAGAGCTAGTAAGCAAAATGTCTGGTTGAATATACAAGCCACACATTATTGAAGATATTCCGTTATGTAGATGAAAAATTCATTATTAGTACAACTCATTTTTTTTTTAATAAAATGTTGAACTATTTTTTTCCAAAAATATGCAAAATTCATAGAGTAAATTTGATTGCGCCGTTTGGTTATAATAGTTTCAGAAATATCATTTCACAGTAACGAAAATGTCAAACGCAATTCCGCGGGGGCGAAGACCGGAGCGCGGGGACCTAGCGGACTGAAACTCGCCATCTTGCATCAGCTAGCTGGAGTGTGAGTGGTTAGACGGTAAATGCAATTCGTACTTTTATGGCAAAATTCAATCTCCCACTGCATTGAATTATTTTGTTAAGATATCAGGATAATTTTTACCTACCACAAATTTAATTTAATTTCCCGTAAGTGAATTTCACTTTGTAATATGGCTTAGTACTTTGTTCTATTCAAAAAGACAGAGGGATCACTGCAAGCGGAAATTAAATTTATATAATCGTCAACACTTACAAGTAAATGTGAAATTTAAGAATAACATATAACAACGTTTGTTAGTAAAAAAATTCAATCGTACAATTTAAAAAAAAATCTATTATACGGAAACACATTATTTTTATAAAACGTCTACTTAATTTTTTCAGCAGAGTGTACACACGAGATGCGATGTAAATGTAGACAGCAACATTGTCCTTGGCAATGCCACTGAAAGGATGTTCTTGATTCTTGCGCCTTCACTCCTATTATCTTTAAGCCTATACGTATTTGAATGCAAATGAATATGAACATCGTTCAAATATGATTTATTTTCTGCCTTTTTCGTTTAGCTACCTCAAGATATCTTTAAGGTAAAAAATTAAGCTTTTCACTAAATTAATAATACATTATGATGCAAGTACGGTAAGCTGCATATTATAGTCGAGGTGCTTATAGGCACAAGGCGAAGCCGAGAGCTTATAATAAATTGATGACTATGATAGCCAGCTTACTGAGTACGAGCATCATACGACGTTTTTCAATACGTTTGCGTTTACAATTAGGTAGACACTTCATATGTAATAATGGCCAGAGCTAAGAGCGGGAGCGGGCTGCTTTTCCCGATTTACGTATGCATCACAAACAGAATGCTCATTTGTGAATGATGTAAAGTAAAAAGGCCTAGTTCTGTGAAATACAACATTACGGTTCAAGTTTCGATGTCATAAAGACAGTATTATATAATAGCAAATGTATTGAAAAATATTATTATAGGTTTATCCCACTATTTAATATGTACATATGAAAACTGTTTTGAATCAGTTACGTAAGAAACTGGCGTATTTTGAAATATTGTGTTAAGATTAAAGTGGAAAAAGGATAAAATTATATAGAAAAAGGGAAGAAACATACTGAGTGTAATTTGAGATCGGGTATTAATTGAAAATGTACCTATACTCGAGATTCACGTCAGATTAAGAATACGCAAATTTTAAACGTAGCGCATTTTTTATGGGTAATGATGAATACTGTAAACATGTAGTATATTAATTTTCGCAGCGCACGCCAAATAACCAAATAATGACTTTTATAGGCAAATCTCTGACACCTGGGTTATATTATAATCGTTTTTGTAGAAATCTGTAATTTTTTTAAAATAAAATACAGCCAATGATATTCGTCGATAATGATGCTTTCTATAGGTGGATTTTTAAAACTAGTGAAATATTTTTTTTAATTTAATCATTTCAAACAAACATACATAAAATCTAATCTTTTCTATTTGCAATATTAGTTCAGATTATAAAAATTAACTTTTAATAATTTATTTTGAAAATTATGTATTGTAGCATAATTGCATAATCATATTGTAGCACCTCCTGGCACTACTTGTGAATGTAGGGCGAAAGAGTGGGGAATGAAACAAACATCGGTCGTATACGTGCAGTTACATATAATAATGATAATACATGGGACTTCTCACACAGCGTCATCTAGTCCCAAAGTAAGCAAGATTATGCTTGTGTTATGGGTTACTAGAAAACTGATATACATACTTAAATATTCTTTATAATACATACATATATAAATATTTTTGCGAAGCCATCACACACATATAACAATCAAGACCCGGTACAAGTATCAATATTCATCATATTAATACTGACCCGACCTGGGATTCGAACCTGGGACCTCCAACTTCGTAGGCTGGGTCGCTACCCACTAGGCTAAGCGGTCGTCAATAAATATAAACATTACAAAACTTAGAACACTCGAACGTTTCTTGACCGTAACTCATGGCATCGCTTACTGATTGGCCGCGCGGTGTGCGGGAGGCACATGGCGACGAGGGCGCGGAGAGAGAAGCGAAGGGTTACTATGCTGCATCTCAGCAGTTCGCGCTACAGTATATATATATATTATATATCTTAGTTCCTGTTAAAATTATTAAAACGCCTGTTCATAATTATTCAAGCGACGACATTATATTTATTTCGTAACACAATTAAGCTCAAGGCTGTGTATGCTTCAAAAGCATTAATTGTCGCAGACTTTACGCGAGAAGCCACTTTGCATGCTGAACTTTTAGTTCGGGAGCTCTGTCAATTCCTACTTAACAAACCCTCTGGAAAACGATTGTAATACTTATTTTAGGGTTCCGTGCCCAAAGGGTTCGTAGACTCTGCTGTCCGTCCCTCCATCCGTCCGTCCGTACATCTGTCTGTCACAGGGCTGTATCGAGAACCGAAATTTGTAGACACTTGAAATTTTTTAATTATGATTATTATAATAATTATTATTATTCACAGGGTGTATTACTATGTCCGCTATATAACAGAAAATAATAAAAATAAAATTAAAAATTAAAGGGGGCCATAAAAGAAACGAGTCTGCAAATCCGACTCGCACTTGGCCGGTTTTAAAATTTTTAGTTTAGTTTGTTAATATTATTTTTCTCCCGTTCAGTTTTCCCAAGCGTATCCCACTTCATCGATAAAGCTTTTGAGTTTTTACTTAAATTATTACTAGTCACTTATTTGGGATCCGGATAACTTTTATATGCAATGAAAACCTTTGACCGGGCTAAATATATTACTTTACGTGTTCTCAACTATTCTCATGTACAAAATCAAGTCGTATTTTTGCTCAGTTAAGAAAACGCAAACCAACAAACAAACACATTTATATTTCTATTACCTATTAGTCATTCGATGATGGAACTTCGATTCCATTTCAGAACACCCTAGTAGAAAAACGATTGTCGTCTTGCACTAGCATTTCTTTTTATTTATATTCGGTTGACAACGAATATATTGGCCTGCTTGTTTTATTTACACAGAAGTCAACTTTACCGATTCCTATGAAGAGATGGATGAGAGGGAATAGCTGAGACGGGTTTCGAAAACCATTCAACTACATTCATAGGAAATTGGAACTTTATTTAGCTGTAAACAATAATATTACGTGTCGTGATAGCACAAAGCAACGAACATGTCTCAAATATATAAGGCTCCGTAGGACCATGGTTCGAATCCGGGCGTGTACCAATGAGTTTTTCTGACTTAAGTAGATAACTATCACTGACTCCGTGCGTCGGAGAGCACGTTAAGCAGTCGGTCCTGGACGCTGTCAATAGATGGCAGTCGTTACAGTCCCCAACCCGCAGTGGAGCAGCGTGGTGTATTTAAGCTCCAAGCCCCCTCCTCACACTGGGGGAGGCCTAAGCCCCTGCAGTGGGGTAAAAATGGGCTGATGAAGATGGAGAAGAATAATATTACCGATATCTATCATTCATATAATTGTAATATTTGTTGCACTACTAAATTATGGAGAGGGTAAATTTTAAGGAGCCTACTTCAAACTCAGCATTAACAACAAGCTATATATCTTTTCAAAGTTTTTTTAATCTTAACGTTGTGAAAAAAAGTTGTATGTTGTATTTGGTACGAATAAATGAGTTTTTAATAAAGAAGTCAATAGCTTACACCCTGCAGCTTCACTCGTGTGGATTACACATTTATATCGGGACCCCTGAACCTAAGAACTTGCTGATACTTATGTAATGCAAAACCACATTCAAAATCGGCCTAACCGACGGCCTATACAACTGCGATGCACCGCACTAGCACGTCACTTAAAAGAAGTACCTAAAATAACCGGCTCTTATACTTTAGAAGAGTTGGAATTAAATTTAAATATGGTTATAATATCGTAGTCAAATAATAGATTATATAGAGTGGGAAGAAATCTTAGTGGAAGTTGTAAATAAAATGGGCGGCACTTTGAATGCTTTGATATTGATTTAACAGTTCGATTAAAAGTACCCACAACTGAGTGTTGTACACAAATAATAGAGCTTTATCTCTAGAAGAGGAGGATTGCTCCATAAATCAAGTTAAGAGTTTCAAATATCTTGGACGTTTGATAACTTATAGTCTACGAGATGACGCGGATATTGAAAGGAAGCGTATAGTAGGGCGCTGGCGACCAGGGCGAATATGATAGTCCACAAGTTCCGTCGTTGTACAAATCAAGTGAAAATAACTCTTTTCAGAACATTTCGTACATATTTTACAAATGCGGTCTGTGGACTAATTATAAGCAGAGGCCTATCAGCGTCCTGTGGGTTGATAACCAATAATCTACAAAACAGAGTTACTGAAAGAAAATAGTCACGCTTTTAATATTTGCTTGGTTAAAAATTCTTAGTAACTGCTTGACAGTGATACCAATTTCACGCTGCGTGATTTAGTATTGTTTTATTCAAAATATACTATCCGGCCCTTTGAACAAAAATCGCGTCGATTCTTTGCTGCGTTACGACGTTGAGAAATAATTTGTCCAAACGAAAAATGTTTAGTATGTTATGATTAAGGTCCATATTTGTTTTTTATTAGTCATTAAATAATTCCTTTATAATTATTTACAACTTAAGATTATTTAAACACATTCATTATGGACACAAACAAATACGTTAAAAATAAGATTTTATCTTTGAAAGGGGATAAAAATGAATTAATGATAATATTTACTTGTTAGCAAATATAATTTTCTATTCTGAAACCATTTCAGAAGCTGATTACATAAAGTACTTTTAAAATTAAGGCACATTAAAATTTTACAGAACAAACAAATATTTTGTAGAATAAACGCTTAAAGTTTTTAAACGAAAAATTCGACTTAATCTGAATTTTTTTTTTATTTTTTTGTTTCGTTCTAATTTTGAAAGTTATAACTTTTTGGTATGTAGATACTTTATTGATAATAGCATAAAAATAATTGCTGTGAAATACGCAATTATACAGAAAATGAAGCATTTTGAACAAACGTATGTGTAGTGTTTGCTGTTTTTCTAAAAAAAAAAGACCCTCAATTTCGAAAACAGTCCTATTTCACATAATGCAAAACGGATTCAAAAAGATGTGAAACTCCCCCTTGATCCCCTTTTCTAACCAACGGAACGAGACTTTTTGGCCATCTTGTATAAAAAACCTATAACTGGGTATGTAGTAAATCTCCTTCGGATATCAATATAATGCAGAAGCTCTAAAGCTTTAATTTGCTATAAAGTTTATGCACTCGTGTATTTCAGACTTGGTATATTACCGTCACTGTTCTAGCAACATTGTTGTAAAGCAAATCCTTTAATCCGGCATCAGAATTAGGACGTAGTTCCTGCGGTGTCCAAAACTGTTTCGCGGTTGTCTCTAGAATGTCTCGAGGATTATGTCTTAAACTCGCAGCTTTGTTAGATCAAAGTTTGTTTCTATTAAACGTAATCTCACAGTAGTGGTTAGTTGAAAATACCTGGTGATAATCAGAAATTAAAAAGTTAAGAAAAATGACTGAAAAATTGTTTCATACAAAAATTTCAATGCTGGCTGCGGTTCATCGTTACACGTTCTAGAAATACTACCAGCTTTGAAACCTCTGTATGACAATACCTTAGATATCATAATAATCAGGATTGTCACATATTTCGAAACTATCGAAAAAGTGAGCAAAGTGTCAGACTCATTAATTAGACAAACCATACGTCATTATCATTGTTTTAAACAAATATTTAGTTAAATTACACAAACAAATCAAACGTAAGTTCAGAATTTTGATTTCTTTTCCAGTACGAATTTTAAATGTGGATCACACAAAATTGAACTTCACAGTGAATATTTCAAAACAACAACTGATCTATATTTGGTCTACGATCTATATTTTCGCTTACATTTTTATTGTCACAACGCAACGCGGTATCTCTAACGAAGTTGTTTTTATTTCGTAGATTTCCTTACACCCTGTTCTCGAGTATCAAGGTAAGAATACATTAGCAACGATTACAATTTTTTTTTTAAATAATTTTCGTAACATAAAAAATTTAACTTTATTTTGACCCGCCCCGGCTTCGCACGGGTAGCAGAGCATATAAGCCGTAGTGTTTTTTCTGTCGTAGTGTCGTATCAACTTGTTGCGTGGAACATGTGGATTGGATTTAATTAGATTTAAATATAACGTAAATTCATCCTATTTGGAGTGTTTTTAATGTATTTTGTTTCCAATTTCATAAATAATTGAAAAAGTAAAGAATAAATACATAAAAACAAACTACAATTTCTATATGTACAACATTGATAACCTCTGCCTGATGTCACATCAGGCGAGTCGCGTCGTGTAAGGCCGAAGATATTAATTTAAATTGTATGGTGTTAACGGCAATTATAATGTACATGAAATTTTGAAGGTAAATAGCGTATTTAATTATAATAATAATACTGTATTCGTATGAATTGCTTTTCAATCGCCTCATTATTTGACACAATTTTTTTAAACATAAAAATAGGTATAGTAAGCTACTCATAAAAGATAGATATATGCTATAGCGGAATTTTTAGTAGTCCTATGAAAAAGAAACAATTCCTCCGTACATTATTTTGTTATATCTTAAAGGGATTAGGCTGCGCTTTCGATGAAAGCTCCCAGTCGGCTAAATTTTTTCTGCGGTCTTCAACAATAATCATCATATTTCAACTAATTTGCACAAAATATTATTATATTATACACATAAACCTTCCACTTGAATCATTCCATCCACTGGTGTCCACCATATGCCAATCCGTTTGGTAGTTTTTGAGTTTATCGCGTTCAAACAGACAGACAGACGCGGCGTGGTACTTCATTTTATAATATGTACTGATAATAACCGCCACGCGTACACTTGAATGTCTCACGTGGCTCACACACTTGCGGTAGATGTGTAAACTGTGACACATTAATACATTCGTTTCTAAGTCGCGTTCGCCGCCCTGTCTCGGGCAATGAGTCGTCGATTGTACATTAATTACAGTTAATTTATGGGAAAGTAATCTGTCCACAAAAACAGTCAAAGATAATGAAATATGAATATTAGGACGTTAACACTGCAAAGCAATTAATTAAACCGGAAAAAAACAAACTTAGACTCGTTCACACTTCGTTAATAACACCGCAAGTGCAGGGTTTTCATTCTTAGCCAACGCATACTCAATATAATACTCGTTTTTGCTACTAGTCTATCATTTGGGTTCATTTGCTGAATCTTTTATTCAATAGTCACGGGGCATTTTAAGGAACTTAATAATATAACACTTTTTTTATACAAAAAATTAAATTGGATTTTACAAAGAATCTTTTATTTTACTCCTATAAATATTTAATTAAATTTTATCAGGACTCATGTATAGAGATGACGATATTTTTTTCCTTCGAATGAAAAATTATTTTTTAATTGTAAAAAGTATAAAGAAAAACAAATGTCTGTATTTGTAAATTCCTCGCCATCAACACCTCCAACAGACCATAGATCGTAATACGAATAATTTGATAACATTGATAACTTCATACCACCACAATTCCACATCTTCTTAAAAAAAAATTGACGGACGGACGGTTAACAAAATGGTCGTGCTTATAAGGGTTTAATTTTAACCTTTTGAAGTACAAAACCCTAAGAAAACAGTGGCGGGATCAAATAGACATCCCCTTTTAAAAGAGTGAACATAAAACAAACTTTTTTGTTCATTTTTCCCGAGACCCGGGTATTTTATTATGCCCTTTATGTTCCCATCTCACATTTGGTAAAAGGCTCACAATGAGACTGAATTACTTGTTAACATCACTGTAAAATATCTTCAAAATAAATGGTTAGGTATTAACACAACATGGACGTCACTGTCGCAGAAATTCGAGTGTTGGTATTTTTAATTTCGTTGTTTATTCTTATACGAAAAACATAAAATAAACTTTAAACTAAACTGATACAAGATGCAATTTCTAAACCTATGACAAAATTATAAGGTAGAACTAGTTAAATTTACTTAAAATTACATCCTTTAACTTTTGAACCTAACTGTCTAAAAAAACAAATTAACCTACTGCATAAACACTTGACTAATCTAATCTAGTATTGAACTTAATCTGTAGATTTTTTTACGCAACGTAGAATACACCATGCAATGTTTTTTTGTTCTGTATGTATTTAAGCAATAATAAAATGTACTTCTATAATATATATGTAACTTGAATGTTAAAAAGTATAGCAGGTAGTGGCAAACCAATAACTAAAATATGTCAAATATGCTTTGTAGTTAATTGTGGTGTTATTAATATTGGGTTCTGGTGTTTTTGGGATTTTTGTGTTCTGCACACATAGGATCGCTTGTCGGTCCGTTCGCCTGTTCAACAGGTAAGAATATTTCTCAGAAATTGAAATTTATATCAAATATTAGGTCCACGGTCCCATGTAGGTGTAAAAAGTTTCACCTACACAAAAACAAAGAATTCTTATATCAATGCAACCTGTATTGGTCCATTATTATGCGACATAGTCTACAGGGCTTTAATTTCGGCCAATGTTCCGTGCGTGTTGGAGCCTCCTGGTCTTAGCCGATCCGATGGCAAAAGACCCGATGGTATGACTTTGGTGCCGTAGGAGAATGGTAGGTGTCTACTTTGGGACGCCACGTGTGTCAGCACATTTGCCGCCTCTCACCTTGGTCGTACCGTGGGAACTGCCGGAGCCACTGCGGAGTCTGCAGCCGCCAGAAAACGAGTCAAATACTCTACTCTGGAGAGTAAATACTTGTTCGTCCCTCTTGAGGTGGAAGATGCTGGCTGTTGGGGGATTGAAACCAAACGTTTCGTCGCGAGCATCGGCCGTCGTCTAAAAGAAAGGGGACTCGACGCCCGTTCCGGTTCCTTCCTGGTGCAAAGAATTGCCATTGCAATTCAGCGCGGCAATGCGATGAGCGTCATGGGCACATTTGCGTCGGGGGTGACGAGGGGTGGATTATTGGATTAGTTTTATTTTTTATTATTATTATTATTTTTGTGTCTTATGTAATACATAATAAATCAATATCAATAGAGCAATAGACCACCATAATATGCGGTATTTGTATATTTAGAAAACTATATTTTCTTAATAACAGAACTCTTTTTTCTGTGTATTGGTAACATTGTCAACACATATTTTGATACTCGTAAAATCACTTGTCAAAATCTTATAGACCGACAACAACTTCCATAGACCTTGAATCATGAACTCAAGATTTCAAAGCACTAGTAAAGAAAAAACCGGCCAAGTGCGAATCAGACTCGCATGGAGGGTTCCGTTCACCATAAAAAAACGAGCGCGACGTTAATCGAACTGAACCATTAATCGTTATTATTATGTAATTTAAGAAATATTGTATAAATATATTTCATTTTTATTTCGTTAGTTATTTAAAAGACGCTCGATCCTCTTTGGCTAATCCGTAAATTAATAACATGAGTGCACTGATAGCTAGAAACAATTTTTATTACTTATTTTATTTCAGTGAACCTTTAACTTTTAGTATCGGTTATGAAGAGAATAAGCTCTGCAAAGGAATGCAAATAACACGCTGTTATTTTCTATGGAAATTTTACAAAATTTTTGCATATAAAAGTACATTTTATAAGTTACTCTATTGCTTGTTCAATAATACAGTCTAGTTAGCTGTGATAGTTTTCCTTTTAACTACGTTATATAAATTTTTGTCATAATTTTTTTTCGACATATACATAAACAACGGTTTAGCTGGTAGAGAAAGGGGGGGAACACATTTCTCAAAATTTTTATGACCTTTCGTTTGGTACATCTCGCGTTAGTATACAATGAATTTTATTTTTTCGTACTTCAATTACACGTATGGCGACATAACCCAAAAAAAAAATTTTCTTAATTTTACTACGTCATTATGTATCGGTTCATAGATTACACCTAACTTCCAAATTTCATCTATATTGTCAATAGTTTCCGAAAAAAACCCAAGACAGACAGACAGACGGACGGACGGACATGGCAAAACTATAAGGGTTCCTTTTTTGTCAATTGGCTACGAAACCCTAAAAATCCGGAAATCGTTTATTTATAGTTCTATCATCTTAACTATGTGTGTGACGTAAAGTTATTTAAATATAATGTCTACATATAAAAAAAGAGTTAGTAAAAAATATAAAAAAGAACATTAATTTAAAAAGTTAACGTGTCATAATAATTCTCTCTTTTTTTTGAATAAATAACTTTCGCAATAAATATACGAAACACGCGCTTAATAAATATGTATGTACATAACCTAAAAAGCCGGCCGCGTTTAGTGCCTGCAAAAATACGGGCGTGAAAAGTTTAAAATGCAATCGTGTGTCGTGAAAATCGAATGCAGTGAAAACAATTCTATATTACGAAAAAATCCGATTGAATTTCTTTTTTAAACGTAATTCATTTATGTCCAAGGTCATTTATAAATTTGAATGACTGCGTTTGGGCTTCAATGCGACATAGCCTGTCTTTATTCTTCCTTGGCCTGAGAATTGTAGTTTTTTTAATAGTAATAAATTATTTATTAAAAATGCTTAATAGGTTCAAATTATGAATACTTACTGATTTACTTACCATACCATATCAGCCCATTATGCCCCACTGCAGGGACATAGGCTTCCCCTCGGGATGAGGGTACTTGAAGCTTAAGCCATCACGCTGCTCCAGTACGTATTGGTAGATTTTAACGACTGCCATCTAATGATGGCCATCGGGACCGACGACAACGGCTTTAATGTGCTCTCTGAGGCACGAAGGAGAAACTCAGTGGTACATGCCCTTTTCTGGGATTCGTACCATGACCTTCTAAAAAAGAAACGGGTTCTCCACCAACACGGCTATAACGAATTTTTACATGAGTAGATTTAAAACATATAGGTATTCCTCATACAATATTTTTCCAAATATTCAATAGAAATATATAAGTCGGTACTTTCATAATTTCATTATATCAACTTGAAGTTATATTGAAATAATATGTTTTTGAATTATTAGTTACACATTTTACATCCAATAACTGTAAATTGTATAAAACAAAATCGCTATCCTCGTTTGTCTGTTTCTCCACCTGGTTTTTATAAACCACGCCTCGGATTAAGATACAAGTTTGACTGTCATTAAAATAATTAATTACATAGATAAAATTCAATGTTTTGTAATTAAATCATCAAAAAATCGATTTGCGGGCGTTTAGGTGGCTTACGGCTGGTACGCCAAGAGACACGTCGCAATGAACTAAAAATTTTTAATTCTACGTAAAGCCTACAGAGAAGTTCTCGATGAGTTCATCTCCTAAGGATAATTTACATTTATCATTTTTAACCGAAAAAGCTTTAAAAAGCAGAGAAAAGAATCTCTTCCTTCTTCTATCAAAAAGTGATTGAGTTTAATTATGACAGAAAAAAACTACTTTTGCATGTAACAAATACCTCTGCCTTAATAGCATTTATGTTCAAGTCGAAATAATTAAGTACGTAGTCCACGCGGGCGGATCCAAGGGCAATTGGTAGTTAATATTTTAGTTTTGTTAAAATAATAGATTTCTGAATTATTCATTACTTGTTTCTTAATTTAAAAATCTTCAGTCTCAATTTCCCTTATAAATATACATTAACAGAATTAAACATTATAATACTAACTTATACAAAACAGGCAATACCAGGGAAGCTGCGTCAGTGTGGTATGGAAAGTAATAAACAATGCACGATCTTATAGGAAATTTCGTGAGACCTTCGAAACACATCGAATATTTCCTTGTATTTCGTCACGAAATTTTTCATACATTTTCTAGTTATAATTTCTTCAAGGTACTGTTTACTACTTGGAAGTCAGTGATAAAATTATTACAGAGCATTAGGAAAAAAATAGAAATGTGTAGAGGTGTTTCAGGTATAGGTCAGATATTACAAAATATTTTATTTTAAAATTTAAGAATATTTTATATAAATGCATTAAAATCTAATAATGCGTTCGTAGTCGTTTGCAAAAGCCAAAGCAAAATAATATCACATACCTCTGTCTTATTAAAGTATTGTTAAAATAATTTTAATATAAAGCAAGTAAATTAACGTTGTTCCATGAAGTTATAATGTATTTAAGAAATGTAATATAATGACACTTCAATCCTAGGTAGAACTGGGACTAGAACGGGTTTTCATTTATTTTAGGTAGATCTTTAAGTGGAAATTGTTATGCAAACCACATACCTACTGAGCTCTAGGCCGAACTGATACGTACAACCATTTACAAGGCGATATCCCTACCCTTTATACTTTTGCGAATAAAGGCTTGCATTATATTTCAAATTCTGAATTCTTTCCTCGGCTATAGATAACGCTAGAACCGTTTTTTTTTTTCGACAAAGGAATGCTACAGTGATTTCATATTTACATATAATAGCAACTTAAACCATTGATATCTTATAATTTTAGTGAAATAATGAGTCCAGTGCATAGTACTTTAATTTGATCTCAGTTAACTTAAGTGATCTTTCCTGGCCACTGAAACAAAGTTGAACTAGTTTTTTTTGCTCGCGCCATATTATTCATTTTCAATCTCCCAAACCAGAGACAAACGGACGACCTACACTTCATTAATTTACCGTCGCGTCGCGAACTCGGGGAGGAAGCGAGGAACTGACAGACCGCCCGGCGCCGTCTGAAGTTCAAGATGCTGGGCGTCGACCATGGCGTAAACTGCAAAAACTTGACCGGCGCGGAGCAACGTGATAAGTGTGGTCATAACTAAATTATAAAATAGTACGGGAATCAATAATTCGCTTGTGTCATTTATATAAAAGGTGAATAAGTAAACACCGAGTTGAACCTTTGTCTGAGTATATCTATCAACAAGTGTGATCTGTAAATTGTGAGCTGGTGACTTAAACTACAAAACTTTATATTGTGGACAACTACTGGTCCACTTCAACAGATCAACATCTTCAATAACAGCTCGGCGCGAGACATGTCTATGTGCAGCGGTCAGAAATCTAAAAAATCTGTTACAGATGTATGAACCAAGTCTAGTTAAAAATTGTGTCATATTTTATTTAGGTTACAATTTAATAGTTAAATCGTCTTGTTCAATCATAAGCACGTCCAAGACAGTCGGTAGTACTCGATGTAGCGGTCTGCGAATTAAACGGTTTAGAATTTTCTGATTCTAAAGTTTAAATGATACATTTCCTCCAAAATTTTTTTCTTTTGTGTTCCAAAGATCCTTCAGAAATTTCAGAATCACTCACCATTCATATTTAGAGTGTTTTTAAGACAAACTCTTTTTAATTTACTCTCAAAATTTTATAATAATACCTGGGACATCCCACACAGCGCCATTTGGTCCCAAACTAAGCAATGTTTGTATTATGGGTACCAGACAACTGTTATATATACTTAAATATCCTTTTTCTTTAATAATATGTGCATCATATAAAGATATTTTACACCCAGACACGGAACAAATAGACATGTTCATGCATACAAATATTTGTCCGGACGGGAATCGAACCCGCGACCATTGGCTCCACAGTTAGGGTCTCTAACCACTCGACCGAGCGTTCATTATAAATAATTCCTTCTGCTTAGCATGTCCTATAGTACCTCCATTCATTATAATGTGATATTGCCTTTACAGTACTATTACAATTATACCCGAATCTCATCTAATTTCGGGTCTTTGATCTAACTCGTGAGTTCCGAGATAGTTGCGGTACAGTTACGTAAAAGCGGGCTATTGTTACAGATCTTGTTATCGTCTAACCGCATCTTTGTTAAGATTTGATCGATCCTGTGTTAGTCGTCGCAATATTACCTAGACGAAATATTGTCTAGTACCCCATAATACAAGCATTACTACTTACAAGCTTACTTTGGGACTACTACTAGGTGACGCTGTGTGAAATGTCCCAGATATTATTATATTATTACACTGATTCATATTTCATAACACATTGTCATTGCGGGGAGGGGATCGAAATTTATCGAACATTTGCCATTACCCTCAAAATATACAGGAAATGGTTTTTTCTTTGCCTTTAATGGCAAGCATTTCATTAATATAATAATAATAATAAATATCACAATATCATACAAATACAATTTGCATGATGATAGAAAATATATTATACTAGCAACCTGCCCCGGCTTCGCACGGGTAGCAGAGCTAATTATGCCTACTTTGCTCCCAGTCGGCTTGACTTTTTTCAACAACCAACAATCATCGTCATATTTCAATCGGTTTACACAAGATATTAATTAAATTTCGTAAATAAGCCATTATTTCTCGTAATAAGTAAAGGATAAAAATAGATTTTTGTGGGTTATCCCTAAGAGATAGACATATACCATTACGGACTTTTTTGTAGACCTTTTTAAGGTATACAATACTGTAGTACATAATTTTGACCTATCTCGTAGGGTTCAGCCAGCATTTGCAATGTAAGCGCAAAAAAATGTATTTATTTACGACATCACATTAGAAACCTCTAAAATTATCAGTGTTTCTCTACTATATTATGCATGTTATATACATATAAACCTTTCCCTAGAATCACTCTATCTATTAAAGAAACGCGCATCAAAATCTGTTGCGTAGTTTTAAAGATCTTTGCATACGTAGGGACCGACAGACAGCGGGAAGCGACTTTGTTTTGTACTATGTAGTGATTTAAAAACCATGTGCTACATTTTGAGTTAGGGCGAAAGGACTGAAATTCTCTGAATCAGGTGGAAAATGGCATCATCAATTTTTCGTGAAACAATTAAAAATTCATTGAAATACCTGAAATATAAAACCCTCAATCACAGAGGTTTGAATTAGTTCAATAGAGAAATAATGCTGGTCGTTTACTTCGAGAAATATATACATCACATTTAAGCCATATATATGACGAGAAAGGGAGAAGGGCTATGCGTCTATGGCTCATGCGATTGGTTACCTAGATGTTTGTGTTATGTCTAGGTCTTTGTGTATTTGTGTATTCACAACTAGTTACAAGCTATTGAATTTGAGACGGATTCCAATAAAGAAAAATCAAAGTAAATAAAGTTGACAAAATTTGTCGGCTTAAAGTCGTTGAGTTTCACAAGCGTGCGTGCCTTACTGTAGGGGCTTAGGCCTCTCTTCGGCATGAGGGGCTTGGAGGTTAATCCACGATGCTATTATAGTTTCTTAGATACATTGAAAGTTCGGTACCCTCAATAATATACACGAAGTATATATAACACGTCATGAATCGTCAAGAATTAGAAAATAAAGTGTTTTAAACGCAAAAGTACGAATTGACTAGAAGCCCTCTTCTGCGTTTACCGTCTGACCACTCATAATCTAGCTAGCTGGTGTAAGATAACGAGTTTCAGTCCGCGAGATCCCCGCGCGCCGGTCTTCAACCCCGCGAAATCCCCGCGAGCTGGTCTTCACACCCGCAAAGTTGCGTTTGTAATTCTGTGATTTTCAAAGTATCCCCATTTTCTTTTGAATTAGAATAGATTGTAGTGGCAAGCCCGCTTCTTATTTAGAAAAGATGGTTCGATTCCCAGGCTATGCATCAATGAGTTTTTTCTGACTTAAGTACATTTCACTGACGCTGTGCCGCGGAGAGCACGTTCAGCCGTCGGTCCCTCTTCCATCATCAGAAATCAGTCGTTAAAATCCACCGACTTGCGCTGGAGCAGCCTGGTGGATTAAACTCCAAGCACCGTCAAACCGAGAGGAGACCTAAACCCCTGCAGTGGGGTATGAGAGGGTATTGATACTCTGAATTCGTACTAAAATGTGTCAAAATGCATGGAACCAAAAAGGCTACAGGAAAAACACAAAATATTTTGTTTACCTAAAATTAAAAAAAATGGCTAAAAAGTGTCCAAATTACGGGGGTTGCGTTGTTACGTACCTCGTATCAATACCTCATTTCGTATCAATTTCAAAAAATCAGTAAACGTACAATAGAAATTATTTTCCTCATAAACTACAAACGTAGTCTCCAATGCCAAGAACCGCTCGCCGCATGAGACTTATCAAATACTTTTTATGCCCACTTCAATCGCTATTTGGTTTTTATTACTTCGCATCTAGATTGAACCGAGATCGCCATTTTTATTGACTCAATTTCGAATTGCAGGATCGGAATCCTTAATACACTGTTCGCGTTTTCTTTGAATCTGTTATTCCCATTGGATAATTTAATAATAATAATAACATATACATCACAACAACGTCTAGGCCCCAAAGTAAGCATTAGCTTGGATTTTGAATACCAAGCGAAGTCACCACATACATATAACAACCAAGACCCGGTACCAGTATCAATATTCTTTATATAAATACTGACCCGACTTGGGATTCGAACCCGGGACCTTCAGCTACGTATAGGCAGAGTCGCTACCCAGTAGACTAAGCGGTCGTCAAAATAAAGAAAAATAAATATAACTAATAAAAAAAACTTTCATTTATCTAGTAGGTATGAAAAAACTAATGTAGTTACAGAATACACGTTGGTTGAAGCTGAAAACTGTAATTCGACGATTTACCCGGACACTTCAGACCAGACGATCCCTTCAAAAAATACTGGGTGGGAACAGCTCAATAGCTGTTCCCACCCCGTATTTTTTGAAGGTCTGATTAAATAATATTAGGCAATTTCGTTTTATTTTACGTTCTATTAACAATACTTTTTTTTTGCTTAATTTTGTAATATTAGATAATTTTATTTAATGATGTATTTACCCTAGTCTCAAATAAATTGTTTATTTATTTATTTATTATTTAATAGTTAAATTTACTTACTAGTAACTTAATATTATTAAGTTACAAGTAAATTTAATTATTATTATGTATGAAAATCCCTGTGACAAGAAGTCTCGCTCTCTCTTAACTAACAATTTATATTTTAATTTAAAACTAAAACTAGATACTAGAATAAAATACTAGAAAATATAATAAAATTATAGAAATCAAAGTAAACTAACAAAACGCACCAGCCTTTATCTTTCTCTCCCTGTGCCGTTGCCGCCTCACACAACGATACGCGATATATCGTTTATCCCTTCCGTAAAATCCTAATACACACCGTCTATATAAAAGTTTCACTTCAAAAAAATACATAAGTACAAATATATATATGTACATGCCTGAAGGCGAGAGTGCTTAAGTGTATCTAGGTGTGTGATTGATGGGTGAGTTTGACTTGCTATCCCATATTGCTTCCGTAAGTAGTGCTCCGTGAAGTAAGCAAATTTATTATTAGCCTGATAAAATCTAAACTCTTGTTTATCTATGTTTTGAGTTAGTTTACGAGATAGCTGACCATAAAATTTAAAATCGAGACCAAAAGCATTTACCAAAAAACAGTACAAAAATTCAATTGTGACTGTGGCTGACCGGTTGGCCGAGTGGTTAAAGACCCTAACTGCGGAGCCAGGGGTCGTGTGTTCGATTCCTGTCCTGGACAAATATTTGTGTGCATGAACATGTCTATTTGTTCCGTGTCTGGGTGTAAAAGTATCTATATATGTATATAGCGGGGTTCTGGAGCACAACTGAAAATCAGCGCTGCGACGTGAGGCAGTATTTGTCGTAGGACTGAGTTGTGGCCCCTTTCGTGGGTGCGGCACAGACCTATACAAAGTATATATATATGTGTGTTTTAGTTGTTGAGTAATTTTTTTATTTATTGGGTTTGCTATCGTTCCTACGAATAAATATATTTTCTTTCTGCTTTCTGTATATTATAAAAAAAGAATATTTAAGTATTTATTTATATCAGTCTTCTAGTACCCCGTAATACAAGCATAATACTTGCTTACTTTGGGACTAGATGGAGTTGTGTGGGATGTCCCAAATATTAATATTATTAAATTGTTCTTATAATATGATTTCAAAAAATACAATTTACATTCATTTCTTGTACAAAAGTTGTTCAGGTGAGTATTATTAGTCATGATAACTTTTAGACGGCACAGAAAAAAGAAAAATCAACAAGAACAGAATATCCGTTTACTTTGATACAATAATAAAACCGGCCAAGTGCGAATCAGACTCGCACATGAAAGGTTCCGTACCGTCATACAATATTAAAAAATATATTGAAACGCCTATCTATAATAGCACGTCGACAGGTCATCGAACTTACTCGAGAAATTGCCACGGTCATTCAGTAAAACAGAAAAATCCAGATAGAGAATTAAATTCTAAGAATTGCAAAAATTAATTAATTTTTAAGACGGAAAAGACAAAGAGAGGCGCCGGCGCTTGTCTGGCGCCACGCACGTGCAAAAATTCTCCCACGGTCCAGTAAAAAAATAGAAATGTAGTTATTAAATTAAATGTTCAAGAATTAGAATATTCGCGACGTCTGACTCGTGGAGGCTTTATAAGGCGATGATCAGTAGTCGAAGAGACGATTTTTGAGAATAAGTCAAGCGCGATAAGTTGCGAAGTACGGAGCGATATAACGGTGTAATTTGTGTTCGATATTCTTTGTTCTTAGGTTTATTTTGTGATTTGGTCTTGTAATAAAATAAAGTGAACTAAAATTAGTGCTTTAATGCATCCAAAAAAATCCTAACTAGCAGCTCGTAACAATATTTTATTTTTATTTCGTTAGTTATTTAGAAGGCACTCGATCCTCTCTGGCTAATCCGAAAAATAATAATATGAGTACACTGATAGCTGGAGACAATTTTTATTACTTTTTTATTAAAGGAACCTTTGACTTTTAGTATCGATTATGAAGAGAATAAGCTCTGCAAAGGAAAGCGTAAATTTATATTAGGCACTTAGTAATACAGTGTACTTTTCATCATAAAATGTTTTTTTTTTTAATTATCTATCTATTACTCGTTAAGTAATACAATCTAGTGAGCTGTGATTTCCTTTTAACTACTTTATGTATAGTCCTGTCATAAATTTTTTCCACATATCCAAAAACAACGGTTTAGCTAGTAGAGGGGGGGGGGACACAACAAAAATTAGGACTTTAGGAGTGCATGTGTCAACAACAGTAGACTTAAATAAAAAAAATTGTTTAAAACCTTGATATCATTTTTAAGACCTATCATTTGGTACTTCTTGCGTTAATATACGATGAATTATTTTTCGTGCTTCGGTTACATGTATGGCGAAATACCCAAAAAAAAAAAATTTCTTAATTTCACTAAGTCGTTGTTTAGCGGTTAATAGATTACGCCTGCCTTCCATGTTTCATCTATATGTTGCCAATAGTTTCTGAGAAAAACCACAGACAGACAGATAGAGGGTTAGACAGACAGACGGACGGACGGACATGGCGAAAATATAAGGGTTCTTGTTTTGCTATTTGGCTACGGAACCCTAAAAAACTATTAATAGCACCATATAGAAGACCTCACAAGGGTATTGAACGATATGAGGAGTTCTACAAAACATATTAGGTAGGTAATGCAAAGATTATTTGAGCACTGTTTAAAATACAAAATTAAATATTTTGTTACAAGTCCCAAAATTAATGTTATATGGCAGATAGGCCAGCTGATAACTAGCCAGAACAACTGTTTTTATAATCACAGTACACGTAACTTGGTCTTCAAAATAGTGACACTGTTTTGACACGTTTAAAAATTTCGAGAAAATTTACTGTTGACATTAGTTTTTCGAGTGTCACAGCTACAAAATCAGTTATTCTAAGTTCCTAATTTTTTCAAACGCCACCCTGACTAACCATGTTACTGATGACCGCCTAAAACAATATTGATAATTCTTATACCTCTCTAAAACAAAGATTTTACCGGTTTATTTAATTAATTATTTATTTAATTGGTTAATTTCAATTCTACAATACGTTATACAGATAATAGGTGATATTGAACAGCTATTACCTCGTAAGATAAAAATATAATTAATTGGTGTATTTTTTTCAAAAGATATAACTGTTGGGTTTCTTGGATCTAGTTTTCAGCAGTGTCATATTCCAGACAGTTTTATTAATCCTCTGTTTTAATGATGAATATGAGAAACATTACAGGCCCTATGTATTTAAATTCATCATCATCATCATCAGCCCATTTTACCCCACTGCAGAGGCTTAGGCCTCCCCCAGGGTGAGGAGGGGGGCTTGGAGCTTAAATCCACCACGCTACTCCACTGCGGGTTGGAGATTGTAACGACCGCCATCTATTGACAGCTTCCGGGACCGACTGCTTAACGTGCTCTCCGAGGCACGGAGTCAGTGAGTGATAGTTAATGTACTTAAGTCAGAAAAACTCATTGGTACACGCCCGGATTCGAACCATGGTCCTATGGCCTTATCAATTTGAGACAGGTTCGTTGCGCTCTGGGCTATCACGACAAGCATTGAAGCAATATAAGCGGTCTCAGATATGTATTTAAATAAATAATTTAATTTGATAACATATTAAATGTAGAATGACTGACGACGGTTTTTGGTGGCCAGTGTTAGTCCATCTTGTTCAGCGGCCAGAGATAGCCCATCGTGTGAGGAGCAAGAAAACTGCGCCGCACAACTGTGTTACGAAAGGCCAATGACCCGGAGGTCTTTTTTAACATGATACCTTTTTCTGTTTTATAATATAGAATTAAATTTTAAACGTTTTTCGACATCAACAAACCGATGTACGATGTATCTGGCAAAGCAATTTATAAACATCGTGCATAACCAACCACACACAATTTTATGCCAAGTTACCATCGCGGCGAAACGTTTTCCGATAATGGCCCATTACTGCTTTATTACTTAAGGGATTGAAATTTTCGGTTCAGTTACGTTTTTTAACTGTTTACAAAATGTAAAAAATACGTTTCGCTAACATATAAAACTTAATTATCAAATAATTGGACAATTTGCAATCGACACGATGTTATTGTATTAAGAATAATGACTCACCTTACTTCACCTTCAAATACCAACCTACAATAATTTATATGGCAAAAGATTGCTGGAATATATGGTGCCTAACCTTATAAATGAACTGCCGTCTCAATTAAAACAGGAACTCGATCCGAAGAATATTAAAACGAAACTTAAATTTTATTTCCAAATTGATAAATAGATATGGAGCATCCTGTTTACTTGGTTGCTGGTTGAAGTGTGTTCGATTGCATACCTACCCTGTTTTGTTTTTGTCGTTTCTTTTTCTTTTTTTTTCTTTTGTAATTCGTTAACTTTGTGTACATGTAAAAGTTTTAGTCCAATGACTATAACATATCATTTTGCTTTGCTCATGTTTCTTTTTATTTTAATTTTATTTTTATTTTAGTTAATGTAAATGATGAGTGATCTGGTGTACAGACAATTCTGTTTAGAATTAAGATACACCTTTATATAAACTATGTATTATTATTATGTCAATAAATAAAAAAAAATAAAAAAAATAAAAAAAAAAAATTATAACGCGAGATCAGGTTCATATTATGTATTCGCTCTTCAGTAGTAACTTAGACAACTAGTATTCCTGATTTATGGAGAACAAATTACCGCTTTAGCTTATTATTTTATAATAATTTATTATCTACGTTTGTTTTTCAAATTTGCCTTTTTTTGGGCTATGTAGTCATATTATTCGATATTATTCTGAAAGAAAAAAATTTAACCGATGAAAAAAGACACTGAAAGGCAAATATTAAAACATTTTTAGTTTTAAACACCTAAACTATTTAATGTAACTAATTTTGAGTCGGCGCCAAAGCAACGAAGATCATTCCCGCTACCACTATTGTATATTTATATAATTAACTGTTTTTTTTTGAAGAGCATAAAACTAAAATAGTTTATTATTCCCTTTTCAGGTTCTTTTTTCTTCGGTTTCCTTTATTATTTGTTAACTTTGAAGTAAGTATAATCTATCAAAAAAAAAAGGATAATGCCAAGCGGATTACCCTCTAAAATGTCCCCGTGTTTTCTACTAGAAAAGGATTTTTTTCCCCAAATTTTAATGGGGTACCTTACCTAATTAGATCTACCTATCCTATCTAATAAAAATAGAATCGTCCATATCAGATTACCTTGTAAAAAGTTCTCTTAATTTTCTACCCATACGGGTAGATTTTTTCTCGAATTTAAATTGGACCATATTGGAAGTAAAATACCCTATCCAATAAAATATATCATCCAAATCAGCCCACACTGAGAAAAATTATGCCTGAATACATATAACAAATATAATATAAATATATATTCAAACGAATTGAAAACCTTCTCCTTTTTTATCGGGTTCTTTATTTCATAATTTCTCGGAGCATTAGTCATACAGTTTGACATGGATTTAGTTGCACTTGGATGTCTACGTAAACTACGGCTTGGATAAGCAGTTTTAGGATATTAATTGAATGTTTATTGACATTAAACTCAAAACATTCAGAGCGTCATGAAGTAACATTCCTCCATTCCGTAATGAAGTCGCGGCGTTAATTCCGATTATGCTACGTGCCAAAACATCTATGTTACGTGCAAGTACAGTTCCAATCAAACTTTATGGTAGATGTGAGTATAGGCAGATGTCGTGGTAGCCCAGAGCGCAACGAGCCTGTCTCAAATTTATAAGGCCTCATAGGGCCATGGTTCGAATCCGGGCTTGTACCAACGAGTTTTTCTGACTTAAGTACACAATATCACTGACACCGTGCTTCGGAGGGCACGTTAAGCAGTCGGTCCCGGACGCTGTCAATAGATGGCAATCGTTACAGTTCCCAACCCGCAGTGGAGCAACGTGGTGGACTTAAGCTCCAAGCCCCCCCTCCTCACCCTGGGGGAGGCCTAAGCCCCTGCAGTGGGGCAAAAATGGGCTGATGATGATGATGATGATGAGTATAGGCACAAGTCGCGTCGCAGTACCCAGTTTTAGGTGTAGCGGGACGCAGTGGAGCGAGGGGCATATGACTGAACCTGCGCAAGCACGCTTAAAGCGTTGTATTCCGATCCGCCGTAGAGTTTGATTGGAACTGTAATATTGAACGAATTTGCCTTATGCTTTTTGTTATGTTTTTTGTCTGCGCATATGTTATAAACTAACTCCAAGAAGATAAATAATTATAATATCATATCATAAATGTTAATGTATTATTTGTAATTTATTATGTATATTATTATATAGAATGTTCATATACAAATACGATTAAAATATTTGTTAACACAATAGATAATCCGCTTAATAGAAATTGAATACAGAGTATCAAATTTATTATTAGGTCGAATCGGGTCGACCTTCAACTTGCTACCGTTTTGGGTTATTCCAGACATTATTCCAGATATGAAGCAATTTCAATTCGATCCTAAGCCCTTTATTCTATAAAGTACGAAAAGCCTTACATCATAATATACTATAGCTATGCGAAATATTTCACTACGTTATACTAATTATCATCACAATGAAAGGTTAAAACATTACTCAAGTTTGTTTTAGTGTTTATTACTTCGAATTAATAAAAGCTACGAAATTTGGATCAATGCGCTTTTCATGCACGTAAGTTATTAAATAAAGATCAGATTTATTTTTGTTGATACACAGAAAAAAGTTTTTGGTTACAAGAAACAAAAAAATTCGATTACTAGTTACCTAAAAATTGTGTCAACATAACTATAGCTATAAGTACCTAGTCAAACTTAGTTGTACCAGCTTACCGACCAATAGTTTGCTTGCATTTTACTAACTTTGTTTAAAAATTATCAAAATTTTGCTATTTTCATGATAGCACAATTAGTTTTCATATCCTTTTTTTTATTCTTAAGTTTCAGAAGAAATATTTTTCAGAAAATTCCCTTCTAACCCCTTTTTTGGAAGATTTTTCAGGAACCACGTATATAGTATTCTCAGAGGTCCGTTATACTCACACATAAATAACTCATTGAATTTGATATGTAACGGTGTTTCTTTAACTGGAATGAAATCGGTATAAAATAAATAAAACCAGTGTTAATGAACTCTAAAACCCAGTCAATTAACAAATGGATTTTTTTTTTGTAACTGGGTGCTGGAGATTGGAATGCCAAGGCGTCTCAACTATTTTTGTTAATATAAACACTATCTCTTAATCTTAAAAGCACCTAATAGAAAAATAATCTCTAACTAAAATCTCAAAATTGTTTTGGGATCGGCAACTTTTACTTTAATTTCATATGCTTGGCGTTAATGATCTCCTACGGGTGATTTCCTCATAACATTCCAAATTTGCATATTATATTTGGTAATAAGAATAATATGGGTAACTTTTTGTTTAAGTATCACTCAGTATTAAATAGGGGAATGGGAATGCACGGGTGACTGACGATTTTGTTGTTCTGCGGCCACCGGTAGGTTACCTTCTCCACTACACGCACCATCGCCTTTTTTTCATTTACATTGTTTACGTTTGTGTAGTACCCATATTTACCGACAATTATTTCGTGAAAAATATTCTTTAAATAACATATGCCTAAAAAAATTTGGGTAATCATAGAATAAATCTGTATATTTTGATAAAGTCCTTTAAACCGTTTTGATAAACTATTACAGAAATAAGCTTTTGCTTGTGACTTGAATCTGACTAATTTGTAATGCCTGTGTAAACTTATGTAGATATATATTTTTATTGTATATGCGGTAGTATAACTGCTCAAAATACAGGACAAATCAAGTTCGGGATGAATATATAATGTATTAGTTTACAAACATAACTAAGATAACCATCCTGAAGCTTTCAGTGTATTATGTATTAATATCAGTGATTAGATTATTGGCTTAGGACGACTTGTTTAATCTATAGTTAAACTTAAATTTAAAATAACTATATTTTCAACCTCCGTTTTAATCCGTCAGTGTTTTGTTAACACACAAGCAGTTAATATACCTATTTTATTTACTTTACAAACTTAATCTTAAGGTAATTTAAATGAAAACGGACATTAAAAATATCATAATCTAAGTATAAAATTTTATTAAATTAAACAACTTGTTCTAAAACCTATATATTGACATCATCATCATCAGCCCGGGTCTCTCCACTGCAGTGCACTTCCGCATCCAATTGCCTCCGGTATGGTGCTTTAGGTCATCAGTTCACCTGGCCGGAGGGCATCCAGTGCTTCGCTTCCCGTTACGGCATCTCTCTGTGAAACTACATACTGCGATCACCAACCCGCCTGCCAAGCGTGGTGATTATTCGCAACCCCTCCCAGTTATATCTATTGACATATTTATTTAAAATTCGATGCTTAAATCAGAACAAAAATCGTTGAAGCGGGTTCTCTTCCTTTCTCTCTCTTAATTTTTTATATGTATTCGTTTCTTGTATAATGATAAGGATAATGAATGAATTGGTTTCTTATATGATAATAAATTAGCTGACCAGTTGACCGAGTGGTTAAAGACCCTAACTGTGGAGCCGATGGTCGCGGCTTCGATTCCCGCCCGGGACAAGTGTTAACGTGCATGCACACATCTATTTGTTCCGTGTCTGGGTGTAAAAGTATCTTTATGTGTATATGTTATTAAAAATATTTTTTAAATATCAGTTGTCTAGTACCCTATAATACAAGCATACTACTTGCTTACTTTGGGACTAGATGACGCTGTGTGGGATATCCCATATATTATTATTATAAAGTTTTAATATTTTAATCAAACTGGTTTCGTAGACATAGAAAGACCTTCCCCCATAATATCATTGAAATAATATTTATTCTCGGCATGTATTTAGCGAGTTGCAATCAAAACTCACGAGTAGGTAAGTACCACGAGATATATGTATTGGACCGACAAATGACTCGCCCTCGGGCTGCAGACTCCCATTTCAATATACCGAGAGCAAGTTATGCTATTCTCAAATATCAACTCATCTATTATTTTCGGCTTTGGTGAATAATATTATTTCGAATTCGTCTTCCTTTTCCGTCGATTTACGATTAAACTGACAAGCATTGTTTTGTTTCGTTCTACTTTTTGATGTTGTGAACGTGTCCTATGTAGTCTTTGGATTGTTTTTATTACTTTTGGTAACTGACGAAATATTAAATAAACTTTTCATGCTCACAAATATTATATTTAAAATATTATAAAATTATACATATGTCGTGGCAGCTTGGCAGGCCGCTGCGCTGGTGTGGGACGCTACCTTTGCTGACTTGTTGGCTCCGTTCCATATTGTGGTGACTTCTAAACATGCTGACGCGGCTGCGTCCGCCGCTGAGGACTCCAAGCGGCGCAAATATTTAAAAGTAGATCAGTCCTTTTTTGCGCCGTTTGGAGTTGAAACCTTGAGGCTGTGGGGTCCAGAGGCTCAGCGGCTCGCCAGGGAAGTGTCTGTGCGTTTGGTCGAGGTGTCCGGCAACCGGAAGGCTGGCAGCTATTTCCGTCAACGTATAAGCCTGGCTATACGAAGACGCTGCCAGGCTTCTGGGTACCGTGACCCCAGATAATTTATTAAATGATAAATTTAATTTTTAAATGTGTTATTTATTTATTTTTATATCATTGGTTGTATTACTTGTATATATTAATAAAGTTGTTCAATAAACTTATTTCAATATTCTGAAAGCTTTAAATAGATTACTAGAACAGAGCTTTTGTTCTTTAATGCTCTCACACTCTCAACCCAATAGTTGTACAGTATAATATTAACACCGTGTCGTTTTGTTTGTGAAAGCTTCATGACCTTTAGAAGGTTAGCGAAACGATAAATATTTATCTGAGTTATGCATTATTTATTTTAATTTAACACCAAATATATTTTCTTATAACCTTTGACAATATACACATTTTAAATATTGTACTTTAATTTCTCGCAAATTATTCTTCTGACTTGTAATTCCAACTAAAATGCGACTTCATTTCAAATTTAAGGATATTTTTTCAAATATCTTTAAAATAATATTTATAACCTCAACAACGATAAATTTTATTGGTTTTTTTTCGATATAAGATTGTTAATGCCAACTTCTTGTTACCGATAAACTATCAATCTAAATTGTATCGAAATCAATGATAGTCATCATCATCTTTTCAGCCAGCGGGCGTCTACTAATGGACATAGACCTCTCCCATAGATCTCCACAGTACTCAGCAATTTCACCAGGTCGGGAGTCTGTCTACCCAGTGGAGAGACGTCACTCGCTACAAAGTCCGATTCGTAGTAGTCACTAGAAAACTTTTCTTCCCCAGCGGTTGTCGGTCCTGCGAGCAAAGTGACCTGCCCATTGCATTTCAACCTGCTAAATCTAATGTAAGATAATGTCGCTAAATTAAGTTCTTAGGCGGATTGCTTTGTTACTAGTTCTTTGTCGTCACACGGCTTAGCACACATAATTTCGATAATTTATGAATTCGATATAAAGCGTTATTGTCTGATGCATCGATTTTTTTTTCACAGCGAATCGCTCAATATATCGAAATAACTTCATAATCACTTATAATTTTGTAGTAACTAAGAAAATATTATTTGACAATATCATTAAAGTTCTAAACTTCAAAATAGTTCCCTTGACCTTAGGGATTGTAGACTATAATCAGCATAACGGTGCACTCATTGATATGAGAAGAGGCTCGTTGCATCGATATTCACAGCAACTGCATGTAGAACACAATATTATAAGCATGTATACCTTGATACTATTATAATGTTGGTTCAATACATATTTGAATTCCTTTAGTTTATAAGTTTAGTTAGTTCGTGATCTTACATTGTTACGTTCGTTTGGGATTGCTCATTGTTTTATACTTAGTTAATGAAAATACAAGTTTGTACTGAGCACTGTGCTAATTTAATTCAATAAAAAAAATTTATTATTTTGTCCTTTTACAAAACCTTGTTCCATTATAACAGAATTATAAGCCATTAAAAACTTAACTACCTATTACTTGTGGTTTAATAAATGTCATCAACTAAGACTTTGCACTTTGATGCACAGCTTTGAGGTACAAGCTTTTATTTTTAATTAGTCATTGTCTTATCGATACTATGCAGAAAAGAAGGTGTGTGATAACTAAATTGATTGTTCTCCCTAATAATATTTTATTTAATTCATATTCCGTTTACTTTGTATTCCACTGTCTTTGTATTCCATTGTCTTTGTATTCCACTGTCTTTGTATTCCATTGTCTTTGTTTACTACTGTGTTAGTACCATCGGCCCATTTTAATATCCTTTTCGTACAGCCAAAAATATAAAACTATAAATACGAACATTTAAATATATTTTCGATTTCAATATACGGAAATACATAATTATTAATCGAGGAAACAATAAAGTTTATATTACCTGAAAAGTATTCCAAAAGCACTTCCCTATTTACGCAGACGTATTTGCACTAAGTTACCTACTATCCTTACTGAAATACATTACCATAAACCTAGTGTATAAGACACATGAATCAGCCAATGAGCCAAATGAGTTTGTGATGCATCTATTACAAGCTGAAATAAATCACGACTTACTGATGAGTGAGCAAATAAACCATAATTCATACAAGTTGTACTCAAGCAAACGGAAATTGAAGTTTAAAGGGACGGAAACGAACTCGTTTATCGTAAATAATGTACATTCGACTCGAATAATTTACGGTCACCGAGGACAAGCGTACGGCATTTTAGTGAGCGCTATCAACATGCTGTCTTGAAAGTGACTTATCTCAAACAAGTCATCTGCTTTAGTCTGCTTAAGGTCAATCGATACCACTGATTCTCATACAAAATTTATTGTACCTACCAGAAGAAACTATAAGTTGCATTATTTATTTTATTACCTTAATTACTAAAGTATTCATAAAGTTTTTAAATTTATAAAAATATGTTGTTTCTGATATGAAACAGAATTTTGGTTTTTAAAGTTCATGATTTTTGATTTAGTTGTGTATACGCATCCAATTTTTTTGTAAGCCAAAATGAGAACTATTTAGTATTAGAAAGAACAAATTTTATTTTAACAACAGTTTTATCATCATCATCAGCCCATTTTTACTCCACTGCAGGGGTTTAGGCCTCCCCCAGGGTGAGGAGAGAGGCTTGGAGCTTAAGTCTACCACGCTGCTCCACTGCGGGTTGGGAACTGTAACGACCGCCATCTATTGACAGCGTCCGGGACCGACTGCTTAACGTGCCCTCCGTAGCACGGTGTCAGTGATATTGTGTACTTAAGTCAGGAAAACTCATTGGTACACGCCCGGATTCGAATCATGGCCCTATGGGGCCTTATAAATTTGAGACAGGTTTGTTGCGCTCTGGGCTATCACGACAGACACAGTTTTATAATACACTTAAATTATTTAGACGGTAAAATATACATATAACAAAGTACCTATAGTTAGCGCTACGTCGGAAAGAGCCCACAAGGCACAAAGCCGAATGGCACGTCGCGTCTATCTTTTTACGTCACATCACAGAACCTTCTTACTACCATACCTATATACAAAATAAATACGTAGTCATATATTTAATTATAAATCATATAACTGACCGATTGGCTAAGTGGTTAGAGATCCTAACTGCGGAGCCAAGGGTCGTGCGTTCGATTTCCGCCCGGGACAAATGTTTGTGTGCATGAACATGTATATTCATTCCATGTCTGGATATGAAATATCTATAAATTTTTATACATTATGAAAAATATTTAAGTATGTATATCAGTTGTCTGGTACCCATAATACAAGCTTTACTTGGATTGGGACTAGATGGCGCTGTGTTGGATGTCTCAGGTATTATTATGTTATCACTTTTGTTATAATATATTTCATAATAAATATTATTGTTGGTGTGCCTACAAAATCATACTGTATCTATAGTCCAATGTGCCCTTGACCGGTTCGGAACTATATACCAAATTAACAAACGATTTATTTATTTATTTTTCAAGTTAATAAATACACGTTTCTTATACTATAACTTCTTTATTGGTTTTTCTTTTATACTTCAGGATTAGAAGAAAGTTATCTAAATATCCTTTTATCTTAATCAAACCAGAATTTCTTGTGTTAGGACAGTTGCCCAGCTATTTACATATTTATTGTTAAAATATTTCATTGTGTTTTAAAATATGGAAACGATTTTCTTTATATGGCAATACTCTATCAATTCAAGCATAGTACTTATTAGTTCCATGAGGCATACATACTTTACGCGGCCGCCATTGCAGTGTTTTATTGGTTGATTGTTCAGTGGCGTCAGTCCAGAGTATTATTCTAAATAAATCACAGCCTTGTTATAATTCATCGAATCACTTTCTTACATTACGCCAAAATTATATTAATTGAAAAAAATAATAACACGACATTTCATGAAAGCTTAATTTTAATGATGTAATTTAATCGCTAATAGCATTCGTTAGTTAAAATAGTTTCAAATCAGAACCTTGATAATGATGAGATTCGGGTGCTCTAAATCTTTGGTTTTATGGTGTCTAGATCTCTATCTCTCTCTAATCGACATAAAAAAACATAAATAAAAATATCACCTGTTCGGTTATAATTCACGCACACAAAGACGGTTTGTGCATGGTTTGTGTGGCGTATGGAGAGTATGTGGTCTGTTGAGTCTTACACATAAGTTTGTAAAAGTTTGCCTGTCATTTTTGTTAACACCGTATTATGAGGGTCCATCCATACATTATATAATGAAAGCTCTAAATATCTAGAAAAATAATAGCCACCCACTCTTTGGCTCCAGAAACTAAGAAATGTATGAAATTGAAATCACAAGACTATGGCTGTTTTATGTTATTTCTAGAAAAATCGTTCGGAAATGTTTTTCAAAGCGATGTATTTTTTTTTATAATTGTTTAACCGATTTCACAAATATATTTACCGAGTATATAAATATGAGACTGACTTGAGCCAAATTAATACATTTAAAAAATCAATAAGAGAACAAATGTGCGAAATTTGAACTTCGTAAATCACGAGAAAGTGGCTCTAAATTAGCTTGCGAAATTTGACTCAAACATATTGACCTACCTTCATACATTTAAACGTAGATACACACGTACAAAGTAAAGCTAAATAAAAGCTTGAAATAAGTTTTCTTTTTGCAAATAATTACTGGTGATTAGGGTGATGGTAATAACACGGGCACATCAATATTTTACCAATAAGTGCCGAAAGTGCGAGCGTGACAGAGCAATATCATTAGCACAATTCCCATGAGTCACAGTGGCGTCTGATACGAGCGTTTACATTAAGGTATTGAGGAAATGGGTTAAGTATTAAAACAAGACACAAAAAACATTTTTAATTTTAACACAGTTTACAATGATTACTCAAAGGAGCCGGTTTGCCGGTTTCATTCCTTCTAGGTTACCGAACCAATGGTACATTTATTAATGCCGTCGGTATATGTAGTACCCACAGAGGATCGAGTAGGTTAGAGGTACCATGTGACGATATTTGTTCAGATACACGTGTCTCAAAAATAATCACTCACACAATGGATATAAGTTAAATATTACACATACGTAAATAGTTTTGTCTCCGATTTATATCATTTTAGAAAGCGGTTAATTCGTTCATCTCTTTCACTTACATACGTACTTGAAGGGGACAGCGTATCCGCCTACATGCCAACTCTAACCTACTCTAATGCTCTGTGGTAGTAATGTCTATATTACTGAATAAAAACAGTTCGTTTTGCTTTAGTACTATATTGGTTTTAAAACTTTATTAAGTTAAGGATGACTTTGAATTTAAAACTTGTTTGGTTCCATAGACAATCAGTATGATCTACACATTAAATCTGAATCGTTTTCATCATGAACTTTCGAATCGCCCACTCTGTTGATGATAGACTTAATCATATCCGGCGAAGCTTTACGTAGATCCGTAGCCCATCCGATTGTGTGAAAGAAATCGATTAATTTCGTGCAAACATTGAAAAAATCGTTGTATTCCTCTGCTTTGTAATCCCAGGGGAACGCGTGGTGGTAATTATGCCAACCTTCACCTAATGTGCACGTTGCGACAAAACGATTCTCTGCTGGCATTATGTTCCTGTAAAATACGTTAATTGTGTGAAGACTGTTTTTAGTTGACATTCGCAGCTTAATTGGTAGCACATTTGCGTTCTGTGCAAAGGGTCTCGGGTTTAATTCTTGTGTCGGGCCAATATTTGTGTAAGTAATCCAAATATTTGTTCCGTGTTTGGGTGTTGTGTGTACATGACGTGTCGCTACCGTAGTACAAGCAACTATATGACAATATTCTAAATTAGTCGTTGAGTAAAATGTTATTTTGTAGCGGAACAAAAACTTTATATTGCGTATACCTACATTTAAATAATAATTCATAGAATTGATTTTGAACGTTTTAGACTATATAGACTAATTTTCTCAGAAGAAAATTGTAATTTTAGAAAATTGCGTTCTCCCATTTTGAAAGAATATGGGATTACAAATTTAACATTACCTATTTATATGTCACAAATAGAATTTAAGGTCATATTACTGATTGAGTTTCCTCAGTTTGAAGGCATGCTAAAAATAAAGTTGTATAAATGGCATAAATTTCGTAATACTCGTATTATATGGAAATGAAATTGCGGTTTAACGTCTAGTCATTAATTGTACATGTATGTATTGTTATATGTATGTGGTGTCTTTGTAAAAAAAAATATTTATATATGTATACATATATTATAAAGAATATTGAAGTATGTATATCAGTTGTCTAGTAACCCATAACATAAGTATATTACTTGCTTACTTTGGGACTAGATGGCGTTAAGTGGGAAGACCCATGTATTATTATTGGTATTAATTAGTTTCAGTTATTCACTATTTAAAATTAATCGGCTTATAATAATTCGGTTTTCGTGTATTAGATTTCGTTCTTGTTGTTAAAAAAGTTATTAAGTTATCTTGAAACAATAAATATCATCGGATAATCCTATTGCTATAGTTGCAAAATAAAAACGAAATTCGGAGAAGGTAACTTTTTTTTTATCCAAGAATATAGCTATTTGTACATAACATTAAAAATAAAAATATCTATATGTACAACTGCAAATATGAAATCGAAACGGGAACAACACTAAATAAAGAAGTTGTTGTACCTACTTAGACCATGAATTTTACGACGAATCAGTACATATTCTTTTTTTAGGGAGCGCCGAATCTGCATACAGACACCTGTGCCCCCGACCTACCGCGCAGGTAGTGCCGGGTTGGGATCTCTACACAGAAGGTGCAGCCCGACCGGCTAAACGACATCCTCAACAGTACCTCAACCTATACTCCGGTAGAGTGTGTAGGGTTTGAACTGAAAAATAACCGGACGCATTGAGGATGCTTCGGATGCCTTTGACGGGCGGTGCCTCAAGAGCGCCGTCTCGTCGGCGTATGACTATACTAGGGATGAGGGTCGACACGTGTCGATTTCTCGGCAAGGGAGGGCAGTTCGAGTTGGGCGGCCCGACTGTGAACAAACAAGGCACAGATGCCATTCGAGCAGATTTATTACGTTAACTAGGTGATTTCGGGTGGTAAGTCTGATTTACTTAATGAATCAGTACATAAATTCATCACTAATTATATAGCCACCCCACATAACTGTCAGGCTGTGTATCTGTCCCTTTCACACTTTTAGCTCCTGCTTTGTTTCTCTGTTATAATTTGTACTGATTCTTTTCCGCTCTCGTTCCCACTTGCATTACCATTTCACACATAATATATCCTATAGCGTCCCGCCCCGATTTCGCACGGGCCCTTTCCCTACCCTAATTCTCTTACCATCCCTGACTCTTCCCTCTACTACCCCTCCTTGTACCCCCAATCAGTATACTGAGTTGTTATGCCAGACGGCCGTCTAAAAGTTATTTTTCTATCCCTCGGCAATAGAACTTTTTTGTTGATGAAAGGTGTCCTTTTCTGTACCTATACATGACAACGTGTATACAAAATTTTATGATTGGTTTAGTAGTTATGTGAAAGCATAACAAAGAAACAAACAAACAAACGAACGAACGAGCAAACAAATAAAATCATTTTCGCATTTATGATATTAGTTATGATTTAGTAGATAATTTACTACAAGAAGGTTGTTTTAAGTCCAAACAAAAAAGATCTACAACGGCTACCGAAAAAATTACCATAATGGCCGTATTGGCTTAATTTGGGGCTTCCCAAAAACATCTTTGAATGAAGCTGCAAATAATACAGTAATTCACAAATCCACTATATAATTTCTTAATATTGTAGATAGTAAAATTGTGCAGGCTTTACTTCCTGGGTATCCAAAGCGCAGACCAAAATTTGTTCTTTGGTTTGTAAGGCAAACCACTGTTGATCGAAATTTTTTACAATTAATGAAAACCATTTTTCGAATAATGGAATGGAATCCCTTAAGACCGACGGAGTCTCACAAGTTCGATTTTCATTCAATTGTTCGTGTGCGGTGTTAGACAATAGGATTTTTGCCGTCCATTCATATGAAAGTACGTAAAACACAGAAAAATTCCAAAACATAAAAGTTCTTGAAAAACTTTACAAATTTACCTTGGATAAAGGCCAGTAAATTTATTTTCGATTGGATGGAGCTCACAATAGTTTAGTAACGAGAGCTTTTTAAACAATTATTTTTCCGACAGCTTAGAAGGCACGCATGGTCCAAAGAAATGGCCACCACGATCTTTAGATATGACGCCTTTAGACTTTTTAATTTGTATTTTATTGCTTTTTATTGTCTTATTTAAATAGCAATATTGCGATTTGTCAAGAGAGGTTGCTTGTGCAAAGGTCAAATATGGTACAATTTTTTTTTCTATCAGCCTTTTTTATGCCCCACTACGGGGGCTTAGGCCACCTCTCAAGATGAGGGGACTTAAAGCTTAAATCCACCACGCTACTCCAATGCGGGTTGGCGGATTGTAACGACCGCCATCTATTGACAGCAACCAAGATCGACTGCTTAACGTGCTCTCCGAGACACGGAGTCAGTGATAGTTAATGTAATTTAGTCAGAAAAAACTCATTGGTACACACCCGGATTTGAACCACGGCCACATGGCCTAATAAATTTGAAACAGTTTCACTGCGCTTGGGCTATCGCGACACAAGATAGGCTGATAGTTCAATATTTTTAAAAAATCTACAGTTTTTTTATGCCTAAATGATTCTACTATTTTAAAATATAATCAAATAATCTTGACCATTTCATGAAGTAGCTGCGTTTTTAGTTAAACATTTCGACAAACAAACACTTATCATTGATCTGGTCAAGTCACATCAGGATGGGAGCAATTGTACGATATGGCCACGACATATATATATCTCTGAGATAATTATATATATACTCGAGTAACCAATTTCTGAGTGTTCACAGTAACATAGGAGTAATGAAATTATTTTAAATAAATGAAAAAAAAACTTACGTATTATACGGCTTATATCCAAAAGCATGTGCTAAGCTATTAACAGTCAATTCACTGTGAAAAACTGAAAGGTATCGTATGAAGCATTGCCAAGCCACAGAGCACTGCCAACTTTCGTTCCAAAACCATACTGGTATCATTGTAGGTAGAAAGAAGCAAAACGTAAGTTTCAGCGGTGTGAAGTATCTGTAAAGATTAATAACATATAATTTTGATATAACACCAAAATCTAATAATAAATAATCATTACATACTATATTAATTCATACTGTATACAATTTTTTAGATATTACATTAAGCATTATTATACATAAAAAATTACTTAATAAAATAATTTACAAAGTTAACGAATGAGAATTACGAAGTTTACTTCAAAGTGCCACCCACGACTTTGTACCGCTTGCCGTTCTCGTTTCTAAGTTAATTTTGAATACACGTGACAAATTTATTTTTAAATAAAACGAGTGCACGAAATCTACGTAATTATTGAATTCCATTTTCTTTAAGTAATTCTCTTGGCGTTCACTACTAAGTCATTATAAGTTAAAAATACATAATTTAGCCCTATTTTCTACTTTAAGCGACTGTTTATTATTGGGGGAAAGTTTATGTGATATTTAATTTTATTTTTTTTCGTTACGTATCTATCCTTACGTCGAGCGAATAATTAGTCGAAAAAAAGTTGGTCAATTAGGTCGACGTCAATTTGTTCACCAATACATCGCGAACACTGTAAAATGAATACCAAGTAGCAATAATTATTTCTTACTTCCTGACGCAGCAACGTTCCGCTGTAAGGACTATTTCAGGACTATTTTCGTAGTTTATATTATCCTCATCAGACTCCATATTGCGATTTTACAGTAAAAGGGCTCTTTACCGTTTACGAAGCACACATGTATTAGTTTATTACTAAATGCATTCTAATTTTCAGTCATTTCATTTTACTGCTGGCAATAACATGTCATGGATTGTACATTGTAAGCAAATAAATTACTACTTAGTACGACTGTAGCCATGGACACAAAGGACAACGTTATCCAATTCATTAAGATGCATTTCAAAATGGAACTAGGCTAATTAGCTCAATTTTAACAACACGGTTTTCGGCGTTTTGTAGTGTTTATTTTTTATTATATTTTACATAATTTATCCTAAGGTTTTCCCCTAAAACGCTACCAATTATTATGTAAGTAATCAATATTCTCAAACTATTTTACTCCATAACCTTTCTGTACTTATCACCTTTGGTGCCATCTCAGAAGTTTGTCTTTATAAATATCACTCATGTCGATTTCCTTCCCTCTTCGTACCACTTCTGAATTTTTCTTCATCATTAGCCAACCTATGTGAGAGAAGAACAATCCCCGATTTGCGTTGTGTGGATCGGCTTCGGTGTCTGAATATTTGTGATGGACACGATGATCTCGTACCCATTCTTGCAAGGTGTTCTAATAAAATTATTTGAATTATAAAGTATTCAAGCTTTTTAAACTTTGAACTTTAAACATTTTTTAATGTTATATAAATAAGGTTATTGCTGGCGGGGACAATCGAAAATTACAAAATGAATTTTTTGTTAAACTTAAAATAAATTTTCACATAATGAGATTTTGGTACCTAATTGGTTTATCCCCGTCTACAATGCCTTAATTTCAAGTTATATTTATATGATAGAGTATTTATTCACGTGTCTGATAGCCCAAAGCGAAACGAACCTGTCTCAAATTTATAAGGCCATAGGGCCATGGTTCGGATCCGGGCGTGTATTAATGAGTTTTTTGTAACTTAAGTACATTAACTATCACTGACTCCGTGCCTCGGAGAGCACGTTAAGCAGTCGGTCCCGGGCGCTGTCAATAGATGGCGGTCGTTACGATCCCCAACTCACAGTGGAGCAGCGTGGTGGATTTAAATTCCAAGCTCATCCTGGGGGAGGCCTAAGCCCCTGAAGTGGGATGAAAATTGGCTGATGAAGTGAAGAAGTGAAGAAGTATTTATTCACATTCTATGGATTACATACAAAGTTTGTTTTTCTCTTTTCAGCTATTTTTTTTTTGCGCTTAGGTTAAAATTTTCATATTACTATTTTTTAGCTACCGTTCTAAATTGACAAGGGTCGCCGAATTTGTGCCCAAACGGAGTAGTTATACCACTGTTGTAGAGCCATTATATAGATCTTAGGGGTTTTTGGAGCTTATGTGTTAGCTGAGTAGATTACTAGCTTCTGCTTGTGACTTCACTCGCATGGTTATTTGCTCCTAAATATAACAGCTTATTGATATATACGCTGTAATATGGAATTATCATATACTAACAATTAAAAAATTTCATATAAATCGGTTTAGTAGGTAATTCTTGGCTTATACCAGCAAACAAGGATATAGATTGAGAATATAATTTAAAATGTGGTTTTTTTTTTGGGTTCAGGGACGTATAATTGATAAATTTTCCAAGACTAAGTTTCATGTTATACAGATATCGGTCACTCCAGGGAAATTACATTCGTCCGGTATTGAAACTCTGTTCGAAGAAAATCAATTTGAAAATGTACCTAAAAAGTAGGTAAGCATTGAAGAACCCTTTTAAAGTTCGTACCGTGTTCATTTAGGCGTATTAATTCGATGCCATTACTCCACGTAACAGCCCACAGAAAAAGTTTACGATGTAGTGAGCTTAATTTTATTTTAATTTTAATGCTTTTCAGAAAGTCACATTTATTTTTGAATAAACGTTTATTAAACGATACACTGTACGATTAAAAAGTAAACGATTCACTTATACCATGCCATACTATCAGCCCATTAATACCACACTACAGGAGCTTAGGCCTCCCCTCAGGATGAGGGGGCTTGGAGCTCGATCTACCATGCTCCTCTAGTGAATTTTGACGACTGCCATCTACTGATGGCAACCAGGACCGACCGCTTAAAACTCATTTATGCATGGTGCTGTTAGAAAGGTTTTTCGATTTCCCAATTAAAAAACAATTTTTATTCGCTAAAAAAAACACTTTATTCAAAATATAAATTAACTTTGATTTATAAGTTTTATGAATATTTGTACTACTTTAGCACTTTTGTTTGGAGCTTTATTTGCTTGGAATCTCGAAGAAGGATTAGGCTGAACTGAACTGCGCGGGAGCGGCGGTGTTTTATATATGAAGTAATGACTGGATTGTGGGGTGAGGTGTGTGAGTAAGATAAGCAATATCGCATATAAATTAAGGGTATAACAGTGCATGACCTGGGATTCGAACCATGGCCTTCTTAACAACAAGCGGGTTCGTACCACTAGGCTATCGCGACACATTTGCTTAAATATTTGGCCTAAATAAAAAATATTATTGTGACATAATTATAAAAGTCGTTAAAGGTTCAGGTTCGGACTAACCTGTCCCGCAAGAGAGAAACAGAGTAGTAGAAATATTTGTAAAGGCAATTTGGCCTTGTACGAGCGGTGAGTCCACAGTCTATGCGCTCCGCCTGTCACGCCGAATCCACTTGCTACGTATGTAACACATGCTGTGAAATAAATAACATGGTTATATAAATTAACATATTATAAAAAAGGACTTAAAATTCTTTTTCAAAATTTAACGAACCTTTTTAATTATAGTACTACAAGATTTATATGAATGAACCTACATCATAATAGTACATTATGATTCAAGTAATGTAAGCTGCATGTTATGTTATTGTCGAGGTGTTAAGAGGCGAAGCCGAGTGCTTATAATAAACCGATGACTATAATATCCAGCTTACTGAGTACGAGCATCATACGACGTTTTTCAATACATTTGCGACTAAAATTTGCATTATTAGTAGTAGTGATAGTATTAGTATTACTTCAAATGTAATAATAGCGGGAGCTAAGGGTGGGAGCGGATTACAAACAGAATGCTCGTTTGTGATTGGTGTAAAGTAAAAAAGCCTAGTACTGTACAACATTACGGTTCAAATTTCGATGTAATAAGGATCGTATTAATAGCAAATGTATTAGAAAGAAAATTTATTCACCTGAATAGTTTTGTTATGTTCAGCAACCAAGGCAATAATTAAACCGAGTTTCAGTAAAATTTGCGTCATGGGGAAATTTGAAAGCCAAAATAACAAAATATAACATGTCATATGAATATAGGAATCAATTTATTTAGGTACTAAATAAAGCACGTAGTCATAATACAAAAAAAATAATACGAAAACGGGTAATTTTAAATATTTTAACATATTTCTCAAAAAAAAAGAGATCATATTTCATAATTTAAAAAATATTTATATTTTTCAATTTATTATCTGGAACAATGCAGTATGTTTTGTTATATATATATTATATTTTTATAAGAAAAATACAAAATAAATAAATAGCACGTGAATCCACGGGAGAGAATCGGCTCATCGATGGACCACGCGCTTAACCTGGCTAAAACTCCATTGCTACGCGCGTCACGCGGCAAGCGCGAAAACTAGTTCATAGGATCCGTATGATACATTTTCGTTTATGACTGGTCACTATAGACATGAAAAAAAAACACGAATGAAATTTCGAGCGTCTGATCAGTAATATACAACAACATATCTGAGTAAATGAAGTAACAACATAAAAAGTATTAATTAGGGTTATTAGAAATATCAATGAAAATATATGTATAAGCACTTATCTATTAATTGTACGTATACCAACAGATGGTGCTGTTGATGGTTAATACGTATTTATGCAAGAAAAGTTTATTGTACATATAAAAACTGAAAAGAATACCATAAACGAAACACGTTTCAATATTTTAAAATAAAAGCATCGTACAATCAATGGGTGAAAAATTTACATTAGAAATAATTTGTAAACAAAACATTAAAATATTTTTTTTAAATATAAAAAGTAAAAAAATACAAGTTAAAATTACGCAAAGAGTACAAAAGCGCAATTCTTACAATTTTCTTAAATTCACATTCCAAAAACATTTAACATCATTAATTCAAGTAACAAGGTAAGTTTTAAAATTTACATATGATACGGGTAATGCTAGAAGATTGTGTAAACCTAAGTTTACCCGGGTTTACTTAGTATTACCCAAGTATTTTGGGTAATGTCCGAATAATAATTGAAATAAATTTTAATTCGGGATTTAGCCATACTCACCTAGGTCTACCCAATGCTGGCTGGGTAATGTTAGTTGTTGTTTCAAGAGTTATTGTCTATGTAAAAGTTGTATTGTTTTTAATGTGCTTACGAGCAATATTTGGAAATGATTAATTTTGTTAAAAGTGCAAATGAAACCAAATCGAAAACTACTCTGCATACCGACGATTGAAGTAATCTGATTTGTGTTCTCTTGGCGCAACACCTAACATTACCCAGCTTGAATTGGCTAAACAAAGTTGAGTATGGATAAAACCCGAATTAAGATTGGTTTCAATTATTATTAGGACATTACCCAAAATTCTTGCATGATTCTCAGCAAACCCGGGTAAACCTAGGTTTACTCAATATTCTAGCATTACCCGTAACATATATAATATAACGTGCTTTCAATCATTGAAGTTTGCTTTTAAAAGCTTACTAAGTCATTTCGAAAAACTTACCGAACAGTATGGTTTGCCATTTTACAGGGAAAGCATAATAATAACACCACACAACACCAATAATGTGCATCAAAGCAATGAGAATAATATTCATCCATTTCAACTCATTTCTAAAACCCCAGGACTTTTCAATTTCCCTTATTTTTTCACCTATAACAAAATTTAACAGTTTTAGGGCAACCATTTTATTTCGTTTAAACTCGTTAAGCCTCCCATACAGTTCATGTAAAACTAAAAGTGAAAAGGAACAACAATGGTTGATGAATTATTTATAGTCACAACGAACTGCAAATTAATGAGTTCTGTAAAAACAAATATAAAGCACAAAACCTGTGTGTTCATTGGACTCGTAAAAATTGTGAATTTTTCTTTGAGTGAAATAGTTATTTTAGATAAACCAGAATACTAAATTTTACACACGGTAAAAAAATTAATTATATAGTAATCAAGGTACATTGATATTGAGTGTAGAGCTCACCAAACTATATTAAAAGTTTCAAGTGAACAGATGGCGCAAACTAACGGTTACCGAGAAAAACTCGTTTAAAGTTTCGTTTTTTTATCACTTATTTAATTTTTTTGTAACTTTTTGTTCAGGGCTATAACCTCTACACACTTTATAAGTATGGACTATGTTGAGCTGAACACGCTGGAGATATTTTTTTTTTTAATTTCTTAAGTTACGTAACCTATTAGTATGCCTAATCAATGCAGAATGGTACTGGCAGAATGAATTAAAAATCACAGCTGACATCGTCACTTGAACGTCTGATATTGATTATTATAATTCATTTCTATTAGTTTCAATTTACACATATTGTTTTGTTTTGAATATATGTGCAACAATACAAAATTTTATTTTGGAGACATTTGGAATTGTATTTTTAACAATTTATTTTTGTCAAAAATGTATTTGACGATACAAAATTATAGACCTTACCATTCTTAGTTAACCGATCTACAATTTTACAGCATTGATGTCGCAAGATGTTCAGTCTCTGAAAAAAAAGGCCACAATTTTTTTCCCTAAATTTTGTTGGCAACTGTCCGTCTGAAAACACCTATACTATAGAACGCTATAAGCTTTTCGGATCATACTGATATATCCATGCTTCGAAACTTAGTCGCATTTGTCGGCGTCAATCCACACGGGCTTCTTTTTCCTTTTCACAGAGCACAAGTGGTATCCAAAGACCACAACAATTCTAAATGCCAAGATGTTCTTGAATTAATGAGTCTTCTCAGTTTTTCAGTCAATTTCAGTAGTTTACGTATTTTCTGCAGTGACTATCGTCTACATATGTCGTCGTCTTCAAGGCTAGTTCTGTTCGTTTTAAGTCCCTTTAAACCATCTTTAAATCGTTGCTCGAGAAGGAGCGGATTCGCCTAAACCTAAAGTAAATTTTGAACTTTCTTTCATGTTCGATATAACAAATTTGCTATTTAAAAAGATAATATACTATAAGCGTTCCATTTTAAAATTTAAATATGTATCTCTCATCTATGTTTAAAGAAATTATGAAATGTTATTTACACAAAAAAAAAACAATGTAGTAACCTCGCTTCGGTTCCCTCGTCTCACGCTTTGCGAAGAATTATTAAGCGACAGAACGACAGCAAGGCCTTTAAATGTAAATTAGACATTGTACTGAAATAGCTTTGCTCAATACGGGGTCAACGCGTGGTGGGCACGGCAAAATACATTATAATTCATTAACACAAATTTTAGAATCAGCTAGACGTGAATGTACTTACCTACTCGTAAATAATGATCTGTTCTTAATTAATGCAATTTTATTAAAAAAACAGAAACATTTTTTTTTATTGTTACAGTATTAATATTTAAAATTAGCAAATAATTTATTTGCAAATTAAGTTTAACCAGTGACGATGTTGAAATAAATATTTTTATTAAAACTTTATGCGTACTGTTAAATAAATTATGTGTTCCTTTAATTGTTTTTTTAATCCTTTTTAAGTATTAAATAAACAGACTTGAATTTAAAAATTCCAACACAGAAGAAGTTAGATAAAAAATATCAATAATAAGATGGCTGGTGAAGAGTGATGTCATTAAATAACTGTATTTTTTAACCTTATAATATTAAAACAGAAAAAATATTTTTTGTTCTTGTTTTGGGGTTAAAAAATAAAAATTTACATAATAACATTAATGTTTTTAAACGACGTAAACTGGTTATCGTTGCAGATTTTTTTTGTTTTTAATGTCCTGTCCTGTTTAAATTCACAATGTTCTGAAATATAAATAAAAATATATATGTATCGATTTCAGTAATGAAAATTTTTAGCAGATCACATAGCGTTTAAATCTATACACTACATCAAAGTGAGCCAGATAAGAGTACTCGTAACTCACAGCTTTCCGTAGAATGTGTATTAATGTCTCCCTACCACGGGAGCTTTTTGAGAGATATAGCTAGCTCTCTTATAACTTTAACTGCGAACTTTCTGGAATTTTTCTTACTTAAAACTTACCCTCGAACGTTTACGACATGCTCCCGTGGATCGGGAAGCGCTTTAGCAAATTTCTAACCGAAGCGTCATTTCTACTTTCTATGAAGTTGAAAACTTTTCTCGACACTCGCTGAGCAGATTTTAAGAGTTACATGCGGTAGAACAAATCTTTTTTATCTTGAAAATTATTTATATGTTATTCATAAAACATTTAACAAAAACAATTTTTACTAATAATACATTATATCAAGAAACACACTTACATTTTTTTGTCTGTTTGTTTGTTCATACAAATTGGTAAGTATCTGTTGATCTGTGATACTTACCAATTTGTTTTACCAATTAATGTCAAAATTATTGATAAAGAGGTGTTGCTTGATAGAAGAAGGTAGAAGTGAGAAAAACATTACCGTAGATTATGTATTGTTTTTATTTTTTAAAACTAAGAAGACGCACCCATTTTATTTTGCAATTTATAAGATTAATTTAGCTCTAGTTTACCTATAAAACACAGAACGTAAATCAGGAATCAGGAAAACTGTATATTGTGTCCTTTTACCTGTCTCTAAATTTTTCGTTCCCTTACTTAACATCAATCTATTTCTCTGAACGGCTTTTCTCCCTCGTATCCTCCCGTCCGTGGTGAATCTTCGCGCTAGCTTACCACAAAACGCCGACCTCGGTCGTCACTCAGCCAACCCGCGATTATTTAACTCGTCAAATAAACGCGTTTAACTAACCGCACGAGTTTCGGTAAGCCAAACAACGTTGGCTGCTTCGACAAACAATTTAACAGTAACTGCTTTAGCTCGACTTACAAACAATCAGAATAACATTTCATTCGTATTTCTATTTGGATTTATCATTAAATGTACACGCTTTCCGTTGAAAATTGACGCGTTTGGTTTGAATTAGTTTTCTTCATTTTCGTCGTGTGTTGAACTTGCCATGAGGTTCATAATTTGGATATTAACTTTATTACTATTTAAATTTTAATTTTTCTGCAAGACTTTATCACAATTTATTTTGAGTAGTTCGATTTTTTTACAAAAAACTAAATAAAATGACTACTCAAAAACGGCGATGTATTTTTTTTAACTGTGTAGATACAATTTTAGTTGAATTTATTTTTCAAATAACTTTTAATGTACTAGAAGTTACATATATAGTGCAAAACTGTAAAAAAAATTATTAACAATGTTTATCCACGCTATTGATATGAACCGAAATTTCAGTGCTTCAGATATAATTTGATACGAATATATTATGGTTAATTAATATATTATATATAATATAATATTGTTGATACTGAGATAAATAAATAAAAGTAGAATCGCAATCATTTTAGAAAATTAGTTCCATTATATGTTACAATTAATGATCTATGCATAAATTTTCGTTAGTAACAAGTACCAATTTGGATACGCATCGGTATATGTTAACACAAACTGAGACCCTGTATCTTAGAAACACCAATTCAGAAATCATGTGAATGTTAACATTCTCTAGTTATTGTTTCGAAAGTTTAATAATATGGTTGTAATATAATTAATATATTATTTAAAACTGATTGATAATTTTAAAGATTTCGGTTTGACTCATCGCTCTACTTCGCATTCCTCTTCACTTTGTCATAACTAACTTCAAATTCAAATTCAAAAAGTTTTTATTCAATATAAGATGTTTACAGACACTTATTGAAAGTCAAAATAAATTGATTAGGTACCGGTTCAAAAACTAAAAGGAGAAGAACCGGCAAGAAACTCCTCCCTGTTTATTTTATTTAAATATATGTTTTTCTTAGTTGTTTTTTTTTTAATTTAAAGTGCTTACAACTATTACAATGATGTCCATGCGCACTTATCATTAAAATACTCGCTAATACAATAGTAAGCTTTTTTCATGAGTTGGACTTTAACTCGCTTTACAAATTGATTAGAATTCAAGTCTAAAATTCCTTTTGGAATTTTATTATAAAAACGGATCCAATTTACCATGAAAGAATTATTAACCTTTGAGAGCCTGAACCTGGGAATTGATAACATATGCTTATGTCTTGTATTTAGGTTGTGGCCACCACTCACCTTAGAGAAAGCATTTAAGTTTTTGAGTACATAAATAATATTTTCATAAATGTACTGACAAGGGACTGTCAAAATGTTACTTTCTCTAAAATGAGCCTTTACACTATCTCTAGATTTTCATTTATATATAACTCGAATTAACCTAATCTAACCTCACTTTAGAAATAGTGGACCATCAATCTATCATTGATTAAAAGGCTTTCTGGATTTCTGGGCAACAAGATGGAAGACTAAGTAGTATGCCAGGCCGTTTCAGTTAAAGTTTATAATCACAATTTACTTTAGAACTTTAACTAAGTAATTCGCAGATTGACTAGATATTGTTAATATTACCAAACATAGTGTAGTTAAAGTACAAATTGAAACTCAAAGATATCAAAATCACTTTATTATGGTTATTCTTACGAGCATTATGATCATTTAGGCATAAAACAACTATAGATTTTTTTTAATATTGAACTATCAACCTATCCTGTGTCGTGATAGCCCGAGCGCAGCGAACCTGTTTCAAATCTATAAGGCCATGTGGCCGTGGTTCGAATCCGAGCGTGTACCGATGAGTTTTTCTGAGTTAAGTACATTAACAATCACCGACTCTGTGCCTCGAGGAGCACGTTAAGCTGTCGGTACCGGTTACCGTCAAAAGATGGCGGTCTTTACAATCCGCCGACCCGCATTGGAGCAGCGTGGTGGATTTCTTCAAGTTCCCTCATATTGAGGGGAGGCTCAAGTCCTTGCAGTGAGGTATAATGGGCTGATGGAAACTATCTTGGCCGAATTTCAAATTGATGAACTAGCGATGGGAAGAGAAGACTAGACCGATAAGTAAGCGTAAAAAATAACGGTTTACGTACGTAACCGTGAGCATATACAGTGAGCTTATACTCAAAGACTACTTAATCTGAAATCATATTTTTACTATTTCATTCTACTAAGTGCCAGCCATAATATCAATATTTTGCTTAACCCAATTATCGAAATGAGCGCAACTAACTATAAAATAATTTAAAAAAAAAAATAAAAACCGACCGGCGGCATATAGTTAATGAAGTCGGTGCCTACTCACTCAGACACTTTAAATTGTGTTCTATATTTGTTATAGTTATAAAGATTGTTGTAATTGTTATTACCTGGTAAGTACCCATTTAAAGTGTCTGAGTTGGCACCGACTTCATTAACTATAAGCCGCCTATTAATGCTCCTTTCTTTAAAGTGAAAATTTTATTTTTAACTTTTTAGTTTATGTTTTTGAAGTCATTTTATTTTTTTTTTAAATTATTTTATTTTTCAATTTTTAGTTGAACGCATCTATAACTTATTTGTATTTAGTATAAATGGGGCTACTAAACGCGCTACTCTAATGAGAATACCCCGCGATTACGCAACGTAAATTCAGTGTCAAATTGACACATCAGCATGCCTAGTAGGCAGTGGTATTCCTATGTAAAACTTCAATCTTAATTATTATTTTTGTGCGAACTGAACATTTTGGCACATTGAACCGTATGAAGGAAGCCCAACAAAAGGTAACTGCTGTAAATTGTTGAGGAATTCCCTCGACTGTTTATGGTCAGACTGATCAGACCTGTAATGGCACTTATAACCCATATGAGTGCAAAGTTCTCTTCAATAGAAATGAATTAAGTCCAAACACCAGGTAATTGCTGTAAATCGTTAAGGAGTTCCCTCGATTGTGTATGGTCTCCATCATCAGATCTGTAATGGTACTTATAACCCAAATGGGTGCAAAGTTCTCATTAATAGAAATGAATTAAATCCAAACACCAGGTAATTGCTGTAAATCGTTGAGGAGTTCCCTCGATTGTGTATGTTCTCCATCATCAGACCTGTAATGGCACTTATAATCTATATGGGTGCAAAGATCTCATCAATAGAAATGAATCAAGTCCAAACACCAGGAAATTGCTATAAATCGTTAAGGAGTTCCTTCGACTGTGTATGATCTCCATCATCAGACCTGTAATGGTACTTATAACCTTTATTGGTGTAAAGTTCTCATTAATAGAAATGAATTAAGTCCAAACACCAGATAATTGCTGTAAATCGTTGAGGAGTTCTCTCGATTGTGCATGGTCTCCATCATCAGACCTGTAATGGCACTTATAATCCATATGGGTGCAAAGATCTCATCAATAGAAATGAATCAAGTCCAAACACCAGGTAATTGCTGTAAGTCGTTGAGGAGTTCCCTCGACTATCTTTCAGCTTCATCATCAGATCAACTCCTGACCTTCAATAAATAGTACTAGTAGTAGTATTTTATCAAAATACTTAAAATACGATACTTTAAAATACGATTTTCGAAGGTTGCCCTCGATTTCTCTGAAATGCCATCATCAGATCCTGGTTTCCTTATCATGGTACTATTTCGGAAATATCTCCCTTTCACAAAAAAAAAAAATCATCCAATTCGGTTCATAAACAACGAAGTTATCCCTGAACACACATAAAAAAAAAATAAAAAAAAAAACATTTAAACGGTCGAATTGAGTAACCTCCTTCTTTTTTGAAGTCGCTTAAAAAAATAATAGAAACTGGAAAATATTCTTTTAACTTTTCTATATTATTTGATAACAAACTGCGAAAATCAACGGGCAATTAATTGGAAATTCCGACTGGATAGTTTTATCAGAACAATTCAAACAGCCTTTAGCACAGTTTAACCAAAGTAAATTGTGATTTAACAAGTTGTTCATTCCATTCCTTGAAACTTTTATGAATTCGTCTTTATTCTGAGTAAATAATTTCATACGAAATTATTTAATCTCTACATCTTTTTACTTACTAATCAATTATTTTAGGATAGAATAGTCACAAGAAAATGACAGGAAAACAAAAATATGTAGTAGCTGCCTTAATTTGCGTATAGATTTGACCTTTGTATGGTTTGTACAAACGAAAAAATTGCACTTCGAAGACAGTACAACATAGGTACATTTGAGTACATATGCTGTAGTTTTTTGCTTCTGACAAATGAATACATATAAAATTTCAATTACGTTGTTGTTCACGTATGTTACGTTCAACGGCATTTCCAGTTCATTCAGATGAAAACCTCAATTTTTTATTTATTTTATTAAATTTCCAAATTTTCCTTTTCATCATATACGACCGCGTCATATCGATGCTACACAATATCTAAATGTTCACACAAGGTCACTTACAGATCGCGAAAAGCACTTGATAACACCTCGCTCATTTAAAGCTAATCAAAATAACACCTCGTTAAAAATGGTTTAATTAATCAAAAATAAAAATTATAAAAAAAAATTTGTGGTTTGGCTTAAAAGCTGATACTTAGTACCCTACATCAAGCTGGTAAGAAATTTGAAACACGCATAGTGTACTATATCACATAAATAAATTTGACTGCAGCGTTGGATTTGTTCATGTATATTTTAGTCATGATTTAGACTGAATTCAAAGCAGTTTACTTACTACAAAAATGTTACTCGTTGATATGTACTTCATTGTAAATAAAACTGTAACCAGACCGTGCCTGTAAACAATTTTTTTTTGAAATACATAGTTATTTATTTACATTTCAAATCACTAAATTTTTTTTAATTTTCATTCTTCTGTTTGTGCACGCATCACGCAAAAATTACAAGATGGATTTTGGTAGGCAGGAAGGTAATTATTTGAGTCAACATAAAAAATATGTTTTACCGCGGATATGTATCTGCATGTTTGTTACGCTTTAACTTCTAAACCAGTGAACTGTTCTTCATAAAACTTGTTAAGAAGTCAGTTTGCATCCCAAAGACGGACATAGACTACTTTTCACCGCGGAAATGTGTCTCAATGCTTATTAATTTTTTTACAGCTAAATCGTAAAACTGACTTGATGACATTTGACAATGAGAAAGTTTATTAGAATTATATTATATTTATATTATTTATATTTTATTAGAATTGTAGGATATTAGACTATTTGTTACCCCAGAAAACGTGTCTATGTATTATATTTATTTAGGCCTAAACCGGAATTTCTTTTTACCAGTCCCAATATAAAGGCGAAATCACAGGCGGAAAGCTAGTAATTAAATACTTGTTATTCGTAAAATAAGTGTATAAGAAAACCAAACCAAATTATAATTAAGTCACGTTTGTTAATTGAACTGATGGATTCGCCTGAAATTCTGTACCGTTCTTTGTAAACTTTATCGAACCGCCTCGCTTTCCCTAAGGAAATTCTCCAAAGTGAAATAATTTTCATTATGTAATTTATCATCTGTAGTCTATAACTACCCGATTGGTATAATTAAAATAACCGTTACTTCGGTTATTTTAATTATATTAAATATATTAAAATTCTTTCGTACTAAAATTTATAATTTTTACTAAAGATAGAAACCAACCTGGCTTACACCGGATTGAACTCAGATCATGTAAGATTTTAATGATCGAACAGATCAAAAATTTAAACTTTTACATTCAAATTTTACCTTAATCCAACATCGAGGTCGCAAACAATTCTTTTTATTTGAACTAAAAAAAAATATTACGCTGTTATCCCTAAAGTAACTTAATCTTATAATCAAAATAATTGGATCAAATAACTCATTTATTTATGTATATGTAATAAAAAGTTAAATAAATTTTTATATCGCCCCAATAAAATAACTAAGTCTTTATAAATTTTAAAAAAATTATAAATTATAAATAAAAATTTAATTATAAAACTTTATAGGGTCTTCTCGTCTTTTAATATTATCTTATCTTTTTAAATAAAAAATTAAATTCTAAAAATTAAATTAAGAAAGATTATATTTCATCAAATCATTCATACCAGTCATCAATTAAAAGACTAATGATTATGCTACCTTTGTACAGTCAATATACTACAGCCCTTCAATTTACCTTATTTCAATTTTCATTTAAATTTTATTTCAATTTAATTTATTTATTATAATTATTATTATTATTACAGCTATAACAATAATTCATTTAGTATTCTTACATCAAACAGGATCTAATAACCCTCTTGGAATTAATAGAAATTTAGATAAAATCCCATTTCATCCATTTTTTACTTTTAAAGACCTAATAGGATTTACAATTCTAATTTTCATATTAACATTATTAACACTAACCAACCCCTACTTACTTGGAGATCCAGATAATTTTATTCCAGCAAATCCCCTAATAACTCCAATCCACATTCAACCTGAATGATATTTTTTATTTGCTTACGCTATTTTACGATCTATTCCCAATAAATTAGGAGGTGTAATTGCATTATTTTTATCAATCGCAATTTTAAGAATCTTACCAAGAACATATAATAAAAAAATACAAGGAATTCAATTCTACCCAATTAACCAATTTATATTTTGAACAATATTAAATACAGTAATTTTATTAACATGGATTGGTATAAAACCAGTAGAAATACCTTATATTTTAACGGGACAAATCTTAACATTAATATACTTTTCTTACTTTATTATAAATCCATTAATTGCCAAATATTGAGATAACATAATTTTTATAAAAATAAATAATTAATTAATGAGCTTGAAATAAAGCATTTGTTTTGAAAACTTAAGAAAGAATTAATTTTTCTATTAATTTATACTAAAATTTCTTCAATTTCAATTCAAATCAACGCAATTTCTTGCCAGTCTTTAATATTTATAAATGCCACTAATTAACAGAAACCATCCGCTGCGGTTAGTTAATGGAAAACTAGTTCGGCGTTGTACGGCTTGACTATTAAAGAATTCAATGAAACTTTGACGGCTGTTCTAATAAGCTTTTCCGGAAAACATGAAATGTAATAATATATGTAGCAGAATGGACGGGGGACAATACATGGGAAAAAAATGCTAAGCTTAAATTCATTAAAATTTAATTTTATTCTCATGGCTAAAAAACTAAATAAATCGACATGAAACAAAGTATTATTCCAGAAAATATATTGTAAATGGTTCTAGTAGCGATCTCACTTCAATACTCGATTGTGCCGATATCTATAGAAGACAGAAAAGGTCGCTCCTAGAGTAAATTTTATATTTTATACTAAAATAGAACTTACTGGAAACTCTTTAACCTTTTCCGTCCTTTAATTGATTTCAAGAAAAATTCTGGCCACGCGTAAGTCTTTTTATAAGCAAAAGGTCGGAAAATTCGGTAGCAGTATTTGTTCTGCATTAAAAAACCCTTTGCGTCTTTGAGACAGAAAGTTATTTATGAATAGTTTGTACCTTTATCTCGAAGGGATTATTATAGGATTCAATACGGCATTTACGAGACAATAAACGTATATTTGTTTTGGTACTAAATAAGTTCTTATGGGGGTCGGTAATGCAAATTCTTGATTTTTCAAATCATCTTTCTGTGTACCTACTAGAAATTGCGTCCAAAAAAATATGGAATAGTTCTTAAAACCATTTTTTTCCGAATTTTCAAATTACGTTTTGATATGGAACATCTGTCATTTTACTGCAGTTTAGCCATTAAAAATTCATTAATAAAATAAGACAACCAAATAAGCATATATTTTCGTCTTAAAACATAAAAGTTATTTAAATTTTAAATGTAGTTTAGGATTCGTGGTCAAGAATAGAAATACTCGGGAAAGACGATAACTAATTTATTATAGAATTGCAACGTGAAAATACGAAACAAAATGGCTACAGGGAATCGCGTTGGTAATAAGCGCACCGAAAGCTTGGAGCCTTCGTATCGATCTCTGGTCCGTCTTCTCGAGGCAGGGCTTTACCGAAGGAATCAATTTAAATTTGAATTGAGGTCGATGATAACTTGTATGGTCCACAGTTTATTGGTGGCCAGCCGCTGACAGTATTTATGTTGAGTCCTGTTGACTGCCAGTACAGCTTCTGGTGTTGCCATTGTGAGTAGAGAGTGTAGCCAGGTCGCCACATGTAGTATTTCTATTTTCCATAATTACACTATAAATTGAGATGGAAAAATTATCCGCGTCTCATATCGTACTTCGAAACAACAAATCACACAGAATCTCTATTTGCTTTTCCATTACGATTTTTACGTTGAGTCAAACTGAATTCGACTTCACAGTGCGTTATGTCAAAATATCAGGTGGCGTACTTTGTGGGTCTGTGACGTATTTTTACCATGATTTGCTCGTGGTACTACCAAGTCTTGAGTTAGTTGACAATTGAAGGGGTAAGTGGACAAAGGTGTTAACTAACAAAAAGTTCAAAAAGAGTTATGATTGTTTTTATATTACTCCTACCACATTTGCAAGCCTGAAAATAATGCATGTTTGTCAGTTAATACCTTTGCTATAGGTCTTTATTTTTGACACGAATCAAAATTTTCGCAGTCGATTTATGATCATTTAAAATCTAATTCCATGCAAAAAGTCGATTTATTTTGTTTTCTCAGATAACACCTTCGTCCACTCAACCCTTCAATTGTGACCATCATCATCTATTACGTTAAGTATATCATCATTTATTCATCAACACCCCCTATTTCCACTTTTCTATTTTTCTTAGAAATAATTATGCCATGTTGTTATATTAAGGAAACTGTAGGCCTCTGAGTTTTAAGCAATACTGTGTCTTGGTGGCTGTTTATCTGTGAAAATAGGTAAATAAAATGTCCCGCGGCTAGTATCAGTTTCATGTTACAATTTTCAACTAACTCAAGACTTGGTAATACCACCGGTAAGTAAAAACGGCCAAAAAAATCCCCCTTGAGCCAACTGGTAGTACAACCCTTCTCAAATATTTTTTTGTCACTTCGCGACATCTCGCGATGACTGAAAACGAAAACTGTTTTATCATTTTTTGTGGGCCTACTATTGACTCGGTTAATGTTTCGTCGCACCGAGCGAAATTACACTCCGCCTAAAGAGGGGCAGCAGGCGGCGTACGTAACGGAAGTTGACAAGGATCACGTTGTTATCAGAAGAAGCTTAGACACAGCTTATAGATCGCTTCTGGATCGCAGTTTGAGCGTTGCGCGAATGGGTTGAGTTTTAACTTTACGTCGCAGAACTTTACTAAATTCTATAAGTCGAAGGTAACAGATATTAACTTTATTTACTTAATTTTTTTTTACGTATGTCGTTTAAATACGTCTAGTTGTGACGGGTAATACACAGCGACCTGGGGGACAAAGAGCGTGCAGGTAACGTAAGATACGCTCTACCCGCCCGTATCTCTTTCTCACGCGATGGCTCTATTTTATTGTGATAATTTAGGTTCTTGAACAACGTGGCCTGCATTACTTCTCTATTGAACTAATTCAACGCTCGGTGTCCTCTTCAATTTAAAACATGGTCCTCGTTTATCCAAACTGACTTCAAAGAGTCTAACAGCATGACCTCTAAATTCACTTATATTGATTTCCAGACGCATATCTCATGGAGAAACATCCGAAGTAACCCTCTGAGATTTCGCTGAATCCATTTGCTTCGATTGCCTTTTAATATGAACCCCTAAATGTTTGATCAATGGCCTGTGTTCTACCGATATTGTTTTGAAATAATAAATGCAGCGATCTCGAGAATAACAAGGCGGTATTGTGTTTGTGAACAGTTTAATAAAACTGAGTTTATATAAACATGTATATAATACAAAAGAGATAAAATGTAATATAAGACAACAAAAACAATGGAATTAAATCCTTTTATATTTATTTCAAATACAAAGGGAATTAATTCACTGACTGACCGATTGTCCAAGTGGTTAGAGGCCCTAACTGCAGAACCTAAGGTCACGGGTTTGATTCCCGCCCGGGATAAATATTTGTGTGTTCCGTTTCTGGGTGGGTGCAATATATCTATATAGGTATCTATGTATTATAAAGAATATTTAATTAAGTATGTCAACTGTGTAGTACCCATAATATAAGCATAATAAATGATTACATTCAGACAAGATAACGCTATATGGGATGTCTCAGATACTATTATTATTATTTGGCATGTCAGTTTAGATATTGACCAATTTTTTTCTAGACCCGAATGACGTATAGCTCTAAGTCCTAAAGTAAGCAAGTATTATGCTTGTGTTAAGGAATACTAGGCAACTGATATACATACCTTAATATTGTTTGTAATATGTACATATATAAATACTTTCACACCCAGATATGGAACAAGTAGACATGTTAATACACACAAATATTAGTACCGGGCGGGAATTGAACCCGCGACCCTTAGCTCTACAATTAGAGTCTCTAACCACTCCGCCAACCAGTCATCATCACATATTGCATTTTGCACAGCCTGAAATTTTAATCCTTTTCAGTAGATAATTAGATAATTGATAATTTGATTATTTATTTACACAACGTTACCATACAGTATTTACATTGCCATGTTTATTTGATCCCTACACTAGGCTCAACCTGTGTCGTAGGAGATCAACCTTGTTTACAATTATTTTGGTTTACTGTGCTCCAATGATTCTGTAGTCGTATAAAATAAAATATAAAAAACAATCAAAAAACAATTACTTAAAAACGGATTTAAATGTGTTGAGGTATACAGGAAATAGTGTAGTGTGTGCGTGTTTAAGTTGTTTATGTGTGTGTATATGTGTGACCTACCTATCACTACATATTATAAAATAAAGTCCCCCGGCGCGTCTGTCTGTCTGTCTGAACGCGATAAACTCAAAAACTACCAAACGGATTTCCATATTGTTGACATCGATGGACAGAGTAATTCAACAGGAAGATTCATGTGTAAAATTTATTAATGTTTTGTGTAAATTTGTTGAAATATGACGATTATTGTTAAAGAAGTCGGAAAAAAATCAAGCTGGCTGGGATCTTTCATCGACAACGCTGCCTAATCTTTTTGAGATATAACAAAACAATGTACGGAGGAATTGTGTATCTTATATAGGACTAAAGGAAAAGTCTGCAATGGCATATGTCTATCTTTATGGATAGCTTACTATACCTATTTTTATGTTTAAAAAAAATGTGTTATTTGATGAGGTAATTGGAAAGCAATTTATACGGATACAGTATTAATCCTTATGAAATTAAATACGTTATTTACCTTCAGAATTTTAAGCACATTATGGTTGCCCTTTACACTATACAATTTAAATCAATATCTTAGGAGCTATCGCGAAATATAATCATCGCGCGACCAGCCGGGCGGCCATACAGGACGATGCGACACGCGTAATTAAGTTGGGTTAGGTTATGTGTATGTATTCTTTACTTTTTCAAGTATTTATAGAATTGGAAATAAAATACTTTAAAAATACCCCAAGTAGGATGAACTTACGTCACGTTTAAAGGTAATTAAATCCAATCCACGTGTTCGACGCAACAAGCTGATATGACACTACGAAAGAAAAAGAACGTTGAGCTCTTTCTAACAGTATCATGTGTGTTGTGGCTGAAACACCCCACGTCGAAATACAGTAATTGACAACAGATTCATAAATAATTGTGTATACACTTTCCAATACTTTTGCACCAGCTGTAGTGCAAAGACTTTTGAAAACATATATTAGTTTCCTAACCCGTCTGGCTGTGTCTTTGATGTGATTTTTGAAAGTAAGCTTCTCATTTAGAGATGTAAAATAATATCTCTATGTTACTACCTTGTTGGCATAGTGTAAGGCGATATTTCGCGAATTATCCGAACATAACAAACGACATCTTCATCACAATATTATTTTATATTCAGTAAAAACTGAAATCTATGAGTAGCTGAGACTCCGGTTACGCGCACGAATATTCCCTCACAGTTATTTATGAAGCCAGATGGGCCAACATAAAACGCTTTTTGTTACAACTCTATCTACGCCGTACACGAGCCAAGGGCGTTTTCGCTTTCGTTACATCTTACATGTGCTGTAGACTTTAACATTCCGGATAATAAAACTGAGATCACAAATGAAACGGCGTGGTCGTTCTCCGTGTTTATATATTTTAAACTGTATAGAACTGAAAAACTCTGGATTTATGTGACAGAGGGTGGTCGCAACATACTGTTTAGTGGATAATATTTACAAAACACTTAAATAATGTTTATAAAACTATATCTACTTAAAAAGCTTAGATTAGATTAGAAATACTCTAAATTAAAAACTAATAAAAAAACTTAAATACCTACAAATTCAAAATACTATCTAAGAAAAATGATAAACAAGAAAATTTCAAAGAGACGACGGGTCTAGGGTGCCGAGGATACTTGCCGCGTTGCCACGCTGTATTGCGACACTGATCCTCTGAACAAGGTATTTCTTGCTCAAAGGATCCCATGTTAACAAACGCAGTGCGATACCCAAATCGTTACTAAATAATTTGGCATCCTTGGACCAGAGACCTATCATCTCGACGGCGAAAGAAATGAAATGGTAACGATTTAAAAGTTCTACGTGCTTGGCCATTTTTCTACGAGCTGCTCTCTCAGTTTTTTTTTATATAACTTTGGCACGAAGTATCCACACAAGTTACATCCCAGACAAGAGCTCTACCACTTTTGTATAGAACCATGGTTACGCCATCGATATTTGAATCCCTGAATATTATATTTAGCATACTATATACAAAGGTTGAGATACGCACAAAAGATATCATATTTTTGTGATATCAGTATATTATGTTTATGTTATTATAAGCTGCGCCCACTCATTTCCCTTTGTGAGATATAAGCCTTTTCATATATTTCGTAAATTTTAGGGTTCGTAAATACAAGGTGAAAAAAATATAAGACTTATACAATCACTCTGGTGTCGGTTTGTCACAGCTTATTTTCTCCGTAACTGAAATGACTTGCCATAGGGAATAATTGTACTAAAATTGACTATTATTTCCGTAACAACTGAACCCTAAATAAAAAGAAAATACCGCATATACGGCTCGCTAATGTTTCCAGGAAAACTTAAATGAAAATCCTGGGATCTTAAATTTCCATGAAATACGGAAAATATCCGTGAACGAAAATTCCATGTGAAATATGTTGCTTAATTACACCGCGGACTAATAAGTTTCAATGGTCTAATGGTAATTGTGATAGCTGACTTATACGAAAGAGTCGAATTCAAATTCTAGTCAAAATATGGGTCAGATTTAAAAAGATATAGTAGGTAATGCCATTCCACACCATCAATCCATTAACGCCCCATTGCAGAGGCTCGGGCTTCTCCTTGGGATGAGGGATGCTTGGAGCTTAATCCACCACGCTGCTCCAGAGCGGGGTAGTGGATTTTAACGATTGCCGTCTATTGGTGACAACCGTAGTACAGAACCCTCTACACGAGAGTTTTATATACCTGATATATGCAGTATAACTTAGCATATTTATTTTAACAGAATGTGTTGATTCTTCGGTTTTTTATTTCAGAAAAAAAATTCAGAAAAATATTTCATCGTAAGAAACTGTCCGCTCGATATTAGATATTAAATAAAATTCATTAAATACAAGATTCGAATATGTTGCACAAATTAATTGTTAAATAACTTGACGAAACATAGATTGTTGATTTTTAATTATTTGGAATTATCAAGAAAAGTGAAATCAGGCAAGCCAGTATTCAAAGCGAAACACAACGCCGACTGACAAAACAAAATGATTCGCTCGCTCAGATTAAAAGCGTTCAATCTCTTTGGACAGTAAAGATGAATTTCCATTGAAATTATGCTCCAATATTAATATTCACTTCATGCCGCATTTTCTTGACAACGGCTATTAAAGTCGCCTGGAATTTAAAATACGGTGATAATATTAAGTCGAGGCGAATCGAGTGAAAGAAATTAATTTATTTGTCATTAGTTCTTGGCGTCTTATTAAAAACACCTTTACCTGTTTTTTTTTTGGAATGTTTTTAATTTTAAAGGAACAAAATATGTAATAACTGTAGAAGCCATGAACCTAGGAATACTCGGACGTGGCATCACGAACTAAGAACTGATGCACCCCTAGTAAGTCAGCTGGCTATGTACGCATGCGTCAACTTGAACGCACTCATACAATAGCAAATCTGGCCCCCACTGCAGTGTTTCATTAGTTGTTCGATGACAAAAAGTCTTCGTGTTGTATGTAAATATGATCGTCTTGCAAACGTTTTCGCAGTTTGATCTACTAATTGACCAGATTAGGGACATACTAGGAAAGGGTCAAGTCCAGAGTACCCGGAGTATCCGGAGTGTCCGGAGAGCGTGTATAAGAAGAATGATGAGTGTTGATGAAGCGAAAGAAGTATGCCAGGATCGCACTAAGTGGAAATCTGTATTCTCTGCCTACCCGAATGGAAAGCAGGCGTGAGTATATGTATGTATATATGTATCTACTGATTGCTCGAATTTCGCGTCAGTCATCGATGATGGCTTCAATAAAAAAACTTCTTTTTCATTACAATACCAAATGAGAAGTGTTCTCTCTCTAAATATATATAACCCAAATACTACAACCTGTTTATTTAATACAATTAAAGTGTTTATAGATATCGAATTTAAAATATCCGAATGTAATTAGATAAAACTTTTGAATAGGTAGTTCATTATTTCTTTACCGTTTACTTTACGCTCTTCTCAAAACTGATAACACGACTGATAGACCTGACCTGCATAACGGATTGTTACAGGCCTCTAACTTCTTAAACGTTTGCACTACATAACGAGTTTTAAATTGGCACAAGGTAGGAATGTTATGATGCGCACTTTGTTGCGGTTATATTGAAGACCTATGATTATGATACAAATTAAAAAAAAATAATACATTTTTGTTTGTGCTCAACGAAAAAATTGTTAATTTTATGAATTTTGAATTTATGTATTTTGTGCATTTTTTTAATAATATATTGTGATTTTTGCCAATATATTTATATTTGAGAGAACACAATATGGTTAAGGAACCGTTCACGTAAGCAGATTTTTTGCAAGTATAAACCCACCACTCCACCTCATCAGCAAATGTAAGCAAAGCTGTTCCCCCCTCCCCCCTCCATGCTTACGTAAACATTGGTACAATTGATTGATTCATGAGCTGCAGTTATAAGTCTAGAAATGAGAAAGAGGTTTGGAATAAAGGACTTCACTTCACTTCATCAGCCCATTTTAACCCACTGCAGGGGCTTAGACCTTCCTCGGGGTGAGGGGGGCTTGGAGCTTAAATCCACCACGCTGCTCCACTGCGGGTTGGGGATTGTAACGACCGCCATCTATTGGCAGCGTCCGGGACCGACTGCTTAACGTGCTCTCCGAAGCACGGAGTCAGTGATAGTTATGTACTTAAGTCAGAAAAACTCATTGGTACTGTAACGCACATAATAATTATTTAAATAAACTTTACTGACAACGTTATTCGACATAGAGTAAGTTACAAATATTATGATCTTAAGTAATATACTTTGTGTTAAAGTTATATAAAAAATACATCTAAAAAAACTGGAGCAGCTGCTGAGACAGCAGCTCGCAGGAAAACAGCCAAGCACATGGAACTTTTAAATCGCTACCATTTCATCCCTTTTGCTGTCGAGACGATGGGTCCCTGGTCCAAGGATACCAAATCATTTGTCCACGATTTGGGTGTCGCGCTGTGTCTGTTGACAGGGGATCCTCTGAGCAAGGAGTACTTTGTTCAGAGGATCTGTGTCGCAATACAGCGCGGCAACGCGGCAAGCATCCTTGGTACCTGTAACCCATCGTCTTTTTAAAATTTTGTCATTTATCATAATTTACATAGTATTTTTTAATTTATAAATACATCTATTAGGTACTTAATTTTTTAATTAAATAAGTACTGAGTAAATTTTTTATATCAATTAAAATGTCAGTTAGACATTAAATTTTTTTACGGTCGCATAACTTACGAATAAAACAAACTTCTTTTAAATTTTTGTTATACATATTAATTCTAATTAACAGTCTTCAGTCCATGACACCAGAATCCATGATTCTAAGTTTTCGATGACATTGAATGTTTGCTACTCAATGTTGTGTTTCTACTCACTTTTATCCGATTTTGGAATGCCTACGTCGTTCTAATTCTAAGTAAATAATTACAGCAGACGTAATCACCATCTAGATCCCCCCACCCTCCATATCATCAAACATATGCAAAGCAAAGACCCTTCCGCCCCCCTATAGTGCTTACGTAATACTTGAACGGCCCCTAATGAAGTTCAGGCTATTGTGTAAATTAAAACTATGGAACAAAATTATTATTTTCAATGAATAGTAGAGTTCCACTCTACCATCGAGCACTCCACCGCATACAATGAATATATTTTTTTAAAGTCCGACTGTTTAGGTCTTATAAGTTTGATAATAAATTAAATTTTGCTTCAATTTATTTTCACTGTTAAAAAATTTCATAAACTTCTCTATTCATATATCGTTTTACGATTCTGGAATTCCGGGTAAAAATTACGACCTTCTATGCTCAGGTTGGGTCGCTAAGGTAGGTAAAGTACTTGGCAGATATTATTTGTACGGAAATATTTTACTAAATATTCCTAAATTCTTAAATTTTAAAATGTAAAACGTAAAGAAATGCGATAGGAATATTTTCAGTGCCGAATTATATATAAACACGTAAACATATTTGTCTCAGTCAACTTTAGTGAAGCAATTCCAATTCAAATGGTACAGTAAACTCACATAAAACAAGTACGTTTTACGGCGCTAGTTTCAAAGCTTAAAAGCTACGACAGTCATGCACTAAAAGCATTCGCTAATGAACTTTTAGCTTCTGTATCTGTGCTAGGAACATTTATTTTTAAACTTTTCTCAGATTTGGCTTTCCAACCACTAGCGTTTGTATAACATAGGTGTATATATATGTTTGTTACGAAATTGTTGTCTTCAAAATAGCTATTACTACAAATATTTGTAATAAAATTATTCGATGTTTACTCAGCCAATTTCTTCGTGTAAAGTTTCATATGGAAGCGTACTATTAGAAAAATAAAAAAATCTCAATTCCTTTATTTTCTCCAATTGTCCAATCAGCTTTAAAATTGCACTTGCAAAACTAGATACCAAAGGAAACCTCTGTGCCTAGTTTCAAAAAAAATCCGTTGTTAAATAAGGAAATCCTCAATTTCTTCTCTTCCCTCCATCAACTCCAAAATGGGAGTGGCAAAACTAATGGATAGAAGGAACCTCTGTGCCAAATTTCAAAAAAAATAATGTATTGTTCATCATCATCATCGTCATCAGCCCATTTTTACCCCACTGTAGGGGCTTAGGCCTCCCTCAGGGTGAGGAGGGGGGCTTGGAGCTTAAGTCCACCACGCTACTCCACTGCGGGTTGGGAACTGTAACGACCGCCACCTATTGGCAGCGTCCGGGACCGACTGCTTAACGTGCCCTCCGAAGCACGGTGTCAGTGATATTGTGTACTTAAGTCAGAAAAACTCATTAGCACACGCCCGGATTCGAACCATGGCCATATGGGGCCTTATGAATTTGAGACAGGTTCGTTACGCTCTGGGCTATCACGACAAATGTATTCTTAATTAACTGAAATCTCAATTTCTCTATTTCCTCCAGTCAGCTTCAAAATTATATTTACAAAACCAAGAGGTCAAAGAGAACCTCTATGTCAAGTTTCAAAAGAAATCGTTTTCATTAACGACCTTAGAGCACGAATGAACGGACAATCGAATGGACGGATGAACAAATTATCATTTATTCATATCAGCCCATTATGCCCCTCTGCAGAGGCTTAAGCCTTCCTACGGGATCAGGTTTCGTGCAGCTTAATCTAACACGCTGCATCAGTGCGGGTTAGTGGATTTTAATGACTGTTATCTGTATATCATAGTACACTGAAAAAGTAAATAACAATTATTTTTTTTTTTAGTTAACATGAAAGCTACTGGTTGGTAAGCTGGTACAATTGAGTTTGGTTACGTATAGCAGTAGTTATGTTGTCACTATTTTCCAACTGCACGTTAAATGCCGATATATTGAATCAGAAAGAAATACTAAAAAACCCATTTGATCACAATTTTATAAAATTGATTAAAATTATCCAACTAGCATTAAATAAAAAGCTACTCAACGAGTAGAGGGCAGGAGCTAGGCTCCAGCAAAATGGCTGTTATTTACGAATACGTACGTAAATTGTTGTACTAATGGGCTAATGTGACTACACTGGTCAAGGCAAAAACTCACGATTTAACAAAATATATAATACCATCGGCACTTAACAATTGAAACTTCTGTCTATTATTAAATATTCCTTTTTATACCGGAAAAACAGAATATTTCCCGTCAAGTATTTATATAAAATTGTATTTACAAGATATAAATCACTTTGTTAGTATATAAATTTGTATGCTAACAGACCCGAAAATCCAAGTAACATAAAAACATATAGTGAGAAATTGGAAAACTGACAAACAAGATTAGTCTGTAATCGCACGCCCAGTATCCGAGGCGCGGAACTTAGCCCAGATTATTTATAAAGCGAAAACAATACGCAGTAAAACGCATCGAGTCAGAATATTTATAATTCAAAAAACTTTTATATCTATCTATCAAAAAAACTATATACATAGAGAACTTCGATGTTACTGTTAAAATAAATTCATAAATAGGCTAGAAAGTTCTATCGGGAAATTTGTACAATATTTAAACGCTAAAATTTGCTTTAGTGACTCGATTGGAACCCAATTGCTTGCAAACTGTATTTTTCATGTAAAACTAAATTGATACAGGTGATAAATAAAGCCTCTACTTACATACTAAACAATGTTAAATAATTCACTGGAATAATTTAAAATAATTACCTGATTTTTTTTTCAAAAAACAAGTTTTTGTCTTTAATCATGTCTTTAAGCGGTGGGTGCACACCGTAAGTAGCGCAACAAAGTATGTTAGGGCGATTACACACCTATTCGGGTCGATTCGGCGTGCCGAATTCCACCCGAACGAGGCCGATCGATACAATTCGGATTGGGTTCGGCTTTTGTCCTTAAAATGTATTAGACTAATACTACCAATGATTGAATCATTGTAATAACAAATGGACGTCAAAATACAATGGTCAGAAGAAAAAAAAAACTATTCAATTTATCGAAATGAGTCGTTTAATTTATTGTGGAACTCAAGAAATGAATTATATAAATTAGATTTATAAAAGCTGCACAGAACAAAACGTCTTCGTGGGCCCACGTTTTTAATAGAACTAGATAACTCTTTTATCATAAGCAGAATGTAAAAACCGAATAATCTAAGCCATATATTATGTGTGTAGGGTGCTTCGTTTTGTCGGGCGGCATGACGCCCACCATTCGGACTGTTTGGGGCTGACCGAACATTTTACCCTCCAGACGTATTCAGTACCGCCCGGGTATGCCGAATCGCGCCGACCCGAGCAGATGTATAGCCGTCCTTACAGTAGACAATGACCTCGTTTAGCCTAAATTATTGCGTTAATTATCGTCATGCCAGCGTCTGCGCGCCGTACTGCGAAAATATCAACATATTGATTGACTGACCGGTTGGCCGAGTGGTTAGAGACCCTAACTGCGGAGCCGAGGGTCGCGGGTTCGATCTCCGCCCTAGACAAATATTTGTGTACATGAACATGTCTATTTGTTCCGTGTCTGGGTGTAAATGTATCTATATATGCATAAATTATAAAAAAAAATATTTAAATATATATCAGTTGTCTAGTACCCCATAATACAAGCATAATACTTGCTTACTTTGGGACTAGATGGCGCTGTGGGGGATGTCCCAGATATTATTATTATATTAACTTGTTGATTCTGAAAAACCACGTCGACTTTTAAATATTTTTTTAAGAAATCTTATATTCTTTATAGCCGATACTTATATTCTGTGGCTGTTTTTGGTATGCCCTGGTAACTTACAAACCAGAAAACTAGTAACAAATGGTTGAATAAACCGATTGATATATTACCTGTACTGTACTTACTGGATGCGGTTTTAAATTTAGTTTCCCTATAATTAATTGTTTCTTTTAATTGGCAAATAATCCATTGTCTGTTTGCACTTATGATCTAGATTCATAAATCTTTATTCACCTAAAAATGTTACAAAACTAATATGAGGACGTTACTATAAAATGAAATCTATCACATTTTTTAATATCATTATTAATGACAATCACACAATGAAATTCGCCTTTAAATCGTAAATAGGAATGTTTTGGATGCGTCCGTACACTATGTGTTGAATTGAGATACTGGCCCAGTATATTGTATTTGGTTATTTTATAAATTTCTCGCAAGCGGCACACTGTCTGTCTGTCTTCATTTGAGCCGGTAATGTGTTTTCGTTGTCACGTCCGACTGTACGTCCTCATTATAATACGTCTGTTTTCATTCGTCAAAATAAATAATCTTCCAAGAGTTACGTTGTGCTTTTAATCCGTTCACAAAATGATACGTTTATCGTATAGAGTAAATATGACAACAGCGTTCGGTTTTACAGAGTCAGAAATGTCACTTCACACTGTCGAAACAGTCAAATGCAATTTCGCGGGGGTGAAGGCTGGCGCGCGGGTACCTCGCGGACTGAAACCGGATTGAAACTCACCATCTCGCGAAACGGGTACACCAGCTAGCTAACGTAGGAGTGGTTAGACGGTAAACGCAGAAGAGGGCTTCCAGTCAATTCGTACTTTTATGGTTTATCGCGATTTGATGTTTTTGATGGACCTATCAATCATCGAATTCAGCAAATGTAAATATATTAACTTTTTTCATTTATTACGAAAGTTTATTTTTTGACTACAATGATTACACTTGCATGGAGGCGCAATAAGCTAGTTAAATATTTTTTAATTTGATTATTTTATACTAAAAAGTTTTCTAAACAAATCGTAACATAAATCATTACTAACAAAGTTATGAATGTTTAAAATGTTCTTTTAGACAAAGAAAGCGATACCTCACGACGTAGCTATGGATGACGCCCATGGATCGTTTTGCAAAAAAGAGACAGAGACAAAACTATGATAGCTTATAATTTCCATATTTTCAACCGAATGTAATTTTATTTATAAATTTTGTTATCGTATAAAGTCTGTTTTTATATTTTCTTGTTAAATATAATTTATTTAATATTAGTCAAATACCCAATTATGAAGATTTAAAATTAACTGGCGCAGAAGTATCATTTAAAGCATCTTTTTTCTTAATTTTTTGTAAACCGGTGAAATATCAATTTCATGTTAGCATTTAGCGTATATGGAAACGTAGAAATAAATCACCCCTGTTTGTGAACTGACCAAAACATCGTTACGAATTAAATTTCTGCGCTTTATTGTATGAAAACGTATTAAGTGTTATGCATTTCTGACAAATAGGTTAAATTTGCTAAATGATTATATTTCAGTTCACTTCACTCAGAAATATACACACTGCTATATGTTGAATGGGGGAAAGTGAAAAATGGCTTATTATAGACAATATAAAAAAAACTTTTAAAAAATTTACCACGCGATTGCGTTTTATTTTTAACTAGCGACCCGTCCCAGCTTCGCACGGGTAGCAGAGCATATAAGCCGTAGTTTTTTTTCTGCGTTAGTGTCCTATCAGCTTGTTGCGTCGAACATGTGGATTATATTTAATTAGATTCAAATGTAACGTAAATTCATCCTACTTGCGAGTATTTTTAAAGTATTTTATTTCCAATTCTATAAATATGAAAAGTAAAGAATAAATACATATAACCAAACCTAACCTAACAACGCGTGTCGCGTCGTACCGTATGGCCGACCAGCGCAGTGCAGCGCCCGGCTGGTCGCGCGATATTTTTATTTCGGGACAGCTCCTAAGGTATTAATTTAAATTGTATAGTGTAAAAAATCGTCATCGGCATCGTCATAATGTGCATTAAATGCTGAAGGTAAATAAGGTATTTAATTTGATAAGGATAAATACTGTATCCGTATAAATTGCTTTCCAATTACCTCATCATATGACACCATTTTTTATACATAAAAATAGGTATAGTAAGCTATCCATAAAAGATAGACATATGCCGTTGCGGGCTTTTCTTTAGTCCTATAAAAGGGACACAATCTCTCCATACATTATTTTGTTATATCTCAAAAGGATTAGGCAGCGTTTTCGATGAAAGCTCCCAGCCGGCTTGATTTTTTTCCAATTTCTTTAGCAATAACCGTCATATTTCAACAAATGTTCACAAAACATTAATAAATTATACACGTAAACCTTCCTCATGAATAACTCTGTCCATTGGTGTAAATAATATGCCAATCCGTTCGGTAGTAGTTTTTGAATTTATCGCATTAAGACAGACAGACAGACAGACGCGGCGGGGGACTTTATTTTATAATATGTGGTGATTGTAAAACAATGAAAATTAGAAACGTTCTATAAAATAATTTTGGAACTTAAGTCCGTTATATTTATTTTTATATTTTTTTCAAAAGAATTGACAATTTTAAGAAACTGATTTGAATTTTTTTTAGATCGGTATTCACGTAGGTATATTATATTTAAATTTTTTATAGCGTGACGTCACTGGTGATATCATTGCTATTGATAGTTCTGAGACCGACATTGTTTTTATAAATAAGCAACAGCAATGGCTAATGTTATATTTCCACCCGGTGACATCACGCTATAAGAATTTTCAATATAATATCTACGTAAATAAGTACCTAAAAAAAAATTTCGAATTAGTTTCTTAAAATAGCCTATTCTTGAGAAAAAAAATATATAAAGGACTTCAAAAATTTTCTCAATGAAATTTGTAATGAATTATTTGCGAAATAAACGATTTTATTATTTATTTATTTAGTTATGCATTCGCCTGATTTTGCTATTGTCAAAACAAAATCGAAAAGTGCGCGGGACCGACCAACAAAAAATGGGGTGTGGCTGTGTCGTGGACACGGCCGTGTGTTGTACGTGAATACGTTTTTACGTAACAATTAATGTTTTCTATAAAAAATATATTATTATTTATGTATTGAAGCGTGCACTTGCTGCTGTCCAATGTGTCTTCATAATCGATGATCGTACACAATCAATGCCTACACAGTCCAGTGTCGATATAGAAGTGATTTCATTATCCACTTGCATAATTTCAACCGGCCCAGCTGCCGATGTACTGGCACCGTCGTTGATCCGCTCGGCCACATTTATTCTTTTACGTTCACGGCACTGCTTGACTCTATCATATGGTGTTTTTTTGGTGCCAATAGATTCTTCTTGAGAAGCCCTTTTCAACCGTATACGATCTTTGTATTTTGATTTGGCTTTTTGACGCGTATAGGCCGACATTGTATATTTTTTATATGATTATTTTATTATTTTAACGTATAACATTCACTGTCACTATTTTGCACTAAGGTTTTATACACAATCGATAGCTTTTGGCGCGAGCTGACTATTGAAACTTAAACGAACCTCGTAGCTCTTTCAAGTCAAAAGTTATACTAAGTGGAAATCTCGATACGCAGCAAAATCATCTCAAAATGGCGGCGCTTCCCCTCCCCCACGCGCGATGCGTCGCAGTCCTTACTTGGCGAAATGAATTCTTTGATTCTTTAGCTATTCAATGGTGTAATTGAATTTAGGATGGGGATGATAGATATGAATCTGCAGCATCAAATTGTATCCCCGATTTTGTTATCATTGGTTTTTTTGACTTGCCTCCCACTATGGAAGCAATTTTAAAGACGTATTCACGTCAAAAAATTATCGATTCACATTTAGTACAAATTACATTATTGATATACGTATTCATATTTAAACACATGACATATATGTTAACCATGGAGTGTCAAACCGCCAGTAACCATTTCTGCCGCTGTCCGAGTGATCACAATTTACCGCAAACTGAAGGGCGTTCCTCAAAGTTCATATCCCACCAGATGATTACGCTTCAACAACTTATTCATTGCTGTCATGGATACTTCTCATTTTTTAATAAATTCTCAGTACGAGTTGGTACGAGTGACTTGTAGCAAAACGTTGGTTCAATTAAGATATTTGCACGGTATAGTCAATATTGTCCCCAATAATTAGCAATCCTTAACTTAATAATCTATTAATCATTACATAAAGTAGTAAACAGTTTTGTTTAACATTATCCACGTCGCTAGAAAATAATAAGTTTTGAAGAATTAGTCAAAGTAATGTCGTGTCTATCGGTAACATTTTACACAATTCGGGAACCTTTTTGAAGTAATACTGTTTATTAATATAACTGTTATTCCATACGATCAAGTATGGTGGAACGAATTTCAATGAAATTAAACTGTATACAAATCAGGAAATCTACATTGTTTATAAAATTGTTGACAAAATAATAATATCTGGGACATCCCACACAGTGCCATCTTGTCCCAAAGTATGCAAGCAATATGCTTGTATTATGGATATGCTTGTACTAATGGAGTCGTGATAGTCCAAAGCGCAACAAACCTGTCTCAAATTCATAAGGCCATAGACCACCATTCAAATCCGGGCGTGTACCAATGAGTTTTTCTGACTTAAGTACATAACTATCACTGACTCCGTGCCTCGGAGAGCACGTTAAGCAGTCGGTCCCGGGGGTTGTCAATAGATGGCGGTCGTTACAATCCCCAACCCACAGTGGAGCAGCGTGATGAATTTAAGCTCCAAGCCCCCCTCACCCCGGGGGAGGCCTAATCCCCTGCAGTGGGGTAAAAATGAGCTGACGAAGTGAAAATGTGACACTAGACAACTGATATACATACTTAAATATTTTTTTTTTATGATACATACATTTCGTATACTTTTATACCCAGACACGGAACAAATAGATGTCTTCATTAACATTTGTCCCGGGCGGGAATCGAAGCCGCGACCCTCGGCTCCGCAGTTAGCGTCTATAACCACTCGGTCAACCGGTCAGTCAAATATCTTACATACCCTTCGTCTCGCTATAAACAGTTTTGATATTCATTTATTCCTAAAAGTATAATAACGACCGAAACAAAATATATACATATATCCATCTCGTTCAGCAGGTGACTAACCAGTTGTAACGAGAAGCTTTACGAAACCGTTTCACGTGGATTGGCGGAAAAAAAAACGACATTCCGAGGAACGTTTACATTATAATGCATGCCCGTGTTGGTACACAGTATCTAGAACATCAGATCTGTGAAAATATTAACTTTGAAGAAAGCTCGTACGGCGTAATGATACAGCACTCGTGTTTATTTACGGCTAGAGATTTGCTTTACGTTATTACGACTGCCTCACGTGACGGAGCATTTCGTCGTATACAATTTTATACCTTTCTGTTCCACCATTTTTTTTTTCCTACAAATTAAGCAGCTTTGGGACATATAGTCACACCAATGAACTAATTTTAATGGTGGACAATGTCTAGAATTTGTTTTCACTGTTCAGCAAGTTTTCGACGAAAGATAAACGAATTCATGAGCATCGTAGCTATTATATTTTTGTTACCATAACATACTATCAGCCCATTAATGCCCCGCTGCAGGCTTTTAGGCCTCAGGATGAGGGGACTCGGAGCTAAATCCACCTCGCTGCTCTAGTGCGGGTTGGTGGATTTTAACGTCTATTGATGGCAACCGGAACCGACGGCTTGACGTACTCTCCGAAGCACAAAGTCAGTGATAGTTATGTACATACATAAGTTAAAAAAAACTTATTGATATATGCCCTGGGATTCGAACCACGGACTAAACAAGAAGCGGGCTCGCTGCCACTCGGCTTTCACGACATATATTTATGTTTTTTATTATATTTTCGTTAGTTACATTTAAATGTTCGTTTTGTAATTTTTCTTACCAATATAAAATTGATAAAGGTTTAAAGAGCCTCTCTGTACCAAGTTTCAACTCAATGACATAGTTCTGCGTTCTCCGTTTAACATATATTGAATACAATACTCTGTGTTTGATGTAGCATAATATATAATAAGTATTGTTCAATCACTCAGAAACATATTTTTATGTTTCTGAGAACAAAAGGACAGCTATTCGAAAGTTCATAAAATTCTTGTACTAATTTTATTATTGAATGACATTGGCCGAGTGGTTAGATACGCTAACTACGAAGCCAAAGGTCGCGGGTTCGATTCCCGCCCTGGACAAATATTTGTGTGCATGAACATGTCTATTTGTTCCGTGTCTGGGTGTAAAATACCTATATATGTATATATTTAAAAAAAATATTAAATATGTATATCAGTTGCCTGGTACTCATAATACAAGCTTTGCTTAGTTTGGGACTAGAAGAATGACTAGAAGGCGCTGTGTGTGATGTATTATTATTTTTTTAGTCACGAGTACGGAGCTCAAAATGTGGAAATTTCGAAAGTTACACCAATAAATGGCAAATTTCGTTACATACATAGAACACGTTCTTTTCCATGGAAACACCAATGTGTTCTTTGAGAAAAATAATCTAAACAACCAGAACCGTGTACGAAATTACAGGACCCTTCAATGCGTTCGCGTGTCGTAAGTCGTAACAGCGAAACTGCGGGATTTTCCCACCGAGACTTTTCCAATATGTAGTTTACTATGTGCTTTGTCGTTTTTTTTTGCTGTCGTAATTTCGCAGCATTTCTTTGTTTTGAATTATCCGACTTACGACTTCAGTCGAGTGTCGCTTTATGTGTCACAGGACCGTTACAAAATATGATTGTTGATTATAATTCTGAAAATTTATTATAATATTGATTTGGTAATTTGGGATATGGTATAATAATAATAATATCTGGGACATCCCACACAGCGCCATCTAGTCAAAGTCAAAGTAAGCAATTATGGTCGTATTATGGGGTACTAGACAACTGATATATCATAATCATCATCAGCCCATTTTTACCCCACTGCAGGGGCTTAGACCTCCCCCAGGGTAAGGAGGGGGGCTTGGAGCTTAAGTCCACCACGCTGCTCCACTGTGGGTTGGGAACTGTAACGACCGCCATCTATTAACAGCGTCCGTGAGCGACTGCTTAACGTGCCCTCCGAAGCACGGTTTCAGTGATATTGTGTACTTAAGTCAGAAAAACTCATTGGTACGCGCCCGGATTCGAATCATGATCCTATGGGGCCTTATAAATTTGAGACAGGTTCGTTGCGCTCTGGGCTATCACGAACTGATAATATAGTTAATTATTCGTTTTTTTTAAATAATATATACCTACATATATAGATACTTTTACACCCAGACACGGAACAAATAAACATGTTCATGCACATGTATGGCAGGTATGTTCTAATTGTCTATGGTATTGTGATTGTATATGTAATTGTAATTTAAGATTTAAGATGCTAATAATATGCGACGACCTTGAATAGTCTAGTGAAAAAAAAATTTAATAATCACTTCTAGGTGTTTAATTTAATAATCACTTTGAAATATATACGAAAAAAAAATGTGTTAAATCTAAACGCTTAATAAAAAATATATTAATATGTAAATCTTAATTTAAACAAGTTACTATTAAATTTAATATAGATATCGTTGAAAGTATATTTTCAGGACTGACTTTGTAATTTTTTTTGTCGAGTAAATCTTTGTTACACATGTTTTAAAATCAGCCGAGTTTACAAAAAATACTATCAAAATTAGCATATATTTTTTCACGTCGAAAAGTTATATAGATTTCGTGATTTTTTATTGAACACAGCTTACAGTTATCAGCGGCATAATATTCTAAAATGTTCTCTTTTACAGTGCATCAACAATTCATTACAAAAGTGTCGAAAATCATATGGAGTTTTAGAAATCTTTAACAGAGTCCTATTTTTATTGTTATATTACAAGATTAGCGTATCTATACTAAAATATGATCTGAAAGAAAACTCAGTTTGCCTCCCAAGGAAGGCCATAGAAGCATGTGTGTGACACACAGACCAGTCAACCTATAGACCACGCTTTAATAAACGTCAGTACGAAAACGAAATCGCCAAAAAGTGGCGGGTTGCGGGGAGTTTTCATTAGCTCGTTCAAAATTGACAATTTAATGGCTTCCGACGTGCTTCCAACTGACGGCTCACAAGAGACGTAGTTATGTAGTGTCACTACATAGCCTTGGCGAATGCTACTCCCTGTCAAAGCGTGGTCTATAAGGTTGACTTGTCTGTGGTGTGACATTACAAGTCCCTGTGCCGAAAATCGGTGTCAATTTTATATTGCGCGGCATAAACCAAACATTGAAATTTTATACGTGCCGTACCATAACATTCATCAGCCCATTAAGTCACCACTGCTGGAGCTTAGGCCTCCCTTCGGGATAAGGTCGAAGACTCGACGTGCTCTCCGAGGTACAGATTCGGTGATAGTTATATGTACACAAGTTAGAAAAATCTCATAAAAACATGCCCTGGGATTCGAACCACGGCCTTTTAAACAAGAACTGGCTCGCTACCGCTCCGTTATCACGACATACATGTTAAAACATGGCAACGTCATAAATAAAACTTCATCAGACAAATTACATCTAAATTCAGTAGAAAGTAAATCAAAAGTTTTAAAAGATGCAAAATAACTTATATAGACTATACATTTTAAAATAATAATAAGTAACTTCTACAACTCGATTTCGACTCATTTTAGAAATGACAGCTATTTAAAAGTTATGTTTATTAAATCGCTCTGAATTAAAAACACAATGCTCGGTTAGTGGCGCCAGCCTCCAAAAAAAAACGGACGTTGCCTTTTAATAAGGTTTTTTTTTATTCGTTATTACTCTTTACTTATACATCAATTGAGAGGGATCGGTAAGGAGATATACAAAAACTAATGATGAGAATAATACGGGAAATGGAGGACTAAATGGCTTAAATCATATGGCCCAAGCGGGCGATGCCTAGGGTTGCAGCTATTTAGTTATAACGCATTTTACCCCACTGCAGGGGCTTAGGCCTCCCCCACGGTGAGGAGGGGGTTCGGAACTTTATTAACATGATAACGTACCCATGCCATTCATACATACATCGGCCTTAAAGTTAGATTCCCTGTAGTACCTAATAGGAGATATTATGGTGTTTCGGGGCACACACTTTCGGAGCTCGTAATGTGGCCGTTTCCCAACATTTATCTCGAACATAATTTTCAACGCGGGAATACACCACGGGTTCTTTTGTGTCATATAGCAAAACGAATATAATTTGAGTATATTATATATATATATGTCAAAGGGATATTTTGAGGACATTTTTTTCTGGGGTGAAAAACACCCTGCTGACTCATAACAATGGAACCCATTTTGATTTTTTGCATATATTCTAACAATTCAAAAGTTATAGAGCAATCCTCGATATAATGGATATTTTGAAGACAGTACGATATAACGGTTACTTTGAGGACATGTTCCCGAAATATTCGTTTAACATATAAATCGTATAAACTGTTATATGTCAAAAGTATATATATATATATATATAATATTTCGTACATTAGTTTCGTAATATTTAAATCGCAATTAATTTTGTATCTATTAATATTATTAAATACGCTAAGAAAATAATTTACGAAACAGGATAAAGTTACGGGGAAGTTTATCGTAAATTAATTTAAATCTGAGAAACGACCCTTAATTCCGGGCTTCCGGAATTCCCGGGCTTAAGTAAGAGAGTGTGTACAAACTCATAATGGGCGGCGCCGGATCTGGAAATGCGGAAACCAATTCACTGTCTAGTGAAATGTCAAATTCCTTAACTACGTACTAACGTTTCTGTATATTTTTAGGTGTATTTGGATTCTGATTTCCCATTGTAAACGTTGCTGGCCAATCTCGATTTTAAGAAAAATTATTTTTCTTATAGCAAAAATGCTTCAAGCTACGAACATTGGTTGACTCTAAGCGATTCAGGAGCTAGTAGAAGGAATTCGGTACAAATCAGACCCAGAATCTGAAATCGACTCGCACGTTGACCTATATTATTGCATCGGTTACTATCGCGCCGGCGACTACCCGCCATACAAAGATAACACTAACCATAAGTAATCGTTGATTCGATGGAACTCATCTTTTTTGAATATTTGTCTTTTTAATATCTATTCCTTGATATTATAATATCCATACTAGTATGGTTCCTTGGTAAAAATATAGCAAGTATAAAACCAAACTAATGAAATCTAAGAAGATAAGACAAAGGCAACGACCATCAATTGGCTTAAATTAAGATCTCACGATCGGCCCAAGACGGAGGTCTTAAATAACTCAAGAAATTAGCATCTAAATAGACTGTCTATGGGTCGCTTTCGTCAGGATAGAATCTCAGTATTGAAGCTATGTTGGAGAAGAACCAGTGATAAATCGACTTGAGAAAATAAAGTTCTCACTTTAAATAAAAATAGCTTTTACAAGCAACTGCTGCCAATCTAGAACTAAGTATGTATACACAGTATTGCACGGCATATTCAATGTAGCAAATTTTACAGCAGGAAAAAATATACACATACTAAAAAATTACATATGTATTCAATAGTAGTAATCATTTTAAAGTTCATCTTTATGCTATTTAACAAAGTACGTACTTTATCAAGTTCTATCTTTTCACGTATTCACTACACATTAACCCGATTGGGTCAGATTGAAAGTCACGAACAATTTTATTGACAGAGAGACAGTTGATTGATAATGATTGGTAACAAGTTAATAGGTTAATATAGTGTTCGTGGAGAGCTCATACTTAATACAATACATTATTAACTTGAAAATAAATACGTTCATGCAAAGACTAATAACAAAATTAACATGTACGCGACAATAAAAAATTTCTTTTATATAAATAAAAGATAATAATTATTATATTAATTAGATATTATTATTAGTATATTAAATAGAGATAACAAAATTATATTAATTAATTTATATATATAGAGTAAATACTTGTTCGTCCCTCTTGCGGTGGAAGATGCTGGCTGTTGGGGGATTGAAGCCAAACGTTTCGTCGCGAGCATCGGCCGTCGTCTAAAAGAAAGGGGACTCGACCCCCGTTCCGGTTCCTTCCTGGTGCAAAGAATTGCCATTGCAATAGGCATGATGACAGATTTTGAAAAACTGTTCCAAAGTGTTCGGAAACGTATAGTACTTACAATGAATAACATATTTCTACTTATAATAAAGATTTAGGAGGAAAAAATCACATTTTAGTTTTTAGATTTAAAATTCGCGCCAAAACGCTTGTCAGTGTCATGGCGTCGCTAATGACGTCACGTTTGAGTAAACTTCGAGTAAATAAAACCAAACAAAACGTATTTGTAAACACTGACGTTCCTTATACGCTCATTGAATAATTTAGTTTATTAAATATGAATTCTAAAGTGTACAGGTGGTGTGTGGTCTCTCAGTGTGATAACATATCAATAAAAACGCCTGATAAGTTATTCCTGTTCGTTCCACAAAAGAAAACGATACGAGATAATACAAGTGGCTTAAACTGGCAAGGCAAGATCCAACAGCAATGTTGCCTAGTACTCACCTTTATTTTTGTGATGATCATTTCGACGTATTTCATTTACTTTGAAGATTCTAAAATAGGATATATCTTTTTTGAGGCCTAAAATTAAATTAAACACAATCTTTTTCGAGGTTAGGTTTAATCTTACACCACTACTGTTCTCTTAATAGGTATTTTATTTAAAATTCAAATTATTCGGTATGTTTGTTAAATAATAACGTACATAAAGGTTTTGACGTTTTTAAATTCTGCTGAACAAAAATCTTTATTTGATTCTAAAAATTCTCCCAGCATTAACACATCAATTTTAGGCAAATTATCACTCTTTGCCTTAGTAAATCCTTGTTGATAGTTGAAAGTGAAATAACGCGATTATTTCACTTTCGTTTGGTTTAAATAATACGGACGGAACTAACAAAATTGAATATTAAATGAAAAAAAAACACAGAGTTCGTTCGAGTTCGTTTACTTGTTTACTCAAAAGTGACGTCATTCGCTCTGATTGGTGTTCAACATATCATGGCGGACTTTCGTATTTCGTAGTTTTATTTTATCAAAATAATTATTAATATCGCTATTAATAGAAAAATAAATGCGTGTTTCGTATTCCATGACTCAAGTTTCATTAAATAAATATATAATTTCAGTGATTTTCAATTACTGTCATCATGCCTATTCAGCGCGGCAATGCGATGAGCGTCATGGGTACATTTGCGTCGGGGGCGACGAGGCGTGGATTATTGGATTAGTTTTATTTTTTATTATTATTATTTTTTTTATACTATAATAGAAATACTTATTATAAAGCTGAAGAGTTTGTTCGTTTGTTTGAACTTTATTTATATATAATTAATTAATTTTAAAATAAAAAATATATAAAAAAAATAACCCGACTACAATACCACTCACTGTAAAGAAAAAACGTTAATAACTGAAAAGAGTTAAGTAAGTTATATTCCTAATATTTAGTATTTCGAGAGAACCTATTTTTCCAGGTGTATTATTTATTAATTATAACAAAATAAAATACCGTATCAAACTGAACAAAATACATGCACGTGTATTATTTATTATATTTAAAGAACGAAGCGGTTAAGGCCAAATTTTAGGATAAAGAACAGTAAAAGTTTTGATATAAAAATCACAGTTTCCATTCTTTTTCATACGAAAATAATTTAATAAAGTTTTTGCAAACGACCTCCTTTCCACTCGAGGAAAGACACTTTTCATAGAAACTTTCGTTGAATGAACATTATATTAAATATTATTATATGTAAATGTAAGTATATAATATAATACACTAATTACTAGCTTTTGAAATGACAACCTTTTATGTCTCACGTTTACAGAAAGTTAAGGAGATAGTCTTTCTCTCCACGGCTTCAAATTGGCATCGCTATTTCCGCTTCAAGTCCTCATCCCCGACCTGTTCCTGAGTGACAGAGATCCCCAAAAATACCCGTCGAAACAGCTTGGGCGCCGTGATTGTTTTCACCTCTGAAATGTTCATGATTTGTAATCAAAATTTGCAGTCATTAGGAAGGCATGTACTTAAGGCGGTTTTTGTTTTTTTTTTCAAAGTCGCATTAATATCAAATTTACGGTTCGTTATTTTCAAAAACGAAGAAACGACGGAAGTCACGGTATTCAAGAATTTATTCTAAAACTACTGAACGTGATATCAAAAAACAAAAACATACGACGTGACGACCGCTTAGCCTAGTGGGTAGTGACCCTACCTACGAAGCTGGGGCTCCCGGGTTCGAATCCCAGGTCGGGTCAGTATTTACGTGACAAATATTGATACCGGTACCAGGCCTTGGCTGTTATATGTATGTGGTGCCTTCGCTTGGCACCCAAAACACAAGCTAATGCTTAGTTTGAGGCCTAAACGTTGTTGTGATGTATACGTTATTGTTATTGTTATTACACCGCCTTGTGACAGTATTTTTCCTATTACATATATTTTTTCTGTAAATATTGGTACAGAAATATAGCGAGGATTAGACACGAGCCGAATCCTCTTTTTTGCATGAAAAGTCTGTTACTCGTTAAAGGTTAGAAGTAAATTAAATTTTAGTATCCTTTTTACATCAGTGAGCAGTGGTAGTGGCCACTATAAGAACCTTTAATTTCGAATGGTTAAAATCATTTATTATGCTTAAATTCGCTTTTGCAGTCAAACGGCTCATGCTATCGGAATTATTGTGGTGTAAATTCGTGCTCAAATAAACACTGTAATTAAAAACGTATTAAAAATATAAATAATTAAAGAAAAAATAAGGTACATAATCTCATGTATACTAATCTCTGCACACAATCAATACACATGACACACACACGTATACTCCCATAACGCTAATGTAAATCTAGTTTTAGCTATTTTTAATGGCTCCATGTTTAAGTTTGTAACCTTTAAGTGAGACTCCGTAAAAGCATATGTTTTTGTTGCGTCAACATTAATTCCTGAAACAATTGTATCAAATCGCTGCAAAGTGTACATAATGACAATAATTATAATATCTTTAATTCGGATTTTATATCCATACAAGCGAGCACAGTTAAACAAAAATTACAAATGTCAACAAAATAAAATAACTCAAAAAACGAAAGGTAATAATGTCAATAAAAATAATTTATATTAATAAAATAAATACAACTAAGCACACAAAATATGCAAAATAAATAAATGAAATCAGAATTACCTACAAAATAAATAAAATACTATATAATCAACGGGTGATAATGACTAATTGCAAATCGTTTCAGAACCAAAATATAATGCCGAAATCTAAATATTTTAGAGTCATATATAGTGGCTATGACTCCTATAATCTATACTAATATTATAAAGCTGAAGAGTTTGTTTGTTTGTTTGTTTGTTTGAACGCGCAAATCTCAGGAACTACTGGTTCGAATTGAAAAATTATTTTTTTGTTGGATAGTCCATTTATCGAGGAAGGCTATAGGCTATACTACATCACGCTACGACCAATAGGAGTGGAGCATCAATGAAAAATGTTGCAAAAACGGGAAAAATTATTCCTTTTGAGAGCTTCCGTCGCGCGCGCTGCGTAAACGGTTGATGTTAAGCAAAAATCATGTATTACGGAATTGTACCCCTTTAAAAGTCCTAACCAAAAGTCCGCAACAGCATATGTGTATCTTTTAAGGTTAACTTACTATAACCTTTTTTATGACAATCAAATTTGTTCACCATAATGTACTATTTGCGAAGATGTTTTTTAAACGTGATATTAATCCTTATCAAATTAAATACGTTAGTTGTCTTAAGCATTTCATGCATATTATAATTGCCCTTTCCATCATACAATTTAAATTAATATCTTAACAGTTTTTATTGAAATTTAAAAACTATAGCGGGAGAAAATAAATTCGCTGTCTGTCTCTGTTCGTTACCTTTTTACTTCCAAACCAATAGACTTTGATACGGTTTTTAGTAATATCTTATTTTCTTATTATCTTATAATCTATTAATCTATATAATAGAAATACTTATTATAAAGCTAAAGAGTTTGTTTGTTTGTTTGTTTGATAGATAGATAGATAGATTGATTGATTGATTGATTGTTTGTTTGTTTGTTGGTTGGTTGGTTGGTTGGTTGGTTGGTTGGTTGGTTAGTTTGTTCGTTCGTTCGTTCGTTTGTTTGTTAAAACGCGCAAATCTCAGGAACTACTGGTTCAAATTGAAAAATTTATTTTTGCGTTGGATAGTCCATTTATCGAGGAAGGTTATAGGCTATACTAAATCACGCTACGACCAATAGGAGTGGAGCATCAATGAAAAATGTTGCGAAAACGGGAAAAATTATTCCTTTTGAGAGCTTCCGTCGCGCGCGCTGATTGATTTGATGATTGATTGATTGAATGATTGATTAAATGATTGATTGATTGATTGATTGTTTGTTTGTCTGTTTGTTTGTTGGTTGGTTGGTTCGTTCGTTCGTGCGTTTGTTTGTTTGTTTGAATTTGTTAATCTCTGAAACTACCAGTCGGATTTGAAAAATTCTTTTTGCCTTTGATAGCCTGATTCTAGCGGAGAGTTATAGGCTGTTTACATGAAAACGAACAGTCTGTCTATTCGAGCAAATCGGCTTCGGCCAAAACGGCTTAACCGATTTTGATGAAACTTTACACATATAACAGGATGTAATCTTTTGACTACACCCTTTCCATATGTGACATTCAGAACTTTTTGTATGTCTGTCTGTACGTACATATGTCTAAACCTATTTAAATGAAACATCAATGAATATGAAAAGAAGGTCGTTAAAACTAACAAATGTTGCTTTTTGTCCGTCTGTCTGTCTGTACGTGTATCTGTCTATTTGAGCTAATCTCCAAAACGGCTAAACAGATTTTAAGGAAACTTTGCAGACGGGAAAGAAGGTTGTCAAGAGTGTCATAAGCTACCTTTTGTGTTTGTCTGTCTGTCTATCTGTCTGTCGTTTGTCCTCACTGATCTAGCAACGTACAGCCGAAAGTACTAAGTCTAGGAAGCTTAAATTTGGAACATAAGTTTATTTTATAACGTGAGCATTATAAAGTTAAAAAAGGCTTTTTTAGAAATTTCAAACTTAAGGATGGGAATGGAGGGACTTAAATAATGACGTGTTTCAGGGTTTTTAGATTTTCACATTTTAAGAGGGAAAACGGGAGATGAAAAATTGTATCGGTTTTTTAAAGGGTGGAAGGGGAATGAAGATTGAAAGTTTGAATGGGTGTGACCAAAATTGGTTCCAGCAAAAAGTACGTATAAACCATCTCGAATGTTAATAGTAGCTATAACAGGAATTTGTAGTCTACGCAAGCGAAGCTGCGGGCGGTCGCTAGTGGTGTTATAAAGGTCCACATGAGTGGAACATGAATAGTTAGTAAATAAGATCACGTTTATTACCGTTTCCAAATTTTTTTAAATGTATTTTTATTCTTAGCTCTTTACTTGGAAGGTTGATCATTGTTCCATTCCATTCCATCAGCCCTTTTTATACCCTACTACAAGGGCTTAGGCCTCCCCTCAGGATGAAGGGGCTTGGAGCTTAAATCCACCACTCTGCTCCAATGCCGGTTGGTCATTGTTATTTATTCATATTTTCATTATTATGCTTGTAAAGCAGTTCTTTATTTTGTGTTTCTAAGTTTCCCTCTGCAGAAGGTGCAAACGGGATTCTATTTTCTAATGTACGTATATTTTATTAAGAAAAATTCACACATACGAACCGAAAAAAATCCAATTTTTTTGATAAGATCGATATAATTCTTGTCAGTAATTTCCTTAGTTATTGATTTTACATTATTACCCAGTATCTCGTATTCGAGGGTCTGGAAGCATTCAGGGCACGTCGCGCGAGGATCGTCTTCGCCGAGACAAGAAATTGCTCTCTTTATGGGTTCGCCGCGAAGATTTTATGTCATCCACTTCCGAATATTGACATCCGACTGTTTTTTCCTTTTTTTTTTCAATATTTTAAATGCCCATTACGTCGCTTTAAATTGGGTACTTTGTGTGTCGTTATTCAGGTTAACGAACCAGAATACAAATCTGGTGTATTACTAGTTTTTACACTTTTTATCTTTTTGTTTACTTAAATGCGGTTCCTTGATTCAGTAGTCCATCGCAAGCTACAGTTTCTAAAATAAGATACTTCTGAAGATAACCACTTACGACATGACATTAGAATTTGATGGAGAGGAGAAAGTTAATTCTTCATATTAAAAAAAAAATCAAGAAATTTTTGATATGTGTGTTTAGTGACGTGTATTTTTTGAATATAACTCTATTGCGATAGATATAACAGCACAAGATTACATCTACTTATTTTATTTATGCAAAATGTCTTTGTTCTTCAAGGTTATCAATGGAATGATTGATTCGCCAGAAATCTTGGCTGATTTTGGGTTCGTTTGTTCCAGAACTGAACTTAGAACTAGAAGGCTGCTATCAGTCGAAAGGTCAGGCAAAAACTATGTCTATCATGGACCCAGAAGTAGGATTGCTAGATTGATGAACCGATACTTCGCTGATCTCAGGTTCTTTGAAGGATGCTTTTCGTCGTTCTCAGCTGATGTTAAAAAATTGGTATGTGTTAAGTTTACATAAAAATGCGGTGTATAATCTTTTGTAATTCAATTAATTGTGTTTACTCATTCACTTGTTTAATAAGTACGTATAATGCCGATTGGCGTAAATAAAATATAAATTAAAAAATTAAAAAAACCAGCGTCGCCGTTTTCGAAAAAAGAAATTTATGGCATTCGTATGATCTCTCGTAAGGTGCATTTACGTATACTTTCATATCGTCAGGTTTTCGTATACTTTCATATCGTCAGGTTTTTCTATAAAGATCTTGCTGCATTTCAAATTCATAGATTCTTAAAAATAAATAGAGTTTAATTATAGGTAATCAAAACAGTTAACTACTTATATTTATAAAAACATACTAAGAAAAGAAATTGTTAAATAAAACAACATAAAAAAGTGGAACTTACCTATGTACCCGTTCTGAAGTAATGCCTGAGTAATACAAAAAGCAACATCGAAACCGGTTAAGTAGTTTTTGAGGAAAACGGCAACAGACACACAAACACACAACTAAATTCCAAACATAAATACCTATACCGTCTCTATTCCGTTGCGTTATGTTGTATTATTACAAAACTAGAAAACACTATCACCACTTAAGAGTAGAATCACCGAATCCAGAAACACAAGTCATCTTCAAGATTTGTATTTTATTAAGGTAAATAATTTTTGTGTAAAGCATTATTCAATTTATTTTATCTATAGGTACGGTTTTACTTTTGTTGAAGCGCAGCTGAGAACAAGACAACCTTCCCTTCTTTCTATAAGTATAACAGTCAGACAGATGTCAACTTTCAGAGGAAGTACAAACCTCATTCAGTTTTACACTTATAAATATAAGGAAAGTAAGTATTTTCTGTACGTGATAGCCCATAGCGCAACGAACCTGTCTCAAATTTATAAGGCCCCATAAGGCCATGGTTCGAATCCTGGCGTGTACCAATGAGTTTTTCTGACTTAAGTACACAATATCACTGACACCGTGCTTCGGAGGGCACGTTAAGCAGTCGGTCCCGGACGCTATCAATAGATGGCGGTCGTTACAGTTCCCAACCCGCAGTGGAGCAGCGTGGTGGACTTAAGCTATAGGCCTAAGCCCCTGCAGTGGGGTAAAAATGGGCTGATGATGATGATGATGATGATGAAGTATTTTCGTCATTTATTCTGTTTCCATTTTCATAGATATAGCATTCTCGTTAATAATGTAATTAATACGATTATCGAGCTAAATGCTGGCGTAATATACGTACGCCTGAACTCGTCCAATTCTTGTGACCTAACCCAATTTTCCAAGAAGTGTACCTAATTACTTTCTTTGTATAGCAACGAACCGGACGGAGGAAAGCATAAAGGCATTAACTTCAACGCAAACCGTATTAGAGTAATCCTTATTAACGAACTAGACGCTGAGTAATTTTTAGGGTTCCATAGTGACCGGACCCCTTATAATGCCCGTTCGTCCATTTGTCACGTCCTCATAATTGCTACAATTTATCATCTATTGTGTTCCATCACAGGCTAAGCTTTTAAGGCAGACTAACTCGTACGCGAAGGAAATATAAAAAATATTAGTAAATAAAGTTTTTTCAAGGGAAATAATTTTTGCAACTGTTATTTAAACATTAGGTATGATCAATTGAAAAATTATTTGAGCAGTTATATTATTTTCTGGTGATTGGTAAATTACTACAGCAGTAAAACATGAATAGTAATAAAAAAAAAATTTAACGGGCATTTCACCCTACAATGAAGGCTCAATCATTATTCAAGCAGTGTAATAAATGAAAGGCCAGTAAAATGATGAAAAGGGCAGCTAGATACATAGTTCGGCGGTTCACGGTAAGCCGTAACACCCTAACAGTGCTATGATTGAAAAGAGAGGCAATCTTCCATTTAAGGGCGCGGGATTTAGGTTAGGTTCGTTTAAAATAAAATAAGATAAAAACCGAATTTAAGGGCACCCCGACTATTATTCCAACAATCGATGGTTCAACCCACTGGGAACATAAAAAACGCAAATCGAATTTTCAGTAATTTAGGAAATTCTGAACGTATACACGCTGAAATAAATAATTTCTTATCGACTAATTCCGATTTATTAACTGACCACTAATAACTGCTGATTCAGTAACATTCCTGCTCAATATTTATTTGACTGCCCATTTTAATATTTCTTACTAATCTTTTTTTTTAGTTTACTGCTCAGTTTTTACCGCTGAACTTGTTATTAAACATACATTTTGTAATTTTTAACTTGCCTACCAATTTTACAATATACAACTGTCACTTTAAATCGATGCCATTTCGCAATGCCTTCAACGTACGAGCTGTTAAATAATGACAGTCGAGTCGACTGGACAGTTCAGAGCGAAGTTTCAGTGTGTAACAACATGAAGTGAAGTGAAGCTGAATTGAATTTAAAGGAGTAATAGACATAAATTTGTGGATCTATTTGTTGTAAAGTTCGATATCGAAATAGACGTAGAAAGAGCTTATTATTTAGCGTCAAAAAGAATTCGACGCCTCATATTGGTTGGATTGACACCAGTTTACTGCCAATCGAACGCCTCTCATGACGTTTCCGTTAGAAATGATTAACAAAAAGGAATATTCGCTGGCGATTGTCCAAGATAATTTGGCTCCCATCCAGTGACTAGTGACACAGGACGTTCAGGGTCTGCTATCGTGTTGTTTTCCCAAATTTCTATAGCGAGTATATAAATTACAGTTATAAGGATTTGTGATTTTCTTAAAAGTACTCTTAGTCAACAAGCGAGTAGAATATTTATTCGTGTAATTATGTATGATATATTGCTTAATTTGTTTTAGAGTGCATGTTCTTAATACGTTTGAAAGTATAACATAAAGAAATATTTATTAACGTGATAACGTCTTACACTTCACGCTTAAAACTTTATTGGAATGTTAGCTTAGAAAGTTACGTAAGTTAACTAAGTACGTAAGTACGTAAGTTACGTAAGTCCCTAGTTTGTGTCTAGATGACTGTACGGGAGATGTTTTAGATACCACCGGTCCATTAATTGGCTCACTACAGGGGCTTAGGCCTCCCCTCGGGATGAGGGGTTTTGGAGCTTAATCTACTACGCTGCTCCAGTGCGAGTTGGTGAATTTTAACAACTGTAATTCGAGTATTAATGTTTGACAACCGAGACCGACGACTTAACATACTATTCAAGTCAAGGTAGGTCAAGGTCAATAATAGTTATACACATAAATAAGAAAAACTCATTGGTACATGCCTTGGGATTCGCGCCACGGCGTTTTAAGCACGGGCTCGCTATTACTCGGTTATCACGACATTTTTCAATTTCAGATAGCGTAATAAAATATTATAATTGGACCTATTTTTAATATAAAGTTGTGAGGAAGTTACTTAGGAAAACACTGTTAAACTGATTTAAGGCACCTTTACTGATATGAGACCGCCGTTCGCGGTCAAAGGGAATTAATTATCCCTTCGACCGCGCTGGCGGTCAGGTTAAGTTAACGACACCCCAAGGAACCATTTCGCGACAGAAAATTACTTCTTTTCAATTACTTATGTAAATATATCTTTGACGCCTGATGTACCAATGAATTCCATTAATACAATATTAGCTGCAATCCGCGGCTTCGCTCGCAAGGGTTACAAAAATTATTTTTTGTATTCTACTAATTTAGTTTTTTTTTTTTATTTCCATGTCAAGGGGAGTAAAGAATAGCAAGAATCAACTTCTTTATTTTTTTATAACGTGGCATGACCTATGTTCTTCTCCGCGAAACAAAGTCACTTCTGCATTTACCGTTACATTTGATAACTACAACAATGGGTAACCTGAATAAAAAACAAAACATTTCATTAAAATGATGACATCAGAAGGCCTATTCGTTTTCCGGATTTCAAATTAGTTCTATACCAAACAGTATCAAATGAATTCAGTATCACGACCATATAAACTTACCTATCAAAAGACAAACTTTCGCCTTTATATGCAACGTTATTTTTAATTAGCAAACCTTGCAACACACAACAAAGTTTACATAAGCCAAATGAAAATGTAAATATCATTTCAACAGTATGAGGTCAAAATAACGCACAATCGGTATTTTACGTTGCCCGAACCAGCGGTCTTGGTCCCGCCAGCATGTCCTAGAAATGAATGAATGTATCTGCCTCGCTTCTGCATACGTGGTACAAATAAGTGAGGGATGTAGGCATACTCGCAGCGAAACACAGATACGGTAGGTATATACAAGGTGTTACAAAACTACCCGTAAAGCCGAAAGGAGGTTAAATGGGGCCGTATAACGAGTCCATTCACAATATTTAAGAACCGTATAACGCTGTATAACATACCCCAAAAAAATAAAAAAATATTATTTTCACTGATGTGCAAACCCTATTTCAGTAAAATTAAAAAGTAAACTACGCAGAATGTATCTACATTTCTACGTAATTCGCGGAACGACAAAAATTTTAAAAGACCTAACCTAACGAAACAACCTAAACGAACACTTACTTTTTCATAATAAACGTCAAATTTACAGAAACGGCTCAAAGTGTGCTCCGCCTTGCTCAATACACAACCTCGCTCGTCGGGATTAGGCTTGTGTGGCATTTCGCACCATCGTCGGTGTTATTGATGCGAAAACCGATTTAACACGCTGTTCCATTTCAGCAACCGTTGGGCAATCGGAGAAATACACTCTGTCCTTCACATAACTCCACAAAAAGAAGTCCAAGGGTGTGAGGTCCGAGAACGATCAGGCCATAATAGCATTGATAGTTATAGGATAGTTGTAGGATATCGATTAAAAGATTTGAAATTGACAACGTATTTTTTTTGCAACTTGACATTTTTTGAAGCCAGTAATTGAGTTTAATGACATCCTTGTATTGAGGTAGCAAACATTTATGAATCGTCGTATTATACAAAATGGGGTAGAAATATTTTTTGTTTTGTTTGTAATATCTTAAAGTTGTTGGTTGTCAATGTTTTTTACATTGATACCCAATAGCGTGTTGTTGAGTGTCGTGATAGCCCAGAGCGCAACGAACCTGTCTCAAATTTATAAAGCCCCATAGGGCCATGGTTCGAATCCGGGCGTGTACCAATGAGTTTTTCTGACTTAAGTACACAATATCACTGACACCGTGCTTCAGAGGGCACGTTAAGCAGTCGGTTCTGGACGCTGTCAATAGATGGCGGTCGTTACAGTTCCCAACCCGCAGTGGAGCAGCGTGGTGGACTTAAGCTCCAAGCCCCTCTCCTCACCCTGGGGGAGGCCTAAGCCCCTGCAGTGGGGTAAAAATGGGCTGATGATGGTGATGATGATGTGTTGTTAAGATATCCATGAATCAAAACAACGCTTTAATAGTACGCATAATTTTCATTTAAACATATTGTTTTTATATTACATTTCTTTAAACCTTATCACTTCATTATGTCATATAGATTTGTCGAAGGAAGTACTGTGCAAGTAGAAAAAGTTATTCAGAGCTTTCGATGCAATTTTGTGTCAAGCATGGAGACGCGAGTTCAATTTCAATATGTCGCGAAAGAAACGAATGCTATAAAACCCATATTTGAGCAAGGTATATTACAGAACATCGTATGTTGAGTGACGATCTCGACATGACACAGTAAATAAGAGAAAAGTTTTTTTCTGTGTTAATATAACAGCAAGACCCTTGGCTCCGCAGTTAGGATCTCTAACCACTTGGCCAATCGGTCAATCATAATATAAGGAAAATAAGCCGGAAAATAAAATTATTTTTTTCGGATTTTTATGCTATAAAAATTATTTCATCTTAGTAATTATATATATTTATGTATATGATTGAATATTCTTAAGGATTTGCTTATTAGTTTTAAAGTTTTATAAACAAGTTTCATTTAATTCGATGTATTTGTTATTTTTATAAACACAGCAATTGTAATGTACAGTTTTCTGAGTGAATACGTGATGTCATCTATAGAGTTTTCATATATTCCTTGTTGTTTGATTACATTTCGATTCGGAATTCAATTAAATAGCATAATCGTCACAACGTGTAATTGCCGCTGGTCATTAGCGGACATTTGTCAAACGCAGACTTCACCCCGCGCCGGATTGTTCCCATGATGACTGCTAAATTTCATTGAAATTATATTTGCGATCGACCCGTGCCTGTTCGTTCACCGACGCAACGTTTCGTTTGTTGTCGCTTCCTCGTTTCGAGAACGGCCTTTGATAAATTATGTTGATTCGTCAGACCTCGTTGGACCGTTTTACAAAATCTGTTTGCTACAGTGCGTTTTGTTAAATGATCTATTCAAAATTAACTATGAGTTTTGAATGAAAATTGCCTTTTATGGTAGCGATTGAGCGCCATCAAGTGGCAATGTGACATCTACAAAAATGGTGTTTTGTAATTTTTTAAAAGTTATTCATTAGGACATATAAAAGAATGTAATTAGTTAATGTAGGATCTAATAGACTAAAAAATATGTATAAAAAAACAATATGAAAAAATTATGTACTTCATGAAATAACAGGTTTTGTACTCTTAATTTGTAAGCAATTAAACATCGGTTTTTTTGTTTATCGTAAAAAAAATTTTTATATAAAATTTACTAACTTGAAAAAATCTTTAAGCGCTTATATTATTTTTGATAAATAATTGCTAAAAACAGAATCTCGTTCAAGTATTACATATGTAATTTATTATTTTTCACCTGTTATTCATCTTTTTTATTTAAATATATAGATAAATATAATTAGCAATCCTAATACGTACACAAAATATTCTATTGTAATATTCACCTAGATGTGTAACATAGACAAGTTGGACACCTATACGACTGTAAATTAAGCATACACAGCAACAATTTATTTATTTTAAAATTAAAGCATACAGCCACCAGCGTTATTCAAAACTTCGTAGAATACTACCCTTAATATTCACGAGGAAATAGAAGTTAGTAACTCTATTAAATCATCTTGTTTATTACTAATTGGGTCATTGTGGCCCAAATTGATTACACCAGTGTCCCTTCGGAGGCGCATGTCGACGGAGTTGACCTCTCTCATTCAGTTAGGGTGGGATCCGAACGAAACACAGACATATGTATACGGCCGTTCTGGAAAATTACTTGTACGTCTTAATCAATGACGTCTCAACTTGACAAAGAAAAATGTTCTACTTTCATTACTTTTCACTGTTGTGAAAATCTCTCTCGTATATTTGTGTTGTCAAATGTTAATTTACTTTGAAATGCTTTTTGTGAAATTGTAAATAAGTTTTTTTTATAACTCAGTAGTTTTCCGAAGAATACTTGCGTCACGATACACAAGTATCTCTATCAGGCCACTATTTTATTTATTTAAACGTAAAATTTTCATCAAAATCGATTTTAATGAGTTATTTCAGTTTTCACAGTTTTCGGCGCTTTATGCCGGTTCTAGGTTTGGTATTAACAACAATAACATTCAAATATAAATACATAAAATAAAAAATAAAAAGAGTTTATTAGAACATAGAAAGTACAGGACGATGCCGCCATATAACTACATTCTTTGTAATTTTTTTGGAACCTTACAATGGCTGGGTTTTAAAAGTGTAAGCCTATTATATATGTTTAAACTGTATTAAATTCTTGAATACTATTATATAATGTATATATAGCAACTAGAAGTTATACCTGCCTAAGATGGCATGTCCGCCCCAGGCGATCTCGTTCCAGGACAAGTCATGGATCATTATACTCTGATTGAGTCGTATGATGTCGAACATCTCAATTTCCAATTTAGCGTAGGCACTATTGTGTGTGCTTATCATACTATTAATTTCTCTAGATCTTACCCAATGATATTGTATGTATTGAAAGAGACAGAGGTCGCACTAGGGCGCAGAAAATGAGGAGTTATAATTCACCTAATTAGGTTCATTTTATTTAATCACCTATTGGCCCTTCCTTCTAATTTATGTTGACTAAGCGTATTTCAAGCATAAATCTTTACAGATAGCTATCTCTTTCTGTATCATATTTCGCACATGTATACGCTTTTGATATACTTTGACGACCGCATAGCCTAATGGGTTGGGACCCTGCCTTCGAAGCAGGAGGTCCCGGGTTCGAATCCATATGATGAATATTAATACGAGTTTTGGTTGTTATATGTATGTGGTGTCTTCGCTTGGTACCCAAAACACAAGCTAATGCTTAGTTTGGGGCCTACACGTTGTTGTGATGTATACGTATGTTGTTTTATGTTATATAAGTATGTACGTATTTGAGGATCAATTTTCGAACGCCGTGCGATGTAAAGGTGCGTCACCCTAACTAAAATATCAATGATCTTACCACAATAATCTTGAGTTTGAGCATGGCATACTTCGACAATGTGAAGTTTATTTATCGGTTTTTAGATTATCGTTATTCCCTGAACCAAAATAAATGCAGTTTTTAGTTTATTGTCACATGGCCTGTTTTTATAAAAAAGTTAATTAATTGGTAAAACCTTCGCATTCAAATAAATAAAATTATCGTACAATTATTGGAGCACAGCAGTAAAAAGAAAAACGATGTAGTAGGTGAACCGTAATCTAGGAAAATATGATGAAAATGTGAAATAATATTTATGGTACTACAGGCGTAAAGCGGCGGGAAGCGGGGGGTAAAAGCTCAAGAAAGCTCGGGATTTCAATGTGGAAAAGAAGACTAAATAATTAATATATAAGATCAACTCATAGTAGACTAGGTAGTTGATTCCAAGATATAATTATGTCATTGAAATTTATATTTTAAATTGTATCGAATGTCTTCGTAAATTGCCGCATATTCGAAACCGGTGGGCGCTGTTCATAATCATGTAAGTTGAGTCACTCTAGTGTCATAGTTAAAACAGATATTTTACTCAATTTCGTACTTACTATACGACATTGTCTAATATGTACGAGTAGGTCAGATTAGCTACTCCTCGAATTAAATATCCGTAATGTAATGTTTGAAACAGGTTTGCTGCGTTCGGGCTATCACGACGTGACCGTGACTCAAATCCGGGCGTATACCAAAGAGTTTTTCTGACTTAAGTACCTATCATTTACTCCGTACCTCGGAGAACACGTTAAGCAGTCGGTCCCGGTTGCTGTCAATAGATGGCGGTCGTCACAATCCGCCAACCTACATCGGAGCAGCGTAGTGGACTTAAGCTCTAAGGCCGCTCACCTTGAGTGGAGGGTTAAGCCCCTACAGTGGAGTATATAAAGTGCTAATGGAATGTAATGTTTAGAAAAATACTCGTTTGTGTGAACAAAGCTGTAGACGTGTAATATTACTACTAAAATATAACAAGAATTTCAGTGAATATTTCAGTTCACAGACAAAAGATATTGAAGAATTTTAGTAGAAAAATAATATAAAAATAATAAAAATTCAAATAGGTTTCTATTCGGTCTACGTCTTCCAAATAAAATCTTAGCGGTATAGAGATGAAACGGGAATGTTATAAATACGCGTTGTTGTAGTTATCTTCGTTAGGTATGTCTTGAATTACAATTTTTGTTGTTATATACGAAGCAACTACGAAACAGGAAATGAACCATAAATTAAAATCATGTATTATATGTTTAAAAAAAAATTTAAATTCCATTTTATGTAAAATATTATTTTCCTCGTTCATACGTACATACTCATGTCATTTATTCCATTTCATTTATTTGTTAACCTTACTCGAATAACTAGACGAACGTGGTATCGACAAGGTGTCTACACTTATGACAAGTGATTCAAATTTCCGGTCTAGGAAACTGAAAATGTTTTAAACATTAATTTTATATGTATATGTGCTTTGATATAAATTTTATTATCTGTAGATATAAATAACACAAAAATTAAATTTTATATTTTTATTAGCGTTCCTTTGGATTATAAGTTCAAATAAATTGTTGTATTTTGTAAACTAGAATTTAAAGTTTTTTAAAAACTTTTATTTTTAAGCTCATATTTTTCTTGATATTTAATTGTTTCATCGCAGTTCATAATAAGTAAGTCGAATGAATATGAAAGTATTTAAAAAAACATAAACAAGATTGAAAATTAGCGAAAGAAAAACAATAAAAACAAGCTGACCAATTTTGAAATTGAACCTATGAAATGTTCTCTGATTAAGTCACGTGGGGTCCGTGTGAGCCAATGGTTTTAAAAAATGCACACATTTCAATAACAAGTTAATTAGATTTCTTACTCTTTTCGATACTTTCCTTTTATAAACTAAAGGGGGTGATCGACCAGCGACCTTTATTGTCGTTAGATGACTCATCGGCATAGAAGTAGGAGCGACGACCGCTTGGCCTAGTGGATAGCGACCCTGCCGACGAAGCTGGGGGTCCCGGGTTCGAATCCCAGGTCGGATCAGTATTTATATGACGAATATTGATACTGGTACCGGATCTTGGTTGTTATATGTATGTGGCGTCTTCGCTTGGTACCCAAAATACAAGCTGATGCTTAGTTTGGGGCCTAGACGTTGTTGTGATATGTACGTTATTATTATTGTTATTATTATTATATATAATAGTAAGAATAGAACAAGCGCTTATTCTACTGAAATTTCTGATTGTTCTAGTCTTAGTGTTATATATTATTCCTGCTTCTATGTCGATGAATCATAAATTCGCGGTAAAGCTCACAGGTCGATCGCCCCCTATAAGGTTTCGATTTTCGCCCCCGCCGCTCAGTTAAACCTCTGCGTTTGAGTCAACTTGAGTGCAGTGGGTCACGGCAGACCGCTCGTGGGAACAAAACAATTAGTGGGCAGTGTCATAAACAATGACTTTTTGAAGTGAAACTTCTTATGGCATGGAGTGAGCCTAAAACGACACGAAAATGCGTCACGCTAAATAATATAAGTGGGGGAGATATAAGGCACAATCGGCTTTCACACGAGAAGCCGGTTGTTCCCTATATCCCCACTACTAATTGCTGAGTGTGGGGAGTAAGGCCAGAGCGTTACTCAGTTTCGTGTCACTGGCAGCTGCGACATATATACCCACTACTAACTGCTGCGTGTGGGGAATAAGGCCGGAGCGTTACTCAGTGTCGTGTCGCTGGCAGCTGCGTCATTGTTCGGAGTGTCAATAGATGTGAAAACCAGATTGATGTTGATAATTTTATTAACATTATGAAAATTCAAATTTTAATATCATAAAAGTTCTATGTTTTTACTTCTGTCGGCAGTTCCTATAACTGCCAATCAGTTTTTATATGTCACTTTTTTGTTGTTAAACTTTTGTATTAGGATTTTAGCTATGTTGCTGTGATTGAAAATAAGTATACCTACGACAAGAAAAATATATTGCGAGTTGATTACAAGAAGTATCTGATGATGAACCAGTGGATGGTGATTCTGAAGATGATTTCGCCATTTACAGCTAATTAGGGTACCACCCCAACTGAAACTTGGAATCCTTTTTTACACCAACCATAACTAAATTAGATTGTATTGTTCACAAATAAAAAAAAGTTGAATGTGAACATAAGAAATATGCCATAGAAAGAGACTGTGATGTAACGAATATAGTTGAAACAAGAGCACTATTTGGAATCATGTACCTTATAGAATTACATAACTTGCCAAAACAGAAGGCTTCTTTTGTTGTTTGTTGGTACAGATATGGCGAGAAATGCGAAGTATTCGACACAAGATTTTTTTGTTTTTTTTTTGCTGCTGTAACTGCCGTACAGTTAAATTTTATTAGAATGAAATATAATTTATGTAAGAGAAATATTTTGTTACTTTTGTTTTTTTTTTAATTTGATAACTAGTAACTTTTTGGAGGGTCACATTTGCCGTAGGACCCACAACCAATGGGGTAGACGGGTTCTCGAGTGGAGGCCACGTATTGGAAGCGAAGCGTTGGCCGCCCCCGGGCCAGGTGGACTGATGACCTGAAGCACCATACCGGGGGTAATTGGATGCGGAAGGCGGAGGACCGTGTGTGGTGGCGAGCCTTGGGAGAGGCCTATATCCTGCAGTGGAGAGACACGGGCTGATGATGATGATGATGAACTTTTCGGAACCCATGCCAAAAAAGTGATTGTGGTGAATATTTCATTTTTATACTTATTACTAATTAAAGAAATAGTAATTATCTATCATATATTTTACTGCAAAAAAAACCAATATATCCAATGATAAAAACCAATTTCATAAAACAATTGTATATTGTAACCGCTTCAGAGGTTTGTGTTACAAATTTGATAAAATTTTTGGATATCTCACATACAATTAGAGTGAAAAAAAATTACACAACCCCTCGATTTTCCAAATGGATATTTTAAAATCAAATTAAGTTTAATTGATGATTTTAATGACACCTATATAAAAATGCCTAGTTCGGATCGAATTATCAAAACCTATAATTTTTAGCATACCTGAGGCCACTAGTTGATTGTCGTACGTTTTCCATACGAAAACTAGGTAGATGATGATGATGGTGAATCAATAGTAAACTTAGCCATTTGATGCAGTTGAGGTTTCTAAACTTAATTTATAATTAATTGGAAAGCTATCGTTTTTCAATAGAAAAGCAATCGATTTTTTCTTTAATAGGAATAAGGGCCTTCACAGACCATTGGCGCACGACTCCTAATGAAGTTCCGTAGTCCAACTGGTTGAACATAGCAGTTGGATCACTGCCCCGAAATCATTTTCACAACTCAATTTTTATAGTCAAATGTTTCGTGCCTCCCTCAAAAATACACTCTATCTTGACTACTCGATAAAAGTGACTGAGTCATGAGTATCGAATTCTAAAAATCATCAAATATCTCAAAACTTGGCTCCCTGGTGTACTTACCAATATCAGTTTCATACCAATAGCTTATCAATGAAACAACGCTCAGTGTGGCTGTATTATTTCCACTTACCGCGCCGGAGTTTATTCCTAACGTCGCTCCGCCCTAGCGAAAACCGGACCCGCCGCCTGTCAAAGTGTCTAAACGTCTCGGTGAATTATGACATGGGACAAAATAATTCATCTGCAAGACTGCTTTGATAATGATCCAAATCAATCTTAATAACAATCAGGTGTAATGATATGCTAACTGATATTACAATTTCAGCGGAAAGTAAAAGACAAAACGATTAAAGACCTATCTTTAGACAAATAGAGTAAAAAAATCGACTGTCCGATGAACATATATATATATCACAAGTTTGTGTATTATATGAATCCTGTCAGGCCTAGGAAATGTAATTTTATTTTCAATAATAACTTTGATCTACCAAATGATGTTACATAGCATAACCGAACTTAGTGTTTCGTGTTATTTCTACAAGGATACATTATATACAATATGATATTAAATGCTTTTAGCACAGAAGGAGGTACAAACAGAGGGTCGACGAAGGCCTCCAGACAAAGCAATCGCGAAGTAAGTGCGGGGGGAGGAAACGACCCTTTCTGGTCGCAGTAGTTATGGCCTTTGCTATAATATGTAGTCACATTGACGACCTTTATTATTGTTATTTAAATATAAGCATTTCAAAACTGTCAAGAGTGTCGTGATAGCCCAGAGCGCAACGAACCTATTTCAAATTTGTAAGGCCCCATTGGGCCATGGTTCGAATCCGGGCCTGTACCAATGAGTTTTTCTGACTTAAGTACACAATATCACTGACATCGTACTTCGGAGGGCACGTTAAGCAGTCGGTCCCGGACGCTGTCAATAGATGGCGGTTCCCAACCCGCAGTGGAACAGCGTGGTGGACTTAAGCTCCAAGCCCCCTCCTCACCCTGGGGAGGCCTAAGCCCCTGCAGTGGGGTAAAAATGGGCTGATGATGATGATGATGATGATTTCAAAACTTGGTCACATGGTCACATAAATGTCACTAAAACATGAGGTTTGAGTACCAACAGGATAGGTCTGTCACCAATAGTTTCGCAAATATCAGCTTCTAAAAACTGGATCACGTGATTACTCATATGTGCCTAAAACATTATAATCATAATAACGTATACAACACAACAACGTCTAGGCCCCAAACTAAGCATTAGCATGTGTTTAGGGTACCAAGCGAAGACAACACATGCATACAACAACCAAGACCCGGTACCAGTGTCAATATTCATCATATACATACTGACCCGACCTGGGATTCGAACCCAGGACCTCCAGCTTCGTAGGTAGGCTCGATAACCACTAGGCTAAGCGGTCGTCATTAACTTAATCTTAACGTCATTAAGTTAACAGAAAGAAATTTACTTATGACGATGTAAACAATGCTATCTCCAAAATAGTCGAATGGTTCACGGCTAATAATTTATTACTAAATGAAAAAAAAACCAAATGTATAAGATTCTCGCTACCGAACGTCAAACCGACACCTACCAATATTGTCATTAAAAGTAAAGAGTTGGACCTTGTGGATTCTACTGTATTCTTGGGAATCACATTGGATGCAAAAATGCAATGGGATCCTCATATTACTAACTTGGCAAAAAGGCTCAGTTCTGCAGCTTACGCTGTAAAAAGGATCCACTTCCTTTCAGACATAGAAACCGCGAGATTGGTGTATTTCAGTGGGTTCCATAGTTTGATGACTTATGATGGCATTCTGCTGTGGGGACACGCTGCCAATGTGAATACAATTTTCGTGTTGCAGAAGCGAGCTGTTCGAGCAATTTATAAACTAAAACCTAGAGTATCACTTAGAGACAAATTTAAGGAAATTACTATAATGACGTTGCCGTCTCAATATATATTTGAAAACATAATGTACGTAGAAAAAATAATGTATTATTTAAAAAAAATTGTGATCGGCATAATGTCAATACAAGAAACAAGGATAAACTTGCTAATCATGTCAGCCGCCTCAATAAAATCACAAAATCTTTTAAAGGGCAATGTATACGCTTTTACAATAAGATCCCAGTTGACATTCAAGATCTACCCCATAACAAGTTTAAAACTACAATTAAACGAAAGCTTTATGCAAAAGCTTATTACAAAGTATCAGACTACTTAGATGAGAAAAATCCATGGGTGTAAGCCGCTCACCTATCAGTTTGTTTCAATAATATGATTCTTTAAGCACTTATTGTAAATTTTTTTTTATAATTTTGTTAAAAAGAGCGTCCCTCAGTTTCTTGCGTATTCTTCTGAGAGAAACCAGCATTTTTGAATGCGCCTTTGTGGTGACGTTCTTCCACAAAGTAATAAAATTCACTCTTATGACGTATTTCAAGATTATGTTACATAACTACGAAATAAAGATATTTTGATTTGATTTGATTTGATTTGAACTTACACAATAGGGATGTAAGAAAAATACTAGCTCTTAAAAATTTACTCTTAAAAATTAAAGCCACTTAAATCACGTTAGCACAATTAATTTCAGAATCAATATAAAGATTTGTGTTTCGTTGTTTCGTGGGTAATATTAGTGCTGTATATTTTATAAATTTTAAACATAAAAAAATATATGAAAATACTATCCGTCATATAAAGCTATTTCCTTTCGTTTATCTTACTATCTAGGCAATCCGAACGTATGAGTGTTCAGCAAAAAGTTTAGAAGCCCTATTCGTACTAAATACAAATCAAATTACAGTTACTTATAAGTAAAAAATAAAAAATTAAATTAAATTTTCCAAAAAAAAAATTTAATGGTTTTAAAACCATTAATTAAAAACTTAGAAATGATATTTTGACTTTCAAGAAAAGAACATTAATAAGCGGCATATAGTTATATAGTTTATGAAGTCAGTGCCAACTCGGGCACTGTAAGAGTAAATCGATACCAGGTAAAAATTTGGGTAACAATTACAAAAATGATATTCCCACAACTAATACAAATATATAATACAATATAAAGTGAATGACTCAGTGCCCAGTCATTCACTTTATATTGTATTATATATTTGTATTAGTTGTGGAAATATCATTTTTGTAATTGTTACCCAAATTTTTACCTGGTATCGATTTACTCTTACAGTGCCCGAGTTGGCACTGACTTCATAAACTATATGCCGCCCATTAATGTTCTTTTAACTACACTATATGGTGCCCATTAATCCTCTTTTCTTTAAAGTAAAAACATAATTTTTAGGTTTTTAATGTTTTTGAAGTCGGTCTAGATTTTTTATATCGGGTGTCCTAGAAATTAACGTCAAATTGAACACTGGTTAGGAGGTAAGTAGAGAAATTTTTCAGATTTAAAAAAAATCACAGTCATGCACTTTTAGAATTATAAGCATAAAATCATCATAAAGTGTCAGTTTACACGTTTTTTTTGTTGGTGTCTATAATTTAATATAATAACATAATAATCATAATAATAATAATAATAATAATAATAATAATAATAATAATAATAATAATAATAATAATAATAATAATAATAATAATAATAATAATAATAATAATAATAATAATAATAATAATAATAATAATATAATAACTGTCGCTACTTTCCTCATCACCCGTTTCCAGCATGACGTTGATTTCTCGGACATCCTGTATATACAAAAGACATGGAGGGTACATTACGTTCACACCACTCTTTTCCAAAGTCGTTTCCACAAATATCCGTATAATATGCATACCTACGTAATTTACGTCGGCAACGTGATTGGTGACTTCCGAGCCGGGAAAAGGGGTCCTAGGTCCCCAAAAGGGAATAACTTTCAAGACCTTTATAACGACACCTAATTTATCTAGGGCACGTCTGAAATGCTTAGTAAACTTTCGTTTTTGAATCTATTCTATTTATCGAGAAACGACAGTTTTACATTCTGATTATATTACTGTAGAAAATAAAAAAAAAATGTTTCCTACGTGACTAATATTGGACGTGTCTGAACAAAAAAAATTTTATACAATTCTTATTAAAAAGTTAAGATCTTTTCATCTCTAAAATTTTCTCATTTATCATTATTTACATTGCATTTTTAATTTATAGATATTTTTTTTTTTTTTGAAATTCGATTTTAATTTAGAATTTACTAGTATTTATAAAAAGTTTATTCAGTACAATAAAGGAATATTAAATTATTAAATTATATAATAATAAAAGTTATACTTTTATACACAATCAATGAACTGAATTTATTTATTTTCTGCAATTAACCTTCTCAGTGGGAATCCGAAATCTGTTGAAGTTAGTACCGATGGGTTCAGCGATTTTGAGTATAATACCACAATTTCGGAAGTATGGTATATTTTCAATTGAAGAAAGGATTAAATCACGAGTCGTATTTTCAATATGATGGTTTTGGTTTCAGCTAATAGAACATCAAAGTATGGATTTCTAAGTTATTCCAAAGAAGACGAGTATAATTTTAATGGAAAAACTTTACTCAAATATAAAAAATGGCTGAATTCAAAAGTAAATAAAATTTAAAATTACAAAAGAAGCTTTCTTCAAACGGCATATATTCCATTTACTGGAATCAACGCGTACTCATTTTATTTAAATAGACTGAATATACTCTTTAATGTCAGACTTGTAGATTTGGTGCAGAGAACTTTTGCTCTTATTATATGTTTAAAAATAAAAAGATTACGTCTTTAAAAGGCCATGCATACAACGCCCACGGAACATTTCAACTTTATACTAATTTCCGTGTCCGCAGTGGTATGTAATTTAATACATAGGAAAGTAAAAATCAAGTTTACTAGGCCCGCGATTTGGCCCGAACCTTACATTCTAGAAAGCCTCGCGTGAAAATTTCGATTTGCTTCTGTGTTTCAGACTAAATGAGCCTTCAATTCTTTCAGTCTAAATAGCTTAAGAAATCTTGGTGCGAGTCTCACACTCGTAATAGCAAAACAAATTGTGGTTTGCTTCAGGTCTAATATTTAATTATAATATTACCTAGGACATCCTACACAGCGCCATCTAGTCCCAAACTAAGCAAAGCTTTTATTATGGGCACCAGACAACTGATATACATACTTTAGTAATCTTTATATTACATATATTTTATTTTATTATAACATTTTTGAGGAAAACTTACAGCTAATTACAACTAAAATATGAGAATTTTCCACAAAGAAAGAAGTTTCCACGAATTATATATATTAGGTATATACAGATCTTACATCCAGACACGGAGCAAATACACATGATCATGCACACAAATGTTTGTCCCGGGCGGGAATCGAACCCACGACCCTTGTTTTCGCAGTAAGGGTCTTTGATGGGCTCGCATACTTCGTTCAACGAAGCGTTGGAAGCCCCTTGGCCAGGTGGACTGATGATCTAATGCACCATACCGGGGATAATTGGATGCGAAAGGCGGACCGTGTATGTGGTGGCGAACCTTGAGAGCACGCCTTTGAGAGAGTGGAGAGACACGGTCTAGTGATGATTTTGATCATGAAACTTCGGTTCGACCTTTAAAGGGCTTTATATTGGATCTCACACTTGAAGGGCCTCGCATATCCCAGTTCGTTCCGCCCTTACACTCCAAAGTATCTCACAAATCTTGGTTTACTCCGGCCTCACATTTAATAGCCTTAATAAGCTTTGTACCTATAGTCCCTATAGCCGCGGGCCTCGTAAACCTTAGGGCCGCGCCAATTTGGACTCTTGTCTCTTCAAACATCATACAAAATCCTGCTTTAGAAAAACGTACATGAAAGTGAGCGAAACCCGAGTATACTTTGTTTAATTTTAAGATTACACGAGAATGCCATTAAGGCAAGACATCGCTTTGCGCCCCTGGCGATTTTATGATATTACTTTACAAGTTCATTTAATTTTCTTCCCATTTATTACACAACAATAAATTAATATTACGAACAGACATATTCAGTTTGTAAGGTTCTTTATATGTGAAATACCTTGAGACGTAATCTAATTAAATCTATATGTCCGTAGGTTTTCAAAACAGTATGTTGAGTTCGTAGATTACTTCGGGTATTAATAATGTCAATATAATAGATGTGTGGTAACTACAGAAAACACTCAACAGCTCTACAGTGGTTGTGGAAAAGAATTAGTATATTAGAATCATCATCAGCCCATTTTACCCCACTGCAGGGGCTTAGGCCTCCCCCAGGGTGAGGGGGGTTCGGAGCTTAAATCCACCACGCTAGGTACTCCACTGCAGGTTGGGGATTGTAACGACCGCCATCTATTAACAGCGTCCGGGACCGACTGCTTAACGTGCTCTCCGAGGCACGGAGTCAGTGATAGTTAATGTACTTAAGTCAGAAAAATACATTGGTACACGCCCGGATTCGAACCAAGGTCCTGTGGCCTTATCAATTTGAGACAGGTTCGTTGCGCTCTGGGCTATCACGACACTATATATTACATGAGTATGTTAGAATAACTATATTTAATACTGATAAGCATAAATTGCACCTGCATAAATTGTGCCGAAATGGATATGTAAATGTATGTATATATACCGGAAATGTTTATATACCGGATAGATATGATTATGCATTTTTCCGAAATCATTCGTATTCTGCTCCTTTTTAGACCAATGTTGCCAAAAAAATTTAGAATAATTGAATGTGCAGTTTCTAAGTAAAACGGTGTTGAACATTCACTTAGAAATTATTCAAACACAACCCTACTAGTTTAGTATTATCTAAATTATTACAAGACAATATCCACTTGTCACTTGTAAGTAATTTGCTTGAAAAAAATCAAAAAGCGCGCTTAGAGTTTCGCTATAATACAATTATTTCTATTAATATATATTTCGTTTATTTGGAGATATAATATTTATCAAAATTATTATTTGGAGATAACGAAATTACTTCAGCTGTAGGCTGCCAGCAAGGAGACCCGCTCGGCCCGGTCATTTTCAGTTTGGCTATTAACCCTATCATTCGTAGTTTAAATTCAAAATTTAATTTGTGGTTCCTTGATGATGGCTCCCTGAGTGGAAAAGCGACGACAGTACTGGATGACCTTAAGATAATCATACATCGTTTTTCAGATATCGGTCTGACATTAAATTTTAACAAGTGTGAGATATACATTCCGGATACAGTACACATTAGTAATCGTTCAGAAATTTTGAATGAATTCAATGTTATCACTCCAAATGTCATCGTTGTCACCAGATCAAACCTAACTCTTCTCGGCGCACCAATATTTGACGACGCTCTCCCACCCATAGTAAATAAAAAATTAGAACTTTTTGGTAATTCGTGTGAACGGCTTTTTAAGATTAAGCCACACATGGCTATATATATTCTGCGGCTCTGCCTATTTACTCCACAGTTTCTGTACTTGCTTCGCTGTTGCCCTCTATGGAAATTCCCTTTGGTTACTGCACAGGTTGACAACACATTAAGACATACAGTCAGCAAAATTTTAAATTTAAAATTTGATGATCGCTCATGGAGACAAGCAACATTGCCAATTAAATTTGGTGGTTTGGGTATCCGCTCTTCGACAAGTGTAGCACTCCCGGCTTTCCTATCCTCCACTTATAGCACGGCTACCCTCATCGGCAGGATCTTAAATATACCACGCCTAGCCGATGTTGAGGTGACTGGCTTGGCGGAGGCTCGGACAGTTTGGATTGCGGCTTTCCCCGGGGAAAAGATGCCTAGCGAGGTAGGTACACAAAATTCGTGGGACCTACCAGCAGTCAAAGCCGTACATGCCGATCTCATCGACCGGTCCCCTGACGATGCTGATCGAGCGAGACTCCTTGCTGTATCTGAAAAGGAATCGGGTCACTGGCTACACGCACTCCCATCCAAAAACATCGGTACAATTTTGGATCCCGTTTCACTGCGCATCGCTGTGTGTTTGCGGTTAGGCACAGAAGTGTGCGAGCCTCATCAATGCCCATGTGGCCGTGGTGTGGACCGGCTGGGTCACCACGGACTTTCGTGTCTCAAAAGCGCCGGTCGTATCTACCGCCACGGAGCCATTAATGACTTGATCCGCCGGGCTCTTGTGACAGCATCTATCCCCTCATCTTTAGAGCCGAAAGGTTTGTTCAGGGACGATGGCAAGAGACCCGACGGAGCAACGTTGGTGCCTTGGTGCCTGGGCCGTGCTTTGATTTGGGATGCCACATGTGTGGATACTCTGGCTCCGTCCCATGTCCGGGCCACGGCCCAGAGTGCTGGCGCGGCGGCCGACCAGGCCCAATTATGTAAACGTCGCAAATACTCGGGGTTGATTCCTCACTACGAGTTTGCGGCGGTTGCGGTAGAGACACTCGGTCCGTGGTCGTCTGATACGAAAAAATTCGTAAAAGATTTGTCCACCCGTCTGGTCAGCACTGCTGGCGATCCCAGAGCGGGTGCCTATTTCGCACAACAACTGAGCATCGCTGTGCATCGCGGAAATAGTGCAAGCGTAATGGGATCGATGCCACATGGGACCAACCTGGAGGATATTTTTATGCTGTAAATATTGTAAATATTGTTAATTAGTTCTTAGATTTATTTGTAAGTTTTGATTGAATTATCTTTATTTTTATTACATATTAATTTGTAATTATCTAATTACATATTTATTTCGTTTCACTTTAATATAATATTATTCAGTTACGCGTAACGTGTTTAACAAACAGAGATGTTATGAATATTTACTGAAAAACGCATGACGGTTTCATCGCGTTTTTAGTTTTGTACGCTCGTGCGTTAGTTGGACTAAAATTACAGATCCAAATTTAGAATTAATTCGGTCTTTCTATTAAGTTTACGAATCCGTTTCGCAATTGCATTCAAAGCCAGTGATGACGAATGGGAATAACCGCTCAGGTGTGGATAACCCATCGTCATAGTCCTCTATCTGGGATGATCGAAAATCACACTTTATCAATAAAAAAATGTTGAGCAGTTCGTTTTGGATATCCGACATATATATAGGGGAAACCCTTAGAAAAATCACCAATAAACACTTTGTTGAACTGCGATATGTATATCACAAACGTATACATTACAACTCTAGGCCTCAAAATAAGCATTAGCTTGTGTTTTGGGTACCAAGCAAGACACCACATACGTATAACAACCAAGACCCGGTACCAGTATACTCATCATATAAATACTGACTCGACCTGGGATTCGAACCCGGGACCTCCAGCTTCGTAGGCAGGGTCGCTACTCACTACGCTAAGCGGTCGTATGTATTCATATGTATTATACGATCGAATGAGTATTATTTTTAATAATTTTAATTTTCTAATAATCTTTATATGAGCAAAATAATATGGTTAGATCGCATAATAATTTACAGTTCGGGTCACCCTATCAACGACCGGCCGTTAGTTTTGAAGACACTATCAAAATTTCAACTCGATTGAGTATTCAGTGCGATCTCTAGCGAATATACGTGCAGAAAATAAATGATGCGAGTAAGTGATATCGCCAATACAGATCTAGGTAGGATATTCGAGCGGTCAGTTCGCCCTCATATGCCGTATATTCGATTATTTCTATTAATTTTGCGGCTCTTTCCTCTTGATCCTAACGAAGGTATATATGACGTGAAGCATTTCTCAACGAAATTAATATAATAATTTATCCGGGATGTTGATATGTTTTCATACGTGATTTTTTTCTGTAGCTAAGTGGCGTTAAACGGAACCTTTATGGATTCGTACTGTCTCTATATCTGTCCATCTGTCACAGCCATTTTACTCAACGACTATCGCATTAGATAGATAATAATAATAGTAATAAATAATAATAATATAATAATAAAGTATACATTACAACAACGTCTAAGCCCCAAACTAAGTATTAGCTTGTGTTCTGAGTGCCAAACGAAGACACCACATAGGTACATGTAACAACCAAGACCCGGTACCAATATCAATATTCATCATATGGATACTGACCCAACCTGTGATTTGAACCCGGGGCCCCCAGCTTCGTAGGCAGTGTCGCTACTCACAAGGCCAAGCGGTCGCGAATAGATGAAAGAATGTTAGGTGTAATCTATAATAATATAATAATAATAATACATGGGACTTCCCACACAGCGCCATCTAGTCCCAAAGTAAGCAAGTATTATGCTTGTGTTATGGGTTACTAGACAACTGATATACATACTTAAATATTATTTATAATATATATATATATAAATATTTTTTTTTATATATATATAACAACCAAGACCCGGTACCAGTATCAATATTCATCATATTAATACTGACCCGACCTGGGATTCGAACCCGGGACCTCTAGCCCCGTAGGCAGGGTCGCTACCCACTAGGCTAAGCGGTCGTCATTGATCGCGTCATTGAGCGGTCATCTATGAACCGCTAAACAATGGTACAGCGAAACTAAATTAAATTAAAATTTATTTTTAATTTAAATCTTTTCTGGGTTCACTAGAATATAGTCATGTTCAGCCAGCTGATTAGATAATTTATTTTGCAAACTGTGATTTCCTGAAAAAATCAATTACGTGGAATAGGTTAGGCAAAAATCTTCTCAAAATTTGTTAGTCTGAACTTGTTATCCAATCGCTTTTGTTGTATTATTTTTAACGGGCTAGTTATGAAGTGTAAAACGCGAAAAAAAACTGATTCTTTAGAACTTATAGAATTGTATTAACAAAAATTGGTTTGAATGACATACATTGAATAGTTTTTGAGATATATGTTTTTAAACTTATTTAAACTTGTCTGAATTTTAAATATGAATGTAAGTCATGACTAGGGTACGCAACCCTTTAGGTACTGTGCGTGGTCAGAGGCGGACTTGGACGGTTTTTTTTTCCAAACATCGATGTTAGTAGGTACGACATAATGAATAACACACTCAATCAAAATATGCTCGGAAACTAATCGAATAAATAATTTTGATTTTATGCATATTTTTTTGAAAGCGGGAAAATATGTCTGTATTCAGACCTCAATCCAATGCTCTATGAATTTATCAACAGATTTCAAATTATCTAAGAGAATTTCTTTCTACGGCGCGGCATCTTTATATTAAAAGCGCACGAGGTCAACTTGACCTCTATAGTTTATTGCATTTTCATACTCTAAGTGCACAGCTCTATCAAAATTAGTTTCTTGTTTATTAACTATGGATTTAGACATTTAATAATATTAAAAAGTCGAGTTTATTTACCAAATAGTCTGTAGTAATAAACTGCTATACTGTGACAAATGACTGTACACAGTACACAGATTTAGAACAAATCATAAATTATTGAAAGTATGTTTTCCTAAACAATAACAAATTTTATGTCTAAATTAAATGGATTTTTATGCGAAGAAGCGAATAAGTAAGAGAAACAGACATTTTGTTTCGAATTCACAGTTCGTAAAGCAGTGCCATTGCGCGCTGATGGCTTTAATAAATTCCCAATAACATTCCTATTGCCCGACTTAAGGATAAGCCCGTACCTACATCAGCAATAACATTTCCATTTTTCCTTTTAGAACGATATTAAAATCTGATAAATTAAGTTACAAAACACCACAAATTATTTACAGCTTTCACGATAAAGAGAAATAATTCTCTTATAGGACTGCAACTAAGCTTATGTATCATAATGATCAGAATCAGTTGTAATGTTAGTACTTACTATTTTGTATAAGGCTGTTAATTTCCTTTAGAAATCTGCTTGAAATAAACTTTCGGTTTATATCAATGAGTTAAAGACACATAAAAAGTTTGTTTTGCGCTGTGATGACGACGAATTAATTGAAAGACTACTTACTCTATTTCAGTTTGTCATGAGATAGAAAAGAATCGACGAACAAAGGAGGAGAACAGAAGAGGAGGAGGAGAAGGAGGAGAACAAAGGGTTCGAATAAATTGAGCGTCAATTTACTCGAACGCTTGGAATTATATATTCCAGGAAACTGACTTTAGTCTAAACATATTGCAATGATGTCGTATGTATCACATGTCATAAAATGGTGTATTTTAAAAGTCGTGAAATTCGAGCTGTAAAAGTCATGACACGTTAACGATATGCTAAGCGAATATTTGAGAAAAATTATCATTCAATGTTAAGTATTCGGCTTTTTTAGGGTGTCGTATCATAAAAGGGAAAAACTGGACCCTTATTGGATCACTTTGTTGTCCATCCGTATGTCCGTCCGTATATCTGTATGTGAAGACCCTTTATCTCGGGAACGTGTGAAGGTACATATATCGAATTGTATTAATATAATAATAATAAGTCTACAGTCCCTTAAAGCTGTGAAAAAATTAAACTTCTTAGTTAAAACATATAATTTGATACTCTCAAGGGAATCGAAATTTATACTATAAGGGTATTGACCGCCTATACCAAAGTCCAAATCAGTGACCACAATATCGCAACATTTTATCGATCATTTTTCCCCGTTATTTATTTTTTATTGAAAAACAATATATCTGCTAGCTCAGTACACGTGACATCGTAGGGCCCAAATGCTTTGGACTTTCGGATGACACCAAACGTTTTCTGATTGGGCAAAATACAAATTGTCAAAACACGTCAGGCCAATCAAAGAACGAAACGCAAGTTCATAAAACGTATAAAATACCTAGCAACAACCTGAATTGTTACCAGTAGAAACACCACCGCACTCGGGTACGCAAGTCATCCTATAGACTGCGTTCTATAATATTGTAAATCGTTTTTGTATAATGTTTATTAAATTTATTTTATTAGTAAACTTATTTTTGTTTTACTACAACATTTACTGGTCGGCGAGGCGCGGCTGAGAACACGACAACCTTCCCTTATTTCTACAAGTAATAGAGTCAGACAGATGTCAAATTTCCTAGAAAGTACAACCCCATCTTTTATTAAACCCCTATATTTATAGGGTACTTTCATTGACCTAGAACTATGAAATTTGGCAAGAAGACCGTCATATACTACAAGTATAGGGAAAAATCTCAAAACTATACATCTATGATTTAATCATAAAAAATATAGTCTTTATTTAAAGTACGTAATCAATTATCGAGGTTAAGCAACGGTAAGCGTGGCCACATATACCTTCAAATTTGTGCGGAGCCCTTGGTGGGCGAGTCCGGCTCGCATTGGTTACGCGGTTCGCGGCCGACTCGCGGTTTTTTATATAAAGCAATGTACAAACCTTTCTACTTATATCAGTAATAAACGAAAACCTTGACCCTTTTATTTTACAACTCAATTTCATCATGTTTTACAACAAGCGTTTCGTTTCAATAAATTTCATGGCAAGCTTTACTGCGGCGGCTTTAGGTGTTTATTTTTTATGACGTAAAAGTTCGGTTTACGAATCCATAATGCATAAAAACAATATTTCACGACGACGTTAAACGAAGACGGAAGGTCTAATCGAAATTGGGCCTAGATCTTGGTTATAAAGGAGTTGAAATGAAAAGATAGTTCGGTAATTATTTTTGAAGGGAATTAACTCCTGGCGGCACTCCTTTTTTAAGACCAGGGACGTTTTCTGTTTGTCTGTATATATTTTTTGATTTTGTATGTGGGCCGATTCGGAAAATTATTTTTTGTTTGATAAGGTATAATCCATAGGTGGTTCTATTGTCACCAAGTTAGGACCTGATGATGGATTCATTTCATGCAGCTACGCTGATGATAGAAGCTAAGGCTCTTCTTAACCGTTAGGATTTAAATGGTAATACTTCGATTTTTCGACAAACTTCTTCAAACGGCCGGCGCTGTCTTATTTGAGCACCGCGTTTAGAATCCCTATTCATACTTAATACAACTTAATTGCAGTCACTTAAAAATATTACTTTTAACTATTTAGTCTAAGCTTTCGAAATCGGCTTTATTTTTTTGAGTACAATAAATCCATTCGGAATAATACGAGTAGATACTGAATATTCTAATATTTCGGACATTCGCAAGAAATGACATGCAGAGATCGTCTTTTATCCCAAAACTTGCTTACTATATTAAATTAATACAATCAATTGACTGTAATTACATTAAAAAAATCCAGTGTGTTAGATTACTTGCTTTTTCTTTCGGTAAAACAATTATAGGATACAGAACTCTTAAAATGTAGACATTGTATTTATACTAGGAGAACGAGATGTGCCTGGTTTTATTTTTCCACTCGACACGTTCCTTCTTTGTATTGGCAAGGAAAATTATATATAAGAAACGGTTTAGACCTTCATTTTATGTATTTATTAATGTTACTACGAGTATAATATAGACGATTCGATTAATATGCTAGTTGCAAATATTTAACAGATCATTTTTTCTTTATATGAATTCAGTTCACGTGGTGTTAATTACAATGAAATATTTAAAAAAATCAAAAATAAACTAAAGCTACACTGTTAATCAATTCTAACGAAAACGTTTATCAAAAATTAAATCAAAATCATACAATACCTGGTGGTCGCCTGTACGGACTCCAAAGTTATATGGCGTGTATAGCTTACCAAACTAAAACAAAAGTTAAATTTTTTTAATGAAACTTTAAACATTTTTTTCTTGGTAACCGCTAGTTTGCCACATCTGCTCATTTGAAAATTTTTATTTAGTCCAGTAAGCTTTACAAGCTCTATTACTTCGGACTACGTTCAGCGGAACACGCGGTATATTATGTAATGTGGTGTTGGGCTGGACGTACTTCACTTTAATGTTTTCCTCAGTTACCGTTAGTTTGCGCCATTTGCTCACTTGAAACTTTTTGTTTAGTTCAGTAAGCTCTACGTATGGACACTCGGTACATAGTAGGTACTGTACGTCAAAAATAATTATTTTAATTATAACGATTGGATCTAAAAATTAGTGGAATAAGAAATCGCCTGAACCTAACACAGCTTGATATAGAGCTCAGCCTTTACAGAGCAATTTATTCTATATACTTTACTCATTTAATTTTTTTTGCTTTTGATAGCTTTATTCTGTGCTTTTAATCCTAACCTACGAAATTGTTTGAAGGCTTGTGGCACAGAGAGAAACATGGCGTCAAAAGATCCAATTTTCTTTTATTTACGCTTGTCTGGGAATCGCTAACGATATACTGATGTATTCATGGCTTAGTCTGCTGCTAGAAGAGTGGTCTATTTTAAGCTTCCAAGTGCTACATCGTATTCCTTTTAAAACTCTTTCTACGCACTTTTAAAATTGATTTATACCAGTTATACTATGTGGTGAATTATCACTGTAATATGTATTTATGTTTATGGATACCTATTCATGCTTATAATATATTTACTGGCCGCCATTTTGTCTACTTATCTTAAAAAACGAGCTAGTTCATGGACTATGTCCAATGTTAGCAGCATCCACGCAAAATATTAAAATTGTATATCTAAGAATCCAAAATAATGACTTTAATTTAATAACAAAATACTCAAAAGCTCATACTGTATGTGTTAGGTGCCTTTTATAGTTTTTTTTTTTTTAATTTCTTAATGAAAACGTTAGGGAAATAGATAGCTATCTAATTTTATTAGTTAAAAGACAAAATACATCTGTATAATGTATTTTGTCTGTTTCTGTTTGTTTTCCAAAAAAAAAAAAAAAAAATAAATAAGTAAATAAATAAATGGGTATAAAGTACTTACATTCTTGTATGTTTAGATTACTTTAGCAAGAAACCGAAAGTTTCTTTCTAGTTTCTAAAAAGTTTCTAAAAGTACATCAGCTATTGTATCTCAGAATACAGAAAGTCTATGCCAAGTAGTAAGAAACTATGCACAAGCATGGTGATTGATCCATCGTTTGCGCATTCCGCGGGTTAAATCAACGGCACACAAGCTTCTTTGTTCCGAATACATTAAGTGACCTACCGTTGTAAGACGAATCAAATTACGACGTGTGTACTTGCATTTTATACACTTTTATTTTGACTCTTAATATTTTTCAACGCCGTCGCAATTCCGTACTGAATTAGACATTTAATCAAAGGTAACCACGTATAATGCAATCGTAGGAGGGATATAACATTATTTCAGTAGGATATTATGTACTTGCACACATTTTTGTAGTCATGTTGCGGTATCTTGATACATCTATGGTCGGAATTATTATTCTTCATGATGGATATTATTATTATTTTCTCATTTTGCATGGGGTATCAAATCAAAGTTCATACACAAAGAATAATCCTGTTTGCTGTGTTGTAAAATTGAAAATATGTTATCTGTAAAAATGAAGATGTTTTTATTGGGCTTTATATTTTTTTTTTTTAATACAAATAAAACACTTGTGGCACGAATCCGTGCACGAATCCAAATCATCCTTAACCAGTTTTCATTCAATACTATGAAGTAAACTTAAAAATAAACTCAGCTTTCCGTAATATGTAACGAAGTTTTCTTATGTAACTTTCAGATCGTGGGTTCGCTCACTTGAGCCCACATTCGACTGAAAGTTAATCAAACGTGAAGAGCGCGGTGCGTGGAGCTTGGCTGAAGGACCATTACTGGGGAGACCACGATTTATAACTACTAAATCCTGAAAAATAACCGGTTTATGTTTCAAACTACTGTTTGTGGTAACCAAATGTTCGAAAATCGCTATAATATTATGATACTTTTGCATAATTTATAAGTGTTTAACTGTATTATGCAAATTCTATTTTATAAGAACACTAATGTATTATTATAGTGAACTAACAGTTAAAATAGGTAATAAACTTTTATCAAGGATCCTCCGCAGAAGTGAAACTACACAGGAAATTCCAAATTTTCCAACAAATGCGATGCTTCGAGGTCGTACATTTTTTTTTTAAATTACCTTTTTAAGTTGCGTCGGAAGTGTTTTCCATTTTCATTGAATTTTTAGTGTTTACGAAAGATATTACGATGTAGACAACCTTTGAGAAGGCACTGTGTGACGAAATAAAACCAAAAAAAGTATTTCAAATTAATGTTTTGAGACGAAATTGTTTGAAAACCACAATCCCATTCGCATTGGTACAAATGCCATTTGAAGATTTTCAAAATGGTAGCTATTCTAAATTTTGTTTGCAAAAGATACGAAATCGTGAAAATACTAAAATTTTCTATTTAAAAGAACTAAAGACAATTTTTAATATTTAATAAAAGTTAACATGAAAAAAGTCGGTCCTGGTTGCCATAAATAGATAATAGTCCTTAAAATCCACCAACCCGCATTCGAGCAGCATGGTGGATTAAGCTCCAAGCCCCCTCATCCCGATGGGAGGCCCAAATTCCTGAAGTGGCGCATTAACGGGCTGATGTATTATTTCAGGAGGACCGTCGACATTTTTTTTTTTTTAGTTGGTTTTTTATTGCTTTGTTTTTCTTGTAATAAAATTGTGTGAATACTTTCTATTGCTTCCTGTTTTATGTTTTTATATGTAAAAACATAGCTAATACTACAAATATAACACAATTCCGACAGTAAAATTGTTTATAGTTTTTTTTTGCGAATTTCGCCTATTTTTTTTTTTTTAAATAAACAGCGGCGTATTTGTTTCTGTGCCAAACAATGTGAAACACAGATAACTTTTTAACAAATTTAATCTAGTTTTCAGCAATGTATAACACTCTATAACGTTTCATACATTAAAATTCAGAAAATAGGTTAAGAAGCACGCGCGCCCCCGCGCCCCCCGCCCTTTGGGGCCCCACACGAAAATGCTTAAATTAAGTATCCGTAATGCGACTTTTTAGAAAGAAAAACAATCATATATTTTCGTCTGTTTTTTTTTCTAATTTACGATATGGTGCCCCTACTGCAGTCCGCGTAACACTATCAATCTGGCGTGCGCTGCCGCCGACATGGGGCAGTTTTATTGCATGCCGAATCACGGCCACATCTAAGCCTACCACAATGTACCGTTACATATACTATAAGATATATATTAAGTTTCTAGTTTTTAGTTATATATATTTGTAAATACGTTCTTAATTTATTGTGAATTTAATATAATTGTACACTTTTTTCCTATGTATTAATATATAGGTAATAAATAAAATAAATAATGTATAGTACATATATATATACTATAAAGTATAGGCTATTTACACGTGTCCACTTTAAAGTAATGATAGATACACAGATAGATAGATGGAGAACAAAATTATTCTATAGGTGCCCCGTTTTTTCAATTTTTGAGGTCGGAATCCTATAATTTAAACACTGTTTATCTCAGTTGAAGTTGAAGGTAATCGTGATATACTATCTGGACATCCCACATAGTGCCATTTAGTCCTAATGTAAACAAGTATTATGTTTGTATTATAGGGTACTAGACAACTGATATACTTAATTAAATATTCTTTGTAATATATACATATGTAAATAAATTTACATTCAGACACGGAACAAATAGACACCTACGTGCACACAAATATTTGTCCCGGGCGGGAATCGAACCCGCGACCCTCGTCCTTTAACCACTCGGCGAATTGGTCAGTAGAAAAATGGGATAAAAAAACTAATCAAAAATATAAATTAAAGTAAGTGTATGAAGACAAGCCAAGAAAAATACGTATGTATAGTGTTTATATATTTTTTATAATCGATCCACTTTTTGCCTGAATTATGTTTCAGTGACATTATTACCCTTGATTCTGTAATGTTGAATTGACCCTCCCAATACAAGCTAAGCAAAAATGGCATGCCAACTTTTACATACTTGTGTATGTGACTCAACAGATCACTCCCTCTAGTTACGCCATACTAACCATGTGAAAACCATCTCTGTGTGCGTGAAATTATAACCGAACAGTTAGGTGATATTTTTATCTACGTTTTTAACTCTCTATTCAGACATTATGTAATTAAAACAAAAGCCATTTTGTACGCATAGTAAAAATATTTACTTAGGTATATACATACATGGGCAAATGTGACAACGTGAGCGCACAGCTGAGGGAAAATGGGACGAAACTTGTACCGACAGACGAATGCTTCTCAGAGCATTCGTGACGGTCAACGATATAAAAACTTTGGTCTTGTTGAAAACAACAAATCTGTCGCAACAGTTTGTCGTCGCTTTATCGTATAATATGTTCTGTGAAAAACTCTTGCGTCCGTTTGCAATTACTTCAGCAAACTAAAGAAATATCAGACTAGGTGTTCTAAATTTGATTCTTATATGATCTATAAACCAACCAACCCGCACTGGAGTGGCGTGGTAGATTAAGCTCCAAGCCCCTCCTCACCTGGGGGGAGACCTAAGCCCTGATGACCTATAAAAATATGAAGCCAAAACCATTGGAAGAAAACGGTGTAGTCACAAAATAGAAAATGCTGAGTAGTTTCGAGGAAATTACTGTTTTATATAACTACCAAGTCGCTGCATAAAAAAAACGGCGAATCGTTATCAATAAACTTTGCTTGTTTTAATTATATAATCCTAAAAAAACACACTAAATTTAATCTATGAATTTTCATAGAAAATACTCTTATATGAGGATACCATTTGAAAAATGAGATTCTAGAAAAGTTTCGTCATATCTCTGCTCAGTAAAAATTTTCTTTCAACAAGTTCGAAAAGCTAAATGTTTTAATGTTTCTTTTTCAGATATAAAGCTAAAGCTGTGCAAACTTTGTCACAAGTAATGATGGATGGTGCTCGAACGCGAGGCAACTTTTGCACTTTTATACAAATATTCATTTTAACCTAAACATATATAGGCACATGTAGGATTATGACTTAAATTTTATTAATAATTCAAAATATATACGTATGTTCATCGCAGTAATGTACTATCTACACAAAATGTATTCAGAATTACTAAGAATAAAGGTTGAAACAACAAAGAATGATAGCTCCCTACTTCATTATTACAATTAACTAAACTATTTATACTAAAGAGTAAATTAATTTGACAGTAGCGTTTAGTTTTTTAATACTAGTACAGTTATAAATATCAATTCACAGTATCGAAGTGACATTACGCAATTTTGCGGGGTTGAAAACTGGCGCGCGGAGTTTCACGGGAGTGCAGAGCGACGCGCTGAGATATTACGCACTGAAACTCGGACTAAAACTTGTCTTATTGCACCAGATAGCTAGAGTATGAGTGGTTAGACAGTAAACGCAGAAGACGGCTTCTAGTCAATTTGTACTTTTATGACTTATACCCTCAAAATCAACTCAGTATAAGTTTGATACTATTATATTTTTATTCGTAAATTAAAGACATGACGTGTGATAATTTTGTTTGTATTGTGTTAAAAACTCGTTTTGGAGGAAGTTATTTTAAAGCCTCATCATCATCAGCCCGTGTCTCTCCACTCTAGGATATAGGCCTCTACCAAGGCATGCCACCGCCACCATTTGTATTCAATTACCCTCGGTATGGTGCTTCAGACCATCTGTCCACCTGGCCGGCGTCGTCCAACGCTTCGCTTCCCAGTTCGTGGACTCACTTTAGCTTGCTGATCACTTCGGCTATGTCGATAACTTTGGTTCTTCGACGGATTTAAGTCTTTCTAATTTTATCCATTAAAGAAATACCGAGCATAGCCCACTTCGAAGCACGCCGAGTGACTTTAAATATATGAACCAGTCCTGCCGTGAGAGTCCATGTTTCAAGTATAAAATCCTGCAACAAAATAAAAATAGTTTAAAAGGTTACAATTATCCAATAATTGTAATCACTATTCAGATATTCTAGAATTGTTTTTTAGGATTGATGATGAAAAAACGAAACCCTTATAGAACCACTCTGGTGTCTGTCTGTTCGTCTGTCACAGCCTATTTTCTCGAAACCTACTAGACAAAAAAAGGTAAAAATACGCAATCACGTACAGCGTACGTTTCTGATTGGGTATTAACATTTTTTTTATGTATATTAAACTATGGAATTCAATATTATAAAAAAGAATATAATTTTTATTTTTCATAATCACTTGACAATGTTTTCAAATATTTTCAAATATATTGACGACCGCCTAGTTTAATGGGTAGCGACCCTGCCTACGAAGCTGGAGGTCCCGGGTTCGAATCCCAGATCGGGTCAGTATTTATAAGATGAATATTGACACTGGTACCAGGTCTTGGTTGTTATATGTATGTGGTGTCTTCGCTTGGTACCCAAAACACAAGCTAATACTTAGTTTGGGGCCTAGACGTCATTGTTTATACGTTATTTTCTTTATTTCATTTTCTATTTGCTCCTAAATTTAATCTTAAAATGCGATTTGGTAATAGTTTAAATTCTTGCTGTAAAATAATAATGAGGCCAATAAACATGTTTTTTTAAATACAGTTAATAGTTTTAAAGGTAAAGGGAAAATCAATTTTCCTACATTTTATTTAATATCTTTCAAACTGATTTTCAAACTATAATAAGAAGACGAGTATTCTTATATTTTTCATACCAAGTACAAATCGCCTCAAACTTTATGGCGAATCGGAATACAACGCTATAAGCATTCTTGCGCTGGTACCTACAGTCATATACCCCTCGCTCCACTGCGTCCACCTAAAACTGGTTACTGCGACGCGACTTGTGCCTATGTTCGGATTCGCCATAAAGCTTGATTGGAACTATACTTTAATTTAATACACCTATATATCACACGGTGCACTTGAGAAACTTTTTTTAAATTTGTCTGCCAAAATGAAAATTCGCTTATTGCTAAGGTTTTTCTGAAAAAAATAAGTGAAATCCTATATTTTGTTTTTATATTTTTTTTTTATTTTAAACTCAGCAGTTTCGGAGATATTTAAGAAGGGGAAAGATCAGTTTTCGTATATTGTTGAAATTTGGTATACCATGCATATAATAACGAACGTTTGAGGCCCCGCCCACGTGGAATATTTGAATTCAAATAAATCTATTTAGCCATTTTAGCACAAAGAATAACTAACCCACAGGAACTGTGTATTATTCGGGATAAAATTTATTTTGGTTGTTTTTCCGTACCATGAAACACCTTTGTACATAATTTCCTCTAAATTCTTTGAACCGTTTTGTCATTGAAAATGACTATCAAATCCATTTCACGGGAGACGCATTTTTAGCCATAACTTCGAGGGTATGAAGTCTAGCTAAGATTTTAAGGTCTTAAAAGATATATAATTTAGTTGCGCATCGTATGACATCAAAATTTTGGAAATCGGTTTGGTAGTTTCCGCAAAAAATTGGAAAATGTAAAAAAAATCGGGATTTATCTTGGCCATTAACGTAGCTACGGTTTGAGACCAAGTTTTTGGAAATCGGTTGGTAATTGTAAGAGAAATTATTTCCGAAAGATGAGATTTTTTTGGTCGATCGCGTGTGTTTGCGGATATAAGTTACTACATTTCAGAGGGTATTCGCCGGATCGCTTCGAAGTGTTATACAAAAGGTAAGAGGGCGTCGGTAGCCCGACGGTAGTTTGAGACCAAAATTTTGGAAATCGGTTGGAAATCGAACAAGAAATTTGACATCACATGTTAAATTTTATAGACGATCGGAAACTTGTTAACATTACGGTCATCGCCTTTCGGCCTGTATTCGTTGGAATGCTTCATTATCGAGTTCAAAACGTTTAAGGATATCAGAGGCTGCAGCTGCTTAAATCGTGGCAATGCCACTATTTCGTGGCAATAAAATAAAATAACCTGTGAAAATCGGATTTGAGTAGGTTCATTTTCAATGAAACCGATGGTTGCGGGGACTGCAAGATCTGTGGATTTTTTATAAAGAATATTTATGCCACAGGAACTATGTCTTTTTCAGAGAAAAAAATAACCTATATGTTATTCTGATTTATAAAACTATATTACTGTAAAATTTTATCCAAATCTGTTTAGACGGTTTTGCGTCATTGAGTAACAAACATCCAAACATTTATAATGTAAGTGGTATATATACGAAATATCAACTTTTTCAGAGAAAGTAGGCTTTGACAGACAAATAGACACCAGAATAATGCAATAAGAGTCTTTTTTATGTCGGTTGTATGAAAACTATGTAATAACAAAGTACTTGGAGCGCGCGGCCCCGAGTAAGTAAGTCATCTTCGGTACTAAAGCCGGTTTACTAAAATTTAGCGAAAGACACACGTGTGGGGATGTCGACACCGCATAGCTACGAACAAATATCTTTTTTTTTTCTTATCTTCGCATATATATCAAATCTATTAGACACACGTAAGCATTTGGGACATTTTATTATCTTTTTTTTAATTAATTAAACCTCTTTCGTCTGCTCTCCCGAAGCTCGCGGTATTGATGACCGGAAAGCGTCCTCTGCTCCACTGAGCCGCTTTTTCCTACTTGTGTCGCCTATTTATCGCGAAGATATTCTATTTATAGAATCTTAGCCTACTTTGGTAATACGATGATTACTAGCACTAAACCCTCTTCTCGCAAGTCCGACTCGCCTTTAACAGGTTTTACATTTTTTGTTATTTTGTTACATTTCAAATTGAGATTAGAATATATTACTTAATATAGGTTTCAGTTTTAATGAACAAAAATTAATTATAAATTTTATCTACGGAACCTAAGAAAAACTTTCCATAATCCAATTTTCACATCCAAAGTAACTGACTATCGACTCATTTATCTCATAGTTTCATTCAGTCAGGAAATGTAAAATGTCTACGGATGTAAATATAGAACTATTGTGAACCAAAGCGGCCATAAGCAACTAGTATACGAGGTCGTTGCTTGCAACTGATTCTATTTGTGAACAAACCTTCGCTTTGGTAGCAATCAGGGCAAAACCCAGGACTTGAAGCTATGAAGCGACCATTGATATCATCAATTTAATATTATTTTCACTAGTAAAACATTCTAACAATCGAACACACACAGACTGTTGACAAACGTAAAATCCTTTTTCTTCACAATATAAACTAATCAGTAATGTGGGGGCTGTGTAGTGAAATCACTAGTTGCTGATTTTTTTTTTCCGTTGAATTTTATTTGACACATATACATTACTTCTTCTCAGATAGTTATTATCTCACTGCATACCTTACCGGTATATTTATATTTTACATACAAATAGATATGAATAGACCTAGGTACATTTCAATTTTATATACAAATTCTTTTATAATAACAAAATAACTAAATACTATTTAAACACTGCAGTGTGGCTGTCCGCAACAAGTTTTTTTTTTAACTTGACAGTACGTCGTAAAGGCATATCAATTGAAAAATATTTGTTACCCTACTTCATATTAAATTTGAAGATCCTGAGTCATCATGAAGCACGTTACAAGTTACGTGCTATTTAACGTGAAAGCACGCTATCGGCTTAGAAATATGATTTTTTTACAAGACTTTATGGGGCTAAGAATCTACGTAGTTAATTTTATTATTTATTATTATTTTCTCGTTCACGGGCACTCCGTCGAGTCCTCCATTTTTTCGCTTACGGTACTACGCTACGTCTATAGGCGGTGAACTTGAGCAAGATAAAACTGTCGTACCGGCCGAAGGCAGGCGACTCTGTGTAGATCACTATACCACTATAGAATCACGTGATCTTGTGTCGTATTGCGCTCGCTCACATTTTATTTGTGTCGTAGGATATAACAGTCCGCCCACAGGCGGAGTGAGAGTTTCTATGGAAATTTTATGTGTCATATCCGAAACCGAAGGTCATCTTTGTGTTAATGAATGGTTAAGGAAAATGATGTTGACAGATGGACAACAAAGACTGTAAAGGTTCCTTTTTGAATTGAAACTTCTTATGGCACGGGGTGAGCCTAAAACGACACGAAAATGCGTCACGCTAAATAATATAAGTGGGAGAGAAATAAGGAACAATCGGCTTTCACACGAGAAGCCGGTTGTTCCCTTTATCCCCACTACCAACTGTTGAGTGTGGGGAGTAAGGCCAGAGCGTTACTCAGTTTCGTATCGCTGGTAGCTGCGTCATTGCTCGGAGTGTCAATAGATGTGAAAACCAGATTGATGTTGATAATTTTAATAACATTATGAAAATTCAAATTTTAATACTAAAAGTTCTAAGTTTTTACTTCTGTTTTTAAGGTAGGTACGTACAGAAAGAACTCGAGAAAACACCGTATCAAAACTTGGAATTTCTTCTCATGGCGACTTTCCAACAAAACAATTTCCAAGAACAATTTGCGGTAATTCTCCGTAATAAATTTTCGAAGTTTTAATATTAGTAATTTATTACAAACTATAATATCTTATCCAATGTTTAGTTAACTCGCCACGCTCACTAGTAGACGTCGGACGTTGATGAATGTTCCGCAGCCGCGATCCTTCTCAAACTGAGCCTCACTAAAGGTACATATAAATCAGCTGTAATATAAGCAAAAACATTTCTACGTTAGCGCGCAGAACTTTTACGAAACTGTGTCATTTAATAAGTAGGTATATGAATTGTGGAAGAAAAATGTAGATAGATTCCCACATTCGCATGAGTTTAGTTTAAGATATGCCGCGTGGAATATTATTATTATTATACGGCGATTACAAGAATGCTATTTGAAATTGCCGCCTACTTTAGAGTGGGAGTATGAAAAACCATAAATAAACTTAAGCTAATCCTGAAGCAGTGTAATGATAGCTCGAACGCAACGAAACTGTTTCAAATCTATAAGGCCGTGTGGCCATAGTTCGGATCCGAGCGTGTACCAATGAGTTTTTTTGACTTAAGTACATTAACTATCACTGATTCCGTGCCTCGGAGAGCACGTTAAGCAGTCGGTCCCGGCTGCTGTCAATAGATGGCGGTCATTACAATTCGCCAACCCGCATTGGAGCAGCGTGGTGGATTAAAGCTCCAAGCCCCTCATCTTGAGTGGAGACCTAAGCCCCTGCAGTAGGGTACAAAAAGGGCTGATGGAAAATCCTAAAGCGATTGTTTTCGAAATAACACGAGTCATTTCAATCAAATGTGTAATAAAAGTATGCAATTTACATATTTATTTAACAATTTTTTCTTGACGTCTCGGTGTGTTTAAAACGTAAGTGTACGAATTTACTACAAACCCTGTTTTGCGTTTATCGTCTTACCACTCATACTCTAGCTAGCTGGTGAAAGATGGCGAGTTTCAATCTACGAGATCCCCGCGCAGCGGTCTTTATCGCCGCGAAATCCCCGTGCGCCGGTCTTCACCCCCGCAAAATTGCGTTTGACATTTTCGATACTGTGAAATGACATTTGTGACACAATTAAAACCAAATGCTGCTGTCAAATTTATTCACTCTATTATTTAAAAGCTCTGTTGTATCTATAAGTTCGAGAACATAAATTCACATTGATGACATTACATTTTCTTTACAGCCATCTGTGAGTATAGCTACTAGGAAAAGCTCGATGGAATGAAAAGTATTCTGCATAATAGAGAAATCTTCGCTCGACAATAAAGGAAATAAGGAACACAAAGGCAAAGTGTCCGAAATGACAAATTCGACGAAAAAGGGCACGGATTGTGGGAAGTGCGACTGCTTTGACCCGAATTAAATTAAGGTGGTGAAAATGTCAAATAAAAATACTACCCCAAGGTACCGTAACGAATATTTAATGGAAAAATAACGTATAATTCAATAATTTTTTTGCAAATTTCAAAAGATTTTTCCTAATAGGGTTTTCACAAATTTACAATTAATAAATACGTGTCGAAGAATAGATACTGTTCTTAGATCATTCACAGCATAGTAAGAACATTGAAAATAGAATAATAATAGTTTCAAGAATATTTGATAGACGAGGAGGTAGCAGATACAGATACTCTACTAGAAATCACTTTTTTACCCATCGTACTTTACAGCATCATATATTTCAACGCCCATAAGTAGATTCGAGCAGAACTAAACCAAAATGAGTGGCGTGATAGTCCGAGCGCAGCGAAGCTGTTTTAAACCAATAAGGCCATGTAGCCGTGGTTAGAATACGGGCGTGTTTCAATGAGTTCTTCTGATTTAAGTACATTAATTATCACTGACTACGTGCCTCGGAGAGCACGTTAAGCAGTCGGTCCCAGTTGCTGTCATAGACAGCACAATTCAGACAGGCAGATTACAATTCGCCAACCCGCATTGGAGCAGCGTGGTGGATTTAAGCTCCAAGCCGCCTCATCTTGAGGGGAGGCGTAAGTCCCTGCAGTGGGTTATAAAAAGGGCTGATGGAAACCAGAATATTACAAAACATCTATAAACATTGTACTTGCAAACAAAACCTGACTCGTCACACGTCACAAAGAAGAATTGTTTAAAAACAGGCAAATTGGAAAAGAGGGAGGGGGAGAGAGGGAGAAATATGACACAGCTGTAAACTGTTAGTTCTACTTACTAATGTTGCATTCTTGAACTTAACTATGTCAGTATATGCTAGCCTTGAATTGAGCGACGCATGTTTTTCTAAATATTTTGTAAAATAAATTTATGATATAAATTCAATAATTTTATAAGCGTCTTATTAGAATACGTGTGGGCGTTAACAAATAGCTTGTTATACGAATTCGTTCCTAGAAGTAATTTGTGTTACGTAAATATAAATAATTCCCGAAATTGATATTATAACATCATGTACCTACTTTCGAAAATGGAGGTGATTTTTTTTTTAATGTCTTGTTATTCTAAGCAATCTAAATAAATTAAATAGTTTCAAGTTATCACATAAATAATAAATTAAATTGGGAATAGCTCTAATAATTTTCCAAATTATATTACACCTGTAATACCCGACAATCCAATAAGAAATTTGCCAGCAGCCCATTAATGCCCCACGAATTTCAAAGAAATGGTATAGACTTAAAATGCTTTATACTGTTTTATGCACATTTTGTGTATTTCTGAGACAAGATTATCTATTGTATAATATGAGTTAGTAAATTGTCTAATTATTAAAAACCAAAATAATGTACCATTTTTGTAGCAAAAACCGTTCCAGACGAGAAAGCGTGGAACCAAAGAAATATGTTTCACGTCCACTTTAAATAGATGAAAATTTTTTACTTTTTGTTATTTCGTGTTCAGAGCAGTCACATATCGATTGCCTCCTTAATTTAATTTAACTCGTATCTTCTAGACACATACAATTTTGCCATAGAATCGCAATATCTAGCCTAATAGTTTTGTAATCTAATAGATGTGTTAGTACTGTATTAGTACCAAGTAGTGTCATATGAGTATTGTACATTAAATTTTTGTAGTTGAACTTTGAACTTTTAATTCGATTTAAAATCGATTTAATTCCCGTCTAGATTGCTTCGATTCGCGTTCGATTTCAAAGGAACAACAAACGGAGAAACAAAATGAAAAATGTCCAAACAGCACTAACTAATGTAATTAATTGAACGCTCGCTTTGGGTGACCGTTCATTAATTTAAATTCTAAACTCGTAAATGAATCTGTGTTGCGACATCTATATAATATGTTCTGTGTAGTTTCAATTGTATTTCTGTTTGAAAGTTTTACGAAACTTTTACTTTATAGAACAAAATTATTAATTTCGTTCATCGATTAACTTTTTTTAGAAAACAATGCCAAGAATATAAAATATTCTTTAATAAAATTTGTATTTTTTAGTAATAACACAAAATTATTAAGGTTAAGTGTCGATTAAATAATTGAGAATTTAAATTAATATCAGTAAACATCGTAAAGTGTGAGTGTCGTGATAGCCCAAAGCACAACGAACCTATCTCAAATTTATTAGGTCCCATAGGGCCGTGGTTCGAATCCGGGCGTGTACCAATGAGTTTTTCTGACTTAAGTACATAACTATCACTGACTCCGTGCCTCGGAGAGCACGTTAAGCAGTCGGTCCCGGACGCTGTCAATAGATGGCGGTCGTCCCCATCCCCAACTCGCAGTGGAGCAGCGTGGTGGATTTAAGCTCAGAGCCCCCCCCCCTCCTCACCCTTAGGGAGGCTTAAGCCCTTGCAGTGGGGTAATAAAGAGCTGATGAAAGATCGTGAAACTAATAGTAAAATGGAAAGATTTCATACGATTTATGGTCAAAAAATATTAGTAAATTGTTAAATATAAAAAAAATTTAAAACCAATAAAAATTATGCGGTTTTTGTTAAGTAACTACTCTATTGTCCCTCACGCGGTAGAAGATGCTGGTTTTAGGTGGAGGGGGGGGGGGGGTGAAGCCAAACCTTTCGTCGCGAGCATCGGCTGGCTGTCGTCTGAGAGAAAGGGGATTTGTTTGCAAAAGAACCGGAGCGGGGGTCTTTCCTGGTGCAAACAAATGTCATTGCAATTCAGCGCGGCAATGCGATGAGTATTATGGGAACTTTTTTACGAGTACGTCAAGGTGACGTACGTGCCGAGGAGTTGCATAGCAAGGGATAACAAACATACGCTAATCACAGACAAACCAACCCCTGGGCACTAAACGCAAACTTATAAATAAGTTTGTATTTAGAGTTCAAGTCAATTTATTGCTATATTTTTGAGCATTATACGCTGATCCTTATTTAACTTTAGTAATATTCTGAGATCATTATTTACCCAAAAAAACTAATTCCTTTACATCATATTTTACATCATCAACGGCAAAACAATTCGACATAAAGGCAGTAATTTTTTTTTGTTTACTTTACAAATGGAAAAGTAACAAGGAATGAAACTCAATCACAGAATCAATATAGACCTTTTCCATCGAGGCATAAAAATGAAGACATTCTAAATATTAAATACAAGGGAACAAGTTCAAATAAAGAGGAAATCTTAATTGTTTTTTTTATTGGGAGTTCCATTCGCAAAGGGTCCAATCGATATTCCTTTGACCGCAGATCTAGATTTAATTAAGATTACGTCCTAAGCTGATTCCACCATGCCAACATTTTTGTTCCATACAATACATAAATTAATTAACCATAAAATAAAAACAAAGTTATGAAAAACTTTTTATCTTTGATTTGCCAATAAAAAGTAATAAATAAAATATTATAATATAATAATAATAATACCTGGGACATACCACATAGCACCATGTAGCCCCAAAGTAAACGAGTATAATGCTTGTATTATGGGTACTAAACAACTGATACATATACTTAAATATTTTTATACTATATACCTATATAGATATTTTATACCCAGACACGGAACAAATAGACATGTTCATGCACACAAATATTTGTCATGGGCTGGAATCGAACCCGAACCTATATAATAATCAGTCAGTATATTTATAATTATATCTGGGACATACCACACAGAGTCATCTAATCCCTAAACTAAACAAAGCTTGTATTATGGGTACCAGACAACTGATATACATACTTAAGTTTTATACATACTTAAACTTTCTTTATAATAGGTATGCACACAATTCATCCATCCATGCACACAAATATTTGTCGCAGGCAGGAATCGAACCGGCGACCATTGACTCAGCAGTTAGGATCTCTAACTACTCGACCAATCGGCAGTCTATATATATCCACACACGGCTTTTTGATCAGCCTCAAAATTTATCAGTTCTTAGAATTCAGACGCCCTACAAAGTTTCCGTTTTAAGCCTGGGTCTCTAAGTCTAAATCCTTGTCAGTTCGTCCTTCAGAAGCCTCTGGCTCATAAACTACATAACATAGTAAGTCGTTGAATAAAACTGGATTGTTTAAATTAACATTGGTTTGAAGGTACCAAAATAGGGAAGCGCCCTACATAGTCGTCAACAAAGTACTCGCTGGTATCTAAGAGACCTAATTTGATTATCTACTAACTCAGATATGATAATTACTGAGCACTCGTGTCGAGCTTTCGAATAATATTGAAAGATAATCAACTCAGTAGCCTTATCACATATCTGATGTTAATTAAATACAAGAATTATAATAAAGTTGGCTTCATCAATGTTATAGAGATCTCTTTAGATATTTATTACAATTTTCATAGAAGGTTGACATTTAAAAAAAAACAATTTCCAAGGGGATTGTGCACTTAAAATTAAAACGACTGGCTTGTATTAATAAAAGTTCATAGATGTCAAATATTTATGGTTAAGCGGTTAAGTGGTTAGGTTTCAACTTCAGCTATATAACATATATAAGTGATCGAGTTGTGAGAGTTTCTAAGTGTGGGAGGGAGATTGTTGGCGATCAAATGAATATGTAAAAATTACATATATTTAAAAATAATTTTATTGTTTAAAAACTTAAGTTAAAATTATCATATTTGAAATGTTCGAACCATTTGAAATATCTTTGAAAATTACGCATGGAAATGTACTTTGGAAATAATGTTTAAAAAATAACGTTCGAATGACGAATGCATATTTTGAAATCATAAATCGACATACAATCGCATGCCATTAAAATGTTATAATATATCTCATAGCACGTTAGAAAATACTCGCATGATGCATGTCGCTTTAATTTATTGTAATCTAATACATTTAAAATTGTAAAATATAAAGCATGCTAGTTAGAATAATATAGTTTGTAAATAAGTTTTAAGGCATGTATCTAATTGGAAAATGTTAAAATATTGTATTAGATTAAGTTTGTATTGAAAAATAAATGAGTCTGTTGGGACGCTCCCATTGGTACAGAGAAACACACATTAAAGCACGTCGTGCATGCGACATGCGCACGATAGGCGACACATTATAAATATAGCGCGTACCAGCGCTCATTCATCAGTCTGCTCTGAGCGTTCGCCCCGAGCGGACGTTTCACTGTGCGCCCGCTGCCCACTCGGTTTGTCGACTAGTTAGGCCGCCTTTTGGCTTCCCGACTTCTTGATATTCGTGTCGTGGTCATCGCTACGGCACTTGTGCCGATAGCATTTTCAAGTTATAGTGAAAAGCTAGTGTTTATTCCGCCGCCGCGTAAACCACCAGCTTTTAGGGCCGATATCGTCGCCGCAACTAGCCCCCCGCCCCGCGGCGACGCTACCGTCACCGTTTCTATTAGTGAGTAATTCGTTTTACCGCTTATAGTTCCGGTGAAGTCGTGGAAACAGGCCGGGCCGCGACATCACCGACCGCACAGGTCGTGTGTTACGTTACACACGATCTGTGGCCGCTTTCACTTACCTACGTCGCCCGTGTGACGTCAGGTATTCTTAGAATCACTCACCGTGCACCGCCTCGCCTCGCCCATTGTTTTCACGACCTTTGTGCTCTACCGCCGGCCGTTAGCGGCCCATTGTTTTGTGCCAGGTACGGACCGACACCTGGTTTCTTTCAGTAAGTCCTATTCATTCATTTATTACTTTGTTATTTTACTTTAAACATCTCAACTAATATTTGCTTTTTAAATTTATTTTAAATATTAAAATTTTTTTTTCCAATATTATCCTTTATGTAGTCGTACTACTTGTCAACTTCTAAAATGGAATATCGCCTCCAGGCCATGGAAGATCGCTTCCGTAACCTGGAGAGCAACCTTTTAGCCTTCCTTAACGAAACGGGTCAAAAGGAGGAATTTAACTCCTTTCTTAAGCGCCGCGCCGCTCCGCTGCCCGATTCGCCCGCGTCCCCGGACCCACCACAACTAAACGACAATGACGAATCCATAGAGTCCGACGCGATGGAGGTTTCTGAAGCCCCTCAGGCCGCCTCAAAGCGCCCATTAAATCTCGATGATAACTCGTCTGACTCGGAAGCAGACGAGTTTCAAAAAGATCCGGCTGCAGTCCGCCGCGAACGGAAGAAGGCGCGCCGCCTCGCTCGAAACGCCGCGCTCCCGCCCTCTCCCAACCCCGCGCCCGCGAGCGCGACCACCCCTGCCTCTGCGCCCACCGCATCTCAAGCGGCCGCCACTCTACACTCTCTGCCCGCCCTAGCGCCCTCTGCGCCCACTATTCATAAACCCATTCCTCCCCCTGCTGGCAAATCACCGCCTCCCATTATCTTGAGGGACAAAAGTAAATGGACCCACGTGTCCTCGGTCTGTGGCGCTCGTCACATTAGCTACAACAAAGCCGTGAACACCACGGAAGGAATTCGCATCACCCTCAGTGATAGCGAATCCTATAGAGCCCTGTCTCGCTTCCTCATTGAAGCGAAAATTCAATTTCATACGTTCGCGCTTGCTGAAGAGCGCAAATTAAAGGTCGTGCTTCGCGGTATTCCCGACGAAGTTGACGACAATGTAATTCTCGAGGACCTTAAGTCCCAAAACTTCCCCGTCGTGGCATTCCACTGCCTACATAGGCGCGATGGCTCTTCTCTGGGCCTAGTACTTGTCATTTTGGAAAAAAATGAGACCAGCAGGCTTATTTTCCAAAACAATATCCGCGTCGCTGGTCTCTCTGGCATACGGGCCGAACCTCCTCGCCGTCGCGGCGGCCCTGGTCAATGTCACCGCTGTCAACTTTATGGCCACGCATCTATCAACTGCAACGCAAACCCGCGTTGCGTGAAATCCCTCATACCACACTTCACGTCGGAGTGCCCACGTGATAAGTCAAAGAACGGGCCACCCGCGTGTGTCCTATGTAATCAAACCGGCCACACGGCTAACTATAGAGGATGCCCTAAAGCACCTAAATTTTCACCGCCGCCAGTGCGTCGTCAACCCGCACAAAGGAATGGGCTCCGGCAGTCCACAACACTACCCATTTTCCGGCGCTTATCCAAAGGCGCCCGTACCATAGCGGCCCTACCGCTCCCCCGACCCTCCGCCCCGCCGCACCTGCGACGGCGTGGGGACCTAAATCAACGGTGGCGGCCACCGCGGCTGCTCGTACCACCGGGCCCGTGCCCAACAAACCCCTCAAAGACGCGAGTTCGTTCCTCGCGAATTTAAATATTATTAAAGCGGCCATAGCCGAAGTTTCTGAAGATGACGTCGCCGCGCTGGCTTCAGAAATTTCGAACAGTAAAAACATTAAGGACAAAATGACTGCCCTTAGTCGTTACCCTAACGTTGTCAAATCACTTTACTAAATTTTAATTCACTAACTAAATCTTATTAATTAATTTAATTTAACTTATTTTATTCCAATGGGTGCACCCGTGTGTGCGCTAGGCACTCGCGCTGGACGACATAAGCCGAGGTCGATCTCGCTTCTGTCGTTCAACGCGCGCGGCCTTACAAATAACCATATAGAGCTAGGCGAATGTGCGTCTGAGTACAGCGTAGATATCATTTTAGTTCAGGAAACCTTTTTATCAAACAAAAGGCCCAGGGCCTGTAAAATTAATAATTATAATTTACTAAGAACGAACCGTGAACGCGGAAGGGGCGGTGGCACCGCAGTGTATTTTAAACGCTCGCTGTACTGCTGCCCTATCGACACGCCTACTCTCATAAATATAGAAGCTACAGCGTGCAGATTGTCTATGACCGGTCACGGGACCGTCATCATAGTCTCTGTGTACCTGCCTCCCACTAGTGAGTTGCTCCGGAGCGACATAGAAGCCCTCCTCGCCCTAGGAGACTCAGTGATCCTATTTGGCGACCTGAATTGCAAACACACAGATTGGAACTGTGTCACCTCCAATATTAACGGCCGCAGGCTTTCGGTCCTAGCTGAGGCCTTAGATTTAGACTTGATCGCGCCCCTCTCACCGACGCGGTTTCCAGACAATGACTCCCACCGACCAGACATTCTGGACATAGCGTTACTTAAGAACGTGGCGCTGAAACTGAGCTCTATAGAGACGCTTCACGCTCTGAGCTCGGATCACCGCCCCGTCCTTATGAAACTGGGCTCGCCGGAAAGTCCGCCGGGGGACCCTATTTTTATCACCGATTGGGACAAAGTGTCATCCGAGTTCCAAAAAATCGATACTCCCACTTTAAACCGAATCCCATCTGATTTAAATTCTAACAACGATGTAGATTTAGCAATAGGGGCTCTTACTGAGCACGTTCAAAAAGTGATCGCGGACTGCTCGCGGAAGGCTCCGGCGGCTAAACCCCGTCTGAACCTGCCGCCCGAAGTACGCGAACTCATAAGAGTCAAAAACGTTGCCCTGCGCCGCGCGAGCGCATACCCCACGCCCGAATATAGGTCACGAGCGCGCGCCCTCCAACGCCGAGTGAGAGAGCGCATCAGTGAATTACGTAACGAACAGTGGGACCAACTTATGGAAGGCATTAAGCCAACCCATAAGGCCTACTGGAGTGTCGCTAAAGCGCTCCGTTTAGACGGATACGCCGCGTCTCCCCCGCTTAGGAAGCCTGATAGCACCCTCGCGTTCGACGACAACGAGAAAGCTGACTGTTTGGCAGATAGTCTTGATTCTCAATGTTCACCCAGCACACTTGAGTGCAATCTCATTCACGTAGCCCACGTCGAAAACGACGTGCGCAACCGCGCGACCCGTCCGCCCTCAGCAGACCTACCACCCGTCACATGTGACGAAATGAGCCAACATATCAAGGAGCTTAAAAACAGAAAAGCTCCAGGTCTCGATTGTATCAATAACAAAGCATTCAAACGCTTTTCCTTCCCCTTAGTCGCCCTTCTGGCAGCCATTCTCAACACTTGTTTTAAAAACTGCTACTTCCCACCGACCTGGAAAGAAGCTGTCGTAATCGGCATCCCTAAACCAGGCAAACCCCGAGACCTTCCCACCAGCTACAGACCCATTAGCCTCCTCAAGGTGATGGGCAAATTATACGAAAAAGTTTTAAAGACTCGTCTCAGCGACCATTTAATTGGAAAAGGACTAATAATCGACGAGCAATTTGGATTCCGCCCCCGGCACTCCTGCCCTCAACAGGCTCTCCGCCTAGTTGAATACATTTCTTCCGGTTTCAAACGGAAAGATAAAACCGTAGCAGTATTTTTCGATGTTGCCAAAGCTTTTGACAAAGTTTGGCATGCAGGCTTAATATATAAGCTGCATAAACTGGAAGTTCCCGACAGACTAGTATTCATTATTCAAGACTACCTCACCGACCGACATTTCGTATTCCGTCACGAAAAATCCATTTCAACGCGCAAAACGTTAAGAGCAGGAGTTCCGCAAGGCTCCACGCTCAGCCCACTATTGTACTCAGCGTACACGAATGACATCCCGCTGCCGCGCAACGGAGTCCAACTAGCACTGTTCGCCGACGACACAGTGCTTGTTTAAAAATATAAAGTTTCGCTATTTGACGCTAGATGGCGACTATGTCACCTTGCATCACACACTGGTTACGTTAATTAGTATATACTATAGATTTGTATTTTAAACTTAAATTGAAGTTTTTCCGGTGACCAATCATCATATAAGGTGAACATTGGTCCAAACGAACCGGATTTTTTACGTCCGAACTCCAAAGTACGGATACCTCGCATATGGGCCGTATGCTAAAGGGGTATCGAGAGGTCTTCACTAAGAACTCTCCTAGGAAGTACATACGCGTCGCGCACTACGCACGCAGTGTTGAAGACTGTTCGCACAGTCTAGTATGTAACGTCAGTGTTGTAAAGTTAAAGTAACTTCAGTGTTCAGTACAGTTAAATTCAGTAGTAACTTCAGTGTTCAGTACAGTTAAATTCAGTGAGACTTGACATTATAAAGTTAAAGTGTAACAAAAAGTGACAAAATGGAAGCGTTAAATAATGCACAGTTGGAAAGCTATCAACAAATAGTTAGGTTATTCTCCAATTTTAAGAAAACACCCAAAGAAAGATTATCTAAAGCATACCTTGAAGCTAGATATGAAATATTAGAAGCATATTGGAAAGAATTTCAAATCAGGCACTCTTCTTTAACAGAATTTGCACCTAAGGAAAGAAATACTTTGACTTACTTCCAAGAGAACAAATACGATAGTTGTCTTGATATTTATTTAGATTTAAAAACTAAAATAAAAGATTTACTTAGTCAAACGCATCAAGCTACCAATGTTACTGAGGCGGAATCCTATCATCCTTGTTCATCACAGCCAGGTGTCACCACGAAGCTACCACCTATACAATTACCTACATTCACTGGTGAATATAAGGATTGGCTATCGTTTAGAGACTTATACAAGTCCTTAGTGCATGATAATAAAGTAAAGTCAATAAATGTCAATACCTCAAGTCTAGTTTACAAGGAAGTGCAGCTAGTCTAGTAAGACAAATACAAGTGTCGGAATCTAATTATGACATGATTTGGGATATGTTACATAAAAGATATAATAACAAACGCAGTATTATAAATACATACATAGAAAAGTTGTTACATCAAAAGAAAATAACAAATGAATCCCCTCGAGCAATCAGAGAATTGTTAGATACCACTACTGAATGTCTTGCTACACTGAAAGGTTTAGATTTACCAACAGAACATTGGGACCATTTGATTGTGTACACTATCATACAGAAATTGGATTCAGAGTCACATACGCTATTTGAACAAAGGATGGAATCAAATGATAGATTTCCTACTTGGAAAGAAATGTCAGATTTTCTTGAGTTCCGATTTCGCACTCTTGAAGTCATTAAAGGCAAAGAGAATACACATAAAGCTGTACCTAATACCAAAAGCTTTACTGTAGGAATCACACCACACACTTGTTCATACTGTAAAGGAGATCATTTAATATACTCGTGCAAGGAATTTTGTCAACTGGATCTTAAGAAGAAAAAAGAGTTTGTTCAGAAAAATTCGTTATGTTTTAACTGTCTGAGAAAAGGCCATTATGGAAAAACGTGTTTACAGTCCACTACTTGTCGAAAATGTGGCCGAAAGCATCATTCTTTACTACATGGATATGTATCACAAACTGAAGCAAAAGACACATTACAAACCAGCAACAGCAGAGACGAGGACGTAAAATTACAGGCGACAACTGCTATTCATACATCGGAAACTTCCAAGAGTTCAGTTATTTTAACTACAGCGTTAGTGAATGTGCAATCCGAGAAAACTAATCACACACATACATTACGCGCACTTGTTGACCAAGGGTCGCAAGCATGTTTAATAACAGAAGAAGCATGTCAACAACTAGGGTTTAAGCGGACGACTATCAGAGGCAATATCACCGGAGTTGGCTCGAAGACATCAATCACAAAAGCACTAGTAGACTTTGATATTCAGTCTAGACATAACCCAGAGTATTCAGTCAGAGTAACTGCATATGTATTGACTACCTTAACTTCTTATTTACCACCAAGAACACATTCTATAGATTGGCCACAAATAAGAAATTTGAAGTTGGCTGACGACACTTTTTACAAGGCGGACAAAATAGACCTCATCTTAGGTGCAGAAGTGTATGCTGAAATATTACAAGAAGGAATCCTTACATTTAAAGAAAATACTACAACACTACTTGCACAGAAAACTACACTTGGGTGGTTAATATCAGGTAAATGTACAAACATATTCGAAGAGAAACATAATGCAGTTCACATTCACCACGTCAAACTAGACGTAGATACACTTCTAAGAAAGTTTTGGGAGATGGAAGAAAATAATGAAAAGAGGACTATGACAAATTTAGAGATTAAATGTGAAAAACATTTTGAATCGACACACACCAGAGCAAAGGATGGTCGCTATCAAGTGAGGTTACCATTTATCAACAATCCACCAATCATAGGCGAATCACTTTCACTAGCCACTAAAAGGCTAGCTTCAGTTGAGAAAAGCTTCAAGAGAAACCCTGAGTTACAAAAGAGATACAATGAGTTCATGAGCGATTATTTATATCAACAACACATGGAAATTATAGAGCCAGAGGATATACCAAAAGAAGCCAACAAAGCTTGCTATTTAGCACATCATGCTGTTGTGAACGAACAACATCTTACCACAAAGTTACGAGTCGTATTTGACAGTTCTGCAAAAACACGAAACAACAAATCACTCAACGATAACTTAATGATTGGGCCTGCTTTGCAGAATGACCTACGCAATGTAACATTAAGGTGGAGACGCCACAACATAGTACTAATAGGAGATATACGTCAAATGTATCGGCAAATACAAGTAGATACCAGAGACAGAGATTACTTAAGAGTTTTATTCAAATTTGACGGAGAAGAGACAAAGCACTACAAACTTACAACAGTCACGTATGGCACATCATGCGCACCGTATTTGGCTATAAAGACGTTAAGACAGTTAGTCGAAGACGAGAAACAAAATTTTAGTGAAGAGGTAATAGAAACAGCTCTGCGAGATTTCTATATAGACGACTTATTAACAGGTCAATCCACACTCAACCGAGTCATAGAGCTAAAACACAATTTAACGAAATTGCTACAAAAAGGAGGATTCGAATTACACAAATGGGCTTCAAATCACCCCAATATAGAAGAAGCAAATCAAGATAATCGTAAAATCCTCGGCCTCAACTGGAATGGCTATACAGATAAATTCGAATTAAAGATAGAACTCCCACCAGTTGGAAATGAAATCACAAAAAGGAATGTCTTAGGTAACATAGCCACAATATATGATCCTGCTGGTTGGCTATCACCAATAGTTATTGTAGCCAAAATCATGTTGCAGAAGCTCTGGTTAAACAAATTGGAATGGGATGACCCATTACCTAAGACACTGATGCAGGAGTGGTTGACGTATCGACAAGAACTGAGGAACATGGCAACGATCAAGTTAGAAAGAAGCATTGGCATGGGTGAAGATACAGTACGAGTTGAAATTCATGGCTTCTGTGATGCCTCCACATTAGCATACGCAGCGGTAGTTTATTGCAGAGTCATCACGACTGAACAAGTTACTGTTACTATACTCGAAGCAAAAACTAGAGTTGCTCCCATCAAACAAATATCGTTGCCACGCCTCGAACTGTGTGGTGCCGTTTTACTAACTAAATTAATGCATAGAATCAAAAATGCATTAAATGTGTCAACACAAGACATGTATGCGTGGACAGACGCTACGATTGTTCTAGCATGGTTACAGCGTTCACCCAGTTACTGGGCTACCTTTGTAGCTAACAGAGTAACAGAGATCACCAACACACTCGAGAGAGAAAGATGGCACCATGTTGCTTCTCAGGAGAACCCTGCTGACGTCGCTTCGCGTGGAATATCTCCTACAGAACTGGCCGGTCACGAACTTTGGTGGAAAGGTCCAAGCTGGTTGCAAAATTTGGAGAACTTACCTTTCCGTGATGAAGAGAAGATGGACTCCACAGAACTAGAGAAGAAAGTGTCAGTGAATGGTAATGTATGCAATGTGATAAGTGATAAAGAACAATCAAGTGGTGATGAATCAATCACAAGTGATCAATGTAAAACAGAAATTTTGGGTAAATACTCTTCTTTTTTTAAATTAGTTCGTGTAATAGCGTATACTTTAAGATTTGTGTCATGTGTTAAAAATAAGATTAAAACTAAAACTAAGCTAGATTATTCTAAAAATTTAACTACAATAGAGCTAGAAATGTCATTAAATACTATTTTAAAAATGTCACAACAAGATCATTTTGAAAAGGAAATGAAAGTCATTAATCAAATAGGAATATCCAAGAGTATATCTGTAGCATTGAAAAGGTTAAAAAATGGTTCTAAAATTTATAAGTTAAATCCATATATTGATAAAAATGATTTGTTAAGAGTGGGAGGAAGACTTGAACTTTCTGATTTAAATAATGATATGAAACATCCAGTCATATTATCTAAAAATTGTAATTTATCTTACCTTATTGTTTACGATGCTCACTATAAAACTTTACACGGTGGAATAAAATTAATGTTAAATTATATTAGAAACAAATTTCACATTCTTGGAGTGAAACATCTGGTCAAAAGAGTTATAAGTAAATGTGTTTCATGTTGTAGACATTCAGGAAAGATTGGCACTCAGTTAATGGGCAACCTACCCAAAGATAGAGTTACTCCCCAGAGACCATTTAAGATAAGTGGTGTGGATTTTGCTGGTCCAATCACTCTCAAATTATTCAGTGGACGCGGGTCCAATAAAACACAAAAGGCTTATATTGCTTTATTTATATGTACTTCAGTCAAAGCAGTACATATCGAGTTAGTTACTAGTTTAAGTAGTGAAGGGTTCATAGCTGCGTTCAGACGATTCACTGCTCGAAGAGGTCACTGTAGTAAATTAATCAGCGATTGTGGCACAAATTTTGTCGGTGCCAGCAAAGAATTAAAAAAAATGTTTTTTGATAGTACTGATACTTTAGCTGTAGAAATATCTAATCTATTGGCTCAAGATGGAACTGAGTGGCAATTTATTCCTGCTGGAGCACCTCACATGGGGGGCCTATGGGAGGCGGCTGTAAAATCCACTAAATTTCATCTCAATCGTGTTTTAAATGATAGTAAATTAACCTACGAAGAATATTCTACTTTACTGTGTCAAGTTGAGTCATGCCTAAATTCTCGACCATTAACTTCAATAAGTGAAGATGATGGAACCGTAGTCGCTTTGACTCCGGGTCATTTCTTAATCGGAGAGACACCTATTGTTGTACCTGACAAAAACCGTAAGAATGATAAAATACCGTATTTATATAGATGGACATATCTCCAACAAAAATTACAATCATTCTGGCGCAAATGGAGTCATGAATACCTGGTAGAGTTACAAAAACGGAACAAATGGTCAAGTGTTCAAAATAATATTGTCAGTGGTACAATCGTTCTTATAAAAGATGAGCGATTGCCACCATCAAAATGGCTTTTGGGAAAAGTACTTGATACATATCCTGGTCATGATGGCCTTATTAGAGTTGTTAGCATTAAAACTAAGAAAACTGTATTAAAACGTCCAATACATAAACTTTGTGTACTACCAACAGATATGTAAAATATTTAGTTCATAAGTTCATAAATGTATAGATTTAATTACTGTTGGTACTATGTTCTAATTCGTTGTTACAAATTTAAAGGACCTAATGTCCATTGAGGTCCGGTATGTTTAAAAATATAAAGTTTCGCTATTTGACGCTAGATGGCGACTATGTCACCTTGCATCACACACTGGTTACGTTAATTAGTATATACTATAGATTTGTATTTTAAACTTAAATTGAAGTTTTTCCGGTGACCAATCATCATATAAGGTGAACAGTGCTTTATCTGCGCGCGCGAACAAACGGGCTAATCGCCTCACGTTTACAATCCTCCATAGACGAACTTACGCTGTGGTTTCGCCTATGGAGGATCGAAATCAACCCCGAGAAATCCGCGGCCGTTTGCTTTCGCTATTCCAAAGCGAAAAGCCCAGAGTTAGTCTCCCCCAATATTGCTACACTTCGAATGGCCGACGTCAACATTCCGTGGCAACATAGTTATAAATACCTAGGTATTACGCTTGACAAGCATCTGCACTTTCGCGATCATGTCAAGCGTGTTAGCAAAACAGCCAAATTCTACTTGGCTCGTTTATCCAGTATGATTGGTAGCCGCAGTAAGCTATCGATGCGCAACAAGCGCACTCTTTACGTAATGGCCATCAGACCTGTCATGACTTATGCATGCCCGGTCTTTGCATACGCCAATCAAACGATACTTAAGCCGCTACAAATCATACAGAACAAATTCTGTAGAAGAGCCGTAGGTTCTCCATGGTACGTTCGAAACAGTCTGCTTCACAGCGATTTCGACTTACCAACCATCTCCAAATACATGAAGGACGCGTCAGAGCGTTTCTTCACCGCCGCGATCGCACATCCGAACCCGTTACTTTCGGCAGCGGCCTCTTACGAGCCCCCGCCCGCCCACCACTTTCTCAGACGCCCACGGAATGCACTTACAGATCCACCTGACGATCTCACCACCGAGGTAGAGATTCTAAGGGCCCTAGGCAGATCGGACCTTCAGTCTGACGTAGGAGAGCAGTACCTACCACCCGATATTACCTAGTTAACGTAACAAATCTGCTCGAATGGCATCTGAGCCTTGTTTGTTCACAGTCGGGCCGTCCAGCTCGAACTGCCCTCCCCTGCCGAGGGATCGACACGCGTCGGCCCTCATCTCTAGATTAATCATACGCCGATGAGGCGGCGCCCTTAAGGCACCGTCCATCAATGGCAGAAACGCACCGAAGCATCCTCAATGCGTCCGGTCGCCGTCATGTCAAATCCTATACGCTCTCCGGAGTATAGGTTGAGGAGTCGTTTAGCCGGTCGGGCTGCACCTTCTGTGTAGAAATCCCAACCCGGCACTACCTGCGCGGTAGGTCGGGCGCGCAGGTGTCTGTATGCAGATTCGGCCCTCACTAAACAAACAAAAAAAAAAAAACGCTCATTCATTCTTGCACTCGCCGTCGCCGCATACACAACTAGCAACACCGGAGCGTCTGACGGGTGTTCCCTTGTATCGGTGTTTTATTTTACCACCGCCTCAACACCGACCTAACATCGTGTCTGACCGTCATCACCGCCGTTGAAGAGTTGGCATTGGAAAACTGCTGCGGAGCTGGAGCCATCGCCGGGCCGCCGTCGAAGAGATCGACGTTTTTGAAGAACGCACACCTACGAGCACCGCGACGCCGTGGCGTCGTATTTCGAATATTTTCTCAAGGTGTGCGTGGCGGGTCGCCGGCATTTTTAGTTTCGAGCATATGTTTTCTTCATGGTCCTGGGAGGGCATAAAAATGGAATGTCAAACTGATTTCGGTAAGGTAACGGAAGCGGGAAAGAAAATGATTTTCGGCACGCTGTGAGCATTGATTATCCACAAGTGAAACATAGTTTACTAACTCTGGAAACATAATGCAAAAACAAAAGGATAAACACATCGGTGATTTTATTATATATCTGGTCTTTGACTGAACGTAGTCTAAACTTATGAAGCGTAGAACTTACACAACTTAACAAAAAGTTTAAAAACAAAAAAAAATTTAAACTGCAAACTTGTTTTTCTCGGTAATCGTTAGTTTCACGCCATCTGCGCACCTGTACTTTTTTGTTTAGTTCAGTAAGCTTTATGTGTGTTATAAGTTCGGACTACGTTCAACCAAACACCCTGTATAGTCAAAGCTACATCAAATTTGGAAGTCTCAACAGTCGTTTTCCACAACAATTTAAAAAGTAAGTTACCGTTCTGTTTAGGATAAAGATCGCAGCGAATTAAAATACTTAAGTAAAAATAAGTTGCAATTAAAATAAATACCAAAATATATAACGACAAAAATGAAGATAATGCTTAGTTTGTAAGGCGTAAAACATACAGTAAGGAACTCTTGCGGATATTGCGTGTTCTTCACTTATTCATTATTGTTCAATAACAGTGAAAATGACGACCTCACAAAATTTTTTTTTTACTGCCGTCTTCAAAACTAAGTACAATATTAATTTTGACTCCAAGTAAATCCAACGACTCAATAATCTTCATATAATGGGATTACGAAGTTTTACAAGGACCACCATTTGTCCTCTTGTTAATCAAATAGAAACCCTTTAACATTCATGGTCTTTGAAAATTTTGAAGGTCAATTAATAACGTCTGAGTTGGCTCGCAGCTTGACTTCGTGAACTAAAACGGCTTTCGTTAATTGGTTTCCATTCTTGCCTCTGTAAATCAAAATAATAATTTTCTTTGTCATACTCCTGCTAAGAAATTAATAATCTTTACATATAGCTTTTATATTATTAGTCCCAAACTAAGCAAAGCTTGTATTATGGGTACCAGACTATGGATATAAATACTTAAATGTTCTTTATAATATAGACATGTATAGATATTTCACACCCAGACACGACACAAATAGACTTGTTCGTGCACACAAATATTTGTCCCGGGCGGGAATCGAACTTGGCCAATCGGTCAGTCAAACTCTGTATACTTCTTTAGTTTGAGTGTAGTGAGCCTCCGAAACTAATGGAACAATATATTTTTTAGTGACGCGGACTTTTTCGGATGATACCCCATAGACGAAGCTAATTCATTTCTTTCGAAAACTTATCAAAACTAAGCATAATCTATTTTATTTCTTGCCAAAGTAGTCATACTAATAGATCAATTAACGTTAATATCTGCTTGCTATACTTGGCCCTCAGTTTTTCTTCTCAATAGAAACTTTTTGGTTCTAATTCTCACACTCCAAGTTATCTGCCAATTGCACATAAACAGCAAATTCGAAGCTTTGTTTTTTGGAAAATAAAAAGTTAATAATTTTGTATTACCATGGATTGTTTTCGTTAACTTAATATTGAAATAGTTATTGTAAGATAAACTCTACGTACTCGTAACTTTGTCAAAGGTATTTTTTTCGTAAGAAGTTTGGTTTTGTAATAAAACATTAATTACTTAGTGTTTTTTTGTCTCAGTGCTTCCAAGCTAGTGTAGTGAAATAGCTTTAAAGTTGGGATCTGAAAGAAAAATTTCTATACTTGAAACCTAGTTCACTTTAAAAAAAATGACTTTTAGTAACCATTAGAAAATTTAATTCACACGTACACAAATATTTTTAATAAAAAAATTTTAAACTATTTTAGTCAGTATCATAAACGAGATTTTTAATAAGTTTTTATATATATATTTTTTTATGAAATAAAGTTTCAAATTTTGAGCTGTATTGAATGTGTCAAGTATATAGTTCAGAAAAATGGTTTAAAATCGCTTTCAAAATGTGTACCGAACCGACAAATAAATAAACAAACAGAAAGACAAGAAAGCAAGTTAATAACATCGTGGTGAAAACTAAATTGCGTGGTACAGAGTAATATAAAGTTTGAATATTATTTTTGACACAATTGAAATCAAATATTTTAAAATATATGGATCTCTACCGAGAATTTGTTAAAAACTATTTTTACCATTTATTCTATCACTTATCATTTTTACTGTTTTTTTTATATTTCTATTGATATATCACTATGTGTACAAATTTTGTCGAACAAAAAAGAAAACTAAATCATTATTATATACATTTATATACATTACTAACTGTTCATTTTATATGTCTTTCCATATACTAATTTATATACAGTAGTTTTTAATTTCTGATTCTAGGCGACACTTATTAATTAAATTACGCAGAATTACTCAAAATACTTTATGCCGTGTTCTGCGATTTCTGCCTGTGGCGTGCGAAGGCGGCGGCGGAAATACGCCGGCTACATTCAAAACCGCACGCTGCTCTTTACCGTCATTTTGCTTAAATAAATTTATTTGGCGGTCATTTTATTTATTGCGCCACGAGCTTTAGGGTTAACTGAAGAGTTAACAACCCTAGTGCTCGAGCTCGGGGCGTAGGCGTATCAAAGACGAGAGGCGACACAAGATATTAACTCGCACTTGGGTGATTAAGTGCGATTTCGTGTGCAAATATGATTTACTAATATGCATATAGGCTATTAAAACTTGCTTTCTGCAGGATAAAAGGAGTGCGCTTTCTGTTTGAAGTACTAATAGATATTCTGTGCCCGCAGTGTTAAAATCAAGCTGACGTTGTGTCATTTTTAGGACTCCGTAGGGAAATAAATACAACCGACACCCTTATTATTTTGTCTGTTCGTCCGTTCTACGGGGCGACACTAATGCTTGTCTGTCGTAAGCGACCGGTGCTGAGGTTTGTGTGCGTTTACACCCGCGTTGCTCTGCGCGGGAAGAGAAGCCAAAACCTCGGGGTCTAGACACGCCCACATTTAATGCGTTTAGCACAGGGTTGGCGTGCCCACGTATAATTACAATATTAAACTACAATAATTTATTTGTGTGTTCATCGGTGTAGTAATAATGCCCCGATGTTATATAGTACTTACTTGTGAAAACAACTATACTACAATGAACTGCTTTTACTATCTTCCTACGGAATGGGACAGGTAAGATTTTAATATTTATTAAAATGTGTACATATTTTTAAAGTTACTGAAATAATAACTGAATAAGAAAGAGATAGCTCTCAACCTGCTGTCCAAAATAACATGGAATTTATTTTCAATAGAATTTAATTCCAAATTCCATATTTGGAACTTATTTGGAATAATAATAATAATAATAATAACACACACACAATCACAACAACGTCTAGGTCCCAAACTAAGCCTTAGCTTGTATTTTGGGTACCAAGCGAAGACACCACATTACATATAACAACCAAGACCCGGTGTTAATATACATCATATAAATACTGACCCGACCTGGGATTCGAACCCAGGACCTCCAGCTTCGCAGGCAGGGTTGCTGTCCACTATGCTAAGCGGTCGTCATAATAACGTTTATTTACCAGAAGTACAATAACTCCTTCACTAGGCCTAGCCTGTATCGGTGGAGTCATACGGAGTCATATATGGAATCAGAGAATACTGTATGTTTTATTATGAAATATACAAATAAAACAAATAATTTTATTTTAAATCAAAAATATAGTACATATAAAATTAGTTAGAGGCTAAAACAGGGTAGTTAATATATTTATTTAATTGTTTAAATGACGTGATTTTCTAAATTATATACACATAATAATTGAAATATTTATATAATACAAAATTAATAACCGAGTTATATATATTTAAAACGTCTTGTTAGATAAAGAGGGCAATATCATACAGTGTGCCGTCAGACCACTTAAAACAATGTTGTAGTTCTTTTTTTCAAAAAAGATACTTTTTGCTTTAATTAATTTTTTAATTGCTTATTAATTTCATGTTCTTCAATCGTATATAGTTTTGTTTATATAAAGCTTATTTTTATATTTCATAATAAAACCATATGGGTGTAATTTTCGAGGTAATTTAATAGTAGGTAATTTTCAGATCGAAATAGAGATTTTTTTCAAAAACTTGATTTGTGCCTGTCGGTTACATCTTCGTAGTTAAACTACCAAACCGATTTTAATGAAATTTTACAGGAAGATACATTTAAATACGCAAAAAATAACGGTGTATGAGACGTCATTATAAATCCAATATGGCGATACATAATCTTTAGCTCAAACGGTTACACTAAATTTGCCTGCTTCTTATAGAATCAATAAACTGGTCATTTTGATACAGTAGACAAATGTCCATTTCGTGACATTTCATGACCTATATGACATTTCATGACCTTTCATGACATTTTATGAGTTTTCATGGCATTTAATTTAATAAAAAACTTTACTGAGATTTCACGACGTTTCACAGTCTTTCACGACATTTCATGACTTTCATGACCTTTTACGACATTTTACGAGATTTCATGATATCAAAAGAAATACCTTGATATGCCATGGCTTTTACGACATTTCATAACCGTTCATGACATTTAATGACTTTTCTTGACATTTTACAAATTTTATGGCATTTCATGACCTTTTATAACATAAAATTAAATTTCATGACATTTCATCACTTTTATGACATATCGACATAATATGTAGTTATATTTAGTTTAACTTTTTTGTGTTTATAAAATAAAGGTAGGTAAGTCAATTAATTCACTTTTTTATTTCATTTTATAACTTCCCGAAAATTAATAATGAAATAAAATATTATAGCATCCAAAAGTAAAAAAAATAAATAAAAAATAAACCGTTTAATATAAATCATCGTGAAAGAACGAATGTTCACACCTACACGACAGTGTCGCTTCTCTACCCTAGTATTTAATAGTTCTCTGGTTCTATCGTATATCATATGGCATCTCTTTCATCTTTCAATAGATTCTGTTGAAGAATAGTTCCGTAGGGAAATTATGACAAATATTCTTTTGGGGGTAGTTCTCCATAGAGAATTCAAGCCCCAGTCGTTATCTTTTCGTGGCTAATCCCGAGATTTTCGGGATTGTCAATAACAGGTATCTTTTGCATCGTAAATAGAAATGACACCTATAAATACTCATATGATTTCCACCGCAACTTTAGTATTTGATAGAAATGAAATAAGACCCAATAACTTAGATAAATAATTTATTTATGACACAAAAAATTTGTACTTCGTTATCACGATATTCCAGACGCGTGAGTGCACCTACCAACATGCGTAACAATTCAAGTTAAAATTACGGCACTACTTTCATCAGTACTGGACTTAGGTATACCCCTAGATCTCCACAGTACACAATGGTCTTGTGCTGTTGTCGCCGTAAACCACGGCGACCCGCCACCTTTACCAGGTCGTTGGTAATCAATTTTGTATGATTTCCTCATTTAATATAATACAAGATCCATTTAAACACATGTCATAATATCATAATAAATTTTTGTCATAATTTTGACATCCAATTTCTATATCATAATATTCTAAAATCGTGTATATTTAGCTGAACGACAGTACAATTTTTATACCAAAAAGTCTATAGAGTTTCAGCGACAAGATTAATTTTCGGTCGACTAATAGCGTTGTGCTAACAATTTCCTGTTTTGAAATATCGTGCAAAGTAATGAATTCTGGGCCGTAGCCTGAGCACACACTCGTGGCCGTGTTTCGCTGAGCATTCATCAACGTCGCATAAGCGAACAATATACTGACATTTTTCTCTCATATGTAGATAGGTGTATTAAGTTTGCATAACAAGCGTGTAGCTGCTAATAATCAAAATTCTAGACAATAACCGGTCAAGCGCGAGTCGGACTCGCTTAAAAAGGGTTCCGTACGTACTATAAATCTTACGTACAATTTGGTTTAGAATTTGAACCCGACTCTTTCGTGAAAGTAGGTAAGAATAGTTCTCACTAGAAAAAATCATTTTATTCGCATTTTCTGATCATAAATATTTTCCATTTCCCGCGGGAATTCAAAGACCTTCATGTAAATTTCCCTGCATACTATAATATAAACGACGCCCTTTATTCCATATACATATATTTTATTTTAACTCTAGGCTTAGTTGTTTTGGTGGGGAGAGGACAATGGTTGGTTTTCGCATATTTTCTTTAATATTTATTGAACTATGTTTTTTAAAATTACTTTAACTAATATCGATCAGTTAATGTTCACATTTACTAGGTAAAATGTGAAATTGTTATTAATATGCATTTTAGGGTGTTGATGCAGTTAATGTCAGTATAACATAGGTAATTTCAACACTAAAGCTTTTCGGGCTTTATCGTTAACACATGTGAATATATCGCCAATGACATTTACAAAACCAAACGCTGCTGTCAAATTTACTTACTCTAGTCATTGACGACCGCTTAGCCTAGTGGATAGCGACCCTGCTTACGAAGCTGGAGGTCCTTGGTTCGAATCCCAGATCGGGTCAGTATTTATATGATGTATATTACTACCGGGTCTTGGTTGTTATATGTTATGTGGTGTCTTCGCTTGGTACCTAAAACACAAGCTAATGCTTAGTTTGGGGTCTAGACGTTGTTGTGATGTATTATACGTTATAAAAAAAAATTACATAATAAATATCCTAAAACACACATTTAAAAAAAAAAACAAAAGGTTTAGCAAGGTACATTCCATTTCAGAATTCCTATATCGCCGGCCATTGACCTTATCGACTGTCATCGGTTAACAAAGCCAAGGAAAACTGGTAGGTAGGTAGGTACCTACCCCTTAATATATAGCTTGCCGTGTTGAAAGTCAATATTTCCAAGGAAATATTTCCTTGATCAAAGATCCTAATGAATGTATTGCAGATTAATAGCTTGATTACGGCTATGTGAATGGATTTGTTCTCCAATTAGTTATCAGATGTAATTAGGTTTCTACTGCGGACGATCCATTAACATCACACGAATCATAAACATTAACCTCAGATATTAACTTATACAAGGTGAGATTTTAGTAACCGGCTAAAATTTTTCTAGATGTTAGGTATCACCTATAGACCTAATTGCATAAATAAAAAATATGGGTTACATTTTCATAATAAATTATTTTATCTATTGTGTTATTTTGTAACGTTTGGTTGCCTTCTTAACGCTATAGTAAACGTACACGTCCGAGGCCTTGAAACTGAATGGGGCGGCGGGCATGAATGGTGACTAGAGTTATTGGTTTTTTCGGGAAAGTTTTGTGTAGTCTTATCTCAATATTGTTCTATAGAACGACACTAAAAGGAAACAAGACGGCTATCGGTTTTCTACTAAAGATCATTATATTAAAATTTGGCTGGTCATTAAAACTTCAGCCTGTACAAAAAAAAAAATCAATGAACACTGCCAACAAAAGTGATGACTTACAACTATAACACAACAATGTGTTTTTATGGACATTAAAATTAATCTGTAGTATTAAAAATGAAATTCACAATTCGCAAATTAAAAACTTTGACAAATAGTCTATTTCTCACATGTATTTTGGCACTCCGAGCAACAATTAATTATTAATCGGAACATAAGATTGCGCGAATTCAGTACAAAGGATAAACACAACTTAGTTTACATAATGACTAATATATATTTTCAATACATTTGCTATTAATACGGTCTTTATGACATCGAACCTTGTACCGTAATGTTGTATGTCACAGTACCTACTAGGCCTTTTTACTTTACACCAATCACAAACGAGCATTCTGTTTGTAACACATGCGTAAACTGCGAAAAGCAACCGGCTCGCACCGTTAGCTCCCGCCATTGTAACATTTGAAATATTATTTTAATCGCAAATGTATTGAAAAACGCCATGTAATGTTCGTACCTACTCAGTAAGCTGGCTATTATAGTCTTGGTTTATTATAAGCACTCGGCTTCACCCCGTGCCTATAAACACCTCGACTGTAATATCCAGCTTACCATACTTGCATCATAATGTAGGTACATTATTACATTATTTATACATTTTTCTATTAATTTGAATTTTAATGAACTTAATTTTGAACATAATTTTCATTGTTTCCGTCATTATTATCATTCGACCATATTTATGTTATACTGTAGCGAGCCTGTTCCTTGTTTAGGAGGCCGTGATTGGAATCATTCCAATATAACAATGAGTTTTTTCTAACCTATTTACATAACTATCACTGACTCTGTGCCGCGAAAAGTACGTTAAGCCGCCGGTCTCGGTTGCCATCAATTAATGACAGTCGTTAAAATCCACCAACCCGTAATGAAGCAGCGTGATGGATCAAGCTCCAAGCCTTCTCATCCCGAGGTGAGGCCTAAGCCCCTGCAGTGGGACATTAATGGGTTGATGGTGTGATATGGTACTATCAATCATGTCTTTATATTCTAAAATGAATACAATAAGGTTTATGGTAACTAAAGTAAGAAACAAAAACATTTGGTTGGAATTTATGTAAATATCTTGTAAAAACTGCAAGTGTTATCGGCTGTCATGTTATTTCATTGAGATAGTTGTAATGTTTTATTGTTAGAAGTAATTCTCCACCTCGGTTCCTTGACCTCAACTTATAGGGGTTGACCAATAATTTTGTAATTAATGGGTCGGCGTTAATTAAATATTCTTCACTTATTTTTTAGTGTTAAATTATTTGAATATTGGCCATTAATTTTGGTTCATTCTTTCTTTTGTCACAACTTATCCTACAATTTTTCCCTTATTATTATGAAATTTTGTGGGCGGACTTTTACGATATGTACAATGTCAAACATATAAAAAAAATAAAAAGGTAAGTTTTAACCACATTCTCGTGCAAAGGGTTGAGGGCTGCACCAAAATAAGACGTGTCTGTCTAATAAACAAATATTTTATATTTTTAATTAGTGTTAAATAGTTGTTTCGAAAATACTATTGAAATTCTATATTGTCATTGGTTTCTTAATCATCTCTGTAGCGCGCTGTATGAATACAATGCCGTTTATATATATATTTTTAAGCATCTGTTGTTTATATACGAAAAATTTCACCGTGCCGTGAACTTAATCATAATCACAACAACGTCTAGACCCTAAACTAAGCATTAGGTTGTGTTTTGGGTGCCAAGCGAAGACACCACATACATATACGTATAACGATCAAGATCCTGTACCAGTATCAATATTCATCATACAAATACTGACCCAACCTGGAATTCGAACCCGGGACCCCCAGCTTTATAGGCAGGGTCGCTACCCACTAGGCTAAGCGGTCGTCCTAATCTCTTAACATATAATATATTATCTTTGCAATATCGAAAAAAAAGGTTATCCAACAGCCAAGCGCAAAAAATGACAAGCATAATTTAACTGATCGACGCTAATAAGATGGAACGCTCTACGGTGAAAATTTCGATAGAATATTTCCTAAAGAAAATTCCTAATAAATTGTTACTTTTCCGAATTGGCCGCTCTACCTGAAGGTAAACGAGGTGATATCGATCGATGGGTGCTTTCTTTTTAGGTCTCACAAAAGTTCGTTATTAATTTTATATCACAAGAAGAAATATTACGTGTAGTATTATTACGATTTTGGCTTGTTTTTTAATAAATTCACTTAGTACTTAGTGTGACAACAATTCATCTTTCAGCGAGTTTTGCATTCGATTCGAAATTCTGCTGCTTCGATTTCATTAACATTTTAAAATAGCGGTCCGCAAAGATCAGTCACCGATGATCCAAATAAGCTATAAACATACCATAGCCATCGAGCAGTGTCGACCTTATACCGTGAATGTTCGAAACTTTCACTTTGTCTAGTTCTATGATTTTTGATGGGTGAAATTAACCTGGCTGCAGATGCTGTGTTGTGTTGAAGAAGTAGGTACTGGCTGCAGATGCTGTGTTGTGTTGAAGAAGTAGGTACTCTGGTTCACCAAAGACGGTTGTTTCCGTACTAGAGCTGCATACACCTAGTCTATTTATCTGTTGGTTTTACAGTTGGCTGTTCTTCAATGGCGATCCATTATTTTCTCAATAAAATAGGATGGACAGAACTATGTGAGACCTTTCCGATGTCCCCACTGACCAAAACGACCAGATATATGATAATCGAAAACTTTTTTCATGATTGTAATTTGACATGTTATGACAATTAAAACATGACTATGCAGCCTCTATTGACTAGCAAAAAGGTAATAGCCAAAACAAAAACCGGTATACTTTTATCTAAGAAATGTTAATTAGATAAGAATTGTTAATTAAACAAAAACTCGTTGCAAGTTTCTCTTGTACTGAAATTGTTGTCAATTACAAAGTTGCTCTGATATTATATTTTTCTATTTCATCTGTTACTAAAATGTAGTTATAACATATTAAAAAATTTATAGAATCAACAAATAATTGAAGTCGAAGATAATAGATTGAATATAGATTATTTCGTCGTAGTGTCGTGATAGCCCAGAGCGCAACGAACCTGTCTCAAATTTATAAGGTCATAGGGCCATGGTTCGAATCCGGGCGTGTACCAATGAGTTTTCTGACTTAAGTACATTAACTATCACTGACTCCGTGCCTCGAAGAGCACGTTAAGCAGTCGGTCCCAGACGCTGTCAATAGATGGCGGTCGTTACAATCCCCAACCCGCAGTGGAGTAGCGTGATGGATTTAAGCTCCAAATCCCCTCCTCACCCTGGGGGAGGCCTAAACCCCTGCAGTGGGGAAAAATGAGCTGATGATGATGATGATGATAGATTATTTTTTAAAAAATACAAAATTAAAACTTAGTCATTTACAGCTGCCAACTGTCCGTTGTCCAAACAAACAAGTACAGTTATAATGTGGATGTTGCATTTACGCAGATTTGATAGGAACGATGTTTTCTATATTAACTTTTAGATAATATTTTAGAAAGACAATTATAGCTAAAATTATACTTGTAACTAACAAGGTAATGAACATTACTTTGTAATAAACAATAAGTTTTTAAGTAGAAGAAAAACATGTAATAAGGATGCTTCTTTGTATTAATAAACTTTTGAATACTATTAAATTGAAAATTACATTAATTTTTGTTTTGGTCATAACTTCTTTCCTACGACAAATTGACACCGCCACATAAATTACAGTCACGAATATAGCATTGCAATGAAACGTGTCTGGTCGTTAATAGTCAGTCAGGACATCTTGACGTATCATCTTTTAACAAAATGTATACATTTCTTTCATCTAAAGACACATATTCCGTCCGAAAATTATCATCCGTTTGGTTTTCAAGTACTTGCCAGTATATATGTAAACCCTTATTTTGTAAACCTGACACAGAGACACTTCACGGACGGTTATTATAGAAACCAGATTGAAACAGATTTACAACGATGCGATAGTGTTTTTTAGAAGTTCTAAAATAATGATTTGCGATTACTACTTTGGGTTTGGTTCTTTCAGTTTCTTTATTCACAATAAACGGACAATTCGAATTTGGTTTACCGATTCGAGTAACCTCGTGATGTGATATGGCTGCGTCATCAGAACCTAAGCACTAGGTCATTTATCATTCGAATTGACCATTTCTAAATTTTTATACTAAAGTCCGTTACATTATTTTTTTTTCGAAAGTTAAGTAATTTAAAAAAAAGGGTTTTGATTTTTTTTACATTAGTATTAACATAGATACATAAAAAAAATCTTATAGCGTGACGTCACCGGAAATATAAGTTTAACCATTGCCGTTTCATATTTTTTTTGCATAGACATGACAGCTGACACATTTAATATTGGCAGTTCTAAGACTGACATTGTTTTTATAAATATACAACGGCAATGGCTAAACTTTTGATTCCACCCGGTTACGTCACGCTATAATAATTTTATATATTCAAACTAGTTTTTTTTTAAATTGCCTTTTTTTCGAAATAAAATGTAACAGACTTTAGTTCAATATTTTGAAAATGGTGAATTATATAAGAGTACAAATTTTTAACTTCGTAAGTCAAGAGGTAGTGATTCTAAATTGTTTCGCGATAAACGGCCAAGATTTTTGATACAAACATTGTTTAAAAAAAACTGTATGGAAAGCTTAGAGGATGTTTTTAAAATTTAATTTTCTATATACATCCAAAACGATGTACAGAGAGCCATCTTAATAAAATTCCAGGTACTCTAAAACTAGAAAGTCTTCTTTACATTTGAACGGGTATGTCTTAAATACACAAGTGTCTCTTCCTCGTTTGTGTCTCTATTTCCATCCTGAAACACCACCTGAAGCCCTGAATAGACTCTTAGAAAATTAGCATTGTCTTTTTAAGTGCGCTCAGACCTTTACGTGCCATTTCAACGCATCCTCGTATTTGTAGAGAGCACAAGATTCCGGTTACAACATCAAACGTAATTTATCCTAACTGATATAATCAAGTTACTAGTTAATTTACTTACGAATATTATGTTTCGCGTAATTTGCCTTGTGTTGTGGTGATTACACGCTCAAGTGAATGACGCTTGTAAGTTGTCAAGTTTACTATATATAGCAACATTGAAAACTTTAGGACATTTTGGTACAACACTGTGTGTATTGTTTTCGTTTGTTGGATTATAACACGTTTAATGAAACGGTTTATATAACTTTCCACAACCATCACGCTAGGGCTTCAAAAATTTAAATTCAATTCCAATAATTTTTAAGCAAAATGTAACGTACAATCGAAATTTAAAAAAAAATACAAAATATCCAATATCCTGATTGTACATTTTGTATTTGTTTTAACGCTGTTAGCACACAGCAGGCGCCGCCGCCCCGATGTGAAAGGCGATATTCATAGCGCTAGCGAATTAACTTCCATACACTTTGACTTCGATGCTGCTTGCACACCGACGCTGCGAACGGCGGTAACATGACAGTGGGTAATTCGAGATATCGGTCATGATGTGCTGAAATCTATCGCTTATGTTGCACCCTTCTGTAATTGCATTCTATCTGCATGAAAGTGCAATATAAGATCAAGCTAGAAAAAATATAATAGGCGGAACAGATTGTTATGAAGCTTTCCACTGTGGCAGCGCAAAGTTTCAAGTAAACCGCAAAAATTTACAAACTCATTAATCACAAAATATAATGGAAATATACGCCGCAGCTCATAAACATAAGGGTTTACCACAAACAAAGCTATTTTCCGATAAGGCGGCACACCGTGCTGAATTTACTAGTGGTGTACCTTGTGTTATCGGCTCATTTATGGGTATAATATATACGTTTTCGTGGAAATAGTATAAACTTATATTTTTTCTTATATAAGTATTAGGTAGTGTTATGTACTAATATAATAATATATTCATGAATTCATATCAAATTATATAGACAAATAATTTGTAATTTTGACAAAAACTAAAAAAAAAATCTAAAATTTGCAAGTTGTTTTATAGGTTGAGATTACGATATTTTCAACCTAAGTTTTCGTCACGGTAGTGTCGTATCAATTCACAAACAGTTCGTAGTGCTTTTAAGTTAAATTTGAATCTTTGATACGCTGGAGTAAAAGAAACTTAATTTAAGTTTGAGGTAATGAAAACCGGCAATAAAAATGTCGTAATATTAGTTTAAATTTTAATTACAGATTAAGCAATCTACACTAAGACTGAATAAACTTTGCTTTATATTCTAATATATCACGAAATAAAAGATTTAGGTCCGGGCGCATTTGAGTCACGGCAATACCTGACAATTAACTGTTTCCTTGTCATAGGGAGCTTTAAGAGGTGCACGTACAAGAGGCACAACCACTTGGGAACTTTTTTGTTTCCAATACCATCCACTCTTGGGCGACGAAGCTTTCGCCACCTTTCTTAGTATTTGCGAATCTATATCGAAATAAAATAAGTTTAAAAATCAGCTCGAAAATGATACCCCTGCAATACTAAAACCACAATAAAAAAGTTCAGGGGTTGTACAAAAACACATATACTGCAGCACGTCCTGCACGGCTTACATGCACACTGCTGTCGTCACAATATCTCGTACTGAAACGAGATAGTTCTCTAACTAACTTAAAGAGTTAACTCATTTTGGCACGAGATATTGTGTCGCCAGTTTACCAGCATACCGATACAGGCCCTGCTGATGGCCTGTATTGGTAAAATATGTCAAGAACCTGCACTGAAATTCCTGTGTAACGAAATAATTTAATCAAACTTGGTGTAGAATTTTTTAAAGAAAAATGCTAACATTTTCCATTCCATTCCATCAACCCTTTTTATACCCCACTGCAAGGGCTTGAGCCTCCTCTCAAGATGAGAAAGCTTGGAGCTTAAATCCACCACGTTGCTCCAATGCGGGTTGGCGAATTGTGACAGCAACCGGGACCGACTGCTTAACGTGCTCTCCGAGGCACCAAGTCAGCGATATTTAACGTAAGTACTTAAGTCAGAAAAAACTCATAGGTATAGTTCGCTTCAACCCTTATGGCGGACCGGAATATAACGCAATAAGCGTGCTTGCGCAGGTACAGTCATGCACCCCTCGCTCCACTACGTCCCGCTACACCTTAAACTGGTTACTGCGACGCGACTTGTGCCTATGTTCACATCCGCCATAAAGTTTGATTGGAACTGTATACGCCCAGATTCGAACCACGGTCTTTAAGATTAGAAACAGGTTTACTGCGTTCAAACTATCACGACAAAGATAATATTTAAATTTGGCAGGTGATGAAAACAATTATTTAATATTCATATTACAATTTTTATTATTGTCAGAACCTGAACGATAATGAATGCAGAATTTTCCTCCGAGAGAGGAAAATAACCATAATCGTGTATAATAAATACATAGGTATCGCAGCGTATCTTTATAGTTGTTCCAAAAGATCCATTATACCCGGCGAGAAGTGTTATGAAACGTGGTCTCCACCTGAAAGGAAATGTAATGAAAAGCCATATCATAAGTTATCGTTACGGGATCTTCAGTTTGATTAATAACCTGGGAGCTTGACGTCACGCCCCGTGACGTCACACCGGCCACATGACTCCTTTTTTTCGTCGTGATAAATGATTCCCACTCGTTACATCCCGTTCCATAAATAATGTCACAAATCATTATGGAAATTGTTATGCAGCTAATTGCTTATTACTTTCCTCGTGGTCAAGATTCATTTGACTAATTGCTGATGCAAAATAATTAGTGTCTTAAGGAAAATAAAACAGGGACAAATTGTCATTTCTTTGCAATTTTAGTATTTCTGTTGTAACAGGGGCGAAATGAAAAGCAGTTATATGAGATTTGGCGAGCTCGTTACAACAGAACATCGGAAGAATGTTTGAATGGAAGACGCAGAAAGCTAAAAATTGAAAACTATAGTATGGAACAACAGACAGGACAAACGGCTTTGAAAATTGTGCGCCACAATTTCTTATTTTAAGTTTATTTATTGTTTCCTTAAATTATTACTTGGTATTACAATTTCGTCGTGATAACCGAGTAGTAGCGAGCCCGCTTCATGTTTAGAAGGCCGTAGTTCGAATCCCAGGGCATGTATCAATGAGTTTTTTCTAACATATTTACAGTACTCGGCCGTAAGTTATGCACACGAGTTGTAGAAAGCGGTATGAGTAAAAACAAGTTTAAAAATAAAACTATAGGTATTCCTATCATTTTTATATTCAATTACAAAACGACATTGTTTGAATTTATTGTAATTGAATAAAAAATTATTGGATTACCTATAGTTTTACTTGTAAACTTGTTTTTACTTACCTGATTTCTAGAACTTGTGTGCATAACTTACGCCCGGGCACTGTACATAAATATCACTGACTGTGCCTGAGTACGTTAAGCCGTCGGTCCTGATTGCCGTCAATACATGGAATCCACCAACCCGCATTGGAACCGCGTAATGGATTAAACTCTAAGTCCTTTCAGCCCAAGGGGAGGCCTAAACCCTTACAGTGGGGCGTTGATGGGCTACAACTAATTAATTACAATTTGCTGTTTAATGTGGTGCTAAATCCATAGTGGTTTAAATTGTTGTTAAAAGTGGTTGTTAAAATTTCAGCCTGTGTATAGCCGGATACATATATATATATATACAATAGCTGGAACAGAAGGTCAAACAGACAAACAATAGATAATAATAGATAAACATTCAAACAAAAAAGTTGCTTATGTTACTTCTGATAAGTCCAATAGAGCCAGTAGTTTTCGAGTTTGTTCGTTACAAACATACAAAAATACAAATCATACCTCTTTATAATATTATATATTAAATAACAATAATATCAAGTATATAGGTTCAAGATTATGTTTTTAGATTTCTGTATGAAGTGTATAATTATTGACTGACCGATTGGCCGAGTGGTTAGAGACCCTAACTGCGGAGCCAAGGGTCGTGGGTTCGATTCCCGCCCGGGACAAATATTTATGTGTATGAATGTCTATTTGTTCCGTGTCTGGGTGTAAAATATCTACATAATTATGTAAAAAGTATTTAAGTATGTGGGTCAGTTGTCTGGTACCCATAATACAAGCTTTGCTTAGTTTGGGACTAGATGGCGCTGTGTAGGATGTCCCAGGTATTATTATTATTATTAGGTATTCAAAGTGTTGTTTCTTTGCAGGCGACCCTCTAAAGTAGTGCGTAACATTAATAATGATTCTGGTTTACTTTCAGGATAGGCTTTTTGATTGATTTCATAATATTAATATTTTTTAATCCATCCACGTGTCAACATATAAAATTTACACCAAAATATTATATAGTGACCAGTTACAATATTTTAGGAGAGACTATAAAAGAAGTGCCTCATCAGCGATGCAGGGATAGTTAGTAGCCATTAGAATTTTTTATTAGGAGTGGAAAGGAATTCAAAAACATTTTTTACTACACAGATGCTATATAATGTCTAAGTTAGAAGCAAACTTGACTAATGCAGTTCTGTCTAGTCACCTACGTCTCAAGTTCGTATCAATAAAATAGATAAAGTAGAAACGAAGTTACTGTGAAATGTCATACCGCTTTAAATTGCTAGGCCATGTCTAGACTTATGCAGATGGAATCAAACACTATAAAATGATAACTTAGGAAAATGGAAAGGATGTGCTGAACTAATATTCCGTACAAAATGATAAATAGCGTTATTGACACCCATTCTAAATAATTTTTTTTATAAATGTACACAGCGAAATACGTCGTAAACGACATTTCTATTTACATGTTAAGTTTATCACAACCAACTTGGAGAAAAAAGCTTCGGTTCCTCATCTGTCTCGCCTGTACAATAGCTTGTCAAGTACAAAAGGAAACTTTCGTATATTTAGTATTTCGATAGTTGAATTTAGAAAATAGAGTCAAATTTATTTTTATACAGGACCTCAACTTTAGACTTTTTTCTTATTTTTGTTTATTTTTATTTTAATTAATAAAATATATTATATAATAAATATAAAATATTATATTTATTCTTATTTTAATTTTGTTTTGAATATAATGTAAACGTTATATGTCGAGTCATAAATCCTTATAAATAAATAAACATTCGTAAATCATTACACTAACCCAAACTACAATTTCTCACATAAGTTCTTTATAAAACGTAAACACTGAAGAAAAAGCTTTTAAAAATTCAGCTTCTAATAAAGTGAAGTATATGTTAAATTTTGTAAATAAACACACAGCCTAACCCAAACTAGGCCTAGAAACTTGAAATTTTCATAGGTATTATTTATGTATGTGCTAAAAAGTCGACCCCTAAACGATAACATGAGGATAAATGGGCCGGTTGGAGTGATTCCCTAACTGCGGGGCCAAGGGTCGTGGGTTCGATTCCCGCCCGGGACAAATATTTGTGTGCATGAACATGTCTATTTGATCCGTGACTGGATGTAAAATATCTATATATGTATATACTATAAGAATTTTTCAAGTATTTATATCAGTTGTCTGGTATCCACAGTACAAGCTTTACTTAGTTTGGAACTAGATGGCGCTGTGTGGTATGTCCAAAGTATTATTATTATTATTATATTAACAACCCCAAGCAATACTTATCAGTTTCCCAACACCGACATCTTTGCCGTTATCACTGCCAATGCAACTTTATTACTAAATTGCCATCTAGATCACGCGGACGAGATCGCGCGCAGAAGCTAGTCAACAATATAAACATTTCGTGACCAAGTGGATTTATGTTTTTATTATTTTTTATGAAAACATTCTAAGGCCATATAGAAACATCTGGAACTTCAAAGCGAGACAACAATATTGTTTCCCAAGACAAATTGTGAAATGTGTAAAAAACCACACCTATTTTGAGTACAAATATATTGCGAGTGTATTTTTTATATTCAAATATTTAAAGGCGCGTCAAAGGGCCTTTTTATATTTTCCCTTTATCCGATCAACTCTTTCGAATAAATAAATCCCTTAAAGAACTAAAACACCTTTTTTATTGTACCTGTCAGTCACAATCGCTGGACCGATCTTGGACAAACTCCGTGGAAGAGGATATGGGATGCCGGAAACAAACTTACACTTCCGGTCATAACGGTTTCCATTTATCTCCTTAGAGAAAATACGTCTTAATAGTTGATACGTAGTTTGGTGCCTGTCGATCTCGTGTTTTATAATACATTTCTTCTTTTTTATATTTCCAATCACATTAATCATATGAAAGGGTTGAATGAATTCCATTCAATCTTGACGGTTTGCCATTACTAAAATATATATATATATATATTAAAGAAATGTTTAAGATGGTGAGTTTTATCAAGTTATATTCATTAAATTCGAATACAGTTTCGCTTTTCAATATGATTAGTATTACATTAAATAAAAAACTTTTATTTTTTTTGTCATAAAAAATATAATGAGTGCGTTTAGAAGTTCACGTTTTATGGAATTCAAGTGACTATAATTAAAAAAAATTTTTTTTTGAATAACCAGTTTCGACAAGAAACAATGTTAGTGTGAAAATTTTGAAACTTGTTCATGATTGTGTCCGTAATTTTTTCTAACAAATACTTTAATGAAAGAAAAATTGATAACTAAATTAAAAACTGTTTTTCATTTGTATTATTAGTAAAAACATGATTTTTTCTATATTTTTATATCTATCAGTTAAACTATTGTATTTTGAATTTATATCTATCGCGAATGAAAGTCAAAACAAAAATCAGCAAGTTTCTTAGTTTTAATGCATTTAAAAAAAGTATTAAATCACACCGTATTCGATGAATACTTATAAAAATTCTCCTCTTTTCCATCAAATAATAATAATAACTGGAACATTGTCACGCACGGTCATCTAGCCCCAAACCGGGCACAGTCTGTAGTATGGGTACTATATAGACAACTAATATACATACTGACATGATGACCGATCGGCCGAGCGGTTAGAGACCCTAATTACGGAGCCAAGGGTCGCGGGTTCGATTCCCTGTCGGAACAAATATTTGTGTGCATGAACATATCTATTTGTTTCACGTCTGAGTGTAAAAGTATCTATATGCCTATATTATGAACATTTAAGTATGTATATCAGTTGTCTAGTACTAGTAATTTGGGGCTAGAGGGCACTGTGTGTGATGTCCCAAGTATTATTAATTATATTAAGATTGAGATTAACGAGACCCAATGATGTTTTAGTCATAATAAAGCATAGGTACTGCACGGCGCGGCGTTCAAAAATTTATCTGCAATATAAATCATAAAACTGAGTGTGAAATATGGTTCGGAACATGTATGATACAAAAAGAGATAGCTGTCTATAATGAATTACGTTTGAAATAAGCTTACTTATTATCGAGTAGATTCAAAGGAAAGGTCAATAAACAACTAAATGACATTACACCAATTGGAGGGCTTTCACCTTGTCACTTTCTGGGCGTTAATGTGTCTACTTTCTAAGTTTGAACGATATTTATTGTCAGAGAACGTAAACTTAAAACAATAGAAAAATATTTCCATTGTAAGGTATACGGGTAAATTTCTTTAATACTGAAAAATCGACTGTTTGTTGTACATATTAGCAGCAAAGTGAATTTTTACTTCGTCCACCGTTTCTATACATTCATCATTCACTGAAGTCATTAAATATAATTACTTTTTAGTTATGCAAAGTACGAAAATTTTCATACAATGCACAGAATGTTGATACCACGTTGTTACAGGATACTGACTAACGAGTCCTGATTCATTTTCGCAGTGCGGCCTTGCTTTTGCGTTTCATAATCACTGTAATGAAACCTAATGAAAACCCGGACTAGATGTTTATAATTTTTTTTTGTGACCTAACTGCGCGACACTGAAGCGGTGTGTTCACCACTCTACATAATATGTATTTATTTATGTTTGTTTTTTGTAGCGCTCTAAATAAGACACCCGTGGGCCGATTTTTAAAATTCTTGCGACCGTCGATTTGCCATAACCTTGTGAATGTCACTAAAAATCAAAAGTCGATATGACGACAACCAGACGCCACGTTATGACAAAGAAAAAATTAAAGTCAATGAACTATGTCAAGTGGGGTATCATTGAAAAAATCTACAAAAACCATGTTCCACAATATTTTTTTTTAAATGTTCATTTGTAATCTTTAACGATTTAAAATTGATTGGCGACCGTTCTCATGTTCACTTATTTTTTATTAATGAAATATTAAGATTGCGAATTTAAATTTGTACAATAACTTAGCCTAGGGAGTAGCGATCCTGCCTACGAAGCAAGAGGGCCCGGGTTCAAATCCCAGGTCGGGTCAGTATTTATATGATGAATATTGATACTGGTACCTGGTCTATGTTATTACATGTATGTGGTGTCTTCGCTTTGTACCTAAAACACAAGCTAGTGCTTAGTTTAGGGCCTAGACGTTGCTGTGATATATACGTTTTTATTATTAACTAAAAAATGACTAATAAATGAGATGATTAAATGAATTAAAAAAATAAATAAAAGCGGACATAAAAAAGAGATGCAAACAATATGTTCTTTTTCTCTCTCTGACCCCAAAGCCATGCAGTCGGTGACATTTCCTTAAGTTTGACGGGAATAAGTAATGTCTCCGATTGCATGACTGTGGGATCAGAGGGATCGGAGTTCTTGTTTCCATCTTTTATTGGTGCGCTTTTTAAGCAGTCGGATTTTTAATTTGCCTCTCTAAAACGGAAAGTAGAGGAGACTCTTTTTTTCGAATTCCTCAAAATAGACTGAGTAAAAGGTATCTTATAAACTATAATCAAACATTAATATAACTTTTTTTAAATTTTTTTAAATAATACATTAATTAATGATTGATTAACTGGGACACGTGAGACAACTGTGTCGAAATGAAATTCCAGTAACAAATGAATTAGCAAATCAAATTATTACTGACCAACGATTAGGCAATGGAGACAAACAATTTAAGCTAAACCAATCGACCAAATTACTTGACAAGAGCTGTGTTTAAAATTAGCGACCGCCCGCGGCTTTACATGTTTGTATATATCGTAATAAAACTTTAAAATTTTTTTTATTAATATACACATATTTCCTTAGGATAGATCTTGAAAGTCCATTCTAAATATCGGTGAAACAATTTTTAAAATCAGAGAAGTTTTGCTTATTACATCCTACATCCAAACTTAAAAACTTTAGCTTTTTATGTTATTAGTCCAGAAGAAACAACGAAAAATCTTAAATTACCCAATACAAAGCTGGCTGAAGCTTCTAGTTTCACTCATATTGGCCATTTTGTTGGGCGCAGTTTCTAAGAGCAAAATGAAAGGAACAAAATGGCAATTCGAAAGACCGAGGATACACACTCCAGAAGGGCGAAGTGGAAAAGGTTTTGGAGGAAATGGATCCTCCGACTGGAAACACGGTACGAGGCTCGCTGAAGTTAAAACTCTAGTCGATTCAGCGCATTTATATTCGAGACATTCCTGTCGACGTTATTTCTTTCCCTTGAGTAGAATAATCTAGCCCGTGTTATATATATAAGTATAATAATTATATTAATCATAACCTCACACGTGTCACAAGTGTCGTGATAGCCCAGAGCGCAACGAACCTGTCTCGAATTTATAAGGCCCCACAGGGCCATCGTTCGAATTCGGGCGTGTACCAATGAGTTTTCTGACTTAAGTGCACAATATCACTGACACCGTGCTTCGGAGGGCACGTTAAGCAGTCGGTCCCGGACGCTGTCAATAGATGGCGGTCGTTACAGTTCCCAACCCGCAGTGGAGCAGCATGGTGAACTTAAGCTCCAAGCCCCCCTCCTCAGCCTGGGGGAGGCCTAAGCCCCTGCAGTGGGGTAAAAATGGGCTGATGATGATGATGATGATGAACCTCACACAGAACATTATTTCAGTTACAAATTAGTACTGAATCCTTTAACCGAAATAACAATTTAACAATTTGCCCTTATAGGATATATAAATTATCTATACAATTTCTAAGATTATAAGGTTTGTGTGTTATAAATATGTGTTATGTTAATTATAGACTAGTAAAAACGTTTGAAACGATTTCGAAAAACAAAATTTATACGTTTAACTTTTTCAAACTCTATGGAACAATTAAAATTAAAAAAAAAAATGGTGAAGGCGTCATTATATCCTCGCTAGTTCAATTCATCGGATCACGAGCATAGAGAAAAGTGTGCAAATCATAGCGCTGTAATAAAATACGGACGTTGGGCTAGGAAAAAAGCTTTTGCCTGCGTTTGTTGAAATAAAACATGTGAGGCGAATGGAAATATGAAACGAAACTGCTGTTATTGCTCTTACCTAGCTACCGAGCCGGCTCGTAAAAATCGGATTCGTGAATTCGTCATATATATTTTTTACTCTTGGAACATTTCCTATCGATAAAATCCCGATGTGCTTTCATAAAGAGCGCATACTTTAAAAGATGTCGTTTGTGCAAACAAGTAATGAACGCTGAACAAAAAATTTATAAAAAATCTTCGAGTTCTATATTGTTACGCAAGGGATAATAATAATAACGTATACATGACAACAACGTCTAGGCCCCAAACTAAGCATTAGCTTGTGTTTTGGGTACCAAGCGAAGACACCACATACATATAACAACCAAGACCCGGTACCAATATGACCCGGTACCAATAGCAACCGGGACTTCCAGCTTCGTAAGCAGGATCGCTACCCATTAGGCTAAGCGGTAGTCAAATATAAATATATAATAATATAATAATAATATCGGGGCATACTTAAAAACATTTTTTTATAAATAATATATACACATATGGATAATTTACTCAAACGCGAAACAAATAAACATGTTCATTCACATAGATGATCAGTTATTTGTCCCGTATTGGATCGAACCTGCGACCCTTGAATCTGCAGTCGGCTTCTCTGACCACTAGACCGATCGGTGAAGCGAGTTTATAAACGTAACCACAGAACATACTGGTCACTTTCTTCAGTTGTATCTCCGTTGACTTAGGTAGACCCCAAGACAGCATAGTAAAACGTAAAGTGTTTTCAACGAATAGTAAAGGTAAATATTCTAGTGATGGAAAAGTATCCATCTATTTAAATGTAGCATTTCAAGGGTGGTTGATCTAGCTGTCTGGTCAGGACTCCGTCACTGAACCATGCCTACAGCAAGAAGTACCTCACTTTCGTTACCATGGTAATGAGCCGGACTTCACATCGCGTAATATCGCGGGCCTAATCGAATTTCGGAACTGTCTCTTTCCATCAAATAGGAAAACATTTGTTTTTGGAATAGAGAGAAATATATACGCCCTGAATTGCATTCGTTCTTATTTTTTCTGCAAGTTGAGTCACAGCGGCTGCGTAGATTTTTTTTTAGTTGATATTCTAAAAATTAATAAGTAAATACGAAATCATTACAATCACTACTCATTTAAATAAAAAATAGATCTATACCTCATTTATTATCAACATGACATACAAATGAATATATTGTACCTACTTATTAGGTTGAGATCTTCACAAAAATCGAAGGCACCGATATGAAAAATAAGTAAATCTAACTAAAGATTAGTGAACATTGTATCAGACTGTATAATGAATAAATATACATACCTATATGTTTTTTTTGATAATTTTCAACAAAATAAAATTATTGTTCATCGATTAAATTTTTGTAGTGTCGTGATAGCCCCAACACAGCGAACCTGTTTTAATTCTATAAGGCCATGTGACCGTAGTTCGAATCCGGGTGTGTACCAATGAGTTTTTCTGACTTTAAGTACATTAACTATCACTGACTCCGTGCCTCAGAGAGCACGTTAAGCAGTCGATCCCGGTTGCTGTCAATAGATGGCGGTCGTTACAATCCTCCAACCCGCATTGGAGAAACATGGTGGATTTGAACTCCAAGCCCCCTCATGTTGAGGGGAGGCCTAAGCCCCTGCAGTGAAGTATAAAAAGGGTGGATGGAATGGAAAAAAAAACTTCAAAATAGCTTTACTTATCCGATACACATTTAAGTCATTTTCATTGGGTGTTCAGTTTCTTAAAAAGGGTCATAAATTTTCATTATCTCATTTACCTTTACTTATTCACAGATGTTCATTAAAAAGAACTTTTGAGATTTGCTGTTCCCATTATGAATGTAAATATTTTTCAGTAAAATGTTAATAGCCGCAGCAAAAAAAAAATCATAAATCAACGACCGAAAAAGTAATGGATCCGAGATCGCAATAAATCAAGCGTAATTATTCGCGGAATAATGGATTGATATTTCTATACAAGTTAGGAAGCCTTTAAAAATGTTTATCATTTCTGTTTGGTTGATCGAATCGAAAAACCAAATGGAAATAATTGCTTTTCTCTTAAATTGGTCAGTATAATATTCTAGTTAGTCGATATTGAAATAATTGAAACTGAACGCTTTTTTATTTCATGTTTTTTGGTGTATGTCATTACATGGCGATCTAGAAAAATCAATATAATGAAAAATTCCTAAATAATTGAAGTGAAACGTTTTTTATTCCAATCGTATTTTCTCCGACCCGTCACTTAATATTCAGCCGAATATAGGCTACTATTTGCCTCGATCAAAGCTTTCCTTAGGATAACAATTTATTAAATTTAAATATAAATAAAAGAATAGTACTCGAACAAACCGAAACCAAATCTCTATTCGAAAAAAAAAAGTATTGGGAATATAAAGAAATGCAGTAGTAAAGCCATCAGAATTAGCAAGATGGACACCAGAAATATGTCTAAAAAGCAAAACAGTGACATTAAGTATGAAAATTTAAAAAGACGGCCGACTCAAGCAACGTGGGTGCCGTACAGTTATATAATCTATTTATCACGACGACCTGCTTAGCCTAGTGGGTAGCATCCCTGCCTACGAAGCTGGAGGTCCCGGGTTCGAATCCCAGGTCAGGTCAGTATTAATATGATGAATATTGATACTGGTACCGGGTCTTGGTTATTATATGTGTGTGGTGTCTTCTCAAAAATGTTTATATATGTATATGTTATAAAGAATATTTAAGTATGTTTAACAGTTGTCTAGTAACCCATAACACAAGCATAATACTTGCTTACTTTGGGACTAGATGACGCTGTGTGGGAAGTCCCATGTATTATTATGTAATATTATTATTATTATCACTTTTCCAGGCGGAGAAAAATAAACCAATAACCATAATATGTTTAGATATGTTTTCCGTAAAAAATGTGAAAATATGTGAAAATATGTTTTCCGTATTGGGTTTTTGGCCCCGCCTGCAATACTCACTACAATATTTATATAATACTAGCTTTCCGCCCGCGGCTTAGCTCGCGTGGACTACACAGTTGTACCGGGACAGTTAAAGGAACGCGACGCTCCAGAACATTGTAACACTTTCTAGAACATTCTGAAACTAACTACCTAAGAAATCTCTATACCTAATTTCATAAAAAATTAAATTGTCAATAGATGGCAAGCGTTACAATCTACCAACCCGCATTGAAGTAGTGTGGTGGATTTAAGCTTCAAGCCCCTTCACCCTGGGTGGACGCCTAAGCCCCTGCAGTGAGGTATGAGGTGAAGTGAGGCTGATGGAATGGAAAAATATTTTAATGTCTACTTATGGTAGATGTCGGACGAAAAAACATTGTATGGTGCGTTCAAACCACATTATGTAGAATATACCTTTTCTCTTTTCGGGCAATATTTTTTTTTTCTTTTCAGTTAACTGGTTGTGCAGTCGAGTTTTTAGTTTTTTTTTTTAATAATACAGTTTTCATGGGAATTGATTTTAAAACCATTGTGTTATAGAAAAGAGGATCCGTGAATTTTACTCGCAATTGAAGTTTATTTCTGTATCTATAATATAAACATTATCAGTACAATATATTTTGTATCTACATTTATACATATATAAATGGTTACCCTTTAAACTTGACCTTTCGCAGGGAACATTCGGATATCGCGAGAAAGGCCAACGTTAAACGGTTTATTTTACACAAATCTTATTTTAGGATTAAAATCTTTCGGTGTCAACGTAATGTAACCAAAGGCTAACATTATATTGTAAGTTACTACAGTTAAACTTTAGTGGCCCGTTTGGCATCGTCATCCTCGCTGAGTAGAGCTTTTTTGCAGATCATGACGTACATAGCCATAATCGTTTCGAATGTCACCCCCATCTTTACTATTGTATTTCGACGTACGTATTTCGACATTAATAGTCATTTTTTTAATTCCTTGTCCTTAGTCTTTTCGCCTTTTTAAAACTACACCTTTTGATACTCCAAGCGCTTTTAGAACTATATATCCTTATGAGTGAAACTTTACTGAAAACGTCTACAACTAGCTTAAATCATTGTTTTAAATCATCTGTGTTCCATAATTCATGATTCCTTCGACTGGGAACAAACAAGTCAATTCTAATTCGGACGGCGGCTAGCCGAAATGGATATTTCAGAGTGAAATTTGTAAAACTCGTGATCCGAAAGGGTGTAATTCTTTATTGGGCCCTTTCAAACTTTTCTCATTACATTCAAGAAAGTATTTTCCAAGTTGAACACATTTTAATGTCGAAAAGAAAAAAATGCGTTTTAAATCCTAACAGCGTAAACAGACCGGAAACCATTAAAATTTTGGTAACATCGAAGGGTCCACAGAATAATACTTTGGATGATTGATACAATAGGAGTAAAACTCAGTGCAACCCCCATTAACATATTAAAAACTTGACTCACATATTATTATTAAGAGCAATGGCTAGGCCTAAAAATAGGTATATAGTTAGGCCTTCCAAGGAAAACTTATCCAAAAATCACGCCTTAGATGTGAAAAGGGGGTCGAGCGTTACGGATTATATTAAGGAACCCACAGCTATACTTTCCTGTGCATATTAACCATATTCCCATCATTTGCTGCCAACACATACCGCCTACCAAATTAACCCGACATATCGCATACGTTATCATGACACCAAAATTACACTATTCTATCTTACACCATGCAAATGGATAGTATATCTTCTAGTTTAAGATACATTATTGTTTATCAATACTGAAGGGTACCGAGCTCTCAAAAACTAAACAAAATTTGTAATCGAGGGCATAATGAGCGAGTGGATATTTCAGTGGAAGTAAGCTAATGTAAATAGAAAATAAATATATAGACTGTAATTGTGGTCAGAAATGTAGATTATACAGGTCAGGGTGACTACGCCTGGGTACGCAGAGGCATTGGTCGACGGTAATTGCATGTGGTAATTGTATTTCAAGACTTTATATTTGTCTCATTTAAATACGTTTAACCTTTTATTTGTCATTATTTTGCAGCCCTATAAACAGAGCGGATGAATAGCCCCATATTTTTCAGAAATATATATAGAATCGGAATGACGTACTGGAGACAAAACTTGTCACGAGACTCTCTCACAGGGAAGAGGTGGACAGTTAAAAGAGGTCAGTAAGTTCGTAAAATTATTTATTGTCAACTTATAGATTACAAGATCAGACTTAAACTTCAAACCTTAATATACTACATGCAGAAACAGATTATATTAGCACAGACTAAAAAAATATGTAAATATAATATATTAAACAGATCACCAAACACGTATCAGTATAGTCAGCAGCTAACGAGCACAAATATCGGTGGGGATCAGCGATTACGAAACACAGTGACACATGGATAGCTCAGCAAAACAGAACTGTTCAACACTTACAGAAATCGCGCTGGCTCAGAATACGGCTCAGGATCTCAGCAACACTGTAGCCGGACGGTCGGGTTGAAAGAGAGACCGACAGAGATGACCCAGCAGTACAGCGGACGGTTCAGCAGTCCAGCAGATCCAACAGCAATGCCAGCAGCCCAGTAACACAGCAGGGCTGTCAGTATGACAACAGGGCGGTACAGTAGAACGACCCAGCAGTCCAGGAGACCCAACAGATAGATCAGCAGCCCAGAGTGGCCGCAGGGCAGTCAGTATACAACAAGCTACATTTCTCTCTTTCTAGCTAGATGACTCTAGTAAAGTTTTTGTATTTTTAAACGATATTCTATTTCATTTACTATAATTTTAACTCCGTTAAATAACGTCCGTTTTCGAAAAGTCTGAGATTTAATTATTTTTATTTCGAACATATCGCTATAATGTAAAATTAATCTGATTGCTATCTACTCGTATATTCATCTAAGGTTAAGTTATTTAGAAAAACGTAATCAAAAAATGAGATGTCTAAGTCTTTGTTAGAACGATTTCCGAGAGAAATCAGGACAACCTTGATAGCGAGTGGAAAAAATGCGAGGTGGAGATTGCGTGATATAATGTGCACGAGTGCGGAGCGTGAAAAAAGGTTCAAATGCGTACCTTTGATGTTTTGTAGAAATGCCTGTTTCTTTAGAACACGTGACGTAACGGATTGGGATTATAAATTACGCGAATAAAAGACATTTTTTTCAAACTTTTTTATTAATCAGCCTTACAAGTTATATCATAGGGTCACTTTATAAAAAATAATATACTGTTGACATTGCAACCGAGTATGATATTATTATTAAAGTTGTCGACATAGCCGAAGCGATCAGCAAGCTGAAGTGGCAATGGGCCGGTCACATTTGCCGTAGAACTGATAACCGATGGGGTAAACGAGTTCTCGAATGGAGGCCACGTACCGGAAAGCGAAGCATTGGACGCCCCCCGGCCAGATGGACAGATGACCTGAAGCATCATACCGGGGGTAGTTGGATGCAAAAGGCGGAGGACCGTGTGTGGTGGCGAGCCTTGGGAGAGGCCTATATCCTGCAGTGGAGAGACACGGGCTGATGATGATGATGATGATATTATAGGATATTTTTTAAAGTACCAAATGACGTTACTAGGTGGCACTGATGCACTACTTGGTTGTCAAACGCGATTGTCAATGTTGTCTGTGTTGGTGCTATTGAAGTTTGGCGTTTCCTAATGTACTTTTGTTTATGAAATAAATCCAATAAAACAGAAATATAACTTTTAATACTCAATAACAAACAAAACTTCGATGTTAAAAACTTTAAGTTTACAAGCAGCTTTGACGGCAACTAAAAACAATGTAAGTTTCAATCCAATCGATAGACATTGATAACCGTAATAACCTGCAACGCCATCTACTTTCAGCGCTAACAACTAAATTTGGAAAACTTTCCATTAGCATAAAGTTAAAATGTATTCTACATCAACGGAGCTAATGTATTGATAAAAGGTATGAATATCTTTAGATGACCAAAAAATACTGTTGCGGCATCGAGTTCTGTGTGGGCACTCGAAAAGACGCAAGAACCGCAAAATACATTACTTTCTGGTATGTTTCATTTGATTTTAGCGGTATAAACCCCCCTTTTAGTTCCCATCTTCTTCACAGGTTATTTCGAGTGTCTAACATCGGGTTCTACTAATATTATATTATATTTATAAGCTATTTTACACTTTGTTTTGTAATTCGGACAAATTGAATATAATTTCATTCTTAAACTGTTTTTACATATTTTAGAACTTTTTTCTAGAAATTAATTGAAGTTCGTGAAAATTGTTAACATCCATGTCATTTATAAAGGACTTAAGATTAGCTTTACCGAAGTTAAATAAGTATTTACCGAAATAAGTCTTATATTACAATATTATACAAGTTTTGTAATAATATTTAATATTTGAGGCCGAAGTTACCAGGTCGATTTCTGGACGTAAATGCAAACAAGTCGTCTTATAAATTTTTTATATTACTACAATTTTTTGCATACGGCTGTTTCCGTTTCTGAAAAACTGTTACCTGTACTTCTGATATATTATGTTGTATCATCACTTCAGCTACACGGTTGTTTCAGAACTATTGCTTATTAGGTTAGGTTTATTTCACAATCAATGTTTCTTTAAAAAAAAATATTAATTCAATAATTTATTTTCGCTTTAACTCAAAATCTACTCGACTGATAGAGGTTATTTGAAAATCTAAACTGACTGAATTTCTTTCAAATGCTGTATAGAAAAGCAAATCGCTCGATCAGTTTAAAAGTGATATGGAACTTACATACACATCACTCTCGAAATGGTCATAAATGAAAATTCTATTTTCTAAATATTCTTCCCGTTTTTTTAGTCTAAAAAGTTACATTTTAAAATGTTTATTAATATGTGGGTGGGTGTGGCTGTGTGAGTTGGGTGTTGTACGTATGTATAGTTCAATTCTGAACAAACTCACGATTTAGATTAATTTGTAAGTTGTTATTGTTGACATGTCTACGAGCCCTACCAATAATTATTTTCTTATGTTCGTATTCACAATTTAGATGCAAATTCGTAGGAATTATTCACTAAGAGGAGTTTACCCTCATTAACGGAGAGCTCTCTTATAGGGCGGCCGTGTAAATGCTGAATGTGAGAAATTAGCGGCACTTTCTGACTTTTGAATTAATATTACTGAGCTAAATACACGTTTCCACAAAACTTATTCCTTGTGTACGAGCCATTTGTGTTGAAGGACGTGTGAAATAGTTTACAATTGAATGAATACCAGCACGAGTTCCGCACAATGAGTATTTTATTTCATTTATTTAAAATTCAGTATTTTATTCCTTCTATATATCAAAGGAGTATCATATCAAAAGAGGCAGTGTTTTAGAAGATTTGAGTAACGTTGTATTCGGTCCGATCAGAGTGCTGACAAAATGGGTGTGTGTACCTACCTAAAGTTGGGTTCGCCGCCATGGCAACAAAAAAAACTTTAACTCGCTTTGCTTTAACTTGATCAACTACAACTCGCGAACTAGTTTAATATAAGTGGTCGTATTGTAGTGAAGACATACGCTCCTAAAGTCATAAAAAGTATGACCCTTATTTAACTTTTAAAAAGAATGGAAAATCCTAAAAATATTCAATTAGTATAATTTAGAAAACCTTTTCAAGGAATATTACTTTGAAGTATATGTGTATTGAGTAGATTTTGGTATATTTGTTTTGAAACTTACTATTTCAATCGTAACCATAAACTTTCATCCCGACTATACGAAACCTTTCACTGTGCTTTCACTGTGGGTTTTTAGTTTTAGCATTATTTCTGCAGTTTCACTACACAGACCAGCAATATATTTGAAAGCACGCGGACTGCCAATGCGAAACACACCACCACAAAGATGGTGAACGAGACTTATTTGAGAGGTACGCCTTAATTGGCGTAGTTTTAGTTGACGCATATTTTTTGTACGCCGTCGGATTCTAGTAGAAGCGCCAGCGAGACCAATCTGCAGACTATGAGTGATTATTTCAACAACTAGAATGTTGCTACACAAAAGATGTGGCGCTATAATTATTTTTCTCACGTACGTATTAACAATTTAGATGCAAATTAGTAGAAATAATTCAGAAAGACGAGTTCGCCCTCATTAAAAGAGGGCCTTTTATAGGGTGGCCGTGTAAACGCTGAATGTGAGATATAAGCCGTACTTTATGACTTTTGAATTAACATTACTGGGATAAATGCACGCTTCCACGAAACCTTTTTGTTGTGTACGAGTCATTTGTAGGGAAGAATGTGTGAAGTAGCTTACAATTGAATAAAACGTAGCACGCGTTTCGTTCAGTAAGCTGAGAATGGGACTCGGTTATAGGGGTTCAGTTTAAGTAATTATTATCTATTTAAGAATTTTTGTATACAGTTTTGAATTAAATATTCCTTGTGTTATATGATTCTTCCTTTCCTAATTTCAAAGAGAAGATAAAAAAGAGATTTCAAAATGCCAAGAGAGAAAAAAATGTGCTTTCTTCCATCAAAGTGTTTGTCAAATGGTTAAGAATGATGGTCAACGACCTGTAATTTGTATCTAACGTATTGATAAAAATAGTAAGCAGTGACTTATGTAAAAATTGTAATTAAAACAAGAAATCATCGCAGATTGTTTTTTATTGATAATTAATATTCATACTCAATTTTATAAATAAATAACCTTTATCTTTAAATCAAATAATTTGTTTGCGCATACACAAAGTCGTTGAGTCTAAGCAGATCGTAATAGCTAAATCAAGTTTAGCTCTTGTTATATTTTGATACCTCTATGGGCGAAAACAGAACCTATTAATGTGATGGTCAGAAGCTCCTAACTTCGATACCATACTATCAGCCCATCACTGCAGGGACTTAGGCCTCCCCTCGAGATGAAAAGGGCTTGGAGTTTAATCCACCACGCTACTCCAGTGCAGGTTGGTGGATTTTAACGGCTGTCATCTATTGATGGCGAACAGGACCGACGGCTTAACGCGCATCACTGTTCTTGCCAAATCGTATCGTACGTGGTATCTGAGGCACAGTCAGTGATTAGTTGTGTACATAAGTTAGACAAAACTCGTTGGTACGTGCCTGTTTCTAGGATTCGAATCACAACCTTCCAAGCAAGAAGCAGGCTCATTACCACACGGTTATCATGACAATGGGTATGTTATATGAGATAAATGGGTGTCATTGGGTATGTTTATAGGTATCAAGTTATAATTTTAGCAAAATGGTAAATTTAGGACCTGCATATTATTCCAAGGCCATATCCAAAATAACTTACAATTTAACCTTCCTGGCGAGCCGAGATAAGTAATAATAATTTTTAGGTGGAAAGTGTTGTACAGTTATTTATAAAGATCACGTTTATTAGCCTATCTGTTTTTAGAAATTAATTTTTTTACTATCAATTTGAAAACATAAGTAAATAAAAAATTACCAATTCTCGTCTTATTTCTCAAAATATGCTACTAAACCTTTTAAAAAAATGTACAGTACACCAAAGTTTCTATGTCTGCTCAAGACTTTGAAAACGACAATTATAGCACTATTACAGGTGCCCAATGAGAAACAAATTTTCTGCACAATTTAAATACTCAAGATTTTTTATAAAATTTTATAAATGAATATTTTCTATTTATCTTCTCACACTAACTCTCATTTACTTCACGTCTTTGCTAGTAATGTCAACTTAAATTTTCTGCACTGGTTCTGTTTTTCGTCGAAATTCTGCATCATAACTATACGCTGTTTTCTGTTTCAGTTCACTTAAGTCTGAAAACAAGTTGGTCTCTGGATTATTGCTAACTTCTATAGAAATCGTAGATACGAGAATAAATGGAAACATTGGCATAGGATTACGACATAGGAGTATTTTGAAACTATCAAATAAATCCTAAGATCGATATTTTAGAATAAATCTGAAACAGATAGAAAAATAGAACACCATATATATATATATATATATATTGGTTTGCTGACCTATAAGAGCAGCAACAGCGCGACGTCAAATGATGACGTAAAGTTTTAGCGCTATGGCGCTTTATTCAGCATTGATAAATGCTGAAGCATTTATTAATGCTGAATAAAAATAATTAGACTGGATATTCAAAGTAGCGTAATTATTTAATAAACCAGTAAAATAACAATATCGCAAACTCGTGCACTTACGTTACGATCTGGCAAGAACAGTGATGCGCGTGCCATCACAGAGTTAGTGGCTTACCTACGTCATATGTAAACAATCATTTGTCCGCTTGCATCTTGATTTGGCCTTATTGTAAATTTTTAAATGAAAAGCATTATGACTTTTACGGCTTAAGCCTAATGTACTAATTACTTTGATTTGTAGCTGGACATGAATTATAAGAATAAAGGCAACAGTGTTTATACCGATGCGGGGTTTTTGACATGTCCTTGACAGCTTATTAGTGGATGCAGCGTGTAGACAATGTTAAATATAAAAATATATATCCTGTGTCTAAACTATTGGATATTTTGATAGATTTTTTACATGTAGCGTTACTTATAAGAGCTTTGTTAGACATTTGAAATTTAATTTATTCATATATATAATATTCATAACGATTTAATTAATTTTTTGTCAGTTCAATACTTATAGTGTCTATACAAATAAATTAAATTTAAGTGTCTACCCATGATTTCAAACTAAAGATTTTTCGTTACGCTTAAATGTTTATTTGCACGTAACCAAATTCACAGGCACGAAACAGCAGCGTATGTTCAGTTAGAATGTACATTCTCAATTTGATCTATAGACTCACGTGGACTCAAGTTTCGGGTTTGAAGGGGGCTTAGTAGCCGTCAGCTTTTTCGCCCACCAAATAGGCAACGGAAACACCACTAAACTGGTGTACAGGTGTTTGGATGGAATAATCGAAATGTTATGTCTACGTAATGGACGCTGCTGGCAACTTCGTTACTCTTAGCAAAATCAGCAAAATGTAACACCGTTTTGAAATTTTTTGTCTGTTTGTTTGTGTGGGTTAATATCCGAAACAGCTGAACCAATTATGATGGAACTTTCACTGGCAGATAGAGGACTTTTAGAGAAAATTATAGTCTACTTTTCATTTTAGAAATAGGGTTCTTGTGTTAGCTTGAAAAACTGTAGAAATTATGAAAACCTCACGATTCGCTATTTAATATAAGATATGATAATGTAACTATTACGACTACCTGCAGAGTCGAGGGTGGCGGGTTCGATGCCTGCCCGGGACAAAAATCGGTGTGCATGAACATGTCTGTTTGTACCGTATCTGCGTGTGAAAAGTACATATATATGTATATATTATCAAAAAAGTACATTTAAGTATGTACACCATTTTTGTACCTTAGTACCGTAGTACCTTAAAATACGTGTATAATACTTGCTTACTTTGGAACTAGATGGCGCTGTGTGTAATGTCCCAGACATTATTATTATTGTTAATGACAGTATTGGAAGCTACTTCAGCAAAACAATTTTGTACTATACTATTTGAACTATATTTGTACAGCTACATGCTTCTACGCATGTACGCTTGTATATATTATGTACGCTTTTACACCTTTACCAACCTTTACGCCGCGTACTACTGCAAATGCGGGAAGTTAAATGGTGTTTTTAGTCGATTGAGCTTTAATATTAATAACATCTGAGACATCTAGTCCCAAACTAGGCAAAGCCTACATTATGGATGCTAGGCAACGGATATACATAGATATGTTTTTATACAGATATTTTACACCCGGACACGCAACGAATAGACATGTTCATACACACAAATAATTATCTCCGGCGGGGATCGAACTCGCGACCTTCGGTTTTTCAGTTATGGTCCCTAGCCAGTCGACTAATAGGTCAGTCTAATTTTTGTATGCTTAGGTCAAATGCAAAACCAGAAAATAAAACTATGCTTTATTCCTATACCTGTTTTATTTTAACATTATTAAATGAAAATTATAACTTAAGCATTAATCTGCATTTTACACTTCGTAGACACAAAATGAAACACTATCTTCTTAGTTTACTCCATACATACTCCCATAGCTTTGTTACGTACGCAAAAAAAAAGCTGCTCCATGTTTTTGTTTTCTTCTTTTTAGCAGCGAAGTATCTAAGCTTTATAGAATACGGCGAACACACTATACGTAGTTCGCGCTACCTGAAATGCAAATAAAATTAGAATGAAAGTTTATATATGACCAACATATTTACTCGGTTTTGCTTACATCTCCATTTTTCCAACAATATACTCTTTTCTAAATTTATTATATACTTATGCAGTCTCCTTTTGCGAATTCACTTCTAACTACGCGCTGTCATACCCGATTTATACATTAAATTCTAGGTTGTAGGTTCTACTAATAATAGAGTCATTTAGTCCAACGATTGTTTACTTCTTCAAACAAACAAATCCTTTTTACCACAGTTAGTCGTCATCACGTAGTATATTTTAAGATGTGGAGGGAAATTTTTTTTTTGTCCAGGAGGCTGGGGCATGGAACGGTTTCAATTATGCTACTAGGGCATACATGGTATCGTTTTGGTATACAACAAAAACGGACAATTTATTTTTATGACATTTGACAAACATTTTCTTCCAAAAAATGGCTAAAATCAACAAAAAAAAATAAAATGTCTTCTGTTTATTTTTCTATTTCACTGTCAATAATTTGAACAATTCTAATTTTATATGAATAAAAAAAAATACTATTAGAAGGTATAGTTTACCTGTTTTAAGAATATATATACATATTATAGGTACTTATCATACAATTACTATAAACGAAAAAATCGGTAACGTTATGCAGCGTCGAAACTCACCACGACTGGCGTTGCCACACTTGTCACTCAACCATGAGTGCGGCGCTCCAAATACAAATACAGACTACTGATCAGTACCAATATCGACCCTACAACTATACAAACATGGTGCATTTACCTGTGCACCAAATGTGACAAACTATTCCTTTATACAAATAGAAATGAATTTATTGAGTTATAGCTGTTATTGAGCGACTTAAAAGGATTAAGCCTTTTTCTCTATTAATATTATTGAAGTAAACCGATTAACGAGTGGTTTACACGTATGGATTTTTATCATCTAAGTAGTCCGATACATTATAATATGCTTTTGCATAAAGCTTTCGTTTTATTGTAGTGCTAAACTTATAAGGGGTGGAATGTCAAATTGTAAAAGCGTATACAATGTTCTTTAAAAGAACTACCAACTACTCCAATAAAAGTGACGACTCTTGGCTGATCTCGGATGGTAGAAGAAAAAGAAGTTCAGTAAAAGCAGCGTTAATATCCAGAAAAGACTTTCATATCTCCCAGGCTGTTCGTTTTCTTCTGCCAGCAAAGGTGGAAACAGTGTCACAGCCAGACAACGCGTGAAATATGGGCATGCTAATGCATTGTGTTCGATTTGATGCCGTAATCATTTCGTGGATCGCTATATACCTATGGTTGACACTTTGACTTGTACGTCTCAGTTTTCGTATTGTAGATTACTTCACTCGATTAACTTAGGGGCTAACGTCGTATTTGTATTATGGATGCTAGATATTCTAATAGTCTCTGAGTTAAACCACGGACAGATATAACGAAACAAAAGGTTTCCTTGGTTACTATAAAAGGAATACTAAAAATGCGGCTCCAGTTCTGCATTAAATTTGTGCGCGTACTGTAGGTAGTTAAGCAGATTTACTAGATCTTGTTAGTACTGTAAGTTATGTTTTTAACAAAAACGGTAGATATTTAATAAAAATTTGGTACATACCGCTGCCTGTTCTATCCACAATACTTATCTGCGATTCTTTTGGGAGATTTCTCCTGGAACTTGAAATTTGTTGTGTTTCATACTGATTCTAAACTATATAGTAATACGCATTTGTGTTATTCACAAATTCAATGACGATTTAGGTCGGCAACAGCAAGTAAAATCTAAGCATTGAAAAGTTAATGTTGCTCTCACTATAGACGGCGCGTAATGAACGCCGCGCATCGCGTATCAGTTTAGTTCCAATCAAACTTTATGGCGGATCGGAATACAACGCTCTAGGCGTGCTTGCGCAGGTTCAGGCATATGCCCCTCGCTCCACTGCGTCCCGCTACACCTGAAACTGGTTACTGCGACGCGACTTGTGTCTATGTTCACATCCGCCATAAAGTTTGATTGGAACTGTACATATTTTGCATGAAACGACCATCAATGAACAAAATGCGGTAATGCACCTATAATAAACTTACTTTACTCTTTTAAGCCTACTGCCAGTCTTTCTGCAAAAGTGGCCTTTGGATCAGGGGTCAGGGTCAGAGGACATACAGCGACCTCCGGGAGCAGTATATTGACGCGTTCAGAGTTCGACTGCGTCAGGAATGTTTGCGAAGGGTTCACGGGAAACTGACGGGTTCACGGCTACAATGCGCTAGCGGTGTGCCTCCTTACACATTCGCCTTCGTGGCAGCACCAGCATCATCCTGGGTGTGTTTGCGGCACGGTGGGACTCCCCGATGTTATTGAGGCGGATGCGGCTTCACGCTGATATGCAGTGAAGCTATCTCCATTTTGTATTATTCATTTTATTTTTATTATAATGTCATTTTATTTTAATCTGTTTAGTTTTGTTGTCTTAGTGTTTTTTGCTGTGTATAATTTAATTTGTTTATGTATAAACATTAGACTAACCAACTATGGATTTTTGAGTTTCAAATAAATTCTAAATATTATTATTATCAAAACAGTTTTTTGCTTAATGGTTAATTATATTAAAAAAAGGTTAAATTTTTTTTGTAAATTGGTATGCCGTCAATTTTAAACGAATAATAGGCAAGGACATAGGTACCTATTTAAGTAGGTAAATAAGTACGTAGATACATATCTGAATGGTTTGTTATTTAAATAATGGGTATATATTCTAAAATTCATCTTTGAGGAGCAAGGGACTACAACGAAGAAGGAAATTATTATTTGTTCATGATTTTTCGTTCAATAAAGCGAGCACCAGCAACGAGTCCGTACTTACCTGTCCGCGTTAGCTTTGACGCCGCATAAAGTTTTTTTGTACTATATTTTGTACCGCAATTGTACTATAAGTACCCATAATATATATATATATATAAGCAGGTGAACTATACCTTCTAACAGTATTTTCTTTTCATTCATATAAACTTAGAATTCTACAAATAATTGACATTAAAATAGAAAAATAAACAGATGAGTTTAAATTTTTTCGTTAAATTTTACATTTTTTGTTTGAAAATGTTTGTCAAATGTCACAAAAATGAATTTTCCTTCTTTGCTTTATATTAAAACGATACCACATACGCCTTAATAGCATAACTGAAATCGTAATATTTTTCTGTTTGAAGCGCGGCGGTATCTAACTTCTCCCCCTCCCCCCAGCTCCCTGGGGCAAAGAAAAGTTCCCTCTACATCTTAAAATACACTACTTGATGACGACTAACTCTGGTAAAAAGGATTTGTTTGTTTGAAGAAATGAACAATTCGCCTCAAATTACTTGTTATCAAACCGTACTATAATAAAAAATATGAATTATTTTTAAAATGCGAAAATACAAGAGAACTGTTTTAAAATTCGGACAGATTATTGAATGTTACAAAGCACAATAATCCTAAACTAATCTTCTTGAATGCTATTTACTGAGGAGTTTTTTATTATTAACTTTTATTATGAACGGTTTTTCTAGATTTATCATCCACTGCGTCAAATTATTTATTTATTTGTGCTTACCGACAAATATGATTCATATGAAAGTACTTGCACGCCAAAAGCTTTGAACACAACGGGACGCTGAGCTTGGGCAATGCTGAGCACCAGCAGCTTCCTGAAATCCCGATGAGGCACAGGATCTACTCGGCTCAAATGCCAACCACAATGAAACATGGCATTTGGTAGCAATGATGCCTGTGAATAATGAATAATGAGAAAAAAAGACGTTAGACAATTAGATTATAAGAGAAAAAAAAAGATTTAACCAAATAAGATCAATAATGAAATAAGAGCAATATATAAAACCCATCAAAAACAATACTTGTAAAAAAAACCAAGTCTCGCAACTCAGTTGTTCTGCGGTAAAAAGTTGTGAGATCCATGTAATACCAAGTCGGTTATTAATTTATTCAGTCTCTACTTAAGCGACTTTCTGTCTTAATACGTCCAGTCTCTAAGACCACGATCGTGGTCCATAACAATTGAAAATCAATTGTGTCTGGAATCTCCGTACTCGAAGCATTAAGTTGTTACGTAATAATTAACAGCATCTTATAGTGACGCATATCAATATTAAAATTCTTTAATGTTTTGTATAAATATATTGAGACTTGGCCATCGCACTAAATAATTGAATTTACATGTGTTTTCAGGCGATTGAATTTACACGTGTTTTCAGGCGATGGCCAAGTCTCAATATATTTTTATCGTGGTCTTCGAGACTGGACGTATTAAGACAGAAAGTCGCTTAAGTAGAGACTGAATAAATTAATAACCGACTTGGTATTACATGGATCTCACAACTTTTTACCGCAGAACAACTGAGTTGCGAGACTTGGTTTTTTTTACAAGTATTGTTTTTGATGGGATCTCATTTCTTTTTGTATTTTGTAGACAGTTCTACTTTTTTCCTTTTCGGTACCTTCTACTTATTGTATATATGTATATCTACCAGCAACGAATTTTCTCAAAGCCCTCTCTCTGACTTATGAACTTTTCTTATTTTTGTAGGTAGCCATCCGTTTTCTCTTTTCCGGTACTACTTCTTGAGCTTCAGCTACAATTTTTCTAAGAGCCCACTCCCTGTCTCTATGCGTTTTTCTGGGAGGCTTTGATGTTACAATTTTTGACAAATCTGGACGGTAAATGCTTCTTAGTCTGTTGTATTCACAAATTGAGGATTCCTGCGCTTTAACACTTCCAAAGTCCACATTAACAACCTTACGCACTCGTAATAAGTACGAATACGCACGTAGGTACGTTTTTTGCATTAATAAATAATTTAATACACGTGTTTTCATGACGGGAATACCCATTTTTTGCTCGATTTGGCAGGGGCACTACCATGCGCCTATATTTATATGGGACTAGCTTAAACCCGCGGCTTCGCACGCAATATAATAATAACTGCCGTAATAAAACATCGTTACGAATAAAGCCAATATTGAAAAATTTAACTGAAGACTTGGCTGTATGGGCTTAATTTTCTTTGCGGTCTTTTCTAGATTTTTTAGTTTTTCCTTGATTCATACACCAAACACTACTTATATTCCTAATTTGAAACTTCTAGGTCTGCTAGAAGTGCCTTAGAATTTTGATGATCGATGAGTCAGTGAGTGACAAAATTAAGAAATTTGACCCGTTATAATTTCTTAAAAATACTGGTTCAAATTGAATGAAAACGTGTAATATGCTTATATAATATGCCTGCATGGTTACTGAAAATTTCAGTCTTCTAGTTTTATCCACAACGAAGTTACAGGGGTCGAAAATGGTCTGAATTGCTTCGAGAAAAGGATGGTACGGCCGTGACGCTTTTTTGCTCGACTTGGTGGGGGCACGGCCGTGCCCCCAGATTATAATAAATCCGATAGCGTAAAAAAATTAACGGAAAAGTGATAAACATAACATTTTTATTAAGTTTATTTTTTATTTTTCGCTTTTTCAGAGGCAAAATTCGCTCATACGTGTACCTTACATTTTTTTAACAATTTTAATTCAAATGTGCAAAAACGTCAAAAGTTTTTTAAACACACTTCGTTAGTACCTAGAGACCGAAGAAAGCTTACAAACGTTTAGATAAAGATATTCAGAAACAATTTAAATCTTTGAAGTATAAAAATACATTATACAGTTTGGATACCAACCGCCTTGGAGTCCCGATGTATTTAAAATCTGCTGGTATTCAATAACTATTTCGCCGAAGAAACTATAATTTTATTTGTAGCTGTTTTCGAGAAAATCAATTTTTAATATTACTCATTTTTCAAATAACCACGCAACCTTGATTCGCAAACGCGGCGCATACACGCCAACAAGTGCCGACAAGTGCCACGCATACCCTTTACACTACCCCGCTCCGCTGCTAACGGCAAATTTCAAACGATTTCAAGGCTGTTACTAATACCAGCAGATTTTAAATATAACGGGACTCTGGACGGTTGGTATCCAAACTGTATATATATGTAAATATATTATATAGGTACACATTGATTAAAAAGAAGCGAGTTAACCTGGTAGGTGATTTCGCCGGCATTCAGCATGTAAATGCCTAAAACAGTAAACATTGACGCTATGAAATTCAACGACATGCTGACAGTTGTAAAAGTGTACTCCGGTAAAAACTGAAAAAGAAAATATTAATCACAAAATATGATTTCTTTCAAACAAACGTCTATAATTTATTTAAAAGTTGTTTATACTAGCCCAGACAAGTTTTCTGATAATCGAATTTTTAGAAACAAATCATATTACTTTTTAGCAAATGGAGTTTCATAACTAATTTGACCCCGCTGAATCCAAAAATTCCGTTTGCGTCTCCCCCATTTTCAGCCCCTTTCCCCCTGTTTTCCCTTCCGAAATGTCCTTCGCCGTGGTTTTTTTCATTTTACAGAAAAACAGTTGCACGTAGAAGCAAAGTTTTAAGGAAGCAGTCAGTCAACATTAAATTTTCAAAGCATAAATGTTAAATTTATATCGATACAATAAGTATTTTTTGAAATACAGCCTTCGATATTGCATGAACAAGTTAGAAAAATATGTTTTATTATCAGCGCGCAAATTTCGTTTAGTGATACTACACTATCAAGAATACAATATTTCAACACGATCAAAAATGTTTAAAATTCACATATTGTTAATTTTAAATGTACATATATACACTTTTTATATATTTTAAATTACTTATTTTAATTTTAAGGTTTAAGTGTTTAATTAATGCTCTGGCGACAAAATAAAAGAGTTGTATCAATGGAGAAATTACGACCAGAAACTGGATACCACTTGTAGAATTTAACGCTCGCTGGCGTTGCGTGACCATAAAATTTGTTGTCATTTATGTTAAAGGTTTGGTCAAAATTAATTTCAATTTTCATAACTAATAATTTAAATAATAAAAAAACGTGTATTATTTTTCTTAAAGAATAAATATTGCAATGTATTCAATGTTACAAGAATAACCATGTACGAGTATATCGGAATTAAAAAAATTGTAATTTTTTTTTTCTTTTCTTTACATCTAAAACTAAGACACGATACCCTCGCTGCAATAGTCTATTCAAAATGAATTTGAACACGTTTCGAATATGATAAAAAAGGAAAAACTATATTTTTACATATAGATTTCCTTTGACTTACCGCGAATCCAAATAAAAGAAATAAAGCACTAAAAGAAGTTTGGCAAACTGTGACAGATATAATTAGTCCAAACACGCTGTGTATGTTCACGAGCAACCTAAAAAAAAATTGGAATTAATTCTACTTAAGCATGACTGTAATATTATCAAAAATTGTAAGTAAAAGTAACCTCAATAATTCTCTGTGCATCAGCATCCCTTCAAGAAATTCCTCTTTTAATTTGGCCACGCGCTGTTCACAAGACATTGTGGGTGGATCGTTATCAAAGTCTATTCTTATTTGTTCGAAATACTTTCTAAGTGTGATAAACTTAAACGACAACATCACTAAATGCGTTACAGGAATCAAATCTGCCCAAATACTGAATTGCAATAAAGTACCCCATGCTATTGAAACCAAAACTCTGCCAAAACCCGCAAGTGTCGAACGATCTGCATATCGGGGCCAAAAAGTGGGTAACGTAATGAAAGGTTCACCTGGAAAATATAAGTTTCATATGTTAATACTACAAGTTTGATTTTATAATTGCGAAGTGGGCTTTCAAATTTTTTTTTATTCTCTTGCCTCTTTGGACTTCAATTTCCATATCAATTTATTTTTACTACGTGCCTTCTTACATTATTATAAATTTTAAACAATACATCAATTAACTTTTATCCTATTTGACATTCAAGTTGTTACCTCTTCTCCATCTTCATCGTTTTCTTTATAACAATTTTCTTATCAACACTAGGGATGACGATCAACACAGATTCTCTTACTAAATGGGAAATAAGATTATAGAATACTAGCGACCGCCCGCAGCTTTGCTTGCGTAGACTACAAATTCCTGTTATAGGTACTATTAACGTTCGAGATGGTTTATACGTACTTTTTGCTGGAACCAATTTTGGTTACACCCATTCAAACATCTTCATTCCCCTTCCACCCCTTAAAAAAACCGATACAATTTTTCATCTCCCGTTTCCCACCCTTAAAATGTGGAAATCTAAAAACCCTGAAACACGTCATTATTTAAGTCCCTTCATTCCCATCCTTAAGATTGAAATTTCTAAAAAAGCCTTTCTTAACTTAATGCTCACGTTATAAAATAAACCTATGTTCCAAATTTAAGCTTCCTAGACTTAGTAGTTTCGGCTGTACGTTGATAAAAAAAACGACAGACAGATAGACAGACAAACAAACACAAAAAGTAGCTTATGACACTCTTGACAACTTTCTTTTACGTCTGCAAAGTTTCATTAAAATCTATTCAGCCGTTTTGGAAATTAGCTCGAATAGATAAAATTGAAATGAATAGACACATAGACGTACAGACAAACAGACGGACAAAAAATTGCTAATGTTAAATCTCTTGACAACCTTCTTTCCCGTCTGCAAAGTTTTCTTAAAATCTGTTTAGCCGTTTTGGAGATTAGCTCAAATAGACAGATACACGTACAGACAGACGGACGGACAAAAAGTAACATTTGTTAGTTTTAACGACCTTCTTTGCATACTTGTGATGACAAATGGACGTACAGACAGACATTCAAAAAGTTCTGTATGTCACTTTTGACTACATCCTTTCCATATGTGTAAAGTTTCATCAAAATCGGTTAAGCCGTTTTGGCCGAAGCCGATTCAAACAAACAAACAAACTCTTCAGCTTTATAATAAGTATTTCTATTATATAGATTAATACCTTATAAGATAATAAGAAAATAAGATATTACTGAAAACCGTATCAAAGTCTATTGCGTGGATTGGAAGTAAAAATGTTAACGAACAGAGGCAGACAGCGAATTTATTTTCTCACGCTATAGTTTTCATATTTCGATAAAAACTGTTAAGATATTGATTGAAATTGTATGGTGTAAAGAGGAATTATAATATGCATTAAATCCTGAAGACAACTAACGTATTTAATTTGATGAGGATTAATATCACGTTTAAAAAACATCTTTGCAAATAGTACATTATGTTAGAACATATATGATAGTCATAAAAAAGGTTATAGTAAGTTAACCTTAAAAGATACACTAATTCTGTTGCAAACTTTTGGTTAGAACTTTTAAAGGGAAACAATTCCGTAGTACATGATTTTTGGTTAACATCAACCGTTTACGCAGCGCGCGCGACGGAATCTCTCAAAAGGAATAATTTTCCCCGTTTTTGCAACATTTTTCATTGATGCTCCACTCCTATTGGTCGTAGCGTGGTGTAGTATAGCCTATAGCTTTCCTCGATAAATGGACTATCCAACACAAAAATAATTTTTCAATTTGAATTAGTAGTTCCTGAGATTTGCGCGTTCAAACAAACAAACAAACAAACAAACAAACAAACAAACAAACAAACAAACAAACAAACAAACAAACAAACAAACAAACAAACAAACAAACAAACAAACAAACAAACAAACTCTTCAGCTTTATAATATTAGTATAGATTGCTCCAAATCTATATAGAAATTTTGCTCGGTATGTTTTAAACGTACCTAGATGAAGCTCCGCGATGAAAATATAGACAAGAACACCCTATTATCGACTATTTTGTTATATGATCGTGACGAGCCTTATGCTTTCAATAAAAAAAATACATGACGGTTTTCAATTAATATTGGAGACCTGATTGTAGAATATTAATAACCTGTTCTGTTATTTTGTTATGCAAAGAAATGTTGTTTATAATTCAGTGATATACTTTCAATATGTGATACATTAAGAAAGACCATAACGTGGGTACTTTACAGGATCTCGAAAAGCCTTAAATTTTGAATAAAATTTTCAAACATGCACAAACCGAGAAAAGTTTGAAATTTTGAATTCACCTTTTTGAATACATTCGAGATACTAGTAAATACAGGTTACTGGAAGTCTGTGATAATATATGAACATAAATGTACCTTTTAAATATTTGAAAAATCCTTCGACGTTAAAGAAAGCTAGAGTTAGATAAACTATAAAATTGTACCATACGATACACCGTATAAATTTCTTGTATTGTTTTTTCAACACGTCTTCTTTTTCGTACTTCTCGCAAGCTTTTACCATATCTCTGTTAAGCTCCTTCGCTAATTTTTTGTTGTACATCAAAGCGCAAATTTTCAGCAGTAACGAGAAAATTGCAATAGCTGCTGATTTAGCAGTATCACGATATTCTTGTGGCATCTCATCCGTGAGACCGTTTATAGCCAGTGAAATTGTTAGCATGGTGTAACCACAAAATAGTATAATGTTGTATGTTTTGCGGCAAATTTCCTGCCAATAAGTATTGTTGCCATCTTCATACCAAAAATCACCAGCTCCTGCCCAAAATGCATATTTGCAAATTCTTTTCATTAGATTACGCGGCTTCACTTTGTTTTCAGACATTTCTTGAATATGATACGAACAGAACCTAAAATCGCGAACAAATACTTACTATGATCTTGAAAAAACAAAAACATAATTGGATTAGCTTTTACACTTCATAATAAAACTTATAATTAAGTTATATATTTTGTAGTATTCAATTATACTTTTTAATTATGTGAACAGAATTGCAAAAAAAATATTTGGTATAAAATGAAAATCAGCATGGAATCGTTACTGTTGATCAACAAAAATCTTGACATTTGGATGAAACTATTAGGAAACTTGGTAAACTTTTGGATTTTTAAGGCCTGTTAAAAGTTAATAAATCAAATATACAATAATATACAGGAAATTTTTTTTAATGTAGGTCACTGATGATGGATAAGATTTTTCAAAAATATAGCTAGTGAATTTTTTACCAATGGAAAATTTGACACAGCTGAAACCGAAAATACTCATGAATAAAATTTAAATCATTTAAATGTATTAAAATTTAAAATTATATATTTATTCCATAATATGTGATTTAATTGTACAGAAAATTTTTTTTTGGTTAATTAACACATATTGCAAACAATCACTATAGTGATAATAAACCGTGTTTTTTTTATTATGTTCTTTTGATAGAGTGTTACCATATGGCATGAACCAAAACTGGCAACTGACATCTAATGTAACTATTTTATATAAAAACCTGTTTTGAAATCTCGATGAGTACCAATTTTATTATGGAATCAAATACCACACATATCTATTTCAAAAAGGATGGACGCGGGTAGACATAGAGTGAAGTCACAATAAATGGTTGTAGGTACGTGTTTGCGAGCGTGGACGGCAAGCAGTGGACACTACAAGCGCCGGATATTTAAGTCGTCCTAAGAAAACGCCTATAATAGTAATTGTAGTCCTGTAGGATTCCCACGGAAAACTGACCGTTTGTAGTCAGGCTCGTGTACTTTTGAACTAACGCTAAAGCGAAATCGTGTGAACTTATTCTGATGGCATTAAAGACATCAAACACTTGAAACGCCCCAGAAATATTTATTGTTCCGACGACGGCCTTAAGAGACTCGCATACGACGATTCAATGAGCGGGGTACAACGAGCTTAATTTCTGTTAGCTTCTTTAATTACCTGTGGCCCTACTCTGACTTTTAACACGACACCGAAGTAGCGCCGAATACGTTCCGTTTCAAAAATCGGGTCGCTAGGACTATGGACGAGGTACGGATTTTTGAATTGACGCGTATTCGGCGCTAATTCGGCGCTGCGTTAATTTACCAGAGTACGGCCGCTGCTAAATAAGTTGATAAAATAAAATAATTTGATTAGTTAGCAATGTAATAAGCTAACAGAAATGTTTGTACGATGTATATGAATACGATGGCCAATTAAATGCTACAAGGGCTTGGACTAAACTTTTTAACACATAGTTTTTTATATTTTTTTAAGAAAATATACACCAATCCATATCTTTAGTTATAAAAAAAATTCAAATAAATTTGTAATTTTTTTTTCTTAAAACTGATTAATGAAATATACCTATGATGTCATCTGCGCAGATGTTTACTGTTCGTATTATCTTAGACTAAATGAAGTCATAATATTTTTATTGATTCATGAGGATTACATTTTCATTTGACATAGTGACCTTACCTAAAAGAAAATTATTTACTTTTAACTTTGGTTTTTTACTGTGGAAACAGCGCAATGAGCTCAACCGCCCATATGACGTCATAGGGACAATTTTGACTTCTGACGAATTTTCATAAATAAAACGCAAATTCGTAAACTCAAAAAATTGATATTTTGAGAGGTTATTCTGAAACATTATTCCTTTTAATTTTAAGAACAATCCAAGCCCATTAAATTAGTGTTCACAAAAATATAACAAAACTTCCACCTTCGACAGTCAGCGTAAATATGATGATGCGAGGAAGCACCAACATTAAGTACAGGTGTATAGCTTCCATAACAAGTAATACAAAAACCTAATTCATTTAAGATCAGTTCCGTGGACCTGAAATCTTGATATTCAACATGAACAATCTGAAAATGCCCCCCTCATCCCGGGGGAGGCCTAAGCCCATGCAGTGGGGTAAAATTGGGCTGATGATGATGATGATGATGAATCTGAAAATGAAACTTACAATTTTAAGTAGATTTTTAGCGTTCCGTTACTAATGTAAATTTTTGATCGGTAATGTCAGTAACATATTTTGCCCGTTCGTACGTCATTGCTTGCTTTGCTAGTTTTTCTATATTTCGATAATTGATCAGTAGGTTCAATGATTGTTAATTCAATGTACTTAGTGTCTCAGGTCATAACTTAAGCACAATAATTTCCAATGTTTTGACATCGCGTAATTAGATTAGGTACCTAATTTAGGTAAATACCTCGGGTCAGTATGTCCTCAAGCTGGCCAACCGTCATTTTCAGGTGGCATAAATAAACGGTGATACAGAGTACATATAAAGAGAGATACGATCGCTTCTGCCACAGCAAGAAGTATTTGCGACTATATTTTATGGAGTTTTCTATTTTAAGTACGTATTAATAGTTACTGCTTTGTAGACTTTTAAAATTTAAATAGTGAAATAATTGTTTATCTTTATTTTTAAATTTTTAAAAGGCCAGCACCAGTACTTGAATAATTAAAATGTTTGCTTCATAAAATGAAATTAAAGAATAATTATTTTAAAAGCTAGTTTAAAAGTTAGTCTATGACACTGTTTAATGTCGAATAAATGTTTGTTTATTTATTTATTGTTGACGTTTTCGAAGCTGGTCATTTACAAAGGGAACAGATTTTTTCAAACTTAATAAATAAATAAACATGAATTTCAAAAAAATTTATAGGATGACTGTTTTACCGTTAGATCTTAATTGAGCACAACTAAAACCGTAAGATTTAACGTGTGCAAAATTGTTTTTGGAAATGGTTTTTGTACGTTTATAATAATCTTTATTATGAACTCTGCGATGTAAATGTACCTAGTTACTGTCGTGATTTGGTAGTATTTTAAAGTACCTACCTAATATTATTTATATATAATAATAATATCTAGGACATCCCACACAGCGCCATCTAGTCCCGAAGTAAGTACGTATTATGCTTGTATTATGGGGTACTAGACAACTGATATACATACTTAAATATTCTTTTTTTAATAATATATACATATATAGATACTTTTACAACCAGACGCGGAACAAATAGACATGTTCATGCACACAAATATTAGTCCCGGGCGGGCATCGAACCCGTCTCTAACCACTCGGCCCACCGGTCAGTCATATATATGTATATGTATATACTATTGTTGAAAATTTATAACAACAATTGATATCTAACGTGTATATTATTGACTATAAAATCTACGGCTAACAGACAGACCACCTCTGCACATATCATAATATTAATGCCTGGATTGTACTGCAGACATCTCACACACGATCATCTAGTCTCAAACTAGGCAGAGAGGTTAGACGCAGATAAACCAGTAGCAAGGTCGCAGTTTAAGTAGCGGCGAGTAGACCTTACACGTGCCAGATATTTGAACTCGTCCTTAAGGAACGCCCACTGGTGATGCGTGCGAGCACCGACTAGTGGAGCTCCCACGGAAAACTGACATCTGCAGCCACGCTCGGGTAGGTACTTCATGGTGGGCGATAAACTGAAAACGTGTGAACCCTCTGATGACTTCAAAGACGACCTTACCGCTGCTATCGCAGGTGAAAATGTCCCACACAAACTTCACCCCTACGTAGACACTCAGACACGACATAGATCAATATTAGGACGTTAGTTGAGCATAGATTTGAGCTGACATCGGCCCTCAGACATTACATCACCACTATCAATATTTCAGTTTTCTAATAGATTTTAATTTATAATTTATTTACGATTAAATAGCCTTCAGTGCTTCTTAATTATGATGCAATCGATTAATTACAAAGAAAAGTTACTTAACATATAATTGATTCACTTTGCTAATACTAATTTTAACAATTATCAAGTAACATAATTATATAACTGTTTACAACTATTTTAAGAGCCGGAAATATTTGAAATGAGCGTTCTTGCTGAAATATTCATACATTCAGTCATTTCTTAAAATATTCCATTAATAATTGAATGCTTTTAGGAGATCTAACTTACACGTTTCCTTTTAGATTGGTTATTGCCAATGCGCATCCTACTTGTCTGTTAACTATTTGATTTATTTGATTAGAATTATGCTTTTGGTAAAATGGAGATGCGTCTTTTTGGGTTTTTTTGATTTTTTTCAGTCCACGTTGCAGTTATTATGAAGAACGCTGTAATTAGGGTGCAATGTTAATCTGCTTTAAAAACAACAATACTTATATAAACGCATAATTTTAAAAATAAAAATAATTTACGGTGAATAGAGGTGCGCGCTTGTGGTGAGGGTGAAATCGTATTTTCACTATGCATAGTTCAGGCTCTTAAGTAGGTATGCACTTATCTAGATTTGTGACCAAATATCGAAATTCTATTCTTTAAAAAAAATATAGTTCACAATAAAATATTGTCATAATTTTATATAAATACTAAATATACATTAAAAATAAAGTTATTAAACAGATTTCTTTCTTCGTAGAAATTCAACATCTAAGATCTGTAGAATACGGCGAACACGGAGTTCGTAGTCTGGGCTACCTGAAACACAGATGAATTTGGAATTTAATTTTAAAGAAATTTGGTTTGGCCATACCGACGCCACTGTTTCGTTTCCACTAATCCCTCCTCAACTCCGTTCTTTGAAAACCGTTTGATATATGTTCCCATATTCACCCCTGAACACAATCTACACCAATAACATAAAAATATATCATTCACATATTATACTCGTATTAAAGCGTCGATGACCTCGACTCGATTATGCCTTTGAAATATTACCTCCACTAGTGAACCGATCAAAGTGCAAATGAATTCTTTTTGAAGGTGGCGATAAAAAGAAATTATTAATCTTACACACGCCTTACAAATGCCATGTAAATTACATAGCGTTTATAGGCGTATTTGGATAATATTTTCTCTTTCTTCAGATATAAAAATTCATGAATATATTATAAAAAGAAAATAGAAATATGTCTCTATGGGCTATAAATGATCTTTATTTATTTATTTATTACTAGCGACTCGCCCCGGCTTCACACGGGTAGCAAAGCCTATAAACCGTAGTGCTTTTTCTGTCGCAGTGTCATATCAGCTTGTTGCGTCGAACATGTGGATTAAATTTAATAGTAAGTTCATCCTACTTGAACTATTTTTTAATGTATTTTATTTATAATTCTGTAAATATTTGAAAAAGTAAATAATGTATACATAAAAACAAAGTAAAATATTTCTTTATATACAACATTGATAACTTCTGCCTAACCACACGTGTCGCATCGGTATGGGGACGACGACAACGACGCCCGCTATTTCTGTGCTTAAAAATAATATTACTAACATAGAGAAGCGACGCCGCGATCCAGACGTTTGCGCCATGCTTTGTTACCAGTCGGCAATAACTCATTCAGTCACTCGTATGCCACTCATCTACACTCATCGTGATTACGTGCCAAAAGTGTAACTATTCCATAATTAAACAACAATACAAAAATGCCGTCGCGCGTATTATAAATGTGTAAAAATGACTTAACTTCGAAGAAAAAAGATAGGTAGTTGCGTAGCTTATCATCGATAAGTAAGCAAACCATCAACTAAAATCAATCAAAACAAATTTGCCGCCATTCCTACATGAAAATCATAGATTATGAAAAGTGAACTGTACAGTTTGGATACGTAGATATAAAATGTTGGGGAACTATATGACATAGGTCTAACTGATTATTTTTTAGTTTCTTTATTACTCAACCTATGCCATCTGTCTGTCTGTCTATCACAGCGTATTTTTGAGTCAGAGACTAACTAAGCTAATTTTGTTTCTTCATCTTCATCAGCCCACTTTCACCCCCCTGCAGGGGCTTAGGCCTCTCCCAGGGTGAGGGGAGGCTTGGAGCTTAAATCCACCACGGTGCTCCACTGCGGGTTGGGGATTGTAACGACCGCCATCTATTGACAGCGCCCGGAACCGACTGCTTAACGTGCTCTCCGAGGCACGGAGTCAGTGATTGTTATGTATTTAAATCAGAAAAACTCATTAGTACACGCCCGAATTCGAACCATGGCCTTATGGCCTTGTAAATTTGAGACAGGTTCGTTGCGCTTTGGGCTATCACAGCACAAATTTTTGTCTTTTGCCGCCATTTCTATATGAAAATCATAGATTATGAAGAGTAAACCTTACAGTTTGGATACGTATGTATAAAATGTTGGGGAACTATATGGCTTCTCGTTTGAAAGCCGATTGTTCCTTATATCTCCTCACTTATATTATTTAGCGTGACGCATTTTCGTGTCGTTTTAGGCTCACCCCGTACCATAAGAAGTTTCACTTCAAAAACATACAAATATTTGTGCATATAAATATTGTTATTTAAAAATATGGCTATCAAATGAAAGCTAGTAAATAGCTAATTCCATATATGTATATGTTTATTTTTATGCTTCCTCCCTTTTTTACTTTCCAGGTGCCATATTCACTCCTATAATTAAAAATAATTTACACCTCTTATTTAAAAATTTATCGAAGCATTTAAGCTACAGAGTGTGGAAAAGAACTGGATACACAAACACATATATACACTTGAAAAACATAATCCTTCAATCTTCCTTTTGAAAAAAAAATCAAAACTGAAATAGAAAGGGGAAAGAAACGAGAATCAAAACTGGAAAGGTAGTTTGATCGCTAATGGGAGTAAGAAGGTATAGACAATATAGATATTAGCTATGGACAGGCAGCACAAACCAGTATAAATATTGTTAACGAAAATCGGGAGTTAGATCGGATGGTAATTCTAACAAATCTTTAGTGATAATATATGTAACAAATTAAACTTTTGCAGGTGAACCTTATGTGACATTACCTGCTATCTGGCCTAAATATGAAGATCGTTCAGCACTCGCAGGTGTTGGCAGAATTTTTCTTTCAATTCTGTGGTTCATTTTAATGGAGATCATGGTTTGGGTAGATTTCATGACGATAACTAATTTGGTTATGTTATCATTTAAATTTATTACTCTTAGAGAGCACTTTGAACAAATAAGAATTGATTTCGATAACTCTCTACCAACGGTACCAAATATACAATGCGTCGCTAAATTGAAAGCAGGATTTATTGAAGGAATACTAATGCACAAAGAATTATTGAAGTCAGTTTTTACTCACTATTTTTAATATGATTCAAAAGTTTGATAGTTTATCCAAGAAGTCATTTTTTTTTCAGGTTGCATAAGAACATTAGTATAGCATTTGGACCAATAATATCTATCACAGTTTGCGAAAGTTCATTTAGTGCCATATTTCTCTTATTTGGATTAGCGGTAAGTAATTGGATACACTATTTGTAATGTAGGCGAGTCCTCTTATTTTAGGAGGAATGAAACGCATGGGCAAAGAAAATGGGTTCGCTTATAATTTCCCATTTTGATACCCACGTTTTCGCCTGCATGGACTACATGTTTGCACTGGCACTCCTAAAGCGACGTCTCAAGATAGGACACAGTGGAACTTTTTAGGGAATTATGAAACTTTGCAACAGAAATTAAAACGTTCTTAAGGAAAAGTCCATAACGTGACACATTTTCTCCCTCCACTACCGTGTCTGCACATCTACCGCTACCAAACTCTTTTTTTTAAATTGATTAGAAACCACTGGCCATCAAACACCACGTCCTATATTAAATACATCGGTTCTCGTACGATTATCGAGTAAAGTACCGACCGCCAGGCGCCAGTGCGCTACAAAGTTCCACTCACACATACTTACACGGCTGTCATTGCAGCGCTTCATTCTTCATTGGTTGATGACAATGACAGGGGAGTCTAGAGTTTTTATTACGTCTGTGTGTGTGACATGCGATTTTATAGCAAATGAGATGGCAGACGTACACAATGGCATATCTGATTAATTTTGCTATGCTTATTCAGTACGCTGGTGGAACGATGCGAAGTTTAGTAACACGCGCTTGGTAACTGTATGCGAGTGTAATGTAGTCATAAAAATAAAACACGATATTTTATCATAGAATGAGAACTGTTTTAATCAAGTCACCCTTAATGTTTTATTTTTCAGTTTTCGCCGGAGTACACTTTCACAAATGTCAGCATGTCCTTGAATTTCATACTATCGTTATTCGTGATTTTAGCTCTCTACATGTTGAACGCCGATCAAATCACGTACCAGGTTTGTTCTAGGCAAAAAACCAGGCAAAACAAAACAATATTAAATAATATTTATTTTCATTTTATTTATTAACACATTATTAAATTTTAAGTTATCCTTTTCCTTTTTAGTTATATTTGCTAGCTTGGTGTTATTGATCACAATCAAATTCTTAAACATTTACATATTTTACGTTTTTAATACATCGTAGCATCGAATGCTATTATCTCACGTTACATTCATCTTAACAATATCGTGTACTTCAGCTCAATATACTTTAAACTTTACTAATATAGCGTCTATGATTGATATCTTGCTTGTGGTCGGGTGGATTCTATCACATCATTATAATTTATTATTCTTGTCGTGGGAAATTAATTTGTTATTAATCTTAGGCTTCCTTACTACCAAATGCCATGTTCGACTGCGGTTGGCATTTGAGCCGCGTAGATCCTGTGCACCATCGGGATCTCAGAAAGCTAGTGGTACTCAGCATTGCTCAGGCTCAGCGTCCCGTTGTGTTCAAAGCTTTCGGGGTGCAAGAACTCTCATATGAATCTTATCTGTCGGTAAATTATAAACCTGGAAGTGGCAAATAATTAAAAATTAACAATTTCAACAATTTAAAATATTTTTAGATATTATCTTCATATAGGTTTTTTGATAGTATTTAATGAAATACACTTGAAAATACGTTTAACATTTAGGATTAGAAAAATGGTCTAACTAATGGTGTTTTATTTTGAGTACAGAAAAATCTTAATTATTTATATTACCAAGTATTAGAAAAGAATAAATATTTATATATGAATATTGTTTATGTGTATAATATATATGTATACATTATAAAGAATATTTAAATATGTATATCAGTTGTCTGGTACCCTTAATACAAGCTTTGCTTAGTTTTGGACTAGATGGTACTGTGGGGGGCGTCCCAGGTATTATTATTATTAGATATTTCGTTCTTATAATTTATGGATACTGTATTTCGATACAGATAAAAAGGAATCATTTACGATCTTTTATTTTACTAACTCCTGACGACGTCAAAAACACATGTCAAAAAACGAAACCCTATGATTTTGTCTGTCCGTATGTCACAGCCATTTTACTTGGAGACTATTGGTAGCATATAGACGAAATTTTGAAAGGAGTTGTAATACAATGGTGTAATGAAAGTATAAAATATTTTTTTTGGGTAGTTCGGAAGTTCAGACACAGAAAAACATTCCAGCGGACATTAACGTGTCGGTTAACTACCTATAAGTAAACATATAAATAAGATATACTCGTAGAGGTTTCAAAATGGCTTTTTCATTTAAATCAATAGTTGTTAAGGTATACCCACTCCATACGTCCCAACCAATGTATTTTCTTTTTTAACTTTACAACTATTACTTTACAACTACTTGGCCGGTTTTTTTTTAAATTGAAAGCAGGTTCAATCGTGATAGTTCTTAACTATGTTTACATCTATCTGTCTGTCTACAGGATCGTAGCTCCCAAACGAATGAACAAAATATAATGCAAATTTCGTTTGTTTGAAGAGTGTTTTAATCTAGACGACTCTTAAGTAAGACGTTTTTAAATAAACTATCAAGTAATTCTTAAAGAAAATTTTTTATACTTTTATGTTCAAAAAGCTTAAAATTTAAATTAAATTCAAAACTTAAAAATCCTCCGACATGAATAACTATCATTAAAATAGTCAAAAATTAATAAAGTTTATTAATTTTCAGATGATTTTTGATTTTTAAAGGCTTTGGGAACTTATATATTTTTTTATAACTAAGAACCTATATTTACTGGTAATGTAACATAACATAATAAAAGGTGAGAACTAAGGTACTCGTAGTAAAGTTACTTAGCGGTCTCCGACGCCTTTGCGAATGCCTAGAAATTAATAAATCTCTATTAAATATTAGTTGTTTGACCTTATAATTAATTTTTGATGACAAGTAGATAATATATGAATAAATTTTCTTTTTAAAATGATTACTGCAATTTTAGCTATGAAGTCGTACCCGCATTTACGAATAGAAATGTTGCATTAATTTATTCCTAATATAAAAGACATAATTATTTAAATTTTAAAGATTATAAAAAATAATATTTCCTGGCGATGATATCAAAAAGGTATGATTGTACTTTTATTGTTCGCTGTTGCCGCCTTCATATAGTGTGAACTGGTCGCTTGGGAGAGGGCATGAATCCATGAAAACAATAGCATCACTTACTGAATTTCGTGAAAATTGTGACTTGTTGTGACTTGTGTTCCTTCGCGGATAGCCATTTCATATAGGGTAGATATAGTAGTGACATCTTGTGAATGACTTAGTTAATTTTTATAATTTGATGTCGATTTGTGATTTGTAGTTTGTTTAAGTTTGACTGTTATATTATGTTACTAATATTTAAGATGTAATGTAGGTGTTTTACCAACAAATGAGTCTTTGCCATTTGATATGAAATCACTACATATTATAAAATCAAGTTCTCCACGGCGTCTGTCAGTCTGAACGGATAAACTCAAAAACTACCAAACGGATTGGCATGTAGTGGTGGTGACGGAGTGATTCAAGAGGAAGGTTTAGGTGTATAATTTATTTATGTTTTGTGGAAATTAGTTGAAATAGGACAATTTTTGTTGAAGAAGTCGGAAAAAAATCAAGTCGGCTGGGAGCTTTCATTGAAAACGCTGCCTCATCCCTTTGAGATATAACAAAATCATGTATGGAGAAATTGTGTCTTTTTTATAGGACTAAAGAAAAGTCCGCAAAGTTATATGTCTATCTTTTATGGATAGCTCACTATACCTATTTTAATGTACAAAAAAATGATGTCATATAATGAGGTAATTGGAAAGCAATTTCTACGGATACAGTATTAATCCTTATCAAATAAAATACGTTATTTACCTTCAGCATTTTATGCAGATTATGGTTGCCCTTTACACCATACAATATAAATTAATATCTTAGGAATTATCGCGAAATAAAAATATCGCGTGACAGCGGCCGGGCGCGACGCATAGAAACATAGATATAATATTACTATGGAACAAACAACACGGCACGAATAAAATTTGTGCATACGTGTGTAGCAATGAGCAGTCATAGATATACGATGTCGTCACAAAGGCGACATGCGAAACTTTGTTTATATTCTGCCTATTGAATTGGGTAATGTAAGAGAACGTAGTACATCAAATTGAAAGAAGCAAAACTGACGGTTTTAATTACAATGCCTATTTTAATTAATACTATGTATACATGTTTCTCCATATAAGTAAAACTATTATACATTAAACAGTAATTGGTACTGAATATTGGTACTAGAAATATGCGCTTGCACTAACTAGGCCCAACACTTTATCTCACTTTGCCTTATCGTTAAAGAAATGAACGAAGTGCAATGAGAATCATCGTTGCAATGTGATATAAACTTTACTTACCCTTAATCAAAATTAGCTTAGTAAGTTTCTGACTGAAAAATGCTCTGTGACAGACAGACAGACAGATAGCATGGCTTGAGTAATAAAGACACAAAAAAATAATCGCTATTTGATATAAGATATGATAATGTAACTACTACGACTACCTGCGGAGTCGAGGGTGGCGGGTTTGATTCCTGTCCGGGACAAATATTTGTGTGCATGAACATGTCTATTTGTTCCGTATCTGAGTGTAAAAAGTAGAAATATATATATATATATATTATCAAAAAAAAATATTTAAGTATGTATACCAGTTTTCTAGCACCCCAGAATACGTGCATAATACTTGCTTACTTTAGAACTAGATGGCGCTGTGTGGAATGTCCCAGATATTATTATTCTTGTTAATAACGGTATTGGAAGCTATTTGAGCAAAACAATTTTGTTCTGTTTATTTGTTCGTACTATACTAATTGAACTATATTTGTACAGCTACATGCTTCTACGCATGTACGCTTGTATATATTATGTAATTATCTCCGGCGGGGATCGAACTCACGACCTTCGGTTTTTCAGTTAGGGTCTCTAGCCAGTCGACTACTCGTTCAGTCTAACTTTCTTATGCTTAGGTCAAATGCAAAACCAGAAAAAAAGCTGTGCTTTATTGCTATACCTGTTTTATTTTAACATATAATTATAGTTACCATACATAGTTATAATTTTCATTTAATAAACTTAAGCATTAACCTGCAGTTTACACTTCATAGACACAAAATGAAACACTATCTTCTTAATTTACCCCATACACACTCCGATAGCTTTGTTACGTACGCAAAAAAAAGCTGCTCCATGTTTTTGTTTTCTTCTTTTTAGCAGCGAGGTATCTAAGCTTTATAGAATACGGCGAACACGCTATACGTAGTTCGCACTACCTGAAATGCAAATAAAATTATAGTGAAAGTTTATGTATGACCAACATATTTACTCGGTTTTGCTTACATCTCCATTTTTTCAACATTATTCTCTTTTCTAAATTTATTATATACTTATGCAGTCTCCTTTTGCGAATTCACTTCTAACTACGCGCTACCGTACCAGATTTATACATTAAATTCTAGGTTCTAGGATCTACTAATAGTAGAGTCATTTAGTCCAACGATTGTTCACTTCTTCAAACAAACAAATCCTTGTGTATTGTATGTGTGAACGTTGTTAGGCATATAATATTTATTGGCTGGTATTGCGGGCAGTTCGATAATTACAATGATTGAACTAAGACGTATGAGTTTCATTGTTTACATACTTATCATTGGCGACGAGTAAAAATCGAATTCAAAAAGTACAGCGATAAAATATATATCGTAAAAATGTTAGCAGGAATATTCGGAGGTAATCTGGCCTTCGATCATAGGAGTCAAGACTGGGAAACATTTAAAATCCGCTTCGAACAATACTGCGTGGCAAATGGTGTCACTACAGAAACCGATCAAGGCGTCGTAAGGAAGCGCGCCTTACTCATCACTACCATGTGCGAGGACACGTTCCGGGTGGTGGAAAGCCTGGCGGTGCCGCAACAATTGGACGCACTGTCATATAAGCAACTGATGCAATTAATGGACGAAAATCTAACGACGCGACGCTGCGTGTTCGCGGAGCGCTATCGTTTTTATAAGGCGGAGCAGCGGTCAGGAGAAGAATTGGGTGAGTGGGCCGCACGCGTGAGCTTGCTGGCACGCCACTGTCGTTTCAAAACGGAATTGGACAACGCGCTCCGGGACAGATTTGTACTGGGTCTCGAGAACGAAAAAGAAAGGGAACGGCTCTTCGCCGAAAACGCGGACAAGTTGACTTTCGCGGCGGCGACCGAGTTGGCGCAGTCGGTGCGTTGCGCGCGCCAGGCGGCACGGCGCAGCTCACAAGGCTTGAGCGGCGGCAGCGAGGCGATGACGGCAACAGTGGCTGAACGCGCAGAGGTGTTCGCCATGGGGACGACACCGGCGGCGGCGACACCGCGCGCTGTACGATCGGCCGCTAAGCGTTGCGATGTTTGCGGATATAATAATCACTCAAAAGAAAAGTGCCGTTTTGTGAATTATTGGTGTAAAAGGTGCAATGTTAAAGGGCATTTAAAAAAAGTGTGCCCTCAAAAAAATTCGCATTTTATAGCTGCAGAGGTCACCGATTCTATGGAAGGTAATAAACCGTTATTCAATATTACAGGTGATAATGTAGGGGCGTTTTTCGTAGACGTTAAAGTGAACGGATCGAGCGTCAGGTGCGAGGTGGATAGTGGTAGCGCGATTTCGGCCATGTCAGAGGAATTTTATCGAACCAAGTTTAATGAATTGCCACTTATTAATAGTAATATTAATTTACGTAGTTATAACGGGGCAGCGATCCATCCGATAGGTCGGTTTGTGACGCGAGTGACATACGACGGGAGAACGGAAACGATTGAACTATATGTTATCGAAAACAGGGGTCTTTCACCACCTGTACCGATCTTAGGTCGGGATTTCATGAGAAAATTTAAATTAGGTATAAATAAAATCCATGCAATAATAAAAGAAGACCTAAATTCGTCTGTCACTCACGGTTTAAGTCAAAAGTATAGTAAAGTATTTTCGGACGTGTTAGGAAAATTTAACAAATTCAAAGTGGAATTAAAATTAAAAGGGGACGCACGTCCAATGTTTTTCAAACCACGGCCAGTACCGTTCGCGATTAAGCCTAAAGTAGATGAAGCGCTCGATAAACTAGTATCGTTCGGTATTTTGAAACCAGTAAACCAGTCAGAATATGCGACTCCGATAACACCGGTACTGAAGCAGAACGGTACCATCAGAATCTGCGGGGACTATTCGGTCACGCTTAATAAAATGTTGCATATTGACAAGTACCCTCTGCCGCGTATCGAAGAGTTGTTCGCGCGATTATGCGGCGGAAAAGAGTTCACTAAACTCGACCTGTCTATGGCGTACATGCAACTCGAGCTGACCGAGTCATCACAGGATCTGACGTGTATCAATACTCATAAGGGATTATTTAAATTCACGAGATTAGTTTTTGGGTTAGCGTCTTCGCCTGCGATCTTTCAAAAAACAATGGAAAAATTACTAGCGGGGATAGACGGAGTGTGCATATTTCTTGATGATTTGTTAATCACCGGGTCAACAAGAGAAATACATATGGCGAGGTTAGAAAAAGTATTAAAAAGGTTACAAGATGCGGGACTTACATTACAGAAGGAAAAATGTGTTTTTTTTCAAAAGTCGGTACAATATTTGGGACATATTATTGATAAAAACGGCTTGCGGACATCTCCAGAAAAAGTACGCGCCATACGCGATGCTAAAGCGCCTAGCAACGTAACCGAATTAAAATCTATTTTGGGAATGGTTAATTATTATCGTGGTTTCGTTCCAAATATGTCCAGCATTTTAAACCCTTTACATAAATTACTCAAAGATAAGGTTAAATGGGAATGGTCACTCGAGCAGCAAAGGGCATTCGAGGAAGTGAAACGACAACTTGAGTCTGATAGAGTATTGGCGCATTACGATCCGGAATCGATCACGATATTGTCGGTTGATGCGAGTCCAAACGGGCTCGGCGCCGTGTTGGCGCAAGTGCAGAGTGATGGAAAAGAAAAGGTCGTGTCGTACGCATCGCGTGCACTTACTCAAGCGGAGCGAGCATATTCACAGATTCAAAAAGAGGCTACTGCGATCATTTTCGGTATTAAAAAATTTCACCAATATCTTTATGGGCGAGATCAACCTTTTATATTACGAACGGATCACAAACCGTTAATTACCGTTTTCGGAAATAAAAAGGGAATACCAGAAATGACCGCAAATCGCTTACAAAGATACGCGTTGTTTCTTTCGGCGTATAACTACAGAATTGAATTTGTTCGCAGCGCTGACAACGTAGCAGATTACTTATCTCGTTCGACCGCAGCGACAGAGACTGCTTCACCGCCGCGGCCCGTTGGCCGTAACGAGTACGCGTGCACCGAACAATCGCAACCGCAACATTGTTATGAGTCGCACGCATTCATAGAAAAGAATGCATATTTAAATTTTTTATCTGATTCGTTACCAGTTTCGGTTCACGAGGTTAAAACGGAGACCACGAACGACGTTATACTGGCGCGAGTGTTGTCGTTCATTGAAAAAGGTTGGCCACGTAAAATATCTGACAGTACAATTTTACCATATTTCAATTGTCGGTTACAGTTAAGCTGTGAAAATGGCTGTGTAATGAGAGGTCATAAGGTAGTGATACCGGAGGCCTTGCGAACGAGAGTGTTAAACGAGTTACACTCGTCGCATTTTGGCATTGTTAGAACAAAAACGGAGGCGCGTGCTAGGTTATGGTGGCCGGGAATTGATGACGATATTCAGGTAAAAATTGGAGGGTGCAGAGCGTGCTCAACATTACGCGCTACCCCACCCCGCGCACCGCTCGCACCATGGCCGTACCCCGCGACACCGTGGGAACGAGTCCATTTAGACACCATGCAAGTATTTAACGATACATATTTGGTAGTGGTAGACGCCCACTCAAAGTGGGTGGAAGCTTTCAAGTTGGTGGGGACCGCAACCACGGCAGCCGTACTCGAGCGAGTAAGTGAACTTATAGCGCGATTCGGACTTATGCGTACTATAGTTACAGATAACGCCAGTGTGTTTACGTCGTCGTTATTCGAACGGTATTGTGCCGCTAACGCCATAAAACATGTTACTATTTCACCATACCATCCAGAATCGAACGGCCAGGCCGAAAATTCGGTTAAGATAATTAAAAGGGCGCTAAAAGCCTTAGTACTGGAAGGGGGCCCGTTCGCTCTCACGGTGCATCGTCTTAGCAAATATTTACTAACATATCGTAATGCACCTCACGGTACAACGGGTTGCTCACCTGCGCAACTGATGTTCGGACGTTCTTTACGTTGTAGGCTAGACCTTCTTCATCCGAGGAGGGACAATACAACGCAGCCCGCGAAATTTACGGTCTCCTCTGCCGCTATAAAAGCTACAGACAATGTTATATCTAAACAGATCTCACAATATAAATATTATGGTGGACAACGTAAAATTAAATTTGAGGAAGGGACAGAGGTATTAGTAAAACATTACTATTATAATGGTACTAAACATACATGGTTGAGAGGAACCCTAAAAAGAAAATTGGCAATCGGATGTGGCGGGTGTTCGTTCCATAGCTGCAAGAGTGTGTTCGGAAGCACGTAGATCAACTGATTGAGTACCGCGGCCGCGATGAGAGGACAAGAGAACAAACCGAAAGCGATTACAGTTTTGTGACGACAGGTGGGAACGCAGAGATCACAAGCGCGTCATCACCAGACAACTCAGGTACTTCTAGACCGGCTGATGAAATGCCATCGTCGACGCCTACTACAGAAGCTGAGGCGCACGCGACGGCGTCGTCGCCGGAACATGACTCACAAACTGAAGGAAGTCCGAGTAGCCGATATGACAGCCCCGGAAATGACTCAGATTCGCTGGACGATGCAGATGAGTCCTGGGTACCGCGACGACCATTAAGTAGAAACGACGTTGAACCCCGTATCACGTCTCGACGACGTCGAAATTAATAGATTTAGTTAAATCAACGTATAATTTTAATTTCAGTTAACATTTATTTTATATAGGTTTGGTTGTTTATAATAATGATAACAATAGTTTTATATTACATAAGATGGCGTATATGTAGAAAATTTAGGGTGGAAAGATGTATTGTATGTGTGAACGTTGTTAGGCATATAATATTTATTGGCTGGTATTGCGGGCAGTTCGATAATTACAATGATTGAACTAAGACGTATGAGTTTCATTGTTTACATACTTATCACCTTGTTACCACAGTTAGTCGTCATCATGTAGTTGTCAGTAGTAGACAAGCAGTAGTCATCAAGCAGTAGTCAAAAGTTTTCCCTCCACATCTTAAAATATACTTATTTTAAGATGTGGAGGGAAAATTTTTTTTTGCTCCAGGAGGCTGGGGCATGGAACGGTTTCATTTATGCTACTAGGGCATATATGGTATCATTTTCGTATAAAGCAAAAACGGACAATTCATTTTCGTGACATTTGACAAACATTTTGATACAAAAAATGGCCAAAATCAACAAAAAACAAAACAAAATATACATTTTTCTATTTCACTGTCAATAATTTTAACAATTGTAATTTTATATAAATAAAAAAAATACTATTAAAAGGTATACTTCACCTGTTTTAAGAATATATACATATTATGGGTACTTATTATACAATTACTACAAACAAAAAAATCGGAACGTTATCCAGCGTCAAAACTTACCACGGCTGGCGTTGCCACTTAGCCATGAGTGCGGCGTTCCAAATATAAATACAGACGAGTTATCAGTACCAATATCGACCCTACGGCTTTACAAACATGGTGCATTTAGCTGTGCAACAAATGTGATAAACTATTCCTATATACAAATAGAAATGAGTTTATTGAGTTATAACTGTTATTAAGCAACTTAAAAGACTTAAACCTTTTTGGCTCAGGCATAGTAAGTTTTTTTGGGTTTTTTATCAAGAGCCTGGCTCCAGCAATGCACCTGATAGCAAGTACATTTAATATGCTGGTGCAGGGCTTCCTTGGCTGGCAGAATATTGTCTTTCGTCCTTAACTTTTTAGTGAACAGGTCTTTTCGTGCTTAGTTCACAGTTGCCATTTCACTAGACCTGTCATACAGAGTCAAGATCAAAGTCAAATATCTTAATTTCGTTATTATGTAACATAATTATAATCTATAAATAATAAAAATATTTATTTATTAAAAATACGTCAGAAGAGTGAATTTATCTTTGTGGAAAAACGTCACCACAAAAGCGCATTTGCTAAAGTACTAGTTCCTCTCAGAAGAATACGCAAGAAACTGAAGGACGCTCTTTTTAACAAAATTATATACATTTTTTTAACAATAAGTGCTTTAAAATTAATATTATTGAAGCAAACTGATTAACGAGTGGTTTACACGTATAGATTTTTTTCATCCAAGTAGTCCGATACTTTATAATATGCTTTTGCATAAAGCTTTCGTTTCATTGTAGTGTTAAACTTATAAGGGGTAGATCTTGAATGTCAACTGGTATCTTATAGTAAAAGCGTATACAATGTTTTTTAAAAGAACAACAAATTGTTCCAATAAAAATGACGACTTTTGGCTGATCTCGGATGGTAGAAGAAAAAGAAGTTCAGTAAAAACAGCGTTGATATCCGGAAAAGACTTTCATATCTCCCAGGCTGTTCGTTTCCTTCTGCCCGCAAAGGTGGAAACAGTGTCACAGCCAGACAGCGCGTGAAATACGGGCATGCTAATGCATTGTGTTCGATTTGATGCCGTAATCATTTCGTGGATCGCTATATACCTATGGTTGACACTTTGACTTCTACGTCTCAGTTTTCGTATGGTAGATTACTTCACTTGATTAACTTAGGGGCTAACGTCGTAGTTGTATTATGGATGGTAGATATTCTAATAGTCTCTGAGTTAAACCTCGGACAGATATAACGAAACTAAAGGTTTCCCATGTTACTATAACGGGAATACTAAAAATGCGGCTCCAGTTCAGCATTAAAATTGTGCGCGTACTGTAGGTAGTTAAGCAGACCTACTGGATCTTGTTAGTGCTGTAAGTTATGTTTTTAACAAGAACGGTAGATATTTAATAAAAATTAGGGACATACCTCTGCCAGTTCCATCTACAATACTTATCTGCGCATTCTTTTGGGAGATTTCTCCTGGAACTTCAAATTTGTTGTGTTTCATACTGATTCTAAACTATATAGTAAGACGCATTTGTGTTATATATTATGCATGAAATGACCATCAATGAACAAAATGCAGTAATGTACCTATATTAAACTTACTTTACTCTTTAAAGCCTACTGCCAGTCTTTCTACAAGTGTGGCCTTTGGGTGCGGTAGGGTCAGGGGACATACAGCGACCTCAGGGAGCAGTATAATGACATGTTCAGGGTGCTGCTGAGGCTGACGTGGAGGTTGAGTGCATCAGGAATGTTTGCGAAGGAGCATACAGACGGGTTCACGGCTATAATGCGCAAGCGGTGTGCCCCCTTACACACTCGCCTCCGTGGCAACACCCGCACCATCCTGGGTGTGTTTGCGGTACGGTGGGACTCCCCGATGTTAGTGAGGTGGATGCGGCTTCACGCTGATATGCGGTGAAGCTATCTTCATTTTGTATTATTCATTTTATTTTTATTATATTGTCATTTTTATTTTATTTTGTTTAGTTTTTTTGTCTTAGTGTTTTTTGCTGTGTTTAATTTAATTTGTTTATGTATTAACATTAGACTAACCAACTATGGATTTTTGAATTTCAAATATATTCTAAATATTATTATTATCAAAACGGTTTTTTGCTTAATGGTTAATTATATTAAAAAAGGTTAAATTTTTTTTGTAAATTGGTATGCCGTCAATTTTAAACGAATAATAGGCAAGGACATAGGTACCTATTTAAGTAGGTAAATAGGTAGGTAGATACTTATCTGAATGGTTTGTTATTTAAATAATGGGTATATATTCTGAAATTCATCTCTGAGGAGGAACTACAACGAAGTAGGAAATTAATATTTGTTCATGATTTTTCGTCCAATAAAGCGAGCACCAGCAACGAGTCAGTACTTACCTGTCCGCGTTAACTTTGACGCCGCATAACGTTTCCAATTTTTTCGTTTATAGAAATTGTACAATAAGTACCCATAACATATATATATTCTTAAAACAGGTGAACTATACCTTCCAACAGTATTTTCTTTTCATTCATATAAATTTAGAATTCTACAAATAATTGACAGTAAAATAAACAGATGAGTTTAAATTTTTTCGTTATATTTTACATTTTTTGTTTGAAAATGTTTGTCAAATGTCACAAAAATGAATTTCCCTTCTTTGCTTTATATTAAAACGATACCACATACGCCTTAGTAGCATAACTGAAATCGTAATATTTTTCTGTTTGAAGCGCGGCGGTATCTAACTTCTCCCCCTCCCCCCAGCTCCCTGGGGCAAAGAAAAGTTCCCTCTACATCTTAAAATACACTACTTGATGACGACTAACTCTGGTAAAAAGGATTTGTTTGTTTGAAGAAATGAACAATTCGCCTCAAATTACTTGTTATCAAACCGTACTATAATAAAAAATATGAATTATTTTTAAAATGCGAAAATACAAGAGAACTGTTTTAAAATTCGGACAGATTATTGAATGTTACAAAGCACAATAATCCTAAACTAATCTTCTTGAATGCTATTTACTGAGGAGTTTTTTATTATTAACTTTTATTTATTTGTGCTTACCGACAAATATGATTCATATGAAAGTACTTGCACGCCAAAAGCTTTGAACACAACGGGACGCTGAGCTTGGGCAATGCTGAGCACCAGCAGCTTCCTGAAATCCCGATGAGGCACAGGATCTACTCGGCTCAAATGCCAACCACAATGAAACATGGCATTTGGTAGCAATGATGCCTGTGAATAATGAATAATTAGAAAAAAAGACGTAAGATAGTAGATGATAAGAGAAAAAAAAGATTTAACCAAATAAGATGAATAATGAAATAAGAGCAATATATAAAACCCATCAAAAACAATACTTGTAAAACAAACCAAGTCTCGCAACTCAGTTGTTCTGCGGTAAAAAGTTGTGAGATCCATGTAATACCAAGTCGGTTATTAATTTATTCAGTCTCTACTTAAGCGACTTTCTGTCTTAATACGTCCAGTCTCTAAGGACCACGATCGTGGTCCATAACAATTGAAAATCAATTGTGTCTGGAATCTCCGTACTCGAAGCATTAAGTTGTTACGTAATAATTAACAGCATCTTATAGTGACGCATATCAATATTAAAATTCTTTAATGTTTTGTATAAATATATTGAGACTTGGCCATCGCACTAAATAATTGAATTTACATGTGTTTTCAGGCGATTGAATTTACACGTGTTTTCAGGCGATGGCCAAGTCTCAATATATTTTTATCGTGGTCTTCGAGACTGGACGTATTAAGACAGAAAGTCGCTTAAGTAGAGACTGAATAAATTAATAACCGACTTGGTATTACATGGATCTCACAACTTTTTACCGCAGAACAACTGAGTTGCGAGACTTGGTTTTTTTTCCAAGTATTGTTTTTGATGGGATCTCATTTCTTTTTGTATTTTGTAGACAGTTCTACTTTTTTCCTTTTTGGTACCTTCTACTTATTGTATATATGTATATCTACCAGCAACGAATTTTCATAAAGCCCTCTCTCTGACTTATGAACTTTTCTTATTTTTGTAGGTAGCCATCCGTTTTCTCTTTTCCGGTACTACTTCTTGAGCTTCAGCTACAGTTTTTCTAAGAGCTCACTCCCTGTCTCTATGCGTTTTTCTGGGAGGCTTTGATGTTACAATTTTTGACGAATCTGGACGGTAAATGCTTCTTAGTCTGTTGTATTCACAAATTGAGGATTCCTGCGCTTTAACACTTCCAAAGTCCACATTAACAACCTTACGCACTCGTAATAAGTACGAATACGCACGTAGGTACGTTTTTTGCATTAATAAATAATTTAATACACGTGTTTTCATGACGGGAATACCCATTTTTTGCTCGATTTGGCAGGGGCACTACCATGCGCCTATATTTATATGGAACTAGCTTAAACCCGCGGCTTCGCACGCAATATAATAATAACTGCCGTAATAAAACATCGTTACGAATAAAGCCAATTTTGAAAAATTTAACTGAAGACTTGGCTGTATGGGCTTAATTTTCTTTGCGGTCTTTTCTAGATTTTTTAGTTTTGCCTTGATTCATACACCAAACACTACTTATATTCCTAATTTGAAGCTTTTAGGTCTGCTAGAAGTGCCTTAGAATTTTGATGATCGATGAGTCAGTGAGTGACAAAATTAAGAAATTTGACCCGTTATAATTTCTTAAAAATACTGGTTCAAATTGAATGAAAACGTGTAATCTGAAAATTTCAGTCTTCTAGTTTTATCCACAACGAAGTTACAGGGGGTCGAAAATGGTCTGAATTGCTTCGAGAAAAGGATGGTACGGCCGTGACGCTTTTTTGCTCGACTTGGTGGGGGCACGGCCGTGCCCCCAGATTTTAATAAATCCGATAGCGTAAAAAAATTAACGGAAAAGTGATAAACATAACATTTTTATTAAGTTTATTTTTTATTTATCGCTTTTTCAGAGGCAAAATTCGCTCATACATGTACCTTACATTTTTTTAACAATTTTAATTCAAATGTGCAAAAACCTCAAAAGTTTTTTAAACACACTTCGTTAGTACCTAGAGACCGAAGAAAGCTTACAAACGTTTAGATAAAGATTTTCAGAAACAATTTAAATCTTTGAAGTATAAAAATACATTATACAGTTTGGATACCAACCGCCTTGGAGTCCCGTTGTATTTAAAATCTGCTGGTATTCAATAACTATTTCGCCGAAGAAACTATAATTTTATTTGTAGCCGTTTTCGAGAAAATCAATTTTTAATATTACTCATTTTTCAAATAACCACGCAACCTTGATTCGCAAACGCGGCGCATACACGCCAACAAGTGCCGACAAGTGCCACGAATACCCTTTACACTACCCCGCTCCGCTGTTAAATGCAAATTTCAAACGATTTCAAGGCTGTTACTAATACCATCAGATTTTAAATATAACGGGACTCTGGACGGTTGGTATCCAAACTGTATATATATATATTATATAGGTACACATTGATTAAAAAGAAGCGAGTTAACCTGGTAGGTGATTTCGCCGGCATTCAGCATGTAAATGCCTAAAACAGTAAACATTGACGCTATGAAATTCAACGACATGCTGACAGTTGTAAAAGTGTACTCCGGTAAAAACTGAAAAAGAAAATATTAATCACAAAATATGATTTCTTTCAAACAAACGTCTATAATTTATTTAAAAGTTGTTTATACTAGCCCAGACAAGTTTTCTGATAATCGAATTTTTAGAAACAAATCATATTACTTTTTAGCAAATGGAGTTTCATAACTAATTCGACCCCGCTGAATCCAAAAATTCCGTTTGCGTCTCCCCCATTTTCAGCCCTTTTCCCCCTGTTTTCCCTTCCGAAATGTCCTTCGCCGTGGTTTTTTTCATTTTACAGAAAAACAGTTGCACGTAGCAGCAAAGTTTTAAGGAAGCAGTCAGTCAACATTAAATTTTCTAAGCATAAATGTTAAATTTATATCGATACAATAAGTATTTTTTGAAATACAGCCTTCGATATTGCATGAACAAGTTAGAAAAATATGTTTTATTATCAGCGCGCAAATTTCGTTTAGTGATACTACACTATCAAGAATACAATATTTCAACACGATCAAAAATGTTTAAAATTCACATATTGTTAATTTTAAATGTACATATATACACTTTTTATATATTTTAAATTACTTATTTTAAGGTTTAAGTGTTTAATTAATGCTCTGGCGACAAAATAAAAGAGTTGTATCTATGGAGAAATTACGACCAGAAACTGGATACCACTTGTAGAATTTAACGCTCGCTGGCGTTGCGTGACCATAAAATTTGTTGTCATTTATGTAAAGGTTTGGTCAAAATTAATTTCAATTTTCATAACTAATAATTTAAATAATAAAAAAACGTGTATTATTTTTCTTAAAGAATAAATATTGCAATGTATTCAATGTTACAAGAATAACCATGTACGAGTATATCGGAATTAAAAAAATTGTAATTTTTTTTTTCTTTTCTTTACATCTAAAACTAAGACACGATACCCTCGCTACAATAGTCTATTCAAAATGAATTTGAACACGTTTCGAATATGATAAAAAAGGAAAAACTATATTTTTACATATAGATTTCCTTTGACTTACCGCGAATCCAAATAAAAGAAATAAAGCACTAAAAGAAGTTTGGCAAACTGTGACAGATATAATTAGTCCAAACACGCTGTGTATGTTCACGAGCAACCTAAAAAAAAATTGGAATTAATTCTACTTAAGCATGACTGTAATATTGTCAAAAATCGTAAGTAAAAGTAACCTCAATAATTCTCTGTGCATCAGCATCCCTTCAAGAAATTCCTCTTTTAATTTGGCCACGCGCTGTTCACAAGACATTGTGGGTGGATCGTTATCAAAGTCTATTCTTATTTGTTCGAAATACTTTCTAAGTGTGATAAACTTAAACGACAACATCACTAAATGCGTTACAGGAATCAAATCTGCCCAAATACTGAATTGCAATAAAGTACCCCATGCTATTGAAACCAAAACTCTGCCAAAACCCGCAAGTGTCGAACGATCTGCATATCGGGGCCAAAAAGTGGGTAACGTAATGAAAGGTTCACCTGGAAAATATAAGTTTCATATGTTAATACTACAATTTTGATTTTATAATTGCGAAGTGGGCTTTTAAATTTTTTTTATTCTCTTGCCTCCTTGGACTTCAATTTCCATATCAATTTATTTTTTACTACGTGCCTTCTTACATTATTATAAATTTTAAACAATACATCAATTAACTTTTATCCTATTTGACATTCAAGTTGTTACCTCTTCTCCATCTTCATCGTTTTCTTTATAACAATTTTCTTATCAACACTAGGGATGACGATCAACACAGATTCTCTTACTAAATGGGAAATAAGATTATAGAATACTAGCGACCGCCCGCAGCTTTGCTTGCGTAGACTACAAATTCCTGTTATAGGTACTATTAACGTTCGAGATGGTTTATACGTACTTTTTGCTGGAACCAATTTTGGTTACACCCATTCAAACATCTTCATTCCCCTTCCACCCCTTAAAAAAACCGATACAATTTTTCATCTCCCGTTTCCCACACTTAAAATGTGGAAATCTAAAAACCCTGAAACACGTCATTATTTAAGTCCCTTCATTCCCATCCTTAAGATTGAAATTTCTAAAAAAGCCTTTCTTAACTTAATGCTCACGTTATAAAATAAACCTATGTTCCAAATTTAAGCTTCCTAGACTTAGTAGTTTCGGCTGTACGTTGATAAAAAAAACGACAGACAGATAGACAGACAAACAAACACAAAAAGTAGCTTATGACACTCTTGACAACTTTTTTTTACGTCTGCAAAGTTTCATTAAAATCTATTCAGCCGTTTTGGAAATTAGCTCGAATAGATAAAATTGAAATGAATAGACACATAGACGTACAGACAAACAGACGGACAAAAAATTGCTAATGTTAAATCTCTTGACAACCTTCTTTCCCGTCTGCAAAGTTTTCTTAAAATCTGTTTAGCCGTTTTGGAGATTAGCTCAAATAGACAGATACACGTACAGACAGACGGACGGACAAAAAGTAACATTTGTTAGTTTTAACGACCTTCTTTGCATACTTGTGATGACAAATGGACGTACAGACAGACATTCAAAAAGTTCTGTATGTCACTTTTGACTACATCCTTTCCATATGTGTAAAGTTTCATCAAAATCGGTTAAGCCGTTTTGGCCGAAGCCGATTCAAACAAACAAACAAACTCTTCAGCTTTATAATAAGTATTTCTATTATATAGATTAATAGCTTATAAGATAATAAGAAAATAAGATATTACTGAAAACCGTATCAAAGTCTATTGCGTGGATTGGAAGTAAAAATGTTAACGAACAGAGGCAGACAGCGAATTTATTTTCTCACGCTATAGTTTTCATATTTCGATAAAAACTGCTAAGATATTGATTGAAATTGTATGGTGTAAAGAGGAATTATAATATGCATTAAATCCTGAAGACAACTAACGTATTTAATTTGATGAGGATTAATATCACGTTTAAAAAACATCTTTGCAAATAGTACATTATGTTAGAACATATATGATAGTCATAAAAAAGGTTATAGTAAGTTAACCTTAAAAGATACACTAATGCTGTTGCAGACTTTTGGTTAGAACTTTTAAAGGGAAACAATTCCGTAGTACATGATTTTTGCTTAACATCAACCGTTTAAGCAGCGCGCGCGATGGAATCTCTCAAAAGGAATAATTTTTCCCGTTTTTGCAACATTTTTCATTGATGCTCCACTCCTATTGGTCGTAGCGTCGTGTAGTATAGCCTATAGCTTTCCTCGATAAATGGACTATCCAACACAAAAATAATTTTTCAATTTGAATTAGTAGTTCCTGAGATTTGCGCGTTCAAACAAACAAACAAACTCTTCAGCTTTATAATATTAGTATAGATTGCTCCAAATCTATATAGAAATTTTGCTCGGTATGTTTTAAACGTACCTAGATGAAGCTCCGCGATGAAAATATAGACAAGAACACCCTATTATCGACTATTTTGTTATATGATCGTGACGAGCCTTATGCTTTCAATAAAAAAAATACATGACGGTTTTCAATTAATATTGGAGACCTGATTGTAGAATATTAATAACCTGTTCTGTTATTTTGTGATGCAAAGAAATGTTGTTTATAATTCAGTGATATATTTTCAATATGTGATACACTAAGAAAGTCCATAACGTGGATACTTTACAGGATCTCGAAAAGCCTTAAATTTTGAATAAAATTTTCAAACATGCACAAACCGAGAAAAGTTTGAAATTTTGAATTCACCTTTTTATGGAATACATTCGAGATACTAGTAAATACAGGTTATTGGAAGTCTGTGATAATATATGAACATAAATGTACCTTTTAAATATTTGAAAAATCCTTCGACGTTAAAGAAAGCTAGAGTTAGATAAACTATAAAATTGTACCATACGATACACCGTATAAATTTCTTGTATTGTTTTTTCAACACGTCTTCTTTTTCGTACTTCTCGCAAGCTTTTACCATATCTCTGTTAAGCTCCTTCGCTAATTTTTTGTTGTACATCAAAGCGCAAATTTTCAGCAGTAACGAGAAAATTGCAATAGCTCCTGATTTAGCAGTATCACGATATTCTTGTGGCATCTCATCCGTGAGACCGTTTATAGCCAGTGAAATTGTTAGCATGGTGTAACCACAAAATAGTATAATGTTGTATGTTTTGCGGCAAATTTCCTGCCAATAAGTATTGTTGCCATCTTCATACCAAAAATCACCAGCTCCTGCCCAAAATGCATATTTGCAAATTCTTTTCATTAGATTACGCGGCTTCACTTTGTTTTCAGACATTTCCTGAATATGATACAATCAGTAAGATGATAAGAACTGAACCTAAAATCGCGAACAAATACTTACTATGATCTCGAAAAAACAAAAACATAATTGGATTAGCTTTTACACTTCATAATAAAACTTATAATTAAGTTATATATTTTGTAGTATTCAATTATACTTTTTAATTATGTGAACAGAATTGCAAAAAAATATTTGGTATAAAATGAAAATCAGCATGGAATCGTTACTGTTGATCAACAAAAATCTTGACATTTGGATGAAACTATTAGGAAACTTGGTAAACTTTTGGATTTTTAAGGCCTGTTAAAAGTTAATAAATCAAATAGGAATAATATACAGGAAATTTTTTTTTAATGTAGGTCACTGATGATGGATAAGATTTTTCAAAAATATAGCTAGTGAATTTTTTACCAATGGAAAATTTGACACAGCTGAAACCGAAAATACTCATGAATAAAATTTAAATCATTTAAATGTATAAAAATTTAAAATTATATATTTATTCCATAATATGTGATTTAATTGTACAGAAAATTTTTTTTTGGTTAATTAACAGATATTGCAAACAATCACTATAGTGATAATAAACCGTGTTTTTTTTATTATGTTCTTTTGATAGAGTGTTACCATATGGCATGAACCAAAACTGGCAACTGACATCTAATGTAACTATTTTATATAAAAACCTGTTTTGAAATCTCGATGAGTACCAATTTTATTATGGAATCAAATACCACACATATCTATTTCAAAAAGGATGGACGCGGATAGACATAGAGTGAAGTCACAATAAATGGTGGTAGGTACGTGTTTGCGAGCGTGGACGGCCAGCAGTGGACCTTACAAGCGCCGGATATTTAAGTCGTCCTAAGAAAACGCCTATAATGGTAATTGTACAGTCCTGTAGGATTCCCACGGAAAACTGACCGTTTGTAGTCAGGCTCGTGTACTTTTCAACTAACGCTAAAGCGAAATCGTGTGAACTCTTTTTGATGGCATCAAAGACATCAAACACAGTTGAAACGCCCCAAAAATATTTATTGTTTCGACGACGGCCTTCAGAGACTCGCATACGACGATTCAATGAGCGGGGTACAACGAGCTTAATTTCTGTTACCTTCTTAAATTACCAGTGGCCCTAATTTGACTTTTAACACGACACCGAAATAGCGCCGAATACGTTCCGTTTCAAAAATCCGGTCGCTAGGACTATGGACGAGGTACGGATTTTTGATTTGACGCGTATTCGGCGCTACGTTAATTTACCAGAGTACGGCCGCTGCTAAATAAGTTGATAAAATAAAATAATTTGATTAGTTAGCAATGTAATAAGCTAACAGAAATGTTTGTTTGTACGATGTAAATGAATACGATCGCCAATTAGATGCTACAAGAGCTTGGACCAAAATTTTTAACACATAGTTTTTATATTTTTTTAACAAAATATACACCAATCTATATCTTTTCTTGAAATTTTTTTTTTAATTCTTTATTTTTCTTAGTTTTTTTTCTTAAAATTTATTAATAAAATATACCTATGATGTCATCTGGGCAGATGTTTACTGTTCGTATTATCTTAGACGAAATAAACTCATAATATTTTTATTGATTCAAGAGGATTACATTTTCATTTGACATAGTGACCTTACCTAAAAGAAAATTATTTACTTTTAACTTTGGTTTTTTACTGTGGAAACAGCGCAATGAGCTCAACCGCCCATATGACGTCATAGGGACAATTTTGACTTCTGACGAATTTTCATAAATAAAACGCAAATTCGTAAACTCAAAAAATTGATATTTTGAGAGGTTATTCTGAAACATTATTCCTTTTAATTTTAAGAACAATCCAAGCCCATTAAATTAGTGTTCACAAAAATATAACAAAACTTCCACCTTCGACAGTCAGCGTAAATATGATGATGCGAGGAAGCACCAACATTAAGTACAGGTGTATAGCTTCCATAACAAGTAATACAAAAACCTAATTCATTTAAGATCAGTTCCGTGGACCTGAAATCTTGATATTCAACATGAACAATCTGAAAATGCCCCCTCATCCCGGGGAGGCCTAAGCCCATGCAGTGGGGTAAAATTGGGCTGATGATGATGATGATGAATCTGAAAATGAAACTTACAATTTTAAGTAGATTTTTAGCGTTCCGTTACTTATATAAATTTTTGATACGGTAATGTCAATAAGATATTTTGCCCATTCGTACGTCATTGCTTGCTTTGCTAGTTTTTCTATCATTCGATAATTGATCAGTAAGTTCAATGATTGTTAATTCAATGTACTTAGTGTCTCAGGTCATAACTTAAGCACAATAATTTCCAATATTTTGACATCGCGTAATTAGATTAGGTACCTAATTTAGCTAAATACCTCGGGTCAGTATGTCCTCAAGCTGGCCAATCGTCATTTTCAGGTGGCATAAATAAACGGTGATACAGAGTACATATAAAGAGAGACACAGTAGCTTCTGCCAGCAAGAAGTATTGGCGACTATATTTTTTGGAGTTTTCTATTTTAAGTACGTATTAATAGTTACTGCTTCGTAGGCTTTTAAAATTTAAATAATGAAATAATTGTTTATCTTCAATTATAAATCTTTAAAAGGCCAGCACCAGTCCTTGAGTAATTAAAATGTTTGCTTCTTAAAATGAAATTAAAGAATAATTAAAAGCTGTGGTATAATATCGTGACTTTTGACAGCAGAAATTTAGGCTCTTTTTCTTTTGGATTTTAAGAAAACTTGTTAACTCTTCGATACATGTATATACATTATTTATATTATTCATACATTAGTCTGGTCACTGCGTACAGTTGTCTATAACACTGTTTAATGTCGAATAAATGTTTGTTTATTCATTTATTATTGATGTTTTTGAAACTGGTCATTTACGAAGGAACACATTTTTTTCAAACTTAATAAATAAATAAACATAGATTTTAAAAAAATGTATAGGATGACTGTTTTACCGTTAGATCTTAATTGAGCACAACTAAATTCGTAAGATTAAACGTGTGCAAAATTGTTTTTCGAAATGTTTTTTGTACGTCTATAATAATCTTTATTATGAACTCTGCGATGTAAATGTACCTAGTTACTGTCGTGATTTGGTAGTATTTTAAAGTACCTACCTAATATTATTTATATATAATAATAATAATATCTAGGACATCCCACACAGCGCCATCTAGTCCCAAAGTAAGTACGCATTATGCTTGTATTATGGGGTACTAGACAACTGATATACATACTTAAACATTTTTTTTTATAATATATACATATATAGATACTTTTACACCCAGACGCGGAACAAATAGACATGTGGGAATCGAACCCGCGGCCCTCGGCTCCGCAGTTAAGGTCTCTAACCACTCGGCCAACCGGTCAGTCATATATATGTATATGTATGTACTATTGTTGAAAATTTATGACAACAATTGATATCTAACGTGTAAATTATTGACTATAAAATCTACGGCTAACAGACAGACCACCTCTGCACATATCTCGACGACCGCTTAGCCTAGTGGGTAGCGACCCTGCCTGCGAAGCTGGAGGTCCCGGGTTCGAATCCCAGGTCGGGTCAGTATTTATATGATGAATATCGATACTGGTACCGGGTCATGGTTGTTATATGTATGTGGTGTCTTCGCTTGCTACCCAAAACACAAGCTAATGCTTAGTTTGGGGCCTAGACGTTGTTGTCATGTATACGTTATTACGTTATTATTATTAATATTATATATATAAAATTAATGCCTGGATTGTACCGCGGACACCTCACACACGATCATCTAGTCTCAAACTAGGCAGAGAGGTTAGACACAGATAAACCAGTAGCAAGGTCGCAGTATAAGTAGCGGCGAGTAGACTTTACACGTGCCAGATATTTGAACTCGTCCTTAAGAAACGCCCACTGGTGATGCGTACGAGCACCGACTAGTGGAGCTCCCACGGAAAACTAACATCTGCAACACACTCAAGTACTTCATGGTGGGCGATAAACTGAAAACGTGTGAACCCTCTGATGACTTCAAAGACGACCTTCCCGCTGCTACCGCAGGTGAAAATGTCCCACACAAACTTCACCCCTGCGTAGACACTCAGACACGACATACATCAATATTAGGACGTTAGTTGAGCATAGATCTGAGCTGACATCGGCCCTCAGACATTAAATCACCACCATGAATTTTTCACCACCAATTTTCGTACCAATGACGTACGGTGCCGAAACACGGACTCTCACGGCAGGACTGATCCACAAATTTAAAGTCGCTCAGCGTGCTATGGAGCGGGCTATGCTCGGTGTTTCTTTGATGGATAAAATCAGAAACACTGAAATCCGTCAAAGAACTAAAGTTGTCGACATAGCCGAAGCGATCAGCAAGCTGAAGTGGCAATGGGCCGGTCGCATTTGCCGTAGAACTGATAACCGATGGGGTAGACGAGTTCTCGAATGGAGGCCACGTACCGGAAAGCGAAGTGTTGGACGCCCCCCGGCCAGGTGGACAGATGACCTGAAGCACCATACCGGGGGTAGTTGGATGTGAAAGGCGCAGGATCGTGTGTGGTGGCGAACCTATATCCTGCAGTGGAGAGACACGTGCTGATGATGATGATGAAGAATTTTTCAGTTTTCTAATGGATTTTAATTTATAATTTATTTACGATTAAATAGCCTTCAGTGCTTCTTAATTATGATGCAATCGATTAATTACAAAGAAAAGTTACTTAACATATAATTCATTCACTTTGCTAATTCTAATTTTAACAATACTTAAGTGACATAATTATATGACTTTTTACAACTATTTTAAGTGCCGGAAATATTTGAAATGAGCGTTCTTGCTGAAATATTCATACATTCAGTCATTTCTTAAACTATTCCATTAATAATTGAATGTTTTAGGGAATATAACTTACACGTTTCTTTTTAGATTGGTTATTGTCAATGCGCATCCTACCTGTCTGTTGACTATTTGATTTATTTGATTAGAATTATACTTTTGGTAAAGTGGAGATGCGTGTTTTTGGGTTCTTTTGATTTTTTTCAGTCCACGTTGCAGTTATTATGAAGAACGCTGTAATTAGGGTGCAATGTTAACCTGCTTTAGAACCAACAATACTTATATAAACGCATAATTCTAAAAATAAAAATAATTTACGTAGAAGAGAGGTGCGCGCTTGTGGTGCGGGTGAAATCGTATTTTCACTATGCATAGTTCAGGCTCTTAAGTAGGTATGCACTTATCTAGATTTGTGACCAAATATCGAGATTCTATTCATAAAAAAAATATAGTTCACAATAAAATATTGTCATAATTTTATATAAGTACTAAATATATATTAACAATAATGGTATTCAACAGTTTTCTTTCTTCGTAGAAATTCAACATCTAAGATCTGTAGAATACGGCGAACACGGAGTACGTAGTCTGGGCTACCTGAAACACAGATGAATTTGGAATTTAATTTTAAAGAAATTTGGTTTGGCCATACCGACGCCACTGTTTCGTTTCCACTAATCCCTCCTCAACTCCGTTCTTTGAAAATCGTTTGATATATGTTCCCATATTCACCCCTGAACACTATCTGTACCAATAACATAAAAATATATCATTCAAATATTGTATCAAAGCGTCAATGACCTCGACTCGATTATGCCTTTAGAATATTACCTCCACTAGTGAACCGATCAAAGTGAAAATGAATTCTTTTTGAAGGTGACGATAAAAAGAAATTATTAACCTTACACACGCCTTACAAATGCCATGTAAATTACATAGCGTTTGTAGGCGTATTTGGATAATATTTTCTCTTTCTTCAGATATAAGAATTCATGAATAAAATGACCTTTATTTATTTATTACTAGCGACCCGCCCCGGCTTCGCACGGGTTGCAGACCATATAAGCCGTAGTGTTTTATCTGTCGCAGTGCTATATCAGCTTGTTGCGTCGAACATGTTGATTGGATTTAATAGTAAGTTCATCCTACTTGGAGTATTTTTAATGTATTTTATTTATCCTGTGAATATTTGAAAAAGTAAAGAATGAATACATAAAAACAAACTAAAATATTTATTTATACACAACATTGATAACTTCTGCCTAACACGTGTCGCATCGATATGGGGACGACGACGACGCCGCCTGGCGCGGCGCCGCGCTATTTCTGTGCTTAAAAATAATATTACTAACGTATGCCCAAATTTCGTTCGCGCCGTTTTCTTTGTTCCATAGCTACAATTGCAGTAATCATTTTTTTTTAATTTATATACATATTACCTACTGTCTGAAAAATGTCTGAATTGCAAGGTCAAAGAACTAATATTTAATAGAGATTTATTAATTTTTAGGCATTCGCAAAGGCGTCGGAGACCGCTAAGTAACTTTACTACGAGTACTTTAGTTCTTACCTTTTATGTTATGTTACATTACAACGAAATATAGTTTCTTAGTTAATTTACAAGTTCCTAAAGCCTTTAAAAATCAAAAATTACTTTTTTTGACTTTGTTAATGATAGTTGTTCATCAGGATTTTTACGTTTTAAATTTAATTTAAATTTTAAGCTTTTTGAACTTAAAATTATAAACATTTAACTAAGAATTACTTGATCATTTATTTAAAAACTTCTCACTTAAGAATAGTCCAGATTAAAACACCCTTCAAACAAACAAAAATCGCATTATATTTTGTTCATTCGTTTGGGAGCTACGATAGCGTAGACAGTCACACATACATACATAAATGTAAACATAGTTAAGAACTATCACGATTGAACCTGCTTTCAATTTAAAAAAAAACCGGCCAAGTAGTTGTAAAGTAATAGTTGTAAAGTTAAAAAAGAAAATAAATTGGTTGGGACGTATGGAGTGTGTGCCTCAACAACTATTGACTTAAATAAAAAAGCTATTTTGAAACCTCTACGAGTATATTTTATTTATATGTTTATTTATAGGTAGGTAACCGACACGTTAATGTCTGCTGGAATGTTTTTCCGTGTCCGAACTTCCGAGCTACGCAAAAAATTTATTTTATACTTTCACTACACCATTGTAGTACAACTCCTTTCAAAATTTCGTCTATATGCTACCAATAGTCTCCGAGTAAAATGGCTGTGACATATGGACAGACAAAATCATAGGGTTTCGTTTTTACATGTGTTTTTGACGTCGTCAGGAGTTAATAAAATAAAAGATCGTAAATGATTCCTATTTATCTGTACCGAAATACAGTACCCATAAATTATAAGAACGAAATATCTAATAATAATAATACCTGGGACGCCCCCCACAGTGCCATCTAGTCCCAAACTAAGCAAAGCTTGTATTATGGGTATCAGACAACTGATATTGATATATAAATATTCATTCTTTACTAATACTTGGTAATATAAATAATTCAGATTTTTCTGTAGTTAAAATAAAACATCATTAGTTATTGCATTTTATTAATTCTGAATGTTAAACGTATTTTTTTTTTGTATTCTCAAGTGTATTTCATTAAATACTATCAAAAAACCTATATGAAGATAATATCCAAAAATATTTTAAAATGTTGAAATTATTAATTTTTAATTATTTGCCACTTCCAGGTTTATAACTTACCGACAGATAAGATTCATATGAGAGTTCTTGCACCCCGAAAGCTTTGAACACAACGGGACGCTGAGCCTGAGCAATGCTGAGTACCACCAGCTTTCTGAGATCCCGATGGTGCACAGGATCTACGCGGCTCAAATGCCAACCGCAGTCGAACATGGCATTTGGTAGTAAGGATGCCTAAGATTAATAACAAATTAATTTGACATGACAAGAATAATAAATTATAATGATGTGATAGAATCCACCCGGCCACAAGCAAGATATCAATCATAGAAGCTATTATATATTAGTAAAGTTTAAATTATATTGAGCCGAAGTACACGATAATGTTAAGATGAATGTAACGTGGGATAATAGCATTTGATGCTGCGATGTATTAAAAACGTAAAATAAATAAATATTTAAGAATTTGATTGTGATAAATAACACCAAGCTAGCAAATATAACTAAAAAGGAAAAGGATAACTTAAAATTTAATAATGTGTTAATAAATAAAATTAATATAAATAATATTTAATTTTGTCTTGTTTTTACCTCATCCACTACAGAACCGTACAAAGTACGTACTAAATAGTAGAAGAGAACAAACCTGGTACGTGATTTGACCGGCGTTCAACATGTAGAGAGCTAAAATCACGAATAGCGATAGTATGAAATTCAAGGACATACTGACATTTGTGAAAGTGTACTCCGGCGAAAACTGAAAAATAAAACATTAAGGGTGACTTGATTAAAAAAGTTCTCATTCTATGATAAAATATCGTGTTTTATTTTTATGACTACATTACACTCGTATACAGTTACCAAGCGCGTGTTACTAAACTTCGCATCGTTCCACCAGCCCACTGAATAAGCATAGCAATACTAATCAGATATGCCATTGTGTACGTCTGCCATCTCATTTGCTATGAAATCGCATGTCACACACACAGACGTAATAAACACTCTAGACTCTCCTGTCATTGAACAACCAATTAAAAGTAAAGCACTGCAATGACGGCCGTGTAAGTATGTGTGAGTGGAACTTTGTAGCGCACTGGCGCCTGGCGGTCGGTACTTTACTCGATAATCGTACGAGAACCGATGTATTTAATATAGAACGTGGTGTTTGATGGCCAGTGATTTCTAATCAATTTTAAAAAATAGTTTGGTAGCGTTAGCTGTGCAGACACGGTAGTGGAGGGAGAAAATGTGTCACGTTATGTACTTTTCCTTAAGAACGTTTTAGTTTCTGTTGCAAAGTTTCATAATTCCCTAAAAAGTTCCACTGTGTCCTATCTTGGAACATCGCTTTAGGAGTGCCAATGCAAACATGTAGTCCATGCAAGCGAAAACGTGGGTATCAAAATGAGAAATTATAAGCGTACCCATTTTCTTTGCCCATGCGTTTCATTCCTCCTAAAATAAGAGGACTCACCTACATTACAAATAGTGTATCCAATCACTTACCGCTAATCCAAATAAGAGAAATATGGCACTAAATGAACTTTCGCAAACTGTGATAGATATTATTGGTCCAAATGCTATACTAATGTTCTTATGCAACCTGAAAAAAAAAATGACTTCTTGGATAAACTATCAAACTTTTGAATCATATTAAAAATAGTGAGTAAATACTCACTTCAATAATTCTTTGTGCATTAGTATTCCTTCAATAAATCCTGCTTTCAATTTAGCGACGCATTGTATATTTGATACCGTTGGTAGAGAGTTATCAAAATCAATTCTTATTTGTTCAAAGTGCTCTCTAAGAGTAATAAATTTAAATGATAACATAACCAAATTAGTTATCGTCATGAAATCTACCCAAACCATGATCTCCATTAAAATGAACCACAGAATTGAAAGAAAAATTCTGCCAACACCTGCGAATGCTGAACGATCTTCATATTTAGGCCAGATAGCAGGTAATGTCACGTAAGGTTCACCTGCAAAAGTTTAATTTGTTACATATATTATCACTAAAGATTTGTTAGAATTACCATCCGATCTAACTCCCTATTTCCGTTAACAATATTTATACTGGTTTGTGTTGCCTGTCCATAGCTAATATCTATATTGTCTATACCTTCTTACTCCCATTAGCGATCAAACTACCTTTCCAGTTTTGATTCTCGTTTCTTTCCCCTTTCTATTTCAGTTTTGATTTTTTTTTCACGCGACTGCCCCAAAAGGAAGATTGAAGGATTATGTTTTTCAAGTGTATATATGTGTTTGTGTATCCAGTTCTTTTCCACACTCTGTAGCTTAAATGCTTCGATAAATTTTAAATAAGATATGTAAATTATTTTTAATTATAGGAGTGAATATGGCACCTGGAAAGTAAAAAAAGCGAGGAAGCATAAAAACATTCATATATATATTTGGAATTAGTTATTTACTAGCTTTCATTTGATACCCATATTTTTAAAATTACAATATTTATATGTACAAAGTGTTTTTGAAGTGAAACTTCTAATGGCACGGGGTGAGCCTAAAACGACACGAAAATGCGTCACGCTAAATAATATAGGGATAAGTGGAGGAGATATAAGGAACAATTGGCTTTCACACGAGAAGCCGGTTGTTCTCTATATCCCCACTACTAACTGCTGAGTGTGGGGAGTAAGGCCCAGAGCGTTACTCAGTTTCGTGTCGCTGGCAGCTGCATCATTGCTCGGAGTGTCAATAGATGTGAAAACCGTGAAAACCTGATTGATGTTGATAATTTTAATAACATTATGAAAATTCAAATTTTAATACTAAAAGTTGTAAGTTTTCACTTCTGTCGGCAGTTCCTATAACTGCTAATACGTTTTTTTTAATGGGATAGTATGGACCATAGGTATATTGAAACGTAAGAAATAAGATAAAACTGTATTTAGAAGCTTTAGCTACAATTTCATAAAAATAAAATTTGCATAACGGCATAGTCAGGTCATACGTAGCGGCTTGCGACCACGTAGTAGTTATTTTTGCGATTACGAAGGGTGTTCAATAAAAGCTGAAAATGAGATAGATACCTACTCCGAAAAAAAAAATACTGGCAGGCATAACCTAGACATTTGTTGGATAATAATTTAAAAAGTTTTAAATTATTTTGTTTTTCTAAAATCATAATCGTTTGTTTCCTATATTTTGGAGCGTGTTCTCGAAAATGGCGAAAATTTAAATTCGCGCGTTATTTAAATATGTCTATTCATTTTTTTTTACTGCGGAGCAGATAAATCAAGGCTTGCAAAAAAGGTTAGGGGTTAAAGCTTCTCCATACTCAACTAAATCTCTGGATTAGATAATGACATGGCCAATTTAATGAAAATTAAATCTCAAACAAAAGAAAATTGGAATAGTTTTTTTTTTAATTATTTTACATAAACGAAAAATTATTATCAGACAGCATTAAATCAAGAAAAATAATTGTAATATTTCGATAACTTATTGTAATTTTTCGTCGAAAAATGAATGTAGGTAATATTTTTATGTCAACAAATTCTTGAAGATATTAAAATATTTTTTTGGAATTTTAACCAATTGTCGCGTTGGGGGTTTTTAATGCAATAGAATGATTTGTTCCCGAAAAAAAAGGACTTTATGGGTGTAAAATTTTTTCCGCAAATTTTACGGCTCATCTCACAAAGGTCGCACTTGCAAAAAAAAATATACAATTTAAAGTTTTGATAAATTCTCTGTGATGTGTAATCCATATGTACTGAAAAAAAAAAATAAAGATTTTGAAATTACATTTCATGTGTATAATTTAACAAAATGTTTGTTCAAAACATTGATAATGACGGTCTGTCTGATCAGTGAGTCTAACATTTTGCTCACGCTTTCGATCGCTTCGAAGTATGTGACGTTTTATCCTGAATTATGCTATCATATAGCAATATGTTTTAGCAACGTGGATGACCTTTGTACAAAAACAAAAAAGCTCGGTGCGTGATACTACCCATGGACATGGATTTCAATCAAAGCTTTTGGCAGTTTCATAATTTTTTATAAATTTCAATAAGTTGATACGACAAAAAACACATTTATATGTTCATCACATACTGCTAATAAGTGTTTTCTTTGATTAATAACACGATTGAAATGTCAGAGATTTAAAATATTTATTTTCTAGCTTTTTATGTACAAATTGAAATTAAAAACATACCTTGAAAATGTTTAATAAGCCCATGTATAACATAAAGAACCATTGTCAAATAAACTGCAATATAGTACGCCACAAAACATAATTTCAATCTGTCGTATTGTTTTTTCAATACTTCATTTCTTTCGTACTTTTCGCAAGCTTTGACCATGTTCTTGTTCACCTCTCTCACCAGTTTCTTGTTGTATGCTAAAGTACTGATTTTCGTGAGGATCGTCATGAATGCTATGGACAGTGATTTTGCATTATCACGATGTTCTTTTGGCATACCGTCTGTGAGTCCGGTTATAATCACCGAAATGGTAGTCAGGTAATAAATACTAAATACGATGACGTTGTAGACTCTGTAGCAAACTTTCTGCCAGTTGGTTCTGATGCTATCTTCATACCAAAAATTACCGATCCCTATCAAAAATGCTCTTCTGCAGACACTTTTCAGCACTTTATAAGACTTCAGATCGTTTTCAGACATTTTTAAACGTCAATAGAATCACTGTTGGCCACGTCTTGTGGATTTAACAAGTGGACGTTGTATGTATAAAATACAAGAGAATCGTGTATCAGTGTTTAATTTCATAATTGCACTTATTATTTTCATTAGCACAATTTTTCAGTTAATGGAGTACAATTAAACGTACATTAACATGAAAAATGTCGTGAGTTTCGTGATAGCCCAGAGCGCAACGAACCTGTCTTAAATTTATAAGGCCATGGTTCGAATCCGGGCGTGTACCAATGAGTTTTTCTGACTTAAGTACACAATATCACTGACACCGTGCTTCGGAGGGCACGTTAAGCAGTCGGTCCCGGACGCTGTCAATAGATGGCGGTCGTTACAGTTCCCAACCCGCAGTGGAGCAGCGTGGTGGACTTAAGCTCCAAGCCCCCCTCCTCACCCTGGGGGAGGCCTGAGCCCCTGCAGTGGGGTAAAAATGGACTGATGATGATGATGATGATGAACATGAAAAATCAGTCTAATTAAAAAAAATTGTATTTTCTGACAGCTTATACATTTTATGAAAATGAGAATTGTACCATAAAAAATTGATGTGAAAGTGAAGCTATTGAAAGGGAACATACAAAAACTAATATAATTGTTATTAATAATAAAAGTTATGTTATGATGTGTACGTTATTATTATTATTATTAAATGACCATCACATCATTTTATGGTAAATTATTATATTTCATTGTTAAGTGCACTCTCTTCCTAATTTCATCAAGTAATAAGAAAATCATACTTAAATGAAATGAGTCCAGATCGGATTATAATAAAACTAATAGCAGCACAAACATAAATAAATTTTCTTATATATTACTTTTTGCATTATAATATATTAAGATTCATTGTATTAAAGTACAACAAGTAACTATCAGCGGCACAAAAAGTTTGAAGCCGTCACGTAATAGCAGTTGATCGAAGAAAAGTGGGTTACAGCAAGAAGTTAGGCTGACACGAAAACTATGAAGTCTTCACCTTTTGAGTGTGGTGGATTTATTAGCAGGCTGAGTAGGCTGGAGCTCAGGGCGGCAAATTTGGGACCAATTTTTTTTATAACTAGGAGAAATTAAAAAGGTTTATTGTTATATAGGTGCCTACCTAAAAGCTTATTGGGTTCACACAAACAATTCAACATGTAAGAATTAATATGTTGCACCACTTAGATATTTTTTTCTACAATTTGCATAGTCGCATTTTGAATAGCCTACTGGCGGCATATGTGTAAATCTACCGTTGTGTTTTGATTTAATTCAAATGAATAAATAGAGGCAAATGCCCCACCACAAATGAAGCCGTCACTTTATTTTTCAATAATCCCTAAAAGGTGCATCTCGCTAATAACCAACCAACCAACCAATCTTAAATACCAACCACCAAAGATAACCAACTTTGAACAAAATTAATCTACCAATATTTGCGGACGACAGAAAAATTTGACGACACTTAGTTGTTTTCAACAGAACTGTTGAAATTGTTGTGAGGATCTAGTTCATTTGGTTTTATTTGGTTATATAGTTAAAGTCAATTATGAACCTACGTAGTCTCAACCTTTAGTAGATGATAATCCGTTTATGATTTTACAATTTAATTCACATAAATGGACAGTTATTTATTCATTTGCACCTGGCTACCAGGTTGAATTTAAAAGATAATTGTCATCAAATTGGTATGTTGTGCTAATTACCTTTTAACACGTTCACAGTCCAATGGTTTCAGAAACAGCTATAGCGCACACTAATCACACGTACACATGTTATTTTTAAGAGTCACGTTGAAAGTATAAATTCAGGAATAATTTTTCGGTGTATGAGCAAGGATTCATTTTTGACACACTTGGCAAATAGTTTAAAATAAGGCATATGCTGCTGCTGAATTTTCTTCCACTTATTATATGATACCAGCTTTTGCTTGCGGCTCCACTCACGTGGGACATTAATGTCAAATATTATTACGTATGCTTACCGTTCCATTTTTACTACTTCACATCTTTAGTTCCACTCCTACTACTATTCCATACCATAGCATCAGCTCATTAATGCTCCACTGCAACGCTTAAACCTCTCCTCGTGCCATCTATAGAATGCAACCGAGACCGAAGGATTAACGTGCTCTCCGAGACAATGAGTCAGTGATAGTTATGTAGATGAGTTCGAAAGTTCTTTTTCATACCGCAACTCAAACTTTGCTCGTCATTTTTTTCGGTTCTTAATTAATTTCTTATCATCATTGACCAGTTTAAAACTTTACCCTACAAAAAACCACCTCGTTTCTTTTGCATTTATAATACTTGTACTAAAGCGGATGTGTTTCAAGAGGTTACGGTCTTTTTTATAGATGTGTATAGGTACGTCAAAAAGAAAAATATCAGCAAAAATTCATATTTTTTGTGAATCTCGCGTAAACTTTAATTTTTTTATGAATTTATGCCTTGGAGACATTTTCGTATGGGTTCCTTTTCTTTTCTTTTGCAGAAAGTTTTAAGAAGTTGAGGGAAAATTTATGCAAAGAAAAATATTCTAGAAAAGTAAATATCTCACCTTCGGTTGCTGGCTAAGTATTAATTAGAACTTGTGAAATTCTCGATAGTCCGAAAAACTCACGAAAGTTTAAAAAGATCATTATATAGCTGTGTATATTTTTCGCATATATGAGAAAATTGGAGGAATTTCTATAGAGACTTTATGATAAATATATAATACTAATATAATATGTAAACTTTTCTAACATGCGCCAAAACTCAAAAAATCTTCCTTTTGAGTTATTTATAAGTTTCTGGCGTGTCACACTAATTTTCACTCTAATTCGAGAAATTTCAACAATTTTATTATTGATTGCCTAAACCTATATTTGCTATTCTCAACTGCAACCTGGTTTATTTTCATTAACAGGATTCAGTGCTGAATGTTCACGAACTTTCTTCAATTGTCCAGATTTATTTGTACTTAAAACTTTCGAAACAAGCACTCTACACAGTTGTGAATATCGCACCAAATATATTCATTATAACTCGAAGACGAAAAGACAGACAGACATACAGATGTTCCAGTTTATAGACGGTTTCTTGTTACATCATATTCGACCCGAAAGAGGTTGGCCGGAAGTGGTTGGTGGATGCTCGCAAGCATAATAAAATATTTTTTTCAAATAAAATAATTATCATTTAAGAGAGATCGAAATTCTTCAATCGTATTAGTCCGCTGTTATATACGTAAGTACACAGAACTCTGCGGTAAAATGGTAAGTTAAATTACTTAAAAAAACCAATCCGCCGTTTGCGCTATAATAAAAAGTTTTGATCCCTCATAAATTTTTTTTAATAATTTAATATTTATTTTATTTGTTTTAAATTAATTTTGAAATTTAATAATAAAAATAATCAGAAGCTAATGCTTAGTTTGAGACCTAGACGTTGTTGTAATGAACACGATCCGCATACCTTATTATTATTATTAAATTATTTCATTAAAAAAATTTCAATATCCACCAACCACCTCCTGCGCACCCCTTTCGAGTTGAACAAGATGTAACAAAAAACCGTGTTTACAAATAGATGAAACTTTGAAGAAAAGTACTAAAGTTAAAAGTACAAGTGTATTGGACTCGCCGGCTGATTTTTTTCGCTTTACAGGAACGGTGAAAGTGTTAAATAAATCACACTATGAAAGACGCAATTTGTTTTTAATTTATTATATTCACGTTTTACGTATTCATGGCCCTTTGAAAGGTCACAGGGGTAACGGAAAATTTTCAAGTCTTCCCTTTTTTGACCACTTTAATTAATTTTAAAATTCATTTATTTAACTTGTAGTTATAGCTTTGAGTAAATTAATTTGACAGCAGCGTTTGGTTTTAATAGAGTTATGTCACTGTCATAAATGTCACTTCACAGTATCGAAGTGACATTTCACAATTATGCGGGGTTGAAGACCGGCGTGCGGGGATTTCACGGCCGTGTAGACCCGGGGGGCAGTGTAGATGCACGGGGACTGAAACTCGCCATCTTGCACTAGCTAGCTAGAGTATGAGTGATTTGACGGTAAATGCACAAGAGGGCTTCTAGTCAATTCGTATTTTTTTTTCAGTTGTATTGTTCAGTCACAATGAACGCGCCGCACGAATGCAATACGAAGTCGAAAATCAACTGAACATTCCATTGAAACAAGTTACGGTGGAACTCCGCCTCAACTTTACCGTTTGGCCTTATACGATCCGCATACCTTCTCACCTAGTGATATTTATTCAAAAAAGTTTCGTTTTTACTTTGAACGTATATAAGTAAAAAAACTGGTCTAGCGAGTCGAGCGATGGCTTTAGATATAACTTTTGACCCTCTGGTAAATGTAGATCCATAGAGTCAATATAACTATTTCTGCTACTTCTAGTCTTGACTTGAGTTTTACGCTCGCTAATTAATATTATATCCCATGATATGTTTTGACCTTGTCAAACAGTACCAATGGTATTCTCAGACCCTCCAAAAATTTCCGTACAAAAAGTCTAGTCGATTCTTTAACAAGAAGAGAAAGAGAAGGAATGTTAAATAAACACATTTAAGTATGCAGTCAGAATAAAATAAATTTTATTCCTAAGATGTATTTATTACACACACTTATTGAATCAATTTGCATTTACCGTCGGTTCAGACATACTTGAAGGAGAAGACCCGGTAAGAATCTCTTTCTGATATCTTTTACTACATAATTTTTTTTTCAATATAGAAAGCGTCATTATTTTTAATTTTTATGTAAAATATGCCTTGACATAATAATAAGCTTTTTTATAGTTGAACCAATATAAAATTTTCACCATTTAAAAAAATTTGTTATTTCATTGTAATACTTTCATTTACTGGCTATTCTAAAAACGAACACAGTTGCCAATGAAGGAACTATTTAGTTTTGAAAGTCTGAATCTAGGAATCGGAAGCAATGCTTACCATTCCATACCATCAGCCTTTTTTATGTCCCATTGCAGGGGCTTAGGCCCCCTCAAGATGAGAGGAGCTTAAATCGACCACGCTGCTCCAATACGTGTTGGCAGATTGTAACGACCGCCATCTATTGACAGCAACCGAGACGGACTGCTTAACGTGCTCTCCGAAGCACGGAGTCGGTGACAGTTAATGTACTTAAGTTAGAAAAACTCATTGGTACACGCCCGGATTCGAACGACGGCCACATGGCTTTATAGGTTTGAAACAGTTTTACTGCGTTCGGGCCATCACGACATTTGCCAGCCATGCTTACCTCTAGTATTAACATTGTAACCGTCACGTCGCCCCTCTTAGAGAAAGCCTCTTTGTTTTTATGTTCATGTTTATTTAAAATATTTTTTCTCAATTGTATACTATACAATCAATAGTAAACAACAGTTATAGCAAAGGATATTTAAATGTCATACTTTTCTCATATTATCTAATTGAAAATAGTAATTTAAAAATATTAATATGAAGGCAGGAACAATCACTACAAGCAGACTATCTCCGCATGTGAGACTGGATGGACACGGATGGACTAAAAACAAAATATCAGATCGTTAGGTCATTTCTTGAATTAGTTTTGTTTCGTCTTCTTGACTCACCGATTGGCCGAGCGGTTAGAGACCCTAACTGCAGAACCAAATGTCGCGGGTTCGATTCCCGCCCTGGACAAATATTCTTGTGTATGAACATGTCTATTTGTTCCGTGTCTGGGTGTAAAATATCTATTCATAGTATGGATATCAATTGTCTATACAAGCTCTGTTTAGTTTGAGGTATATGGCACTGTGTGGGATGTACCAAGTATTATTATATACCTATTATTATATACCTATTATTATTAATACCATTCCATCTCACCAGAGAACTATCTCACAGTTTGATCGTCATGAATTTCGAATCTTGATCAGTTTCGTATCCCATTACAATCTCGACTTTGAATACCGATGTTATCTACTGTCCGTTCTTTCAGCTCTTGCTCTGTGCAATAAATCAGGTCGCGTCGTTTCATTGCTCAATTACGACTAGAATAAAAGGCAAATTCTGTATTACTAAGGAAAACTCGATGAAGTTAAAGGTAAGCTATATTTACTACTACTTGTCATTACAGGTAACTTCATACAAAATATGATATTGAAGAAATAACAAACAATTCAGTTGATTTTTACTCTTATCTTTACTCTTATTTTAAATTTATCAAAAATAATTTTACTTGAAATTTTTTTTTTAACTTTTTAATTTTTGAAACTATTATTCGTTTATATAAATTATTTTTTAATACTATATGAAGATTTAAAAATTTGTAGGTACTGTTTGCTAATGGCTCTTCAATCATTTCTTTTTAATTTAATTTTACATTTTTTTTAATTTTTAAAACTATAGTTTATTCGTTTATATAAATTATTTATCATACTATATAAAGATTTAAACATTTGTTGGTACTGTTTGCTGATGACTCTTCAATCGTTTGCAAATAAATTATGAAAAATATTCGTGTCTGACTTCAATTTTCAGAGTTTTTTTTATTTTCAATCACGCTGAGAATTTGACCCCTGCTTCTCTAACAGAAATAATGTAGCCGGATATAAAGTACTTGTATTTCCCCTGAGATTAAATGTCGATCTTTCACATTTTCAGAAAAATTATGTTATACTTTGAACATTGAAACACATCTTTTATATTTCATATTCTTATAGATATTCCCATTCAAGGAAGATATTTTTGATGGTAGTGTTTGTAACACATCTGAAAAAAGTACATATTGTAATAGGCTCTATAATACATTTATCTTAAACGGTAGATTAACGAAATTCTTATCGAAATTAGTATATAATATTACAGCTCCAAAAATCTAATCGAGGTTCTAAGTTTTTTGATGAATTTCATTAAAACTCTAATTAACCTGTCATCTAAATCCGTTCGCTGTTGTCCGCACCTCGAGGCTATCGGAATTTGCCATTCATTACACGCGGCTAATTACATTTTGTTAAACTTTTAAAGTAAATCTATTATTAGAAATTATTAGGTGTCGAAGTATGAAATTACCATGTAATATAGAAAAAAATAAAATTACTTAGTTACTTTTGAAGAAATAAATCTATAAATTTTTTTTTTAAAGAATTACTAATTTTATTTTTTTCCAAGATTAAAATCAATACGAATTATTTATATTTTCTGTGTATTCTTGTCTACATATAGGGAGATTATTAATGTATTCTTAATTAATAAATATATATATTTAAATTTTTGTACTGTCTTAAAAATCAAAACATCGGGTAGCCTAAGTAAAGTCAATTTTGAATGTCTAATGGATCGATACGACTGTAAGATAGATTTTTTCGAGAGTGGAGTTTTTCTTCGTATAGTCTGAATGTTACAGTAAATGTCCGATGTTGGAGAATGTCAAAATACACCGGCGTATGTTGACAATCACCAATTTCCTTTGGTGTTAGAACGGAATTTTTTTTTGTAATTTTTATTACATTTGGACATATAGCGGCACATGTTAACACACACCAATACGATTGTGTAAATATTAGAATCACCAATTAAAAATCGCTATCGCTTCTAAAAGCGGGAAATAATGTAACTATCTTTTAAATAATTTTTAAATTTGTATGTATGCATCGTGTAGCTCGTCAATCCGCTCCGCTTAGTTCCTCGCATTAACTTAAACTTACTTAACTTAACCTAGCAATTTAGAAATTATTGATTTCTTTTTATAAGGTGAACCAAGTCGTCGTAGAGTTAGATCAAAACGTCCACCAAGGTATAAATATACTATAACAATTATCATAAAATTATAAATTTTCCGATATTATGATAGTTAGATACGGAACCTGTAATCGATTGATCGAGTTATTTTAAAAAAGGACTTGACTTTCATTTACATCAAAATAAACTGCTTTCAATGGACTTGTGTTATTAAATTATTTTTGTTGAACGTTTTTAAATTCAATGTATTCCAATTAAAGTTTTTTATTAATTTTAATTTTAATAATAATGATAACAACGTATACTTCGCAACAACGTCTAGGCCCCAAATTAAGCATTAGCTTGTGTTTTGGGTACCAAGCGAAGACACCACATACATATAACAACCAAGATCCGGTACCAGTATCAATATTCATCATATAAATACAGACCCAACCTGGGATTCAAACCCGGGACCTCCAGCTTCATAGACAAGGTCGCTACCCACTAGACTAAGCGGTCGTCATGATAATTAAGTCAAGATAATTAAAGCAGCCATCGTTTAAACAATAACGTTTCGTACGGATTCCATCTTTATCGTATTCGAACGGTTTCGAACTATTTGATTAAAAATCATTAATTTGATTTCACAAAGCAGAGCAACGAAATGATATCGGAAAATGAATTTTCTCATATCGATAGGGAATTCAGATCGCTGCTAACGACGGTTATTCTGAGATGTAGGAAGTTCGACGTTACGCTAAAGTGAAAACAAATTGGCAGTACTACGACGGCTATAATAATGAAAGCATGTTTACAAGTATTTAATTAATTACATTGTTTAGAATACGACCAACTACGTAGCCTCAGATGCCTGAGCGAACTCTACGGATGATAAAAATGTATTTATGACCGTCTTTTCTATATTTCGTATATATCTTCTGTACTGTATTTTTACACTGTGGCGCCATGTTTACACCCGCTGTCGACCTCGAATAAATTTAATTTTAACTTTCACGGGATGTGGTTTTGTGCCTATATCTCTTAATAGGAACGCTCATTGAAAACTTAATTTCAGAAATCCGTTGAAGGCTGAACTTATAGATACGTACGAAAATTACAGTTTACGATCAATTTTGCACTATTATCGTTTTCAATTTGTAACAGGCTATTTGGTGATGGTAGATTTAATCGTGAATAGAATAACGTCCCTGTTATATTGCATTGTATTTATTGAATATGTCATATAATATTTGCAGTACAACGGACAGAGAGATTTCTTTTTCGTGTTAAAATACATTACATACATTATGTATTGTATGTATTTCTGCATCTATTTAGCAGTTCAGTACATAGAACTTATGCTCACCGATCGCAAAATTACTAAAAAATTGAATATTCAAAAGAAAAATTAATTTTATTGATTCAATGTAAACTATTCGCAAAATAATAAATCGATTTAAATGAAACTTTCTTGTATTAAATTCTAATACTAAACGAGCTTTAAAATCTAAGAGACATTTCTTCATGGTACTCGTACAAGAAGTGCAACCGATCTGTGAGTCTCTGAAGTTAGTCACGAAAAAGTCGTTGTAGCACAATTTCATAGAAGCCTTGCGGCGGAAAGTAAACCCGGCGGTTGCATTACAGGTAATTACATTACAGCACATGCTGTATCTAAGTATAGTTCACCTCGAAGTTTATGGCGGATCGGAATACAACGTTTCATGCGTGCTTGCGCAGGTACAGTCATATGCCCTTCGCTCTACTGCGTCCCGCTACACCTTAAACTGGTTACTGCAACGCGACTTGTGCCAATGGTCGGATTCGCCATAAAGTTTGATTGTAGCTGTACTGAGTTTTCACGCCTGTAAGCAAAGCGACGTCACAAATGTTACCTTTGCTACGTTTAATTCTTATTAAGTATATACAACTTTTGTTTTTTTTTTGTATTTACATACAATCCCTCGTAAAATTATATTGTATGTTAAGGAAACATAGAGAGGTACGAACCCTTGGGAAAGGACAGAATTAAGTTAACAACTATAAACGCGTAAGGCAAATAAATTACGGACACACCTAATGAAACGGGTTAACACGAAGTTTGGGACGGACCACAATTATTGCAAACTGGTCTCCCCAATCTGAACCTACTAATAACAATGATATACGTTATAAGCAAATATTGCGTCCCAACCGACGCTCTATTTGTCCCATAACAACGTTAGCTGGCCGCAATTCACTAGTCACTTGTTTTCTGTTATTCGGCGGGATGTGTTCGTAAAATTGAGTCACTTTTCTGTTTATTCATGTAACTCGTGTGCAAGGATTAACGATTGGAATATATTAATGGGATTGGTTTATATGTGACTGTCAAAATAAAATTCGGTTCCGTTATTCCAATAATTTATGTTTCAAACATAAAGGTTTTCAGTTTTATTCAGTTAGACTTATCGATTCAAAATTTTGATTATACAGGATGAGGTTTTAATGACCAGCCAAATTTTAATATAATGATCATTGGTAGAAAACCGATAGCCGTCTTGTTTCCTGTTAGTATCGTTCTGTAAAAATATATTGAGATATGACTACACAAAACTTTCCCGAAAAAAACAAATAACTCTAGTCACCATTCATGCCCGTCGCCCCATTCCGTTTCAAGGCCTTGGGCGCGTACGTTTACTATAGCGTTAAGAAGGCAACCAAACTTTACAAAATGTAGATAAAATAATTTATTATGAAAATGTAACCCATATTTTTTACTTACGCAATAAGGTCTATTGGTGATACCTAACATCTACAAAAATTTTAGCCGGTTACTAAAATCTCACCTTGTATAAACTTAAACTTATATTTGTATTAATTAATTTTACTGGATAAGAATCAAAATTTGATTCAATGAACCATTATCTAATATCATAACATGAATAAGGCATTCATATTTTATTACCACTTAACTTTACCAAAAATCTATCACGACATCCTCTACCTCTCCCCTTAGCTACGCTATACTGTAGAATGTAACCATATTTAGGATGTATGCGACGAGTATATCCCAGCCAAATTTCCTCGAGGTACACGTGATTAGGTAACAAACATTCAGACACATTTTCGTCGTATAAGCCCACGTTTTTTCTCGGACTTGAAGCAATCTTTAAACCAAATCGCATCAAAATCGGTTTAGCGGTTTAGCCATGAAAATGCAATAAATATACAAAAAGACTGACAGAGACAGTTTCACATTTATAATTATAGTACATAATATATGCATTCGATGGCCGTAGATATTCGAAAACTTTTATTTTAAAGATCATGTATCGATTGAAGTAACAATATAATATAGTGTATATAAAAATAATGACCCATTATAAGTTCAAATCAGCGACCTCAATTCAACGATAGAAATTTCCGATCACGTATGCACCACACGCAATTTATGGAAAAAACTACTTCTTTTGATGACCTTTTCAGATCGTTCATCGGGTGGCCTAAATTCAAGTAGACATTTTTCTTGACTGACTCAAAACGATAACGCGTTAATTATGTCAAGCCGATCAATTGACGAGACGCCATCTCGACCAATCCTAGTTCAAAACTATAAAAAACTAGACATCATACAAAATACTACCAGTAAAACCACCGCACTTTGATATGCAACAATACCCATTAACATCAATTAATCAATCAATCGTCATCAATCAATCAATCGTCTCTTACCATACCATCAGCCCATTGATATGCCACTACAGGAGTTTAGGCGTCCCCTCGGAATAAGGGGGCGTGGAGCTTAATCCACCACACTGCTTCAGTGCGGGTTGGTGGATTTTAACGACTACTATCTATTAATAGCAACCGGGACCGACAGCTTAACGTGTTCTCCGAGACACAGAGTCAGTGATATTTATGTACATATAAGTTGGAAAAAACTTGGCATTCGAACCACGGCCTTCTAAACAAGAAGAGGGGTCACCACCACTCGGCTATCACGACATCCGACGACGACTGTTAACAAAATATTTTAGGGTTTTTCTACTGGTGATGAATATTTTGGAGACATATACGTATTATGTATACCAGCAACGCATTACTTCGAATTCTACCATAAATGTGAAAAAAGTATCAAAAGAGGGAGACTTGAACTTATGTATAGTTTTGATATATCATCCTGGAAATATACATATAGTAGGTACGTTTTTAATACCTTTCGAGTACGATGCAATGTGCAAATCGTGTATATTTTTTATAATTCTTATTCATTTATATATATATATATAATTATAAATGTGAATATTATATATATATAGTGATATGAAATAAAAAATCTCTTTATAGAAGAACAGAAAAACAGATAAACTATGTATGCCAGACGATACTTGAACAGAGAACCGAAAAAATAACAAATAAATCATAAAAAATGAGTCTAAATAAAGTGATATAACTCCGTGAATACGTCAATCTTCGATTTCCCCTGAGGCAACATCAAGGAGCTATCGAAGTTTACTCTAGGAAAGAACGCGTTCCCGGCGGGGCCAAGTTGCGTTAAATAGATTGTGACGTCACTCAAAGCGTTAACTTCGTCCGTATCGACAAACGTCCTCGTACGCCATCCATCAAACACGAACTCTTTTAAAACTATAGAAAAGGCATACTAACTTATTTGTTGTTGCATTTCGTTTTAATATCGAAAAGTTGTAAACTACTCATATAAATAAAATTGAAGTGTATGTCTGTGATTTCGAAATAAAAACGTTTTCCTATGCTCGTACGTTTATTTACACGTAACGAAAGCCCAAAAACGCGTTTTATAAATGATTTTTCTATCTGTCTATCCGTCTGTTAGTTTGTTTGTCCTGGCTAATCTCCGAAACGGCTGGACTGATTTTGATAGAAATTTTTATAGACTTTTCGGAAAATAAGCTAGAACACTTTAATCTCAGAAATATTCATCTATTCTATTCATATAAATAAAATATAAGTACCTATATATCAGTGATTTCAAAATGAAAACTTTTTCTTAATGAGAGCTTATTAACCGCGGGATGTCCACTTTAGTTTTGAAATGTTAAACGAAGAGCGGGGAAAGTGATAAATACAAAAGAGGATGAAATTAAGTAAAATTCCCTCAAAAACTATTAAGAAATCATTAAGTGTAATCACAATTAATACAAACATATATAGTTCACATGGCAAAGCCGTGGGCGGTCGCTATTAATTACAATAAACAAAGATTTTTAACAAGGACTTCACATCCCGGCTCCCAATAAAGCTATAGCTCTATATTGGTTATCCAACTCTAAAAGGGCAATATATATTTTATGATAATATCATATCAAGGTCTATCTAAGTTATATTATAACTTAGGTAGACCTTGAAGCAACATTTCACTTTATACTACATTATGATGCAAGTACGGTAAGCTGCATATTATAGTCGAGGTGTTTATAGGCACGAGAGGACGCCTAATGCTTATAATACACCGATGACTATAATATCCAGCTTACAGAGTACGAGCATCATACGACTTTTGTCAATGCATTTGCAATTAAAATTAGGTAGATACTTCAAACTTAATAATGGCGAAAGCTAAGGGCACGAGCGGGTTTCTTTTGGCGGTTTACGCATGCGTCACAAACAGAATGTTCGTTTGTGATTGGTGTAAAGTAAAAAGGCCTAGTACTGTAAAATACAACATTACGGTACAAGTTTCGATGTTATAAAGACTATATTAATAGCAAATGTATTGAAAAGCTTTATTAAATCCACCTGAGCAGACAAGCTGAGCACCATTGACATTTTTTGTTTTTTACAATAAATTAATGTTATTATTGAGCAAGATTATGAATGCATAGAAAGCATGTTGAAACCTATAGTCGTAACCACCCAGTTGTGTCTACATAAATTCACACACACATACACATTCAAATGTATACGCTCGCATATAGAACTCCACACACATAAAAAACACACCCAAACAGCCACCATCTTCAGAGCATGTTTGGCAAAAATATATGAATGACGTCTGTCTTCTCACCACGTGCTGCTTTAATATTTGATTGAATTTTTTAGTTTTATCAATGATTAAAGAATCTGATAGTCGGGGAAACAGGAACGAGCTTGCCTTCCTTGTCCAGTCAACAGTCTCTCCCATAACGCAAAAAATGTTTGTTTATATTTAATTCTAATAAAAAAAAATATTTTTGTTTTACTGTATTATATTTAATACGTTTGTCAAGTACTACTGCCTTCTAGATTGTATTTGCGTATAATATGTCTATTTTGATTAAGTAGCTGCCAAAACTGTGCTTAATTGTTCACCAACAATACTACACAAATAAACCTCGACCTTCCAGGAAAGCGTAATCTACGTACTAATGTTAATATAAATTATTCATGTATGTAGTTTCTAAACGATTAGGAAATCGATTTTACACATAATGTATTTGAATTTGTATATTCCTTAGTGTTGCCTGCGTTAGGTCAAAGTGGAACCGCTATTTAATTAGACTTCATCATTCGTCTGTACCTACCCGTTTGTCACAACCATTTATCTCCAGTTCCAAAACTTGTTTATTGCAAGTGAATAGCATACGCGTGTCGAAAAATTAATTTTGAGAGATCATAGACAGATCAGATGGATGAACCTGAAACGGCGGGATACCGTTTATTAGGAGAGACCTAAATCTAGCAGTCGGCGTTGACAGGCTGAACTGAGTGAATGAATTGCGGCGAATAGAACATTGTTTAAAGTTATCGGGTCAAAAATCATGAAATAAATGCGCAGCTTTCGACTGAACATAACCCAAACTTATAAAACATGCAGAGCTTACCGAACTAAACAAAAAGTTTCAAGTGAGCAGATGGTGCAAACTAACGGTTATTGAGAAAAACATCTTTAAAGAGTTATATTATTTTATCACATATATTAATATTTTTTTAACTACCCATAAAAGCGCTAATACATAAACTACTTCACCTCACTCCATTTCATCAGCCCATTTTTTTTTACCCCACTGCAGGGGCTTAGGCCTCCCCCAGGGTGAGGAGGGGGCTTGGAGCTTGAATCCACCACGCTGCTCCACTGCGGGTTGGGGACTGTAACGACCGCCATCTATTGACAGCGTCCGGGACCGACTGCTTAACGTGTCCTCCGAAGCACGGAGTCAGCGATAGTTGTGTACTTAAGTAAGAAAAACTCATTGGTACACGCCCGGATTCGAACCATGGCCCTATGGGGCCATATAAATTTGAGACAGCTACTACTATAATGATACTATAAACTACTATATGAAAGTAATACATTTTTATTTAAGCAAATTTACTGGCAGACTTACTAAAACACCGTCAGACTCTCGACAATCGCAAAATTGGAGAAGCACTACTCGTGAAACAGCTAATATGGTCCATGACCGACTATTTTTTTGAACTGAAATGGTAGTGAAATGTTTTGATATGTAATCATTTTTCAATTAATGGTTGGCGGTAGACGAGCTGTCTCGGAATATTATCAGATATCTACACAGTAGCGTGACCAAGCAATTGGATTATCCGTGTTGTGAGTATTTTTTTCTGGGCAACGGTTAGTTTGCGCCACCTGCCCATTTAAAACTTTTTGTTTAGTTCGTTAAGCTGTACGCGTTCTTTAAATTTGGACCACGTTCAGCCTAACATGGCGTATATGTTTACAAGTACAGGAAAGAAATTAAAGTAGTAAAAAACTTTCTCAAGTTTTGGGATTATTTACAAACGTACCTATGACATCGTATGTAGGTACATACTTAAATATAATCACAAATGAGACACCCTTCCTAATAAAGCATTTACTAAATAGAGGATAGCATACATCCCGTTTGTCATTGGCAGAAATAAATAATGAACATTTTATTTTTATCCACCATCACCAGTGTACCATATTGTTACTAGGAACCTAGTAGACTACTATTACTATTAGAACCTACTACTACTACTAGAATAATAATAATAATAATAATAATGCATGTGACATGCCACACAGCGCTATCTGGTCCCAAAGTAAGCAAATATTATGCTTGTGTTATGGGTTACTATACAACTGATATGCGTACTTAAATATTCTTTTCATTCAAGCGTACTCATACTCGGAAAGTACGCTTGAAGTTACTTGATCAGAGAGATGAAAGTAGTACTTTTCGTCCCAGGGAAACGATTTTCCCTGCTGTCAAATAAATTTAAAAAAGAAACTATCCAAGCCATGTCCCAATGTTTTATGCAGCAACTCTGTCAAATCGCGGCATAAAATTGTAAGTAAACAATCTTAATTATCAACAATTTTGTAACATGACTTTATACTTATAATTTACTTTTAAATAAATTATTTAATTTACAAACATTTGAGCTAAATATTTACCATCATCAATGATAAAAAATACTGGCTGGTAGAATGCTACAGTAAAAGAAACAAAAAAAGGCGGGAAAGCGGCAATTCAACCTTCAGTTGTTTTGTCGAGTGCTAATTATTACGTAAATAGATATTTGTATAAAATGAGTTCATCAGGTTCAGATATGGATATAACGCGTTTTTTTTACTTTCGTCATATTCGTTATGAAAAGCAGAAGTTTACCTCGGGTGAAAGACCTATTTAGGCACTCAAACTATTAGCGCCCTTGCTACGCTCGTGCGCCAAACCATCTCGTGCCTAAAACGGGCTCTTCCACCCCTTGTGTAACAATCTACTATTATAATGTGTATATGTAGGTAAATTTTACACCCTAACACGGAATAAATCGAACCTGCGACCTATGGTTCTGCAGTTAGGGTCTCTAACCACTCGGCCAAACGGTCAGTTGGACACGATCAGAATAACTATGAATATTTCTTGTCGGATGTCAAATAGCACTCTAACATTCGTGATAGCCCAGAGCGCAACGAACCTGTCTCAAATTTATAAGGCCACTAGCGACCGCCCGCAGCTTTGCTTGCGTAGACTACAAATTCCTGTTATAGGTACTATTAAGGTTCGAGATGGTTTATATGTATTTTTTGCTGGAACCAATTTTGGTTATACCCATTCATACTTTCAATCTTCATTCCCCTCCCACACTTTAAAAAAACCGATACAATTTTTCACCTCCCGCTTCTTACCCTTAAAATGTAGAAATCTAAAAACCCTGAAACACGGCATTATTTAAGTCCCTCCATTTCCATCCTTAAGTTTGAAATTTCTAAAAAAGCTTTTCTTAACTTAATGCTCACGTTATAAAATAAACCTATGTTCCAAATTTAAGCTACCTAGACTTAGTAGTTTCGGCTGTACGTTGATAGATCAATGTGAACAAACGACAGACAGATAGACAGACAAACAAATACAAAAAGTAGCTTATGACACTCTTGACAACCTTCTTTACCGTCTATAAAGTTTCCTTAAAATCTGTTTAGCCGTTTGGGAGATTAGCTCAAATAGACAGATACACGTACAGACAGACAGACGGACGGACAAAAAGTAACATTTGTTAGTTTTGATGACCTTCTTTTCATACTTGTGATGTTTCATTAAAATCGATTCAGACCGATGGACGTACAGGCAGGCATACAAAAAGTTCTGTATGTCACTTTTGACTACATCCGTTCCATATGTGTAAAGTTCCATCAAAATCGGTTAAGCCTTTCTGGCCGAAGCCGATTCGCTCGAATAGACAGACAGTTCGTTTTCATATATATAGCCTATAACCCTCCGCTAAATTCAGGCTATAAAAGGCAAAAAGAATTTTTCAAATCCGACTGGTAGTTTCAGAGATTAGCGCATTCAAACAAAAAAACAAACTCTTCAGCTTTATAATAAGTATTTCTATTATATAGATTAATAGATTATAAGATAATAAGAAAATAAGATATTCCTGAAAACCGTATCAAAGTCTATTGCGTGGTTTGGAAGTAAAAAGTTAACGAACAGAGGCAGACAGCGAATTTATTTTCTCCCGCTATAGTTTTCATATTTGGATAAAAACTGCTAAGATATTAATTTAAATTGTATGGTGTAAAGGGCACATATAATATGCATAAAATGCTTAAGACAACTAACATATTTAATTTGATAAGGATTAATATCACGTTTAAAAAACATCTTCGTAAATAGTACATTATGTGAGAACAAATTTGATTTTTATAAAAAATGTTACAGTAAGTTAACCTTAAAAGATACACATATGCTGTCGCAGACTTTTGGTTAGAACTTTTAAAGGGGAACAATTCCGTAATACATGATTTTTGCCTAACATCAACCGTTTACGCACCGCGCGCGACGAAAGCTCTCAAAAGGAATATTTTTTCCCGTTTTTGTAACATTTTTCATTGATGCTCCACTCCTATTGGTCGTAGCGTGATGTAATATAGTCTATAGCCTTCCTCGATAAATGGACTATCCAACACAAAAATTACTTTTTAATTTGAACCAGTAGTTCCTGAGATTTGCGCGTTCAAACAAACAAACAAACAAACAAACAAACTCTTCAGTTTTATAATATTAGTATAGATAGGGCCATGGTTCGAATCCGGGCGTGTACCAATGAGTTTTTCTGACTTTAAGTACATTAACTATCACTGACTTCGTGCCTCGGAGAGCACGTTAAGCAGTCGTTCCCGGACGCTGTCAATAGATGGCGGTCGTTACAATCCCCAACCCGCAGTGGAGTAGCGTGGTGGATTTAAGCTCCAAACCCCCCTCCTCACCATGGGGAAGGCCTAAGCCCCTGCAGTGGGATAAAATGGGCTGATGATGATGATGATGATGATGACTCTAACATTCAAGGATATCACAATCACCAAGCTGGCATACCTAAGGCACAGTTACAATAAAACTTTATTGCGAATCTGAAAATAGGCACAAGTCGCGTCGCAGTAACCAGTTTTAGGTATAGCGAGACGCAGTGGAGTGAGGGTATACGACTGTATCTGCGCAAGCACGTATATAGACTTGTATTCTGATCCGCCATATAGAGTTTGAAGCGAACTATACTTGAATTATATCGATAAATTAATGTGTTGCTTTAAAAGTGCTAATCATATATATACTATATCTTATATAGCCCATTAAAATATTATGAACTTATTCATCTGTGATAGAAAGTATTTAGTCTACAACAAAAACTTAAGACAGCACTGTATTGATTTCGTATAGAAGTTACGGCCACAGCGCCAACTTTGATTTTCCTCGTAAACTAAAGCGAAGAGAAGCAAGTCTTAAATGTGACATGAAATTACAAAGAAAGCCAATAATTACAACCTGTGCTTTATTTTATTTTTCCTTTCAGTTTTTCAGGACGAATTCATTTAAAATAATTGTAATATAAAACGGACGCAATTAATGGTTTCGGATATTTCCCTAAATTTTCAATTTTATTTATTTACCAATGACAAAATTATTGTGATCCAAATTATCACTCATTAGTATAGTAATTTACTAAATCGGTAAATTGATAATTATCACAATATTATTTTTAATCAATAAATAATTTGTCCCGACTGTATTAGGGAAAAACAGTCCTGTATTCAAGTTTGATATACGTTTCCTAATTATTTAGGTTTGGTTGTTAATTGTAAATACTGTACAATCTATACTAATATTATAAAGCTGAAGAGTTTGTTTGTTTGTTTGTTTATTTGAACGCGCAAATCTCAGGAACTACTGGTTCAAATTGAAAAATTATAGTTGTGTTGGATAGTCCATTTATCGAGGAAGGCTATACTCTATACTACATCACGCTACGATCAATAGTAGTGGAGCATCAATGAAAAATGTTGCAAAAACGGGAAAAATTATTCCTTTTGAAAGCTTCCGTCGCGCGCGCTGCGTAAACGGTTAATGTTAGGCAAAAATCATGTACTACGGAATTGTTCCCCTTTAAATTTTCTAACTAAAAGTTTGCGACAGCATATGTGTATCTTTTAAGGTTAACTTACTATAACCTTTTTTATGACAGTCAAATTTGTTCTAACATAATGTACGATTTGCGAAGATGTTTTTTAAACGTGATATTAATCCTTATCAAATTAAATACGTTAGTTGTCTTAAGCATTTCATGCATATTATAATTGCCTTTTACACCATACAATTTAAATTAATATCTTAGTAGTTTTTATCGAAATATGAAAACTATAGAGGGAGAAAATAAATTCGCTGTCTGCCTCTGTTCGTTAACTTTTTACTTCCAATCCACGCAATAGACTTTGATACGGTTTTCTACCAGTCGAATTTGAAAAATTCTTTTTGCCTTTGATAGCCTGAATCTAGCGGAGGGTTATAGGCTATATACATGAAAACAAACTGTCTGTCTATTCGAGCAAATCGGCTTCGGCCAAAACGGCTTAACTGATTTTGATGAAACTTTACACATATGGAAAGGATGTAGTCAAAAGTGTTGTATGTCTGTCTGTACGCCCATCTGTCTAAACCGGTTTTAATGAAACATCACAAGTATGAAAAGAAGGTCGTCAACACTAACAAATGTTACTTTTGTCCGTCTGTCTGTCTGTACGTGTATCTGTCTATTTGAGCTAATCTCCAAAACGGCTAAACATATTTTAAGGAAACTTTGCAGACGGGAAAGAAGGTTGTCAAGAGATTTGACATTAGCTACTTTTTGTCCGTCTGTTTGTCTGTACGTCTATGTGTGTATTCGAGCAAATTTCCAAAACGGCTGAACAGATTTTAATGAAACTTTGCAGACGTGACCGAAGGTTGTCAAGAGTGTCATAGGCTACTTTTTGTGTTTGTCTATCTGTCTATCGGTCTGTCTTTTGTCCTCACTGATCTATCAACGTACAGCCGAAACTACTAAGTCTAGGAAGCTTAAATTTGTAACATAGGTTTATTTTATAAAGTGAGCATTAAGTTAAGAAAGGCTTTTTTAGAAATTTCAAACTTAAGGGTGGAAATGGAGGAACTTAAATAATGACATGTTGCAGGGTTTTTAGAGTTCCACATTTTAAGGGAAGGTAAGGGAAACGGGAAGTGAAAAATTGTATCGTTTTTTTAAAGGGTGGGAGAGGAACGAAGATTGAAAGTTTGAATTGGTGTAGTGTAACCAAAATCATTTCCAGCAAAAAGTACGTATAAACCATCTCGAACGTTAATAGTACCTATAACAGGAATTTGTAGTCTACGCAAGCGAAGCTGCGGGCGGTCGCTAGTAGACTTATAAAATCTTATAAAACAAATTGATATGAATATTTGAATATTCGTTGGTCATGAACTACTGGATCGAGAAAAAATTAAAAATATACATCAAAATAATTTTGATTTCTTTTTAGGTAGCAAAGCAATAATCACTTCGTCTTTGTATTAAAATATCACAATTCAAGACACAAATAATCACTACATGGAGCATGCACGTAAAGATAAAACTGTTGAAATAAATTTTTTATTTCATCTAGTTCTGTACTGAACCACACATAAATTTTTTACATGTATATTCTGTATACCGCGGTATATTTAAATTGATCAAAACGGAATATAAAGTCGACATTCACAACGCAGAAATCGGAAGACATGCTGGTTGGTGGGGTTGATCGCGTCTTAGAGGATTACTTTATTGTGGTATAATAGCAACGCCATAATGTATAATTTCTACATACAAAAACATATTTTGACGTCTTGAAAATGGCGGACCATTTTAACTTACGCACTTAATGTATTTTTGAAGTAAAACTTCTTTAGGCGCGACTAGGGAGTAACTTCAGATTTTTTTTCTGACGGAAGTGACGCTTACTATAGTCTGTGTAGTTTCCGCTATTTAAAAATAAATGGCGTGCGACGGTAGATATGTCTATCCGTCGATAGGTTATTGAGACGACAAAACTATACAATGGATAGAATTTCTTACCCTAGTATGGTTAGACCGTCGATAGATAGGTTAAACTAGGATAGGATAGGAAAAACTTTGCAATTCAAAAAATAATAATTTAGATTGGTCGTAAGTATATGTCATAAACTCCAAGCTTCTTGACTTATACACCAGCTAGTGGCAAATATCATAATCAATTAGGATTATTTATTTCCAAATTTTCAAATGGATCAATTGTGAATAGCAAAGTGAATAAAAATTCAACAGTTTAAAAAAAAATATTTTAAATTGCAAAGTTTAAAGCGAAAGCGATTCTGATTTCGAACTTTTACAAGAATTGTCAGACTGGGATAGTAGCGAAGAATCATCTCATATTTGTTATTATAAAATGTATAAAAAAAACTTCAAAATTTTACTTCAATCGCGCGTAAAGGTTACACGCACACACTTTTTTTTTTAGAAATTTGTTTAGATTGATTTATTTATTATTTAGATTTAGATGATGTTTTTTGTTTGTAGGAGTTTTAATATTTAATTAGTTTTTAATTTGGTATAAGCTTTTATTTTTATTAGGTATTAAAGTTGATTGATGGATATGTTTTTCTTACACATTTACTTCAATATGTATGTCTGAACCGACTTATTCAAATATACTTGATTTTTCTCATATAATTATTTTTTACAGTGCTAAAATAAAACTTAACACCTCTGTTAAAATTTTTTTTTACAGTGCGAAAATATAAGACCTCTATTTAGAAATATATACGAAATAAAATACTTTCTTAATAAAATATCATATAATAATACATTTACAACTTTAAAATAGTTTTATTTTATAAGACTACTACGTCACCCAACAAAATGCTCAAATAATACTTATTGGGAATAAAAATTATAACATTTCGTATATTTTTTTTCTCTCTAGCACGTCCGATAAACTACATGCACTAATAACCAATAACACGTGAGCAGATAAATGGTATGGGTGAATGACGTTTTTTAGCATACAAGCTGTTCCTAAACCGAATGAAATATGTATTATTATTGTTTTGTTAACCACTTGGCTCAAGATTAGCCTGAATCGGGCTCGATTACTGGCTCCACTAGCGACTTGGCTGGAAAATATAACTGAGGTATTGCTTTCATAATGAAATCGATAATGGTGTGTAGGCTAGTGAAAATATAAAAATATATTTAAATTTATTTTTTGGTTTTAGGGTTCCGTGGTTAGGTTACGAACACAAAAGATATTTGTTCGTACCAGCATGATGTCGACATCCCTACACGTGTGCCTCGCGCTAAATAATCGTAAACCGGCGTTAGTACCGAAGATGTCTTACTTACTTGGGGCCGCGCGCTCCAAGTACTTCCTCAATACAGTTTCAGAATAATAAAATAAAATGTTAGTAATTTTTATAGTATCCAGTTCTTCTAACTTTTTATTTAACCGATTTGAAAAAAAGGAGGTTATCAATTCGACCCGTATGTATGTAATATTTTCAGAATAGCGCAGTTGTATATGATATTATATTATATTGTATATGTCAGTCTATACCAATTTCTAAACATGTTTGCCAAATTTCACAAGTGTATGTTTTTTATTCTATCAATTCTGTTTCAAGAGCACGAAATAAGTATTTATAGACACTTTAATTTGTTAAACACAAATATATAACACATGCGACGCCTCCACGAACAGTAATGTCCGTATTTAGTACGATTTATTTTAATTAAATCTTAATGAGAGCGGAGCATAACGGCGCGCCGACACCAGCAAGCTGACAACATACCGGTAAAAAGACATGCAAATTTTATACAAAATGACACTTCTTTTATGTTGTTAATGCGATATTATATATTATGCGGTGATAAAAATTTTGATTGAAAAACAAAAACATACCGCCCTGTGACAGAATTTTTCCTATTACATATATTTTTTCTGTAAATATTGATTCAGGTACATCAGTAGATGAGATACGCTGCTTCTGGACCACTTTCTCTGGGGCGAAAGTAGATGAGATACGCTGCTTCTGGACCACTTTCTCTGGGGCGAAAGTAGATGAGATACGCTGCTTCTGGACCACTTTCTCTGGGGCGAAAGTAGATGAGATACGCTGCTTCTAGACCACTTTCTCTGGGGTGAAAGACCTGAGTTCTACACCACGGCTTACAGACGATTTTTTAAAAAAGGTCGGCAAACATCGGATTCTAGGTAGTAGATGAGATACGCTGCTTCTAGACCACTTTCTCTGGGGCGAAAGTAGATGAGATACGCTGCTTCTGGACCACTTTCTCTGGGGCGAAAGTAGATGAGATACGCTGCTTCTGGACCACTTTCTCTGGGGCGAAAGTAGATGAGATACGCTGCTTCTAGACCACTTTCTCTGGGGTGAAAGACCTGAGTTCTACACCACGGCTTACAGACGATTTTTTAAAAAAGGTCGGCAAACAGTCGGATTCTAGGTAGTAGATGAGATACGCTGCTTCTGGACCACTTTCTCTGGGGCGAAAGTAGATGAGATACGCTGCTTCTGGACCACTTTCTCTGGGGCGAAAGTAGATGAGATACGCTGCTTCTAGACCACTTTCTCTGGGGTGAAAGACCTGAGTTCTACACCACGGCTTACAGACGATTTTTTAAAAAAGGTCGGCAAACAGTCGGATTCTAGGTAGTAGATGAGATACGCTGCTTCTGGACCACTTTCTCTGGGGCGAAAGTAGATGAGATACGCTGCTTCTGGACCACTTTCTCTGGGGCGAAAGTAGATGAGATACGCTGCTTAAAACTTCATTATAAAATCTACTTAAAGAAATTAAAAACTTTCTTCGATAAAATTCTAACATCTATTTAAAGAAATTAAATTGCAGATAATAAGTTTTTTTTTCTAATTAACTAAATAGTGACAGTTATGACTTAAAACGTACTTCATATCATAAGTCATCGATAAATTTATTAGCGATTCTGTTAAAAAATCTTACGCTCGAAAAATTGTTGCAAATTTCTCACAGGTGATTTGATTTGCGTTCCCACGCCATTGTTATAAGATTTTTGTTATATTATTGAACGGATACACATATTTCTTTAAAAAAAAAGCTAATAGAAACACGTCCTAACTTGCCCTTTTTTTGTGGGGTGGCGGCAGACAATAATTTATTATTAAGGCTTCCATAAGCAAAAAGCCTCATAGGTGATTTGATTTGCGTTCCCACGCCGTTGTTATAAGATTTTCGTTATATTATTGAACGGATACACATATTTCTTTAAAAAAAAACCTAATACAAACACGTCCTAACTTGCCCTTTTTTGCAGGGTGGCTGCAGACAATAATTTATTATTAAGGCTTCCATAAGAAAAAAGCCTCATTCGTATTCGTTTAAGCTATTAAAATGAAAGATCCATTTATATGCAGTCAACTTTTTCATGTCATGTAAAAAAACCTTAACAGGTTATAACGTGTTCCCACGCATCGAAGTTCTGCATCTCACGATTTTTTCTTAAATGTCTATTGTTGTAGATGAATATTTGAAGCCCTCGAATTTTTTTGGAATTTATTAATGCATCAAAAATCTTTACAAACACGTCCTAACTTGCCCTTTTTGCAGGGTGGCGGCAGACAATAATTTATTATTAAGGCTTCCATAAGAAAAAAGCCTCATTCGTTTAAGCTATTAAAATGTCAGATCCATTTATATGCAGACAACCTTTTGATGTTATTGTTTGAACTTAATCGTAAAAAATACATTTCACAGGTTCTAACTTGTCGCGGAGTCGCCGTCGCAGATGGCACAGGTGTGTGTCTCAAGATTTTTTTGTGTCTGTTGTAGATGGATATTTAAAGCCGTAGACTTTTCAAATCTTCATTCATATCGTTAGCAGCAGCCAGAACGAAAAGTAGTAAGCAAATATTTTTCAACTGTTAGAAGACGTGTCCAGTTTTAAGAAAATATGGAGGTCAGTTATAATTATTGTCATAACTATGTATTTAGTTTTTAATTTTATTTAAGTTTTAAGTTTTTGTGTGATAAATTCTGTGTTTTTTTTTTCCTATAGTAAAAGTTTTTATTTTAGTCTCAATTTGTGCAATATTACTTGTTTTATTATTACAGGAGAATTTTGTTTCAGATAAAGTATTTTTTTTTTTTTAGATTACTTATATATTTTTTTCTTTTTACAGAAATCATTCGATGTGTGTGGCAATTACGTCAATTTTTATAATGCTGATGAAGCTGATAATGATGAAGAGTTGGACACTGATGCATTATTTTCACCCGTAGTACATCGGAAAAGAGGCGTACAATTATTTGGAAACATTGAGAAATTTTTCGACATTCCTATGAAAAAGAAGAAAAATAATAATGCAAATAAAATGACATCTACTGTGGGGCGCTTGTGCGAAAATGGTACAGCATACGTATCAGCAAATACGGAAAGTCTAGATGCCTCGCATTTAATAAAAATAGAGGTCTATGATTTAGAAAAATTGAAAAAGGTACCTAAGTCACAACACTGGAAACACGCTGAGTTACGTGTTAAGTATTATACAGATGAAGATAATCGCCATTTAAACCAAACGAAAGGATTGATATATAACATCACAAGTGAAGTGTCATCAAGTGAAGGAGCAAAAAAATTTTTCTTCCACAATAAGAATGTAGATAATTTAGAAAATAATTAAAAATTTTTTGTATTCATTGGTTTTTAAAGAAATAAATTTATTTGTCTTTTTTTTGTATTACCATACTTATAAGTAATTTTCGTTTAAGATTTATTTCTTACATGGGTAAAAAAAGTTTTGATATTAAATAAATTATATGAAATAAAAGACAGTGATTTTATTTGATCTCCATGTTACTTTATTTTCCAAATACACATTCAAACATTTCTTTTACAATAAAATCATTACACAATGTATTTTCAGTAAAAATGCTAACAAAATCATACATACTTTTTTCTTTATATTTAAAATAAACATATAGTAAACAATATTTTCCACATACCGAACTAAATAGATTTTGTAGTCTTAAATTATTATAAAACCACGATTTTGCGTTTTTGTTCAGAAAATTCAAATGTAAACTCGTAGGTTTACGTCCATAAGAATCAAAATATTCACCACATCCCTTGCTATTTATATATATCGAAATCCAGTGAGACCCTGGTTTGCTATCTGGATCTAAGTTACTAATCAAAAATACAGGCTTTGATGTTGTTACTGGTAGTCTATTCGAAGCACAAACATGGAAATTTAAATATGGGTTGACCTTTGCAACATAATGTTTTATTTCATCGGTATTCATGTCTGTTCATGTCATAGGTACTTTGAGTTATAACTGACAACTCAATAAGATATTGCTTTTAACTACTATAGTCAACACTCACATTGCGATTTTTATCAATTTCAATAATATTATCAAATTCCGCATATACAATACAATTCGTAGTATTTGTGAGAGCAGTATCAAAACGTATTTCTAGTCTTACACTACCATGCTTTATGAGGTTCCAGTGAGAATTTGAATTAGCGGATAGATCTGGTGTTAAATCAAACGCCAATAAACAATAACCGTCGGCATAATTTTCTCTTGATATAGAATTACCCTCGTTATGGAAATGTATACCAGTGCCAGAAAATAATGAGTGATAAGCTAAAGCATATAAATTGCAATCGTCAGCGTTGAATGTTGGTTGCAAAGGTTTTGAAGGTATTTGTTGTCCATCAATACATAAACTAAATGAGTTTATACTGTAATGATGAAAATTGAAGGGATTTGATTCGAGATGTCCATTGAATGCTTTATTGTTAACGAACCCCACTATACACCTTTTAGGAATTTGGCCAAGAAAAATGTTGTCAAGTGTTTTCCCTTGAACACCTGCCGGGATAGTTAAAACTTTTACTTCAACACGTGTAATAGGATATTTTGCAGTAGTCGTCGACAACGCTTTTTGATGCGCAAGTAACACACTCGGATTAATGCGTGCTCTACGAATCATGAGAGTTGCATCAGTAAACCTAACTTTGTACTTAACATCAGTATCAGAAGACATTAAGTTAAAACTTTCTCTAGATCGAATTAATTTTATGCACATTTCAACACCATTTATTAAAAATTTTTCCTGGTTGAATATATCGCCATGCAAGTGGCCAATCATTTCTACTTCTTTACTAGCTTTAATGTACTCTGTTCTTTTATAAAATCCGTTGTTAGTGCTATCAGTTTTATCCATTTTTTTAGCAGTGTCATCGTGCCACAAACTGCAAGCAAGATGTGATTCTTTTGCTGCTGGCCCATAGTTGAGTAAATTTTCAATATAAGCACGATAGGCATATGTGTTGTTTGGTGGTGATATAAGTTTTTGATTTAAATAAACGTCCAGCTGGTTGAAAAGAGAGTGCAGCCAATTATTTACAGGTGCTACATTGTTTGTTGTTGTAATAGAACTCCCATCTTGATTTATTACTTTTGCTTTTACATGTAACAGAGTATGTGACAAATCAATATAATCATCACCAGTTCCCGGGACATTAAATTCAATAGGCCCGTCATCAGTTAAGGAAGAAATGGGTTTGTAATGAATCCATTGTCCATTTTCAATACTTGTTTGTGTCGACGGAAGTGCAAATAAGTCTAATTCTGATTTTATACATTCACACGAATGACTATGTAAAAATGACATTATTCACTATGAAAAAATATCGTTATTTTTCTTTCGAGTGAGTTTCGTGACTTTACCACCCAGAATTCTGTTTTGTAATGATGACCGCTTGCGATGATTCTTAATTATATACCCAGAACCATTCAAGAGTTTATCTATTTTTTCATCCGCTTTTCTCTTCAGGTTCCCTCCCATTTCTTTTAGCCGACCTCTAATAGATTCTTTCATGGGGCGTGCATGAATCATATCTCCGAATAGACCTACCCCTGTGTTCAATAACTCTTTTCCAACTGCTTTGGCCCCCGTGGAGAGTAACGGTAAAACGGATCGCAATATACCACCCAAAAAACTTCCTATACCATGCCCACGTTGTAACGGAGCACCCTTGTAAACTATGCCAACGCCTGAACCAGCTTGCTGTGAGTAATATTGTTCGTAAGGACAAATCATTATTATTGCACACGTTTAAAGTGAAGTTTAACACACGTAGTTCCAAACTCAAATGGCACGGGTCTTCCTGTATCAGATCTTATATCTATTTCCATTGTATCAAACTCGCGACGCATAACTTTCATGTAATATGCTGGTGAAAATGTTACCATTTTATTTACACCAAACACATATTTCGATGTATCCAACGAAATAACCCGTAATAGCGAGGCCATTACATCACCGACAATTTGAGGCTCTACTATATCACAGTAAATAAACATCTGTGGTGGTAATCCCAAATGTATATTTACTGGATGTGTACCAAAGCGTTTTGTGATAACATCAATATTTGGATCGAATCCTAACTGAAGTGCAAGCTTAGGAGCGATTTCAATGTTTAAGATGTCTTCGCTTAGTTTTATCAATTCTATGGATTTCTTTAGTTCATCATAATGGAATAGAATTTTACCGCTTAACATTACATTCGAATTTAACGCGTCTATAACGTCAATCATAGAGTCATAATTACTAGGTGGAATATATGCGGTTATTTTTTCATCATAAAATCCGGTGTCTTTGCCATCAATAATAACTTTTTGTCTCTCGGTAAAACTAATATAATTTTCTAGTTCTTGAACACTATATATAGTACACGGATGCTGAAATTCCACAATTGCTACATTCCACTCTCCTTCCAATTTAATCGACTTTGGTAATTTAGTAATAAAATTTGCAGTTGTATTATTTGAAAAGTATTGCATTGAACTGTTACTTAATAACGTCAAATAAAAATCATCTTTCATGTTTCTTGTAAACTTGAAAATAGTATCCAACTATTAAATTTATCTGGATATCCTTTCCACTTGACGAGCACTTCCTTTCTGTTTCCTTTATAACGAGTACGTAGTATTTTATCTATTTTATGAGCCAAGAATGGATTATATATTACTTTTTGTAGTTCTTTACCATAAAAAGTACCTGTGATTACCTCGTTTTTTAAATCTTTTAATGTGTATACAGTCCATGGACTTCTATTAATTATTGAAGTTATTATGAAAATTTCATCGCTCCAGTTTGTCTCATATCCCTTTTGAAAAATATGTTTGTACTTTGTTATTCTAACGTAGTCACCGACATTAAATTTTGATGATTCATTTTCAGGTTTCTTTTTTCTATCATATAAGTTGCGCCAAACAGTCATGATATTTGTAGAGTTAACATCGCATGGACGCATTTTTATGCTTGAGTGAATACTGTGATTGTATGAAAACAATAAATCTTGCAATATGTCAACATAACGGTAAGTATTTTTGTGAGTAAAATAACGCCACATTTTTGTTTTTAATGTTCTTTGAAATCTTTCTACAATACTAGCTTTGATATCCGGGTTATTAGTTGTATAATAGTTAATGTTTTTGGATAAAAAAAATTTTTTTACGTCATCAGAAACAAATTCAGTACCTTTGTCTGATTGTATATGTTTTGGAGTTGCATTAGCTTCAGAAAATATGCTTTGAAAACACTTTTTAATAGTTTTAGAATTTTTCTTTTCTAAGACTCTTGCATACGCATATTTACTAAAAACATCAATAACACACAAAATGTATTTGTAACCATCATTATATTCTTTATAAGTACGCATATCAGATAAATCTGCTTGCCACAGTTCATTAAAATTGGATAAAATATATTTATTTCTAGAAAATTTTCTTTGAACCGGTTTATGCAAAGTATACGTTTCTTGAGCTTGCAACCAGTTTTTAACCTCTTCTTTTTTCATTTTACCTTTCATCGCTTTAGTCAACTTGTCAATGCTACTATAACCGGCAGGATTGGAAACGTCATAATATATGTTATCAATCTCTAGTAAGGGCTCCATTTTTCCCAGTCAATTTTTTTTGCTTTTTGTTTTCCAAAAGATTTTTCTGATGGTGGAGTACTTAATTCTTCTTCTGATGGTGGAGAATTGGTAGTTTTGGGCTTCACAATTACTGGGTTTTCAAAAGATCCACTCTTAGTATCATTAATATATAATCTATTTATATATTCAAATGTTCTTGGATTTCCAATCAAAACCAACGGAGTTTGTATTTTTTTCAATGTATCAGCAAATTGTTGCCAAGCGGCTGGTTCAGCTTTCTTAACAGATCTCAATGTATCCAAAATAAGATCTACTATATTACTTCCAGGTACGCTTTTACCATTTAATATAAGTGTTCCATTTTCACTCCAAGTGACTTTATCCTCGTTTTCCAGTAGTTTATTTACCAGTAATTCACCCTTATTTCTATATGTTTTCGGTATCAATCTTAAAACATTAGCTGGAGAATAGAAGTCTTTAATTGGTAATTCTTTGTGTGATTTTCCACCTTCTTCAATTATCGAGGGCAATTCAGGAACTGACTCAGTATGCTCCTGTTTTATGTATTTATTATCCCCAGAAGAGTAATTATTGTTATTATTCGTGTTTTTTTTTGAGTTGGTGTGTAATTATTGGTAACTTGATGGGTTGTCGTTCTTGGTTAGTAAAATGTAAGTATCTCTGTAAAGTTTGAAGGTATAATATCCATTTTTCCCTGTCATCTTTTTTTGTTTTTAATATTGCATTCATTTCATCATCTAGTTTGGATACGTTATCAAAAGAATGATTATCATTTTGCAACCTTTTTATGGTTTCCGGCTCAACCAAAATCATTTTTTTAGCATGATCCATGGTTATCAGTGAACTAATTAATTAACGAACCTAAAACGCTGCTTAATACTGCTCCCAAAATAACTGGTAAGAAAGCGCCTCCTTTTTGTATAATAATCTTTTTTCTATCTTTACTCTTTTTCCCTTTTGAAACCAATTTTCTCAGAACGTTTTTATACTTGTGTAATTTATTGTATTCTTCTTTTTTAAGCGTTAACTTGCCATTCAAAACGTTATAAATGCATTCACAAATACAGTTTATTATTTCACTGTTGCTTTCTTTTAATAATGCGGTCCTGTATTTTGGTTCTAATTTGTGTAGTGCTCTTAGTAACTCTTTATGTGATGTTACTCGACCAATCATCGCTAAAGACTAACTGAAATATGCTGATGAACATCATATTTGAAGCCTTTTTTAGGGACATAGATTATGGTGTGTCCGTCACTAGGAAATATATTCGTTTTCAAACGGTACAAATCGTTGGTATCTTGTTTCAAATCAATCATTAAATAGCCATGTGCTTTTTCTGTGGCATCTTTGTATGCCTCATGTACGAATTTAACATTATCTGGATACACTTGACGAGCCAAATATTGTATTTGCATTTTGTCACGCGGATTTTTAAAGCAAATAATGTAGCTTGAATTCAAAGAGATATCACGTTGACCTTTACCTTGGTGAAACAAATTTTGTGTGATATAAAAAACACTTAAATTTCTGTGATGACTGCCTTTTGTAAAAATATCTACTACGCGAACGTCTGACTCTCGCATCAAATCATCGATTATTATGAGCATTGGACTTGCACCATTAAACATATTTAAATCAGGTAAACCTGGATGGTAAGTTACATTTTTCAAGTTATATAATGGTTGCATTTCGTCGTAGCACCACAAGATTTTGTAGAATGATGTATTACACATATCATAGATGTTTTTTATAAACTTTGTAACGAATTCAGATTTTCCACAGCCACTTGGACCCCCTACTATAGCCGTAAATGGATGCATAAAATGAATCATTATCAATTTAAAAAAACACGACTTCGACAGGTGGAAGAATAAAAAACACTGACAAACAAGGATAAAAATAAAGCATCATATACTTAGTCATAATTTTTATTTTTTTAATATCTATGTAGTTTTAATAAAAATCTTAAACTAAATACATTTAAACATCTTATTACAAAAAATAAAATCTTACATATATGTTCATCTAAACACATTTAAACATCTTATAAGTAAATACAAAATCTTATATAATAAGTACATCTAAAACCTTATATATAATCGAAGCGTCATCTTATCGTATAGTAAAAATAATTTTAAGTGATATTTGTAAAAAAAAAAACATTGTAAATAATGTATTTAATAATAAAAATTTATTTAATATAATTGTAAGGTTTTTAATCAGCTATTTTATAATGACCCCATGCAAGTGTATCAAAACAATTATCAAGCAAATAGCGTTTGGTATCATGGAACGATAATGATTTTTTACATATTTTTTGAGAATATATTATATGTTTAATAGATTTAAATCTAACCATTTGTGCTAATTTTATACTTTTATTATTTAGACAAGTTTTATAATCTTCTAGGGTAAATTTTTTTGTAACACATCTATTGATACCTTTAGCCTTAGCAATGAATTTGTCTTCAACGTCAATAGCATACAATTTAGAACGAAGTCCAACGAATTCTTTAAATATTTTTCCATTGTTTTCATCTTTGAACAAACCCAATTTTTTTTTGTTTACTTGAGGAAACCCAAACCGATTTTCGAGGTCATAATCTGATGTATCGAAATAACGCAACAGGTCAGGTTTAATGTCATTATAAAAATCGTCAGTAAATATTTGATATATCAAACTATCGGTATCGGTATAAAGTAATTTAGCATTAGATCCATATTTTGATTTTATATAGTCATAGTGAAAATTGTAAATCAAAGTTTTTGATAAATCTAAAACACAAAAACCTAAATATATAGGCTTATTATAAAATAATTTAGTTCTCTTTAACTGAACAGCTGCACAGTTTTCAGAGAAAATTGTCATGTTCTGAAATTCAGGCTTAGCTATGTAATCGTTTAAACCCAAAGCTTTACCACGATTTTCCCAACGAGTTACAATTTTAACATTTACTCTCTTTTCAATATTTTCCATTGTTTTTCCAAAAACAGAATTGTTCATTAATTTAAAAAAGTCTTTTTCGAAATCTGAGTTAGCCATCGATCGAAGATGAGTATTTAAATCAATGTAAATTTTTAACCAAGGAGCTTGTTTAAATTGAAGTATTCTATGAATTTTTGTTAAAACTAAGCCATTTTTCAAACATTGCAACAAGTTTATATAATGAATTATATATTTAGTTTTATTTCTTAAATTGGGTACCAGTTTTTTACTTTTACATTGACCTACACATATATTTTCAGGACAAAAAGGAAAATCTGAATGTGATTCATGTAAAATATTAGGGTAATGTAAATCAACTTCTAATATGTAACCGTAATCTGAAGTTTCAGAAACGTTAAAATCAATGGTATTTTCTACCCACTGGAACTCCCCTACTGGGAGATATTTAGACATCGCCCAGCCATATAAATTATTAGCGTCTAAATATACAAGGAATGACGAAGGGATTTGCTCATTATAATTATTCAAGTAAGTGTTATTAGCTTTCGCATATCTGTTACTACACTGTGATATCCCTCCTCTAATACCTGATTTTATGAAATTTATTTGATCCATCTCGGTTAATAGTTCTAAACGAACGTTTGTTATTTTAAGCATAGCGTCCCAACTAAGCCCAGGGGCTGTGAAGTATTGAGCGGGATCAAGGTCATATGTAACGAGACAGACACTACGAAAATTTTCAAACACATCTGTTAATAGTAAAACATCGGTTTTCAAATACAAATCAGAATATTCCTGCATATTCTTACATTCAAAATAATTCCAAACGTCTTTAGCACGTTCATATTCTTCTGCAGTGATATTGGTATCAGTTAGAGAACTATAGAAATCATCACGAGGAGGTAATGACGTTTGAGCAAGGCGTTCATAACATGTCATATATTCATAAGGATAAATCCCTTTAACTTTTAATCGTTTAAAAGCATCATCTGAAGGATAATTTTTTCGTAGTTCAACAAATTGTTCGTCTTTTAAATTATTTGCAAGTGTTTGAAGACTGCGAGACATAAACTTAAATGAGTCAACAAAACGTAGGCTAATAGCAAAGTTATTGATGTATAGTTTTTTGGTGAAAGATATATACTTTTCTTTGTTTTGAGGTATAAGTTCAACATTACCGTCATCGAAATTTAAGGCGTGGACAATAAAATGTGCATCATAATTACATAAATTATGTAAAAACACTGGTATGAATTTGGGCGGTACATATTTTTCAGCACAAATCTTACATGTCATGCCATAAAAAATACCGCTATTCCAATCGAATTTAATCGCCGGCTCACTGTTGAAACCCTTGCTACATATACAACATTTTTTTGAGCTAGATATAACACGTTTATTTTCATCTGTTAATTGTAATGGTTGGGCCGGAAAACGAATTTTCTTAGTAATAAATGTTAAATCTTGTTTAAGCGTTTCCATAAATACGTTTGTACAATTAGATCCTGTATACGTTCTGTATTTAGAAAATCTATCATTAAAAGAACATTTTATATAATAACCAAAACTATACACTTCATGTTTATGTGTATTAATAGTTGAGGGTTTCACATTTGATTGTAACGGTTCACTATTCAAAGGTTTTAACAATGCTTCGAAATCAGCATATATTACGAATGGTAATTTATACTTTTTAATGAAATTATCAAATTGTAGAATATTGGTTGATACATCTTCGTTGAACCAATTTCGTTTTTTTAAGGATTCGTTTGGTAATTCTGTTCTAATATGCATACAATCAGATTTTTGATGATTTTCTAAACGATCTTTACTCAAAAAATTTAATAAACAACCATCGCATATAAATGAACGTCTATGTGTTGAAGATAACTGATTGCTTATAAGCCTTGATATATTTTTAATAAAACAATAATGACCTCTAACACCATTCGTAATGTACAGTAAATTTACATGTACCGGCTTGCGACATTTTGTATGATAAACGGGGCCAATTACCTCATGACGCTTATTTTTGCTTGAATATTCTAAAGTAAACACGTTTATGCTTATATTATTCAACTGTTCAACTTTAGAAATATCTTTAAGCTTAACAGGAAAAGCTATCCCATCAAAATTTAATTTGTTTTGATATTTTAAATAAGAGTTGACTCTATCTGAATGTTGTACGTTTTGATATCTTGCTGCAAGTAAACTCCATTTCAGACACATAAAATCCTTGTTTTTTACGTTGATAATAGCTTTTTTCATTTTTATATCTTTAGGTAAATCAATATATGATGAACCGCGAAACGGATTGAACTTATTAACATTCATTAAAATATATTTCATTTTTTTTAAAGACCATCCACTATCTTTGCTTTCAAATTCACTTAACTTTGTTTTGATGGTTGAACTTAAATAATCAAAAAAATCATCTAATGTATCCCCCATACATAATACAAAATTACATGTTTGAAATTCAAAGGAGTTTTCTAAGTTTTTTGTTTCTTGAACAAAATCAGCATGAATTATAAAATTGACTTTTAAGCATGTTAATTGACGTAAACAATTATTTATCAAAAATCGAATCGACTCTTTAATTGATTCATAAAACATTTCAGGGGTCTCGAATCGTAAACCTTCGGAGGAGTGATTCGAAAAAATTTTATACATCAAAACTCTATTACCAAAAGCATTTTCTACTAATTTTACATTCGATAATTCAGTAGAACTTTGTGCACTACTATTTTTATGTAAATTACTGTTCAAATGACTGCTTAAATACCTTTTTTTGATGGTGACATTGCATAGTTGACACTTCACTTTATCACTAATTATTTCATCTTGTGATGCTGAAGATCCGTTATTTTGCTGTTGACATTCGCGAGAAGTCTGTTCCCCACCACCGATTTGCGAAAAACTGCAAAGTTAAATTTATAATTAATCAAAGTGGCAAATTATCACAATAAAAAAATATGCGTAATAAACTCTCTTTTTTATATACTCACATTGATTGTATTTCATTTGCTTTCTCATCTAAAATGGCTACTAGTTCCTCATCGAAAAGTGGATTATACAAATCAAACTCATGTTGTGAACTCTCAATTGAAATCCATGGTTCAAAATGCTGAAACAAAAAAAATATGTAAATGAATATTACAAAATATAAAATTGACATATAAAAATAAAATATTGTTATGTGCCCATAAAAAAATTACAAAAACTATAACTTTTCAACAAACACTATTATAAATATTCTTACCTCCATTTCTTCAACGAAATTTTCATATATAAAAGTTTTTCAATTTCACTTAAAATTATTTTTACTATAAATGATGCGAGACGCTCCGAAAATTTTTATGACGTTTGATATCAGAGACGTGACCTTAAATAGAAACCATTTGTGTACCATTGGAGGGGGAGTCAGTTTTTTTATTCACAGAAGCGTTAAGATTTTTGATGCATTAATAAATTCCAAAAAAATTCGAGGGCTTCAAATATTCATCTACAACAATAGACATTTAAGAAAAAATCGTGAGATGCAGAACTTCGATGCGTGGGAACACGTTATAACCTGTTAAGGTTTTTTTACATGACATGAAAAAGTTGACTGCATATAAATGGATCTTTCATTTTAATAGCTTAAACGAATACGAATGAGGCTTTTTTCTTATGGAAGCCTTAATAATAAATTATTGTCTGCAGCCACCCTGCAAAAAAAGGGCAAGTTAGGACGTGTTTGTATGAGGTTTTTTTTAAAGAAATATGTGTATCCGTTCAATAATATAACGAAAATCTTATAACAACGGCGTGGGAACGCAAATCAAATCACCTATGAGGCTTTTTGCTTATGGAAGCCTTAATAATAAATTATTGTCTGCCGCCACCCCACAAAAAAGGGCAAGTTAGGACGTGTTTCTATTAGCTTTTTTTTTAAAGAAATATGTGTATCCGTTCAATAATATAACAAAAATCTTATAACAATGGCGTGGGAACGCAAATCAAATCACCTGTGAGAAATTTGCAACAATTTTTCGAGCGTAAGATTTTTTAACAGAATCGCTAATAAATTTATCGATGACTTATGATATGAAGTACGTTTTAAGTCATAACTGTCACTATTTAGTTAATTAGAAAAAAAACTTATTATCTGCAATTTAATTTCTTTAAATAGATGTTAGAATTTTATCGAAGAAAGTTTTTAATTTCTTTAAGTAGATTTTATAATGAAGTTTTAAGCAGCGTATCTCATCTACTTTCGCCCCAGAGAAAGTGGTCCAGAAGCAGCGTATCTCATCTACTTTCGCCCCAGAGAAAGTGGTCCAGAAGCAGCGTATCTCATCTACTACCTAGAATCCGACTGTTTGCCGACCTTTTTTAAAAAATCGTCTGTAAGCCGTGGTGTAGAACTCAGGTCTTTCACCCCAGAGAAAGTGGTCTAGAAGCAGCGTATCTCATCTACTTTCGCCCCAGAGAAAGTGGTCCAGAAGCAGCGTATCTCATCTACTACCTAGAATCCGACTGTTTGCCGACCTTTTTTAAAAAATCGTCTGTAAGCCGTGGTGTAGAACTCAGGTCTTTCACCCCAGAGAAAGTGGTCTAGAAGCGGCGTATCTCATCTACTTTCGCCCCAGAGAAAGTGGTCCAGAAGCAGCGTATCTCATCTACTTTCGCCCCAGAGAAAGTGGTCCAGAAGCAGCGTATCTCATCTACTTTCGCCCCAGAGAAAGTGGTCCAGAAGCAGCGTATCTCATCTACTTTCGCCCCAGAGAAAGTGGTCCAGAAGCAGCGTATCTCATCTACTACCTAGAATCCGACTGTTTGCCGACCTTTTTTAAAAAATCGTCTGTAAGCCGTGGTGTAGAACTCAGGTCTTTCACCCCAGAGAAAGTGGTCTAGAAGCAGCGTATCTCATCTACTTTCGCCCCAGAGAAAGTGGTCCAGAAGCAGCGTATCTCATCTACTTTCGCCCCAGAGAAAGTGGTCCAGAAGCAGCGTATCTCATCTACTTTCGCCCCAGAGAAAGTGGTCCAGAAGCAGCGTATCTCATCTACTTTCGCCCCAGAGAAAGTGGTCCAGAAGCAGCGTATCTCATCTACTTTCGCCCCAGAGAAAGTGGTCCAGAAGCAGCGTATCTCATCTACTTTCGCCCCAGAGAAAGTGGTCCAGAAGCAGCGTATCTCATCTACTTTCGCCCCAGAGAAAGTGGTCCAGAAGCAGCGTATCTCATCTACTTTCGCCCCAGAGAAAGTGGTCCAGAAGCAGCGTATCTCATCTACTTTCGCCCCAGAGAAAGTGGTCCAGAAGCAGCGTATCTCATCTACTACCTAGAATCCGACTGTTTGCCGACCTTTTTTAAAAAATCGTCTGTAAGCCGTGGTGTAGAACTCAGGTCTTTCACCCCAGAGAAAGTGGTCTAGAAGCAGCGTATCTCATCTACTTTCGCCCCAGAGAAAGTGGTCCAGAAGCAGCGTATCTCATCTACTTTCGCCCCAGAGAAAGTGGTCCAGAAGCAGCGTATCTCATCTACTTTCGCCCCAGAGAAAGTGGTCCAGAAGCAGCGTATCTCATCTACTACCTAGAATCCGACTGTTTGCCGACCTTTTTTAAAAAATCGTCTGTAAGCCGTGGTGTAGAACTCAGGTCTTTCACCCCAGAGAAAGTGGTCTAGAAGCAGCGTATCTCATCTACTTTCGCCCCAGAGAAAGTGGTCCAGAAGCAGCGTATCTCATCTACTTTCGCCCCAGAGAAAGTGGTCTAGAAGCAGCGTATCTCATCTACTACCTAGAATCCGATGTTTGCCGACCTTTTTTAAAAAATCGTCTGTAAGCCGTGGTGTAGAACTCAGGTCTTTCACCCCAGAGAAAGTGGTCCAGAAGCAGCGTATCTCATCTACTTTCGCCCCAGAGAAAGTGGTCCAGAAGCAGCGTATCTCATCTACTACCTAGAATCCGACTGTTTGCCGACCTTTTTTAAAAAATCGTCTGTAAGCCGTGGTGTAGAACTCAGGTCTTTCACCCCAGAGAAAGTGGTCTAGAAGCAGCGTATCTCATCTACTTTCGCCCCAGAGAAAGTGGTCCAGAAGCAGCGTATCTCATCTACTTACATCGAGGATTAGACACTTTTTTATACGAAAAAAGAGGGTTACTTCAAGGGTAAAAAATATAATTTTTTTAAGAAATTGATAAGATTCATAAGATGCATGTTTTCGCATGTAATTATTTTTTTCAGCACCAAAATAAAACTTACGATTTCTGTTATAAAATTTGAAATTACTGATTTGATTTTGATTTTATATTTTAAAATGAGTACATCAGCTGTCATTGGATATCTCTAAAAATCTCTCTAGTACTATCAATTATATTAATAAGTGAGAAAATGTATATCGGGAACTTCCAATGAAATTATATAGAATCCGAGGTGAAGTCGTACACTTAACAACATTTAGGAAGAACTTGTAGTTGCTGGTCGAACATTCTTGTGAACAAAGTTTCGCGCACGGCTAGTTTTACGTATAATAAGATATACAGACCGATTGGCAGTGGTTACAGCTTGCAAACCAAAGGTCGCAGGTTCGATTCCCGCTCGGGAAAAATATTAGTGTGCATGAACGTATCTATTTGTTCCGTGTCTGGGTGTAAAATATCTATATTATGCATACAGCGTGTTCAACTGAACATTGTCTAGACTTATAGACAATGAGCGTTAAGAGCTTACTGAACTAAACAAAATAATTTAAAAAAATTAAAGAAGTGTTAATTTGCGCCATCTGCTCATTTGAAACTTTTTGTTTTGTTGGTAAGCTCTGCACGCTCTACTAGTTCAGACTACATTCAGCCAAACACGGTATATATTATAAAGAATATTTAAGTATGTTTATCGGTTGTTTAGTATGCATAATGCTTGCTTACTTTGGAACTAGATGGCGCTGTGTGGGATGTCTAAGTTATTATTATTATTATTAATTAGTCAATATTTAAGAATTTGAGAAAGGGGAAAATCTCTAAACAATTTAATATATTAACTAAAGAAATTATGTTTATTTAAATAATAATCACAAAAAGAAACAGAAGCACATCGGTGTCCTGGTCCTCGCCTGTGAACACAGCCAGTCACCTTTTTTAATACAATGCTTCAATAACATAAAAGTACGAATTAACTAGTAGCCCTCTTCTGCGTTTACCGTCTAACCACTCATACTGTAGCTAGCTGGTACAAAATCGAGAATTTCAGCACGAGAGGTCCCCGTGCGCCGGTCATTACCCCAGCGAAATCCCCGCGCCCTGGTTTTCATCCCCCGAAATCGCGTTTGACTTTAAACTCTTTTACTCTTTTAAAACCAAACGCTGCTGTCAAATTTATTCACTCTATGTTAAATAAGGACCTTCGATGGAATCAAAGCCAGTCAGTGAGGTTATGTATTACAGGAAGGCTACTTTTTTCGTTTAATTACATCTGTAATGAAGATAACTATATGTAGTACCCCGTTTAATGTACGATACGAGTTTCAATACAATAACACTCAAAAAAAACTGAAAAACTGAAACTAAAATATACCTTAAAATACGAGAATATTGTAAAGGAAATCTCACCATTTTATACTACTATTGCATTAGAATAACTGCACTTTATAACTGCATCTCGCGTCCTCATAAGTGCAGCTCGGTATAAAATCTCGGCCACATATCGCAAAGTGCTATTGCAGTTCCGAGTCAAGACGAAATCAACTTAACTTAATTCATATTTATAGTGCCGTTGCTCTTTAACCTATGAACTTTTGAGTAAGTTCATTGGACACCAAGTACTAGAAATAATAATAACGTATACTTCGCAACAACGTCTAGGCCCCAAATTAAGCATCGCATAAGCATATGACAACCAAGAGCCGGTGCGAGTGTCGATATACATCATATAAATACTGACCCCGACCTGGGATTCGAACCCGGGACCTCCAGCTTCGTAGGCAGGGTCGCTACCCACTAGGCTGAGCGGTCGTCAATATAAGAATATTTTTAACAATAGTTTTAAATTAAGTGATTTTTCACCCGATCCAGCTTTCTACAAATGGCTGGAGATTCATTAAAATGTTAAATTGCGGCGCTTTAGTTTTGGTTTTGGACAAAGTGCAGGGATGGAAATTGACCAAGTGCCAAAGTGTTTTGAAAAACGTTTTTCATAATTTAGTCAGTACTATATAGTAAAAGTCAAAAAAACAAAGGACAAAGGTTCCAGTATTCAGCAATGAAATCTTACTCTTGAGAATAAAACAAAAACAGTTTCGAATATCACATTCCCCCTCCCCTCTTTAACTGGAAAGACGACTGTCGAATGCCCCGTGGTGGAACAGATTTGCTGCTGACCCGCCCAAAACAGTTGACAGCCTAATAAATTGTCCTAAAAAAATTGAGTGATATATTTCTGAAAACTAGATTGCATTTGCAAGTGTCGTAATAGGCCAAGCGCAGCCAACCTATTTCTGGTTTCGAAGGCTGTGTGGCCTGGTTCGAATCCGGGCGTGTACCAATGAGTTTTCGGACTTAAGTACATAATCACTGACTCCGTGCCTCGGAGAGCACGTTAAGCTGTTGGTCCCGGTTGCCTTCAACAGATAGCAGTCGTTAAAATCCATCAACCCGCAATGGAGCAGCGTGGTGCATTAAGCTTCAACCCCTTCACCCTGCAGGAAAGCCTAAACCTTTGTAGTGGGGCATAATGGGCTAATGGAAGGGTTGGATGCGGGTTGGTGGATTTTAACAACTGCTGTCTGTTTATGGCAACCGGAAGCGACAAATTATTATACTCATTGAGGCACGGAGTCAGTGATTAGTTTATCTACTTAAGTCGGAAAAACTCATTGGTACATGCCCTGGGATCCGAACTACCGCCTTCTAAACAAGAAGCGAGCTCGCTAATAAGAAAATATTTTAATGTTTTTCTACTTGTGATGAATATTTTCCCCACTATATAAATACGTCCATTGTCAAATACATTGTCTCTGTATAAAAACAATGAAACAAGGTTCTATATTTCAAAGTCAGTAACAGAGAGCTAAAAACGCGAATGATGTATGACTCGGCCCGTTCGCTCTTTTGTACGAACTTCACTGTCTGACCCGGCTTTTTGCCGGGCATAACTCTTCGTTCGAAGCTATACACACAAAAAATTTACTATTAGGTGTATCGATGTCTATATCCGCAAAAAGTCTTAATACAGTATCCGAACTTAACTCTCATTTTGTAGGTTAGTAAAAGTAATGAACGGATGGAAAAGAACGGTCAAAAACGATTGACGAATTGAATAATAATTTCCTACTTTGGTGGTGCTTCAGGAGCTTAATAACTTGAATTATCTAAAACAGAGCTTCCTGGTTAATCGCTGTAATTCGACACATTATACAAGATAAAAATATAACAGACCAAATTTTAAATTCTTTCCAGAAAGTCACAAATATTTGCCATTCAGTCGTAGGCTTCGGAATCGTTTGTTGAAAGTTGAATTTTTAGCAGATTACGGATTTATTTGAACTGAATTCGAAAACATTGATTGCTTTAAATTGTTTTAAATTGTTTTTTCTTTAATGTGTTAAGTATTATTTTATACAACTCCTTAAATAGAATATTAATTTAATTTTAAGTAAACCTATTAGCTAAAAATACGTTTATATGTTTCTAACATAACCAGTTCATTTGGCTTTGTTTTAATATTACACGTTGAGCACATATGGTGGGAGGTCGGAATAATCCCGCTATTTTCCAAGACTGAAATTATTTTCAAGAATTATATATACTGAAATTTTAGTCTAAGATTTCGTTGTTTTGGTTCTCATCTTACTGTACAAAGCGTGTCCATATCAAAATATGAAAAAGCAAAAAATACATGAACAATAAATTTTTTATTACATTAGGTTTGCCTTCTATAATACACTGATAGAGAATGAGTGATTAGACGGTAAACGCAGAAGAGGGCTTCTAGTCGATTCGTATTTTTATGATTAGTTGTAAATCTATGGCAAATTCAATAACAAAAGTTATGATGTACCATATTATTTGTATAGTATCACAATATTTATATTTTTAAATAGCGTTTTTAGAAGAATTATATTCATTCTCCTTTTTTTAGTTCCTAGGCTTCCGTATTTAATTTTTAATGATTCCAGCCCCAGATTGCCTAATTCCTGCCTAGTTTGAGACTAGATGATTTTGTGTATGTCTCACATATTATTATTAAGTAACTAACTACTCGTGGACTGATGATGATGATTATTATTATTACTAAGAATATTAAGTGTCAAAAACAGCAATGTAAAAGGTTCAGATAAAATTTAGTATAGGAACTAGTGAATTATTATATTATTCTCCGATTTCAAAATTAAAATCCATAAAATTCGACAGTAATAATAATTGCGTGATATACACTTGAATTTTTTTTTTCAATAAAATAGAAGTGACATTTGTTGAAACACAAAAGCGTAATTTGTCTAATATATTTCGGAATTAGCAATTTGAGGATTCATATTTTTTTATTAATTCGTCATATACTAGTATCATAAGAAAGATGGTACAATTAAATAAAACTCATGCTTATATTTTCCCCACTGAACTACAAAGCTTGTCATAAAAAAATATAACGATGTATCTTTGATATTCCTTCGCGTTTTAAGTGTTGCCATGTATTGCTTCGACTACACATACAAGTAATCATAATACCGAATTTACTTTAGATACCGAAAGGAAAAATTAGTACAAACATATTCCATTCTAAAATTCATAGAAGCTAAAGACACTTAATTACTCAGTGACATATATAATCAAACTATCGATGCCAGATATCGGTTATGAGACAAAATATTAAAATTAAATTTTCTTCAACGACTGTATCAGTATTTTTGAAAAACTTAAATTCGTTCTGATATATAATTTTGTTTAGATCGCTGTCAAAAAAGACAGAAGGAATCAGAAGATAATTTCGTAAAAATATTTCTAAACAGCAATATATAAAAGGCTATAATTATATAATATATATTATAATAATAGCCTTTATGACATCAAAACTTGTATCGTATTGTTGTATTTTACAGTACTAGGCTTTTTTACTTTACACCAATCACAAACGAGCATTCTGTTAACGCATGCGTAAATCGCGAAAAGCAACCCGTTCCCGCCCTTAGCTCCGGCCATTATTACATTTTAATTATCTACCTAATTATAATCGCAAATGTAATGAAAAATGCCATATGATGCTCGTACTAAGTAAGATGGCTATCATAGTCATCGGTTTATTATAAGCACTCGGTTTCGCCTCGTGCCTATAAACACCTCGACCATAATATGCAGCTTACGGTACTTGCATTATAATGTACTTATTACACGCTCATTTTTGATGAAATGACGCAGGCTGCAAAGAAGAATTTAGCAAAAGAGGAAAATCTACGTTGTTTTCAATGTATTATCTTTCTCATTTCCTGTTAGAAATTTGAGGATACACCAAAAGCGAATGATTTCAAAACAAATCAACCAAACGCGATTGAAAAACTTGTTATGTAACTGAGTACGAATATTCTTGAAATTATATTTATAAAAACTTTTACCGAAGAAGTTGGATTGGCCCTATACATACATAAATGACATTTCCAGATTTAGTATGACATTATCTGTGAACTAAAATATTTAGTCTGTACCATGAACGTACGAGTATATGGATATACCGCGTCGTGACCACAAAAATATGAACAAAAAAATATACACCACGGATTAAATATATGCCTTTTGATGTTTTCACATATATTCACTGTGGATTGAAATTTTATGTGAGCAAATGTAAAATTCGTACTATAGAAGCTAATAAAGACTCTGAAGTTAAATTTTACGTGTAATTTACAGACTGGTTAAAAACATACAATGATAATGAATGACGAACTTGGGTACCTACTTCTCTGAAATACGGATACTTAGCAATTTCGTAAAAACTTTCAGATAACAGGCTATTTGTATACATTATGGATAATAGATGTATTTTGCAAAACTATTAAACCATGGAGCACTCATTCATTATGAACATGTACTCGTATTCGAGAAATGTTTGGCAACAATTAACTGGTAAAGACACGTCAGAAACGGCTAAAGACACGAATATAGCTATAAAACATTCTTACTTTAAATACTAGGTGGTAGAAAACCCCCAAGGCTATCAAAGGAAACTTTTTTTTATATGAACCGAAGGATTTGAAATAAATATAGAAGGTTAAATAGTATAATAGGTAAAGACACTTTAAAACTGATAAGGACAAGAAAACAAAAAGGACAGCACTTTTTAACTAAATTTGTATAACACTTGCTGCATCGATAAAACAACACACTTCCATTGACGGGCATTACTCCGAGCACTATAGAAGCCTTGCGCGTCTTTCGCGGGCGGAGAGACTTGTTAGAGTGAATAAGACATCTATACATAGACTATTTTCTCTCAAAAGACGGTAAAGACAAGTTTCTATCCTCATACATGTACCCCCTATATAACGTGCGTTTTTAATAATTATTAGTACGGAGTATCAGGTATGAGGAAATGTTAATTTGAAAGAGAATTTTATACTTGTTTTTATATTGTCTGACTTTCTAAATAAAATAACGTGGTCGCACCCACCGGATACCATGAAAACGTATGTTTTAATGGTATATATAATTTACAAATTACGTATTTTAAAACAATTATCTGAGAATTATTTAAAAAACTGTTATATACACATCATGTAAAAAAGAAAAATAATTTCCAGTACATATTTTACAAATAAGATCAGTGCAAACCCTGTTTTGTGTAGATCGTAGAAATACCCACTTATTGTCTGTTTAATCTCTGAGTTTGTCATTTTCCTCGAGACACTCCATCTTGATGATCCTCTTATCTAAAGTGTAAACTTAAAACTTTCGCCGTTAAAGTGGAGTTAGTCCTATACAGATATATACTTACTACAAAATTCACTACATTACTCATTGCAAAGAAACAACTCATCACGCCTAGTTAATCCTAATTTCATTTATTTTCGAATTCGAATATTCTTCATCAAGCGTATTCATAAACAAGCTTCCACAAACACCACCATGATACAAACACTCTGAGAAGTGTGATCATATCTTCGAGCTTATGTTATTGTGATAGTGTATTTACTCGTTGTGTCATTGTGTACCCAGTAATGCAGGGATGCTGTCGCAGCCTCATAACTTCATCGTACAGAACTTCGCTATCTTAAATACTATTATCCTTACTAATATTATAAACGCGAAAGTTTGTATGTATGAATGTTTGTTACTCTTTCATGCAAAAACTACTGAATGGATTTTAATGAAACTTTACAATAATGTAGCATATACATCAGACTAACACATAGGTTATAATTTATAAAGATACTAGCTTTCCGCCCGCGGCTCCGCTCACATGAACTACACAGTTGTACACTAATTTAAAAAAAAAACTTTCACCTATAGAAAGCTATATTATCAGCAAGTAATATGGGTTATCTTTTATTTCCAAACTAGCTTTCCGCCCGCGGTCCCGCTCGCGTGATCTACACATTTGTCTCGGGACCGCTATGATTTTATGCATATATATAGTTTATAAGCTGAAGAGTGACTAGACTACTTTTTTTCACGGAAAAAGGGGTCCTGGTACAACTGTGTATTCCACGCGAGCAGAGCCGCGTTAGAAAAGCAAATTTAATTAAAAAATTATCACTATTTGACAACAGCTGCACTGCACACATTTTATCGCAAAAATAAAACTCCAAAATTAATTCAAAAAAAATAAATAAATTTGAAAACCCAACTGTGTACGTTGACGATCTAGTGTTTAGAAATTACATTACTTTTTGACTTCAGTTGTGTTTCACATGGTATTGAATATAAATAGCAATGAACGCTAAAATTGTCAATTAAGTTGCGAGATTCAAAAACTAAAACCCGACTATAGAATAAAGGAAGTAAAAACCATGAAACAAGATGTTCTGTGGCGTGGTCGCATGCTCTTCTTAAGGAAGTTATTATTGCTGCACGCCACGCACCCACGGGTATAACCCGACTATATGTAACTTCAGATTTTGATTTCAGACGAGATTATCTTGTTTCATGCTTTTCAGTTCTTTTTTCCTGTAGAAAAGTTTTAGTTTTTTAAGATCACAACTTAACCGACACTTTTAGTGTTCATTGTTAATTATATAGGTATTCTATGGCATACGAAACGCAACAGAAGTCACAAAATAATGTAATTTCTATATTACTAGATGTTCAATGTACCTAGGTAGGCAGGTATTGATATGAGCAAGATCTTTTCTCAAATTACTGAGGAGCATAACATTTTTCCATCACCGATTTATTTAAATTTCTGTGGTTTCAATCTATTGTATCAATTTGTTCGTCACGTCATATCTTTGACCACCTGTTGAAGAATAAACTAATCTCTTACGGAATAAATTATTAGTTACAATATCTGATCTTACTAATAAATATTATATTATTTTCGTGTAATTGTGCCCGTATAAGCACATATGTTTTCTTTTTGTACCACATTAGTCGCTTGCCCCTTATTTGTCCAAGCGTGAGCCCGTCTCTGTAGCGACGCACGAGCCTTAAATCTCTCACGGGAGCTGGCTCTGCTGCACATAATTTATCGTGTTCCAGTTCGTTCGTACGGAAAAACCGAGATTGTTGTCGATTTGTTCGGGATATTTATTTAATTGGTCCCGGATTTTATGTTTCCGACTGTACTCACTGTTCGTTTTCACGCGAATGTCCGGACGCGATAAGGTAACTACAGTATTACAGAGAAACGTGCGGTCGGGAATAGAAGAAATCGGATATTTCTTGGAAAATTATTTCTTTTTATTACTTGTTATTTTTTCGTTAGCACATAGAGCAGGAATCGGTTATTTATGATAATAAAATTTTCTTATAGAAAATACGAATTTTCGTCGTTGATTTCATCTAGAAGTTATTATTGATAACCTTTTCTTCAATTATTGATAGACTGAACGTTTTCCTGCAGTGGTGGATTTACATATTTGCCGGTAGTAGGTATTCAATTTTAATTATCAAGCGACCAAACTCGACTACTTAAATTGTAAATAAAATATCTAAAAATTATCTAAATATGTTAATTATTACATGCGTTGAATTGTTTGTGTGGACCTAATAACATTTAGTTATCTATATAAATATGATTCTATTTAATTTCCGTAAGACACATTTTTTTTTGGCCCTAGCCACCCCTAATATATATACATGCCGCCCTGGGCCTTAGATGTATACAAACTCAAGTGCAGATGCCGTTAAAAGTATGAAGTCTTATCAATAAAAATAAACTGTAGTAAAGTAGTTACTTGATTCCAGATTTGAATTTTAAGTTTCCATATAATAGGTTGACCGATTGGCCGAGTGGATAGAAACTCGAACTGCAAAACCAAGGGTCGCGGATTCGATTCCCGCCCGGAACAAATATTTTTGTGTATGTACATGTCTATAAGTTCCCTGTCTAAGTGAAAAAGTATCTGTATATAACAGTAATGACTATAAAGAATATTCAAGTACGTATACTGATCAGTTGTCTAGTACCAAGCATTTGCTTACTTGGGGACTTAAATGGCGTTGTTTAGATAATTACGCTTAGTCTCCAAGAAAAGAACCACCAAGCAGGCCCACTGGTGGTGGGTACCTGAATACTGTTGTGTCTTGAAACACGTAATATGGGATCCTCTGAGATATTGTCCTTGAAGATCCATAAAAAAAATTGTTTTTTTATCCTAATTTATATTTTTTATATTATCTCTCAACCTTTTTTTCATATCCCTATCGGATTTTAAAGACTACTGTGCATATCATGTCCGACCACTTAAGCCCTATGATCTTGATTTTAGCAAACTTTTCGACGAGTGCCATTCCTAAGATTTTCAAAGACAAAATAAAAGCTTTCTGAAATACAAAAGGCTTTTTTTGTAATAAATAACACAGCGTTATACGAAAACAAAAAAAATGATTTTACATAACATGAACATACAAGCACAGAGCGTAAGCAAGTGTGTTTTCAAAAATGTATTTATCACTAACAATAGCACCGTATGAATATTCTATAGTCATATATATATAAATATTGCATTAAACAAACCGACTTAAGCAGTTAAACGTCGAGGTAAACCGACAACACGGTTCGAGTTTAATTAAGACATCGCGTTTCATGCCGAGAGAATGGGAACTTCATCCGGAATCAAGCTGTGGCAGAACTTCGGGATGCGCTACGCCTCTGTTCGTATAAAACAACATTAAGCTCTCTGTTTTACACGATAAAAATTCTTGTACTACGTGACTTTGTCCGTCCGTACGTTTATTTTCTTATAATTTTTACGCAATCACTCGTATCTTTAAGTTAAAAAAGTGCTGTGATTTTCGAACGTAAAGATAATGTGAACTTAGGTGCTATTGTACGACAAATACATTAAAGTATATAATGATAATACATAATAACACATACAATCACAACAACATCTAGGTCCCAAACTAAGCATTAGCTTGTATTTTGGGTACCAAGAGAAGACACCACATACATATAACAACCAAGACCCAGTGTCAGTATTAATATTCATCATATAAATACTGACCCGACCTGGGATTCGAACCCGGGACCTCCAGCTTCGTAGGCATCCTGCCTACCCACTAGGCTAAGCGGTCGTCGACGTATAAAACGTACACTGTTTCTTATTATAATAAAAAAACTGTTAGACTTATTGAATTGATTTTATTTTATGTTTTAAAATGCCATAATGGAAAAATAATCAATTCATTAACTTAGAATATCAGGTACAAGCTTTTAAACAAATAAATATTACTATTAAAAGTTTACTCAATACCAAATTCACATCATCAACAACGTTGCTCCACTGCGGATTGGGGGTCCACTGTCACAGAAGTGAAGATGTTGTCAGAGCTAATATGTAATATTCAAGTTTTTATAAATTATAAAACTTAGAGGTTTTTACGACTTACAAACTCAAAAGCTCATAACTAAAAAACACATAACGGCAATAGAACCCACGACTTTTATATTAAAAGCAAAGTGTTTAGTTACTTATCACAACTCCTCGCACGCGACAGGTACGTAACAAGAAAATCGTCAGTATAAATCCTGAAATGTAAATATACGTGAAAGCATATTAAATTCAAATAAAAAAAAACTAAATAGGGAAATTAAAATAAGTTCAATTCATTTCACTGAGAAACAGCCAGTATGCTGACAACGCGTGGAATTAATGCATCTTCGTGAAATTTTGCTGTAGATCATGGGTTAATCTAGATGTTATTCTAGACGGAAAATATTTTTTATTTTGATATATCTGCTTATTTTCTTTTGTCATATAATAAATACAAACTTTATTTATTTAAAATTACTGTATTAAAATAATAACATTTCTTCACACAGTTCTCACATGTTTAGTTTTTACAGAGACACACTCGTATTTGCACGAACAAAAGCTATTTCCGCGAAGGCATCGCAAACGATGTATACGAGTCATGTGGAAATCGCGAGACCGTTTTCGCATATGGAATTTTTGCGTCTCTAAGGGGATTCCCATCACATGCTCGCTGTAGCGTCAATTTAGCGCATATCCAAATCCGCTTAACCGAGGATAATCCAGACGGAATCTGGAGGTTCACTCGAGACGCAGTCGCTCTATACCGCAGGTAAATTGCCGTGAAACGTTTTTGTTTACGTAACCACCGCTGTCGTGTCTCGCGACGCGTATGCTACATGTTAATACCTCCCTAGCTTAAAAATTAATATACTTTCAGATAGCATTACTACTAAAACTTTCTTATATCTTGATCTACTATAAATGGTGAAACGGAAAATCGTTTCGTTAAATAATAATTAATAATAATAATAATAATGACGTATACCTGACAACAATGTTTAGGCCTCAAACTAAGCATTAGCTTGTGTTTTGGGTACCAAGCGAAGACACCACATACATATAACAACCAAGACCCGGTACCAGTATTAATATTCATCATATAAATACTGACCCGACCTGGGATTCGAACCCGGGACCTCCAGCTTCGTAGGCAGGGTCGCTATAATGAAGTAAGACCTATATATGTATCTATTATCCCCATAGAGTAAATTAATTTGACAGCAGCGTTTGGTTTTAATTTTTAATAGAGTCAAAAATGTCACGGTATCGAAGTGACATTTCGCGTTTTCGGGGGGTTGAAACCGGTGTGCGGAGATTTCTCGGGGGTGAAAAGCGCCGCGCCTTGCGCACAGAAACTCGTACTAAAACTCCCTATAATACACCGATTAGCTATAGTACGAGTGGTTAGCCGGTAACGCAGAAGAGAGCTTCTAGTCAGTTCGTACTTTTATAAGTATCCTACTTTCCAACTATTATTATCGATGTAAATACGGGCGCAACTGCTTAGCTTTTATATGTGCTTTATGTTCATATTTTTTATTTACTTCTGTTAAAGAACACCAATAACTTTTTATGTGATAACTTTGCTGATTGTAAATTTGACTTTGTTGACATTAACTCAATAATTAGGTATATAAAATCATAAGTGTTTATTTTAAAACTTTGAAACCAAAAATTTAATCGAAGAATATTATTATGTATTCCTGTTTTTTAACTTTTCTCAAAGTTTTCAAAAACGAAGTCGTCAAGAATCATCAAGATATTTAATTTGATTTTAAGACTAATTATATAATTTTATTTAGTATTTTTTCAAGGAATAAAATTGTATAATAACTTAACAAATGACATAAAACAACTTGATATGAAATATTTTAAGACTTAATTAAATTATATTTAAATTAGATATTTATATTAGACAATCGCGGCTAACGCCGCCGCTGACCCTTGCAAGTCATAGCTGTAAACTTAATAACTTAGTTATTACCATAGGAACTAGTGCGAACCGATTAATAATATTTACAAGGTAATTGCATCGTATTAAAAGGTCATTTGAAAAGCTACGAGCACAGTAAAACTTGGAACCCCGCAGTACAAACTTTACCCCCGGAAAACGGAGGCGGACCTTTCTGTGTATTGAAATCAAGTAAACCAATTTTGTTATCTATTTCGGATTGTAGTTACCTAGGTCGTTACAGGCACTGTAGTTGGGGTATTTGATAAATATGTAAACCCAAAAAAAATAAAAACAGTTTAAAAGTAAATAAATTTATGCAACGTCGTCTTTTAATTAATATGGTTACGTCATAGGCTCAAATGAATGCAAATTTGATAATGAATTAATAAACTGTCAATTCAGCTTCGCATAATTAACGTACACTGCATTAATGGCAGCTTTATTAACGTAAACATTGTATTTTTAATAGAATATTAACAAAACGATATTTTTACATAGAAGAAACAATTTTACTGTCGACTCAAACCATCTAATTTAAATTATACGACAGGGAAATGTTACAATTAAAAGAAATACTTAGTACTAGTAATAGTACATTAATTAAGATGAATCTGCACTGTTGCTGAACCTGAAACAAATTCACACTTTGTTTATTTTTATCAAGACAGTAGCATCTTTATATAATGTTACTTGCTGCATCTGTGTCTATGTGTTCGGCTTAAGCTTTGGAGCTACTGGATGGATTTTGTTGCGGTTTTCACTATCATTAACACTATTTCCTGAGAAACTTTGTAATACAGATATTTTTTGGCACATTAATATTATACAAGTCAATTTTTTATTCAATATTTAATAATCAAATTTTGAGTGCGCTTGCATGTATGGTTTACGCTAACTAAACGCCACTGACCCCCCAATAACTATTTTCGTCATTTAAACTTAAGTTAATTTACGAGCATTTTTTACCAAAACAGGTACAGTCAATACAAATAATAATAATGTATATTTTATTTTTTCCTGTTTATTAAATTGTCTCCAATTTGAAAAATTTAAAATAATGGATACACAAAAATAGATATGAAATGCAAATGTCGATGCCAAGAACAAAAACTTATCACAAACCAAAATCATGTGTTTGTTCGGAGTTTAGATAGTCGTAACAATTTGCTAGAAAGTTCGTACTATGTAGGTACTAGAACTACAGATTTTTTCATGAAGGACGGAGGATATCTAATTCGATAAACAAATTATCTTGATCACATTTTTTTTTATCAAGTACGTTTTATGTTTTATTTTTGATATCCGGGTCTTATTTGAAGGTGACATATCTCACCCAGACGATTTTGTAGCAACAAATAGATGCGATGCGAAAACAATGCATTTGAGACAAAAAAAATTGCACCTCCTTAAATTACGTATAAATTTAAGTATTTTTACTTAAACAGCGTCGACGTTTACTATGCCCATCACGTTTTAGAAAGTTCTATAAAAAACATATGACGAAAAATTTAATTTGATGGGTGTTTAATGAACAGCGGCGTTAAAACGTTTGAATCCTACAATATAAAAAATGCACTTGACCAGCGAAGTGTCACTCGAATCGAGAGTTTGAAATAAAAATTAAGAGAGAAAATAAACGAGGTGACAGTATCACAGTAAAGTGTAAATTTTATGAAAGTGAACGTCGAGCATAGTTGTTTTGTTTCGCTGTGACGTGTAGTTGATCAAATATGAACTTACCGTCTAAATTTGATCGAATATAAAAAAAATCTTTTAAAGTAATATTTACAATACAAAAATATAATCAAGGTTGGTCTCGTACGGCCTCGATCCCATTACGCTTGCACTGTTTCCGCGATGCTCAGTTGCTGTGCGAAATAGGCGCCCGCTCTGGGATCGCCAGCAGTGCTAACCAGACGGGTGGACAAATCCTTTACGATTTTTTTCATATCAGACGACGAATTTCGTTCATTAGGGCACCCTGTCGACTGAATTAAACAAAATTCTACCAATTCAATTTTTCCAAATTTTTATATCAAACTGTGTGGTGAAAAGAAAAGAATAAAACTTATATATTTCGACATAAGTTCTGTTTAACTGACTTCATTTATTTAATCTAACTTCACTTCAGTTGTCTTATTATGCACTCGGTATTGTGTGTCAAGAGAACAGTTTCAGTCAGCCGGAGAGAGTTGGTGGCGCGATGAGACGGCTTTTCCGCCTCACTTCAGTCGTTTATTAATGAAGTTTCTCTTGGGCTGAGAAGACAGACTGTGGCGTTGATGTGAGACAGTTTTGCGATATCGGTGCGATGAAGGTGGGCAAATAAGGCGGTACTGTATAAAGAAAATACTTTTAATCTGGTTTAATTTACGGATATTGCTTTGTGAGAAATATCCAGTCCTTTTATTCGCGTACTGGCTTCGCCACATAAACCACACATTTGTACTGAAAGTGCTAAACGGACGTTCCAAAACATTAGGAACTTTCTAAAAAATTATGAAGCATTTTAGTAAAAACTCCACACATTAGTGCCATTCACTATTGTATTTTCAGAGCGGCGTTTCAGTCCTGTGATTGCTTTTTGCAAATTCGTTGTTATTTATACAGACATAAAAGTTATTGATAACTATACATACAATTTTACTAGAATTTAATGATAGCGGCCCAAATTAATAAAATTTATACAAAAAACTACTTTTATTAAAATTTAATATAAGGGCACTGGAAGGTCCATCAGCCCAAATATTACACAAAAAAATAAATGCTTATAAACAAATTAAATTAGATCATTCAACATCTCTTCATTGTTTCATGACCAGACATCGTCACGTCCGTTGACATTTACCTTTCGCCGATCATTCTAAATTCTATTTTGAATTTAGAACGAGCTTATCTATTAAGTTATTCCTGTAAAAATGAGTTTTTATTTAGTTTGTTTTCTAAATTTGTATGTATATTTATAATATGATTTAAACTATTCCTTTTCAACAAAATTGCAATTTCGCAAAAGCAATTTCGTACAAAAAATATTTGTGTTTTTAATAACGAGTACTTTCACTTTATATGGTGACATGAGGACTTGAATTTTTTTTGTTCATAACCCCCCCCCCCCTCCGCCCCATATAAACCCCCCTCCCTCCAATTAAAAATTAAACCCTTAAATTAAAAATTCGTTTTTTGGTTGGATTTTTCTGTAAAATATAAGTGAGGCCTTCTAAAGATATTAAAATAATAAAAAAGAATCGTATTTTCTTTTATTGGTTAAGAGTTTTTTTTTTAATTTCCAGGTTTCCCCCTAAGTCAACCTCTGAAATGAGAATTCGTTTATTTATGCTACACTTTCGTGATAGTATGGCAAAACTGTCCATTTTTATATTCATACTCTCATAAATCACAACAACTGAGCATGCATTTTTTCCTTCGTACATTATGAATTATCCTTGTTTATAAATAATACTTTAAGTATACCCAAGAGTGTATTGGATAAAAAGAGTGTTTTGCCTCATTGTCGACCTTCTTCTAATTTATAGCCATGTTTAATGAAAAAATCTTAGTTTATTTTATGTAATATACACTTTGTGCATGAGCTTATTCCTATAAAATACACTTCAATAAATTATGGAAATAATACTTTTTTATTTTTACTAGCTGTCTACCCGCGGCTCCACTCGCGCTCAATAAACAAATCCATTGAATTTGGGTTAATTAGAATCGTCTTCACAAACCTTTTTCGTGACATTTAGTGACTAGGGTATGATGATGGAACTGGAAGGTGGATAGCGGAACCCATCAATTACTACTGTCAAACCTACTGTGGTGCCCTTGGCCGATTTAGTAACTGCACAAGTTAATAAAAGCGATTATTAAAGCGATGGAGACAAGTGAACAAAATATAACCTCAAGCGACTTTTAAAAAGTAAGTATGATATAATAAGTGACGAAAACAGAACATTCTAAACATGCCTAAATTACGTATAAGATTCAGTTTACAGGAATTTCCATGCTAATATTATAGTGAAGAGATCTAAACTTTAATCTTAAATTTAACGACCCTCAGCGCCGATATACGCAGCGTATATTGATTCGATATTAAATCGTATCATGAAAACTTTATTAGAGCGTAAAAGCCTTTCATGAATGAATTGATAATGTTTGAAAGCTCTCAGGTTTTTATTTACATGTAAAATAATACTAGCCGTAAGAATGGCCGCATCTGGTTGTTCAGAAATGTAATGCTGGTATTGAAAGACGAGGTATATGATTCAATTTTTAAATAAGAATATATTTAAATATATTTTTTGAACTTATTGAAATTTTTTTGAAATCTGTCTGTAGTTTTCTAATTACATTTTACGAGTATAATCGCCACGGAGAGATTTTATTTTAAAACCGGTGAACCTTATTTCAATAAAATGTGTTTTGACTTCACACATTGCCGTCTATAGACAGAAAGACGCGAAGTCGTTTCAGGCATGAAATGGGTTCATATCTATAAGGGCACTGACCGCTTATACTAAAGTCCAAATCGGTGGCCTCTATTTCGCGACACTTTCCGCTCATTTTCGTTATCACAAATAATTTAAAAAACAATATTTCTTGCTGACTAAACACACCGGTCATTGAAGGCTTGAATACTTTGGACTTCGAAATTGTTTTCTGATTGGCCAAAACACAAAATTGTCAAACACGTCAAGCCAATCAAATAGTGAAACGCCGATAGTTGAATCATATAAAATACCTAGTAGTGTCTCCAATTGTTACCAGTAACACCAGTACAAACACCGCTCTCAGGTACGTAATTCCTTATCTAGACTTGTGTTTTATAATGTAAATAGTTTTTGCATAAAGCTTATTAAATTTATTTTATCATTAAATTCATTTTTGTTTTACTACAACATTTCTACTGGTCGGCGAGGCGTGGCTAAGGACACGACAACCTTCCCTTCTTTCTACAAGGACAAGAGTCAGATAGATTTCAATTTTCCTAGGAAAATAATCCCAACTATTTATATCTACTATTTATATATATTTATTTAAGAATTTAAGAAAAACATAAAATATTCTACTTACTTAATTAGAGCCCACTCATTGATTGAGTAGCTACTCGTTTGGTCAATCAAAAATACTTGCTAGCCCAAAAGAATACAATGTAATTACACTCGCTGAAACTCCTTTATAGTGTCTCCTGTACTGGCTTAATGAATAGTTAACAAATTGCAATGTTATCCTATAATACGCTATATAAATAATCTGTAGATTGCCGGTAAATATGACGAATTCTGATAACACACTGGCAGCTATACACTAGGATATATGTTAAATAATATACTAGCAATCACTGCATACCCGAGATAGATGTCTTTGCTTGCTTACTTCGAGTGAGGTTTGCGTTAGGGGCGTATGAATAAACCATCAAGTGGGACTCGATGTGGCTAACGTGTGCCCCATATACGTGCGCTTTGCATGATAATTAATTCTTCAATGATTGATGGGGTTATCTGTTAGTAGTGATATATTCTGTGGCAGTGCTAACAATATTTACTATGCGATGGATCAATAAGTGTCATAGGTTGATAAATATTACCCAAATCTAGAACTAGTACCTTTTTCCATGGTTTGAAAATTTATTTGACTATCCGCTAAAATCTTGAAAATTTGTCTTTGATCGATCAAGTAGGTTTTAAGTTATTTCAAAGGTACAGTAAATAAAAATATTGCGAGTCGGACTCGTCCCAGAAGGTTCCATACAGTTATGAATATGAATTGGCGTAGGTATGCATCGCTATACTTGCCACAAGAAGGTCACACAAATGCATATTTCAATTTAAAAATATAAAAACAAATTTTTGGTTATATAACTACAAAATGCCGATTTTCGGATTTATTCTTTTAGTCGTGTTAAATTTTAACTTTTTTTAATAAATACTTGCAAACGAATTCATCTAAATTTAGCACGAGAAATGTAGTTGTCCTCTTGTTTTGTTTATTGTACACGTTTTGTTTTTAACAATATACAACACAAAACGTAATTTTGTGCCGGAGTTATTTTTATCCTCAACTAACAACGCAGCCAGCCTATAACAATAAGCTCAAACAGAAACCCAGGACCCAAGTAAATGCCTCAGGATTATCGAGTAAGTTATTACCATGAAAAAAGTACAATAAACGCAATTTATCTTGCTTATAAATCGGGCAAATTATCGTAACGACCTGTTTAAATTATCGTACTTGTTAGAATAATAAATTATGTTTTGTATTTCACGTAAATGTATGTGATATACATATATTCCTTCAAGTACAATTATTCTTCTCACTACCTTCCGGTACTGTACAAGTTGCCTTGAATATTAAGTTTCTTTTCATTTAAGCAAATTATTTTCGTTATATTAAATTATTATTAGTAACCATCTCAAAAATCGGGCAAATTATCGTAACGACCTGTTTAAATTATCGTACTTGTTAGAATAATAAGCGCTGTCAATAGACGGCGGTCGTTACAATCCCCAACCCGCAGTGGAGCAGCGTGGTGAATTTAAGCTCCAAGCTCCCCTCACCCAGGGGGAGGCCTAAGCCCCTGCAGTGGGGTGAAAATGGGCTGATGAAGTGAAGTGAAGTAACCATCTGTTGATCCTTAAGGACACTGACGCTCAATAACTACTAATAACGACTAACAATATTTTGGTACACTATATCACTGAAATTTACGCGTTTTAACGCAGTTGATTCAAATAGTCAAATGCAGCGAGAACTGATTTTTTTTATTAGCAAAGTGTGGGCAAACCTAGATATTGCTTTATACTTGGTGTACACCATCATTTACGCGGACCTAGACTTTATAATAAATAACATTGTGTAATAACAACACTATAACAGAAGACTAAATGATGGTAATCCCGTCCAAACCGATCTTCGGTCTGATGAATGTAAGGTCACTACATCTGTGGTCACTACTGACTATAATTCACTTCATATTAAAAATCTCAATGTAGTCTCTAAAATGATGATTTAGTCATTCATTTTAATGAAGTATTAAGGGAGATATGGCATGATCCTGGTCCTGCTTTATTTTTCGTCGTTTGTCGTAAAAACAGTCATTAAAATTATTATAAAAAATACTTTTGAGAAATGACTATCACTACATATTATAAAATAAAATCCTCCGCCGTATCTGTCTGTATGTCTGAACGCGATATACTCAAAAACTATTAAATGGATTTTCATACCGTTGACACGAATGGACGGACTAAGTCAAAAGAAAGGTTTTTGTGTATAATTCATTAATGTTTTGTGAAAATTGATTGAAATACTACGATTAATGTTGAAGTTGTCAGAAAAAATCAAGCCAACTGGTAGCTTTCATCGAAAATGGCCAATCCCTTTGAGTTAAAACAAAACAGTGCATGGAGAAATTGTACCTTTTTTATAGGACGAAGAAATTTTTACCATGGCGTATGTCTATCTTTTATACATGGCTTTTATTTTTGTGTTTAAAAAAATGGTGTCATATGATGTGGTAATTGAAAAGCAATTTATACTGATATAACATTAAACCTCATCAAATTAAATACATTACTTACTTCCTCAGCATTCATGCACATTATGATTGTTCTTTACACCATACAATTTAAATTATTATCTTGGGAGTTATTGCAAAATAAAAATTATCGCGGGACGATTGGCCGGGCCGCCTCACATTGACGTGACAAACGTGATGTAAAGTTGGACAGAAGTTATCAATGTTATACACAAAAAAAAATATTTTAGTACATTTCTATAATATTCACTTTTTCAAATATTTGCAGAAATGGAAATAAAATACATTATAAATACCTACAAGGGTATTGACCGCTTATACTAAAGTCCAAACCAGTGACCCCAATGTCGCAACATTTTCCAATATTTTTTCACCGTCATTTATTTTTGTTGAAAAACAACATTTCTGCTAGTTCAGTACACGTGACATCGTGCGGCCCAAATACTTTGGACTTTCGGATGACACCAAACGTTTTCTGATTGGCCAAAATACAAAGCGCAAAACGTATAAAATACCTAGCAACAATATGAATTGTTACCAGTAGAAACACCACCGCACTCAGGTACGCAAGTCCTTATCCAGACTAGTGTTCTTTAATATTGTAAATATTTTTTGTATAAAGTTTATTAAATTTATTTTATTAGTAAACTCATTCATGTTTTACTGCAACATCTACGGGTTGGCGAGACGCGGCTGAGGACACGAAAACCTTCCCTTCTTAATACAAGTACAAGAGTCAGACAGATGTAAATTTTCTTAGGAAGTGTAATCCCATCCGTTTAACCTCTTATACTCCGAATAGACTGAACTTACGTTACATTTAAATATAATTAAATCTAATCCACATGTTCGACGCAACAAGCAGATTCGACACTACCACGGAAAAAAACTATAAGGGTTCCTTTTTGGCCATTTGGCTACGGAACCCTAAAAAACACTACGGCATATTATACGCTTTACTACTCATGTGAAGCCAGGACGGGTCACTAGTAACATGTAAATAAACAAGCGGCACCATCCGTTGGCCCCTTAATGAACTAAAAGCGCATTACACTTTATTCGTTCCCGTTTTCGTTCTCGGTCCCGGTCCTGATCATTTTTGTCACTAGCGGTGAAGGTAATTTTCATAATAAAGGCTCAATCATTGAATTTGATGAAGTACCATTTTAGCACATTATGCCCCAGTGCAGGAGCTTAGGCCTCTCCTTGGGATGAGGGTGCTTGGAGCTTAATCCACCACAGTGCTCTAGCGTGGGTTGTTGGGTTTTAACGACTGGCATTTGGAGACGACAAGCGGGACCGACGGCGTAACATGCTCTCCGAGCCACACATTCGAGTCAGTTATATCTATGTACTTAAGTCAGAAAAAAACTTATTGGTAGGTACATCTTTTTAGTTAAAGTAATTGAAGGAAATATGATGTACGGATAGAAAAACTATTGAGAAAAGTAACTAATTTAACGTATTAACTTGTCATCAATCAATATCAATCAATTCTCCCTGTCCTTCAAATGCTCGGGCCTTGGACCTAACCCAAATGGGTTAATGTGTAATGCCCCAGGCATAAAATTAATATTTTTAAAGGGTGTTTGCTCCCCTGTCACCGCTACAAAAGAAGTTGTTTTTGTTATTACATAAATATCTATTCGAACAATATAAAGTTACCCTCTTTCAAAAATCGTGAAAATGTACTTTGTTAATAAAATATGTAAATAATAATTCCATTCCAGCTAACTGACAAAAATCATAAAAGCTTTATAATCCTCTTTACATAATTACCTTTGTCCACGGTCGACTCAGACTAGAAAGTTTCGGCCTCGTGAAATTTAAGCAGTCTAACTTAATATATCGGTAATGGGCTATCCGTGTCGTCGAATAGAACAGTTGTTGTCATATTCAAATTTTCGTTTGAGAAAGTTTGTTCGTTTGCCCCCACCCATAAATACCCCAGAGCGACACGAGCTTACAACAAGTCCGTGAAGAACGTTCTGCTCGTTTCTCACTTAAGAAAATGTAATCTTCTTACTTAAGTATAGCAAACTATAAAAAGTTAACTTAACTGCTGAACGTTAAGTAATGAAAAGCTATAGTTTTGAAGCACAGATTTTGTTAATTATCCTTAATGTAGATCCCTGTTGAGCTTCTTTATGGTTCTTAACAACAAAAGTGTAATGTAAGTTGTTTTAGAGTAATAAAACCTAAAGCCATTCCCGTGTTTTATTTTTATAAACAACTAGCGACCGCCCGCAGCTTCGCTTGCGTAGACTACAAATTCCTGTTATAGGTACTATTAACGTTCGAGATGGTTTATACGTACTTTTTGCTGGAACCAATTTTGGTCACACCCATTCAACAAACTTTCAATCTTCATTCCCCTTCCACCTTTTAAAAAACCGATATAATTTTTCATCTCCCGTTTCCCACTCTTGAAATGTGGAAATCTAAAAACCCTGAAACACGTCATTATTTAAGTCCCTCCATTCCCATCCTTAAGTTTGAAATTTCTAAAAAAGCCTTTCTTAACTTAATGCTCACGTTATAAAATAAACTTATGTTCCAAATTTAAGCTTCCTAGACTTAGTACTTTCGGCTGTACGTTGCTAGATCAGTGAGGACAAACGACAGACAGATAGACAGACAGACAAACACAAAAAGTAGCTTATGACACTCTTGACAACCTTCTTTCACGTCTGCAAAGTTTCATTAAAATCTGTTCAGCCGTATTAGAAATTAGCTCGAATAGATAAAATTGAATTGAATAGACGTACAGACAAACAGACGGACAAAAAGAAGCTAATGTCAACTATCTTGACAACCTTCTTTCCCGTCTGCAAAGTTTCCTTAAAATCTGTTTAGCCGTTTTGCAGATTAGCTCAAATAGACAGATACACGTACAGACAGACGGACAAAAAGCAACATTTGTTAGTTTTAACGACCTTCTTTTCATATTCATTGATGTTTCATTTAAATCGGTTTAGACATATGGACGTACAGACAGACATACAAAAAGTTCTGTATATCACTTAAGGAAAGGGTGTAGTCAAAAGATTACATCCTGTTATATGTGTAAAGTTTCATCAAAATCGGTTAAGCCGTTTTGGCCGAAGCCGATTTCCTCGAATAGACAGACAGTTCGTTTTCATGTATATAGCCTATAACTCTCCGCTAGAATCAGGCTATCAAAGGCAAAAATAATTTTTCAAATCCGACTGGTAGTTTCAGAGATTAACACATCCAAACAAACAAACAAACAAACGAACGAACGAAAGAACCAACCAACCAACCAACAAACAAACAAACAATCAATCAATCAATCAATCAATCAAGCAAGCAATCAATCAATCAATCAATCAATTAATCACGCAATCAATCAATCAATCAATCAATCTATCTATCTATCAAACAAACAAACTCTTCACCTTTATAATAAGTATTTCTATTATATAGATTAATAGATTATAAGATAATAAGAAAATAAGATATTACTAAAAACCGTATCAAAGTCTATTGGTTTGGAAGTAAAAAGTTAACGAACAGAGGCAGACAGCGAATTTATTTTCTCCCGCTATAGTTTCATTAATTTTAACGTAAATGTCAAAAAATCAAAAAACATAAATTTCAATAAAAACTGTTAAGATATTAATTTAAATTGTATGGTGTAAAAGGCAATTATAATATGAATGAAATGCTTAAAGACAACTAACGTATTTAATTTGATAAGGATTAATATCACGTTTAAAAAACATCTTCACAAATCGTACATTATGTTAGAACAAATTTGATTGTCATAAAAAAGGTTATAGTAAGTTAACCTTAAAAGATACACATATGCTGTCGCAGACTTTTAGTTAGAACATTTAAAGGGGAACAATTCCGTGATACATGATTTTTGCTTAACATTAACCGTTTACGCAGCGCGCGCGACGGAAGCTCTCAAAAGGAATAATTTTTCCCGTTTTTGCAACATTTGTCATTGATGCTCCACTCCTATTGGTCGTAGCGTGATGTAGTATAGCCTATAGCCTTCCTCGATAAATGGACTATCTAACAAAAAAATAATTTTTCAATTCGAACTAGTAGTTCCCGAGATTTGCGCGTTCAAACAAACAAACAAACAAACAAACAAACTCTTCAGCTTTATAATATTAGTATAGATTTACTAAGTGTACTTATACGTATAAGTTCCATCTCCTCAATTATTTATCGACTGTAGACACAAAACTGGTCAAGTAGGAAATGCGATTTTCGGGATAAATCCACTTCCACCAGCTCATTATGCCCCACTACAAGGGCTTAGGCCTCCTCCCAGAGTGAGGGGAATCGGAGCTTAATCCACCATGCTGTTCCAGTGCGGTTTTGTGGATTTTAACGACTGCCATCTGTTGATGGCAACCGAGACCGACGGCTTAACGTGCTCTCCGAGGCACATGATCAGTAATGTATACGTACTTAAGTCAGAAAAATCTCATTGGTACAAGCCCGGATTCGAGCCACGACCGCATGGATTTCTATACCAGAAATAGTTTCGCTGCGCTTGGACTATACGAGCACGGGATAAATGTTATGTATCAATCAATGCTTCATTTTCAGCTTTTTTTAAAAATATGTTTCAAATTTACTAATTTTTTTTATTGAATATTAGTGAATTTAAATAAAAGGAGAGCTGTCAGTAGTTTTGCTACAATGTCTTTACAATTTTGTTTTCCCTTTTGTAATTTTAAGAAATTTTAAATAAATAAGAAAAAACGGAATGCACATGATTTCATCATGCCCTATGTACATTCGTCCGTCCGTATGTCACATGCTCATATCTCCGCCATATTTACAATGCTTTGAATGAAATTGCTTATGTGTTGCATTGCAGATGTGTTATATAGACCGCCATATAGTTGTGCAGAAAATTTATGGGAACTGAACTACATTATTTGGAGTTCGCTCTCCACTTTGACTAAGGAATGAAAATTTTAATTTCACACACCCCATGTGTTGCTGGACAGATCTTTGAAAATGTAATAAAGTTTCTTAATTGATTTTCATTATTACGTGAATATTTCGCAAGGCATGAGCTTATAAACGAATTAATAATGTGTCATCCTCACTTACTTATCAACTGAGTAATCATAAAATCTAAAAAAAAATACAGTAAGTACCTCAACATTTACAAAGGAAATTTCTTTTGGGCGCGATACCAAGGAAAATTTTTGAGAAATTACCAATTTTTGGCTATCAACGAACTTAATTTGCAGTATTTAATAATAATATAATAAGCATTTATTATAACCCTTGTTCCGGTTCCTTCCTGGTGCAAAGAATTGCCATTGCAATTCAGCGCGGCAATGCGATGAGTATCATGTGCACAATTGCGTCGGAGGTGACTAGGGATGGATTAATGGATTAGTTTTATTTGTTTACATATAGACAAAAATTAATTAAAAAGCATTTATTTGAAATAATGTTTTATTACAAAGCCTGATTCGCAATCGAAAAATCCTACGAAACCTTAAGCCCGACTTAAGTTGATGTGTATCCGACACGCCTTTCTTTCATACTGCGTCTACTTAATTCAATAAACGTATAGCTATCAATATTTAATAAGCCTCGGTAATACTGCAGTAAAGAACCCTCAAGACACGAATTCTACTAACTATCCTCTCCCTGAACATTTTTTAATTTCTCATCTGTTTTTATTATTTTATGTGCATACCTCATAAAAATTGTTCTAAATTAATTATTTTGAGGGAAGTAAAATCTTTCAAAACACAGTAGTTACAACGTAAGTATACATTTAAAATTGACCTATTAAAATGAAACAACGATAAACAGTTCATTTTTCTATTTCTCAATAAACTTAACATAACATCTAGCGCCATCTTGTACTAAAACGTAAGTTCTAAATGTATTTTCACACCATTTTCACACAGACTGAGTTGCGGGCGAAAGTTATTTATAACTATAATCTAAATTAACTAAAACAATCAATTATGATTTGAATTAATTTTCCAGCGGGAACCGAATATTATTAATATCAATCATCATAATCTGTTTATAGTTAAAGCCTATTTAATTATTCCTTTCTCTTCAGTATCAGATGATGGAACTTCTTCCCCGTTGTATAATAAACTTTAAATAACTTCTTGTTAAACCGATATTGGCATAACCAAAACTTAGATGAAATTATATGTAATCAACTGGAATGTAAAATTAGGACAACATTAGTAATTAAAATTATATAAATTCTATAACACCTTCAACGTCTACTCATGTATATACCCACGCAAGTTTCTCTTAGTATATTATAGCCGTTTCACTTAATATAATTAAGCTTTGAATCTAAAATATCGTACGTTTATATATATTTAAAACTGCTACAATAATTTGCATTGAAATCTTGAAGAAAAACTTTTCTAGCCCCGTATCGCCAATAATAAATTAAAGATGAAGGATTAAACGTTCAATGTGCATTATATTGACCACATTTGAATCATGGCCTTCCCGCCAAAAACAAAAATTCACAATAAATGTCACTAGGAATGTGTTTCTCAATAAACCATAGTTATATAAATCTGAGTGGATTTTGGACCGATTTATTCAGTTTACTTAAATGTATATTGAACGTTTTTGATATGGAATTCGTTTCGTGTCCCCTTTTGTATCAAGTTATTGTGAATATTTAAAATAATATTTAGGATTTGTATTTTAAATTCCTCTACTGACCGGTAGTAGTTACCATAAATCAAATTCTTTACATGAACCCACAAAAAATGTTAGATCTGGATATCTCGCAGGCCATCTAATTGGCTCGTCGGTACCTATTAACTTTTTAAAAAATGAATCAATTCAATCAGTGGAAATTCTAATAGAATGAGCTAAAGCACCATGTTCTTGAAAAATATTATTGCGTAGTTCTTTTTTAAAGAACGTATCTATCAAATTTTTCTATAATAAAAGAACTTTGTTTAACACCAACAGTTAAACGAAAATCTTACTTGGTTATTCGTTTCACGAACACGAAGAGGATTCTCAGTGGATCAGAAATGATTGTTCCGACGCTTGTACATTCCGAAATTATTAAAATAAGTTTTAACAGACCAAATAATCCGAACAAAAAAATTCGGGATTTGGACTGTCTGTGTCTGCATAATTTGACAGAATACTAGCCTTCTCCCAGGATTAAGTAGTTGCAATATCAGTACCAATCGTCCATTAACGACAAAATTTATACCCGTACTCGCATAAAACATAAAATATTACTTGTATAAAATTCACTAGAAAACGTTTTAAGCAACTACTCCAAAAAATTTTGATTGCACCACAAACATAACCTTTGAGTTTGAAAAATTGAGAAGTTTCATCAGTGATCTCCTCAAATCCTTTATGAATTAGATATTGCTGTTATCTTTTTTATAAATATCAAAGACTCGATTGAGCATTTTATTAGCTATCAATAAAAATATACTCTCGTTCGAATTTCAGGTACCGTAAAGGCCCGGGTCAGAGGTATAGTAGTACAAATCATCAGAGGTCCAAATGATCATTATGAAAGCGAGTATTGATACAAAGGCTTCTAACGGGAAACAATAGATATGGATGTAAAATTGGCACGACCTGAAATAACACAGGCAATGGCGGATATAGGATCGGCTTTTCCCAAAGTATTCCACAGGGATACCTATACGTATGTTGGTTAGTCGTTAACCTGCTATGTTAAACCAAATATTAGCGTAGAAGCTGAACCAGGAAAATTAGTTTGCGTATTTATCCCTTGAGAATCTCGGAAGGAAAACTGTATATGTATATTAACACAGTGAATATCACAAATACTGCGTATCTTAAAATACACTAATGCAGTTAACGTCCACCAAGCTTGCACTAGGGAATTTTAACGTACACCACGACGACTTGGATAATCTTGGAAAAAATTCATTCTTTTCTAGATGAAATAGATTTTTTTGACTTGAAAGTCAAGTCGAGAATAAGCAGAGCAGACTGACAAGCCCTCCAGGAAGCCTTAAGTTCAATATATTCTGCTGCCAAGATAGGTTGATGTTCCAGCAATTCAAAATAATTTGTAGATTAAGTTAAAGTTCTTGATGTCAACGTGAAGAGGGGAACAAAGCTGAACGAGAGCCACCCAGAACCCTTTTGATTTTAAAATAATCAATTCGTTAATTAATTAGTTGCTAGTTATATTATTAAGCTCCCCGAAAAACGACTGAAAAATGTTAAGCTTCATATAATTTCTGAATTGGTGACTAGATACACGAAATTATTTTGCATGTACAAATATAATAAAAAGTAGTAAAATATTTCGGCTTTACACGAACGAAATTAATAAATGTCAACTAAAATTTTTTTAGACAGAAAATTCACGATAATATATACACGGACTATATCAGTTCAATAACTCACAATACACAACGAGATTTTCATAACAAATTTTTCTTTTTCTCAGATCAGCCCATACGCTACGGCGTACATGTTACTCTGCAGGTACGTGATATCTCAATATTTTCTTATTACTTTAGCTCAGTACAACCGGCAAAGAGGCTAAAAAAGCAATTTCTTGGTGAGATGGTGGTACAAGGAAAATTGCCTCGAAAACTTGAATTTGTACACGAAAAATTTTGGTAATATACGTGGTAACTTCTATTCTCTTGGTAACGTGGTAAAAAGAAAAGACCTCTTTGTAAATGAATACTACCGATTGATTAAAGATATTAATTTCATTATTCATGCAACAAGTGGTTTTGTATGTATATATTTGTTAAGTTTTGGTATTACAGGGAATTAACGGCGTTATTGCACACCCGATTGTTGTCATTTTATTAGAGTAAATTACAAATAAAACACTACTGAAAATGTATTCTGCAACAAGAGATTAGTTTTTTAAAGTATCCATATGGTCGGATTTATTTAACTTTTTAATTTGTGTGGGTTGAAAGTTGTGAAAAAAAAACATTAGTGTAGCAAATAACCTCAAATTAAACGACAAATTAATAATAACAATTTTGACTTCTTAAGTGTTTTTAAAGACAAAATTGTTTGCTTACAATGAAGCCAATTAAAATCAAAAAGTCTAAATCAAAATTTTTTTTATTCAATACTAGCTACAGTGTGAATTACAGGATTTAAACGATTTAGTTCTCGATTCGTACCCTGTTCTAAAAAAAATATTGGGAAAATCATTCCCTTTTTAGTTCCTAGGTAATAAAGCGTGATAAATGTTATCTTATATTAGATCCTAGGTGACGACTAATAAATTACACAAAGATTTATTGATATCGGTTCAGTAGTTTTTGAGTTTATCTTGTTCATACAAACAAGCAGACAAACAGTCAAACAGAAAAAAATATAGATAAAATCTTAAATTATTAATCTTAAAACTATTACAAAGATGTCCATGCGAACACGTCATTTAATTAGTCGTCAATACAATAGTAAGCTTCATGACCTGGACTTTAACATATTTCATAAATTGATTATAACTTATATCTAACATTTCTTTTAGAATTTAATTATAAAAACGAATACAATTTCCTATAAAAGAATTATTAACTTTTGAAAGTTTAAGTCTGAGAATTGCTAAGATGTGCTTATATCTAGTATTTGTGTTGTGGCCTTCACCTACGAATACCAAGTCCGTTAAGCTGGCGGTGTCAAAATAGCGGAATCAAATTTGAAGTCGTTGCTAATTTGTTGCTTTTTCGTTACAGCAAAATTAATTTTGTTGCTCTAGCCATTTAAAAACAATGAGTACACCACCAGCTTAACATCAAGCTAGCATTGTCACAATTAAAATCGGGAGAAAAATGAAAAAAAAAACCGTCCTGAATTTGTTGCTAATTTCTGTACCATATATTTATTATTTTTTTTTTTGCATATGAAGTGTAAACCATTATGAATAATTTAACGAATACCGCTTTTACGTTTCCAATAATAGATTTACACAATTTACGCATACCTCGTCTAAAATACTCAACTTCTCCAGCACTTATCGCTCGACCGACAAACATAAATTTCTTGGAAAATAAATAATATAAATATATATTTATGTATATTATTTCTAATTCACCAGCTTTGCTACATTCTATAGTAACCGAAACGAATAAATGTTGTTAATACGTTTGATAGCGCAATTTAATTAAAATATTTTTTTATGTCGTAAAAAAACAATTGAAATTTTTAATGTATATATGGGCAGGATTAAATTATTTTAATTTCGAAATGTACTAATTCCAAAGAATCAAAAATATTTGTTGAGAAATACGCTCCAGTTAAATTTCTTTTTTTTTCATATATATAAACAAATATGGTAAATTCTAGAACGTTTTTCGTACTGAGCGTTTCTTTTAATGTTGCTCACTTGAAAATTCTTTTCTTCTTTGTGTATATTTATCTAAAGAAAATAGCGTTACGTATCTATATGTGTTGAGCCAATCAACAGTTTTTCGAACGAAACGACAAAAGAACAAAGTTGTTGCTGATCAAACAGTTGAGCTTTCGAATAGTTACATCTTAGTAAAGCTGAAAACCTTCCACTTTACCTCCTTTGAAGCTTTTAACGAATGTTTTCACAGCGCACGAGTAATTTCGCAATGGCTTAGGCTAACATTTACTTTTTATATAAAGCTCAATCATTCTTAGTAGGTATACGGAAGAGAATTTTTTTCGACTAATTTTATTAACTGTTTTATTGTTTGGTTTTTTACGGTTACATAATAAAATGGAAAAAAAGATATTTAAATATATAAGAAGTATTTTGTGGTATTATTTGTGTCGCTGCGTGCACCCACGCCGTGTAAACGGTGTGGAGGAGTACTGTGAGCTGAGCATATTATATCACACTATTGATATTGGTGCTGGTGATACTGTTGCAAACTATTTATGCTTTCCTTTCGACTAAAGAACGTATTGCTTATTATTTTGTTTATCTATTGTCTATATTAGATAATCATTAAATTATTTTTATTGTTTCATACCAAAATTTTAAAAACTTACCATGTATATGATTTTATATTGTACCTATTCAACTATATATGAACGAAGAAATAACTATATCGTACCATCAGCCCATTAATGCTCCACTGCAGGGGCTTAGACCTCTTCTCGGGATGAGGGGGCTTGGAGCTTCATCCACCACGCTGCTCCAGTGCGGGTTGGTGGGTTTTAACGACTGCCATTTATTGATGGCAAACGGGACCGACGACGGTTTAACGTGTTCTCCGAGGCACAGAGTCAGTGATAGTTATGTGAATAAGTTAGAAAAACTTGTTGGTACATGCCCTGGGATTGGAACCACAGCCTTCTGAACAAGAAGCGGGCTCGCTACCACTCGGCTGCCACGACACCAGTTAATAACTATGAACGCTTAATCTTGACTCACAACAAAATACCTACCAAAGCCGCCAATGTTTCTATTTCGATTTTCCCTTCGCATTTTTTCTTTACAATACACAATATTAACAACTCTACGAGAGGAAGTTTTCGACTTCAGAAATCAAGGGTGAACAGAAAATCGCTTATACAGGAAAACTTTTTAAGAAAAATTTCCTCTGTACCGTTTCACTCCGCAATACTATAAATCTGTCAGCCGCCGAACCTAATTCAATTGATCGTACCTACTCGTAAAGCGGCTACATTGAAAGCAGACTACTACATTCGACAGTTATTTATGACTGGCCGATTGGCCGAGTTGTTAAAAACCCTAATGCGGAGCCGAGGATCGCGAGTTCGATTCCCGCCCGGGACAAATATTTGTGTGCAGGAACATGTCTGTTTGTTCCGTGTCTGGGTGTAAGAAGTATATATTGCGCGTATGTTTTGCGATTCCAAAAGTTACCTTCTTAGAACATCACCCACTTGGTTGTTTCCTCAGGATATTTCTCATTTTGATGAGGCTCTGAAAGACACTGTTCGGAGCATCCTGAATGTGGATCTATCCGAAAACCAGTGGTGCCAAGCAACATTACCCATCCGCCACGGGGGCTTGAGAGCTCGGAGAATGCGGGACTTGAGTTTACCGGCTTTCCTAGCTTCGACACACGGGGTTATGGAACTTGTCACTAACATACTTCATTATAACGGTGGCAAAGTTTACATTCCCTTCATGTCCGAGGCAATTAAAGCTTGGTCAGATATTCATCCGTCCTCAGAACTGCCGAATGCCCCAGAATGCCAACATCTGTGGGACGAGGCGAGCGCAAAACGCTCATATGAGCATCTCCTAGGTGAGGCTTCTGGTTTAAATTTAGCCAGACTTAGAGCGGTGGCTCGGCTGGAATCTGGGGCATGGTTGCATGCTCTGCCCTCTCCGCACGTGGGTACTCTCCTCGATGATGAGTCTCTTCGTATAGCAGTGGCACTGCGATTGGGTTGTAAGGTGTGTGAACCTCACCAGTGCTCGTGTGGTGCCATGGTGGAAGGCAACGGTCACCACGCCCTGAGCTGTAATAGATGCTCGGGCAGGTTCCCACGTCACCACACACTTAATGATATCATTCGTCGCGCCCTCATTTCGGCCAATGTGCCCTGTGTTACCGAACCACGGGGTCTTAGTCGCACGGACGGAAAGAGGCCTGATGATTTGACCCTGGTGCCTTAGGAAAAAGGGAGGTGCTTATTATGGGACGCAACTTGCGTCAGCACTTTCGCTCTCTCCCACCTCAACTCAACAATGCGTGTGGCAGGGGCGGCCGCTGAGTCCGCGGCCCGTGTGAAACACAATAAATACTCAAACTTAGAAATATCCTATATCTTTGTTCCTTTTGCTGTGGAGACCACGGGCTGTTGAAGCTTCGAGGCCAGAAATTTAATTAAGAGCATCGGTCGCCGACTTAAGGAGAGGGGGTGTGACCCTCGCTCGGGGTCGTTTCTGATGCAGAGGCTCGCCATAGCGATCCAGCGCGGTGATGCCGCGAGCGTTATGGGTACCTTTGCATCAGGTTCGGCAGGAACTGTTTATTTTTAACTTTTAACATTGTCTATATGGAAATCCCCTAATTTGCTCCCCAAAAGTTCCCCCTAAATTAAGATTCATAATGTCAAAATTAGTTTTAAGTGTTCACAAAAATGTAAAGCGGCCAACTCAAGTGGAGTTGGCCGCACACTCAAAATCATGAAGCGCAGTGGCAGGAGTGGCGGGTCATTCTGTTCCCTCAAAAATGGTTGAGCAGGGTGACGGCTGCTTCTTCTCGCCGTGTCTGTAAACAGGCGCTGCGTGGGGGGATTAGGCCAGCTCGGGTGTGCTTAAATCATAAAAGTGTCATGTAATCATCATCATAAATGTAAACATATGTAAACATTTTATAAGAAAAAAAAAAAAAACTTAATATGCATGTATATATATATGATTGGATGGGATATTGGATAGGAAATAGGATATAGGTAGGGCAAACTCACTGACGCAAGAGAACACTGCAAACGCGGTGCATGTGCTAAATTTGCTCATAAAATCTAGTAATAAAGCTCATATAAGAACATGGACTTCGAGTCTATGGTAGCTGAAGTTTAAAGAAAAAAAAAAAAAAAAACTTTTAACATTGTTTATTACTAATTTAGTTAAGTATATATATATAATATATATATATATATATATATATATATATATATATAATATAAATAATATATATATATAATATATATATATATATATACTCAAATATATATATATTTGAGTATATACAGCAGTTGTCTAGTACCCCATAATAAAAACATAATACTTGCTTACTTTGGGACTAGATGGCGCTGTCTGGGATGTCCCAGATATTATTATTTAGAAGACCGCTGGTATATTAGCGTTATCCGATACGAATATTTGTGCTTACCACCGGTTTTAGAGCATACTCTATGTTATATGGATTAGAACTACAAGATTAGTAATGGACGTTTGGTAGTTGAGCTGCATTGTGCCATATGCGGCATAGTGTGACCATTTTCGATAGATTTTTACTATTTAGTAGTTTTAAGACTCAAATAAAAATTATAGGTAGCATAATAATTTTAAAAAATCGAATAGTAATGTTGTATTTTAATTTTGTTAAATGTATCCCAACATTATTTTTAATATAATTTATCTTATTTGTTTCTATCTTTGTCTTTTCTGATTTTTAAGAATATTGTGTACTTGTATTTTTCTACGATTAGACAAAAGCTACTCTCTATTCGCTTTTCCGTCTTCATCCACAAAATAATGATTAAAAATAAGCAATTTTAAGTTTTTTTTTTCACAAAGTATATCGTTTAAATTCTATATAATTCTACAAAGCCAACACAGTCAGCTCCGTCATTAATGCTCATAGATTCTAATCGTCCAATTAATTGCAACGTAATCGAAGTAAGTACCTCAATACTTTCTTTTATCAACAATATGGACGCAAAATAAAACGGACCGGGGTATGCGATCAGTTATTACGCCTTCCATCAAATATGTCGTAACCAAAATAACGTCGGCAAAATTACATCGATAATGTACATGCACTGGTTTCTACCCCTCGACTTTGTTTTCGTGAAATACAGGGTTTATACTCATTCGTTTCCATCCTGAATCCATGTTTTTTTCATATGTTATTTTCCGTGTTTTAAATTACTTCTTGTACCAAACGTCATTTTTGCATGAAACCACAATCCCAAGATTTTTTCAGAGCATTAAATTACGTCTGCGCCTGATGTCATGCTGTAAAAACGTACTGAAGGGACAAACCCATTTTTTTAATTATATGTAATTTAATTTTAACACAAATCAGCACATATCCCGGATGCATGCTTTCTGTCTACCTTTCATCGAAATCGGTGCAGCAATTTAGCTGTGAAAAGGTAACAAATATAAACACGTTTCTGCCACAAAAAGTATTTAATTCCTTCCTCGAGGTTCAAACTATCGCTATACCAAACATCAAAATCCGTCTAAGTCGTAGTTTTTAGGTTGAATTCGAACTGATTCTTGGATGACTTTCTATCACAGCTTCCTATAGTCATATGCGACCACAGGTCACTGAATAAATAATACAAAATCCAAATAAATTTGATGACCGGTTGGCCAAGTGGTTAGAGACCCTAACTGCGATGCCAAGATTTGATTCCCGTCGGGACAAATATTTGTGTACATGAACATGTCTACTTGTTCTGTGCCTGGGTGTAAAATAAAAATAAATATATATGTAAATATTTTATTAAATAAATAATAACGTATACATCACAACAACGATTATTTAAGTATATTTATATCGGTTGTTTGGTATCCATAGTACAACCTTTGCTTAGTTTGGAACTAGATGGCGCTGTGTGGGATGTCCGAGGTATTATTATTACTATGATACATTACGTAGTTTTTTGCGTGATCGCGCAAAACGATTTACGATTTTTTTTACACCTATAGATATACACATTCTTATCATTTACCTGTGTGTATGAATTATTAAAAATTATCATATATTTATAATAAATGGAATTATAACATAGTGTTATATTATAATTAAATGTAAAGTAATGCATTAAGTTAGTCTATGCATGTTTAAATAAGACGTCTTATATTAATAATGCTAAAACAAGGAAAGGAGCAACATCGTTCTTGAGTTATAAATAGAGAAACAGACAGACTTTCCATTGTAGGTATTTACAAAGTAAATACTTAAAACTAGTTTATTTTATAGAAAAGCGATACCTATTACATCGGCTGAGAACGTAAATTCCCCTGATCAAATAAAATAAAATAATTTTGTGTTTGCGTAAGTCGTAAACGTCGCCATTTTGTGTAGCTCGCCTTATTACGTTTTAAGCCGAAGCACGTTCGGTACAATATCCCTGAAAAATAAATACAATTTTTCGTGTACACCGTGGAAGTTAGGAGAAATGATGATAGCGCGTTATGAATATCAAAACAAGTGGCTTGGGCTCGCCGAAACAAGAACATTTTGCGAGGACGTGATGCAGTAATACAAACACGAAGTCTCGAAATGACATGTCCGCGGAAGAATCAAAGGGTTTTTTTTTTGTTTGGTTAATTTAATATGCAAAAACGTTTTGTCGTCTGCGAATACACCAAAATCGTTTTAGAATTTGATGCTTTTTTTAACGTGCACCTAATGCCGCTTGTGTTTGAAACCCTCTATATTACGAGGATGCGTCAATTGGGACAGCGCTATAATATACAGTCTGTAAAAATAACTATACAAAATAAAAAATCAAGAGGTCTGAATAAAAAAAGTACAACAAACTAAATAAATATGGTAAAGTTTAGATACTATATGTTGCTAGCTTTCCGCCCGTGGCTTCGCCCGCGTGGGCTACACAGTTTTATATACCGAGACCGCTAAATAATGCGGTGTTCCAGGCCATTGTGAGATTTTCTAGAACGTTCTGAAAACACTGTCTAAGAAATGTCTATACTTACTATATTTTATCTAAATCCATGTAGCCATTTTAGCGTGAAGAATAACTATCTCACAGGAAGCGTGTATTTTTCCAGAATAGAATTTGTCTTGTCTTTTATTCCAAGCCTTAGACATCTTCGTAGCTACTAAATTTGATGAAAATTCTATGAAACTCGCCCACTCATAAACTGCAACTGCAACATATCCAAAAAATCATGTCGACCCGTTGTTTCGTTGCTGCGTGATTGACTATCAAACCTCCAAACATATTTTGTACATGTATAATATTAGTAGTATTTGCCACGAGTATGGTGTAAATAATTTAGTTGAGATATGTAGTTTACATTTTGTCAAACTGGGTCTCATGATAATCTATAACGTCAAAGAGGGTGCTTTGCACCTTTCTTGTGTTACAAGTTTCAAAAAAATTAAGTCCTCATTATACAGCAATAGTTGTGTGAGTAAAGAACCCTGATATGTCCCCTTGAAATAAAAATAAATTAAATATTTAATGTTCTTAGTTAAAATTTTCCAAAAATTGGTAATAAATATATACGTGTGACGTCAACTGGACAGATGCTTATCTTATCTTAGACTAAATAAAGTCATAATATTTTTATTGATTCATGAGGATTACAATTTCATTTGACATCGTCACCCTATCCCAATAATTTTTAATTAGTTTTAGCTTGGTTTTTACTGTGAAAAGCAACGCAATAAGCTCAACTGCCCAGATTACGTCACTGGGAAAATTTTACCGTCTGATCAATTTTCATAAATATCTGATAAATTCGTAATTAGAAAAATAAGTGTTTTGAGAGGTTATTCTAAAACCTAATTCCGTTTAAACTTAATGACTATCAGCGCAACTTTAAAATTTTGGTCCAAATCCATTGTTATAATTTGCTAACAACTTACGGTTGCTATACCCTCCTTAGTTTACAGTAGATGGAATGATGACTCATCCTCACTCTCTTATAGAGTGAACAACGCAGATAGCACGCTAAACAACGCTCAATCAATCCGTACTTGCCAAGTTTTCAGTTACGATTAGTTGATAAATTTATCAAAGAATGAATTTTTTACAGTTTAGATAAATGAGAGATACGTTTGACTGTTAGGTAGCAGTCCAATGATAGCGAAGTGCCATTAGTCTCACTTCACGCCGCACGCACGCTAACTGCCGGCCGTGGCTGAGACGACTGAGTGCCATTTCCTGGTCAATATAACCTATATTCATTTCAAGTATCTATTTGCCGTTTCGGGTTAGGACGGTGAATTGGCTATAGGTTCGACTAATTACCGTTCTTTGGCGGCCGTGCCTTGTTTACTTTCTAAAAAAATGTGTATAAAATTGATATAGGGACAACATAATAAGAAAATATCTGGGACATCCCATACAGCGGCATCTAGTTCTAAAGTAAGGAAGTGTTATGCTTGCTTTATGGGTACTAGACAACTGATATACATATTTAAATGTTTTTTTATAATGTAAACGTATATAGATTTTACACACAGAAACGAAACAAATAGATCTGTTCGTGCACACAAGTATTTGTCCCGGTCGGGAATCGAAGCCGCGAGCTTTGGTTATGCAGTTAGGATCTCTAACCACTCGACCAATCAGTCAGTCAACACAATGAACGATATTAAATAACTCATTCTTATATTTTTTTTTGTTATCTATGAATTTATAGAAACATCGATTAATTGCGGCTTCTCAGCGACTCAGTCATATCACCTTGCTACATAACAGGCTATCAGACTGACTGCCTACGTGGCGTGATGTGATTGGCTGTGGCTTCCAGTAAGCTGTTGTCTGTGAGCTAATGTACTGCAGCTGTGTATCTCAAAGAACGTTCGTTCTATGAAAACGTTAAAAAACCGGTTCCGTATCTGAACCACGTGAATCTCCGAGGAACCCATATCAAATCTAAGTCGTAGCCTTACACGCCGTACGTCGTACGTTTCTATTATTAAACCTAACATTTCATAAATAAGGCTTTAAAATAAAATGTAGTAGAAAAAAATCTCATTATCTCTTGAAAATTTGATACATTATTTTTTTTGCTTTCTACGTGTAAAGTTAAGCCGCATATCATTTTGTTGTGTTACTACCTGTGGTTGCTACATATTCATTAAGTTATCTAACTCAAGCTGAAATTCATGTGAATAGGACAAAGTTGTTGAAACCGTGAGCTTTGGCGGACTGACGGACGGACGGAAAGGTAGTTATTTTAAGAATTCTTATTTCGAGATCAGTCCGATTTCAGTCCGCGCAGTCCGCACGCGCCAGCCTTCACCCCCGCGAAATTGCGTTTGACAGTTTCGATCGATAACATTTCTGACTCTATTAAAATCAAACGCCGCTGTCAAATTTATTTAACCTATGCTTTTATGTCATTATAAAACAAATTTTAAGTGACGACTTACAACAAGAAAACTTATAAATTCATTTTAATTAAATTCCGAGTGGTATATTAAAGTTTCACTATTATTTAGTCTGCTACCCGTCTATGTATTTCTATTAATTAGTAATTTAAGCTCAAGAGTCGAGCCTTTGAAACTAGAGATGTGTATTTGGAATCCTAATTTCCTTAGGTTTATTACAGTTAGATTTAAAATTCATTTTATGACCGATTATATTATTTGAAAAGTTTTAACTAAACTAAATACAAAGGGAGATAATCAGAGATATTTTGCATTTAGCACTTTTTTATTCAGAAGGTGAGTTGTGTTGCATTTAAGTATTTAGGCACAATACATTGAAATATCAATGCTTAAATTATGTGATTAAAAATGTTTAAACCAACTTTGTGCTACTCTTACAGATACTGCGTTAAATCCATTAACGACATGAATTTTTTGCGGTTTGTGTCACATTTTTTGTAATAAGATTTCAAAATATAACGAATTTCTTCGTTAGATTCACCAATTTTCTTGGACAAAAAACAACTGAATAATAGCGGGAAACAGTTTTTTTTATTATGTAATGTTTTTAACTTTCACTTTTATAATGGTATTTTAACAAGTCAGTTACAAACAATATAAAAGAGATTCTTAGTATCCATCCATAATTAGATTAGATTAGATTAGTAATTAGAGTTCCATAGTATTACAACTTTTTATAAACAAAATACGAAAAAACTTTTTCTCGAACCCGATAAATTGAAAAATTAAATGCTTATTATTACACGTAACTTAAATAAAAACAAATTTAATTAAATATGCGAAAAAGTAATATCGCGGAGAGTGTTCTGTGAATTTTTTTTTCTACTAGGTAATTATTTTTCATTGTACTTTCATTTCAAAGATGTAGAAAATCATGAACGCAATAAATTGATTTCGCTTGAAAAATTAATTAAGCAGCAGATCCATTTTCGGTAAATAAAATTTTAATTAAATTAACGTTCCATTCAATTACAGCTAACGAAAGTTTATTTGCAAGCTACAATGTGTTTCTTTTTTTACTTTTAATACAAAAGAAAAATACAAACGTGACTCCAATAAAATTAATAAGAAAGCCTCAAGACATTCCCAAGCTAAACTAAACAAAAAGTAATAGATTAATTACGAACTAGAAAACAGTTTCTAAAGTTCTTACATGCTGGAGAATACAATTTTTATTTTATTCAATGGTATAGGTTTTAAATATAGTATAGGCTTAAGGAAAATCGTTCACCTGTATGTACGTATTTTACGTTCTCAAAGCGATATGAGCTAATATCGTTAATTATAGAATTTTGATATACCTTGCAACCAATGTGTACCTTGAAGCCTCAGAAAAAAACATAGGCTTTATCACGCTGAGACAGTAAAGAGGAAAATTGTCAAAAGATGGAGCCAGACGTTTGTCCTAAGTAGGATGATGGACACAATTTAAATACTATCACATTATATTATCAATTTCCAGGTTCGAAAATATAAATTTTAAAAATACTTTAATGGGAAATTGTATTACTTTTTATTTAGCCCCCCTCCTCACCCTGGGGGAGGCCTAAGCCCCTGCAGTGGGGTAAAAATGGGCTGATGATGATGATGATTACTTTTTATAATAATCCCAAAAAAAATACAATAAATTATAAACAATTTATAAAACGCATTGAAATCCAGTATACAAAGAAAACTTACTATTGTATTAAAGTATATTTAAACAATAGTAACGCACTACAATTCATATTCAATATAATAGTGTTGGCGATAGGACAAATCTTAACTTTTGGTCACAAGGGATTGCGACATGACAAAGCCTGGGGGTGCAGCAATGTTCGTTGGTACCTGACTCTCTTTACTGTTTGAGATGGCCAATGGCAATTGTAGTATTTTAAGCTGGGCAGTCATCAAACCCTGAAAGCTTAGATTATGAATAACTCTAATAGCCATTGGTGAACTTGGTAAACGTGGCTCGGGCAGTTGACAAGCTGGAAGCTGGGCTTGGGCAGTTAACAAGCTGGAATTTAGTAGTTAACAAACCCTGGAAGCCTGGCATGGCAGTTGACATGCTGGAATTGATAGGTGACAAATCCTGAAGGCCCAAAGAATACAGTTTGAGAGTTGATGTGCTAAAAATAAAAATAAAGGCTAATGCAGTCAATATGTGTTGAGTCATGTCGTAATTAACGTGTGGCTAAGGTTCTCAAGAGACATATCACCTATTTATTACCTTTTATTGTGGATGTTTCCTTGAACTAATTAAAGATGTGTGTTCCAGGGGAAACAGTGTCTGAGGACAGACACATTCGCAGGAAGGCCGGATGTTGGCGATGGCAACTATTTGGTATGGCAACCCCAGCTGGAGACCAAAAAAGGAGTGGCCGTCAGTGAATTCGGCCATTTTTGTCCGTGAGCCGAGAACGACACTAAACTGTGACTAGACTCGCTCCTGCTTGATTACCTTATTTTGTGTTGATTACCTTGTGTTTTGTATATTAATTATTAATGTGGGTGCTGTGGAATAAATCTTATGTTCGATTATATCTCTGTGTAATAAATCTTAAGTTTGATTATAATAGTTTTAAACATTCTAAATTTAAAAAAAAAAAAATGATATAAGTAAGTATATATAATAATATTTATACTATACAATCAGGCCATTAATGCCCCATTGCAGGGGCTTAGGCCTCCTCTTGGAATGAGGTAGCTTGGAGCTTAATGCACTACGCTGGTCTAGTGCGGTTTGGTGGATTTAAATTACTGCCTTGCCATCTATTGATGGCAACCGGGGCCGACTGCTTAACGTGCTCTCCGAAGCACAGAGTCAGTGATCGTTATGTACATAATTTAGAAAAAAACCTATTGATACATGCCCTGGGATTCGAATTACGACCTTATAAACAAGAAGCGGGCTCGCTGCCACTCGCCTATGACGACATTCATATATATACTTAAATAAAATAAACAGGGAGGAATTTCTTGTCCGTTCTTATTCTTCTAGTTTTCCGAATCGGTATTTAATCAATTAATTTTGACTTTCAATAAGTGCGTGTAAATCCATTATTTATTTTATTTTAATGAAACTTTATACATTTATTATATTTAAATTAAAAAATTATTTACTTTGACGGAAATAGGCAAGAGAACACCATTTTGAAAATACCAGAGTAACCGTCAAAATACACCGGAAAGCGATCTATGTTTAAAAAAATAAATCTACGAGTCCATTCTCGTTGGCAACAAAATTAAATTATTACAAAAATGTACACGATTCGCATTCGCATATTTGTTCTGTGTCCGAGTGTAAAAAAATTATCTATGTACGTATATATTATAAAAGAATATTTAATTATGTATATCATTTGTCTGGTACCCCATAATACAAGCATAATACTTGCTTATTTTGGGATTAGATGACGCTGTGTGCCCTGTACCAAGGATGCCCCAAGTATTATATTTTATACATTTCAAGTGCTAGAATTATATTGTACGAAAACATTCATGTACCAATGTGAGTCATTCATTCGGTTATAAATTAACTTTTCAGAGCCATTACACAAATTGGCGGTTTAAAATTCCATTGAATTGGATACGGCTGGATTGTTTCGAACAACTTTATCCGATTATGTTTCAGTTATGAAAATTTACGACTTTTTTTAATTTCCGGTAATATCATTCTTTGACGTATTACCTATGTTAATTTTAATAGAACCCCATGGTTGCCTATGGACTATGAAACCACAAAAATATTTGTACGAAATTAGCTCGTCGCTTCTAAAGTTTATGTGACATACAAAGCCGTACATTTGCATAGGTGTAAATGAAATTTTATTTTATTTTATTTTATTTCATCATTTCAGCCTTTGTCTGTCCATTGATGAACATAAACCTCCTCCATAGCACGTCACGTGACGCGATCCTAGGGCATCAGTCCAACGAGTCGGGGGGCGCCCGACACAACGCTTTCCCGTGCGCGATCTCCACTCGATAACCTTTTTGCCCCCATGTGTGTTTTGCCCCATATGTAGCCAGCCATCTTTCTGATTCTTAGAGCTACATCAGTAACGTTGGTTCTTCTGCGAATGTCCTCATTCCTTATCTTATCTCACAGATGAACACCGAGCGTAGCTCTTTCTTTACATTTATTAAAAAACGTTTGCAAATTGTTAATACATAATACACATAATACACAATATCACTGACACCGTGCTTCGGAGGGCACGTTAAGCAGTCGGTCCCGGACGTTGTCAATAGATGGCGGTCGTTACAGTTCCCAACCCGCAGTAGAGCAGCAAGGTGGACTTAAGCTCCAAGCCCCCCTCCTCTCCCTGGGGGAGGCCTAAGCCCCTGCAGTTTACGTTTTATTGTGGTCAAGATGGCTTTATATTGGTGGCGCTTGCGAATATGACGACTTATATAATAATTATTATATGTCGGATATCTCACACGTAGTCACAACCTAGGCAGATCCTGCTCTATAGGTGCCAGACAATCGATCTACATACTTAAATATCTATATACTACATTCATATACAGATTCCAGACACGGAACAAATGTACCTGTTACGTCATGTCGCCATGTTAGCTACCGCGCATTTGTGATTTTTAGCCGGCCGATAGTTGTTCGATAGTTTGATTGAATAGAGATCGGCAGTGGTTTTCGATAGTTCGATCGTTCGATTTTTAATCGTCAAATGCGCGCACGCGCATTATAGCTCCATACTGATTCCCTGAACGATCAAACCATCGACCAACTAAAAATCACAAGTTCGCAGTGACCTTCAGTTTCGTAACGTGCGCCCGTCTCGGTCTCGTTATAAATAACAATGTAGGATAAAATAACATCATCATCATCATCATCAGCCCGTGTCTCTCCACTGCAGGATACAGGCCTCTCCCAAGGCTCGCCACCACACACGGTCCTCCGCCTTCCGCATCCAATTACCCCCGGTATGGTGCTTCAGGTCATCAGTCCACCTGGCTGGGGGGCGTCCAACGCTTCGCTTCCCAATACGTGGCCTCCATTCGAGAACCCGTCTACCCCATCGGTCTACGGCAAATGTGACCGGCCCATTGCCACTTCAGCTTGCTAATCACTTCAGCTATGTCGACAACTTTAGTTCTTCGACGGATTTCAGTATTCCTGATTTTGTCCATCAAGGAAATACCGAGCATAGCCCGCTCCATAGCGCGCTGAGCGACTTTAAATTTGTGGACCAGTCCTGCCGTCAGAGTCCATGTTCCGGCACCGTATGACATTGTAGGCAGGACGCATTGGTTGAAGACCTTGGTCTTCAGACATTGTGATAGTGGCGACGAGAACAGACGACGGAGCTTCCCGAAAGCAGCCCAGCCCAGCTGAATTCTTCGGTCGGCCTCTTTGTTGACGTTGTATTTGCCTAACTGGGCAGTCTGTCCTAGATAGACGTAGTCTTGCACAACTTTAAGAGTCGCACCCTCTACGGTTACCGGTCTCGGTAGAATATGTTAGGTGAATGAAATAGAAGGATAAAATAACGTATTATGAAAATTTAACCTATATTTTTATTTACGTAATGAAGTCTATGGATGATACCTAACATCTAGAAAAGTTTTGGATAGGGATAGAAACATATTATATTTATGGTAAAACATTTTTATCCGACTAGGAGGGTAATGTTATTGGAGTGTGTTATAATGTAAAAATGTTATAATATAAATAAATATATATTATAAGAGTTTTTGCTACCATTTTAACATAAACAACAAAACAAGGCACGGGCACGTCTGTATCGGTCCGTTGTGGGCATTAACTCACTTATCTTTGAAAGAATTAGGCTTGCGTAACCCTAAGCTGAGTAAAAACACTACAGAAATTTAGTTCTTTAGCTTAAAAAGAAAACAGTAATAAAAAAAAATTTATGTTAGCCGACTGCCTAAAAAATATCTATTGGATGTGAATAAAATACACTGTCATGTAATATGAATTAAATGTTGTATAAGGTATTGCAGACGGGGACAATAAAAAATTACAAAAATATTTCTTGAAAATATTATATTAGGTTTCCACTTAAAGATTACACCAAAACATATTTTGCTGATTGGTTTGTCTCTATATGCAATGCTTTATATAACATTCAAGTCATAATATATTTGTATAATAGTGTATTTTATTCACATTCTATAAATTATAGAGCTTGATTTTTTATTTTCTGTTAAAAAAATATTTTTTACGTAGTCCGGTAATTTAATTTTTTACTTACCGCATATCCTTCCTTTCAAAATTCAGACATAATATTGCCAGCTTGGCTGAGGTGAGACATTTCGTTTACCTGGAAACTGCGTATATAAATCAACATTCAAGAAACGAATTGGGCGAGCGAGTGTGTTGACAATTGACAGCTGTCAGTCGATTCAGTACAGATTCTGAGGTACACATCTACACACATGGAACTAATAAGTACTTCGTTAATTCCATGTCTACAGTAGGTGACCAACCAACAACGCGGACTCACCCCGTCCATCACACAGCGTTTGTGGTGTGGTATTTTAGAAGTGTTAAAACATTATGTAACAATAATTTAATTATGATTGCCTAGCCTAATTCTCCCGAAATCAAGCTAAATGTACAACCCGGAATAAAAACCTTTCAATAATTTGTTTTACGTTACCAGAATTCATGTGAAATGTGGGCTATCAGCCATTATGTAAACAGAGCACTATGGAAAGTAAATCAATATTATTCTGTTCTTAAAAACAAACTGCTACATAGACTAATCCGATCAAGATCGCTCGTGTAGTAACCAGTTGTATCCACAAACGTATCCATCTCGTTCTAGCGCAGATGAAGTATGCTCGAGTAACTTACTTGTTTGACCTGTTAATGTCTATTGAAATTCTTTTGGATTTTTCTTAAATTATTAAACTTTTTTTCATCTTATCATGGACCACTTGAATTTGCCTTCAAAAAGGGTATGTCTTAGAATAGCTACAATGAAAATGGCGTCACCCATAGGTTGTTAGGCGCCATGGTTAGGCGTTGCCCGCGAATGAATGGCGTTCCTTTTTTAAATTTATTGTCGTATATTCCAGGGAAAGGCAACGTCTCACCTTAGCCAGGCCACTAATATAGCGGTCAAAATGTTAAAAGAGAGGGAATGCGCTACCTTTTAGCCGTATGAATTTTAGGTATCTTAACACGTTGTTGGCTTGAGAGCTTCTATGGAGTGAGCTCCATAACGTTGCCGATACCATTCGTAAGTTATACGTACTGGGCTTTCTATCCGTAATTTCACAGGGCACAGAGATTAAATAAAGTGTGAAATCTAATTGACAAGTTCCACATGTCCCTAATCAATTTATTTTCATGTGATTAATAGCATGAATTTTTAATTTCCAAAATCAAGTTAAATTTAAAAAAAACCGCACAGGTATATTCTTCTCGAGTTTATTAAATAAAATACCTATTTACTTTGAGATAAAATTATAAAATACTTCTAACGGCCTATTACTTTTCTTTGTATACATATTCACGCAAGTGACCTTAGTAACATTTTCGAAATTTTTGGGTTCCAAATTTTAAAAAAATTACAAAGTGAACCCTTTATAAACTCATTTCTGTATTTTCGTTCATTAGCCCTTCTATCTGTTGTGTGTTGAATAATTTTCGAACCATTTGACGCAAAACAGCGATATCTGAAATTGACGTTAGGTAATCATATTCCTTTCATAACAAGGGCCTTTGATATAAGTTTATAGCCGTGAATGACTACAATGTCGATTCAAGTAAATTACCTTTTGTACGCGACGACGTGTCGTCCGCATTGTTTTCACGATTCACATTTGGTTTTTATTCTTTTTCTTCTTGTTATGGATCATCTGATAGACCTTTTCATAACTCTCATGGGAAAAACAATAGCAGTAGTTTCCCGTTCCTTCTGCTCTAGTACTTTTAGCGGTTATTTGGACCTCAAGGCTGCTGTAGCCTCATCTACTCAAGGTAGGTGAATGGTTATACCGCCACATACGCGGTCGCCAGAGCCTCGTTGGTGATCCAGCAGGGAGTGCCACGGCAGCCGGTTGTCTTCCGCCGCCATCCGGTATGTGCAGGTGAAGTTGACGTTTAGTATGATAGAAATGTTTTTTTTCTTCTCCCCTTACTCCCGTTTTTATTCTACCTGAATGTGTATACATACTTACAATGTGTGTATGTGAATATTAAGGAAGTTTTTTATAAATTAAATTTTAACGTTATTTGCGCACGAAGTTTCCAGTGCACAGACGGACAAATCTGTTTTGACGTATACCATATTGGTTCTTACATTTTTAAGAAGATTTATAATTTTAATTTTATTGCGACATTACTATCATGTTTTCGTAAAGGTACGCACGGGACCTTAGGAAACCACGTCAAAAACGTCCTCCAATATTTTTTACCATGAATTAAAATTGTTTGTATATTTCAGTGATTGCACCAAAAATTTACATGTTTTTCTAATACCTATGTTGGAAATCATTGTTCGTTAAATAAACCTAAGAATTACAAAGAAATTACAAAAACGATCTACATGAGTGCTTAAAAAAATTAGGACTGTCCGTGTAAGCCTTAATATGGCTTTCTATTGGAATGACATCACCATGTAGTTACAATGTATATTACGTTATTTAGTATCATATTCTTATTCAAAATTAATTATTGAAATAAAACTACTTTAGGCGTGGCTACAGAGTAGGTAATTTAGATCTTTTTGTGGGCGGAAGTAACGTTATTCGGTTAGAAATAATAATTTTCTTGTAAATATATGCAAGTAACTTACTTATAGCATATTCAGTTTACGAGCGGCCAATCTACGAGTAGAATATTAACATTGACTAAACCTTATAAATAATAATAATAATAATAACACACAATCACAACAACGTCTAGGTAGTCAAGTTTCAATATCAGACAAAGACTTTTTTAAAAACATTTATTTTATTACTGAAGACAGTTTAACTCTACAAAGGTTAACACAAGAATGATACATCATTCGATATTCAGACATAGGTACATGGCGGACTCTGCCCGCGTATGAGTAATGGAAAGCGTTTCGACAAACACTTCTCTGAAACGATAAAGACTGCACTGGCGGTCGCTAAGTGGCGTGATCGGATGTTTATGTCTACGCATCCTATGCACTGTTGATGAGGGTTCGGTTAGACATAACTCCTCCCTCCATAAGTTCGAAATCAACTGGGGGATGTTTTACATCACTCGGGTGATTTTGATACAAACCACAAAATTTTAAAATTTTCTTATAGTAATAACATATTAGAAGTGACAAAAGGCTTATAACTATGATTACATAGAGTATGACAGTTCCGATACTTATATTTCTAAAATTCACTGGGTATTCACTTATAACACTGTTAGACATTTCACTTTCTTTTAAAACACGTGTAAGATACTGCAATTCACTCAGATTTATTCCTTTGAGGTTGATTGGTCGACGTTGTGATGATTCTGACGTCACTGTCGCTGGTAGGTGAGGTAACTCGATGATGGGTATATTTTTATAATTATATTCTTCAATTTCCGATTGTTTCAATGTAAATTTAAAATGTTGTATTGTGACTTCACATGAGTCATCTAAAGTTAATATGTAGGTTCCTCGGATGATTTCCTTTGTAATATCGTAGTCGCATTTCTTTGTTAAAGTGTTTTCATTTCTTGAGTATATTATCCAGTTATTTGAATTTATATGTTGTATTTTCAAATCCTCGATTACAATTGCGATTTGAGTACATGAATTTATATTAGTAGAGAATTTCATCAAGTCTATTATACAGTTGTCTTGAGAGAACTGAGCTTCGTCATTGTCGTCGCATAAGAAATTGACGTCATCGATTTCCTTACAGGGCGTCATGCGTGATATGTACTTTAATTCCTTCACTATAAGGTATGGGTATTTTGGAGAGACAATGAGGGTTTGATTTTGAAAGGTATCATACATAGGTAGGGGATATATTTTATAATATATGTATATGTCATCACTGACCAAAGGTATTTCTAGAATAAATGTAATTTGTTTCTCTTTAATATAAGCTTTTAAGATAATGTTTTGTTCAATTTTAATTAAATTATTCAAAGTAACGGGATACATCAATTTATGGTATTTTTCTATTTTTAATAACATATTTAACAATTCATTTGGGTTAATTATTGATTGATGTAATATTAATATTTTACTAAAGGCTATAGCAGTTTCTATTTCATTGAGTTTAATATATATCGTGCGAAAGTTGTGCATGAATAAATGGTACGTACTAAGTATATTACTATAGTACATATTGCGGTATGTCGACTCATTGAGAAATCGCTCCAAATTGCTTAGTTTATCATTCAAATCAATAAAATTATCGTTAATAGTTTTTGAATTGTTTACAAAGTTTTCCATCATTTTAGCGATTATAGATACCTTTTTATTAACTATAAATTGTTGATTTTTGAGTTCACAGTATAATTTATCATATCTAACAGCATCATCATTATCTAAATTACCTGTTATAATTTTAATAATTGAACCAAGAGGGTTAAGAATACCTCGTTTAGTTCTCTCATACGGAACTAACTGTTTGTACTTAATAATAGTGATTTCTTTAAGGTAATCTAATTGTGATATTAAATTTGTAAAATTATCAATAAAATTTTTATTATAGCATGATCGGACTATCTCATTAAACTTCGTATGAGTATTAATATTTAATTCTAATTCCTTATTTATTAAATCTAAATCTAGAGTTTTGAAAACTGTCCACTTGTCTTTCTGTAAGACGGCTTGTCCTTGGCGTATCGGTAATATACCGGGGTTTCGTTCAATCCTTTGAAGTTGTAGGGCGGTTGCCATGTCCGTCAGAGTCAGTAGAAGAACCAGGCTGGTCTTGAAGAACCTGCGGGGGACGTTTTACGTTTTTAATGGGGACCTTAGTGTCGCGTTCCCTGATCGTTACAGGTAAAATATTACGTTTATTTTTCCCTGTGACAATCGCTTTTTGATAGCGGGGTTTATCTTTACTTTTGCGTTTGTTAGTGCTTTTTGCAAATACAGTTTTTCCTATCTCTAGATGTATGTCGGTTTCGCCTTTGCGTTTATCGCGAGCTTTTGTTTTCGCATCAAGCATCTTTTGTGTTAAATACTGATATAAGTATTTGGTACGTTTAGCATGTTCCTTAACCATTTGTTGTATATATATTTTTTCATAGTCGGCGTTAAATGTGCTATTTGAATCCGTGTGACCTAATATTATTTCGAAGGGCGTGAGACCTGTTGTTGAATGTATAGTGTGGTTATATGCCATTATAGAGTATGTCATTACAGATGCAGCATCGGTTGATTTCTGCTCGTATTTGGCTAAACGGTATATTTCGGTGAGAGTTGAATCAAATCGTTCTATTAAGCCCATTGAGTTTGGATTATTAGGAGTTCCTATATGTAAATTAATTTTATATAAGCTCAACATTTCTCTTAATAATTCATTATTAAATTCTGTACCGGGATCACAACTAATTTTCTTGGGTACACCATATAATGAGAAATATTTAATTAATGCACGGGCTACCTCTGCGGTCGCTCTACTCTGTATTTCGATTGCTTGACCTAATTTGCTAAATGCGTCAATTAATGTAAGATAATATTTATTTTCAATGAAAAATAAATCGATAAAAATTTCTTCAAATGGTTTAAATTGTGTTTGTGTGATTTGAATTGCTGGCTTAAATGGATTCCTATCGTATTTCATTTTTTTACAGGGTTCACAGGTGTTTATTATAGCTGATACGGTGTCATTCATGTTTGGCCAATAGTAGTGACGTTTAATTCTTATAAGTGTTTCTTTGATTCCTCTGTGGCATGTTTTTCCTTCGTGGTGTTTAAAGATAATGTCGCGTTGCTCATTTTCGTTTTCGACATATATTATACGGTTTGTGCATTCTATAAATTTTACTGTGTTTCTTTTGAATAATGTTATTACAATTTCACTAAATAGTCGTCTATGTTCTTTGTTGTCGTAATAAATAAAATATTTTTTATTGGGTTGAATGTACTCTTTTAAAAATTGTTTTATTAAGTCCGAATTATCAAGTGGAAGATATACTTCGATTAATTTTTGTTTATCGCGGGATGAAGTTTTTACTAAGAGTTTATTTTTATACCAAGTTGTAATTAATATTTGGTTAGGCTTTGTGTCGATTGCTTCGTGTAAAATAGGTATACCTGTTGATTCTAAATCTTGAGCGGAATGAATAGTGTCGCTTCGACTTGAAGATGACGTAATGGATAGAGTTCGTGATGTGTCAGAAATGGACATTGTGCTTGAATTTTCATCATTAATTGGTTGTCGTTTGGATAATTCTTTTTCGTCTATATTAACCTGAATAGAGGTGTCATCGTTGTCTGTAGCGTTTAATTTTATTCTGGAGAGGGCATCGGCGTTCGTGTTCTGTTTTCCGTTTTTGTAAATTATTTCAAAGTCGTATTCTTGTAGGCGTAATCTCCAACGTGTTAATTTGCTATTGGGTTCTTTCAATGAATATAACCAAGATAAAGGTCGATGGTCTGTATAGATATAAAATTTATTTCCGTATAAATAGGGTCTGAAATGTTTTACGGCCCATAAAATGGCTAAAAGTTCTTTTTCGATTGTACTGTAACGTGTTTCTGTGTCGTTTAACGTTCTACTTGCATACGCTATAGGTTTGTCGCTTCCGATTTGACCTTGTGAGAGGACGGCTCCTATTGCGAAATTTGATGCGTCCGTTGTAAGTACAAAAGGTTTGGTAAAATCAGGATATTGTAATAGCGGTGCATTTGTTAATAACTGTTTGCATTTTTCGAATGCGGAAATATACTTGTCATCTATTTTAATTGTATTTCTCTTCTTTAAACATGTAGTGAGTGGTTGTGTAATTTTCGCGAAATCTTTTATGAATTTTCTGTAATAACCTATAAGTCCTAAAAATGATTTTATTTCTGTTTGTGTTTTAGGGATGGGGTATTCTAATATAGCTTTGATTTTGTCATCGTTTGGTTTTAGTCCGTCTTTTGTTATTGTATGACCTAAATATAATACTTCCTTTCTTAAAAATTCTGATTTATCTAACTGTACTTTTAAATTGGTTGCTCGAAGTCGATCAAAGACTTTGCGTAGCTTTTGTAAGTGTTCTTGTAAACTAGAGCTGAAAATTATTATATCATCTAGATAAATTAGACAGTGTATTCCTTGAAGTCCTCGTAGGATATTATCCATGCAACGTTGGAACGTCGCGGGTGCCGTTTTCAATCCAAAAGGCATGCGCTTATATTCAAAATGGCCGAACTGAGTGCTAAAAGCTGTTTTACTTCTATCTTTTTCTTCTACTTCTATTTGGTGATATCCACTTGCAAGATCTAAGGTGGTGAAGTAAGTGCTATTTCCTAGTTTATCAAAAATGTCAGTAATGTTTGGTAGAGGGTATTTATCATCTAACGTGTTTTCATTAAGACGTCTGTAGTCGATAACCATTCTATATTTACGTTCGCCAGAAGCGTCAGCCTTTTTAGGTACCAAATGTACTGGGGCGCTCCAAGGTGAATGTGACTCACATATTATGTCATCGTTTAACAATTTTTCGACTTGGTTTTTTATTTCTTCGGCTAGTACCGGCGGTTGTCTATAAGGTTTGATATATATAGGATCTTCGTTTTTAGTTCGGATACTGTGTTTAACTTGATTCGTAAAAGTAAGAGGTATTTTATCGCAATAAAATATATCTCGATACTCGAAACAAAGTTGGCTAATTGCATGTCTTTCTTCTTCGTTAGTGTGCTCTAAACGTAATTTAGATAAGTTGTCCTTTAATAATGAGTCGATTTCAATCTGACTGTTATTATAATTAATTTCACATTTTTCCGGTTCGTATTTCTTTACTTTAAATGGTCGGATGATAGTTAATGTCATTTTCTTATCGGTATAATTTTGGATGACAGTCTCAGCGAAACCATCTTTACAAGTAACTAGGGCGCTAGGCATTCGTACGCCTTCGCAGAACATTTTAAATTCTAAAATAGCGTTTCCGTTTTGTAAGTCGGTCGGTAATTTAACGCGTGTTTCCGATCGCGGGGTCAGTTCAAGTTCGTAAGGTTTATTATATATTATAGGGATTTCTGCATTTGTTGTTTTTAAAATTTGATTTTTCATATCTATTATAGCTTTTATTTCCTTTAATAAATCGCTGCCAATAAGTCCGTCGTAACGTTTATCAACATCGTATACATAAAATTTGTGTCTGAGTGTACTTTTAAATATTCCGGGAATCTGAATGTATATGACCTCTGAATGTGTACTACGCGCGTGAGTGCTTATTACTTCGAAAGGTTCGTGATACTTATTCTTGAGGAAATATTTGTTAGCTATTTTTGGACTGATAAAAGATCGAGTACTACCTGTATCTATCATGAATTTAGCGTTTAATTCCGGTATTGTGATGTGTGGTAAAAATAAAATGTTGCTACAGTTTAAATTAATAATTTCGGAGGTATCTGGTGTGAGGCATCTATACAAAAATTTTCGATTTCGTCGGGGGATTGATCGTCGTTGGGGTCATTAGAGTATTCGTTCGTAATTTCGTTCGTACAGTCTGGGAAATCGTATGGGGAATTATCGTTTACTTCGTCGTAACATTCTTGTTCGACTTCTATTTCGTTGGTGGGAAATCTCTGCGGATTAATATATGGTTGAGGTCTTAGAGGCGGTGCAGTGCGCATTGATACGTCATTGTTTTGGAACTGCGGTGCTTGCCTTTGTGGAAAGTTTTGGTTCCACTGTTGCATACCGAAACGATTTTGCTGTTGATTATATTGTTGATTATTGTTATAATTTCTAAATTGACCGGATTGGGGTTCAATACCAAATTTAAATTTATTTTGATTATTTTGCGGTGGAATGCCAAATTTAAAGTTTTGATTTTGGTTTTGATTTGCATTTTGATGAGGGATTCCGAATTTAAAATTATTATTTGGAGTATTAAAGAAATTAGGTTTTTGCGGTTGAGGAGTTGTGTGATATTTAAAATAATTTTTATTTTGTGTATTAAATTTATTTATGTAAGGGTTGTTGAGTGTAGACGGTTCATTTTTGTTTAACTGATTCAAAGGTTTTAACATTTTATTTCGAGCATTATATTGATATTGGAAATTAACTTCCTCGAGTACAATACTTAATGCGTCTTCTAAATTCAAAGGGTTCTTTAAACGAACTATTCTTATCATATCCTCTGGTAAATTGTATAAAAATACATTTAAAGAAAGATTATTATATATAATGATTTTGCTTTCTCGTAAGTTAACATCGTTCAACAAAATAACTTTAGATATTAATGTGCTTCGTACAAACTGTATCCTATTGCTAAAATCTAAATAGGATTCGCCATTTTTTATTCTTAAAGATTCTAACTCGATTGCGATACACTCTTCGCTTCGAGGATCACCAAAGTGTTGGGATAGAACTAATTTTAAGTCGTCCCATGTTTCGATGTCGTCGCGTTCGCTAATAAGCGCCGCGGCTTTACCTATTAATCTGCTTGTAATACAATGAAATAAGTACTGATTTTGGGCATCACTACCTCTAAATATTCTTATAACATATTCTGCCTTTTTGACAAATAAATTAAGCATTTTTTCGTCACCGTCAAACTTAGGTACGATACATAATATTTCTTTAGGTACTAGTCGTATTCCTTCCATTTTATTTTAATAATTCAAGCAATATAAAATTTTATTCAATATTTATTTATTTAAATGTTTTCAAATTAATATTCAATTTAATATTTAATTTATTTCAATTTCATTCATATAATATTTTATTCGAGTAATATTTAACTCATATAATATTCAATTCATAAAATATTTAATTTTTACTTTTCTCTTAAATTTAATTGGAGTTTTAAATCGTAGATGTGTTACGATAGTAAAACGAGTATTATCTGAGCGATGTTCGGTCTCTGATAACACATAAATATATTATAAAAGGAAAGACAGGAAAATTACAGGAAGTGAATGAAATTGTACTCACAGGCTGTGTGTCTCCATATTGTCCTCCAGTGAAACTTGTGTTTGTCTTCTGTCGTTTTGTCTTGCCTTGACTTATTTATTTGATGGTACGTAATATAGTCTAAATCGTTGAAACGAAAGCTTTTCTTTAAGCGACGTGTTGACGCGAATTTGGGGTGAACACGGAACAAGAATATTAGCTGACTATATCCTACCGGCTGCGCCAGTCAAGTTTCAATATCAGACAAAGACTTTTTTAAAAACATTTATTTTATTACTGAAGACAGTTTAACTCTACAAAGGTTAACACAAGAATGATACATCGTTCGATATTCAGACATAGGTACATGGCGGACTCTGCCCGCGTATGAGTAATGGAAAGCGTTTCGACAAACACTTCTCTGAAACGATAAAGACTGCACTGGCGGTCGCTAAGTGGCGTGATCGGATGTTTATGTCTACGCATCCTATGCACTGTTGATGAGGGTTCGGTTAGACATAACTAGGTCCCAAACTAAGCATTTGCTTGTATTTTGGGTACCAAGCGAAGACACCACATACATATAACAACCAAGACCCGGTGCCAGTATTAATATTCATTATATAAATACTGACCCGACCTGGGATTCGAACCCGGGACCTCCAGCTTCGCAGGCAGGGCCGCTGCCCACTAGGCTAAGCGGTCGTCAATAGCATAATCGAAAAAAAAATGTGTCTTGTATGGAGACCCCCTATAATTTTTTAATTTTATTTTATTTTTATTATTTTTTATACTTCATAAAAATTTCAAGTGTAAGCAATGACCTCACAATTTACCAATCGCGAAAAAGGCTTAAAGAAATACCGTTTTGTAATAGCGGACTAAACATAAAATAATAATAGAATCCTCAATTATTCCATTTTTTTTCCAATCCAAATTCCATTTTGTTCCAAATTTTACTTGTAAAACTAGCAGTCAAACTTCTGTACGAAGTTTCGAAAAATCCGTTAAAAAACCACAACAAAATTAGAGCGCGAACGGACGGACGCACGGACGGACAGACTCCATACCAATAGTATGATAAAATACCTATTGGCACTTAATTATTTTTTTTTACTGCTACTACTGCTACACTACTATGCCTGGAAAAGTCATCATTTTAATGTGCTTTATAATTTCACTATTGTATTTGAGGAACTAACATTTTAGTCTTACGAAATATTTTTGCCGGCGCGTGGGGACTTCGCGGATTTAAACTCGCCATCTTGCACCAGCCAGCTAGAGTATGAGTAGTTAGACGGTAAAAGCAGGAATGAGCTTATAGTCAATTTGAACTTTCATATCAATTTCTTCCATATACAGTTATCAATCATTATCTTATAGTTTAAATTAGCAGTTACGGAACCATCTTAACGCGTACCAACACGATACGCACTCCACTCGATCGCCTTTTCCGCGCTAGCTTTAGGGCGACGTCGCGCGTCAGCGAGCAAGAGCCGCATTAAACATTTTCACATGTAAAAAGGGCTTGCGGGACTTTCGGTCCAAGGGTTTATTCAGGCAATTCGGCGGAGTGCACTTTTGTAACGCTCCAATCGGACCAAATCCGAGAAGGATTCGCATTATTCAACCTGATTTATGTTCCTACGCCCACGTTGAAAAGTCCAGTTACACTTTCGACCCGACGACGTCCCTGCTTTGGACGTCGATTGTAACCCGAAAATGTACTGGAGCGTATATATGTATTTTTATCATTAATTTCAACATCGTGCCGTGATAGCCCGAGCGCAGCGAACCTGTTTCAAATTTACAAAACCGTGTAGCCATGTTTCGAATCCGGACGTATACCAATGACCTCGGAGAGCACGTTAAGCAGTCGGTCCCGGTTGCTGACAATAGATGGCGGTCGTTACAATCCGCCGATCCACATTGGAGCAGCGTGGTTGATTTAAGCTCCAAGCTCCCTCCATCTGGGGGGAGGCGTAAGCCCCTGCAGTGAGGTATAATGAGCTGATGGAATGGAATGCAATTTCAATATACTAGCCAACGCCAACGGCTTCATTCGCGTGCAATATACGGGTGCATTATTTCTAGTTTTCACACATTGATTGTCATCCATATATAGGTAATTTCCATTATTCCATTCCACAACGAAGATGATACTTGTAATGTAATGTAAGACTTTCGATTACTCATTTATATGTATATGGAATGGAATAATAAATTGTGACCGCATCACCGCTCGTGCCTCTTAATTCTCGTAAAAATTTGATGTTTTCCCGCCTAAAAAAGGAAACGAGGTCTTCTACATTATTTCTTACTATACGTAAAATATTTAGTATTTATGCCCATAGGTAAACCGTCTCTTTGAAATTTCCCAGTAAGGATATTTCCATAATTAATTATTGTTATGATGAATTTTTGAAAACATAACGAAATAAAAGAAAAAAGTTTAAAATCTTAGAAAATTATGGTGCATTCCCTTGGCATTTCATTTTTTAATTCCAGATTCAATCGTATGCCGGTATATCTATTTCTGTACCTACCGTGTTCATTTATACTTACTAGAATGATGAAGAGTTTCTCTATCCGTGTCTTATTAATAAAACTTGTTAATTCGTTAAAGTTCAGGCCCTGATGCATAGAAGTCATACGAAATTAAAATAAGCATTACAAAGCCAGACAATATACCAAATGCGTAGTATCCATATATATCTGAATTCTAACAGACTGTTAGTGAAAAGACTGAAATATGGCATCAACATGCCACATTTCAGCTTAATACACATAGATATTGAAATCTTTAAAAAAATTTATTGTCTCCTTTGATGTAAAGTGAGGGTTAAAAACCTGCCAATTGCTAGTCGGCCTCGCATAGCAATAGTTCCGCACCACCACATGATATGTTTATGAGTAACCAAAAAATTGTGCTATCTTTCATTCATTTCTTGACTCCGACTTACACTTTAACGTTATTTACTATTTGTTGTTTTACTATAATAATAATAATAATACATGGGACTTCCCACACATCGCCATCTAGTCCCGAAGTAAGTAAGTATTATGCTTGTTTTATGGGCTACTAGACAACTGATATACATTCTTAAATATTCTTTATAATATATACATATATAAATATTTTTGCGAAGACACCACATACATATAACAATCAAGACCCGGTACCAGTATCAATATTCATCACATAATATAAGTATAATATAATCTAATATATAAAATTCTCGTGTCACAGTTTTCGTTGCCATACTCCTCCGAAACGGCTTGACCGATTTCGATAAAATTTTTTGTGCTTATCCGGTATCTATGAGAATCGGCCAACATCTATTTTTCATCCCCCTAAATGTTAGGGGTAGTCCACCCCTAAATTTTTTTTTTATTTTTTAGACAAAATTTTTAATTTTTATTTTTTTATGATACAACATACAAAAATACATACAACCCTAAATTTTCACTTTTCTATCACCAACCCCTATTTTTTAATAGTGGCGGGGATAACTTACTCTCAATTAAATTATTGTATAAATATGTACGTCGCGAAAGTGTACTTTATTTAATTAATTTTAATTAACGGGAATGAGTTACGACTGACAAATTGAAACGATAAAGCATTTGTGTCGCGGGAACGAAAACGGGAAAGGGAAGAACGGGAATGAGTTAAGACTGAGATAAAAAAGTTATTCTTGATGAGAATGGAAAAGAAAACTATGCTACACCAGGGCCAAGAACAGAAACAATAAAGTATTTTTGCGATGGGAACGAAAAAATGAAAGGAAGAACGGGAATGAGACAAGACTGAGATAAAAAAAGGGATTTTTATGAGAAACGAATACTACCCGTGCGAAGCCGGGACGGGCCGCTAGTATAAAATATAAATACTAACCCGACCTGGGATTCGAACCCGGGACCTCCAGTTTCGTAGGCAGGGTCGCTACCCACTAGGCTAAACGGTCGTCAGTTATATCGTAACTATATAAGTTATATGGTGATAATGTGTTGTGTAATTTCCTACCTGTTACGGTTCAAAAAATACAGCCATTTAAAGGTATTAAAGACAGAAGGACAATCAATCGGACAGGCGCCTAGGTGGCGTAGACTTAATATAGGATCCCATATTGACACTGTTTTGCTATTCCAAGCAACTCAACATTAATTCAAAACCTGCCAATCATATGCACACAGCGAGATCGAGCGTTAAAGTGTAACTAGCACTTGCATCACAAAAACGATTAATAAAAATACGAAACGGTCATTTTACTTGATAATAAGCCACATATCGCTTTAAAACAATTCGATTTAATTTGTTTGTAATCCGATCAACTCGGCCTATAGCTTTAATTTATTTAATGCCGTCTGAATCAATTAACACAAAATCGATCCTCATAACGACCGACACAATATGCCCATTTGGAAAGACCTAATACTATTTACTATATTTACAAACACTGATTAAAAAGATTATATGTTGTATTTTTTGCACCACAATACACAGTTTGACATACAAAACATCGTTTTTACTATATGTTAATTATTAAAGTTGCTTAAGCATTCCCAAAGGTTGTCTAGATCTTAATGTCTTTAAGACAAGTGAATAGCGGTCCGACCTCGAAGTACTCATATAAATCGGAAAATTTTCTATGAAGTCTCATTTTCGGAAAGGATACAATCCCACATAAAACATATAAGATGTATATGAAAAGCACACATCGACCACATAAACCAGCGAACACAAGCCTAAATAAATAGGGACAACAAAACATGGCGATAAAATACAGTTTTTCGTTTTACCGTGAACATGACAACTCAATCAGGGGAGATCGGCCCCGTTGTACCCCTCGAACGCTCAGGTAAAGCGAGTCAATTGCAATTTCGTAAACACAGTTCGTGTCGAGTGAATGAAAAAAACGACGTCTGCAATATCTACGCTTCTAGTTTCTGGCCCGAGCAATAAAAACGTATTGCTTTGTTCACACAATCGCATTTTCATTGTTCGGCTTGAATGTGTATCATAATTTGAAGTAAATAAAAGAAATAATTTTGATTCTATTTTACAGTTTATTCAAGTTTACTTGTCGATTGTTAGAAATGGTATAGAAATAACCGATCATGTGTACATTAATATAACTTGTAACAAAATAAGCAAACCAGATATCTGCTGTTCTGTTCATAATCAATAACTTACTCCATCTTAACTATATTTTTACTGTCTTATATTATTTCATATTCCTGTCATTTTGAAATTAAAGAATATTATAAAAAAATTGCGTAGTAAAATATTTATCAAGATAATGTATTGATTTCTTTAAAAATAGTAAATTTACATTTTTTTTAATTTTATTCGCTTTTACACCATTCGCTGCAAATCCGCACTGTATCCACATTCTGTCATCAAATAGTTATAAATATATTACGAGTGTTACCGAGTGTACCGAGTACATAAATAATTATTAAGTTGTTAATTATTTACGTACGTATGGAAGAAGTAAAACCAATTTTCTTTTGAAACTTTAATTATTAATACTCATTAATACCAGCCAAGTGAGAATCAGGTTCACCACACATTGTACGAGGCATGTTTTTTAAGTAAGTACCGTTTTGCGATTCCGCCGCCACAGCGCTACGGTCGGCGTTCCGCGCATACGCCCTGGTTACCTACATCTCTTGTCTACGCACTGACGCCATTACAGTCTGATTCTTCATTGTTATGCGTTGTTTACTGAGTGTTTAAGATGTCTTCGACAATCGTGAGTCCCGCCGATTGTGAAGTACGGGCTGTTATAAGATTTCTTAGTGCTAAAGGCGTAAAATCGATCGATATTCATCGTGAGATCCGTGAAGTTTACGGACAAAACATTATGAGTGATGGAATGGTAAGGAAATGGGTGAGAGCATTTAAACATGGCCGCACAAATGTGCATGATGAAAAACGGAGTGGGCGTCCTTCAGTCCTTAATGAAGATTTTCAATGGGAAACTCTAGATCATCCTCCATACAGCCCTGATCTAGCGCCCAGCAACTACCATTTGTTCCTGCACTTGAAGAAACACCTAGGCGGTCAGCGTCTTCAAGACGATAACGAAATCAAAACAGTTGTGATACAGTGGTTAACAAGTCAGGCGGCAGAATTTCATGAGGAGGGTATTCAAAAACTGGTGCCACGTTATGACAAGTGCCTCAATATTCACGAAAATTATGTAGAAAAGTAGATTAAGGTACAGGCATCCATGTAAAAATTAAATTATTGCCATATCTTTGCACGTCTTTTTTTAATTCCAAAACGGTACTTACTTAAAAAACATGCCTCGTATTTGTGATACATACCTATTTGTAGGACGTTTGATGAAATAATAGGCATTGACGAGCTTGCTCATCGGGAAAAGATTATTGTCACAGTTACACCTCGCCGCAGTAGAACGTTGTAGTAAAATAGAATTTAAATTATAGACAAATTGAATTTAACTGAAGTTACCACAAAAAATATTTACTTCATTGTAAAAAGCATTAAATATGGGAAGATTTACGTACCTGAGGCGGATAGTTTTACTGGTGGTGTTTCAGATCATATCGGGGTTTACATAGGCTTGGAATTAATAATAATAACAATAAGAGTGGATGAAGTGACGTTTCGCCATCTGATGGGCTTGACAAATTGTGGCGTGTGTGCGTTGGACCGATCAAAAAGTACCTAATTGATGCGTTCCAAAGTTCACCTAGAATTTAAGCTGTTGATTTCATGAAAACGGAAATTAGCGAAAAATAATGTTTGTTACAAAATTTATCGATTATGCATCAATGCGATTATGTAAAACAATCCGTACATGATAAGAAAATCGTCGTTGTCTGTCTGTCGTCGAATTGGGGTTGTTAATTTGAACTTATAAGGGCAAACACATACATATTTACAAAAAAAATGTAAGTTTGTAATCGCAAAGGAGTATATTTTTATGCTCTTTTTTGGATTTTTCCCTTGGCTCATGCTGTGAGGCCTTTTTTCTTGTCAAATTTCATGAATTCAGGTCCTTTACCCAAGTACCCTTCATGTTTAGATTTTTTAGAAGTGTCAAAATATGCGGCATATTTGGTCATATTTTTTGATGGGGTGGATGATGGGGATGGGGATTTTGGGGGGGAACTTAAAAGCTTAATTATTTTACAACTCCAAGGGATCGTAAACCTTAAATATTTAATATAATTGATACCACCACGTATTCCTGAGGAAAAGGGTTTTGACAGACAGATAGACGGACGGACAACAAAGGGAGCCTATAAAGGTCCCTTTTTTTCCTGTTAAAGTATGAAACCATAAAAATAAAACAAAAAGTACATATTTATCAAAACCCACTGTAAACTGGATTTGAGTTAGGTTGCTACATATTCTACGGAACAATTACTTAATGTTAAAGTTATTATAATATAAGGACATTGCGGTCTCAATTTATATTTGTAAACATAATGTACGCAAAAAAATTTTATTTAAAAAAATACTAATCGGCATAATGTTAATACAAAAAACAAACATAAACCCGCTAACTATGTCAGCCGCTCTTTTCACAATCATGAAATCAAATCACCAAATCTTTTAAATCTTAAGCAATGTGTACACTTTTACAATAAGATCCCAGTTGACATCAAAGACTAACCCCTTAACAAGTTTAAAACTATAATAAAACGAAAGCTTTATGCAAAAGCTTCTATTATAAACTACCCGACTACTTAGATGATAAAAATCCATGGGTGTAAGCCGCTCGCCTATCGGTTTGTTTCAATAATATTAATCTGTAAGCACTTATTGTCAAAAAATTTGTCTAAAATTTTGTTAAAAAGAACGTCCCTCAGTTTCTTGCGTATTCTTCTGAGAGGAACCAGCACTTTTGAAATCACTCTTGTAACGTATTTAAAGATAATGTTGCATAACTACGAAATAAAAATATTTTACTTTGAATTTGACATTAATTTATTATTATTAGACGTCACAGCAGGGTTTATGCTTAGGTAATCGGCCTGTTCAACCAGTCGCAGAGTTCATAAACGGCCGCGCCTTTCAGTACGCGATATCAAATTGCACTGCGAATTGAACGTGAGCCAAATTGGCAGGTGTGAAGGTGGTAGCCGTCAGCTGTTTCGCTTACGAACCGGCGACTTATACACCAGTAAACTAATGTTTAGGTAGTTGGACGGAACGACTGCATGCTATATCTGCTGTAATGAACTGTGCTGTCAATTTTTTCTTCTATGAAGGCTATATCTATAGGCTAACACGGGTCATTAATTTACTTGTACCCCGTACCGAATGACGTCACACACGGATCATAAGCACTTCACTTCTTCACTTCAATTCATTAGCCCATTTTTACCCCACTGCAAGGGCTTAGGCCTCCCCCAGGGTGAGAAGGGACGCATGGAGCTTAAATCCACCACGCTGCTCCACTGCGGGTCGGGGACTGTAACGACCGCCATCTATTGACAGCGTCCGGGACCGACTGCTTAACGTGCTCTCCGAGGCACGGAGTCAGTGATAGTTATGTACTTAAGTCAGAAAAACTCATTGGTACACGCCCGGATTCGAACCATGGCCTTATAAATTTGAGACCTTGAGAAATCATAAGCACACGACCTTCAATTTGTCATATCTCCGGTATTAATCGGTGTTACTATGAATTCAAAAATTATTATAAACAGTTTGATATAATACTAGGATAATGTATTATAACGTAGCATGTGATATATAATTTTGTTCGATGAGGCGCGCTTATTGTCGCTTTATTATATAAAAAAAATTATTTAATCAGCGTATATGAGCTTCCCGGTTAATTTTTTACATGGTTTATATGCATCTTATGATTCATCAAGATTTAACAAAGAGAGTGGCGAAACAGGGCTAAACCAGTGATGTATTATTACATGGATGCAGCATCACCATACTTACACATTGTCCTCTAATTGTTGGGGTTATCTGAAGAATAGTAACTCCATAGTTTTACTAGTTTCGTTCATAGCCTTTTTTTGTTTAAAGTATGTAAAACCATGCCTAACCTAGCTTTGGTGACAACTGATCTATACGTAGTAATTGTATTTCCATGGAGACAACCAATATAAAACGTTCATTACAAAATATTTGTTCATGCCCTGAGAAAAGAGAAAAGTCGACCCCCATAATAAAAAACGAGGAATATGAAGAGGACGAAATAATGCGTCAGCGGAAATTATGGTTCCTGTAACGTAATTGTGATGAAGTGTAGTTTTTCTTCCTCGGTTTCCTCGTATTTATGATGATTTCGAACATCAATTCCTCTACTGATAATGAAACTTTTATAATAAAATCTGAATTCACTATAGTACCTACTTTTCTCAGTGTGGATTCAAAAACGAAATACTCCGGGGCTAACATTCCCTTACACTTTACTCCATTTCATATTAATATGCGAAAATTCTCTTATATTATTGCCAAAGTATATTGTGAATCATATAAAAAATAGGCAATAAGTTAAGGTTTTTACATTAAAATTAACATTAAAAAATTTTCTCAAAAACGGAGAATTTTGAGTTAGGAAATATTTATCACACAGACCCAATTCGTAAATTGCAATTTTCACATATTAAAGTATCTTTGCTGCGATATATATTATAAAATTGTAACTTCGAACCTTATTGTTTACAAGATCCATATTTTTACCTTTGCTCCTCATTTGACAATGAACAATAGTGGAAAATAGAAAATACTACAGCATCAACTTGCTTACAATTTGGTTGCGGTACTAGTTTTGGAAGATAGACCATAAGCGTATTGGCAAAACAAAAACACTATGTCTAGATGTATAATTGGGGAAAATGCACAGTTGCTAGTAAAAATCGCCTCTAAAAGTATACATACAATCCTATTTAGTTACACTGCTACAAAAGAATAACAGAAATTGTTCTACTAGTGTACTAATAGTCTCTTTCCTTGTTTTATTTACAATCGAACACTTCAGCATTGTACTACGTCCGACTAATTCGCATAATAAAATCCATAAAATTACGAATTTACTAGAAGCTCTCTTCGGTGTTTACCCATACTATAGCTAGCTGGTGTAACATGGCGAGTCCCCGCGTGACGGTCTTCACCCCGCGGAACCCCCGCGCGCCGGTCTTCAACTCAGCGAAATTGTGTAATGTCACTTCGATAGTGTGAAGTGACATTTATGACTCTATTAAAACCAAACGCATAGTTTTTAGAGACGTGTTGCGTGACTGACTGTGCATTTTCCCTAATTTATACATTGATGACGCCATAATATCGTACATTCCTAGAATTTTAAAATTTAAGCGTATTCAATAATTTCGAAAGCCCCATAAACTTGGCTAATCTTAATTTCTTCAGAAGTCCACAAAATCCCGTCTTAGGTCTACCTCTAGCCTAATCTACCCAAAACTTTGAGTCTATGAATTAATATTGACTCAGAAACTTAGGTGAGTAAGACAATCGGTGAACTTGAAGATTTGTACTTATCTTAAAAGCTTCAGCTTGGCTTCCGGCTACTCGTATTTCTGATTCAAATAGTTAAAATAATTTAACACGCATTCCAAAAATTTGCGGGAGATACAATAGTTCTGTACACAAAACCGACAAATCAGTTTTTTAAATGGTTGTGGTTGTACGTACGTCATTATTTAGAAAAATTGTGCTCCGTGTCTCTACGTGACTTATAGCATATCTGCAAATTTAAATGACTGTGTTGTGTGTGCCTCAAGCACATAGGCGTGCAGTCGAAGTGAAACTGCCGGCTTTCTTTTGTACATTAGTATTACTCATTCTAAGTATTCTAACTGCCACCTGTACTCTCACAGTTAAGCTTATGCACTGCGTTTGTTTTTATTCCTAATCATATTTAACATAATTTTTAATTCCGTTCCTAATTTTTTTTCCTGACTAATTCAATGATTATTTTTTAATTTTATTTTATTGACGAATATATCTTAGTGCCTATTCAGGCCCCATTATACGAGGCATGTTTTTTAAGTAAGTACCGTTTTGGAATTAAAAAAAGACGTGCAAAGATATGGCAATAATTTAATTTTTACATGGAAGCCTGTACCTTAATCTACTTTTCTACATAATTTCCGTGAATATTGAGGCACTTGTCATAACGTGGCACCAGTTTTTGAATACCCTCCTCATAAAATTCTGCCGCCTGACAACCACGGTATCACAACTGTTTTGACTTCATTATCGTCGAAGACGCTGACCGCCCAGGTGTTTCTTCAAGTGCAGGAACAAATGGTAGTCGCTGGGCGCCAGATCAGGGCTGTATGGAGGATGATCTAGAGTTTCCCATTGAAAATCTTCATTAAGGACTGAAGGACGCCCACTCCGTTCTTCATCATGCACATTTGTGCAGCCATCTTTAAATGCTCTCACCCATTCCTTTACCATTCCATCACTCATAATGTTTTGTCCGTAAACTTCACAGATCTCACGATGAATATCGATCGATTTTACGCCTTTAGCACTACGAAATCTTCTAACAGCCCATACTTCACAATCGGCGGGACTCACGATTGTCGGAGGCATCTTAAATACTCAGTAAACAACGCATAACAATGAAGAATCAGACTGTAATGGCGTCAGTGCGTAGACAAGAGATGTAGGTAACCAGCGCGTATGCGCGGAACGCCGACCGTAGCGTTGCGGCGGCGGAATCGCAAAACGGTACTTACTTAAAAAACATGCCTCGTATAAACAAATAATTACCATACCATCGGCCCATTAATGCCCTACTTCAAGGGATTAGGCCTCCTCTGTCGACGAGGGGGCTTGGAGCTTAATCAACCACACTGCTCCAGTGCGGGTTGTTGGATAAATATAAACAAATAATTAACGTTCCATATTTATTTTTAATTTTGGTCGCTTTAGTCTCCGCAGAACTTTCACTTCAAAAATTATTTTAATAAAGTAAATAACGATATAACGTCTGTTCTGTAAATACGCTCAAGGGTCGACGCACATCGTACAAACGCGTTACTTTATAGGCCTCGATAGCATCTAATGGGCTCGATGGCAGTTAGCAGTGTGGGCGCACTCTTGAATCACTGCCTGAATAGCAAGCTATTTATGCGAGCTTTTGTAATGGAACCATTCCACAATAATGGCCACATAATGTTATTTTGGCTAGTTGTTCCCCGTGGGTTACTTCTGAGACGTTATTATTACAAACATTTGCATTTAAAAGGACAGTTGTCAGTGATGCAATTATTGTCCTTATGATTTCTTTAAAAATATCGTTTTGAATAATATTTATAGAAAGCTATAATATACTTGTTGCTACTTGAAATTCGGGGATTTCATCAAAATATTTATGAGAGTTTTAAATAATTTTACTGAACTCTTCATTTCTCTAATTTCTTTTGAATGAACAGAAAAACTTATACTTACAAATAATTTATTTGTATTTACGTTTTATTACTTTTAGTATGATAATTAATTGTATGATATTTTCTTTGATACAACGAATCGATACACCGATGGAAACATGAAATATCACATGTAAATGGAATAATAACTAAATAATTTACTATTTAAAAATGAAAGCTTATACCAAATTAAACACTAATTAAAAACTAAAAAATACTTACAAATAAATTATAATTTGTACATACTAATAACTATTATAATTAGTAATCTTATACCAAAACTGAAATAATACTTTCACACTTTACTATAAATTCAATAAATAACAAGGTGGAAATTTAAAAAAAAATAATGTTTTCAGAATGACTAGTCCTTTTTTGTCAGAAATGATTTTCAGCGTGAAAATAATATCGTGAAATGGGAAATATAATTTTAGGTATCTTTTAGTATAAACAGAGAGGAACGACAGTTTAAAAAGAAATGAAAATAACTTGAAACTTTTCTATTTTATTCATTGCATAGTTTTTGTCAATTATCTATGCTAATTTAAAATTGTAAACTTTCGAACCTATTTTTATTTGTAATATTTATTACAGTCGAAATTCTCATGAGCGTATAATAGTATTATTGTAGAGGGGTTTCCGTAGAGCCCTCTAATCTTTTAAATAATAATAATAACGTATACATCACAACAACATCTAAGTCCCAAACTAAGCATTAGCTTGTATTTTGGGTACCAAGCGAAGACACCGCATACATATAACAACCAAGACGCGGTACCAGTATCAATATTCATCATATAAATACTGACCCGACCTGAAATTCGAACCCGTCCAGCTTCGTAGGCAGGGTCGCTACCCACTAGGCTAAGCGGTCGTCATGGTCGTCAACCGACTCCAAATAAACTCTTTGGAGTCGTATTCTTCAACTGAAAATGAAACACAACATTCTTCTGTTTATTCCCTTTTTTATATATACCAGAAAAATCTTAAGTTAAAGTATGGCTCCCAAGAGTCGCGTTCAACTCAATCGTCTTCGCGTTCAAACTCATCCACAACTCTCCCATTAACCTACCAGAAATGCATCCCGACTTTCTTGTATAAAATTAATTGGACCACGACCCCTAGTGAAGGCCCGTGGTCCAACTGGTTAGACAGAGCAGTTGGCCCTGTCATGAATTCTATCATATATCTTTTTCTAGAGCGGCTGGCTGCACTTAAAAATAATGGCCAGCCTTAGAGTATCTACATATTGAATTTTCAGTACCATCTGATAAAGGAGCATTAAATATATCGAAGGATACTATAGAGAACTCGTCTTCCTCCAGCAATCATATTTACCATTTCATAAGTTAATATTGAATCTATTTGCATGAACTGCGGCTCGAATCGCTCCAAATAGGGTAACTGCTAACCAGTAGGCTCGCTTTTCTACTAAGATTCTTTGGTAAACTGAAACCCAGTTACTAGAAATAAAAACAACGGATCTCCTGCTTTCGCACGAACTTCTTACGACATTGGAAATGAACCTAACGGAATAAAGTAAACACACATAGTTTGGATAATATTTTTCGAAATATTTTTTTTTCGCAATAAAAATAACACAACTGTATCTGAATAAGCTTGAAACTTCGAAATATAACATTCTATACGACATTTCGATCGAACAAACCGAAATAGTACGAAATGTAACACCAACGCATATCCGACTTCCAACTAAGGGCACCCTTAACCACTACTTCCAGTTGTCCGATTCTAACAATTTTAGTCTCAATCGATCTCCCGTGTAATTACCCCACGCAGTTTTTTTCTTTTTTTCTTTTTCGGACCTAGTTATCGAGATATCGGGCTCCTAAAATGAAAATCGGGGAAAAAAATTGCGATTTTCTTCGTTTTTTGCCGAGAATTTTTTTTGTTTTTGAACTTTTTCCAAATTGTCTTTTGCCATCTTGTAGAGCTCGCCGAGCTACGTCTTATGACACGTGCGTCCCGATATCTTGAAAACTCTTCGTGCAATCTGCCTGTCGCACAAAACTCCCAAATGACCCCCTATACTCCAACGAAATGAAAGTCATTTCCATTGACAAAACTTTTGTATGTTTTATTAACATAATATATGGATATAGAACTTTGCGTAAAACAAGCAAACGACCGATGTCTTTTGTTTTCCTTAAGGACATGTAAATGAATTTGTGTTAGTAAATAGTTTGTTCTAGCTTCTCTTGGACTACCTCATAACTTTGAATAGATGCGAATATTATTGGAAGCATATTTTTAAGTTTCGTAAACTGTAATAACCATTTATAATGTAGTCCGAAATTTCGTTTTGAATACTTCAAATATGAGCCCGTTGCCGAATGCCCTTTAATATGCCTGTCGGGTCGTTATAACAGCGAAAGCGATTCTGGGCATCCTAAAAAATAACAGCGCTAATTACCTTATTCTAACGATGGAATTTACCCTCTTAGAATAATTAAATTATGGTCCTTAACGCGAATTAAGTAATACGGGAAATAAAATATAATGAAAAAAGGCCTTTAAAATAACGACATGAAAGTTGAAAATTCATGTTTCCAGCCGGAAAATAGCGAAATGTTACATAATGTTTTTCCGGTTATCACACTTTCATAGCGGTATATTGATTTGACTGATGTGCTTTGATTTTGTAAAAAGATAATTTATAAAATATCTTGAATGATAACGACGATAATTATTTTCATATATGAAATTCCGGTGAGCGTATTCGTAGTTCTTTTCCACTTAAACGAAGATTTTTTTGTACTGCTGATGTCACCTACGTTTTAGCTGTTTGGATCCCGTTCGTGGCGCTGTTCTTTCCGACCAAATTTTTTGGTTCACAAATATATAAACGTCTAATCCCAAATTTTCAGCCTCCCAGCACCTCTCATGCAGCATTTTTTTTATATTTATGACGTATTAAATAATAGGGGTCCAAGTACTATATAGTCCGCGCGAGCGAAGCCGCGGTTGGAAACCTAGTGTGCTATAATATTTCTGAGTGTTTTATATTTATGTTGTAATGTATAATTATTTAATTAGGTAGTATTTATTATTTTTCAATTTTGTGCTAATACTCTTAACTTATATGCCTATTAGCTATATAGCATACAGTTTACGTTATTTGACTAATTTTTTTTAAGATACTGACTGACTGCTTTTAGAATTGCGTCAAACTGTCGCAGTATTACAATTTTTGTAATAGCAGATCTATTTACAGAAAACATTGCATATAAATGTACCTAAGAGACTGCCATCTAAATCTGTATTTACACAAAGTAAAAACCTGACTCACTGACCCACGAACTATGTTTCTTATATAACGGAGGTATTTAATAAGAAAAAGTTTTTCAAACTAAGCCTATAACAAAATAAAATATGAGTTGAAAATTACGGGTCTTGTTAGTCTATCCAAAGCTATATTTGGTACAAAAGAAAAATTACTATTTTTCCAAACAACAACATACGATAGTTTGCCTGTTTAAATTTTAAAAATTTATAAATATTGTGACATAAGTTCTTTTCATAAAAGGTTAATATTTTTATAATCAAAGCTATATATTTTAAAGTTATATAAAAAAAAACGTTATTAAGTACCAAGTTTTATTGAGTACTAATGTTATAATTTTATTTATTCTAATAATTTCATGTCATGTGTAGATAGTAGAAAGTGAAATAAAAATTTAACTAAAGATTTACTTTCATTGTATTATACCGAGTGATTTCTTTTATTACCAGCCAAATTTTTTCTAGGCTTTGAGTAGAATCTAGACTATTTGAGTCTACATACTTGGGTACTCCATTTTGATGTCGAGTTATTTCGTTGGGGTCTGGTTGTTAAAATCTTTACGGGTTGACAGGTTGGAAATTGTTAATTTTTGTACAAATACAAATAAAATCCTGAATAAATTATTAAAATTGAGTTTAACAACCATAGGTACTACGTATATATATCTATATATATCGGTTGTCACTATAGGCCGAATTCCATTCAAACAAAAACAAAAGAAAGCCTAAGAAAAAGACTCATAAACTCATAAAATTCAAAATTCAACTCATAGGAGTAAGTTATATTACGATTTGTCATGGATTTGTCACAAAAATTACCAAACCATTTGCGACTATGCATATGCCGCATCCATGTAATAAATCAATGTTAAAAACACGTTCTATAGAAGTAATGTTGGGTATGCCGTTTTATTGAATTCATCATCATCATCAGCCTGTGTCTCTCCACTGCAGGCAGGATATGGACCTCACCCAAGGCTCATCACCACACACGGTCCCCCGCCTTTCGCATCCAATTACCCCTGCTATGTGCTTCAGGTCATCGTTCCACCTCGCCGGGGGGCGTCCAACTCTTCCCTTCCCTGTACGTGGCCTCCACTCGAGAACTCGTACTGCTACTGCTCGTCTATTATTTAATTGCTAGCACAACATTTAATAACATTTTATCGAACATGAAAGGCAACATTTGCTAAATGTTGAACCAAAACACAAGACATTTAAATATACATTGATATCGCCAAAGTGATGTTAAATATCCTTGAAAAAAATAAACATTCAAAAGAAAAAAACCCGCTGACAGCTCGGAAATGTATTTGGCCCTTAATTTATATACGAAAATTACCTTTTTGGTGAACGTTTGGTTAACTGCATATAGCCCGTCTCGGCGTTAACAGCTTATCCCGTATGAATATTCAAAGTGGCAAAGACGCGGGAAAACAACCTCGTTATTATCCTATTTACATACATAATACCACGAAATATACGACGATGTGTCATTTACGCCTAAACATCTAATAATTTTATGAAGAATACTTATTTGTACTTTCATATTTGCGAATGATAAAAGTTTAGTACATGATTACATGTAATTTATCTGTGCGGCGCTGATGTGTGATACGTCCGATTGCACAAGTCCGCCATACTTTTCACTACAAAACTTCAATGAAATTATGTAACTGTGACGATTTTGTGACTAACATCAGAGCCGCACATATAGGTTGAACATACTGTAATAAATTCACATTGAACGTAATTTCTAAAATTTTATTTATGTGTTTTCTAGGACAACATAGACTATATTTTTATATAGAATCGATATCGAATATTTTTTGATTGCTAACACGTTTAATTTAAGAGAAGATAGAAGAATAAATAGAAGTTAAAACAAATATGTTATTTTTTTGTCCATTGAACTTGACGTCATAAGAATAGTTAGTGCAATCTTTTATGCTAGACATTTATGCTAACAACAAAAAGGCCCGTGTCCAACGAAGCTACAATCGCGACTATATTCACATCGGTCCTAACTACAATTTTTAGGACTGTTTACGACGCGATTTATCTTGCTGTCCACCCAATCTATAATATATATGTAACTATGTATAGATTATTTGAAGTTCCTTGCGAATTAAAACCTGTTAGGTACAGAAAATCTTCATTTTTATTTACTTAGATAAACTTTAATACTCATTGCAATGCTTGTTTTCGCTGTTATTATTTTGGTATCCAATTTATAGATGGACTCATTCAACAGACGAACAACCGGTTATTTGTAAACCCGCGAAGAATGGTCAATTTTCATATATTTTCGAAAACACATGCGAACCGGCATCCTATTTCCTAAATTTTCGCCAATTTCGAATGTTTTTCTATGGGGGACCAACCCTTAGTGTCTATGTTTATTTATTTATTTATTTATTTAATAAATTCACAAAATAGACTACAATCAATACAGCACCAACACAACTTAAAACAATTTACTTTAATCTAGATTTGCAATCAGATATGTGAACATAACATTTTCAGTGTTGCATGAGTATGAGCAAAATAAAACTAAAACATCAACTATATTATATAAATTACATTAATATTTTCCCTTTACAATCAAACAGCAGAGTTTTGCGGATGCACTGCTTAAATCTACTAGTATTAATATTAAATATATCCACATCACAAGTGGCAACCAACTCATTATATAGACGACACATTCGAGGAACAGGACTGTGGAATGACACATTATTTCTGTATATGCACAGAGCAAAGGTTGCGGGACTGCGGGATTTATACCTTATGTTTATATTTATGGAAGCCAGCAAACCAGGACAGTCTATAATAGAGTGGAGAATTTTATGCAGATAGACAAGGTCAATATAATCTCTTCTTGTGGACAAAGAATCGACCCCAAAATGTTCACGCCTCTTGTCATACCCTGATAGCGAGCGGCCCAATTTATGACGAAATGATAAAATTTTAAGACATCTATTCTGGATTGCGTCTATTCTTTCCTTATGATTTGCGTAGTAAGGTGACCAAACCGGACTTGCGTATTCAAGAACCGATCGGACAAGACTGTTATAAAGATGTGGTATGCTGTCTGGTTTCTCAAAACCTTTATTGATTCTAGCAATGAACCCAAGAAGTCGAGAGCTTTTTCTTACAATATAGTCATAATGAGTTTTGAAGGACAGTCTCTCGTCAAAATAGATGCCTAAGTCCTTGGCGATGGTTCTACGGTCTAATTGCGTACTTGGTATTGAATAATCAAAAATGATTTTACTATTTTTCTTAGTAAACGTGGTAACAAAGCATTTGTTGATATTCAAGGACATACGATTGCGGTTGCACCATTCAAAAATTACTTCAATGTCGCGCTGTAGCTTAGAACAGTCGGTAACGCAGTTTATTTTTGTAAACACCTTTAGGTCATCGGCGTACAGTAGACAGGGACATTTAAGACTTTCAGCGAGGTATTTAAATTAACATCATATTTTATTAATATTTTTTTTAAAACAAAAAATACAGGCCAATTGAGAACCTCCTCGTATTTATGAAGTCGGTTAAAAAATAAGCTCAACAATGTAAACACGTGAGTGAATTTTGTGTTACATGAATATTTCTCGCCTCAATGTCACCTTACGAAAAGAGATTTATTTCGTCGGAAATTTTTGAAACGCAAAGAAGGCTTTCGCTTAAACGTGCGGCGAAAGCTGCCGCGAAAGCGTTTACCAAACAAAATTAACTTACGAAATGTAATTACGCCGTTCCATACAGTATGGAATGAACTTTTAAACGTTCTGGAATGGGTTTTTGCCAAGTGGCGGTGATGGTTATTTCTAAATTATTTTGAAGTAATTATTAAGTTTGTCTTTAAAATCTTGACATTTTCCTTCATTCGATTGTAATTATAAGACTGGATTCGTTAAGGGGATAGTCTTTCAATCCGTTTTTCAGGAATTTATTTTAAAACAACTAATAGAGTATGATCCCAGGGCCGCCAGACTTAACTTTTTTTGTCAGAAATAAAATATGTGGGATTAAGTAGTGTTGTTGTATACTGTGCGTGTATGCATACCTGCCAGCTTGGACCTATGGCCAATTCACAAATATCAGGTGCTAAAGGCAGGTATTAATAATATTAACTTTTCTTAAAGTCTCAGTGCTGGTTTTTATGAACGTCTCAAAGAATGTTGATAAAAATCAAGAATCAGTGTTGACAGAGACTTCCCGTGGGCCGTTATCCTGGACAGACGCTTTAAAGCTCCCAAAAAATTAATATAATTTTACTTACATTCTCAGTCTGATATCTTGGGAACTACTTCAATACTTTCTGTCAATCACTTCAACCAATCGGAGGGGCCAAATATTCCCTAGACATACATTAAGTTTCGCTATGAGTATGAACGCGAGCGTGATAATGAGACGGTTTTATAACATAGCTTTATTTAACTTAAGTCATTAACGGTCTAATGAAATTATTCCACAACAATTAAATTGTATTTTAACGTTTAACTATAAAGATGATTTATTTAATACATTTAACTTCGTAATGAAAGTTTTGAACTTACAGTTGTTATTGTAAAGATGAAGATTTTTTATTCGATTTTATGAGCTTTATAGTTTTAACAATAATCAATTTAATGAAATGATAGTCTATTGTCATTTTTATCTCGTAATAAACAAAGAAATTGTTTATTATGAGATATGGTGACCCTTGAACTGCTCGTTCGCGAACAATCTTAGTATAGTTTGAACGAAACCGCTGTACCGCACCTTAGGTATGTGCGCGGCGCGGAGGGAGGCAGATCTGCTCTTTCAGTCCATCGTCGTCGTCAACGCTTAGGTGATGCCTTCTTCCCTCCTCGCCGCGCACATATCTAAGGCGCGGTACAGCGGTTTCGGTCAAACTATAGTCCGCTTCGGATATATATAGCGCCATCAGGTCCTAAAGTAAGCAAGTATTATGCTAGTATTATAGGGTACTAGACAAATGGTATGCATATTTCATATTCTTTTCAGACACGGAACAAATAGACATGTTCATGCACACAAATACTTGTCCTAGGCGGTAGTCAAACCTATAGACTTTATCGAACCCGAACGTTCATGCAATAAGACTTGAGGCCGTCGATTGGCCAGTACCGCGCCTAGGTAGATACACGCGCTAATTAGTTTTGAGTGTTGACCTTTACGCTTTACGACATACATATAGTTACGACGCGTCAGTATTGGAAAATTGTACGAACGTTAGATGTCATAGGTTTTATTAATTTTGTATTATAATAATAATAATCATAATCATTTATTTCCGGGTGCTAGCCCCATTGTAATTTTTCCATATTTACACGGTATATGCCTATAATATTAAGTATAAAATAAAATATTAACAAATTATACCGATAAATAAATACAACTAATAGTTAAAACTAAACAATTAGATTCAATTTTAATAATTACACTAGTGTTGACACCACTTGTTTCACTCTCCTCTATGTAAGGAAATGGTCATAGACAAATTGTAAAGTTAAAAGGCCCTGTAAATAGATCGTCATCGACAAGGCCTTCGAGCACGATTGGACGCAGTGAGCGTGTTACATAGGCAAATAAGATAATTTTCTAAATTTTATTACTAACAAATTGGCAATTGAGAGACAACACCTCAAATTTTAATTTACATCGGTTTTCATGTTAAATAACAACAAATCGCCGTCAACGGCGATTTTGCGTTTTACGAAGCTCACGACTTTTTTGCGTTTATTCAGCATGAAACAAATTTTTTTACAGTACTAAATAAATAAATTTTAAGACACTCTGTCGTACACTTACAAATATAGTATATGCCTCGTACGTATGATTTTTCTGTGATTGGTATTCGCTACCAGTTAAAATAAAAAAACCCTGAAAAATCTGATGTTTCGTGCTTACCCAAAAACGTATTTTTGAATTTATTTTTTATTTATTTATATTATGTCGTTAGCTAAATGCAAATTCTTAGACTTATCTACTACATAAATAGTTGATGTATGACTATGAATTAAAAAAATATCAAATATCTTAATGGTTATTGAGAAATTTGACTTGAAAATTGTGTTTTTCGGTTTTCTAATCGCAAATTCAGAATGAAACCTTAATAAAATAAAATTGTTTCCACTCGGTAGGTAAGTAATAACATTAAATGATAATTTAAAGAAAACGATCATTTTCTATTTTCTTATTCCGATTTTGCGTTTTACGAAGCTCACGACTTTTTTGCGTTTATTCAGCATGAAACAAATTTTTTTACAGTACTAAATAAATAAATTTTAAGACACTCTGTCGTACACTTACAAATATAGTATATGCCTCGTACGTATGATTTTTCTGTGATTGGTATTCGCTACCAGTTAAAATAAAAAAACCCTGAAAAATCTGATGTTTCGTGCTTACCCAAAAACGTATTTTTGAATTTATTTTTTATTTATTTATATTATGTCGTTAGCTAAATGCAAATTCTTAGACTTATCTACTACATAAATAGTTGATGTATGACTATGAATTAAAAAAATATCAAATATCTTAATGGTTATTGAGAAATTTGACTTGAAAATTGTGTTTTTCGGTTTTCTAATCGCAAATTCAGAATGAAACCTTAATAAAATAAAATTGTTTCCACTCGGTAGGTAAGTAATAACATTAAATGATAATTTAAAGAAAACGATCATTTTCTATTTTCTTTCTTTTTAGAGTTTCTAAGTAATTTTTCTTATACCGCAAAAATAATACAATATTCTTATAAATAAAGAAGTGTCACACTATTAGTGTACACATTATACACATACATATGTATTCAGTTTACACACTTTACACTGAACGTCGTTTTATTTCGTTTGTTCGACAAAGGAACGGTTTTAGGTCAAGAGACCCTCTAAGCGCCGCAACACGGGTTACCACTACATCACAGTTGGTCTGCTCCACGTTTATTCTGTAAAGCTCTTCCCAACTTTATTGTACTATTGAAACAATAATTACCTGCTAGGTTTTGATGTGCCAAACCCTGAAAAAATATGACGCCTTCTAATTGTATAGTCTAAGACCTAGAACAGCTATCACTGTTTTTTAGATATAGGTAAAAACTAATAACATAATAATAGTAATAGAAACTCTTTACTAAACGAATACTCAAACATGTGTTTTACCGATTTCCAATTGTTTAAAAGATTAATAAGATTTGACAAAGTTTATTTGCAAAAATATAAATTACGCATATATATCAATAATAATAATACATGGGACATCCCAACACTGCGCCATCTAGTTCCAAAGTAAGCAAGTATTATGCTTGTGTTATGGGTCACTAGACAACTGATATACATACTTAAATATTTTATTATTTTTTTTAATGAAATATACATATATAAATATTTTACAGTTTATTACATGTTTATTTCGTTCCCAGACCGGTAACGAAATAAACATGTTCATGCACACAAATATTTGTCCCGAGTCTGAATCGAACCCGCGACCCTTGGTTCCGCAGTTAGGGTCTCTTAACCACTCTGCCAATCGGTTATCAAACTTATTGAAGAAAACTATCATTTCGGGAACATTCAAACTTATTTAGATTTTATATTATTTATTCAGTGATCTGTGGTCGCAAAGACTATAGGAAGCTGTGATAGAAAGTCATCCAAGAATCAGTTCAAATTTAACTTAAAGACTGCGACTTAGTCTATAAACTCGAGACTTGGCACAAATAATCTATTAAACGAGTGATGTAATACGTATATTACTGTTTTTATTTGTAGATATATTTGGGAATAATTCACTAGTAATGTAATCTAAGCAAAGTTATTGTTAAAAAGAGTTAACAAAATAACTTATATTTCTAATGTAATAAATAATAATCTATATGATAATATTAAAAATATTTACAACTTGTGTTTTTGATTTTTATAATTTAATGTCTCATATAATTACAACTAATTAATAAAATAACTTAAAACATTGAATCTAAATTAATATACAACTAAAGGTTAAGAAAATAAAGTTAAAATCTATTTAAAAATATAAATTTTGATGTAACTGATATTCTAAATAATAATAAATATAAGACAATAATAATAGTATTATAAAATTTATATAGACAATCTAAAAAGCTAAAAATAACCAGTCACTGTCGAACCCGGCGCAAAGGTTCCCATAACGCTCGTGGCATTACCGCGTTGGATCACTATGGCGAGCCTCTGCGCCAGAAACGACCCAGAGCGTGAGTCAACCCCTCTCCTTGAGTCAGTGATCGATGCTCCTAATTAAATTATTGGCCTCGAGGTTCCAACAGCCCGTCGTCTCCACAGCAAAAGAAACGAAGATATAGGATTATTCCAAGATTGTGCATTTGCTGTGTTTCAGACGGGCCGCGGACTCAGCGGTATTCTATTCCTGTTACAAATTTTTAAAATTCGATTTAGAAAACGATGAAAGGTAGTGTCAACCTTATACGAGTATATCGATTCATAGCCCACGCCATCGATGCCCACACTGCTGGTCTAAAAACTTGAAATTTTGCATGGGGATTCATTATAATGTAACTCAAATATCCATTAGGAAATACTTTTTCAAAATTTGATTTTCTATAAGATCACCTATATCACACGTAAAACGTCACGGATGGACGCGAACTAAAAAATTATAATTTAAAATTACAAAAAAGTTTCAAACAATCGACTCAAAGTGTTAATAAAATAATATAAATTTTCAAATTATTTGTTAAAGTTGTTTAAATTCCTTTTACACCACGCAATAAAAATAAAAAAAACCGGCCAAGTGCGAATCGGACTCGCACACGAAGGGTTCCGTACCACCATACAATATATAAAAAAAAAACGAGCGTGACGTTAATCGAACTCAACCATTAATCGTGATTATTGTGTAATTTAAGAATTGTTGTATAAATATATTTCGTTTTTATTTCGTTAGTTATTTAGAACGCGCTCGATCCTCTCTGGCTAATCCGAAAAGTAATAACATGAGTGCACTGATAGCTAGAGACAATTTTTATTACTTATTTTCTTACAGTGAACCTTTGACTTCTAGTATCGATTGTGAAGAGAATAAGCTCTGGAAAGGAAAGCAGAAATTTATAGTACCTAAAGTAATACAATGTAGTTTTCATCATGAAATTTTTTTTTAATTATCTTTTATAATAACATCACAAAGATAAAATGTATTTAGTTTTCGTTTATTGGCTAAACGCTCTGTCATTTTCTATGGAATTTTTACAAAGTTTTTGCTTATAAATGTACATTTTATAAGTTGATCTATTACTCGTTAAATAATACAGTCTAGTTAGCTGTGATAGTTTTCTTTTTAACTACGTTATATATACTCCTGTCATAAATGTTTTCTTACTACTTACTTTTTACTACTATTACTAATGTCGAAACGTTTCCTTAAGTATTCCGTTTTTAACTGACTTCAAAAAAAGGAGAAGATTGTCAATTCGACTGTATTTTTTTTTAAATGTTCGTTACGTCCTTGATATGGAACATTAAATCTGAACTAAATTATAATATAACTTTTTTTATTAAGTACAGAGTAAGAATACGTATTAAAGTAATTCGACGTTAAAATTATTTTACGCTCTCGGGGAAGCGTTTAAAGTAGGATAATAACATTATTTAATATTTAACAACCTCCCGTAATCTACTTGTACAGAGCCAAACAGGTTCAAAAACTCCTCAGGAAATATTGCTCTCCAATTTGCTCGGAGAAAATTTTCTTAACTGAGGATAAGATGAGTATCCTGCTTTAATCTTATAAACTTTTCTTATAGCCGAGTTTAATTTTAAATTAAATTACTTTTCGTTAACTGCACCGATTACATCATCAAAAATATCGCAGATTGAATTATTTTTACTTAAAAACTTATTTTAAATCAAAAGTCTTTTTAGGTCTATCGCATCAGTAATTTCAAACTATTAACTTAACCAAAAAAATATTTTGTCGAGATTATTTTACTTTGTCAATTTTTATAGATTAGATTAAATATTTTATTGCTTTGAATAAAAAATATTTTACGCTGCGTCTTTCATACATAAATACCTACATAACCACACGCTACACATGTTGTAGCCCCTAAATACATATTCAACTTCATCAATACTAATCAATCGTTCCACGCAGGCTTGTCTGTTTCGGGCGCTTAAAATTTAGCCCTTCGTTAAGATGCCGCCAATTTGTCGACATCTGTTCGATACCGACTCATCCATCACATACACCCGCGTTTTATCTGTATAAAAAAGCCTTATAACACTGCAGCAGCTTATAGAATTTTTATTGACAAAACTTTTCTTTCTTTCTAAAGTGCCAAACTTAAATTTAATTTGCGAGTGCAGTTTTCCGAGTTTTCCAATATTTTTTCAGCGAGTTCGGCGGCTTATAAAATTAAAAAATAAGACGCTATTAATATGAATTGAAAAGATCTAATCAATAAATAATAAGCGATTCGTTGATATGTGCGACCTCGCTGGTTTTGTATGTGATCAGTACAATTTGCGACATTGTGTCTTCCCTTCACAAGTTTATTTCGCTAACACAAATACTAACAATACAATACAGCGCAATAAAATTATTAATTTTGACATTTTTTTACTAATAATGTGTAGCGTGTTGATAATTCCAAGTTAACTTATTTATTATACTTGACCGTCTCAATAAAACTTATATCTCTCACGAAGTAAGCACTCGTAGTTTGTCAAATTTTATATTAATTAACAAAATACGGAAATATTAAATTGTGCTTAGTTTCTTTACCTTGACAGTCAATCAAACTCAGTTGGCTTTCTCCGTTAGTGATGTGTTTATTAAAATAGTTTCAAGGATTTATTTCGTGAAAAGTAACTCTTTTCTATCCGCGTTTAATAATACTACGGTTAAGGCTCACGATGGTCGTCATGCCTGATGTCATTTATATTCGAAAGCTCAGTCGTTCTTGCACTTCCTAGAAAGATCAAAGAAAGAGCTCATCACACGAAATTAATAGTAATTAGGAGAAAGGTAAGTTATTAATTAGGAGCATTGACCACCGGGTTAAATAGAGAGGGGGTGACCCCTGCTCCGGGTCGTTCTTGGCGCAGAGGCTCGCCATGGCAATCTATACCGCAAGCGTTCTTTGCGCTATAGATTGGTCCTTTGCGCCGGGTTCGACAGGAAAAAGATGTTTAGATTTAGTCGCGCTGTGTTCCAATTGATTATAATAATACATGGGACTTCCCACACAGCGTCATCTAGTCCCAAAGTAAGCAAGTATTATGCTTGTGTTATGGGTTACTAGACAACTGATATACATACTTAAATATTCTTTATAATATATACATATATAAATATTTTTGCGAAGACACCACACACATATAACAATCAAGACCCGGCACGAGAATCAATATTCATCATATTAATACTGACCCGACCTGGAATTCGAACCCGGGACCTCCAGCTTCGTAGGCAGGGTCGCTACCCACTAGGCTAAGCGGTCGTCAATGTTATGTACGTACCTACATTGAGAATATTTCTAATCATATTATTATATAACAAACATTATAATGATATTATTATATAATTAGATATATGTGTTCTTATAATATTATTCGATTATCATAAATGTTCATAAAGGGATAGTAATATGTTTCTCGATTAAACTTCTAGCATAAAACTAAAACATGGTAGTGGTGAATGAGTTTCGATACATGTCGATGTCTTGCACATATCGATGATATGCAAGAGCACTATTTTGAATGGCACGGCCCACAAAAAGAAATTGCTGTGCAATTTCTTTAGATATTGACATCGTGGAAATAAAATAAAGGCTTCAAGAAGTCGTAACATTTATGATGTGAATACTTAAGCTTTTAAAACATTCTTCACTTCACTTCATCAGCCCATTTTTACCCCACTGCAGAGGCTTAGGCCTCCCTCGGGGTGAGGGGGGCTTGGAGCTTAAATCCACCACGCTGCTCCACTGCGGGTTGGGGATTGTAACGACCGCCATCTATTGACAGCGTCCGGCACCGACTGCTTAATGTGCTCTCCGAGGCACGGAGTCAGTGATAGTTATGTACTTAAGTCAGAAAAACTCATTGGTACAAGCCCGGATTCGAACCATGGCCCTATGGCCGTATAAATTTGAGACAGGTTCGTTGCGCTTTGGGTTATCACGACTATTTTAAAACATATATTAGACATTTTAATATTTATACTTTTAAACTATGATCCTGCAACCTTGATCATTATGTTTTACCGTGTTTTTAAATGTCTTAATACCAGAGAGTTTCAAGTAATACGTACGTATATATGTATTTAGTGCCTAGAGGTTGGTACGTTAGTCGCATACGTTTGCTATGTTTGTTATATGTACAGATCGAGCAAAACTTCGATAATGGCCGATCCTAACGTATCGTCGTGTAGCGTCGCAACAGCGGATGTGAGCGGAAACACTTTTCCGCATTCTATGCCCCTACCTTACTTAGTTGGATCAAGGTCACCACAGGGAGTTTTATTATCTACCTCGATTATGAGACCCTTGTCACCATGTGCTATGAAAAATGCTCGTGAAGCATTCATGAAGTCCTCAAATTTTGTAAGCCCGAACTCAGCGGGTTTACTAGTAGCCATCGATGAGTTCTTTTATCCACCTTTCAGCTCCATCATCACACACACCCTCGGCACTTTATGGTATAAAAAAGTTCATGAAGTCAATCCAAAAAGTCCAAATTCAGTGAGTTTACTAGTAGTCGATTCTATTATCCACCTACCAGGTTCATGGTCAGAGCCTCGTCACCATATTCTATGAAGTGTTGCTGAAAATAAATCTTAAGAAATAAAAGTCGGTACGATTACTAGTAACCATTGAAAGGTTATGTTATCAACTTTTTAGCTCCACTAATAAAACAGTTCAATGGTGTACACCATAAACATCGATCGTCATCCAAATTCAATGTCCAAATCACACATATAACCATTAAAGAGTAACCACGGGAGGAGACGATCCTGGCTGTATAAACAAGACCTATATAGTCACCAGGTTATTGCTTGTTTCCGGAACTACGAACTTCAGCAAAATGGTAGGTGTACAAAGTAGTGACAGACGGACAGAATTACATGAAATTCTAGTTACTGGGAAATTCTAAAGAAGCGTTGGAAATAATTATCCATTCGAAGTGGCTTTTAAAACTCTAGTCAGTTTGATAAATCCCGACACGAGGCGGCCAATCACGCTAACTTTTAAGTAGCTCTTCGCTAATGTTCCGCTGAAATAACGCCTTCACAAATTGTTTCCGCTTTCCACGGACTGAAATGGAGTGTTAATTTTTCATCTAGATATAATCTAAGGAACGATATACTGTCAAATGGTAATAAAGGCTTTATTTCAAAGCGTAATATATTGTACTTATTAGCAAGAAGTATTTAATGACAAACTAATTCAGACATAAAGCACGGATGGTGGGGTTTAAATATACTGGATTTAAGCCGTAGTTTTTATACCAATATTAATTAAGTATTGGCTATTCTTAAAAATTAAATAGGGTCACTAGGGGGGGGGGGGGGGGAGGGGACGTTTTCGGTGATTGGTGGTTGTGAGATAATTGCTCACACTTGAAATTTTCATGAATTATGTCTACTATGGCCGCTATAACGAAAAATAATAAAAATAAACTAAAGTTAAAAATTAAAGGGGGTTCATATGCAAGAAACGTATTATATTCGATTTTTTGGGTAATTGGTGGCTGTGAGATAATTGGTTACACTTAAAATTTTCATGAAATATCTACTACTATGATTGCTAAAACAACAAATAATAAAAATAAAATAAAGTTACAAATTGAAGAGGGGTCTCATACAAGAAACCTGTTTATTTATATTGCACGGTGTGGTACGCAACCCGTGGTGTGTGAATCCGACTCGCATTTGACCGGTTTTTGAACATTTAACTTTACATAATGCTCTGCCTAACTCTGTGTTTCGATAAATATTCCGTTTTGCGCATAAAAGCACTTAAAATACCGATCTTACCAGTACAATACATCATGCAATAGATGTCGCTCGTGGCGGACAAGGCCCGATTAATATGCACTGACTAGTTTCTCGATGAATGTCAATGTGACAATATTTGCCGAATGTGATCAGCTTTTATGACAAGTGAATTAGGTCTTTGATCACGGATGAAATATTTCTATTTTATATGCAGATGTTTTGACAGCCCAAACATAAGTTGTGATATATTAATACAAAAAAAACTAGGCATATATATCTAGCATAGTGGAGTGATAGCATAGCAGCTATAACAGAGTGGAAGGTGAAAAAGAAGAAAAAAATATTTTTATTATTATTATAAACTTATGCTATAGAACATACCAAAGAAATATACATACATACATACATACACTCAAAAAACATTATCGTCCGTTGTCGGGTAAAAGTAGCATCGCAGACGTACTTTACTTTAATGACAGCTAACATAAAAAGAAAGCACGTTCGCAATGGTATTTTTCGTTATAATATTTATGAAAATTCTTGCTCTCTGAAAGTTTTGAAAAGATTCCAACCGCTTAGAAATTTTTTAATTCAGTCATTCTAATGCTCTTATAAGTTTCATTGAAAACTTACAAAATGCAGTTTAGCGTTATATTCAACTTGAACAACATTCTAGAATAAAAATAATTTCAAAACTCTTCGCATATTCATTAAGTCAACTTCAGTGATTCTTTTGATCCATTCAACCTACTCGTCGGTTTTATCATAATTTCACTGTATGTGTGGAAAATAAAAAGAACAGATGGCGCCGCCGGTGGATAGCGCGGACCGCGGACACATTTTATTTTTGACATTAGAGCATATTTACATCATGCATTTACATAAGGAGACGAACCATAGACAAACACATAACTCCTTGATAGGGAAATCGTTTTCATTCATTCACTGACTTTTCAAAAAATCTCATTTTTTAAATTGAACTGTACTTCTAATCATTCTAACGATAAATAATTGTAAAAATGTACAATCATTTATCTTTATTAAAATGCCATCATAAATCATTCAAGTCAACTTTCCATTTTATTAATACACGTCAGAGTTTGTAAGATTCATTTGCGTTTGCACAGGAAAAGATCAGAGGTTATGAAATACCGAAAGCAAATACAGTTTTATTCTCAAATAATCCGCGAGAGTGGCTTCAAGCAATAGCAAAGAAATATGTATAAAGTGGAGACGCGAAGAAAAGTTCTTTGCAAAGGCTAACTTCTGAAATTCTCGCTTTCACCGGATGCATAAAGATTTGTGCTGACGTTAAAACGACGGGACTTCTTCTGAAATCGGAAGAAGAAATAAACTTTTGTCGTTATTTCTCATTTGGTTATTTGCCTCTATGTTGATTATATGATTTGAGGAGCCACTTTGTTAGCGTAACTGTACAGTTAATATTTGTTCAAAATAATATAAAAACAGCTTCACAGTTTACTCGATCGATTGTCCGTTCGTCCAACTGACTTTTCTCCGCTGGCACTTATAGTTACAGATCGTGCCAAACATCTTGTTTCCAGTGAATGACCCGGACGTGATTTTAAGCAGGCGTAAGCCCGCTCTCGCCTCGCTGATACCGATTTTGGCTACTCACTTCGATTTCAGAACAAAAAAGAAGTTTGGCGCTAACTGTACCTGTATCTATAAGCGAAAATAATTCTGTCTGTGTTCTGTTTGCACGGATTATGTACTTGATATATATCCAGATTCGGTGGTTATTATATAAATAGAAAAAATACGATTTGGAGTAGGTTAATATACCCATAATTTAAGAAAATCTAAAAGGATTTTTTAAGTTTGATTTCCCTCAGGAAACGGCACAAACAAAAGTGGGAATACGTCGTGTTGCTTAATTTTACCGAGTACTATAAAAATACCAATTGACTAGAAACCCCCTTCTGCGCGTAACCACGCTTACTCTAGCCAAAGTAGGTTAAGATTCTATAAGTAAAACATCTTAGCTATAAATAGGCGACACGAGGGAGAAAGAGCGGTGCGGTGGAGCAAAGGACGCTTCCCGGCCATCACTACCGCATGCATAAAGGTTTAGTTAATTTAAAAAAAGGTATTAAAATTTTACAGAAGTTAACGTGTATCTAATAGATTTGATATACAAGGTGAGATTTTATTAACCGGCCAAAATTTTTCTAGGTGTAAGGTATCACCAATAGACCTCATTGCGTAAATAAAATATATGGGTTACATTTTCAAAATAAATTATTTTATCTCCAGTGTTATTTTATAACGTTTGGTTGCCTTCTTAACGCTACGCCCGAGGCCTTTGAAACAGAATGATGCGGCAAGCAAAAATGGTAACTAGAGTTTTTGGTTTTTTCGGGAAAGGTTTATGTAGTCATATCTCAATATTTTTCTATAGAATGATACTAAAAGGAAACAAGACGGCTATAGGTTTTCTACCAAAGATCATTATATTAAAATTTGGCTGGTCATAAAAATCTCAACCTGTATATGCGAAGCTACGAAAAAAAAAAAAGATATTTATTCGTAGCTATGCGATGTTGACATCACACCGCGTGTCGTGTGTCTCACGCTAAATATTAGTAAACCGGCGTTAGTACCGAAGATGACTTACTTACTACGGGCCGCGCGCTCCAAGTACTTTGCTCTAGCTATATAGCTGGTGTGTGCCCGTTACGAGATGATCAGTTTCAGTCCGAGTTTAGTCCGCGAGGTCCCCGCGCACCGGCCTTCACCCCCGTGAAATTGGGTTTGACATTTTCGATACTATTATTATATTATAAAACGAGGAACAGACGGCGCGAACAAAATCAGTGTTCGCACCGAGTATAGTACACTGTATTTATTTATTATTTAAATCTGAATTAACTATAGTACTTTTCTGGGTGTATATTTTAAGTTTTCTTGTGTGTATGATTTCAATAAGTATAAAACTATCTCAAGGCATACGGCACATTTTCTCAGGTGCCCGTCGAAATACATTCAATAATTTCAAAGTATAAACTGAAAGTCACGTTGAAAATGGTTGAAATTAAATTAAACTTCCATGCCTTAATGGATCATTTTGAGTTCGTTATGAAACAAAGTTGTTTCACACAGAAACACCTTAATTGTTTTGTAATTAAGGTCAGATTGTCCTAACTTTGGACTACTTAATCTGCTGCGTCTGCGATTAACCTAATGAGGAAGCTGGCGAACGAAGATTAAAGGGGATAAATATTATAGCAAATTGCCTCAATATATTATATTAACGATATAATGACGAGATTTAAAAGTAATTTACGAACTGTACCTACTGACCTCAAACTAAGATACACGGTATTTATTGTATCAGCACTAATTTTTGCCGACATGTTGTTTTATTTTATTACTAGCGACCTGCCCCGGTTTCGCACGGGTAGTGTTGAAGGTAGAATGATTTTTGTGAGAAAAATGTTTTTTTTATGATTAGAATAAAATTCATTCGCTTCGAATCAGTTGTATCATTAACACGAAATTACTACTATTAACAACCAAAACATTAGTCCTTACGATTCGGATTAACAGTTATTTGTCTTTAAAATAATATTAATCGGCATAATAATAAATATTTGGTTATTACATTAGTAAGTGCTATAAACTAAACATAGTAAAAAATAAATTTATAGTATTGTTGTAACGCGTTCCGTACTCGGTGTCGTCAAGTCATCACGACGTAGAAAGTATAGATACGCAATAAATAAGCGCATCTGCACGAAATTCACTTGCGCGACCAAGGTAACGGCGACGCAAGCGGTGTACACCGGCCGACAGGCGCGGCTAGCAAAATTATAAGGCGGTAGCTAATCTGAGGTGCAGCAAGGTGCAGTGCAAGGCGCAAGCAGTTCAGTGCGTACGAAAGTGCGCTCCGCGTGCAGTCCAGGCGAGCAATCTCTCGAAACGAGCAGCGGCAGCGCAGCCTTTGCGTGCAGCTGTGTAGCGGTACGGTGGGCCGGGACCTGGCCTACCTGACAGACAGCCGGACGTGTCCCATAGAGGTGTGGGCGAAGCGTGTGGAAGTATAAGTTTAGTGAGTGCAGTGACAAACTGTGAGTACCTATCTGACCTCTATTATAATCGACCGAGTGCCCCATATGAGTAACATTCTTTTCTATTATTAAAAGTTTATTAATTGATCCATTTAATCTATTTTTATACAAATTCATCATTTTAATTTTCGAGTGTTATCACTGTAAAAAACGTTACTATAGGTTATAGTCTTACAACTATAGGTTATACTAGTTACTTATTGTTACCTATAATTTTTGGTTTGGAAAATTGTTAAAATGGAATCGTTGTTTAATTTACAAAATTATACTCATTTAAAATTAATTAAGGCTCAAAGTAATTTTAAAAAATCACCAAAGGATCGTTTGACTTTGTCGTATATAGAAACAAGATTAGAAGCTTTGGAGGAACGATGGAATCATTTTCATTCTATACATGACAAAATTATTGAAGGAATATCACCGCAAACATTAAATAGTTTTCCATATGTTAAAAATGAAGTTTATGATTCAGTCGAAGAAATATACATTAATTATAAATCGGAGTTAAAGGGTTCTTTGGCGAAATTAACAAATGGTTCTTTAGTATCATGTGATAAACGCGACTCGACGTATAACACTGTTAAGTTACCAAAAATTACAATACCTAATTTTTCAGGTAAATACAGTGAATGGACTACTTTTAGAGATTTATTCATTTCTTTGATTCACAATAACAATTTATTAGACAATGTTCAAAAATTACATTATTTGAAGGGACATTTATCAGGAGAAGCAGAGAAACTTTTACGTCACGTACCTACTACCGATGCAAATTACATGCAATGTTGGCAACAATTAGAAAACAGATATAATAATAAAAAATATCTTGCGAATTGTACATTAAAACAATTACTGAATCAAAAGAATATATTATTAGAGTCATCATCTGCATTAAAAGAATTATTTGATACTACTTCCGATAGTTTGAACGCTTTAAAAAATTTAGGTATTGACATCAGTTCATGGGATATAATAATTATTTATATTTTGAGTTCAAAATTAGATTACTATACTCGTAAACAATGGGAACTAAAGGTTAATGACTCATCGGATGATTTACCACAACTAAAGGATTTTTTCGAATTTTTGGAAAATAGGTACCGAGCTTTAGAATTTTTAGATAATAAGATTGTGAGTAAACCTAAAATTGTAAATAGCACCGGCAAAAGTGTTAATAATTTTCATGTCACTACAATTCATTGTCCATGTTGTTCTGAAAATCATAAGCTGTTTAATTGTAAAAAAATTGCACAAATGGATTTAGGAAGTCGAGGTGAATTTGTCCAATCCAAGGGTTTGTGTTTCAATTGTTTGGGATCAAATCACTCGGTGAAATATTGTCGTCAATCTACCGTCTGTCGATTATGCAAAAGAAAACATCATTCCTTGCTTCATAATCCTAAGTATACTAGTACAAGTAGTAGTAATAATGATACAACTAAAAGAGTTGCCACAAGCAGTACAGTCACCAATACGCAACCAGTACACGAATCAAACGTTTCAAATTATTTCTCGGTTAATGTACATAGCCATGTTTTGCTGGCTACAACCTTAGTGAAGGCCAAATCGAGAAATGATCACCATCAGCTGCTGAGAGCATTATTAGATCAAGGATCACAAGCGTCCTTCATAACGGAATCAGCAGTTCAGTTGCTTGGGCTGAAGAAAACACCAATAACAGGTTTGTCTATATCGGGATTGGGAGGCGATCGAAGTCAAGTGACTTCAAGGTATATGGTAAATGTAACAATTCAGTCGCTTCACGATTCTAATATTAATATTGTCGTAAATGCATACGTAATGAGTACACTCACAACTCTTCTTCCATCAAAGAAGATTATTATCACAGGTTGGTCAAACCAAGATAACATATGTTTGGCTGATCCGAAATTTGGTACTCCTAGTAAGATTGACTTGTTGTTAGGGGCAGAAGTGTATAGTCAGATATTATTAGATGGGTTAATCAAGGGTCCTTCAGGTACTTATATAGCACAAAATACAACCTTTGGATGGATCTTATCTGGCCAAGTTCAAGAAGAAAGCAATACACTATATTCTCATAACATTGTCGTTAACATGCATACTCAAGTCAATCAAGATGATTTGTTGAAGCAATTCTGGGAACTAGAGTCTGATCACAATGGTTTAAAGAAGATTTTAACGCCCGAAGAGCAACAATGCGAAGAACACTTTAAAACAACAACTCGCCGAGACCATAATGGACGCTATATTGTTAAACTTCCATTTCGAGACGATGATCCTGCTTGTAAATATGGCAATTCAAGAGATATTGCCGTAAAAAGATTTATGTCATTAGAGAAGAGATTAAATCAAAATCCAGAATTAAAAGAAGAATATACTAATGTAATAAAGGAATATATACAATTGAATCATATGCAGCTGGTACCTGAAAATGAAAAAGAAGTTAAAAATTTGACAGCTGTGTATCTACCACACCATGCGGTAATACGTAATGACAAAACCACAACTAAGGTCCGAGTAGTGTTTGATGCATCATGCAAGGGCACAAATGGTATATCGTTGAACGACACTTTGATGACAGGTCCTACTTTACAGCCCGATCTCCGACACATAATTATGCGATGGCGTCGATACCCCATATGTTTAGTGGCTGACATAGTCAAAATGTATCGGATGGTCAAGGTAACCGAAACGCGGATGCGGATTTTCAACGTTTAGTCTGGCGAAAAAGTTCAGAAAGTCCATTACAAGATTACAAGTTATTAAGAGTCACTTTCGGAACATCTTCAGCTCCCTATTTAGCTGTTAGAGTTTTGCAACAGCTGGCTCATGATGATGGTGAGAAATTTCCTACAGCTAAGAAAATAGTGTTAGAAGATTTTTATATGGATGATATGATGACGGGGTGTGAAAATGTTGATGAAGGAATCAAAATCTACAATGAAATGAATGTATTATTAAAACAAGGAGGATTTATGTTACAAAAATGGTCAACAAACAATGAAATGTTAATGGAAAAGATGAATAGAAATGAAAATGAAATAAATAAAAAACTAGAAATGAAAACAGAAAATGTAATGAAAATTCTAGGACTTACCTGGAAGAAGCAAGACGACACCTTCCGTTATGTAGTACAGTTGCTTCCGATGCAAGGTCAAATAACAAAACGAAAAATCATATCAGATATTGCTCGACTGTTTGATCCATTAGGATGGTTAGCACCGTGTATAATCACAGCTAAAATATATATTCAAAAATTATGGTTATGTGGAATAGGCTGGGATGAAGAAGTTCCCGGTCATTTATTACAGAGCTGGCTTACATATCGTCAAGAGTTAACTTTACTTAGTGAGTTTTACTTACCTCGCTGGTATCAACAAAACACAGATGACGTATGCATCGAGTTACATGGATTTTGCGATGCATCCATTGCTGCTTATGCTGCCGTAGTATACATACGAGTTATTAAATCAGATGGTTTAATATATACAAATTTAATTACAGCGAAAACCAAGGTTGCTCCAATAAAACAAGTGTCAATTCCAAGGTTGGAATTATGTGGAGCTCAATTACTTTCCAAGCTAATATCAGAAGTGTCGGATATATTAAATATAAATAAATTAAATGTCCACGCTTGGACAGACTCAACGGTAGTATTAGCATGGCTGACCAGTCATCCGAGTCGATGGAAGACGTTTATTGCTACTCGTGTTTCAGAAATTATGACACATTTAGATATCAGTCAATGGTCTTATGTACGATCAAAGGATAATCCGGCGGATTGCGCTTCTAGAGGATTAAACCCACCCCAGCTATTGAATAATGAACTATGGAAATATGGCCCATCTTGGTTAAAGGATACAAACATAAATTACACTAAACCTAAATCTATATGTACTAATCTAGAAGAAAGAATTATAAAAACCTACACAATTGTTAAAAATGAAGTATTAAAAAAGGATGACGAAGATAATTTGTTAAGTAAATATTCAACGCTCAACAAATTGATAACAGTCTTAGCATATTGTAAACGATTTATAAAGAAACTAAAACGAGAAAAAATACCTAATACTTACCTTACAAAAGAAGAACTTCAAGAAGCATTATTCATTTGCATTAAAATGTGTCAATCTATAGCTTTCAAACAGGAAATACAGAATATTAAAAACAACAAGCTGATAAAAGGAAAATTAAAATCACTGAATCCTTATATAGACGAAAATGGAATATTACGAGCAAGTGGTCGAATTAAATATTCTTATTTAAATGAAGATATGAAACATCTGATTATAATACCTAATAAATGTCATTTCGATAAACTTCTAGTTTCAGATGCACATATCCGAACATTGCATAGAGGCCCACAAATGGTGATAAATTATTTGAGAAATAAATATTGGATTATATCTATTAAAAACACGGCAAAATTTCATGTAAGAAATTGTATTACATGTTTTCGTTATAATGCTAAAACGAAAACACAACTGATGGGTGAACTACCACCACCTAGAGTTACTCCCAATCGCCCATTCTCGCAGAGTGGCGTAGATTATGCTGGTCCGATCAATATTAGATATTCCAAGGGCAGAGGCAATCGGTCATACAAAGGTTACATCTGTTTATTTGTGTGCATGGCAACTCGTGCGATACACCTCGAAGCTGTTAGTGATCTAACTACAGCTGGATTTTTAGCAGCATTTAAAAGGTTTGTCTCTAGGCGTGGCCATTGTAAAGATATATGGAGCGACAATGGAACGACCTTTGTCGGTGCAGCCCGTGAGTTGAAAATATTGTTTTCAAACGAAAAGAAATCTATTAGTCACGAACTAGCAGAATATTTAACTACCAACGACACAGCTTGGCATTTCATTCCTCCTCACGCACCACATTTTGGTTGGTTGTGGGAAGCGGGAGTGAAATCAGTAAAATACCACCTAAAGAGAATCATTGGAAATTCCACGTTGACATTTGAAGAAATCAGTACAACTCAAATAGAAGGGTGCTTAAATTCGAGACCTCTTACTCAAATTAGTGAAAATCCCAAAGATTTATTGCCATTAACCCCAGCTCATTTTTTAGTCGGTAAACCTATTGTAATACCACCTGATTATAATTTTGTATCATCCAATATAACCAGTTTGCGTAGGTGGCAACTAACGCAAAAAATGGTGCAAGATTTTTGGAGACGTTGGTCTCAAGAGTATTTGACTACATTTTTACGTCGCCAGAAATGGAATAATAAACACTCTGAGCCAAACGTAGGGAATGTTGTTTTAGTAAAAGAGGATAGTTTACCTCCTGGTAAATGGCTCTTAGCTAAAATTATTGAAAAGCACCCTGGATTGGATGGACTCACTCGAGTTGTATCACTCAAATGTAAAAATACCATTCTTAAACGACCCATCACCAAAATTTGTGTATTGCCAATCGATAAAGAATAATTTAAAACTTGTCGAGAGTTTATGTTTAGACTTATGTACTAATTTATAGTTTATAAATTACAGTCCATTGCTTTATTATTTAAGATTATGTTTGAAAATTTTGTCTGCATAAACCACCCGATTACGTACAACCGTTTTGTGTGTTTAATGTTTCACGGTGGGCGGTGTATGAAGGACAATAGTTGTCCTTGGTGGGCGGAATGTTGAAGGTAGAATGATTTTTGTGAGAAAAATGTTTTTTTTATGATTAGAATAAAATTCATTCGCTTCGAATCAGTTGTATCATTAACACGAAATTACTACTATTAACAACCAAAACAGGTAGCAAAGCATATATGCCTACATTTCTTTCTGTCGTAGTGAGCTTGTTGCGTCGAGCGTTTGGATGAGATTTGTTTTAATTTAAACGTCACCTATGTTTATCCTATTTGGATAACTTTTAATGTATTTTAATATATTAATTTAATTTTATGGTGTAAAGGGCAATTAGTTATAACGTGAATGAAATGCTTAAGGTACTAACGTCTTTAATTCGATAAAGATAAATATTGCATACGTGTATGTAGCTTTTCAATCACCACATTATATGTGACAGTTTTTTTAAACATTAAATGGGTATAGTAAGCTATCCACAAAAGATAAACATATGCCATCGCAGATTTTTCTTTAGACCTATAAGAGAGGAACAATTCCTTCATACATTGATTTGTCATATCTCAAAGGGATTACGCTGCGTTTGCGATGAAAGCTCCCAGTCAACTGGATTTTTTCTTCAACAATCGTCGTCATATTTCAAGTAATTTACATAAAATAGTGGTGGATAATATAGCATAAAGCATAATTTAAAACGTGTTATTTAAACTCAACGGATTTAGCATATTACATTGGTTAACTCTTGGTGCTATTAAATAGCACGACGCGATCCCGCAGTTCCGCCTTACCAATAGAGCGATGCGATCAGCACAACGAAACACATCCTACAACGAACGCGCTTACGCGCCGACTGATTAGCAAATTTAGCAATTTAGCATTAGCTTAGCATGGCATTAGCGCAGCTGTCGGTCGACAGCATGTGACCGCCGCCCAACGCAACGAACGATTCTCGCGCTAAGCATTCCCTCCTGTAATGCTAAAGCATAGCATATTAATAAACATGCTAAAATAATATAGTTTATAGTCTTAAGCATGTTTTTAAAATATAGCAGATTTTTACACCACTGACATAAAACATTAATAAATTATACACATTAACCTTTCTCTGTAATTGCTCCATCCATTGGTGACAACCGTATAAAAATCCGATCTGTAGGTTTTGAGTTTATCGCGTTCAGACATACAGACAGACACAACGTCTGAAGACCAAGGTCTTCAACCAATACGTCCTGCTTACAATAACATACGGTGCCGAAACACGGACTCTCACGGCAGGACTAGTCCACAAATTTCAAGTCGCTAAGCACGCTATGGAAGGGGTATGCTCGGTATTTCCTTTATGGACAAAATCACCGTCGAAGAACTAAAGTTGTCGACATAGCCGAAGTGATTAGCAAGCTGAAGTGGCAATGGGCCGGTCACATTTGCCGTAGAACCGACAACCGATGGGGTAGACGAGTTCTCGAGTGGAGGCCACGTATCGGAAAGCGATGCATTGGACGCCCCCCGGCCAGGTGAACTGGTGACTTAAAGCACCATACCGAGGTTAATTGAAAGAAAGAAAGAAAGAAAAGAATATTTATTTGGCACACTTACAATAACACCAGTAATAATGTTTTAAAATATAACAGGTAAAATTAGAAATATAAAAATAAACAAACTAATTAATAAAAAAATAAAAATATAACAGTCGGAATTCTAAATAAACTAAAACAATAACAAAAAGTAAGTGACCAAAATGGTTTCCACTCAGCTATATGTCAGGGCATTTGATTGCCGAGACGCTGGTTTTCTGTGGAACCAAGGAGTGGCCAATGGCTCGGTATGGTATAGTATTCAGTTTTGCTATTCCAATTGAAAGTTTAAAAAAATTAATAAGTGGTACCCAGTAAATAAATTGTAATCTAAAAACTTAATATTAAAAAACTTAATAATGTAAAAATAGTGATAGTTGTATATTAATGCGAGATGTGTTGTAAATATATGTTGCAAAAAATTTATCTTGTAGAGATGTGAGGAACATGCAGGGAAACAAAAAACAAATATACACCATGATACATGTGGGCACAACAAGTATCGGAAAAAGTATAGGTAGGTATGTATACTGCACGGATAGTTAGGTATGTACACTGCACGGCTATTCAAGTATTTGAAATCTGTATTTCTAGTAAATGTTTCTTAAGATTTTTTTTAAAGGAGTAAATAGACTTTGAACTTGCAACTGGTGGTGGGAGGTTATTCCAACACTTAGAGGCAGCATACCGAAAGCTACCGCGAAATGCCGCCATAGTGTGTCGCTGAAATAACAGTCTTGGCATGGTCCTAGCATTATGCCTTTTGAACTGCAGCTTTTCAAATAGATAGGTAGGCTGCGCCCTGTGCACAACACCAAAAAGCAAAGATGCAAAATGTAAAGTTCGTCGGCCCTCCATATTCAACAAACGATTCCGATTTAAAAAAGGAGAAATATGAGAACGACTAGGAACTGAAAAACAAAACCGTGCACAGGCATTTTGCACACGCTGTATAATTTTTTTAGTACGGGCCAGTAGGCATTCGCCAAAAACAGTATCTGCATAATTAAACCTCGACAAAACGAGCGTCTCACACAAATTTATTCGCATGTCGACGTTCAAAAAGTCACGGATACGATACAGAACACTGAGCCTAAAGAAGCAGTTGCGTACAATTTGTAACACATGTTCTTCAAACTTCAAACTTTCATCCATAAGAAGACCCAAATTGCGAGCCCGTGACACAAGTTCCAGCCGTCCTCCCTTTATACGAACATGAGGATCTCGAGCAGTAATATTCTTTACTAGCTTTTTTGTGCCTAATACTAAAAATTTTGATTTACTAGAATTTAAAAACAGGTTATTTTGATCACACCAGTGAGCTAAGCGATTTAAATCTGCGTTCATTCTATCCACAGCTTGATCAGTCTCATTAGGTTTAAATGAAATATACAACTGAAGATCGTCTGCATACAAACGGTAATTACAATTTTCGATACTATTTATAATATCACCAGAATACAGAATAAAAAGTATCGGGCCGAGTATAGAGCCCTGAGGGACTCCCCTATCAATTAGTCTGGTATCTGACACTGAGCATATTCCACTTTCATCACAAACTTCAACATATTGCCTGCGTCCGGTTAGATAGCTTGCGAACCATTGCAACGTGACCGCGTCAAAGCCGTAAAAAGCAAGTTTGGATAAAAGCATTGCGTGATTGATGGTATCAAAAGCACGCGAAAAATCCAGCAGAACAAGCAAACTACCTTCTCCAGAATCCTGAGCAGCCAATATATCATCCATCACATCCAACAACGCCGTAGCAGTACCACGTGCTTTCCTAAAGCCCGATTGCCTTTTAGGGAAGATATTATTAGCCTCACAATATTCAGTCACTTGCGTACAGACGGCTCTTTCAACAATTTTTGACAAAAGAGGTAGTATACTAATAGGACGCAAGTCCTTTTAATTATTTGGATATTGGATCTTTGGGATAGGTCTTACAATAGCCATTTTCCACAAATCAGGAAACACACCGGTCGCGATAGACTTCGTCACAATAGCAGTGATGACAGTCAATGTACGAGGTAGGGTGAGCATTATCATGTCCAAAGTAATACCATCAGAACCCATTGCATTGGTTGAAATTGACCTAATTACATTAGCTACAGTTGTTTCACTGACAGGTCTGAGCGTAAACACAGCTGTGCTATATCTATTAAATTTGAAATGCTGTAGTAGACTAGCATCAGCGTGATTATTTCCCGGTAGATTCAAAAAGTGGTCATTAATTTTATTAGGATCGGTCAAGTGAGAGAGTAAATACAACGTTTTCTTTTTAAAATCAACAACATTCTTTTTTATATTTTTCCATAGAACACGCGGGTTTTTACAAAGTTTATTAATATTGTTATTAAAGTACGCTGCCTTTTCACTGTAAATTGCGGACCTCACAATGGCCCTTAAATCCTTATAATACTTTCCATGTGCATCCAATTTCGTTGCTTTAAATCTGGTATGTGCCTCGTTGCGCAAACTCATCATTTTTTTAATATTGTATGTTATCCAGGGAAAAGAATAATCTTTAATGTAAACTAACGCAATTGGGGCAAATTTATTAAATAGGTACAGTATGCAATGGTTAAAAAACTCCAACATAACATTTACATCATCAGCTTCCAGTTTCTCCCACCGCATGGAGTCAACCTCTTCGTTAAAACACTCAATATCAATGTCTTTCAGTGGTCTGTAAGCAATAAATTTAGGTGGTGGTTTATTTTTCTTAATGTTAATGTTACAAGTTAAAAGTGCATGACTACTAAGATCTGGTAAATGGTTAACGCATAAGTTGAAAATGCCTGAGTTTGAACACACCAAATCTATTAATGTTGCGCTATTATCAGTGAAGTGAGTAGGTTGAGAGACAAAATGAGTTAAACTCATGCAAATCAGGAAATCTAAAAGTGTTTTGGTGCTATGGTCCTGTACATTCAATATATTAATATTAAAGTCGCCAAGTAAAACAATACAGTCAAAACCTTCTAAAGACGAAATAGATTCACTAAGAGCGTCTATGAAAATGTCGACGTTCAACCATGGGGAACGATATGCTGTGCCTATAACCAACCTAACACCGCTGATATTAAGGCGTAGCTACATCTGCTCCACAGAGGGAGCGGGCGGATGCGCGATGAGCCGCGCGTTGATTCCGCGTTTAATATAAAAACTGACGCCTCCGCCCCGCGAACGAACCGTGGCAGGCCGCGGAATGTGGCGCAATCGATATCTGGGGGGAGCGGGCGCGCGCGCCTCTTCACCCTCTCTGAGCCAGGTCTCATTGATGGCTAGAATATCCATGTCGCACCGGGCAACGGCGACAAGAAATTCAGTATGCCGCGTACCGAGCGACCCCGCGTTCAACAGACCGACGGATAATTTTCTGTTATTAATGAATTGAATAACAAAAGAATATAGAACTTTATCATATTTACAATGCAAAATAAACAGTCGAAGCAAAGTCATGTGACGCTGATCTATGCTATTGAAATTACTTGAGTAGACTCGATACTCATTGTATTTATTATAAGCAGCAAAAGGATCACGTGTAAAAATAAAATTGCAGGCAGAACTGAAAAAGTAGAAACTGTGTAACCGCAGTATCATCAAAATGTCAGTTTCGCAAATAATAGTTTCTGTTCTGCATTCATATATGATAAATGAATATAATATTTTTAGTATTGTATACGTTTTGTGTGAGAATAATATTGTCATAATAAACACAGGTATTAAACATAGAACACTATTCAAAATAACGTTTTCTTTAACAGATTCTACATCAAATTTCAGCGCTCCGAAAAACACGGCTAAGTCAGTCTCTGACCGTATTATATGGACACGCGCTCCCTCCGCCCGCCGTGCCCGGACCCGGCCGTCGCGCGTCCAAACAAACTTCCAGCCCTGCTCACGGGCGCGCTCACGGGCCTTCCCTAACAGTTGCCTGTTGAGTCGTGTGAGCCGCTCGTTGACGTAGAAACGCTGCGGCTCCGCAGCGATGCTCATGCCGGCAGTGTTGGCGCCCCGGCGTACGCGAGCCGCGCGCAGTAGCTCGTCGCGCGTAGTGCGACGCGCTAGCCGTACCACGACCGGTCGGGGTTTGTCGCCCTCGCGCCGCGCGCCCATCCGCACCGCACTCACCACGTCGCGATCGTCGAGCTGTACGCCGAGTTTGACAGCGATCTCGGCGAACAGCCGCGCCGTGTTTTCGCCCGGCGCCTCCGGCAAGTTGGACACCTGCACGTCATTCGCCAGCAGGTCCTGGTCGCGTTCACTGAGCCGCTCCTGTAGATCAGCGATGGCATTCTCCAGCACCCTCGCGTCCGCCGAGACAGCCCCCTCCGCGAACCTCCCCTCAATGCCATCCATCCGCCGCTCCAGGCCGGCGATGCGCTCATCGACCGCGGCCAATGCACTCCTTAACTGCGTGAATTCCGAGCGAAAGTCACGCAGCTCGGCCCTCACCATGGATAGCTCCTCCATAAAACGCCGCAGCTCAATGCTGAAACCATCAATGTCCGCGCCAGAACTGGTCCCCGCGACGGCCTCAGGCTGGCCGTTGCCCCTCGCCGGCGTGCCCGGTCGGCTGTCGCGGCCGTCGCGGGGAATGTTGCGCCTGCAGTCGGCACAGCCCCAGCCCTTCGGCAGCGCACCCTTAGCATCCAACCCCACGCAGGCCCGATGGTAGTGGGCCTCGCACTTTGCACAGACGATCTCCTCGGCGCGAGACGAGCAAGATTTACCACAAACAGTACACTTTATTTGTGGCATAGTTAATTTTTATATTTTCTTGCGCGTACTTATAAATTTGATAAAGCGGACCCCTTTCCAAAATACCAATATATTATTTTTATTTACAACGTTTTATAACTTTTTTATCAATAATTTATACACTTCCAACGTATTTTTAATAAAGTTTCGGTATTAGTCGTCTTTTATTTATTCTATAAGCAACAACATATGACAGAGATCGCCACGCCGTGACGCACCGTGACGCACTCCTAATTGGATGCGGAAGTATGTGTGATTGGATCTTGCAGTAGAGAGGCACGGGCTGATGATGATGATGATGATGATGATGATGAGACATACAGACAGACGCAGCGACGGGGGGAGTTTTTCTTATTTTATGTTTTCATACTGATCTTGTTTGTCGATCAACGAAGTCAATTTCCAGTGCCAGCCAAACCAAAACGGTTATATTTATTAAGGAATGCCAAAAGGAAACTTAAAGGATGAGGGAGTGGAAGGGGGGGAGACACTCTCTCGCAGGTGTGTGCCACGTCTGCGAGAGAGGATGCGCGACGTGCATGACAGAAGGCGAGAGAAACTGGCAGACATTAGTACCTACCAAAATAACGACAAAGTATTACAGTTACAGAAGAGCGGCTGAAGGTAAAACTTTGCTGAAGGGAGCTAGGTTTAATTGCATATTCCGCAATCGAGAAAGGATAAATGTACAAAACTGCAACGTGACGTGCAAGGGACCTTAATATGACGTTTAACACGGTCAATTAATTTTGATTATTAAAGTTATCACCTATACGAATCCCGTCGCTTATGATTCAGACGAAAATCTAAATCCCCCAGCCCTTATATATACTTTCCTCTCGATGTACTGGACCTGGGATTTATACCTTTAGGCATTGCGACTGGCTGAAGGTTGAACCATATTTGAACGATTGATGATGATCTATGCCATATGTGTAAATATTTATGTAGATCAAAATTTAAAATAACGTGAAACGGATACCGTGGGAGTTCAGTCACGGACAAAAGTTAGCAATACATTTATTCCAATTAAATATAAAATTCTCAAATAAAATCCGTTTAAACCCACATTTGCAAGTCCGTTTTAGCTATATTTTGTTTAGGGCTTAGGGCGACATTTCAAAATGTCCGTTAAGCTGGCAGTGTCAACATAGCGGAATCAAATTTGAAGTAGGCAGGAATTTGTTGCTAGCGGTGTCCTCATTTTTTTTAAATGGCGACAGCAACAAAATTAATTTTGCTATAACTAATTAGCAATAAATTCAATACAGTTTTTTTTTTTTAAATTTCCTCCGGTTTTACAATGTAACACTGCCAGCTTAACGTTAAGCTAGCGATGTTCTCATTTTTTTTAAATGGCTAGAGCAACAAAATTAATTTTGCTATTACTAATTAGCAGCAAATTAGCAACAAATTCAATACAGTTTTTTTTTTTATTTTCTCCGGGTTTACAATGTAACACTGGCAGCTTAACGTTAAGCTAGCGATGTTCTCATTTTTTTTAAATGGCTAGAGCAACAAAATTAATTTTGCTATAACTAATTAGCAACAAATTCAATACAGTTTTTTTTTAATTTCCTCCGGGATTACAATGTAACACTGCCAGCTTAACGTTAAGCTAGCCATGTTCTCATTTTTTTTAAATGGCTAGAGCAACAAAATTAATTTTGCTATTACTAATTAGCAGCAAATTAGCAACAAATTCAATACAGTTTTTTTTTTTAAATTTCCTCCGGGTTTACAATGTAACACTGCCAGCTTAACGTTAAGCTAGCGATGTTCTTATTTTTTTTAAATGGCTAGAGCAACAAAATTAATTTTGCTATAACTAATTAGCAGCAAATTCAGGACAGTTTCTTTTTTTTATTTTCCTCCGCATTCACAACGTGACCCCGCCAGCTTAACGTTAAGCTAGCCGTGTCCTAATTTTTTTTTTAATTACTAGAGCAACAAAATTGATTTTACTATAAATAATTAGCAACAAATTCAGGACAGTTTTTTTTAATTTTTCTCCAGATTTACAACGTGACATCGCCAGCTTAACGTTAAGCTGGCGGTGTACTCATTTTTTTTTTAAATGGCTAGAGCAACAAAATTAATTTTGCCGTTACAAATTAGTAACAAATTCCTGCCTACTTCAAATTTGATTCCGCTATGTTGACACCGCCAGCTTAACGGACTTCATTTCAAACGTTGTTACGAGTACAAAAATGTGGAAGCTGGGAAAACGTTGTTTTTGTTTGGCTCCTATTCAAAATGATCGTGGGGCGACGACGCCTTGGAGTTTGCCCTGACCTTAGGCTCTATTGTGTCGCTAGTCCCACGCGGTCACATTAAAAGTTACCAAAGTGGGATATAAAACGCTCCCGGTCCTGTAATTCGTGGGGTAGGGAAATAATTGCTATGCGGGCCGCAGTATCGGCTTAGCGTCTATGTAAAAGTTAACGGAATAAGCGAAATGACAAAAGTTACCTACCGTTCTACAAGCGTTCGTATATTTTCGCAGCAAAGTTGTAAAAACAGTAAAATGATATCACTCGAAGAATAATAAATTAAATAATTTATTACTATTATAAATATCCATTTTTTTTTTGGTATTGCCATACTATAAATTTATTTTGAAAATGATAACATACTAAAATTGTAATATAATATAATAAGGTAATATAATTTTTGAACGTTTGCAATATGCTATAATTATAACTGATAGTTCGAATTCAGCAAATTCAAATGAACCAATTATATAGAAAACACTTGGTAGCCCGCATGGTCGCCGAAATGGCAAAACGACCGCCGCAACCTTCGTGGTTATATTTTTATAATCATACAGAAAAGCTTTAAATGTACTGATCTTACAATTTTACTGTGACTAAAGTACAAAATTTAATGAAATTAAATATTACTGAAATTTAACTTTCGATCTCCACCGTAAGCGTATTTTACGGCATTCATCAAAAGCTACAGCTCTAAACAAATAATGCAGCACGCCGAAGAAAGCTCTATAGATTTTTTAAAAACTAAATAACATAGATATTCTTGTTAAGTAAAGAAATTGTATATTAAAATGTTTTCATTGGAATATTATATGAACAAATAAATTAAAAAAAAAAACAGTAAATTGAACAACCTGACTAACCTATTATTGTAATCTACCGGGGGAATATTGAAACGAATTTCTGACCTTCCAAATTATAGTTTTGAAACAATAGTAATTATATCTTCATTGTTGCCTGTAGAAATGCCCTCAACATCAGGAAAAACAAAAACAGCGACATTTTCCGAATTGCTCTTCTTTAATGAGAACGCACGCACGCGTTTTATTTCGACGTAACCCCAAGAATATACGCCTAAGCGCATTTTCAAGGCCACTACCCTTAATGTGGCGTTACTTAAATGTAAAATCTTAAATAGTAACCTAAGAAAAGCTGACCTGTTTTATGCATTTAGCATGCCCACTAATAAATATATGAACTTAGAAAGTTGGATTTTTCGCCATTTGTATCGTCGTAAATGCCGTTCGAGTTTGTTAAAACATGGGGGGTTTTAGGGCTTAAAACAAAAGTGATTAAATTTCCTGAATTCCGAATGTATCTTCTAAGTTAATTCTACCGATGCCAAAAATACGAAATTCGGCGACGCCGTTTCGCCGATTGGTTAGAGGCCCTAACTACGAAACCGAGAGACGCTGGTTCGATTCTCGCCTGGGACAAATATTTGTGTGCATGAACATGTCTATTTGTTCAGTGTCTGGGTGTAAAAGTATCTATATATGTATATATTATAAAAAAGAATATTTAAATATGTACATCACCACATAATACACGCATAATACTTGCTTACTTTGGGACTAGATGGCGTTGTGTGGGATGTCCCAGATATTATATGCAGAGGAATCCAAAAATAAATAATATACTAGATAGATTTAATTAAGAAGTCGAACACGAAGCTATAATTTATTTCATATTTATTTCATTTCATGTATTGGCATTAGAGACATTATAAAAAGATACCGTAACAGTCATGACGTTACCCGCGCGATGTGGCCAAATGGCAAAAAAGGAACCCTTATAGCTTTGCCATGTCCGTCCGTCCATCTGTCTGTCTGTCTGTGTGGGGTTTTTCTCGGTAACTATTGGCAACATATAGATGAAATTTGGAAGGTAGGTGTAATCTACGAACCGCTACACTATGACGTAGTGAAATTAAGAAAAAAAATTTTGGGTTAGGTCGCCATACATATAACTGAAGTACGAAAAAAATTCATCGTATAATGCGAGATGTACCAAACGAAAGGTCTTAAAAAATCATATCAAGGTTTCAAATAATTTCTTTTTATTTAAGCCAACAGTTGTTGAGGCATGCACTCCTAATGTCCTCATTTTTGTTAGTCAGTGTCGTCGTCCCCCCCCCCCCCACTACCAGCTAAACCGTTAATAAAAATTGTCTCTAGGTATCAGTAAACTCATGTTATTATTTTTCGGAGTAGCCAGAGAGGGTCGAGCGCCTTCTAAATACCTAACGAAATAAAAATGAAATATATTTATACAATAATTCTCAAATTGCATAATAATAACGAGTAATGTTTAACTTCGATTAACGTCACGCTCGTTTTTTTATATTGTATGGTGGTACGGAACCCTTCGTGTGCGAGTCCGATTCGTACATGGCCGGTTTTTTCTTTTACATACGCTTCCTAGCCAGGCTGAACAGCGTGTGCTTTCGGAGTACTTTATTTTATTTTATTTTTAATTGGCTCTTCAACAATAGGTACACCATTGCAGTACACAAATACAATTCAGATTTTACATGTGTCAGTACTTCTTACTACTACTTAAAGTACTTCCAAATTATAGTAAGTACTTCCCCAGTATCCTCAAATTGACCCACTGGATTAGCGAGATCAAAAGACATATTGCGCAGGATATCGATCAGGCAAAAAGTAATAGAGCCCTTTCAGATTATCCGATAAATAAAATATATTAATTACGTACTTGCTTTTCATCAACCAACCGACACAACATCGGATGGATAAAACAATATGGGATCTCAAGCCAATAGCGATCGGGTAATGCGAATCATCTACGACATGTAAAATAATTACAGAGTTGTCAAACACAAGCACCACTCTCTTGTCAAACACCGCCCTTAAAATTCCACACTGGATTAACTTTTACAAACCTAACCGCGTATTATTTTGTACAAACGGTGAAACCTGATAATATTACAGAAGGACTTTTCCTCTGCTTTAGTAATTTTTGCATTTCAAAAATGATACCAGGATACCATCCTTGACATGTCGCCACACAGGTGAAGTATGAGACATTCTCGTGTGAGCCTCAATATAGTAGGTACCTTAAAGCGTCACGTTCCCGAGATATGTGGACGTAAAGATTGCCATATGAGAACAATGAAAATCATTAATAATTACGTGTGTATCCGTATTCCATTGTATTCAAATATCAGTACAGGTTAATTCAACTATTTATTAAAATTCTGTACAACCATACGAAAAAACTACTTTAATTAAATACTTTCCTACTAAATCGTATTACATTTTGTCAAAATAGGTAGGTAATTAGATACGCGGTTGGCTTCCACCGCTGCTCACGACCCGGTCGTTATAAAACAAACAAAGATATTTGTTCCAATGCCTCATATTAGGTACTGAGCCATTTGGAATTATAGTTATACCTATCAACACGAGAACAATGGCAATCATTCAAAGATGAACTAGGTACAAACCTACTTGTTTGCAATACATTGCGGTAAAATAATAGTTAATATGTACATAATCCAAAAAAAAATATTTTTACATTTTGATTGACCAGTTGGCCGAGTGGTTAATGGTTAGATACCCTAACTGCGGAGCGAAGGGTCGCGGGTTCGATCCCCTCCCGGGAAAAATATTTGTGTGCATGAACATGTCTATTTGTTCCGAGTAATATTTAAGTATGTATATCAGTTGTTTAGTAACCCATAATACAAGCATAGTACTTGCTTACTTTGGGACTCGATGACGCTGTGTGGGTTGTCCCAGATATTATTATTATTAATTTCTAGTCTGAAAAAAAAGACCTCTATATGACCAAGTTAATACGAATATTAAAATATGTATTGCGGTAAACCTAAAACTTTTGTTCTTATACGCATCTCTCAGAAATAATCCCTTGAGGTGTAATTAATAACAGCATATCCTAGGACGCATATGAGCTTGCGGAAGCCGGCGGCGGCGGCGTAAGTATTAATGCTCGCGGGAACAAAAGATAGTCCCGAAATGAATGGAGGCGGTGTCCCACTATATTTCTTGCGAGTTCTCAGCTCTCGGCAAACCTTTATCCGTGTAAGCTATGGCGTGTATTTATTTCACTTTTTATTAAACGCTCTTAAGTATGATTTTTTTTTAGATGTTTATACTGTATAGAAGGGTAGACGAAATATAGTATATCATCTATATACAGGACTGTGCAACGCATTTCAGGCTAACCCAAGCTTGATATTATTATGCACACGTCCTCGATGTCGATTACCGATACTTTCCATGACCACTTTTGTAATAGATACTATGGTCAAAAACAAGCGACAGTCAAAAAATCAATTTTAGTTGGTAGTAGTTTTCTCGAAATCAGTAGAACATGAAAACTTCCAAAATCGGAAAATCCATGAAAACTTAATACATATAATACAGTATGGATAGCATCATTTGTTTGTACCAATTTTAGCTTGTTGTACTGATTGTTTTCTTGACCTTTAGACAGCAAGTGCAAGAAAAAATGTCCTACATGAAAAAAGTAATTAATTCCCAGTCTCGTCAACCCTGTACAGCGCACGCGTAACGTAACGCAAATCATGGGAATGTAAACACACGGCGGCTACCTACGTCATACCTAGTACTACTTATGACGCGTCCGCGATTGATTCATAATGGTGTACCACGAAGTCACAATAATCCACTGAAGACGCTATCAACATAGGTTTTATTCACAGTTATCAACGTAGTCGTTCGTATTAACTTTTTGGTTACCTATTTACTATTCTGTAATTTGTTTGATGTGGTAAACATTTACAATTAAAAAAATTAATTAGTGGAATAAATGTTATAAGTTTTCATGACACGATAATACAAAATATTTTTTTTAATGTGCCGCGTGAAGTACGTGATATCCATTGCACTCCCGTCACTATTTTATTTAAGACATTATGACCATGCAATTAGTATTACAAATACGAACATTCCACTCGCCTAGACGAATGGCATGTTGAGTAACCTTTCTGATCTGCAGTGGTGTATTTCGTTTAATAGACTATTCCTTTAATTATCTCCCCGTGAATTACGTGGCACAATTATAAACTGCATTAAGAAAGAACACGATAAACTGCAAACAGCTGATGTTAAAAACACTCGAGGTGTTAAAAACACCAACAAAGCTTCACTCGGTCATGGTCAAAATGCGAAACGCGACTACCGCGCGCGGGCCCCGCGTGTATGTATGTATACTCTTTACACTACCCCGCCACATGACCCCGCCACGCAGCTGACGGCAAATTTCAAATGATTTCAAGGCTGTTGCCGGCTTGTCGGCACTTGTCAGCGTATGCGCCACGCGAGAAATATTAAAAATTAATTTTCTCGAAAACGGCTACAAATAAAAATATAGTTCCTTCGGCGAAATTGTTATTGAATACCAGCAGATTTTAAATATAACAGGACTCTGAACGGTTAGAATCCAAACTGTATAGGTGTATTGACAACCGGTTAGCCTAGTGGGTAGCGACCCTGGCTACGAAGCAAGAGGTCCCGGGTTCGAATCCCAGGTCGGGCCTGTATTTATATGATGAATATTAATTACCGGGTCTTGGTTGTTATATGTATGTGGTGTCTTCGTTTGGTATTCAAAATTCAAGCTAATGCTTTGTTTGGGGCCTAGACGTTGTTGTGATTATACGTTAAAAAAGTGTCAGTGTGTTATGCAATTTTTATAGGAGTAAACGCGTAAATTAATGGATTTAGTTCACTGTAAAGTACTGAGTACCGAAATATATGTAACTTATGGAACTTGCTGTGAGTTTTACTAAGAGTCATACAGAACCCGGTAGCTAACTATTATGTCCTCCCTGCATAAAGAAAGCGCAGAGTAAGGTTTTGTAAAACTAAACAATAGAAATATAATATTAAAAAGAAGTTTTTAATGAATTGCAACCCCTAATAATTGTTGTCGTCGTTATGTAAGGGCGAAGACATTTTATGTCCTCCTTCCGGAAACTTTTATCGTGGCCGCGAGGGGATCGGCTACACAAAGAATTAGGGCATAAGAAAAATCGTCTTCCTTTTTAAAAACAATTTGAGGCCTATAAAACCTTGTCCTTTGAATTAAGGGATCTTATATTATAACTTTCTTTAGGAACATACGAAAAAATATGGAAATTGTTCATTGTAGAAAAATAATACTTAATACAGATATTTTAATATTAGGTCTATAGCAACCTATGAAGTTGCCGTTCTTCAGTACTGACCATTTCAAACAAAAAAAAATTTTGTTTGGCTGTGAATTCTAAATTCAAATTAATATTGTTTTAAAAATATGACACTCTTTTTACAAAGTCAGTCTTTTGTTTATTGATCAGCGTTGTGTTTTCATTACATTTGAAATGTTCAAATGTAATGAAAACACAACGCTGATCGTCATATTGGACACTTTAAAAATTCGTGTAATTATGGAATATGAGTTCCGTCGTGGCACTAATGCGGCACAAACAGCACGTAACATCAACAACGTTTACGGAGAGAACTTAACAAACGAACGCACAACCAGTTACTGGTTTGCCCGCTTCCGTTCTGGAAATTATGACTTGAATAATGAACCTCGTGGTCGCCCGGACAGTTTGGTCAACAATAATGAATTGAAGGCGATTGTGGAAGCTGATGATACTGAAACTACAGCTGAACTAGCAGCAACTTTTGATGTTAGAATCAAAACAATATTGGACCATTTGCGACAAATTGGCAAAGTAAAAAAGATTGATAGATGGGTACCCCACGAACTTAACGATCGCCAGCGCAACGTACGCATCAAAACCTGCTTCGCGTTGCTCAACAGGCACAGAAATGAAGGAATTTTGAACCGGATTGTTACCTGTGATGAAAAATGGATTTCGTTCGACAATCAAAAGCGCTTAGCAAGTTAGTTAGATCGTGGTTCAGCACCAAAACAATGTGTTAACCCCTAAAAACGTGATGGTCATTGTTTGGTGGTCTAGTGCCGGTGTGATTTATCACAGCTTTTTACAAAATGCCCTGAGCATTACTACAAATGTGTTCTGTGAAGAACTGAAGATAAGCTCGCACGTCTGCGACCAGCTTTGGTCAATCGGTCATCCCCGCTGCTCCTTCACGATAACGCGCGACCCCATACTGCATAACAAACAGTCTCCAAGCTGCTAGAGTTAGGGTTAGAAGTTCTCCCTCATCCGCCCTATTCACAAGACCTAGCATCTATCGACTATTACTTTTTTTCAAAATTTGGACAACTTTTTAACGGTAAAAAATTCAATTCCCAAGAGACATTACAAAATGCCTTTGAAAAGTTTGTTATCTCCCATCCAGTTGATTTTTACAAGGCATCAATAAACTGCCACTGTGTTGCCAAAGATGCGTTGGTTGCACGGGTGATTACTTTGAATAACAAAAACACAGATGTTGGAAACAGTTAAGACATAACATTATCCCTTTGAATTCTGTTGTTACAACGAGTAAAATAGAGTAATTTTTTTCCTCGTTTATTTTACTAAACAACGGTTTAAACGCAGACATAATAAAAACTCTATATTCTCTGTCACCTAACAACCAATGAATCCCCAATGAATGAAACCAAAATTTAGTGTGTGGTACTTTTTTTTATATTTTAACTTCAGCTACCATAGACTCGAAGTCCATGTTCTTATATGAGCTTTATTACTAGATTTTATGAGCAAATTTAGCACATGCGCCGCGTTTGCAGTGTTCTCTTGCGTCAGTGAGTTTGCCCTATTTATATCCTATTTCCTATCTACTCATATATATATATATATACAGGGTGAGATTTTTATGACCAGCCAAATTTTAATATAATGAACTTTGGTAGAAAACCTATAGCCGTCTTGTTTCCTTTTAGTATCGTTCTATAGAAAAATATTGAGATATGACTACATAAACCTTTCCCGAAAAAACCAAAAACTCTAGTTACCATTCTTGCCCGCCGCATCATTCCGTTTCAAAGGCCTCAGGCGCGTACGTTTACTATAGCGTTAAGAAGGCAACCAAACGTTATAAAATAAACTGTAGATAAAATAATTTATTTTGAAAATGTAACCCATATTTTTTATTTACGCAATGAGGTCTATTGGTGATACCTAACACCTAAAAAAATTTTGGCCGGTTAATAAAATCTCACCTTGTATATACATGCATATTAAGTTTTTTTTTTATGTTTTTTTTTTATACTTTTTTTCTTATAAAATGTTTACATTTATGACACTTTTATGATTGAAGCACACCCGAGCTGGCCTAATCCCCCCACGCAGCGCCTGTTCACAGACACGGCGAGAAGAAGCAGCCGTCACCCTGCTCAACCATTTTTGAGGGAACAGAATGACCCGCCACTCCTGCCACTGCGCTTCATGATTTTAGTGTGTGGTACTTCACAGCGAACCTACTGGCGGCGCGCTCAGCAGACTTAGTATGTATGGTATGGGTGTGTTCAAGTTGACGTGTGCGTCAACCTTATAAGTCAGCTACTAACTAAGTTTGCATCGATTGTGCATCGATAGTTAATTCGCGATACTATGTCAGGTTATTCCTAAGTTCATGAGTTCGAAATATAAATAAATCCAACTCAGTCAAATCGACATTCACACATCACTTCAGTGCTCACTGACATTTTTTCCTTTCTCTAAACCTGAACCTTCATTACACTGTGATAGTCCATACGTTCTAGCTAAATAGCTAAATTAGTCGTCGCCTGTTATTCATGAAACTTTCTTGGACGGAAATAATGATGCGGAACTGATGTCGATCACACGTGGGTCACTATATTTTGATTTTGAGACACGCAAAAACTAAGAATTATATTATTATAATATAGAGTGCGTTTGGAGGTTAGAGAGATTAAGAAAGGAAAAAGAAAGTAGGAGGTTATAGAAAATAAGTAATGGGGGACAGAGGTGAAGAAAAAAATTAATAAAGCAAAAATGTATTGAACCAACACCTGAAACCTGGCAAATAGGTTGTTTTGTTAAAAAAAAAATTAGATATAGTTTTTCAAATTATTTTCATAGTACCATATACTGCGAGTTGATGACGATGCACTACATGCAACTAATCAAGCAATCCGCGCTTTATTGGTCTTCTGGACTATAGCCGAGCTTTTGACTGTATAAGCATACTGGGAGACATGTGATTGGTCTGGCGTGAGCAAATTATAGAATGTGTCGACGACAAAAGTACCTACTCTGTGCCGCTCTAAACCACTTCCGTTAAACAGATATGTGATGCATGGATCAATAGTAGGGCACTTCTTGTTTTCATTTTATACTGCAAATGTTCCAGATGTATTGACTTATTGCATATTTAAGCGGGCAACACGCCATTTTATTTACACTTATCGTCTAACGAAGATTCAGTAATGAATGCTGTTCTTGACATTAATCGCGATCTGAAAGCTATTTTGAAATGGTTATAAAATACGGATTATATATTACTCCTAAATATAAGGGTATAATGGACGAATACATATGATTTTTTAGTGTTCGCAGTGGAGATGATGGGTCCATGGTCCGGGGATGCTGTTGCGTTCTCTTGTGAAATCGGCGCAAGGCTCCGATTGGTGTCGGGTGACCCTCTGAGCAAAGAATATTTTGATCAGAGGATCAGCCTAGCCATTCTGCGCGGGAACGCTGCTGGCGTTCGCGGCACTTTACGCTTGTGGGATATTCTCAACTATTTTGAAGTTTCCCGCGATACGTGTTTTGCCTGCGTGCGAACCCCGGGATTGACAGGAGAGATCAGTTGTGGTGTTCTATGAAAATAATGTTAATGTCAGAGTGATAAAAATAAATACACAATTTAATAATTAAATACGTGTTTCTAATATCAATTAAGATACCCAAACATGTAAATTGGTGACCCCGAAAACAAACTTGTATATTGGTGACCCCGCAAACATGAATATTGATGACACGACTCGTGAATTTACCAACTCCGCCTGCGCGTAGCATCTTTGCATCTCATCAAACGAGATACAAACGCGAGCACTTCAGTGGAATGCTCATGAATCGCACTTCAAATAAGTACGTTCTTCATTCGACGAATATTATCCGGAGACCGTGGTTTGTAACCGCCTGCTAACTCTGGTACTGCCGAAGTCACGCGCCGCCCCTGTTCAGGCTGCCGCGCCGCCAGCGTCCACTGCCAAAGGACTGACATCACTACTTTCCATCTCTGTAATCACCGCCAACGCCAAGGCGAAACCATATTCAACCTGGATCACGCTACGACACACGAATACCGTACAGCGCCAAAGCTGCCCCGATGCTGAGTGACTGCACGATCATAGCCGCCTGGCCGCACCAACGTGGCCTATCTTTGTGGCCTACTCCAACCGGCGATATCGTCACTTGCTGCTGACTACCTGCCTTGCCCACCCAGAGTTGATTCGACAACACTATATTGAGTGGCCGCTGTGTAGTTCATGTGTAGTTATTGGTACAGTGTTAAATCACGCATGTCAAGGTGAAGTTAATAGTCATTATTTTTTATAAATAAAACACAACTACTAGTGTTCTACAACTTAGTGTATCTGGTGTATTTTGTTGTTTATTATGTATGCAAGTTTTGTTCACATAACCTTACATTTAACTACAAAAGTGTATAATGATTTATGTTGAATCTAATTAATTGTTTACAATAATGGTATTACAACTATCCACAACTTCATAATTGGATACTTTATGTGTTATAGTTAAGTATTTTGTGTAGTACTATTCATACCTTTTCTTGTAATTTTCTAATTTTTTATTTAGTATTTCATGTTAATGTCAACTAATGTTGCTTAGACTAACATTATTATTGTGTTATTAAGGTACATTTATATCTGTTAAACATGGAAGGTAACAATAACTTAAAAGAACAACTTCAGGCTATGCAAGCACAAAACATTCTTTTACAAAATCAAATAAGTCAATTGCAGACCAATAGTTCTACCGAAGTATGCAGAGTAGCTGTTAAACTACCAGTTTTCTGGCCCGAAAAACCTGACCTTTGGTTCCGTCAAGTTGAAGCGAACTTCGATGTCAGTGGTATAACATCTGACTCTACAAAATACAACTATGTGCTAGGTCAATTAGATCATAAATATATAGCCGAAATAGAGGATATTATAGCCAACCCTCCGTCAACTAATAAATATAACAAATTAAAATCTGAACTCATACGGCGAGTCTCTGTGTCTGAGGAGCAGAGACTTCGCCAACTTCTTTCAGGTGAACAAATTGGTGATCGCAAACCCACACAGTTCCTGCGACATTTACGTTCGTTGGGTGGTTCTAGCCTACCTGATGACATACTTCGCCAGCTTTGGTTCCGTCAATTACCAGACCATGTTCAGACCGTTTTAGCAGCTCACAGCGATGCTACACTTGATGCCTTAGCTTTAAAGGCAGACAACATTATAGAGGTAACACCAACAATTTTAAAAATTCATGCTGCTTCTTTATCACCGCCAGACTGGGCTCAATCTTTATCAAATCGTCTGGACGAACTTACTACTCAATTAGCGAAACTGCAATCTGACAAGCAGCGAAACCACAACCGTTCTAGATCTAGGTCTAGATCAAACGCTAGATCTACTGTAAACAGTAATTTATGTTGGTATCATAACAAATATAAATCAAAAGCTAAAAAATGTATTCAGCCCTGTTCTTGGAAACCGGTAAACACCAACGACAGTCAGCAGTAAGGGTGGCAGCCGACTGTCCAAATAAAAGCAGCCGCCTCTTTATTTTTGATAAAACTACTGGGTGCAAATTTTTAATCGATACCGGCTCTGATATTTGTTGTATTCCACCACACCTAGCTCAAGGTCGTGCGACCCCACAGTCATACGAACTGACAGCTGTAAACGGCAGTAAAGTCAAAACTTTTGGCCTCGTCCAACTAATTCTGGATTTAGGTCTGAGACGAGATTTCAGGTGGAACTTCGTAGTCGCTGACGTCAGTAGCCCCATAATCGGTTCTGACTTTCTCTCACATTATAATTTACTGCCGGACTGCACTCAGGGTCGACTGAGGGACGGCCTTACTGGCTTGTCAACTCCTGCAAATCTTTCAAAGATACCCAAACATGTATACGCTCATCATTGGGTAATAATTTTTTTGTAAATAAAAGAATGTTGTATATTATATAAATTAATTCTATTAAAAGCACATACATAGAGTTTTTTGTACTAAACATCATGTACAAATAATTCGTACTTATGTGGACGACAACATAGTTGCAAACTCACCTACCTGAGGACGGGCTATTTTCCGCGACTCGACGACAAGCGCCTATTTTGCGTAAATGGGTGGCATTACTCCTGCCATCTATCCTCAACTCATTCACCTATCTTATCTACAGAAGTGAGGAGTTTTCACGCACCCGGGCGCGCGGGAACTGTAGACGTTTATCCGCCTTCCCTTCGCATGGGTAAAAAAAAACTATCTGTACGTTCTCTAAACTGAGTTCAAACATCTTAAAACTTATATAGTGACCTGTGTGGTCTTCTAGGATGTCCAGGTAACATACTATCATTAAAATCTATATGAAATTGTTTTAGTTGTACTATTTTATTACAGTTATAATAATATTATATTTATAATGTTTAAAGCGCGCTTCTTTACTTTCTTCATCTTCTTAATCAGCCCATTTTTACCCCACTGCAGGAACTTAGCCTCCCCCAGGGTGAGGAGGGGGCTTGGGGATCGTAACGACCGTCATCTATTTACAGCGCCCGGGACCGACTGCTTAACGTGCTCTCCGAGGCACGGAGTCAGTCATAGGTATACACTTAAGTCAGAAAAGCTCATTGGTACACGCCCTATGGGGCTTTACAAATTTGAGACAGGTTCGTTGCGCTTTGGGCTATCAAGACACCATCGTTGACATCTTCTTTACACTGTTTAAATTTTTTTATCATATGCAAGCATCGTATGCAAGGTACATATGACACTAACAGTAAATACTATCTACTATATTTTCACTCTTCCATTTCACTTCGAGATCACTTATTTGGCGCTTCGAATCGGTACTGGCCGACGAGCCTGTGCAAATAATTTAAACTACACCTCACGAAAGAACATCAAGCGGCTCTAAAGTAATCACTAAGACAAACTTTCTAGATTTTTGAAATTCCAAACCTACTCGAACTTTCCACACAGTTCACGAATCTGTCCTTTATTTTGTGTTTCTAAATTATTTTCCCAGGACTGAAACACGATCGGACCGTTTAAATTACGCATTCCAGAGACGTTTCAACTTTCGAGCAGAAGCAGTTGTAGGTATCAAGATTAATAGAATGAACCATTTACCAACTGGAACCGTATAGTCATTGGGTTTGATTCAGCACCAATCTACTAGGAAGTAATTTTTTATGCTCGTACAATTTTATACTAATATTCCCACCAGACTCATTAGGTTACAAGCAATATAACGCATACGAAACTTAAACCACGTTAACAAACAAAAATAGATAAATCTAGACCTAGTTGACGGCTCGTAGAAGAAAGATCATCACGATGGCATATTGTAAATTTTAGTTGCTCCGTTTTGTAGAAAAACAACCAATGACAGTGAAACCATTCAGTTATGGTTCCAGTCTTGCGTTAGTGACATTTTAAAACGAGTGTAACTTCGTTTAGAATCATAAATATTTTCGGGAACAAATGTGAATAAGGTGGGTGAGAAAGCAAATCATAGCGCAGTTCGTTAATTTTCGCAATGACGACAGCACCTGTGTGTACACGTGCATTGTCTACATGAATTTTTTTTTATTCAATCCCGGTCTTTCCCGACGAATGCAATCTTGTGATTTATAGCGTAATATGTACTGGTTATGGTTTGGCCTTTTGGAAGATAATCTATCAATAAAATTCCTTTTGCATCCCAAAACACCGATGCCATTACTTTTTGGCCGCAGATTTCCCCCGCCTTCGCTTTTTTTTGAGGCTGAATTCCTGATTTTGTCCACTATTTTTGATTCCGGTGTATAGTAGTGGACCCATGTCTCATCTGTAATCACAAATCTTCGCATGAAACCACTTCTATTTTTTCAAAAAACGAGCCAAATTCTCTTGCGTCATTTGCATTCGTAAACGTTTCTGGTCGATAGTGAGCAAACGCGGCAACCATCTCACAGATATTTTTTAATACCCAATTCTTCACTTAAAATGTAATATACCTACCCGTTCCTAAGAAGTACCTACTGCGCAATAATTAATAATTTCAAACGTCTGTCTGCTACGAGTAAAACCATGTCATGTACTTTAAATACCATTTGGAAATTGTAACACTTTTTGGACACCTAGGTCGGTGTTCATCTTGAACGCTTGTACGGTCTCGTTTAAATTCAACTACCCAGTTTTTTACTGTCGCATATGATGGTCCACTATGACCTAAAACATTTTTTATTTCTTCGAAACTTGATTTCATTCATTATAAAATAATCCGTGACAACGCTTTTCTAAATGATTTTTTTTTAATTACTGGCTTATCTGGCTTGTAATTTTATATGTAGCCAGTTACAAAACCAATTTATGGTATAAATTTTTTTCTAAATTTATCATACTTAGAAGTAATTTAGGCTAAATAGTTATCAACCCACCCTCGTATAATAGAAATCAATTTAAAAACACTGGTATACATTAGTGTAATGTGTTGATTATAATGATATCGCTTAAAAGAAGCCAAATTAATTATGTAAATCCATATTAAACAGTACAGACTGAATTGTGCTCGCATAAATCATCTAAAAACCGCAACCATGAAATATAAACTTGCTAACGACAAAACTTCGCCGCTCGAACTGAGCACCACCGCACCGGTGTGAATACGACTACAATATCACCTGAATTTTAGTTTAATAACTGAAATATTTAAAATTGTTCTTGCAACACGTATACCGAGTTATGTGGTACGTAATTAACTTCGTGTAGCAGTTGTAAGCCTATTAGCAATCAAGCGACATTTACCTAACGTTTTTTTCTTAAAAATATTCAGACAGCTGCGATTTGCAAGAACGTTACTTAAAGTGCAGTTACATATTAAAGACAAGCGTTAAGCTGTGTTTGGCAATTCGTCAATATTAGAAATGTCAAGTTTTATAAGAGTTTCAATTTATTGTTAGCTATCGTTTTACTTGCTGAAGCTTGAATATAGATTTAAGAAAAAAAAACCCTCCATGAGTGTGTTCAGTAAGAGTATTTGCAAGTTGAAATCATAATAGTACATTATGATGCAAGTATGGTAAGCTGCATGTTATAGTCGAGGTGTTTACCTATAATAAACCGATGACTATAATAGCCACTTACTGAGTAGGTACGAACATCATACGACGTTTTTCAATACATTTGCGATTAAAATTAGGTAGATACTTCGAATGTAATAATGGAGGGAGCTAAGGGCGCGAGTGGGTTGCCTTTCGCGGTTTATTTACATGTATTACATAAATATATATTACATATTTACAATTATTAACATGTGCACGCTGCATTTTTTATGTTTTCTCATTTTCAGGAAAGACCGTATAATAAACGTACCTATATAAAATTAGTAATATTTACGGAATTTCTAGTATAAGTCGGTGGGGTGGTATTGAGTAACTATAGTATTTGAGTATTAACGATAAGTCGTGTCTCTCACTAAGCCACTTAGGTTTAAGGAGATATTACACATGGCTGAAATTAGCCGTTTTTAGAGAGCACAAATTAGAAGCTTCTGATCACAATGTCCTAATTTAGTTACTGAATCAGTTACCAGCGAGGCGCGACAAACTTGGATGTGTTGAGTACGAGGATAGCTCCAGTACTGTACACCAAAAAATTGGCAAAAATTATTATTGCTACGCGAAAAGTTAGTAAACGTGAACATTATATTGTAGAACCAGAGGTCTTTAGACTGACTCGATCCATGTTTTGGAGGTTACGTTATTATGCCGTCGGTCCCGGTTGCCATGACCAGATGGTAGTCGTTAAGTTTTCCAACCCGCACTGGAGCAGCGTGGTGAATGCAGCTCCAAGCAGCCTCATCCCGAGGGGAGGCCTAAGCATCTGCAGTGGAGCATGATGGGCTGATTTGATATGTTATGGTCTTTAGAAATTATCTACGAATGGATTCGAGATGGTTTGACATATTAAATCTTTTGGGGAATACAAATTATGTATACCTACATCCTCATGCACGGAGAGCCACGCGGCGACTGAAATCAATAACTAAATGCGATGTCACCTTCCTAAATCCGTTTCTAATTAGGCTTCTAAATTATTCAGTCAGCAAGAAATCCTTGCTCCTGAATTTAAATTCCTAGCTTGCTGCATGCGATTATACCTAGGTAGGTAATTGACTAAAGTTCTAAAAACGTGTAATAAAGCTTTTAGGCATCGATGGGTTTGTATCATGGATATACATCGAGACATCGGGTCGTTAACACAAAAGTGTGATTAAAAGAGATATACGCCACAGACTAAACACATGCCACTTGGTGTTGCGATATATTCGATAATAATAATAATAACAATGACGTATACATCACCACAATGTCTACGCCCTAAACTCAGCATTAGCTTATATTTTGGGTACCAAGCGAAGACACCACACCCATAGATATATAGGTACATATATTCATTGTAATGCTGCAATGTAGAATTTAGTGTGAGGCATATGTAAAATTCGTACAAACTACATTTCATGAGTAGGATTAACAACGTAAATGACGTATGATCTCAGATCTGTCTAATCGTCTCTCATTTTGCTCGGGTTTTTGATCGTTTAGAGGTATGTATCGCCCCACCTTGATAACTCTGTTTGCTATCTAAGGTTTAGGTAGGTATTCATTTTTTAACGTGAAGTTCGGCTGAGGTGCGGCCACAACTTTCATGCAATAAAGGCGTGTACTGCGCGAAGCTTACTGTAACTAACATTATAGGTTAAATATCTTTTGTTTTCGAAAGATTTTAATTCTTCCCACTTGCATACAAAAATTTATGTTTTATTTTACGTGATCAATCTTGTGAACAAACTACTATATGTAAGTATATCACTCACCTTTCCACGCCAATGCCGTTATAACGGTTAGTCCAAAGAAATACGACGTCCTGGTAAGTCCTGGCGTATAGAAGAAATAACATTACTAACTAGAGAAGCGACGCCGCGATCCAACGTTTGCGCCATGCTTTGTTACCACTCGGCAATAACCAATAACTTATTCAGTCACTCGTATGTCACTCGTTTACACTCATCGTGATCACGTGCCGAAAGTGTAACTAAACCATTAAACAGCAATTCAAAAATGCCGTCATGCGTGTTAAAAACGCGTAAAAATGAGTCATAGAAAAAAAAATAGTGGCGTAACTTATCATTAAGCAAACCATCAACTAAAATCAATCAAAACAAATTTTTCTCTTTTGCCGCCATTTCTATATGAAAATCATAGATTATGAAGAATGAGCCGTACACTTTGGATACGTAGGTATAAAATGTTGGGGAACTATATGACTTAGGTGTTACTGATTTTTTTTAGTTTCTTTATTACTCAACCTATGCCATCTGTCTGTCTGTAACAGCGTATTTTTCAGTCAGAAACTTACTAAGCTAATTTTGTTTAAGGTTAAAATAGGCATTGTAATTAAAACCATTAGTTTTGCCTCTTTCAATTTATTTTACTACGTTTCCTTAAATTACCCAATTCAATAGGCATAATGTAAACAAAGTTTCGCATGTCGCCTCTGTGACGACGACATCGTATATCTATGACTCATTAATACGGCTCATTAGCCGCTTCGCGTGCGTCCCGTACTGCTCACTGCTGCACACGTATGCACGAATTTCGTTCGCGCCGTCTGTTCCATAGTAATATTATTTCTATGTCCTGGCGGCAGGAGCAACGCTCCAATCAGTTTGCTTGAATTGTAGTTATTTGGCTCGGGTTAATATAATATGTAATAGACACGTCGTTATTTGAAGAAAGGTCACACGGTGATTTTCTCTTGTTTTAGCGAGGAAGAAAGGATATTTTATTTTTATATGCAAAATTTTCACGGTCACACCTGTCCGTTCACTCGCTTGTTTTTAAGTGATTCATGCGCCCTCTTGCGTTGGCGGTGTTGGACCGCCTCATCATTTCGACATTGTGCAAAAAGGGTGAGAAAGACGTGGTTTTGTATTATTAACTGACAAGATCGAACGAACATACTAACGGTAATGTATTATATATACCATATGATAGCGTGGCCCTGCCATAACGGAACGACGCGGTATCTCTATGCAATAGTATCTATACTACTATATGAATCTGTTGGCTTTGTACATAAAATGTTTTTGCTAAATGTTGTAATATTCATTTTACGATTCACTGACTTCAATTGTACATCCCATTATTTTTTTGTCTGTATGTATGTCTGTTCCTATGTTCTTTTATAACTCAAGAACTGCTTGACCGATCTTGATAAAAATTGGTATATGTAATAAAACATGTGATTGCCCAAATAATAGGTTGATGACCATATACGACTTCAAAGGGGGGAACGGGGGAGAATTTTATTGGAATACTTACCATTTTCTTTTTTCAAGATAAGAACTAGAAAATTGGAATACGGTATTTGACTAATATCAAATATATCATATTTATCAAGAAAATATAAAAATAGACTTTATATAAAATTATATTCGGTTGAAGAATATGGAAATTATAAGCTATCAAAATTTCATGTATCCTTCTTGAAAATGAAATTTAACAATATTTTAAATGCCCTGGTCATCATAAATAAATAATTACGTATTTCAGGGTTTTTGGATTTTCCTATTTTAAGGGGAGTCGGTCAACTATAAGTATAGAATGCTTTTTTCACCAACTCAAATCTATAGTACAATATTCTGCGGTTTACTTGATAGGTTTACATGCAACGTAACCAGACTTGGAGAAGGCTATGGCGTTTCAAATTACGTAATATCAACAACTTCTTAATTATTTTACGGTTCTGAGCCACCAGGGGCGTTGCAGTAGGTTTATTCAAAATAACTTTTACATTATCCTCAACTGGTTATAAACCTTCCACTGTTTTACACCCCACTATGATACAGGCCTACTAGTCTTTAATAAGTAATAAATAAAACGTGAAATTGTTTAAAACTCACAACAGCAAAAAACGCTAAGCGAAAAAAAAATCAAAAGGTGCTCCTTTAAAAATAGTGAAATAATTAAAACAACTGTATTTTACTTTATTATCCAACTAAAATAATAGAATTTAAAAGGTTAATACCGTGGTGTGTAGCCCGCAGATAGGGTTGCCAACTGTCCTGATTTAATCGGGATGTTCCGATTTCAGACCACTTCCCGCGTCTCGATGACTACTTGCAGGACGCTAATTGTCCCGATTTTCAATCTTTAGTAATGCGGTTAATTCAGTTAATAAATATTCTATTAAAAACAAAAATTAAATACCTACATATTACGTGGTTCAGTATCACAATATATAATTTGAATTTAGTTAAAGAATTGTTGTACGATGTGTAATATATTTCTGTCACCATTATTACTTACGGAAATTGAGAGAGAAACTTATTTTAAATATGTATACCTATTGTATTCGTTTACCAACTTTTTTTCAATTAAATCCCGAAAAACTAATTTCGAGATTTGCAACCCTATCCAAGCATAATTATATAAACTTTATTGTATTAATTATATAACCACGCATGATGGTAAATTAACATCTTAAATTTTATTCTTTATGTCATTAAAAAGTAACATTATTAATGTCGTGGGTTTTGAAGTTAATAATCATTTTTAAATTCAGTGTTTTTATACAAAAGCTTGTTTTTAAAAAAGTTTTAAAAGTATTTTTAATATATCGAAAATATTTTTACTAAGAACGATAATAGTGATCCATGTAAGACTTCAAACTAGTGAGCTTTTAAGAAAAATCTTAAATAAAAATTGCATTTTTATCATACAAATTTATAATAACTAAAATGTATAAACTTATAAACATATCTATTATACAGAATAACTATTGTTATAACAATTTCATTCAGTTATAACTCAGCGCCATTCAAAGTCTCTCTCTTTGAATAATCTTTAGTTACACTTTCTTGAGTCAGGATTCAAAAATTTATTCCTATCTAAACCAAACTCTCTCAAATAAAAGTTCTCTATTCTTCTCTCTTCTCACACTTTATGCAGTATGCTGTCTCTTAGCAGATGGTCTTTCGAAGATTTGTTTCATTCCACCGCGGTAAGTTGACAAACGCGCCGTGGCCCCTTCTGTACTCCAAGCGGAATCAAATTCTGTAGTATCCTGATCTACTAAATGAGTGTATTTGGTTCGTCCAGACCGACCAAACTTTTTGACTTGCATCACCTATAATGAAAAAGTTATTGATTACATTTTTGAATATTACATTGGTAATGAATGAGGTTGAATATCGAAACTTTTATTAGAATGTTCTTATTTAAATTAAAAACGCATTATTACATTCCAATTGACGACTAGATACAAACGTGGCAATATTTAAAAGTTATGTTTTGTGAATAAAATACTTAACACATAATCTAACTTTTATTTTATATTAATTTCCTGTTACAATCAACGCCTACATTATTTAACCATTTTTATAGAGAGAGAATCACAGAAGTGTTACATGTTAGTAAGGTACAGTATCCAAAATCACAGAGCAGTAATGCATGCGTTCTATTCAACATAAATTCTTTACAACAGTCGATCGTAGTTACGAGTATGAAAATAAAAACGATAAACATTTTTCAATATCAGTTAAATGACAAATACCATTGCGCCATATGCAATTGATCCAAGTTATTATTGCGTTATTATAAGTTGCCCCAAATTGAAACATTAGAAAGACGGTCTTTTTTGAAAATTGTTGGTAAATAGTAAATGATATTTTCGATATTCGAATATTTTTATTTCAAGGAATACATATTTTTTTTTTTCGAAATAATACGTGTTCCGTGTTTGAAAGCTTATAATTTTAATATTATAAATGCAATAATTGAAGTTTATTCAAGACAACTCTAGCCGAATATTTTTATTTCAAGGAATACATTTTTTTTTTTTCGAAATAATACGTGTTCCGTGTTTGAAAGCTTATAATTTTAATATTATAAATGCAATAATTGAAGTTTATTCAAGACAACTCTAGCCCTAGCGATAGCGCTATCTGTTTTAAAGGATATTAACTAGTTAGATAGCGTCATCTATGGTAAAATATAACAACTAATTCGACTTTGCTGCATAGATTGGATGGTTTATCTTCTCCATCGAAATTTCACTACTTTTTTCATAGTTTATCAAACCCCGCTGCATAGAAATTGAATCAAAACCAAAGGCAATATGTATCAGTTCAGTTAATTTTTTATATTGGTTTGCTTAAGGGCCAGTCTTTTTATGTTTAAATAAATAATTAATCGTGTGGGCTAATACTTAATTTTGTTCTTTGACGTCAATTTATAACAATAAAGATAATAGTTTGATTCTATACGCCCACTGATTTGCAGCTTTCTGGAATATGTTTTTTTTTTTAATATTAACAAGTACATAACTGCTACTGTTATATTTAATGTATTATTAGAATAAATTACCAAAAAGACGCCACTTTAATCGATACATAGTTATCAACGACTTTGTTACATACGTTTTTATATGGCATTCAGCCATAGGTTCCAAACCTCTCTACGTATCTGGGCCCTAATTGTAGCGGGGGCCTTTACAACCGATTCTCACTGGAGTTTGAGGTTACAGAAAGCACACATATAAACGTCCAGTTTTGGCATGCTATTGGCAATGTGAACTCGAAAATGTATTTTAGTATTAATATACCTTTGGCAGGACAGTCTTGTCAAAGTGATCGTCGAGCGTTGGCCCCGAGAAATCCTGTTTGAACACCTCATCTTCCTTGTCCAAATAGAATGCACCTCTGGAAATTATTTACATAATAATTTGTCTTTTAATACAAATAATTTTTATCTAAGTACTAATACCATAGTACTAGGACTAGTATCTAAGTACTACCTTATTATAATAGGTTGTCTTATAAATTCTAAAACGAACATTCAATTGGGGTTTGTCTGGCCAGTTATTCTTTTGCAACTGTTTTTTTGTAACTTGACACAGAGGTTTCCTTTTACTAGTTTTTTAAGTACCATTTTGATTAAGTGATAAGGTCATATGATAAGCGTTACTTAGCAAAGACTTGTTTTATTACAATCAATAACTGTAGCCATTCTAAAATTTCTTAGAACTCCTGATAATTGGCATTACTAAGGTCTGGAGATCACTGTACAGTATTTAAAGCATTATTTAAGGCATTATTGTTAATATATTACTATCACATAGTAATCCATAATATTTTTCAAATCGTCCTGGCATACTTTTTTATGCACTTGATGCCCAATAAGATGGCCAAAATTTACGTGTTATTTCAACACATCCGAACCGAGTCCGATACTGGGAAAGCGCCTTACTATTGTTAACTATAGGCTGTCCAAAGAAAGCTGGTACAAGCGATTAATATATGTGCATTTAAATGCGTGTAAAGAGAACAAAATATATCCTTTGTTTATTTTATGCGCATGTAAAAACATAACATATTATATAATGTTAGTAAATAGTTTGCGCCAACTTTCTTTGGACAAGCGATACACGATCTCACCCGCAGATAATTGAGTAGGTTAGAAGTGCGATGTGACGATATTTGTTCTGAGACACATGTCCCAAAAATAATTACTCACCAAACAACTATGAGTAATAATAGTATGCATACGTGTCGTGATAGCCCAGAGCGCAACGAGCCTGTCTCAAATTTGGCCCCATCGGGCCATGGTTCGAATCCGGGCGTGTACCAATGAGTTTTTCTGACTTAAGTACACAATATTACTGACACCGTGCTTCGGAGGGCACGTTAAGCAGTCGGTCCCGGACGCTGTCAATAGATGGCGGTCGTTACAGTTCCCAACCCGCAGTGGAGCAGCGTGGTGGACTTAAGCTCCAAGCCCCCCTCCTCACCCTGGGGGAGGCCTAAGCCCCTGCAGTGGGGTAAAAATGGGCTGATAATGATGATGATGATGAGTATGCATACGTAAATGGTTTTGTCTCACATTTATATCATTTTAGAAAACAGTTAAGTTGTTCGTCTTTTCCTTACATCGCTGGTATAATTTGTTGTCGTATTTTAGAGTTTAGACAGCCAAACCGCCTACATGCCAATTCTAACCTACTGTAATGCTCTGTGGTCTCACCTGTGATAATATTTCTGCAGGAACTTGTATTTGCCCTTAGCAGCTTTGTTGGTGACGAGTTTCGGGTTTATACGCTGATCGACGCGACGCTCCTCCTCAGTCATATTGCGGACTCGCTCGATAGCTAACATCTCTTTCTCGATGCTAGAAAATAAAATAAGCATATTAACTAAAATCGTCGATAATTATAAACTGCTCGTAGATTGATTTGTTATAATGTTGCACAATAAGCCAATTGCAGTGTGGCGCTTAATTTTCCTTAGTAAAAAATCTATGAATATAAAACGTACTTTATATTTATATAGCGTACAAGGTTATTTTATTATCAAGATCATCACATCTTTATCATTCCCTCTATTACACTCCAAGCAACTACATAAGAGCGAAAGAGAGAGAAAGATGAAGTTAAACCTTCAAAATGTAAAATGTCAGGGTACTTAAGTGCACTTTTTTGCGCCCATTTTTAGTGTTCAGTACATCCGAGATGCAAAACGGAACCCCTATTGGAGCACTCTAGTGTTTATCTATGCATCTGCTATTTTTTTCGAATCTACTGGACGAAAAAAATTGAAATTTGGTACATAACTATATAGTTTGGTGACCCGATAACGGATGTATACCTTAAATAACCATATTCTTTATTGTGGTTAATTTGGGGGTGCAAAGTAGAAAATTAAAAAAAAAACCTCTCAAGTGCAACGTGCGACACATCAAATGATAGCTTGTCATGAAAAATACAAAATAATGTTTAATAAGTATAAAATGCATAGTTTAAAAGGTATTCAAGTAAATATACGAAAATTGAACATGCGCTGCCTTCCCTCGGAAACTACTAATCCTAAAATTTTGAAGAAAAAAAAATATGGTATATAGGGCCTAACTAAAAATTTACAGGAAAACTTAAGGACTATCTTAAGTTTTAAATTCTACCTAAAAACGGAAAAACTTCGTAAAGAGAAAATTGCGCACAAAATGTGTTGCTTGATTTCACTAAGGACACAGAATACATAAAAATAGAGGTACAAAAGAAAAAAAAAGTTGGAGTAAAATACATAAGAAATGCGATTATTTACAGTACAGAACCCTTTCCACGCGAATCCGACTTCCTTTTGATCGGTTTTTTTTTTTAGTTACGACGCGATATCTTGTTCTGTCTTATATCTAAGAACAATAAAAAAAGAGATGACTCACGCTTCTCTCTCCTCTTTGTCACGTTTGATGCGTTTCATTTCACGCAATTTCCATGCTTCGTATTCAAGCTCATCATTCTCGTCGTCTGTGCAAACATCGTTTATATTACCTTCCTTTTGTTCACCCTGGAAATAAAAAATAATATTTAGTTTTTAATTAAGACAAACAATTTTCAAGTCTATAATGATATGCTGTGGTCATGATACGAAACTATTATCTGCTTTTTTTTAACAAATCCAATATTCTAGATAACTGAACCTAACATTTCAGATATAAGGCAGATATACTTTATAATTTTATGACTAAAATGTCAAGTTCACAAAGAGATGGTATTCTTTTTCGTTCGTTCCTCAAATTCCTTCCGTGTCTGGGTGTAAATTATTTATATATGTATATATTATAAAGAATATTGAAGTATGTATATCAGTTGTCTAGTAACCCATAACACAAGCATAATACTTGCTTACTTTGGGACTAAATGGCGCTGTGTGGGACGTCCCATGTATTATTATTAACTTCCATATGTATACAGAAAAAATATTAATCATATAATTTATACTGGCTTCTTTTTAAATTAAAAATTACATTACATATCACTCGCCCCGTACCATATTCGGATTGGTCGAGCTAATACTTTGATTCAGTAATTACTGGCTATAACCAAATAACGATCACCAACTCAATCACAAATATATAAAGTGTTAGTTTATTGGTAGATTACCCCCACAAGAATGTCAGTCAGATTTGAGCCGGCTACATGTTTTTCAATATGAATTATAGATTAACCTGGGTATTCCTCTGTTCAGCTCTTATCGTCTCTTCTACTAGTTTTAAAGCTTCTCTTCTTCTCTCTTCTTTTTCTTTTCTTGATTCTGCTTCCTCTTTTTTCTGTTGCTTCATCTTCCGTTCTCGCTCTGCGACTGTCATTCTCTCTGATGCTCTCACAAATACAGGTTTCACTCGGGGTCCTGATGAAATTCAGCTAATTATACAATACTATTTTGGGTCTACATGACCATGTGAGATGTCCTAAATATTATTATTTAGATCAGAAACCAAACCAAATCAACAAGAAATTTTTTTTTTTTAATTTACAAAAAGGTTAGGTTAAAAAGATAAGCACGACATTGCATATCCAATGAAAAAAAAAAACACCAATTAGGTTTATTACTACTGCTCGCGAAACTATGAGAAATCGGAAATTTTACACCAATTCCAAGATAATGTGTTTTGATTAATATGTGGATCACATGTGGAACATCTTACACACGGTCATCAGGCCCAAATTAGGGAGGGCCTGTGCTAAGCGTACCCACACATGGAACCACGACAAATATTTGTGTTGAGTGGGAATGAAACCCGCCACCTTTGGATATGCAGTCGATTTCTCGAACCACTAGACCAATCAGTCAGAATAATCCTTATTGGTTAGTAGCTTATTAAAGTCACAGAGATGCCTGATTATCTAGAGGCAGCACTATAAAGGAATAAGTAAGAAATAAGTTGTGCTTCAAAGTGCTACAAAGAGTGCTAAAAAACCAAGTCAACAAAGTAATGGTAGCTCTGAACTCAAACGCTCCCAGTTCGAAACATTCGAAAAACATACAATTGGAAAATCAAAAGATAGTAACTGATAATAATAATAATAATAATAATAGTCTTTTTTGCCAATAAAGTTACAGTTATATTTAAAAACAAAATTAAAGGAACATAGAATAATGATAAAACGTTAATGGAGACAACAAATAAGAGAAAAGGTCTCCGCTAGGAGGTGAGTTTCTAACGCCATACTACAACACTCCTTGGAGTGATGTAAATCTGCGTAATCTGCATCTGCGTAAAGTAAAAAAAAAAGTTAAGTCAACGTAGATCGAAAAAGTAGTCTGAAGGACTGGTACTTCAAAATATAAACAGCAAAAACTGATATTTTGCTATATATATATTCTGTTAATATGATAAATTTACCTGTGGAACATCCCTGCACCTTCATAGATAAATATATATATTTTTTTAACAAGCTCATACACACTGACACTGAATTAGAGCAAGTGAATGTTGGAGTGTGAGGCGATCAATAATAGGTGGACTAACAACATGGTTAGTAACATGAGACGGTTCAAGTCTAGGAGAGAAGTCCTATCAGCAAAATTGCAGAATTTTTTAACCGAACCATAACAACTTACCAGTGTCCTCTTCACTGTCTGTGTATTCAGTATCGGACGATCCGCTTTCATCTTTTTTACTGTCCAACATTTCATCATCCTCGTCTCTGCCCAGTAGCTCATTTTCAGCTTCCCTGTAATTTATAAAATGTTTAATGAATATTTTAGACTATACTGTAAAAAAGGTTTCTCAAACTGAACAAATATTATTTATATACACCGTATTCAGCTGAACTTTATTCAAACTTGTAGAGCTTACTAAACTAAACAAAAAGTTTTAAGTGAGCTGATGGCGCGAACTAACGGTTACAGAGAAAAACTAGTTTCAGTTTTTTAAACAATTATATTTTTTTGAAATTTTTTATTTAGTTTGGCAAGCTCTACACGCTGTCATTAGCCGTCAGTAGTCGCCATATTGGATGTACCATAGAATAGAATCTACTATATTGCATTGTCTTCAGAACCAAAAATATGTGGAAAATTTCAGAATGATCGAATATCGAGAAGTGGTCGAAAAATTGATTACCGATTTTTTCATGAACAGACAAATAATAATAATACATGGGACATCCCATACAGCGCCATCTAGTCCTAAAGTAAGCAAGTATTATGCTTGTGTCATGGGTTACTAGACAACTGATATAGGTACATACTTAATTATTATTTTTTTTTAAATATATACGTATATAAATATTTTACACCCAGACCTGGAACGAAATAAACATGTTCATGCACACAAATATTTGTCCCGGGCGAGAATCGAACCCGCGACCCTTGGCTCTGCAGATAGGATGTCTAACCACTCGGCCAATCGATCGTCGCATAGGAAATGGGACAAAATAGCAAACCAAGTTAAATAAATCCCTCTGAAGTATTTTTTTTTTAGATTTCATTATAAAGGAGACACGGATGCAAATTTAAGGATTGATACGATCGAACATTAAGTAATTCATTCAGTAAGCAAAGAAAAAATATTTTAAATAAATTCTTGTAAATTACGTAATTTACATGAACCCAGAGTAAACCTCAAAACTTGATAAACCTGAAATGAAGGAAGGAAAAAATTACTAAAATAGTGAATATTTTAGTATTTTTGAATTAGACCTAAAATAATAAAGTAAAAGAACTGGCCAGTCTTTTGAAGAAAAAAAACGGTATAATTTCTTACTCTATTTGTTCTACTAAATAAATGTGCAGGTATGTTTTGGATTCTTGTTTTAATTTATTTTTTTTAGGAATGCATATTATTATAAATTTTATTATTAAAATGAAACATACCTACATATTAGGATTTCTGATTGCTTATCAAGACCATAAGTAATAAAAAAAATACTTAAAAATACACCATTGAAAAAGTTACTAACACTTATTTAAACAAATAGTTCAAAAACCAAACCTGGCTGCAAGTTTAGCTTTGAGCGCTTGACGCCTTCTTTCAATCTCATCATCGTCAAGTTCATCCTCACTCTCAGAACTAGCTGGCGCCTCCTCGGGGCTCGCTTGCATTGGTTCTGGTTCCGCATCGATAATCTCCGGTTGATGTTCCTTGCGTCGTGGTGAATGTACAGCTGTACGGAGACGACGTAACCGCGGGTCGTCTACCTAATGTAATAATAATAATAGTATAATGAACATTGTCCCAAACCAAGTACAGCCTGTACTAAAAGGTAGTAAACAACTGATATAATATATACTTAAATATTGTTGTATAGATACTTCACACACAGACACAAAACAGATATATTCATGAACACAAATATTTGTCTAGAACAGGGATCAAACTCGTAACCTTTCGTTCTGTAGTTGGTGTCTCCAATTAATGTGTGTTGTTCTTAGTGATCAACAATCAAAAACAAAACAAATAAAGTTTTGTTTTTGTTTGCGCTGTGTGTGCGCGCTAATTATTAACTGTTTTGTGAAAACTCTTAGAATGAATTTAACAAATAAATGTTTTGGTTTGATGGATGCCTACTTTCTTAATCATAAAAGTTCAACTCGCACCCTTGACTGGTACCAAAACACATATGCTCAACGCACTTTACCCACACGAAAAGTGCTTACAACTATAGCTAATAAATAATCTGGAAATGGGAGGGAGTTATAAGAAAATATTGAGAGAGAGAAAGTCCACATATTTACAATGAAAATTTAGAATTAGCTATTTTGATTTTTTTAATAATTTCCCATTGCTTCACTCGTGACAACATCATTCAAGTATCCCAGAAAACAATTTGTTAAGTACTAAAAAAATATGGGTACAAATGTTTTAGCCATAGACGAATTGTACAGGAAAATTACATCCAGGTGAAAAGACAAGACAATGAAAAAAAAAATTTGACATGGACAGGTAGTACTTTTTATTTAACATTTTATACTCAGACTCAGGTAAAACAAATGTTTCCAACACAGGAAAATTCCCTAAGGGTACATGTAAGATTACACCGAATTAAATTTTCTTCAATTGCAATCCTTCAATCAATCCTGTTGTGGAATCTTAGGTAATATAATTTTTTGTATTTTACAGCAGCTCTTTAAACTCTGTCAAATATTTAGAAACTAAATAAATACCTAATGTATTTGATGAAATTGGGGACTTGCTGCTAGCTCAGATGCAAAGCTTGTATTTGCAGCACAATAGTGCCGTAGCTCATCATAGACTTGTATGAGAAAGTCAATGAACATTTGGTAACAACTGGATCAGAACCCATTATCCTGTGAGCCGGCCCACAAGATCTCCAGATCTTGCCCCTTTGGCTATTTTCTTTGAGGGTATGTTAAGAATAAAATTTACAAAACTATAACACTGTTGAGAGTTTAAAAAGGTCCTTAGAAGAAATATTATCAAAAATAAATCACATTGTGATCAGGAACACCTTGAAATCTATGAGAAAACGCATATACTTGTGTAATAAAGAAAATGGCTACCATTTTGAAGAATTAATTAATCAATAAAATGATATGAAAATTGAAGAAAATTGTAAAATGAAGTATTTCCTTTATTATCCATATGGTCTTCCTTTGCAAGAGTCAATCTTTATTAGCAACAATATCGATTGGTGCTATAATACAGGAAATTATATTTTTACAAAATCAAGTGCTTTGATTCCCAGTTAAAGTAACAGATTTTTTAAAAATTGTGAATATGTCAAAACTGAATATGCAGTTTTTATTTTCTCAAAAATTGAGCTCATGACACCTTTGAACACTTTTCGCTGTTTCTCATAATTTAGGATTTGTTTATCTTTCATAATTTGGGCCATACAGCCCCATCTCAAAAACTCAACTTGTATAGTGTAAAATGCACACAAAAAAAAAGAAGGTCATTTTCTAGACACATGAAATAAGATTTAAGTGTTTTGGGTCCTCCTTAAGTCCCATTAAATTGTCATATTTTACTTTTACACAGAAAGACAACCGGAAAACCCCCCCATTTCTTTTTCTAACCTCTCTATCTGAATCACTGTGCCTTTCTTCTCGTCGAGACTGTGTTTGGATTTGGAGGCTGCGTTCTGGTCTTTGTTGCTCTATAAAATCCTCAGTGTCTGATTCTTCTGATGATGATATCCCTTGAGCATAGTCTGGTTTCTTACCCGAGATGTATCTCTGTACTTTCACCTTTTGCATAGATATTTCACCTAAAAAGAAAACCACATATTATTAGTACTTGAGAAGCCTAATTTAATACCTGTAAGTGAGACCTTTTGTGGTGCATAAAGAGATAAACTTATGCAATAAAAAGAGATGCACTATGTTTGTGAATTTAGTTTCTAGGCAAATAGTGCTGTGCGAGCTGAATTGTACTTCATTGCATTGTGCCGAAAGTCAGGATTTATTTAAATGTTTTTGTGGAGTTCACCCACTGAGCTTGTAATATTCCATAAATCAATTTTTACTGATACGAGCCTTTTAAGTAGAAAATAAATATGTTTAATGGCCAATTTACACAAGGCCAACCTTTGAGACAATCTACTGAGTCAATTCAATAATGGCATTGTGTACAGACTATCCACTACAGTGGATTGGCCTCAAGCCATTGACGAAGCCAGTCCACTGCAATAGATAGAACTATTTCAAATTTACTGGTACCATAGCTTCCCCCACCACTCTCGCAGAGGATCGGCTCATGTATTAGCTTTGTGTGAACCCGTGTTCCCGTCCGCGCCAGTTAACCATTCCACTAGTTATTTTCAACTGCTGGACGCATGTGTTTTTAATTTTAGAATTTTCTGTCTGAAATGGCCTACTCGGCAGGCCTATGAATACAACTTGGTCATTAATAGCCTATGTGATGCAGAATTAACATGAAATTATTATCCTCATTTACATTTAGCCATTCCATCGGTATGGCTATTTATATTAACTTAGTGGAATGTTTCTAAAAATGGCCTCATGTACATTTACACTAACAATCTTAATATTATAAAAAGCTTTTTTGGATATATTAGGTAATCTCTGAAACTATTCGTCCAATTTCAAAAATGAACTAATATTGAGAATGGAACTTCATGATGGACAAACGCTGTATGTCTGTTAGTTTGTCAAGGCTAATCTAAAGAACAACTGAACCAATATTGAGAGGATTTCCATGATTTCCATTGGCAGATAGAGGATTTTTCATAAAGTAATCTTGGTTACTTTTCGTTTATTACGTATAAACGTAATAAACGAAATGAAACGCACATATAATAAAATAGATGTCTGTGATTTCAACATAAAGGATTTTTCTTAACTTAAGCTTTTTAATCACGGGATTCTCACTTCAGTTTTGAAATAACAAGCAAATAGCAGAGAATGAACTATCAATTAAAAAGAGGTTGATAGGAAATGGATCTTGCCCTTACCTTCGGAAGTTGCGGGCGATCGCTAGTAATATATAAAGAAAAGTTTGAATCTGTGACAGGCTTTTTTTAAATTACAACCTTTATAACCCAGAAAACTTAAGTGTTCACTTCTTTACACTTAACATTAAAATAATGATACATAATTTTGTTGGGTACAGATCAGTCTGGTATTCATGGGAATGAACTGGTAGATAACCTTTCACACATATTAAATACAAAATGATATTCAATTTATTACAAACTGTTAATAATGTAGATTTACACCAATCATGTTCTTTTCTAATAAATATTAATTAGACAAAATATGTTACAATTTTCAAGCGTGCAACAATACAAACCTTTTTCATTTCGAACAGGTACTGCTCCCGCTGTACTTTGAATGCCGATAGGCTGTGCAGGTAAAACATTCATTTTGAATAGCTGGAATAAGTATGTATTTTGCACTACTAAATAATCATAAGCATTTACGATCTTAAATATTAGGAGTTAAAATTCAAGCAAGGAACGCAAAAAAAACGCCCATTTACGAACGAAAGAACGTAAGCCTAAATCCACAAATCTATTTAATCCGTAGAGAGAGGAATTTATTCACGATAATCACGAAAACTGACGAAATACACGACAACTTCTATCCGAACCTTCATCCACAAATCACAAATGCAAAATAAAATCACAGATTGATTACTAAATAAAATCACCCAAATTAAATAGAAGTAGAAGTAGGTAGCACCAAGCCTAGGGATGCCAGAAAATATCGATATTTTAACTTAAGCTATATTGGACATCGATACGTGGTTTCGATATTAAATACGTCTTGCTTTCATAAATTGAATCTGATGTTGAGAAACCATTATAGAGAGTCCCTTTCATTACAAATTTTATTATGAAACGAGACTTTACTCTAAAAAACATGTAAATTACTTTTTTTCACTTTATTTTTTCGTGTACAGAAGGCATCTTACAATTATTTTTTTCAAATCGATATAAATCTATATTATCTGCTTAGAACGGTCGATATTTCGAACATCGATATTTTCCTGGTGTCGGTATTTATATCGACATAAACATCAATATTAAATATTGTATCCCTAACCAAAGCCAACTAAGGCTGTGACACTTAATATGTGATATTTCACTGCCTTCTATAGTTACAAGCCATGCTATTAGATTTGGCAACGTCGCATTAACTGTCACTTGTAGTCTGATTTATTTCGTCAGCTGACAAGATGTCATGATTTAATAATTAAAAATATGGGATTTAAATAACTAAATATGAAATTATCGATAGCATTTAACTGAAAATAGAAATAGGAGTATCTATTAAATTATATTAGCACCCGCCCGCGACTTCGTTTGCGTGTCATAAGTGGATTTTACGAATGGAATAGAATCATCAATAGAATAAAAAGAATTGTTATTATATCTCATTTCTGTTAGTGTTACTATGATTTTGTGCGTTTATCACAGGCTATATCTTAAAAACTAGTTTTATTGTATAATGTTCTACGGGAATGTACCGTTCCCTTGCAGTTTATTCTTCTTCCTGGGTTCTACGTAATCAATCTCGCCGGACCTGCTGGTGGCTAGCATGCGGTTAAAGTGACCATGAAAGGTATAAGTATAGTTCCCCGAGATCTTCCAAATTCCATATCCTCGAACCTATTCGAAAAATGATAAAAATTAACTGTAATTTGCACCCAAACGTGACGTGAAACGAAAGACGATTATGGTGAAAATATCAACTTACCTTACTAATTACGAATAAACACGATGCAAAACGTAATTTTTAACACTGATTTATTATTTTAAATCAATATCTCTGTTTACATAACGTTTAAATGGAAGAAAACGCGAATTAATGACCTGATTGATACTAAGGCTCGGATTACACGCAACGTTGCCAGATTGTAGTAGCATGGCTTGTAAACTATAGATGGCAGTGGATATTTGCATGTTAATTGTAACAGTGACAGACATGCACACAGCAGGGTTGCCAGACGTACGATAAACACCGTATCCATAATATTATTTGGCCATCGCATCGGTACGATGTACGATAATGTTATGATTATTGTACAACAATATAGGATATTTACAATATTTAGATTTTTTTTAAATATAACATAAATAATCAAGGCTTTAAGGATAATATATAAGGATAAGCTTGTGGATTCTACTGTATTCTTAGGAATCACATTGGACGCGAAATTGCAATGGGATCCTCATATCACTAAATTGGCGAGAAGGCTCGGTTCTGCAGCTTACGCTGTAAAAAGAATTCGTTTCCTTTCGGACATAGAAACCGCGAGGTTGGTGTATTTCAGTAGTTTCCATAGTTTAATGACTTATGGCATTCTGCTGTGGGGACACGCTGCTAATGTTAATACAATCTTCGTGTTGCAGAAGCGAGCTGTTCGAGCAATTTATAAACTGGGACCTAAAGTATCACTTAGAGAAAAGTTTAAGGAAATTAATATAATGACATTGCCATCTCAATATATATTTGTGGGAAATTCCCAGCTATTTTGAAGTTTCCCGCGATACGTGTTTTGTCTGCGTGCGAACCCCGGGATTGACAGAGAGATCAGTTGTGGTGTTCTATGGAAATGAATGTTAATTATATAGTTTGTGATGTTAATGTCAGAGTGATAAAAATAAATACACAATTTAATAATTAAATACGTGTTTCTAATATCAATTAAGATACCCAAACATGTAAATTGGTGACCCCGAAAACTTGAATATTGGTGACCCCGAACATGTATATTGGTGACCCCGCAAACAAACTTGTATATTGGTGACCCCGCAAACATGAATATTGATGACACGACTCGTGAATTTACCAACTCCGCCTGCGCGTAGCATCTTTGCATCTCATCAAACGAGATACAAACGCGAGCACTTCAGTGGAATGCTCATGAATCGCACTTCAAATAAGTACGTTCTTCATTCGACGAATATTATCCGGAGACCGTGGTTTGTAACCGCCTGCTAACTCTGGTACTGCCGAAGTCACGCGCCGCCCCTGTTCAGGCTGCCGCGCCGCCAGCGTCCACTGCCAAAGGACTGACATCACTACTTTCCATCTCTGTAATCGCCGCCAACGCCAAGGCGAAACCATATTCAACCTGGATCACGCTACGACACACGAATACCGTACAGCGCCAAAGCTGCCCCGATGCTGAGTGACTGCACGATCATAGCCGCCTGGCCGCACCAACGTGGCCTATCTTTGTGGCCTACTCCAACCGGCGATATCGTCACTTGCTGCTGACTACCTGCCTTGCCCACCCAGAGTTGATTCGACAACACTATATTGAGTGGCCGCTGTGTAGTTCATGTGTAGTTATTGGTACAGTGTTAAATCACGCATGTCAAGGTGAAGTTAATAGTCATTATTTTTTATATATAAAACACAACTAGTAGTGTTCTACAACTTAATGTATCTGGTGAATTCACATAGAAAACAGAATATTTTGTTGTTTAGTATGTATGCAAGTTTTGTTCACATAACCTTACATTTAACTACAAAAGTGTATAATGATTTATGTTGAATCTAATTAATTGTTTACAATAATGGTATTACAACTATCCACAACTTCATAATTGGATACTTTATGTGTTATAGTTAAGTATTTTGTGTAGTACTATTCATACCTTTTCTTGTAATTTTCTAATTTTTTATTTAGTATTTCATGTTAATGTCAACTAATGTTGCTTAGACTAACATTATTATTGTGTTATTAAGGTACATTTATATTTAATAAACATGGAAGGTAACAATAACTTACAAGAACAACTTCAGGCTATGCAAGCACAAAACATTCTTTTACAAAATCAAATAAGTCAATTGCAAACCGATAGTTCTACCGAAGTATGCAGAGTAGCTGTTAAACTACCAGTTTTCTGGCCCGAAAAACCTGACCTTTGGTTCCGTCAAGTTGAAGCGAACTTCGATGTCAGTGGTATAACATCTGACTCTACAAAATACAACTATGTGCTAGGTCAATTAGATCATAAATATATAGCTGAAATAGAGGATATTATAGCCAACCCTCCGTCTACTAATAAATATAACAAATTAAAATCTGAACTCATACGGCGAGTCTCTGTGTCTGAGGAGCAGAGACTTCGCCAACTTCTTTCAGGTGAACAAATTGGTGATCGCAAACCTACACAGTTCCTGCGACATTTACGTTCGTTGGGTGGTTCTAGCCTACCTGATGACATACTTCGCCAGCTTTGGTTCCGTCGATTACCAGACCATGTTCAGACCGTTTTAGCAGCTCACAGCGATGCTACACTTGATGCCTTAGCTTTAAAGGCAGACAACATTATAGAGGTAACACCAACAATTTTAAAAATTCATGCTGCTTCTTTATCACCGCCAGACTGGGCTCAATCTTTATCAAATCGTCTGGACGAACTTACTACTCAATTAGCGAAACTGCAATCTGACAAGCAGCGAAACCACAACCGTTCTAGATCTAGGTCTAGATCAAACGCTAGATCTACTGTAAACAGTAATTTATGTTGGTATCATAACAAATATAAAACAAAAGCTAAAAAATGTATTCAGCCCTGTTCTTGGAAACCGGTAAACACCAACGACAGTCAGCAGTAAGGGTGGCAGCCGACTGTCCAAATAAAAGCAGCCGCCTCTTTATTTTTGATAAAACTACTGGGTGCAAATTTTTAATCGATACCGGCTCTGATATTTGTTGTATTCCACCACACCTAGCTCAAGGTCGTGCGACCCCACAGTCATACGAACTGACAGCTGTAAACGGCAGTAAAGTCAAAACTTTTGGCCTCGTCCAACTAATTCTGGATTTAGGTCTGAGACGAGATTTCAGGTGGAACTTCGTAGTCGCTGACGTCAGTAGCCCTATAATCGGTTCTGACTTTCTCTCACATTATAATCTACTGCCGGACTGCACTCATGGTCGACTGAGAGACGGCCTTACTGGCTTGTCAACTCCTGCAAATCTTTCAACAATTGACCAACTAAGTATAAAGGTAATCAATGCACCAGTATCTAATTATTCGACAATTCTTAATCAATTCATGGACATCATGCGTCCTTCTGGAACTCCAGCAGTAGTTAGACATAAAACAGTGCATTATATTAAAACAACAGATGGTCCTCCAATATCTTGTAGACCACGTCGTTTAGCTCCTCAAAAACTAACAATTGCAAAAAAGTTATTTGAAGAAATGGTCCGTTGTGGCACAGCTCGACCTTCAACAAGTCCATGGTCTTCACCTTTACATTTAACTCCGAAATCAGACGCCAGCTGGCGCCCCTGTGGTGACTATCGAGCCCTCAATGCACGATGTATTCCAGATCGGTATCCGGTTCGACACATTGGTGATTTTAGTCACAACTTATCAGGAGCAACTATATTCACAACATTGGATCTAGTAAAAGCATTTCAACAAATTCCTGTCTATAGTGAAGACATTTGCAAAACAGCAGTAATAACCCCGTTCGGATTGTTCGAATTTCCATTTATGAATTTTGGATTGCGCAACGCGGGACAAACGTTCCAAAGATTTATTGATGAAGTTCTTCAAGGATTAAACTTCGTATTTCCGTATATTGATGATATTCTTATATTTTCCAAAGACGCTGAACAGCATGCAGAACATCTGCGTATCGTCCTTCAAAGACTCCAAGAATATGGAGTAGTTATAAATTTACCAAAATGTAAAATAGGCGTTTCTGAAGTAACATTTTTAGGTTACACAATTAACTCGGAAGGCACGCGCCCTCCAGAAGCCCGTATTGAAGCTCTCAAGGAGTTTCCATTGCCCAAAACTGTTCAGGGTCTCCGCCGATTCCTGGGGATGGTGAATTATTATCGCAGATTCCTTCCTCAGGCCGCAGAACGACAGGCACCGTTGATCGATCTTTTGACTTCAATAAAAGGAAAAGGTGCAACTCCTATAAATTGGACAACAGAAAATATAACAAATTTTCAAGCCTTAAAAGACGATTTGTCTAAAATTACTCTATTAGCACATCCCAAACATGACGTTAAATTAGGACTTTTCACTGACGCATCTAATTCTCATATAGGATCTTGCCTTCAACAAAATGTAAATAGTCATTGGCAACCGTTGGCATTTTTCAGCAAAAAGCTGACCGTCACAAAGTCAATGGCCCACCTACTATAGGGAATTACTCGCAGTATATGAAAGCGTGCAACATTTCAGACATATTTTGGAAGTTCAGCACTGTACAATTTACACTGATCATAAACCCCTTAAATACGCTTTTTTGCAACGAAGAGAGAAACTCCCTCCCGTTCAACTCAATCAACTCTCATTTATTGCACAATTTACAACTGATATTGTATATATTCCAGGAAATGAGAACGTAGTGGCTGATTCCATGAGTCGAGTTGACTCCATATCTTTTGAAGACGACTACGCGAAATTAGCAGAGTCGCAGTTGCTAGACAACGAGCTCCAACAAATTTTACTTCAAAATAATGAAACTAAGTCATCTCTTAAATTGGAATCTATCCATATACCAGGTACAAACACTGCTCTTATTTGTGATATGTCCACAAACAAACCTCGTCCTTATGTGCCACCTCCGCACCGACGTCGTATTTTCAATAATTTACACAACCTCAGTCACCCTGGCGTGAAGGCAACTATATGTCTGGTAACTGATCGCTATGTTTGGCCTGGTGTAAACAAAGATTGTCGTACATGGGCACGTTCGTGTCTTTCTTGTCAACGCAGCAAAGTTACTCGTCACAACGTGACTCCTATTGGTCACTTCGAGACTACTTCTGCTCGTCTGCGTCATATTCATATTGATATCATCGGTCCTTTACCTTCATCTAAAGGGTTTCAATATTGTCTCACTGCAGTTGACCGATTTTCCCGTTGGCCGGAAGCTTGGCCAATGGTCGGAATTACGGCCGAAGAAACTGCGGACACATTCATACAAGGTTGGATATCCCGATTTGGCGTGCCTTCTGTCATAACGACTGACCAAGGTCGTCAGTTTGAATCTGATTTGTTTCGCAGGTTTCTTAATCTTTGCGCAACACAGAACAACTAGCTACCACCCACAAGCCAACGGAATGGTAGAACGGTTCCATCGCCACTTAAAAGCTGCATTAATGTGCCATGATGATTCATGGACCAAAGCATTACCATTGGTTCTACTTGGTATTCGTTCTGCTGTAAAGGAAGATCTCAAAACCTCCTCTGCAGAAATACTTTATGGTGAACCATTGCGTCTCCCTGGCGAATTCATAGTATCGTCTGATTCGTCTGGTCGCATTGAAGATGTTACAGATTTTGTTGACCGTTTACGAGCTCAAATGGCATCTCTTCGTCCTACACCAGTTTCTCATCACAACAAACAAAAAATTTTTCAATTTAAAGATTTACAGGTTGCCACACATGCATTTCTTCGTGACGACACAGTACGCCGTCCACTACAAGCTCCTTATAAAGGTCCTTACCCAATAATTAGCATCGGCAACAAAACTATTACTCTCCAAATATTAGGAAAACAAAGCGAAGTAAGTCTGGATCGAGTCAAACCTGCTCACTTGGATAAAATACTTATTCCACAGCAGGACCCGGCGACGCCAAATCCGTCGTCACCTCCAGCAGTTGCAACTCCCGATGCATCAGTGGATTCGGATGATTGTGAAACATCACCAGCAAATATTTCACCATATACGACTCGCTCTGGTCGTAAAGTTCGTTTTGCGAAACCATTTGACTTATAGGTATTTAGGTAACTTATAGGTAATTAGTTATATATTGATTTGAAGGAATACTTTTGTGATTGCATAACCTTTTTGACTCCCTAGGGGGGTGATGTGGGAAATTCCCAGCTATTTTGAAGTTTCCCGCGATACGTGTTTTGCCTGCGTGCGAACCCCGGGATTGACAGAGAGATCAGTTGTGGTGTTCTATGGAAATGAATGTTAATGTCAGAGTGATAAAAATAAATACACAATTTAATAATTAAATACGTGTTTCTAATATCAATTAAGATACCCAAACATGTAAATATTTGAAAACATTATGTACCTACGTAAAAAAAAATATTACATTATTTAAAAAAAATAGTGATCGGCATAATGTTAATACAAGAAACAAAGATAAACTTGCTAATCATGTCAGCCGCCTCAATAAAGTCACGAAATCTTTTAAAGGGCAATGTATACGCTTTTACAATAAGATCCCAGCTGACATTCAAGATCTACCCCTTAATAAGTTTAAAACTACACTAAAACGAAAGCTTTATGCAAAAGCTTATTATAAAGTATCAGACTACTTAGATGATAAAAATCCATGGGTGTAAGCCGCTCGCCTATCAGTTTGTTTCAATAATATTATTCTTTAAGCACTTATTGTAAAAATTTATTTTTAATAATTTTGTTAAAAAGAGCGTCCCTCAGTTTCTTGCGCATTCTTCTGAGAGGAACCAGCATTTTGGAATGCGCCTTTGTGGTCACGTTCTTCCACAAAGTAATAAAATTCACTCTTATGACGTATTTCAAGATTATGTTACATAACTACGAAATAAAGATATTTTGATTTGATTTGATTTGATTTGATATCCAAATAATAAGGTCATTCTGCAAGAAGAGACTATAAATTGGGCAAAAAAAAATCCCAAAAACCAAAGTAACCTTTCATTCTTCTGTATATCATTGCATTAGAAAGTAAGTCTCCCAATTCCCAAACACTAACTGTATGCGAGTGTTCATTAAGCTGTAATTCATAAAACAAAAAAAATTGTGCCGACAGAAAAAAAGGACATTAAACGATAAACTTTTTATAGTCCCAACCTTAAAGCCAATAAATATATTATTGGACAGCAGATTGTGGATTTGAGTCATAAATACATTAGTTACATTATACATTATGATTTGGAATAATTTTACATTATACGGGGAAAAAAATATAAGATTTAAGGGTGTACAGCTGTACAATTACTTACCTGAAGATGTTAAATACTCACAGATTTAAAAAATATTTAAAAATAAATTAAAGGCTTACATTTCGGGGAAATAGTGCGAACAGTTTGTTGTTGCTATCACTCTTTTACGGTTAAAATTTTATAACTAAATGAGTATTCGTATTTCTATCTAAGTGAATTGTAAAATGAATTGTTTGAGAAATAAATTTCTTTAAATCTAAATGTCACTTCACAGTATCGAAAATGCCAACCGCAATTTTGCGTGGGTGAACACCGGCTCGCGGTGACTTCGTGGACTGAAACTCGCTATCTTGCACCAGATAGCTAGAGTTATGAGTGGTTAGACTGCAAACGCAAAAGAGGGCGTCTAGTCAATTTGTATATAGTAGACAATATTGGTCATTAAAAGCAACTCTCACATCATCGATCTGCCAGTCAATATTAATGTCTAACGTTTCTTGTAAAATACATTAGTCTAATTTTATTTCATCAAAGTCTCCTATTTGCGAAGGGGTTTTTTACTTTTATGGTCCCAATACGTAAAAAAATAATGGTAGGTACCACTACGAATTTTGAACCTAGCAAAGAAATGATGGAACGAATGAGTAGTATATTTAGCATTCTTTACAAAAAAGACAGTAAATATAAAAATGAGAGTGATAAGAAATAAAATTAGAATTTGAATTAAAATTTTTACTATATGTGTCGTCGTAAAATTTTATAAAATTTTAAAAAAATGACGTACATGTGTACGATATCATTTTATTGTAACTTTGTATGGGGATACGATAATTTTCTTACTGCAGTACTGCAGTACTTTAACTAATAATTTTCATTTGGCAACCCTGGCACACAGCATGTACATGAATGACATCACATGACATCGCTTCGCTTCGCTTAAGAGTAATCACACATGCTGATTGTTGAAGAATTAAAGCTTTGAATTGAAGATTGATATGAAACATACATAAAAATTGTTAATTTACTGTTTTGTGGATATAAGTGAATATTGATGAATACATAATTCTCTAAGCAAATTGGAGTATTAATTCATTTTATTGAGGCACCATAACCAATTTTGACAACAGTTTTAGATTTTATTAATGTAATTTTTATAATTGCCTATTTTAATAAAAACACCACAGAAGTTTTTTACCACATTATTCACAAGACTGTATGAGGCAATATTGAATAAAATAGCAACATTATTTACTCACACATGTTTTTCATGGTTTTTCAAAAGTGGCACAGCTATTTGTTTACGGTGTCTTATCTGTATATTCATATAACAGTGTAACCCACTAATCTTTTATATCACTGTTCACCACAAAATACATCTGTTCACACTCAAGAGATAATGGCAGGTAATAATTTATTCCCTAAAGAATTACCAAGTTTTGATGAACTTGTCCCCAAAGCTTTATCTGGTAGGGAATTGGAGGAGTTCAATAGGATTTATTATGGAAGGCCTAGTCATGACAAGTTAGAGTTACACCTAGAAAATAATGCATTTGCTAAAGACAACAATTTTGAAATCATTGGCTACAGTCTTTTAGCTAAAAAGGAGGAAATCAGATCACCGCGGATTATAAAAGTAGGTATCATTCAGCATTCTATAGCCACTTCAACTGACAAGCCCATACACATCCAAAGAACAGCCATTTTTGAAAAAATCAATAAAATCATTGATATAGCTGGTAAGGAAGGTGTGAATATAATATGTTTACAAGAAGCATGGAACATGCCATTTGCATTTTGCACTAGAGAAAAACAACCTTGGTGTGAATTTGCAGAATCTGCAGAAAATGGACCAAGTACAGAATTCTTAAGAGAACTTGCAATCAAATACAACATGGTAATAATTTCACCTATTTTAGAAAGGGATGAGAGTCACGGAGATACTTTGTGGAATACTGCTGTTGTTATAAATGAATCTGGGAAGATCCTGGGCAAACATCGAAAAAATCACATACCTAGAGTGGGAGATTTTAATGAATCTACCTATTATTTTGAAGGTAACACTGGTCATCCAGTGTTTGAGACTAAATATGGTCGTATAGCCATCAACATATGCTACGGTCGTCATCACCCACAAAATTGGTTGATGTTTGGTGTGAATGGAGCAGAAATAGTCTTTAACCCATCAGCTACAATTGCTGGGTTGAGTGAACATTTATGGGGTGTGGAAGCCAGGAATGCAGCTATAGCCAATAGTTACTTTACTTGTGCCATAAATCGAGTTGGTAATGAGCATTTCCCCAATGAATTTACTTCAGGTGATGGAAAACCTGCTCACAACGATTTTGGTTACTTTTATGGTTCCAGTTACATTACAGCCCCAGATGGTTATAGGACACCAGGTCTATCTAGAGTAAAAGATGGACTGCTCATTGCAGAACTTGATTTGAATTTATGTCGCCAGATAAAAGATAAATGGGGATTTACTATGACACAGCGTTTAGATTTGTATGCTAAAAGTTTGAATGAAGCTGTGAAACTTAATTATAGGCCTCAAATTATTAAGGACTAGTGGCCTGGCCCGGCTTCGCAAGGCTAGCATCCGTTTCTCATGAGAGTCACTTTTTTTATCGTTTTCGTTCTCATCGCAAAAATATTTTAATGTTTCCATTCTTGGCTCTGGTTTCTTTTCCTTTTCATTTCCATTCTTATCAAGAATAACTTTTTTATCTCAGTCTTAACTCATTCCCGTTCTTCCCTTTCCCGTTTTCGATTCCGCGACACAAATGCTTTATCGTCTCAATTTCTGTCAGTTGTAACTCATTCCCTTTCTTCCTCTTCTCGTTAATTAAAATTAATTAAATGAGTTACACTTTCGCGACGTACATATTTATATAATATAGCTGACCCGGCGAACTTTGTACCGCGTCAGAACAGTTTAAAACGTATAATGTATGTATTATAGACACCCCCCGCGCCGCCCCCACCCCTGGTAGCCCATAACTGCAATCCATATCTAAGAACTTGCTTTTACGTGATATCTATATAAAGGGAAAAGCCATGTTAAGATCCGACCAACCATTTTGCAGATTGCAGTGCCCCTGGTGGCTCATAGCCATGTACTCCTTATCTAAAAACCTGATCTTAGATGATATCTATGTAACACAAAAAGCTGGGTCATATTTCATATAAATAATTAGAGCTGTTTCTGAGATAGCCGATAAAAGTAAAGTAAAGAAATTGATTTTTGAACGCACCTTGTTTGACAGGTACGAACAGTTTGTATGGGAAAATGAAGTTGTTTTTACTATATTGTTGTTTTTCCTTGCAATTTCTTCACATTTTCTGGGCACACATTCACATTTTCTCATCTTCCTTGGACTTCCAGAAATATTTCGAAACCAAAATTATCCAAACCGGTCCAGCCGTTTTTGAGTTTTAGCAAGGCATATAAAAAGCTTCATTTCATTTTTATATATAAGATAATTAATTTTGAAATGGGTAAAGTTATCACATTGTTATTTTTGTTAAACTGTACTTTTGTTATAAACAATTTTATATTTTGTAATATTAGCACATCAAATGTTGTATAAGATTTAATTTCTATATTGTAAAGGTATTTTGTGAATAAATTATATACAATTATTTAAAAAATCGTACTTCCTTTGAAACACCTTATTCTTTCCCAAGTCAGGTCTCAAAATATGATTGTATCATATTCAGCAAATAATTAAACTACACCCATGGCAAAATAATATATGAATGGCTGCGATATTTACATAACTTTCCTCAAACAATTAGTAGGTTGGTACCTAAAATTAAAAGGAAAGATTATGCAACCACAAATTGTAACCTAGATGTAAATGTTGCTCATGTAAAGTTATATTGATAGAGCCGTCTTGTCTTTATGCAAATGTCACCCAATGGACTATTTACAGATTGCTATGTCTCTCAAATAACATAAATTGAACGGTGGACCAAGATGCATCTTAAGCATAAATTTTATATTAGAAATAAAAATTGAGTTACTATGAACAACCAGTTCTTATAAGCTTCACAAGCTGATACATACATGGACAATTCATAATTTTTGATGTTCAAAATTGTATATTATATTCCCTCATATAGGTAGGTACTATAGGTAGCAATAATCATTTTGATGTCATAAGATGTAACATCTCAAATCCTAATGTCTAAATTGAATGAACGTAGCATTGAGGTGCTTGGTACTGAATAAAACAAAATTTCATATAAAACAGTTTAATGTGAATAATACAGTAGTGAGCTATATATAATTTACGTTACCATAGGGTACATTTAGACATATGCAAAAAAAAATTATTTGTGTATTTTTTGGATAAGTTTATAAGTCTTAAATATACCAATGAATGTTGTATTCAAATGCATTGTTAATTATGAGAATAAATACAAGTCCATGAGGAATCAGTCTACCACTGTCCATCCCTGCACTCACATTAAATTGACCTATGTACAAATTTCTTGTCAATTGCTTATGACAATTAATGAATAAATGTACCCTAATAACACAACACAGTGTACAAATTGATTTATAACTAAATAATAATTCTCTATGCAGTCTTTGCACGTATGGCTGCACGCTTGCCAGTGACGGCTTGGAAACCAGATTTAATACTGGCCACTGAACAACGGGATCCGCATGTCTCACACTGTAGGAAGAACAACCGTGTATCTTTTTGGAGGATTGTATCAGGAGAACGACATGTGTGGCATGTCACATATTCCTTTATATACCGCCTCAACACATTCTCAATTTGTTTTTGTTGAAAACGTCCTTTGATGATCAACTGGCTGTTACCATCCACCGAACCACTAGTACCCAATTCGGCAAGCAAAAAATCCAATAAATGTTTAGGTTGTCTATGTAATGTTTTACATATTTCTGTAAAGTTGGCGAAGGACGTTTTCTTTGTACCGATTCTGACCACTTGCGGTGGTCGCATTATGAATTTCTGCTTCTTGCCAGCTACCATGCCAGGGTTCTTTTCGCGCATGATTTCAAATACGCGTTCTAGGAGTTCATCGTAGGTATAATCGCGATCGCTGCCTACCCAGCCTCCATGCTCGTCTTCTAGATTCTCCTTGTCTTCCATTTTGCTAAGTTCATCCTCTGCTACAATCTCGTCGATATTCTTTTTCTTTCTTTTCTTTTTTGTTTTAGAGAAATCTATGTCAAATTCTAAATCGTCAACGATCTCGTCCTCCTGTGTTTCAGGTTCCTCCGCTGGTGGTTTCTCATCTTTCACCTCAGGCAAAGTACTTTCGAGCTCATCCAAATTAAAGTAGGGCTTCTTTTTCTTCTTCTTCTTTTTGCCAAAGGTGTCGAGATCCAGATTGTCGTCCTCGGGCAGGTCGACGTCGACGTCACCTGCTTCGACAGGTGCTTCTCTGCTCGTGCTTTCGCTCTGTTCACCAGCCATCGCAGCGTCCAAATCGAAACCAGTCTTCTTTTTCTTCTTCTTTTTTAAAGAAGGGTCAAAAATCATGTCGTCGTCCATAATTAGATTTTTGTAAATTGAAACGAATAGGTATCTAATTATTGGTTATAACAACGCAAACATGAGGACGAATTGTAAATGTCATAACGTTGCATCAGCTTTTTCTAGACAAATATCAAGTACAACAACTTTTAAAATTAAAAAGACGCGTTCGTTTCATTCAGTGCAAATAAATTAAAAGATTTCGGTAGAACCACTTATTTTAATTAATAGCGTTTTCATGTTTCCCGTCGAAACTAGTGCTTAAATAAAGTAAAAAAACTGTTTTCATTCCTTTAATTCAAAAAAATATGTTTTTTTTTTAATTATTATTGTTGTTCAAAATGGTGATTGACAAGAATCGACATGATGACCAAAGAGTATGTAGAGTCAGGCATTGTCCGATTTTTTCATAATGTGATTTAAAAAAAATCTTTTCTTAAAATATATGCCAATTTAGGAAATTCATTCAAATATTTAAATTTTAGAACAAGTACTTTTATTTTTATATTCTTTTGAAAATTTACCGAAATTCACGTCACAGGATGATTTATAATAACAATTTTATTACAGCCTCGCACATAAAAATTGTTTTGTAAACAAACTTCAGAATAATGACTAAAGAACTAGAAGAAATGGAAATTTTACATATGTTTAACTTGTTCTAACATGTACAATAAAGCATTAGAAAGAAAAAGATAGCTGATACAAAATCATTGCTACTTATGATCAGAACGTAGCCCCAAAATTCATTTCAACTTATTTATTGTATATATAGACTTTACATTTGTAGATTGCTTCCATTGTTATAATAAGTATATGAAAGATGTCCCACATGTTATTATTATTGTTTAAAATCGATTTAGTGGATCTCGAGACTGATGTTTTGGATTTGTAAAATATTTTAATACTTATTTAAACAATGAAGATAAATAGTGCGTAGTTGCCAACAACGTTATCGATATATTTAAAGTTAAATACTTATTTCTATTGTGGTAGTAAATATATATGTACGTTTATTTCTTTAAACTGGTACATTATTTTCGTTTTCAATAAAGATCATGGTACGGTGTATTAGTAATAAGTATTATGGGTACAAACAACGACAACATAAACACTGATTATGACCCGGCACAAATATTCAGAAAATATACGATAGACTGAGGTTCGAAACCAGATCCTAAGTTAGAGTTACTAATAACTGAGCGGTAACATTTACGAAACAAACAAACTAATGAATGAATTATAAAAGAACAAATTAGTAAGCCAAAAAATTGAGGCAATGTAAATTACTATTTTTAGGATTCCGGGCATACGATTTGAAAAACGGAACCCATATAGGATCACTTTTTTTGTGTCTATACTTATCCGTCGATGAGAGCCTGTTTTCTGTGATTCTATTAAAAAATAAGAACTTGATTTTTGGTACGAATAAAATGTTTTGTGGCTCAATTAGGAACATATAAAATTAATAAACTATTTTGATATTAGGGGATCAATTTTAGATAGCAAATTAAAAAAAAAACGTATGTTAGTGCATTGATCATGTGACATAATAAATGAAAAAAACTTGTTATTAAAAATACGTAGTTTTAATAACAGGAAATTCTAAACGATAAATCAATTCTCATTTTGGAACGCAAATTAGAAAAAAATCAATTTCATTTTGTGATACATCAAATGAAAGGATACGTTATGGGAATTATGAATATATACAACTTTTTAAACTATTAATTATAAAGTGTCAAAAAAAAATACTACATTTAGTTTAAAATTTTACTAGTATCGTAACAGCCAATACAACAAATTATTTTATAAATCATGTGTTATAGGTAAATCACAATTTCTTGAGCGTTCTGGGTGGCTTGTTTCTTCGGTCTACTTCGCTCCTCTCATTGGCACAAGCAAAACCTATATGTCCATTTGAAAAAAAAAATTTCAATAAATATTTTATAAATATTTCAATGAATATGAAACATGGAAACCTATGTACTGTTTTAAAGAGAAACTTGTTAAAATAGAAAAATAATTTTGTTACAGATCTGACGTTATTCTAATTACAGATCTGACATCACAGGGGTTGCATATTTGACGTCATACATGCATTTGACAGACGTGTGTGATTTCTATGAGGAGGGGCTCAGGGTTTTAAATCTGTCCGTATCTCCACCATCCGATCATATTTTTAGGATTTTCTAATGCCAATCGAAAGAAGGGAGTCCATCATACACCACCGAATTAATATTTTGAATCCCTAGGTCCCGCACCAGCGTTGAATTTTGAGACATTTCGGCCCAAGAAATATTGTTTCAATACCTAGAGTCTTTTAAATTCGTTTTTATCCGCCAAATCATTGGGAATTTTTGGGGTTGTTGGGTTTTTTAGGGAAGGAAAGGAGCTTGGTCGCATTTACAAACTTACTATGTTTTCGGGTCCCTACGTGCGCTCTAGGCGGTAAAGCGTGACAATACTTACGAGAAATATATTTCAAACATTTATATCTACGGAATTCATGACCTTTTGTATAGCGTGTTTAGGTTATTTCCTGAGTGATGGTCCTGAGGGCCTCGGCGTGCAAAGGTAACTTGTCGCGCTTGTTTCCTTACTTCTATGAGATTTAATTACTTTATAAATAGAGGCAGCTAGCCATCCAATTATAAATCGCATTCTAGGTAGGTAGCTTTATTTCTGTAATCGAATGGAAGATTTGTATTCTAAGGGGTATTTTACATAAAGCGAGCCAGCTGCTAATTTACTAAGGCGATACTAACTGCTTCACAATTTATGTTGGAGTTGAGAAGCCTCCGCTCCGTCAACGGACCATATGTTATGCGGGTTGTCGCTTTTAGTAGCTTACTCTCTTGAACTTTTCTTTGTTCGCTCGTTTGCTTTGTTTTTCAATCGAGGTTGATAGAAGTCGGGCTACTAACGTTTGTTTTTCGATGAATTCGATGATTTCCACGAGGTTAAAAACGGAATTTCGGATGAAATTGATTTGGATCACTCGTGTATGTTTATTTACTCGATAGCTATACAGACGTATGTATGTTTGTAGGATTATAATTTGATAACTGCTAAACCAATTTTGACAAATATTCGAATTTAAGGTTTTAATTTTCTAAAATACGACGTATGTTATTGACACGAACATACAAAAATCGTCATACTCATATTAATAAAAGTTTACTACAGTGTCACAGGCACAAAATAGGCTTAGAGAGTTTCGTTCGATCGTAGTCGAAAATTAAAAAGTCCTGTTTCGGTCCTGTTTATCCTACGTCACTTTGTCACCCTATTTAAAACGAGACAGTATGGCACCCACTAACGTCCTTGTTTGTTTTATATTTTTAATTCGTTTTCAAGGTCAAATATCTAGTACCTCGCAATTTCTTTGTACAGCTCATTCCAGTTGTACGAAGTACTTATTAGTTCCATGCTCACCGGTAGCTATAGCTATCTCGTACTAACTGAGGTGAAATAGATAGATTGTGATGTGCGAATCAGCCAAAGAAATTATGGAAAAATTAGACTCAATTTTTTACAAGAAAAGTGAAATGTCAAAAATGGTGCTCTAATATCTTTAACAAATGATGAAAGTCAAGGTCATCCAACATCCACCAATGACCATCAACCAGCAAAGGCTCCAAGCCAAATAGTAGAAAAAGAAGTCTGCGGTCTATGTAATATTTTTTAATAAAAATTGGATTTTTGCATAAAATGCGCTTCAAAAAATTTGTTATATTTTTTCTACATAGTAATAGTACCTCTTGTAATTTAGAAACGCTAAAGACAAGGCTGTTTTTTGTTGTTTTTAATTTTCATATTTATAAATATGTTTTCTCCCTGTTATGAATGAGTGCCTTACTAAAAGAGTTATAAAATATTTGTAATAAAGCTGAAATTGTTTTATTTTAAGCTTAAGATCAGCCACATGTATGGGTAATAAACATAAGAAAAACTTAAATATATGAAAATTAAACACCTTAAAAAATATTCATCGAATCAATGAATGGTAAGGGTTTATAGGGGGTGAGTGAACGTTAGAACTCTAGGGTTAATTTAGAATATTTATAGTAAACATATTCACTTAAATTTATATAAAAAAATTAAAATAAAAAATATATTTTATCAGTGATTTTATGCCATTGATATTTATACGCATCATAAAAAAAAACCCAATATGTATTTGATTTTATCTTCTTACAATTTGATTGCAAAATTCTAAAATTTTAACTTAATGTTACATTAGATAATGCAAATTCCTTATCAACATGGTAATAAGAAATATACAAGTGAAAGGCAGGTAATACAAACTGGTTTGTTTTCAAAATTTATTTCCATTTACCTATTAGGAAACTTATAAACAATATTCAATTCAAATCATTGCCAAAACCAAATAGTTCATTGAAAGTTTCAGTTAAACCACATTTGTCCATGTACTTTGAAAATTCACTCATGTCCATATGTTTATTATTGGAGTTTGAACTTTTCTTAAAATGGATTTCAATAAATTTATCAAATTTCTTATTTATTATCTTTTCACTAGGTTTGAATATCTCTGTTTTTTTATTAACAATTTTTTTCCAATTCATGGATTTTATTATCTGCCACCATTCTTTACAGTCGCTTTCATCTCCTTCTATACAAATCACCCCAGGTTTTCCCGGCAAACAAAAACCACTTAAATTTAAATCTTTTGCAGTCTGTAAAATTTCAACTCGCTTCTTTTTGTTGTATATGTGATGAGAATAAATCCAATATCTTACAAAATTTTCTTCTTTGTCCTTGGTTACATTAGAGTGGCTTATTTCAACATTTATTGAATCAGAGTAGCAGTTCAAATTATCCTGTAACCATGTTACAATGGAAAATATACAGGGTTCACCTGTAGGAAGACTTTTAATAAATTCTGATAAAGCTGTATTTAAGTTTGTTTGTTGATAACGGTTAAGCTGATCACTTCGAACATAAATATCAGGGTCTACAGTTGGATAATATGTAGGTAGGTTGACACATAATTCAAATTTAGTGTTATCAAACGATAGATTTAAAGCAAAATCTAAATGAGCGGGCACATAATCAGATTCACCATTAACACATAATTTTATTTCATCTAAAATTTTAATATCAGATAAAACAATTTCACCTTGATTAGAATACATGGAAAATAATAAGTCTAATTCGCACAGTTGTTCAGAAAAACAATCTGTAAGGTGTTGTTTCGGAGTGCTTTGTATTTGATTAGCCATTTGAAATATTAATTTATTTTAGTGAAACTGATTGCCAGAATTATGGCCAGAATCTGGTTTAGAGTAGGTAATCTCCAAATCTCGATGCACAGCCTCGATTAGGCTTTAGGCTGAATCTTTACCACAAATCTTTACTGCGTATTTGTGCACAGACTATATGTATTTGTCACCATTTGTCACTACAGCACCACAGTTTGTCATGGTCATGTCATTAAAATGAGCACAGAATAATAGAGTTAGTTTAAAATAGATGTGACACTTCGTGGTACCAAATATTAGTTCTTGTTGACGGCACGGCGCAAGCATTCTGGTTAGCTGCTATTGGTGGTGGTCGGACCAATAGCAGCTCACCTATAGTTACGTTCCACGTTTATCGACGTGACGTCTATCGATATTGACAATCGATATAATAGTGCAGTATGGTCTATAGTATTATTAGAATATTTGTATATATTATTTTTTTAAATGAAACCCAAATAATCATTAATAAGATTTAATGCTTAATAAATACCACAAACATCAAATCAAGTACATGGTTAGGTATACAATATTTTTTTGACTGAGTATCGTTGCAATTTTTTTATGAAATATTTGCGGTTTTATGAAATATTTGCAGTTTTATGAAATATTCGTTTTTTACACGGGTAAATATTTTTTACTACATATTTTTTTGCCATTGATAATCTTTTGGAGTCACATAAACACATCTAATTTACTTATTGTAGTATCTTTTTACATTACATTTCTAAAATCTGTCTCACTGGAAGAAGTAAATTAAGATTCATTTTATTCAGGTAATATGTATTCATATAACGTCAGAGGACAATCAGTACCAAAATGAAATATGTCTATCAAATCAATCAAAAACTTGAGCAAAATGTCAATGACAGACCATACATTTCATTGTTTTAATCAAACATTGTGTTGAATTACATATAGGATGTAATTATTTAAGAATCTTTTTCTTTTCCAGTACAAATACATGTGGTTTACACAAAATTCTACTTCCCAGCAAAGCAAATAATTCAAAAGATCCATTCATGTACTGAAATTAATTTCTTAAAATCACAAATATTTTTTTAACAATAGTTTCTATTATCAGATTAATATAATTATTATGAAGACTTGAGTTATTGATAATATTATTATATCTCTAACACAAAAAAAATATATATTGTAATTAATGTATGTTCTACAATATAGTAAAAAATATGTTTAAACTTATAGACGTCATAGCATAGAACTCAACGTACAATACCAATGGAGCATCAGACGGAACATTTTTTTTGTTCTCATTCATATTTTTGGGATTTTCTTGTGTTCATAGTTCCCCACTTCACTGATATTTCTTATCTCTGGGTCCCGCACCAGCGCTGAAATGCAAGACATTTTGGCACTAGAAATAAAATTTCGGAACCTAGAGTATTTTAAATCTGTTTTTATCCACATAATTATTGGGGATTGTTGGTTTTTTTTTTTTAAGAAATGGATTTTGGTCACCTATAGAAAAAGCTATATTTTTGGATTCCAACATTCACTTAAGGCGGTAAATCGTGACAAAATGGAGGAGAAATATATTTCAAACATTTGTGTTTAGGCAATTCCTAATCTTTTGTGTAGCGTGTTTAAGCTCATTGGGATCGTTTTAACTAGATATTTCTTGAGTGATGGGTCCTGGAGGCCCGGGCGTGTAATTTATCGCGCTAGACTACATACTTCTGTAGGACTTAATTACGTTGTAAATAAAGTCGGTCAGCCATCCAATTATAAATCACAACCTATGTAGCTTTATTTCTATGATCGAATCGGAGATTCGTATTCAAAGCGGTATTATATATAAGGAGCGCTTGTCGCTAATTTATTAAGGCGATTCAGAAATCTATTTTTAAAGCTTTTATTTTTAAAAGTTCTAATTAGCTGCTTTACAATTTATTTTGGAAGTGATAATCCTCCACCGACGGATTATATTCTATTGCGGGTTGCCGCTTTTAGTAACTAGTTTTCTTGAACTCATATTCAGAAAAATTTTAAAATGTTTCCTAACAATAATAAAAAAAAGCGTAGATACCAACCAAATTCAACCAAACCAAACCAACCAACAAACCAACCAACCAATCAAAAAAGTTGAACCAAATTCATAAGTTTGATCATAGTTATTGATTTCCGATTATTTTTTGGATTACGCGATTTACTTGATGCAGTTTTTGATGAATTTGTGATTTGTTTTTGTTCTTACTAAGGCTACGACACCACGTGATTCGATACGCAATTGTTGTTCTTTGGCTGTTTTTTATGGTGTCGCCAATTTTATTTTAATTTAGATTTTCTCAGGCTTACCTACCTGCCAACTTTTTCATCACATACATCCGTTGTTTACATTTTTGTCATCTTTTCTCGTTTATTCGTTCTTTTAGTAAGTAAACTTGTTATTATAAAGCACTGGATAGAAAAGTCTACATGAGAGAAAAAAAAAATAAGAATGAAAATAAATTATTGTGAAGAAAAGTGACAAAGGGACTCGGACCCATATACATACATATACTAGCGTAGGAGACGAACTGACATCTAAACATCGCATGACCGAAACGGAAATGAGTATGTGTTAGTTGTGAGCCAGTTTTAGAGATGTGCATGAATGTTTTTTTATATTATCGATAGCACGTTGTACTTTCATGATAATGTGTCGTTGAAATTACCGCGTTATCATAAGTCGAAATCGGCAATCCTATTTATTATTTTGAATCTGCTATACTACTAAATTTTTGTTTTGAGTTACTTTTCGTAACTTTTAGTTTTTTAAAATGACAAATCATCAATCAATCAATTCAAATGCCATTTCCTTTACTCCAATAAATATTTTTTTTTGTTAACAGTTGATAATAAAAAATTTGCAGAAAGAAGTAAAGAAAGCGTTAATATCATTAAGGAAATTTTTATATTTAGTTGAATACAAGCCAAGTTATAAATAAAACAATATGAATAAACCATTTTTATTTTTAATGACAATATGTCATGTTGCAATGCGTAACAACAAACTTTTTAGCACTCTTTGTAAACAAAATAATGAGAATGTACAAAACAAAAAGATTTACAATTTAGAAGTTTCATGATGAATATCATATTTAACTCGATAGAATTGAAAGATAAACCAAAACTAATAAAAGAGTTAAAGTTTTTTTTTTAAAATTCGTTAATAAATGACTGAGAAATAAATTATCGAAATTTATGTATTTTCGTGCGGCTTGACTGGTGGCCTCTTACTGCCCCTGATGTCACATTGCCTACTCGATCGAGTGTCGCGTCATCTCACTGCACCACAAATCATGCCTTGGATGAAATTTCTTAATTTCATCCAAGTCTTTAATATATTTTGTTTCTTTATGTAATTGGTAGTTAAGTTTTATTTGATTATAAAGGAACAAGTTTTTGTAAAAGGCAAAGTGATAATTTGCCAAAAATTGATATTTTCACTTTGATAGACTTTTTTCTTTAAATCCGTTTTATACTAGTGCTGAAATAAAGGTTTAGGCTCTAAAATTGAAGGTTCTGGCGATATATCCCGGTAAACGCACGCTGACACCGATCGCTTGGGGTTCAGATTGACCTGTACAGAAATTACAGTTGGCATAAATGCTCTGACTTTAGATATTAAGTGTATATGGCGTTAGTATACTACTTAATTTACTAAGTAAGCACATATAAAAAAGTAGGAAACTCCTACCGGCACAAATTCAGTATGTATAGATGTTTTCTTCAAAAGTCGTCGGTGACTATTATGAAAAAGTCATCATTATCAGGAAGCATTTTTTAACACTGCCGTTTCTTGGAAGAAAATGAGGTTAAATTATTGTATACAGTAACTTCGTCATTCAAAGTTAAATTATTTACGATGTTCTTAATCAGAGAGCAGATAAAGCATCAGACTTTAAATCATAAATAAATAACGATTAAAATTATTTGTGTATATATCTCATATTTTCATATGAGCAAATCTTGTATCTATATATATCCTATGTGTAGTATATATGTATAGATGTCAAACGGACTGAAATATTTTCTGTATTAAGTTATGTATATGTCTTGTGTATTTCCTAGTTTATTTAATTTATATTTCTTGTTCTTTGTTATACTTACTTGATTATGTTATGTGGTTTTATCTGTGAAAACAATTATTGGCTGTATATTTTCCTGACTTAGATTTATATTTGTATTTAGTTGTTAAAGCTGTTGTTTTCCTTTACATAAATAAATAAATAAATAAATAAATAAATACTTTCCCTTACAATGTGCTGCCAGGCTAAATAAACCTCCCAATATGTTTCAAAACAGTTAACGACATCTTTCCAGTGGAACAGGTGCAATTAGGTAATATTAAATATACAAAAAATTTTGTATTTGAAAATATCGACATATCGATAGATTTTGTGCAATCCCTATGCTAAATTGTTTGATTGTAATTTTACACAATATTTTTGTATCTTACACATAATTGTTTAAAATAACAAATTATTTACAAAATAGAGTATTTACCGTATACTTTTGATGTATAATCAACTAAATTTAGGATTGCTTTTTATAACAATAAGCAGTATGTTATTGGCAGTACTTACATGTGAAATCTCTCTTTATTTGGATTATTATCATATGTTACAATGCAATCCAAAACAGAACACGACACCATTGTAATTCACAAGATTTAATTTATGTAGTTCAGAATGATTAAATCACAAAATGGAAAACTGATGTGTATGTGCATCGTACTACCCACATATATTCTAAGTGTCAGTTGGAAATAAAGTATTGCGAAACAAAGACGTAGTTTCTTCTTGTGGTACATACATAGAAATTGGAGACGAGGATGGCGACTTACATTGGTACCATCTCTCAATTTGACCACAAGACCCAGGAATGGGAGTTTTTCATAGGCCGACTCAATCAATTCATAAAAGTGAATAAAATCGACGACGGCAGTAGATGTGCCGTACTACTAACACATCTGAGTGACGAGGCGTACCGGCTGGCGCGGGACCTGGTGCACCCGCGCGACGTACAATCGCTTAAGTACGAAGAGTTAGTGGACGCGCTTGGTTCGCATTTTAAACCAAAACGGTCCACTTTTGCTGATCGAGCCAAGTTCTACGAGGCGACACGGGCGCCGGGCGAGCCACTTCAAGACTGGGCAGCGAGGCTCAGGGGACTGGCTGTCTGTTGCGAGTTCGGAGCTACACTCGACGGGTTACTTCGTGACCGATTCGTGCTAGGCCTGCGTGCGGGCCCGGAGCGCGACAAGCTGTTCGAAAAAGATGCGACACAGCTAAGTTTCGCGCGGGCACTCGAGGTGGCACAGGCAGCGGCGGCAGCAAGATTGGCTCGACCGACGAGCAGCGACGAAGCTTGCGGCGCGTCGAGCACGGTTGTAGCTACAGCCGGTGGTATGAGCGGTATCAAGGAGGAACCGGTATTTCGGGCGGGCGTCCGATCGTCCCGCCGACAAGGCAACTGGGCCGGCGGCGGCGCTGGCGGCGGCGCTAACGGGCCCGCGCGCCACTCGTTATCGTCTCAGTGTACGGTTTGTGGATTAAAAAACCATTTTTCGGATCAGTGCAAATTTAAGAACTATAAGTGTAAACAGTGCGGCATAAAAGGTCACCTAAAGAAGGTGTGCGGTTCTAATAAGCACGTAATACATAATTTGAAGGACGAACATTTTTCGGACGACTCAGATTGTGACGAATTCATGTTAAATAATATAAGGTATGTAAACCCACCGATCTATGTTACACTAATTGTTAATAACATAGAAGTAAAAATGGAATTAGATTCGGGATCTGGGCAGTGGCGGCGCTAGGGGTGGTGGTACCCGGTGCGGGAGATGATGGTGTCACCCCACATATACTATTTATATTTCAGAAATATGTATATTACTTTTGAAAATGACGTGCAAGAAATTAATTTCTTTAATTTCATTTCGTTGTTTAATTTTTTTGTCAATTGATATTCTCAATGAATCATTAATGTTTTTTAAAATAAAAAAAAAACAATTTAAAATATTAAAAGCTTATTCGAAGTGGCTTCCATTGGCTGCAATATAATCCTTTAAACGTTGAAGCCAGTTATCAGTAAGCACGCACTTTTTCCATGGGAAAACTCTTCACTGCCAATTGTATGGATTGTTCTAAGGACTCCAAATTATCATGGCGTTTAGAGTAAGCCGTACTCTCTAAAACTAAACATAAATCATAATCCAGCGGATTAAGATCGGGACTAGACTAGACGACTGCCAGTCTTTAGCTCTGATGAAGTCAGGCACGTTCGTTTCCAACCAAGACTGCGTGGACCGAGCTTTATGACCCGGCGCAGCGTCTTGCTGGAAGGACCATACTTGGTTATTGAACATGCTGTTGTTAAGGGGCTTAACTACCGTCTCAAGAATGGTATCCTGATACACTTTTGCTGAGGTTTTGACACCTTTTTCACAAAATATGGCTCAGTCACTCTTTCATAGCTAACACCCCACCAAACCATCACTGATGTCGGATAATGCCCACGTTGCACTCTGTCGACTGATTGGGAAGCTTTTTTAGAGCTTTGAGTATAAATACGGCCATTTTGTTTGGTAAAATGTTGCTCAATTGTAAAAAATTTCTCATCCGTAAACAAAATTTTTCGGTGACCTCCCTTTGCGTACCGCTTCAATAGTCGTTTTGATTTTACCTCCCTATTATTTTTTAAATTATCAGTTAAGAAATGACCAGTGCGCCTTTTATAGGCTGCAAGTCCTAAGTCATCTTTTAAAATACGCGACATGGTTCTAGGTGCTATCTTCATCTCTCGAGATAAAATCTTTTGCTTTCGGACAGGATTTGTTCGAATTCTTTCCCTTGCCGCTTTGACCACCTTTTTCGTACGAACACTACGTGAACAGCCAGATCTTTTTCTGTCACGAACAGAAGAGGTCTCATTGTACCTATTAATAGCCCGGTTCACAAACATTTGTACTACCTAGCGTATGTACCACTAATACCAAGCGTATGGAGAGTTTTAAAAATTATATTTGGCTCCATACCTACTTTGCGTAATGCAATCACAGCGATTCGGTTCTCTTTATCACCCCACTCCATTTTAATATCGCAAAATATTGTATAATGTATTGGCGCCAAAATACGGAAACACAATGAACAATCGTATAAAAATGACAGATTCCAAATTCAAATGTAATATTTTTTATTTTTAATTCTAACAGTATTTATGACCAGACTAGGTATATATTTAGCGTTAAATAAATAAGCAGTACTTACTTACAGAATCAATTCCTCTTATTAATTAAAAATAGGGTGTTTGTCACAATAATGTTTCATTCACGAGAATAATTTTAAATAAACCGCGTATAGTTGTTTTAAGTACGGGAAAAATCTGTGTCAACTCTGTAATTGCGTCACAAGTGCCACAACTGAATTGATTGAAAACAAATGACGATACATACATTTCAGTATCAGTACCGCAGGCAAGTCAGATATAAAAATAATTTCGGGGAAATTCCCGACCATAGACAATCAACATAAAGAATAGTTGTGTTCCACTATGAAATATTATAATTTATGAAATAGTTTTTTACTTAAAAATATGTTACCTACCTATTTTTAACCCCCGACGAAACAAGAGGGGTGTTATAAGTTTGAGTGTGTGTGTATCTGTGTATCTGTCCTTGGCATCGTAGCTCCCAAACGGATGAACCGATTTCGATTTTGTTTTTTTTTTGTTTTGAAAGATGAATTAGTCGCGAGTGTTTTTAGCTATGTTTGATGAAAATCAGTCCAAGATGGCCGCCGCCACAAAATGGCGGATATCATATTTTTGCCCTACTCCATCAATATGGGTATGAAATGAAAGGGCTTGACAAATAGAATACTATACACTATGACAAATTTCAAATCCAAGATGGCCGCCACCACAAATAGCGGTTTACTTATATTTTTTCACAACTCCCTCAATATAGGTATCAAAAGAAAGGGCTTGACTCGTGAAATACTATACACTTGACAAATTTCAAATCCAAGACGGCCGACATATTTTTTTCACAACTCCCTCAATATGGGTATCAAATGAAAGGGCTTAACTAGTAAAATACTATACACTATGACAAATTTCAAATCCAAGATGGCCGCCGCCACAAATGGTGCTTTACATATTTTTTTCACAATTTCCTCAATATGGGTATCAAATGAAAGAGCTTGACTCGTAGAATAATGTACACTATATTGAAAAATAAGGAATATTAACAAAGCAAAAACTTAAAAATTATTTTTTTTGTCTGATCATGTATGAATTAATTTACTTAATTCAATAACTAAGTTTAAAACTTTTGAAATAAAACTTAAATTGAAAATTTAAAAAAACCCCGACAAAGAAAAAACTAACATTTAAAAAGTCTGAAATAATACAGGTTTGTTCATTTTCAAATGATTTTTGATCCTTAAAGGCGTCGGGGACCGCTAAGTAAACTGAAAATACCTAATAATTAACGGTCCCAGACACTGTGTGAAACAATTTTGTTTCATGAGGCCAAACAATATGTTACCTATTTTTAGTATTAGGTATGTTGTTATGTACTAAACACGATTTTATAAATTTTATTATTGTGCGTAATTTCACACTTATATATGCGTTTTTTATTATTTTTGCACATCGGTCTGCATAAGGTGGGTGTCACCCCTGAGGCGCGCTCACCCTGCCTCATCCGCATGATGTAAATATGACTCATGACGTCTCTTCATGACGTTAACATCTTGACCCCCCTTGAAAACTTTTTTTTATTGTTTCATTTTTAAAGTTTTTATTTAATATAAGATGTTTACGCCCACTTATTGAAAGTCAAAATAAATTGTGTAGGTACCACTTGAGAAAACTAGAAGCTTCAATCTTTGGCTTTCAAATTGATGTGTGGTAGGTAGGAGACAGACACGGTTGATAACTCGTCGTACAAGTCTCTTTTGCGTTTTGAAGTCTGTGATTCAGGACACACCGTCAGCTCCAAGAAAGAGTTGATGAATTCTTGTCATCCTCCAATTTAAAGGCGCGACATTTTCTTCTTTGAGGACTACTAGATCGTCGACGTTATTCCATCATCTGGTACCGATTAGAGTTTTTCAGAGTAACAGGTTGCGCTGGCATCGACATCAAGGGTCGGCCGATCCGGGTGTCACCCCCTAAAGGGTGACACCCGGGGCGGGCCGCCCCCCCCGCCCCCCCCTAGCTACGCCACTGGATCTGGGGTCACTGTGATTTCTGAAAATCTATGGAAAAACAAGTTTTATGAATTAAAAATATGTAAGTGTGATTTACGAATGTGTTTGTATAACGGTCACAAAATCATACCGCTCGGTTATATCTTAGCATCAGTAATTTTTCAAGATTTAAGAAAAATAATAAAAATATATGTTATTCGCAATGGAGGACCACCGCTTTTGGGACGTGATTTTATGGCCGAATTTAATATTACATTCACGTCAGTAAATAAAATTGTAAATAGTCCTGATTCTGCATGTGTTAGGAATTTATTGACACGTTACGCCGACTTGTGGAGAGACGAGTTAGGGTGTTTTAATAAATTCAAAGTTAGCCTTAAAATGAAGGAGGGCTCAAAACCGAAATTTTTTAAACCGCGCCCGGTGCCTTTTGCCCTGCGCGATCAAATTGAGAATGAACTAAAACGTCTCGTAGATCTAGGCGTACTTATACCAGTCAGTCACGCAGAATACGCCACACCTATTGGTCCGGTTCTGAAAAATAACGGTAGTGTTAGGATTTGTGGTGATTACTCAGTAACGATAAATAAAGATCTTATCGTTGATAAATATCCTCTACCACGTATAGACGAAGTTTTTGCTAAATTGGGCGGGGGAGAAAAATACTCTAAACTTGATTTATCAATGGCGTATAATCAATGTGAACTGTCCGAGGAGTCTCAACTCTTAACCACTATCAATACCAGTAAGGGCTTGTTTACCTACACGCGGCTAGTATTCGGATTAGCAAATGCTCCGGCTATTTTTCAGCGAACGATGGAATCTATTTTAGGTACTATGGAAGGTGTGTGTTTCTTAGGTGTGTTTTCTTAGACGATATATGTGTGACTGGCCCGACTGAGGAAATACATATAAAGCGACTCGAACGAGTACTGTCTAAGCTACAAGATGTCGGATTAAGATTACAGAGAGACAAATGTTGTTTTTTTCAGGATAGCGTAACATATTTGGGTTACGTGATCGACAAGAATGGCTTGCGGACGTGCCCTAAAAAGGTAGAAGCAATAGTAGAAGCTCCACGACCACGTGACGCACACGACATAAAGAGATTTCTCGGGATGGTGAATTACTATCGTAATTTTATACCGAACGCTTCCAGCATTCTAAACCCGCTACACGAGTTACTGCGCGAAGGGGTGCAGTGGACGTGGGGGCCGCGGCATGAACGCGCCTTCGAGCGAACGAAGCGAGAACTTGTGTCGGACCGGGTGCTAGCGCACTACAGTCCGGACGCGCAGCTTATTTTAACTGTAGACGCGGGACCGAGCGGCCTGGGGCGCCGTGCTCGCGCAGCAACAGGTAGGCTGTGAGAGACCACTCGCGTACGGCTCGCGGGCGCTCACCGCTAGCGAACGCAACTACAGTCAAATACAGAAAGAAGCCACGGCGATAGTGTTCGGTGTGAAACGGTTCCATCAGTACCTATACGGCCGGCGCGAGCCGTTCATTCTAAAGACTGATCACAAACCGTTATTAGCTATATTCGGTTCGAAAAATGGTATATCGATCATGGCCGCATCGCGACTCCAGAGATATGCAATATTTTTATCGGCGTATAATTATACCATTCAGTATACCCCATCTAAGGAAAATGTGGTAGCAGACTATTTTTCGAGATCACCAGTCACAAATACTAGTACAGATAAATCGGAAGGTAGCGAAGTAGAAGTCGAAAACGTTAGCTTAACTACATAACTTTGTGGATGCCAGTACATTACCTGTGTCAATAGATAGCGTGAACTTCGCGTCACAAAATGATACAATTTTAAAATCCGTAGTGAGGTACGTAACTGAAGGGTGGCCTAAAAAAATAAATAGTGACGATGTGCGACCTTATTTTTTATGTAAAGCGGATTTAGACTCCGAGGATGGTTGTCTGTTTCGAGGACATCGATTAGTGATACCGACCGTTTTTAGGGAGCGTGTATTGGAGGAGCTTCATGCAGGTCACCAGGGCATCGTGAAAACAAAGAGCGCGGCGCGCGGTCGAGTGTGGTGGCCCGGCATCGATGCGGACATCGAGCGTATAGTAGGGGCGTGCGCGGTGTGTCGCGCCACCAGAGGTGCTCCGCCGCGCGCCGAGCCCGCACCATGGCCGCGGCCTACCGCTGCGTAGGAGCGCGTGCACATCGATTATATGTTGGTGGGGCAGAGGGTTTATTTAGTTGTAGTAGATGCCTATAGTAAGTGGCTCGAGTGTCTCCACATGAGCGGCGGAACGTCAACAAGTGAGCTCATTGGCAAACTAAAAATATTTTTTTCACGTTTTGGGTTACCTAAAACTATAGTTTCTGATAATGATGTAAAAATTAAATCTACGGAATTTATGTTTTATTGGCAAATGAACGGAATAAAATATATTACGTCACCTATTTATCACCCTTCGAGTAACGGTCAGGCCGAAAACTCAGTTAAAACTTGTAAAAAAATGTTAAAATGTATCTTGAACACGTGCTTGTTACCCGTTAAAATAGAAGAAAGACTTTTAAATTATTTGTTTAGTTATAGGAACACTATACATTGTACTACAGGTGTCACACCCGCTTATTTAATGTATGGCCGCGACTTACGCGGAAGGCTAGATCTTTTGTGTCCCTCGCAAAGACCTCGCGCACATAAAACGGACGATCGTACTCAATCAATAAAAAATGAGGTGCTTCCTCATTATCAATGTCGAAGTTTTCACGAAGGAGATAAAGTTTGGTTAAAATGGTTTGTAGCGAGAAAAGCGGTGTGGGTACTGGGCAACATTTTAAAGAAAGTCGGTAATCGAATGTATAAAGTGTACGTGCCAAAATTTGAGGTTTTATGCGACAGACACATAGATCAGCTAAAACGTTATACGGCGGGGCATGCCGTCACCGGGAGTGGGACCCCACCGGCGGCGCGGGCGTCAGTGGGGCCTGCAACGGACGGTGCCGTGGAGGCTACAACTGGGCATTCCACGATACCGCCATCGCCGGTGCCAACTTCTAGTCGAGATGTTGGTAGCGTCGTGGAAATAGGGGACTGTGACTTGATAGTGAGGTCAGGGACGCAGCTAGAAAGCGCTAAAAAAGAAGGAGACGCGTGATGAACAGAGAGCGCTTGCACTCCCTGCTACAGTAGAACGTACGAATGCTGAGGACGCGAGATTAGAAGGAGAAGCATTGGCATCGCACGTGTCACGGTCACCTAAATTGATAAGACCGGCCCGCCTCATTAAACAAAAAAAAAAAAATTTAAATATTGGGGAAGGAATGATGTGTATGTGCATCGTACTAACCACATATATTCTAAGTGTCAGTTGGAAATAAAGTATTGCGAAACAAAGACGTAGTTTCTTCTTGTGGTACATACATAGAAAAAGTTGGACCTTATTTTGACAAGTCGCTAACGGAAACTAAATGTGTTCAAATAGGTTTTATGACAGATTTTGTTGCGTTTCTTTCTCGCATGTAGGATTTCCGCAAAGAGCTGGATGTCATTCGCACACTGTGTTCCTCTCTTACACTAGTATATATACCTTTATGCTCGGACCTCGCTATTTCAGCTCCTCGTTTCGCAAAGCCGAGTGCACTGTCCTGAACCTAATATTAAGTCCATGGTTTTAGCGTTTTCGCTACGCTACACTACGCTACGAACACAGGCTACGAATGCTACACTACTACTTGAGATAGCTGGATGCATGGTGGATGGATGATCGAATAATCACGCCTCACCTCTCCATCTTGACATTCCATCCACATCACAGCACATTCCATTGATTCCATCTATGCGTTCCATAGTCTGTGGACGTTCCATTCCTTGTTCTGTGTTCCATGTTGACGTTGACATTTAAAAAGTTAAAATCTGTTCTGTGACACAAAATCTGTGATTTTACTCATTTTACCACAAAACACCATAAACTGCCCTTCAACGGCCCCCTACCGTCGCGCGCAAACCGCGAACTGGAACGGGGCCGTCGCGGGGTGGTAAACTTTTAGCCCGCGCGCCATTCAAACTTGAATTTCTACAGTTTATTGTATGCAAAGATATTGACTATTGTATATTTCTGGAAACTAGATTAAATTTACTAAAAAGTTGTCTATATTTCAGATTATTTGGCCAAGAAAAAAATGCACCGTTACAGTTGAAAGCTGGAGAAAGTGAAAAATTGACGGTTTTTGTGAAATATAAATAAAACAAACTTTTAATTTTATCTATGAATTGTGTTTTATTATAGGTTAATATATTACAAATACAAAACAAAAAAAAATAGAAAATGTTACATAGAAATTTTTTACAAGACAGATAATTCAAAAAAATTATAATTCGATTTACGTAAAAAAAATAATGCGATTTATAAATTTTTTTTTTTAAATGTTCTATTCAATGTATCAACTTAGTTAAAACATCTAAATATGCATCAATTCATCTATTTTTTTTTAACGAATGAAAAACACTTGGAAATATTTTAGGAAAATTATTAATAATTAAAAACAAAACCACTAGAAAAAACTATACATTCTACATTTTTAAATGTAAATAAAAAACCATTGTTTTTTATGAAAATAAAAAAATATTCCCTAACACTACATAAAATTGTCTATTAGAATTTTATACAAAAATTATACGTTTACATACAAAAAAATTTTAAAAATAATTCATGAACACGTGCAAATTTCAATACAAAGACAATAGGACATGATAGGCAATAATATGGATATACCAATTAAATAATTAACTAATTAATTTTATTTGAATTTGAATTTTGTTTGCACTTCTGCAAAAAAGACTAATGTACTTTTTTTGAAATTTTTATTAAAAAAAAAAATATAGATGATTGTTAGCTGTAAAAATCTTTGTATTTTGGAAGTTAACCGACTTCTGCAAAAATAGGGTAATGTACTTCAAACAACTAATTTTGAAATTTTCACACTTTTTAAAAAAAAATCTATGCAGATGATTGTTATTTGTAAAAATCTTTGTATTTTGGAAGTTAACCGACTTCTGCGAAAATAGGGTAATGTACTTCACACAACTAATTTTGAAATTTTCACACTTTTTAAAAAAAAATCAATGCAAATGATTGCTATTTGTAAAAATCTTTGTATTTTGGAAGTTAACCGACTTCTGCAAAAATAGGGTAATGTACTTCACACAACTAATTTTGAAATTTTCACACTTTTTAAAAAAAATCAATGCAGATGATTGCTATTTGTAAAAATCTTTGTATTTTGGAAGTTAACCGACTTCTGCAAAAATAGGGTAATGTACTTCACACAACGAATTTTGAAATTTTCACACTTTTTAAAAAAAAATCAATGCAAATGATTGCTATTTGTAAAAATCTTTGTATTTTGGAAGTTAACTGACTTCTGCAAAAATAGGGTAATGTACTTCACACAACTAATTTTGAAATTTTCACACTTTTTAAAAAAAAATCAATGCAGATGATTGCTATTTGTAAAAATCTTTGTATTTTGGAAGTTAACCGACTTCTGCAAAAATAGGGTAATGTACTTCACACAACGAATTTTGAAATTTTCACACTTTTTAAAAAAAAATCAATGCAAATGATTGCTATTTGTAAAAATCTTTGTATTTTGGAAGTTAACCGACTTCTGCAAAAAGAAGGTAATGTACACTGCCACGGCGAAAAGGCATCTGGCTAAACTAGCCTTGAGAGAAACCATCTGGACCGAAGTACTGCTTAGGTGTCGGCCTTCCACAATATAGACGTCACTAAAAAATATATATATATATGAGAAAACAATAATACATATAGACAATTCTGGCTGCAGCATCAGGGTCATGGTGGAAACCATGGTTGACTATGTCATTTCAACGTATGTACAAAGTTTCATGTTCGTGCTACCAACCGTTGAGGAGTACCCTCATGAGAAGACAATTATGGCTGCAGCATCAACATCATGTTTGTAATTTTAATATATTGTCATCGAAGTTATTACATACGTATTCCAAATTTCAGCTCAATCGGACACCGGGAAGTCGGTAAAATTAACTAGCAAAATTTGTCATAAACAGACAGACAAACGACAAAATAATAAAAATTATATAATAACAAAACAAATAATTAAATATAATATGTAATAAAATAACAAAATTTATATAATCAAAGAAAAAATGAAAAAAAATAATAATGAGCATATCTAGTATATGCCGCGAAGTCGTAATTGTGTACGATAACGGCCTTTTGATCAATGCAATTAACGGCTTTTTTAACATTTTCGCTAATTTAGAAAAAGTTTTAGGAAAATTCGATTAAATTACATTGTTATTATATTACTTGATTAATAATTACGTAAAATAATTAACGAGTCATGTAATTATGCCCAATTTAACCCAAAAAAATCAGTGGAAAATATAGCAACAAATTGCATGATCGAACAATAAAATTCGTTTTTATAAAAAATAAATTAATAAATCCTAAAATAATAATCACAAATTAAAAAACACTTACCGAGACGTCATAATTAGTGAAGAAAGTTACTGAAATCTTTACTTTAATACATTAAAATATTTTTTACATATCACTCGCAAAAGCCACAGAAAGTACAAAATGGTAATTGCTACTATAAATTCCAGACAAGGCGAAATTGACTTTTTTTTTTTTAAATATAGTGTTACCTGTCGTCTTACCGATGGAACACATTCTAAATTTATTCAACAGCTGTGGATGCATGCACAGTCCTTAAAAAAGTGGTTGACGAAAAGTCCACAACGTGGACTCCGGGCAGCCGGCCTACGAAAACGCAACGTCCAAGCTGTGGACGAAGAGCAGTCGCCGGGTACACCAAACACTGTTAAAGGCGGATAACACAAACTATGTGGATAAAGTCCATGCTCTGTGGATAAAGTCTGTGGGTGGAACTATAATAATCTGTGTTTGCTGTATCCACTTCTAATTTGCACCAATTTGTACATTTGATGTCATTGTAGAATTACAAAAAGTAATTAAAGTAAATAAAAAAAGTGAGTCCCCGCAAAAAATTTTTATACAGTTTCCTACTTTTTATCAGTGCAGTACTAACGATCGATAAAAGCACAGATCAGTAAAAGGTATCGTATTGTTAATTCCGACCCCTAAACGGTCCCGAGTGAAGGAGCCAAACTCCTTCAAAGCGAGGGGTCGGTGACGCCACTCTTCTGGCGAACTGAATTATAGAAACCATAATATGCGTTTTATAAATGTGATACATAATGATCTCATATTGGAAACCCATACCGCGTAAGAACCTCCCACAGTAAATATCTAATGTAAATACGACAGAAGAAATAGGGTTTGTTGATGTCTGTTTGCTCCGCTCCGCATCGCTCTTCACATTAGCACAAACAAAACGTAACTTAACCTTTTTTTTTGAAATGGTAAACCGTCAGCCTGTCTTGCTCGAATTTGAAATTGATCATTGTTATGAACACAATTAGCATCAAGCAGCATTGGAAAGCCGAAGATATCACCCTCACAAATTAGTATAACAAAAAAAGGCAAAACATAAAATAGTATTTATATATTGGATTCGTAAATTATGGAATAAATTCAAAAGACAAAATTTGGGAAAAATGCTTGAATTGAAATTTTAATAATTTTTGCACATGTTTTTAAATATAATTCATAATTACCAGGCTCCGATTGATGTCGGGCACAAGTGTCGGGTGAACCTCTGAGCAAAGAATATTTTGTTCAGGGGATCAGACTAGCTATCTAGCGTGAGAACATTGCTAGCATTCTTATTAATAAATTTGTTGCAAGTAAAAGAATTTTGTATATAATATAAATAGTAATATTTATTTAATTAATGCATTCATGTAGTAGATATTATGTCCATGTTTTTTTTTAACGATGACCCCATATTTTTGTGATGGTATTTGAGTTATTTTTCACATACTGAAAGATAATTAAAAGTATAGCTCATATGAAAAACAAAATAACAATTTTGCAATTTTAAAATTTTGGTATGAATGATAAAATAAGAAAAGAAATAAATTAAATCTGACGGTCGGCCACCTGACAGTAGCCAAGATGAAGAATATGGTGTATTTCTTCACTAACATAATTATTTAATACTATTACTGTGCATCCGTCCAATGGGATCATAAAAAGGATGGGTTTTGTAGATAACAATTTGGATAACTTTTTAATTTACTCTCTCCGTTTGTGACTCTTCAGTCATATTTGTAGTTGCTACTTCCAAACAATTTTAATGTAATAACGGTATATTGAAGAATATGATGAACTACCAATTAGAAAGTGGAACTGCTGCATTCTAATGCCATGTCAACCCATATTTATTTTATTACTTATTAGGTAAAAATCACCATTTGTGAGTTCTGTAATGCTGTTGCCAAAGAATATCCTTGTTTCACACTTTTTTACTTTTTATCTGAGTAGCAATCCCAAGTCTGTAAATTATTTACTGTATTTATATGTTTGGTATTATTTGTAATCAATTAGGTAAATACTAACCTACAATATTCAAATAGGTGTTATTCTGGTGTTTTGGCAATGATTATATACTTATCGGCTAATCGAAAATAGTTCGGATTAGCTTTTTGCGGTTTTGGGATATATTTATTTCTCATACCTTATTTATTTAGTACATATTGTATTCTAAAAATGATATACTTTATTAATAATAAATTATTGTGCAAAAATTTAGATAAAACAATGGAGGAAATGGTAATATGTGGAATATGCCTAAATATGGATGTGAAAATGTATGAACTACAAGGATCTCCACTTGAAGATTATTATATGTGGATTGTGGGAAATGCACTTGAGGTAAATTTTATTAATAATTTTTTTTGCATATATAACTATTTTATTGCTATATGAATTTGAAATAAATTGTATCACAGTGTAACTTTCATTGTTTTTCCAGACAATCATTTTGCATTATTTCAAATATGCTTGTTATGAATGTGCTTATTACATTAGAAAGTGTAATTCATTTAAAGAAAAGTGCCTTCGAGGCCAATCGGTATTGAATGAGGTGCTTCAAGAGAAAGGACAGGTATATACCTATTAATATTAGTGATATGCAGGCTAGTCGAAAATTAGAATCCCCAGGTACGGTACAGGTTATGTCTAGATTGGCAGTTGACATATGACCTTTGTACTTGATGATCGGCCTAAGAATTGGAATTAAAACACTTCAGTATTTTCAGGGTTGTTTCCTATCCGACCAATAGTAGTTACTCTTGTTTCTATGTGAATTCACATCATGAAAACTATTTTTGAAAAAGTGATTCTATGATGAATTGCTCGCTCTTTTATACACATAAAACATAAAATAAAACTATGTATTACATAACATACAAACCCGGGTTTTCTATTAATTTTTCGCTACTTTTCCTTTTGTCCAATCATGGGTTTTCAAGAAAATCTGTAAAAACACCTTTATTTCTGAGACACCCTCAGGGGGCAGTACTATAAAGAAAGCAATTTTTCTCGTAAGGCATATCTATGCGGCAGTTCTATATTGAAAGCTTCTATGTGAAAAAAAATGTATTCAATTTTATTTATCTATTTGATCAAGTGTTTATCTAATTTGGAGCAAGAAAGTACACAAGAAGTGATCCTTTCTAAAGAACGATAAAATGGTACAAATCACTACAAGTCCTCCGCCGCGTCTGTCTGTCTGTCTGAACGTGATAAACTCATAAACTACCAAACGGATTGGCATATTGTTGACACCAATGGACAGAGTGATTCAAGAGGAAGGTTTACATTTATAATTTATTAATGTTTTGTGCAAATTTGTTAAAATATGACTATTATTGTTGTTGACTATTATTGACAATAAAATTAGTTTCTGATGTTAGCGCCGCTAGCAACTCAGATGTCTATCAAAATTATGCTAAGGTTTTTCAGTTACTTGACCACATTTTAAGCAAGTTTTAAGAATTTTTAAATTATTTGGTCTGTTATTATTTGTTTAAATAAATGTTATAAAATTTACACCCGTAACCATTATGTAAGGCTAGCATTTCATTTAGTTAAACTACCTGTCCACTCCTGTCCTGTTTGGTGGTGTTTACGTTGTTGGTTTGTTTGCGAAACAGCTGACAACGAGTGCTCACCGGCATCTGTGCAACTCCTTCCACACCCGAAACTTGACTTCCTGTCAGATTCACAGTGTAACCTTAGAATGCACACTCAAACCATGCACTGCTGTTTTGTTCATTTATGGCTAACTGTAATTTACCTCAATTATTTCGTACAATTTGTAGTTTTAATGAAAATTAGGGTAACTTAAACCAGTTACCACAACTCCCCAGTAAGGTTCTTGATTCATTTTTCAGAGTATCATCAAATACTATAAGGAAGAAATTTTACAGTTCATACTATTGTATGAAGTTTCACAAACATTTTGTCAAAAATGGACCCCAACTTTCACCCACTAACATTAATTTAAAAAAAATTTAGTTTTCTGACAAGTAAAGACTATGTTTAAAATGAGTGTGTTTTACGTCTTATTTTGTAATAGTTAGGTATTATATTAAATTAAAACTTCAAAAATATTATTTTCTTTATTATTCTTGTGTTTGAAGGCTGAAAGTCAATTTTTTCTTAAATAGATTTTTTGTGATCTATGGCTACGAAAATACTAATTAGTGAAAATCCCAATTTTTTTGTTATAGTTCTACATAATGAGTGAATAATCAGTTAAGTTCATGACTTGGCCACTTTTTCTACTAAAGGAACGTTGTTAGCGCACTAATGAGAAATGTCAGGATAAAGTTGACTACTTAGGTGGTGATGTTTCTTTTTTAAACATCTGTTAAAGCCAAGTTAATTACAATGAAAGCTAAGTTAATATATAAAAAATAAATTGTTAGCAAGCTGAAATTTTTTTTTTATTTACCTTATTCATAATTCTCAAAAATGTAAATTCATGGGAACAAAAAGTTGAGTCCTAGACTTAGCTGCGGCTTCTTTCACAGATAATTAGGATGTAAATATAAAATTTCAGTTTTTTTAAATATTATTGAACAATTTTCACACAATAAAACCATTGTTAAAACAATAAAATGAACGAGTTGATTTTTCAAGCTAGCCATAAATTGCTGCCATAACTTGAATTGTGTAAAATTTTGTGAATGTGCCTTTGCCAATTTTTCTCCTTAGCCCTACATTTATAGTTTTTCACCTATAAAAGGAATTTAAAATTTCCATTTAAGATCTACAGCCTACTAATTTTGCAACTGATATCAACTCATATAGATGTAAATATCCGGCACATCAATATTCTATAAGTATGCATATATGCAATTTAATTTTCATGAACTATGTTAATATTACAATTTGTATTTTAATATTTCATTGCAGCTAACAAAAAATTATATACAGTCAGTTGACAGAAAGAAATTTGATCTCTGTTCTAATCTTACATACAGTCTTCAGTATAATCTCAAGTGTCTTGAGTATGGAATGATCACAGCAGAAAGCACAGAAATCAAACAAATTCCTCGTATCAAAATAGTTGAAAATGATGTTTTAAAAGAAGTTAATGACACCAAAATTAAGCATGATTTCAAAGAAGAAGAAAAATATGAAATAACTACAGAATCAAGTGATGATAATCATTCTATAATAATACCAACAGAAAAAAAAGATATAACAAATAAACTACGACCTAAGAAAAAAAGTGAAAAAAACGTTATCCATTCTCTCTGCAAAAAGCAAAGACAGGAGGAAGGGTCAGTGAAGGTAAGTTTTCATTGAAAGTTGTATTGTAACATTGAAGTTTTTTGAAAGAGAGGTCTTTTTAATCTTATTAAGAAAGTTTATGTGATTTGGAAAAATAGCTTCTTGCAAATTAAGCCAATGGTTTTATTGGAGATAATTAAGAAATGTTTTTTATTGAAATAATTAGTTTGAAGGCCGTGGCCTTATTGCATCATAAAAATAACCAAGCGTTAGCATGTTAAAAAGCTGTGTAGAAATATAACTTATGTTCGCATAAAATCTGTTCTTAGGCTGTATCATACATCTCAGATAATGTCTTACGTACCTATGTTAAAGCAGTTGTTTTTTATGTTGTGCTGCTAACATTACAGAATAAAAAGTTGTCATAACAACCAACACAATGTGATGTTACAGTATAGTGTGGACGAGACAGGAAGAAAATTACCAACGCTAAACAGTAAACAGGACCCAAAGCAGAAATCACAAGCACTGATGACAACATTAGACGACAGTCTGGCAAAACATTTTGAACTTATAACATTTACGGTATTCACATTTATTAAATTATAAATTTTATTCTGTTGATATGTTGACCTCAGAAATTATTCTCTTGTTATACTCCTAAAAAAAGCTAGCTATAAGCAAACTGAATATAATAATATTTATTTTTTTTACTTTCGTCTTTCTTTGGTTATACATGTTCAAATTATTACATAATTCGGTATTTGAAATGAAGCTTGATAAATACAAAAATCTTTTTATTTGTTTTATTCTAGAAGTAACTGATCAAATTTTATTGGTGTTATAATGTTATGAAGTCAAAGTTCAAGTTAAAAGTCAAGTTGTAAAATTTTAAATATTTAAGTTTATTTATGACACAGCTATACAATATGACCCATTCAATTCAGTTGAAGCCTAATTATATTTAGGTATGTCAATGCGAGGAATGGAGCAGACCAAGGATGCCACTTACCAGCCTTTTGATCAATTATTTCCCTTGATTTTAGAAACATTATTTACCGCAAATCTTTCAATGTTATTTATTCCTCAACTTCTATGCATTTGCTACAATAGTGTATTTGAGAGGATAATCCTTAGTTCGAGAGTTTAAAAAAAATACTGAGCCTTTAAACAGATTGTACTTTATTCGGCATTAAAAAATTAAAAGAAAAATTTTGTATGTTGCATAAAATTGTTGAAATTTAACCCTTATTTTTTTATTGTAGCTACAAGAACAGTCTGAACAGTTGATGAAAAGGAAAGAGTTGCCCAACTACAAAAATTCACAATATAAGTGCAGCACCTGTTATAAAGGCTATATGGATCCTGATGCGTTTGACAATCACATGAAAAGACATGATCCTGTGAGTATATTAAACTTGTTTCCTTAGTTTAATGTGTAAATTATGGAGCAATCATTGTTATAGTATGGGTTTTGATATCGAAAATATGAACTTCTCCAATGTGCATACTAAGTAATTCTATTTTTTTTGAATAAAGAGAATGTGCCAGTTATAGAGTTCAAAGTATAAAGATAATAATAAGAGTAAGTAAACAAAGAAATAAAAAGAAATATTTTAGTTTGTTTTTATATATTATATTCTTTACTTTTTCAAATATTTATTTGCAGAATTGGAAATAAAAAAACATTAAAAATATTCCAATTACGACAAATATAATGTTATATTAAAATCTAATTTACATGCTCGAGGCAACAAGCAGATACGGAACTACAACAGAAAAAAATTTAGGTATTATATACTTTGCTACCCATGTCAAACAGGGGCAGGTCGTTAGTTATTTATAGAAACCCACTTCGACGGGAGTGGCATTTTAGGTAAATAAATCACGTGAAGTATTGAAATATCTTCTCTATGCGTTGGTATTATTACTTCTGTAATGTAAAAAACCACATTAAAATTAGCCCAGCCATTTTAGAGAAACACATCTACTACAACACCCCTTGGTGCCCTATAATGATAAAACATACGTAGCATATGTAAAATATACATAGCATATATAAGATATACATCGTAGTGACGACAATACGACAATAAATGGAAACATTATTTTGAAAGTATTAAATAAATCCTAGTATGGAAATAAAAATAAAACATTTTTTCAAACAAACAAACTAGCACAAAAACCCTTATTAAATTGGACACCATTGTAAATATTGGTTTACTGACCTATGATAAGAGCGGCAACAGTGCGGTGTCGTGTCGCTCAGACACAATGACAAAGAAGCGGCGTGATAGGCCCATCAAAAATGGAGAGGTGCAACTCACGCACTTATTTTATTATCTCCTGTGACTAAACTATTGAATATTTTTCATAGATTTTTCATATGGAGACTAGGAGCCTACGAAATTTAATTTGTTGTCGTATTGTGGTCTCCACTCAGTATAAAAATTTTAGGATTGGAGCAATAGTTCCAGCTATAACCACCTTCAAACATATAGTTACATACAAACAACTCTACCACTTTATAATATTTTTATTTATTATTGATTTTTTTATATTACAGGCTAATGGTTCAAAGGTCTGTCCAATCTGTAAGTTGTGTTATCTAACAAAAAGGGTTCTTACCTGTCATCTCGCGCGACATGAAAAAAATTACATCTGCAAAACTTGCTCTAGGATTTGTAAATCATTGTAAGTATTATTTGTTTGTTTTGTACTTTAAATCATTGTGTAGTTGAACGATTTTAATTAGGCACATCAAAAGCTCATAGTTCGGAAACTACAAATCTTATTAAAATAATTGTTAGTATATATTTGTAGGCAATTTAATGGAGAACAAATTTACTGTGATCATTTTGAGCTATCTTGTACCATTGTCCTGACAATTCGGTATGTAAAGCAATTTTTTTTCCATATAACTATTTTGAGAAACTAATTTCAATCTTTTTGCCTTGCGCAAAGTAATTTTTTTAAATATATTTTTTTTTATTTTATAGTGAGTAGGCTGTATGATTTTTTCTTTGCCTAAAAGTAGTCAAGGATAAAACACAATCAGACATATGATCTGACGTTTGACGCATGTTTTTCATGCGTGAGGATCACAGCCTACGCATATTATTTACGTTTACTATAAATTATTTTTAGTAATACCTATTCTTTTTTTCCCCCTATTACTTGGGTACTAATACCTTATCCAGAAACTGTCATAATACTTGTATAAATGTGAGAATTCAAGCAGTTAAATTTATTTTTCATGAAATAATTACCATTTTACTGTTTTAAGAGCTCTTAGTAGCAAAATATGGCTAAGAAATAATTTTGGAGTTTAAGTTTTGGAATTAGCCTAACCTAATCTATTTTTTACTTTGTTTACCGAATTAAGAACACCTGTAAAAAGCCACATTTTTCTAAAGGAAGGGAGAAAGCGGCGCCCGGAGAGGGCGTAAGAGTTGTGTATTTTAATGTAGTCACACATAGGTCTAATGCAGCAATAGTTTGAAAAAAATATATATTGTAACGTCTATCTATAATAGCATGTCGAAATGTCATCGAACTTACTCGATAAGTTCCCACCGCCATTCAATAAAACAGAATAATCCAGATAAAGAAATAAATTGCACGATTAAATAAATTCGTAAGACGGTCTTTACAAAGAACAGCGTCTCGATATTTCCTAAAAAAATTAATCATTAAAATATCAATAAAAAAATAATCATCATTAATAATAATAATAACGTATACATGACATCAACGTCTAGACCCTAAACTAAGCATTAGTTTGTGTTTTGGGTACCAAGCGAAGACACCACATACATATAACAACCAAGACCCAGTACCAGTATGAATATTTATCATATAAATACTGACCCGACCTGGGATTCGAACCTGGGACCTCCAGCTTCGTATGCAGGGTCGCTGCCCACTAGGCTAAGCGGTCGAACATTACTTGTTACATAGTCTTATCACCAGTTAGTAATAAAATAATAAAATACATCATAGAATAAAAACGAAATGTTTCGAAGTAGGTATATCATCTTGGAAAATAAGTAGAATAATCATAATTTATTATTATTGAAATATTTACGCATCCCAAATTTCTATTTTACGTGGTTTTCGAGAAAAACGTTTCCGATGTGTAATTAAATATTTGCTTTCATTATTAGCCACTATTAGCCAACATTGAACAGCCAGAACTTAGTTCTAGCTGATCATAGTCAGCTATATACTACCCGTAGTACAGCTCGCTAATCTTATGTGTAGCCACTCTTCGGGTGTCAGTTGTAACATTTATATGTTTTATGTAACTTTTCAGACCACAAGCGAAAACACACGCAAAAGAACATGAAGGTAAAACTTACAAATGTGAACAATGTGACTACGTTACTACGTAAGTATACGTGCTTTCATTTTAAATCTTATTCATTACATAGGCTAATGATAAAAAACTTTTTCAATACTTCTATCTAATATCTGTGTTGATTGTTGTGCTGATTCCGAAAATAATAATAAAAAGTTTAATCACCCACCAATTTATTACATTTTAATATTAAAACAATTTTTTTGTTTTTTTTTTTATTTTTGTCATACAAATGTCATAAGGTTGCCATTAAGTCAAAAGTAATTGTAAGCCTAGAAAAAGCGCCTATTCAACTATTATTATATATTATTCCGACGTCTATGCCGATGAGTCATAAAACCGCGGAAAAGTTTGCTGGTCACTCACCCCCTTAATAATTAGTACTAGTACCACAAACAAAGTAGTACCTATTAAGTAGTTCTGGTAAATGGTGCAGCTCTGCTATTTTCTTGTTTTGTTATTTTCTAGTTTTAAATTGTTACTTATTTATATTTATATTTATGAGTTCCAAAAATAGATATAATGTACCTAATACTTATATAAAAATCCAAATGGTCAGAACCATGCCTAAACGCTATTAGACAACCATCTTACAATTTTTTTTTTCAGGAAGTCATCATCTCTCTTAACTCATGTCAGGCTAAAGCATCCGTCTGATTTTGTATGCGACATCTGTGGCTTCTCATTTGTCAGTGAATTGGGACTTAAGCATCACAAGAGTAGGCACAGGTTTGATGCTGTGAGTGTTTGTTTCTTTTGAATTAGGTATGAAAAGTATTCAAAAATTGATACTAATTTAAATCCGTTTGGGGCATTTGATTAGAATACACTATTTCATTTAGGTACGCATCAAAAAAAATCTAAGATTTCGTGTATTTTCAATAAACTAAAATTATTGACTTAATCTTACCTTAAACTTTTGTTATTAAACATATAGTATTTTTGGTAGTTATCATCCTCTTAGTAGTTGTCACCCTCATTACAAAACGTAAGTAGGTAGATACTTTAAGAACTAAATGATTAAAGAAATAAAAATTGGTACACGGTAAACTAAATAATAATAATAATAATAATTGTTTATTTCAGACTTTACTATTGAACTATTGAAGATACCTAGTATCCATTTTCAACAAGTGGTATTCATTATACTCAATATTTTTGGTAGTCTTTCCCCCTTCACCACGCGATCGAATACTTACTAGCCGTTACGTTTAGGCTAATGTGTAGTTTAGTCGGTTAATCTTAAGTTTATTTTCACACCCACTTTTAGCCGTAACATATATAAATAGGCATAGACAAAAGCAATTCATTACCTTTTTCTCCTCTGTTTGTCAACCGATTATCTTTTTTATTTTGTTTAGTAGTTGTTGACGAGTTTTAGTGTTATCAATAAAAAAAATTTGGAAACAGTTCTTTAGCCCACATTTGACGTAGGGTCGAAACCTTTATTTAGAAGTATATTCGTCATACTACATTTAAAAAAATTAGGTACATTCAATGATTATAGAGGTATAAGGAACCTCAATAATGTTCGAACTTAAAAAAATAAATACAAAATATGGTCAAGCTTCAAACACAGCACTGGGCGATCACTAGTAAGGAATAAACATCATTTGTATACTGTATTTTTTTTAAATTGTACATAGTTCTATTAAAGAGATCGTTTCTAAACATAACTACTATTGATTATATAATATTTTTCAATAAAATATATAAATAGACTTTATACAATAACAAAATTTATAAACCAAATTATATTCCGTTGAAGAATATGGAAATTGAAAACTTTTAAAATTTTATCTCTTCTTTCTTGAAAACGAAATGTAACAAAATTTTAAATGGCCTGACATCACACATTGCGATATTGCCCTCTCTTGTAATAGGACATTTAAACAATAATTTTGTTAATAATGATTTATTTTTTTGAATTCTTTTACTGTTATGATACATTTAAAAAACTCTTTCATATAAAATAATTTTAAAAAACATGGTCAACTAGCATATTGAGTATTATGGAATATCTTAATATAAAGCATAGTAACATATCGATTTTCTGTTTATAGTTAACAGAGAAAAGCAGTGGGACGCGGAAGGGCTATTGCAAAGCTTGCAACCTGCACTGCAACTCGAATCAAGGTTGGAAGTTGCATATCGAAACCTTATCTCACAAGATTAAAACAAATAAGGATCTCATGTCAGTATATCTAAATTTCTTAAACATTCCTTATTAATATTATAAATCATAGAGGTATTATTCACAAACCCCTTTTTTGTACGTTTTTGAGCACCACGCCCTATGGAGCATGATAAGTTTGGTGAGGTGGAACGAGAGTCAAAGATTCTCAAACTTTATGATCGTTGTCTCGTTTTCTTACATAGCAATGCATCTTTTTCTCGCACCTTCATCTCTTGAGATTGGAAATTGTGTTTCTATACAATTTTTTTTCCATGTTTTCTTCAGAGGATGCGCCGTTAAAACTGACACCTCCATGTATTAAATCTATATCCGATCAAAATAAAACGAATGCGATCTGATGTTGTATTGTAATATCAACCAGGAGACATTATTTGCTTCATACATCTGAAGAAGCCGATGCATGTACACATCAGTTGCACTTATGTTATAATGGATATGAATACAATTTTTACAGACATGACTTTATAGAATTTAAGGCTCCTCGTACCTCACTGACTGTCCCAACTGTGCTCTGTGACAATTTGTTCCGCCTTTTAATCATTTACAAAACAATCCATTTTGAATTATATGTTGCTAATATAGAATTGAGTCCCAAAATCAACATGAATTCAATTCTTTGCAGTGGGTAGCCCTTTTAAATTTTTTTTATATTCCAGTCAAGTCATCAAGGAATATGGAATTGTGATCAATTATGGTAACTTCCTCCACTACTGCTATGTGTATAAGGATTATACTCGATACTTAGTTTTGACTAAATTCTGTTACAATTTTTTTTTTCATCAGGTTAATCAGCGCTTTATCCACTAAGATACTTGTGATTCACTTAGAATTGAACCACCCCTGGATTCACCCCTATTATAAGCTTATATTTTCTGTCATATGTTTACAGCTGTGAGGAGTGTAACGAGATGTTCAAAAATAGTAACGATTTCAAATTACATCAACTAACAGTACACCACAGAAGGAAAACTGTACCAAAAGTCTGGCCGAGCAAGTGTCCCCATGTAAGTATTTGTTAAATATCAAAGACATGATTATACGCAGGCATTTTTAGAGTCTTCTTTCATTGTAGGATTCAAGAATATAGATTTTGTTTCTTTTAACTTTTTTTCAATGAATAATTTAATTTGCCTTATTTTTTAATTCACGAAATAATAAATTGACAATTTGTCTCTGTCACGAGTAAACTTTTTCGTGAAAGCATAACGGTGGTAGTCCAAACAAATTAAAAGTTTTATACAATATTTGTTGTTCATAAAGTATATTTGTTACAGTGCGACAAAATAATAGCCTCTGTAGGCAAGTACTACTTCCACATCAGCAGATGGCACCCTGACCAACCGTATCCAATAACTAGGGACTACATTTGTGATATTTGCGGCAAACAGTTTATGGTAACTATTAAATAAATAAAATTAAAAGAAACCGTCCAAGTGCTTGTCGGGCTCGTACTCTGAAGGTTTCATACAATATTATAAACGTGTATAGACGTGTTTATAGCAATTCGCCGCCAGAATGTCGCATAAAAGCTAATTTCAATTTAAAAATATACTATTAAAAATTTTTTAAAATGTAATATGGCAACAAAACAACGATTTTCGGGTTTGTTCCTTTATTTGTGCTGTAACACCTTGCTTCGTTCCAAATTACTTGATTCTAGGTTAACGAGAAGTAAGCACCATATAGGTTTTGATTTACTTGCAAATGTCAAAATATGCGACATAAACGGTCTTAATTTTAATTGCGTTGACTCACAAGCTTGATTCTTTTCAAGGAGTTTTTATAGTTTCTAAATGTTTGTCTGTCTGTCATAGCCAGACAGTTTTATTCGCAGACTACTAGTGTTATCGAAAATTTTGAATTCTATAATGATATAAATACTGACCCAGGTCGGGTCAGTATTTATATCACGAATGTTGATACTAGTACTAGGTCTTGGTTGTTATATGTATGTGGTGTCTTCGTTTGGTACCCAAAACACAAACTAATGCTTAGTTTGGGGCCTAGACGTGGTTGTCATGTATATATTATTATTATTATATTTATAAGTTCTACAATAGTTGTATATCAAACTTGGAAAAATATCTTAGAGTGTCTCCCATACATGTGAAGTTACTTAACCCCTCAGGTAGGGTATCGTTAAATAGCTTCTCTGAAATCAGTTTGAGGTTCATTCATAGTTTTTTTTTTAAATTAAGGCCTGCTGACGTAATATTCAATAGTAAAGTTGTCTTTTTACATAAGTTACATGTCCCAAACTCTAATTATTGGAACGCTCCGAAAAATCTAAAAAAAAACCGTAATAATAGTATGTGATAATAATATTAGATAATGTATATTGAAAGTAATTTAAACAAAAAATAAGTATATCAATGACTAAGTTTGGTACAAAGGGCGGTTTGATCGCTAAAAGCAATCTCTTTCAGACAAACTTTGGATGGACAGATTAATTGAGAAAAATGTTGTATAGTTATTCTTGTAAAATTATCAAGACTAGGCTAGGGTCAACTAGTTATGCAGTTATGGCCGATGAAAGTGTTCAATATGTAGTTCGACTTCGAGTAAACTTATGATTTTCGCTCATAATAAGCATTTCTTGTTGGAGTGGCTACGAAACCTTTATGTGTGGCCTGACACTCAATCGACCAATTTTTTATTTACTACCTTGTTTGGTTTAGTATCAATACAAATATGAAAATGAATGTACCAATTCAAATTTGTTATTCACGTGTAACAGAGATACGCAGAATCTTTTAGGCTGATTGATTTTATTTATTTTTCAGACTAACGCATTACTACAGTACCACATACGGAAACATGTTGATTTTAAAAAGTTGCCTTTCAGTCGCAAGAAAACTTTTAATTATAATTCGTCTTTCAAATGTACAGAGTGTTCAAGGTCATTTTCTAGTCAGAATAATCTTAATATACACAAGACGTCACACAGTGATGCGAGGCCTTACTCTTGTGACTTTTGTCATAAAGCTTTCAAGACTAAAAACAACTTGATTAGACATATAAAGGTAAGACACTATTATTATAATACAAATTTAATTCTCTTTGGTCATTTGTCTTCTGGAGTATACAATGCTATTTTTAGTATACCTTCAAATAGAGACACTTTGATTAGAAACTAATTTATAATTTTGTATATGACATATAGTTAATGAGAATATGAGAACATACACACTTCTCTAATATTAAAAATCTATTGCTCAAAACTTAATCTGATAAATAAATGTTCTAATTCAAATCGGTATGTAAAGCTATATATTTTTATATTTTTTCTGATGTATTAAACTATTTTCAGAAACTAATTTCAATATTTTTGCCTTGTGGCATGTAATTGTTTTTTAATAATTATTCAAAATTTTCTTATGCTCTATGGCTTTATTTTTAAGGATAAAACGCAATCTGACGTTTAACGCATGGTTTCATGTGTGAGGATCACAGACTTCACATATTATTATATATGTTTACTACAAATTATTTTAATAATATATATTCATATTATCCTGTGTAATAGGAGGAGAATTGCCGCCCTTTAACAAGGACATTTTTTTTGCTTATTGCTTGGATACTAATATCTTACCCACAAACAGTCATAATATAAATGTGAAACAGAGGTCAAACTAAGGTCAAACAATTAAGTTTATTTTTCTTGAAATAATTACTGTTTTACTGTTTTAAGAGCTCTTAATAGCAAAATATGGCTTAGAAACAATTTATCTTTAAACGGTTTTAGAATTGGCCCAATCTATTTTTTACTTTACATACCAAATCCTAATAGTAACATAAGATATCAATGCACAGCTCAAAAAAAGTTTTTTTTAACAAATATTACATCCAAAAAGGATGGAAAGGAAGGCGAGACTGTTTTTGTAGAGAAATGGCTTACATTTTGAACAATATCAAACAAGCCTTTTGCAGTTTGACAGTCCTTAGCCTGGTAAGTATGAAGGGAAAATTTGGAACTTATGGAGCCGTATTTTTGAAACACATTGGTGATGTATCAATTTCAATTGTCCCCTAGGCCTTGTCAAACCAAAATTATCATAGATATGTTTTGTAAGAGTGTGTTGGGAGCATTCGTAAATTAGATCATTCGGTAAACATCAATTTTCAAAATAAGACGTGCGAGTGCAGCGCGAAAGGGCAAGTTGTGCACTGTCGCCCTCGTGAATGGTTGTTTTGGGAAAGTTTTGTGTAGTCATATTTTAATATTTACCTATTGAACGATACTAAAAGTAAAAAAAAAACATTCACCAGCTTCTTACCAAATATTACATTAAAATTTGGATGGTGATAAAATTTCTATTCATTCTTTTATATTCAGAGGAAATATTTTTATATTTATTTTCAAGTAATCAATTTCAGAACAAATGTGCCTTAACACTTTTTTCAGTACCTACGTAGTTAATGTGTACCCTAACCATAATTTATAATTCTCCAGACTCACATGGGCGAAAAGCAAGTGCCGAGCAAAAAACGTCGAAGAGCGCGCCCTAAAGAGCCAGATCATTAGTCATGCATCACCAAAGCATAGCAGTTCTAGTATTACCTATTAATGCTTTTGTTATTGCTGATTGTATATTATTAAATAATAATAATAAGTCTTCTTATTATTTTTATCAGTACCTATGAATCCATACCATGTATTACATAAAAATAATATTACCCTAGTCCTTACATGATTCAAAAAATTCAAACACTCAATAAAGGGGCAGTACATAGTAGATGCCTCTATTAACAGGGTTGGTAGGTATAGTATGTGATAAAATCTATAAAATAATGTATAACATCACCATAAATACCAGGTGTTCGGCTGGACGTAGTCCAAACTTATAGAGCGTATAGAGTTTACCGAACTAAATAAAAAGTTTAAAGTGAGCAGATGGCGCAAACTAACGGTTACCGAGAAAAACATGTTGAACATTTCATTTTTTTTAGTTCGCTTAGTTCTACACACTTCTAAGTTTGGACTATGTTCAGCCGAACACCAGGTATAAATATTTATGTTAAAGGCGCAAGGACTAAAACTATGAAAAGAATACAGAAAACTTACTACAGAAAAGACTGGGAAATAGTATGCAAGTATACAAACAAAATATGGCCAAAGCCCTGGGATCATGAATACAAAGAATCGCCTGGGAAGTTTATTACAACTATAAATCGCCTCAGATATTATCATATTAAAACACTGGTTCATCTATTTCGCACAGCAACTGAGCATCGCTGTGCAGCGCGGAAACAGTGCAAGCGTAATGGGATCGATGCCACATGGGACCAACCTGGACGACATTTTTATGTTGTAAATATTGTAAATATGTATTGTTAATTAGTTCTTAGATTTATTTGTATGTATTAATCTAAATAAAGATTAATAATAATAGCAAATGTTTATATTGAGCTAATCAAAATGCGGATTCACAATATTTAATTTTTAAGTGCCCTGCCTGCATTGGAAAAAATGTCTGAAATAGATATGTATTTATCAGAAATAGGAAAAGAAAAAAATTTTATCCACCCCTGTTTAAATTATATATGTGAAGTTTTTAAAGAGATAACATACGAAGATTGATCAATAAAGTCTGGCTTTAGAGGGCAAGCTCCCGCAGCCTTAAAACATGCTTAAAACCAATGAGGAATTTTCCACATTTTTTTTGTCGAGATATCGCTGCGTGAGTTGTCTATCTTTTTCACACATGAAAAATTCATGTGTTACATGTCTAGTAGCGTGTCCAAGAAGTGCCATCTATCGAGCTATTTGGAACTATTTTTTTTTTAAATTAGCTGTCGGAAACTCCTCATACCATTACGTCCATGGTCATAGAAAGCAGTCTTGTATTTACATATATTTCATTTTTCACATGTTTTCCACATGGTGAATTTCAGTGTGAGTGAAAAAAATGTAAGTATATGTATGTGGTTTGCTTCAACCTGCGTGTACCCCTTTCTCAATGACATTAGTCTGACTAGTCAGACGGACGTCAGACTGACGTTTGCATCAAATTATTAAAAATTTAGATAAAATTAAAGTAAATTATTAAATAAGTTGGTGCGAAATAAATTCGCCACAAAAATGTCTCGTGTTGCAGCAAATTGCCACAACCACAGTGCTTCAAAATCAAAAGAAAATGAAAGAATTTCGTTCCATCGGTAAGTACCAAATGCCTTTATTTTGCTTCTAAACACTAAGAAATGAACATTTTTATTATTACGTATTTTTAAACAAATAGCCTACATTACACTGAAAATATTAAAATTACTAAACTGTGATAAAACAGCTTAAAAGAAGTAAATAATTTAATTTCATGTTTACGTTTGTTATTTATAGAGATTGACACCATATGTTTGTTTTTATCGATATTTTATATCGACATATTATTAATGTACCAATTAGGTGTAATAATCAACGACACTAATGACACAAAATTAAATTAAAATTATATTATTATCTCCACTCACAATAAACATGATGCTGTAGGTATAAATTTCATGTTAGTTAGATTAGTAAACGATATTTTTTAGAACCATACTGCGCCATTACAAAGTTATGACAGTTACTTCTTTTTGTAGTGATGTGCTAAAAATAACGACGTGATTCGGTAATACCAGTTTTTTTAACATACCGTTTTTATGTTTTCTATAGAAAATATGGTTCTGAGTTCTATACGTATTTCATTTGTTTAATTTAAATAAATATGGCTTTCTAGTTATTAACTTTTCAAAATGATTGTTGAATGATAAATATTTTAAATATTGTTCAAAATAAAAATTAAAAAAAATTACTTTCTTTTAATGAAAAAAAAAAAATGGTGTTTAGTCATAAATTTCCCGAAATGGTGATTGACAAAACCGGAGATGACGATATAATTATTAACAAGTCCATAAAGAGTATAGAGACAGCTCCTTGCTTGGTAAATTTTTCAAATTGGCACACGGTAAGTTAGAAAAAATGGTATTCGGACGTAACGTTTGTAACATTCTCTAAGGATAAACTATTTAATAACTAATCCGTTGTTAATGTACATGTCTATCTTTACGTCTGTATTATCCTAAGGTGTGAAAATTGCAATAACCTGTCATAGAAAAGTCTTCAAATTAAAAATAAATAGTTGTCATGGTAACAGACATGTTTATAGACATGTAGACCGTACCGAACCAACAGACCGTAGAAGACATGTTTGTTGTAATAGATGGGTTTCAAAAACGTCTTGCACTTTCTTAAGTGAATCGAGCCAAACAAGAATTGTTTTCAAAGAGCGTTATTCAATACTATTTGTGTCATGGGAAATCTGAGAAAGTACGTCAATAATTATGAGTAATCATTTCAGTGTAATCAATTAATAATCATTTTACTCAAAAAAGGGCAAGAAGAAGTAGTCAGTACAGGATAATAAAATGTTACGAAGAAATGGAAGAGACTGATTTCAAGAAGATACTAGTAATACAACGTACTGTATCTACGTATACCTATAGAATACCTATAGAAATATAAACTGATTAAAAAAAGGTTTTTGAATGGGTATCTTTAACATCGGTAAGAGTTGCGGCGGATTTACTAAAAATATAGAAGTCCAGTGTACTTAGAATAAAATTCAAAGATATATGTTTGAAAGCGTTTGTAAAATTAAATATATAAAAAACCAGGAGGCGCGAGCCAAGTGAGGGTGATGTAAAATCTATGAAACAACTTTGAATACATTTTTTTATAATTGATGACGAGACATACGTACCGGTTGACCGAAGCGATGTTCCTGAGGAACAATACTTCCACGCAATCAACGTTATTGAAATAACGTTGTTCATTGAAATCATACCAAAAGCTAATTTTAAAAAAACCTTGTTTGACAAGCTATTGATAAAAACGGTAAAGTTTTCGAACCCTATTATCGTACAGGGTATATGAACTCCCGAATTTGGCTTTATATCGACAAAAATTACCCGAATGCTCCTCAAGCTCAAGATATTGCAATGCTTTGGTACCTGTGTAAAAGAGAGTATTAAAATTACACTGATATACCACAAACGTTGACATCTTTGAGAACACCGATTGGCCAATAGAGTAGTATCTACATTAGGAAAAGCTGTCATAAAGCGTACTGCTGTTAATTTGAGAAAAATCGGATGCAAAGGCATTGCTGCAGCAAATTTGACATAGATAATAACATTAATAATTTTTTTCATTTGCATACCAAATTCATATGCTATCGGATTACGTTCAGTAGCGGATTTAGTTTTGATGCCATTCTGGACCCTGTTTGATATGCCGCTTTTTTGCTTTGTGAGGGAATGATTATTGAAATTAAACATCTTATTTATATAAATATTCAGTTAAATTTTCAGTTATACGTAGGTTTACGTATAACTGAATATTTTCCTATTGAACGATACTAAAAGGGAACAAGACGGCCAACGGATTTTTATTAAAGGTCATTATATTGAAATTTGGCTGGTCATAAAAACCTTACCCTGTATATACAATTTTTAACAATGAAATTTAAATAACATTTTATTTAGATTATTATTTTTAGAATCAGTTTCTTCTTCCTATCTTTATTTCGTGCGACAACGTCGATTATATCGTCAAATATCAATTATTTTGACTCATCGAACTTCAATACACAATAACGGAAGAGCGTTTTGTTTATCTTGGCTCATGCTTGCACCTTAGTAGCTTTTAATTCTTTTTAGGATAGAAAAATATCTGTCTTCTGGCTGTTTGTTAGTGGGATACTCAAAAAATACGTAGAGCAATATCTACATTACGGTAAACATCTCCAATATTTCGTGAATACAATATATAACATATATTTTGTTCGGAGAGTACATCTTCAAAATTTGCTAAGGAATTTTTGAGCTAATAATGTAAATGAATACATTCATTTTCCAATGTCTTTTAGTCGTCATTTAAGTTTTCAGGATCCTAATTGAAGAATTCATTTGCTTGATTTTTCAATTCATTTGTATCATTTACAGATAAAGTATCAAAATCTAAAGTTTACATAAAGCTTATCAAATGCATTCTTATGTTTGATAAAATATGGTTAAGATTGTTTCGTCTTTATTTCTGACACAGTTTGGTATATAACTACACACGAGTAAACAATACAGCACAGAACGCGCGAAGGAGAGTAAATTCATAATAACCGAATAACAAATAACGTAATAATTAAAAATAATGTAGAATAGTGTTATTTAATGCTCATCACTATTCATACCCAATTGACATGTGTCAGGAGACAGGAACGTCAGGAACGGTCAGGAACGCAAATTCACAGCGCAAACTCCTACCAGATTTAGAATAGTGGGATTGTTTTAGTTTATTTCCAGGTTATTTCTTTATCTTGTTTAGTGAATAGTGAACTTGGGATTAATGACTAATTATTTCTATATTCAATAATTATATGAAAATTTAAATAAAGCAATGGGCGCAATAGTATTGTGTGGTATATGCCTAAATATGGATGTGAAAATGCACAAACTACGAGGATATCCACTTGAAGATTATTATACATGGATTGTAGGAAATATAGTTGAGGTAAACCTATTAACTTGAAATACTAAAACTGGCACATTTAGCGAAGCAAAAAAAATAACAATTAAATAATTTTTATTTTTTTTATTAATTTATAAAACGTAAGGCGGTAGGCTTTTCATACAAAAAAAGAGGGTTCGGCCCGTGTCTAATCCTCGCTCTATTTCTTGATGAACATTTACAAAAAAATATATGTAATACGAAAAATTGTCACAGGGCGGTATGTTTTTGTTTTTTTCATATCTTGTTTAGTTGTTTTAGAGTAAATTCCTGAAAAACATAATTTGTCAGTTCTTTGTTTTTAAAAATAGTGAGCCGTAAATTCGATATTAATGCGATTTTAAAATAAAACTAATTGTACCGCTCTAGAGATATCCTTTCATAATGACCCTGCAAATTTTGGTTCCAATTCATGCACATTTCAGGGGTGGAAACAGTCACGGCTGTTTCAACAGGTATTTTTTGCGAATTTGTTCTTGTCATCTCTGTCACTCCGGAATAGGTCGAGGAAGAGGGATTGAAACGGAGATAGCTATTCCAATTCGAAGCCGCGGATTAAAAGACTATCTCCTTAACTAAAATATAGAATATTAGCTGACAGTCCTAGATTACCCATTTTTAACTACTTATTAATATAGGTTTGTTTTGATGTTTATCATGCATATTTTAGTACATTTCCTATATTTTATTTGACTTCATTATTTTTGTTTGAGTTTAATACGAAATCCTGACAGTTCAAAATCTGGAAATTTCTAAATCCTGAAAACTCGCAAGTTTTACAGATATTATTAATTACTACTGATGCTTAATAATTTTAGTATCATGATTAAAAACACTTTAGTTGTGGGTGAAATTAAATTCCTTAGATTTCATTACAAACATACATACTTATTCATACATCACCAACATTTATTCTAGGTAGGTACACATATATTTCGGTGACATACATACAGGTGAAGCCATGGTGAAGCTAATAAAAGGGTGTTAATAATATTTCAAATTAAATGCTTGTTTTATTAGTGATTTTTAGTTTCGCGATTATGAATTTTCAGGATTTCGTTACATTCGGGATTTAGAATCAAACCCATTTATTTACATTGTGAAGATATCTTGTTTTATTACAAGTGTCTAAGTATGCCAAACCTCAGAACAACAGAAATCAGAGCAGAAGCAACGAGAAAAAATAGTCAAACCTACACATGATTGTCTCAGTACCTTGTCAATCGATATTGACGATCCAACGGTATAGATTGACTAATCCTCTAATGAGGAAAAGATATACTTTGATTGTCTTTGGGAAAGAAGGATGGTGTAGAGAGGAATATGTTTAAAAACTCATACTGAGTTTGAGGTAGTCATTGCGAAGTTGTCTTTTTTGAAAATAATTTGTATTCATTCACATTCAAGAAAGCGGTATTTTTGAGGTATATATTAAACATGTGGCACCATCTTTATATATCAGACGGTTGCTTTTGAATGTGTATTTTAAATAATAGGTACATTATTTTCTGAAATAATACATGTTACGTGTTTGAAAACTGAAAATTTTTGTTTAAATTTTGATAGTTAATGTTTATTAAAAACAACTGTAGTAATAGTGCCACCTGTCATAAAGAACAATTACTAATTATCGATTCAGCACATTATAATCATTGTGATATGCAATTAAACCCCATTGAATATGGGTAAGGCCGTCTAAAATTGTACAATAATAACGCTTGTGACACGAGGGCTCGGTAACGCATCGTAACGTACGTGACTGATAGTAACATCCGTGACCGTTCTAAAAATACGTTTACATGAATAAAAAATGTTTTTTAGAACAAGCTTTTATTAAAAAAAAAACTAAAAAAGGAAAAAAAACGAAAGCTAATTACAAGTTTCTTCGCTTTACAAGATTCTATTCTTACATAAAAATTAAATACAAAATGTACAACCTTGAGGCGTATAATATTACTTTGTATGCAACGAAAGTAAAGGAAAAACAACGCCTCAAGGTTTTATGTTTTGTATTTTACGTAAGAATAGAATCTTCTAAAGTAAAGAAACTTGTAATTAGCTTTCGTTGTTTTACTTTATTTAGTTTTCTTAAATAAAAGCTTGTTTTTAAAAAATATTTTTTTAGTTCAAAATTTTATTTTCTACCTTTTGGTCAATACACATCCTTCACATTCCCTTTTCAACCTCCCAATCTCTCCTGTCCCTACCCTCTCCACTCCCTCCCCTCACAACCATTGGGGTAGGCAGGGACTACAGATTCCCCTTAGTGTGATCTGGCAAAAAGAAGATTTTTGTAAAATCAAACAAAACATTAATGTGCTTGTGAATTATATTTTTATTAAAATTAAAATAATAATTAAAATCTGGCTTTTGTATGCACAGCCAACTTTGAAACCTCTCATGCAAAAATTGAATTACAAAAAACAAAAAAAAAAACTCTTCGAGTACAAAATAAAAAATAAATTGACCAATATTTTTAAAATTAGTTAAAATATAAATATTTTTATTAAAATAACAATTTAAATCTGACTTTTGTATGAGCCAACTTTGAAACCTCTCATGCGATCATGGTATTATCCGAATGACGTTGATGTAAACTCAGCTTAAACTTGTGTCACGAGAGTTACGTAACGCTCGTAGTAACGTTTGGTAACTCTCGTGACTAAAAATCGCCGGTATCCTAAACTAAAAATGTGATACCTCTTTAAAGACTTGTTCTAACATTATAATTCAAGCATAATTCATTAGATTATAAATGTAGCTATGAGCGCCACAGTCAGAGAGTAAATTTAAACATATATTTACCTCGAAATTGATGTTTGAATTTAATAAAATATTAGGGGACACGTGAATGGCACACAGAAAATTACCGCTCACGATGACAAATGACAACAGACAACTGCTAACTTTTTTTTACAGGCTACGTAACAGTGTTGCCAAGTTATATATGGATTCAAGGCTTGGAATACACGAACTAGAGAGCACGTTTTTGGTAACGCTCGAGCGGTAACTCTCGTGACATAAAATTTCGGACAAATGTTATCACCTTTGTATTAATTCCAGATAACGTGATATAATATAATAAAATACAATTGTTACATGGTAAATTAATAATAAACCCATTAGAAACACTCCATTGATGTAAGAAAAATTATTTTTATTTTATTTTTGGATTTGAAACTCTCAAGGTGGATTTCGGACAAGCAATTTTTGTATGGGATGGATAATTTTATTTTTAAAAATCAAATAGCAAAGCCTGATCAGATTGATGATGGTAACTTTTAAATTATGATTCTACTGAATAAATTTTTAATATCATTCTATAGTATTATATAGTAAAATAAAAAGTTATGATCAATTACTTTACTCGGACATGAAAAAAATTTGAAATGTACAATTTTAAACGGCCTTACCCATATACAAATCACAAAATCGAAATAAGAGGTATTCTCGCATACATAACTTTATTTAAATCTATTTTTTAAGAGACATTTTTTTTTTGTGTAAATGATCAATAATATGGGTAAATTTTGAGCTTTGCTCTTCGCAACTGTTACAATGTTAACACAAAATATAAAAAAATAAATAATTTTATCTTCAATTGTATTTAACAAAGGTTAAGTCAAGGTACCTATTGCCTCACAAAGTCAGTGCTAAAAGATGTTAGTTTAATTGTTACCTTACATTTATTTATTTTGTTAATAAACAATGTGCTGGTGTGTATATTATTTTGAACATTTTAGTATTAGGTATAAGTTTATATGATAGGAAAGTTTATGACAATACAAGTGGTATTAGATATATTTGTTATGATGATGCAAGCTTCTTTTTTGTTTCCAGGCGAAAATTTCACCATATTTCACATATGCTTGTTATGAATGTGCTTATCACATTAAAAAGTATAATTCATTCAGAGAAAAGTGCCTTAGAAGCCAGTCTATTTTGATTGAACTACAGAAGAAAGGGCAGGTAGGTAAATGTCTATGCATGTATTAAAATTCATTTTTCTACAAAAAATATTAAAATCACCAACTGCATTTTAATATTTCTTTGCAGCTAACAAAAAATGATGTGAAGACAGTTGACAGGTACAAATTCAATCTCTGTTCTAATCTCACATATGGTTTTATGAATAACCACACAGTAGAAGGGACTAATATCAAGCAGGAGTGCAGTATTGAAAGAGAAAACAATGTTTTAGAAGAAGTTGATGACATTAAAATGGTGCTTGATGTACCAAATAAAGAAGAGGATGAAACAATAATTTCAGAATCAAATAATGAGCATTTTCCCACCACACCAATAGAAAAAATAGAGCTTACAAAAAGACTGGAAACTAATAAAGACAGTGAAGAAAACGTTAACAATTCTTATAAAAACCACAAACAAAATGAGGGCGCTGAAGAGGTAAATTTTTTTGTTATGATAGAAAGGAGAGATGTTATTTAAGAAAAATAGTTTCTTGCAATCTTGAAAATAATGAGGTTATTTTATTGGAGATTGTAAATATAAAAAAAAAAATTTTTGACTGTTAATCTTAGTAAGTAATCATCTTACATCTCGCCACTGTAATCAAAATGTAATTGGCCTACTTATCTAAATAGGTACTGAACGCCCCCAGTGTTGCTTTCTCCTTCTTTTTATTTTATCTTTGGCCCAAATTGATACATTGTATTATAATTTTTATTCAAAGTAAATGAAATAAAATCAAATATATTTATTTCGGAGTTATGTAACCTAATCTTGAAACGCATCATAAAAGTGAATTTATTACTCTGTGGTAAAATGTCTCTACAAAGGTCTCCAAAAACGTCTCCGCAAGAAACATAAGGACATTTAAAAAGAAAAAAAAAGAAGACAATTGCTTAACAATAAGTGCTTGAATATTGATATTATTGAATCAAACTGATAAGCGAGCAGTCTACACCCATGAATTTTTATCATCCAAGTAGTCCGATACTTTATAATAAGCTTTTACATAAAGCTTTCATTTTATTGTAGTTTTGAACTTAATAGACTACAAGCCCTTGGAAAAAATTAACCTGTGAAATGAACCAACGTGAATAACGCTTAGAAGGCTGTTACTATATCAGAAAATAACTCTGAACACTATGCCGTCATTTCTGAGCGGTACAGATGAGTACGTGAGTGAATGGAATTTCTCAGGTACGAATGAGGGATTACAACTAATTATTAATGTAACGGCTTTGTTATAGTGTATAGATGACTAAAAATAAATGTCGAAAAACCTAGTGCCGTACTAAAATTGTGGTGCCGGAAGTCAGTGATAAGGATAATCTGCTCAGAGATAAGGGTTGCGACGCTTAGCTTTCGACCCCTGCGCTGGAAATATGTACGGCGTTTACGAGTAAAGTATCTGTATATGTGTACAAAAGGAATTACATAAATGCTGTACAATAATAAATGACCTATATTGCTTCTGCAATTATCGGCGAATTAAAAATTTGCACTGACTTCTGGCACCACCACTTTAGTACGGCACTAGGTTTTTCGACATTTATTTTTAATCATCTATACACTATAACAAAGCCGTACATTAATAATTAGTCGTAATTTGTAACTGAGAAATTCCATTCACTCACATACTAATCTGTACCGCTCAGAAATGACAGCATAGTGCTCGAAGTTATTTTCTGATATAGCAACAGCCTTCTAAGCGTTACTCACGTTGGTTCATTTCACAGGTTAATTTTTTCCAAGGACTTGTAGTCTATAAGGGGTTAGGCTTGAATGTCAACTGGGATCTTATTGTAAAAGCGTATACAAAAGATTTTGTGTTTTTACAGAGCGGCTAACATGGTCAGCAAGTTTATCTTTGCTTCTTCTATTAACATTATATTGATGCTATTTTTTTCAAATAATACAATATTTTTTTACAAACATATTTTCATATATACAGTGGTTGCCACCTAACATTCAAACCCAAAATATACTAAACAAATTATTTTAATAAAAAATATATATCTACCAAATTGCATATTATTCACAATAGATGGGTATATTTGTTACTTGTAATACCCGTTTGTGTTGCTATTAAGATTGGACGTTTGGTAGTTGAGCTGCATTGTGCACCACAATGTGATCATTTTTAATAGATTTTTACTATTTAATAGTTTTAAGACTTGTAATAAAAATTATAGCTAGCTTAATAGTTATCAAAAATCAAATGGTCATTTCGTATTTTAATTAATACAATTTTGTAAAATGTATTCCAACATTATTTTAAATATATTTTGTTTTATTTATTTTAATCTTCATGTTTTTTAATTTCTAATACCAATGTGTATTTATATTTTTCTTCGATTAGACAATGGTAACGCTCTATTCGCTCTATCATCATCATCCACGAAATAATAATTTCAAATATGTGATTTTATGTTTTTTTTTTTCATTTATATAATGTTTTAATTCTATAATTTTACAAAGGCAACACTGCCAACTCTGTCGTAACTGCTCAGATCCAAAATGTATAATCTTAATAGCAACATAACCGGGTAGTGTATTTAAATATGGAATATTTATTATTTATTATTTTTTAAATATAATCAACGGCTTAGAATAAATTTTCTTTAGTACTGGTCATCAGGCAACTAATTAGAAACGCTCTTTATTTTGGGTTCTGAATTTAAAAAAAGTTATTGACATATTCTGTTTGCATATTTGGTAAGTACTAGGTAATTACAAGGCAAAGCAAACATGCGTTTTTAATTTATTTATTTTTTTGTCTTTCTGTTTGTTTGTCTAGGCTAATCTCCGAAACGGTTGTACCAAACTTGACAGGACTTTCACTGGCAGATAGAAAACTTTACAGAATATAGGGTTATTTTTTAATCCAGGAATATCCAAGGCTCGTGTGTAAACTTGAAAAACCACCGACATATATGTACCTAGGTACTAGACTGTAAGTACCACAGAATGAAACTGCGCATGAAACTTAGTCCCATCGCGGTGCGGGGACTAAAGTCAAAATAGTCGCTTGTAGACCTTGTGTCAGTTTAGTCGACTGAAATTAATTTGTATCTTGCACGTATCTTGTAAAATTATCTAAAGAAAATGCCGTGCTGTACTTTCAAACAGTGCACAAATTCCATCCGGAACTTCAAAAAGGCAGATGGGATTACGTATCACACGTAAGCTCATAATATTTTATTGATTTCGTTTTTAATAATTTAATTTTTGACAATTACACTTTGACAGTTGCACACAAATTGACTTATTCGGTAAGCACAACGATAATAGCCTTTTCATCTCTTCAATCTATTACATAGCTGTACACCTTCCTCTTTCGCAATTTTTTCAACGGTTCAGACACAAATTTTGAAAGATCAGGGACCAGGACCGCATTCGAAACAATTTAATATAAAAATAAATGAGGATATGAAATATTGTTTTGAAGTAGTTAAGTAGCTTCTTTAGGTATGTTGAGGGTGAAATTTTCTATGAAAATTTAGTGTTATGAAACAGGTTACGATCTAAACAACCTTCGATAACGCAGTATGTAACTCAAATGTTTCAAAATTTGAGAACGCAATATCTACGAAATGGGAACGTAAAAAGAGCATCGGAAGTTAGCCAGGAAAGCTAAGGGTAAAAAATGAAATGGTAGAAAATGGCAAGAATGGATAAAAATGAAAATGGTTGACAATGGTAGGAAATTCTTGTTATTAGTAGAAATGGTAAAAAACAGCAGAAAATGGCGCGATACATGTAGAAATAGTATGCAATAAAATTATAAAATGGCCATGGTAGGTACTCATTTTCTAGGTTTTCGGGATTGCTAATTTCAAAATTAACATCATTTACCATCTTCACTTACCTTCTTATCGTTCTACTTGTATGAATTTTTTCATGTTATTATTTATACAATCACATCAAAAAAGATAACTTCCAACGCTGTCCAAATTTACACACACTAGCAGTTTTTATTATTCTAATAAAAATCGCCATAAAAAATAACAAATACTTTATAGCCCGACAAATTTAAGCTGGCGAGACCTTTGTTGTTACGAAGACCAAGAGGGGTTATTATCGACCAATCGGCGTGTTTTCTATTAACAGATGACTTAATTTAAAACGTTAAGATTGCTCAAGAATAACCCCTTTGTTCCCGCAACGATACAGTAGTCGAGTTGGTTGACTATTATAAATTGCCGCCTTCTACTGCAATGTAAGTTAAGTTCAGTTTTTTTTTTTAATATTTGTCAAATTTTGAATAATTACTATTGATACTCAACGTCTTAATTTTTACAGTTAAAGGCTATTTCAATTTTTTAAATGTCATTTTATTAATTGCTTTGTAGCGTGATTAAAATGAATGAGATTGTAACGTTTGCAAAGTGCTGCGTGTAAATATTTAAGTGTACATATAATTTGTCATTTGCTTATATTCTAAATAAATAATTTTAAACTAACAGTGATTGGACTTTTCTTGTAACTTAAAGAAGTATTTGATATTACAATAATATACCTTTTTACTCCTCAACAAAAAAAAAATATTAATTTAAATGACTGTTGCAATACGGCCCTGGTAAACAACAACAACATTGCAATCGACTATCTTCGACGCGTTCGGCCATTCTCGTTTGCCTTCCGTGCGCCGTATAATGTAAGGGATCTTCGAGTCTAGTACCCTAGGTACATATATGTCGGTGTGAAAAACTAGAAATTATGGAAACTACGTGAATGTAATCGCGGGTAGTCGCTAGTTATAAGTAAAAATCTTTAAACTTGACACTAAAAAAATATGCTAGCTGAGATTTGTCAAAGATAAAAGAAGAAAAAGATATTTTCTAGGTTCTGAGGTACATAATATGTTGCAGAATAGTATGGTTGAGAAAGCGGCAGGGAGAAAATTACAAACGCTGAAAAGAAGACAGAACCCAAAGCAGAAAAGAAGACAGGACCCAAAGCAAAAAACACAAAGGCCGATCCCAATGATAAATAGTCTGGCGAATCATATTGATGTCATAACATTCACGGTATTCACATTTATTCACATTTAACTGTAACTAGTTGACTAAACTACCTGCAGACTCGCAGGGAACACGTTGTCCATTTTTTTTACCCATGCGATGGGAAGGCGGATAAACTTCTGCAGCGCGGGGTATGTGGGAGTCGTACCCACTAAACAACCACCTGAAGCATAGGACGCTTGTCGTTAGTCCAAAGGCGCCTACGACTTCATTGAAACTTGACGGGTTAGGTCCAACTACATACACGCAGGTCCGCAGATATTTTGGTCGTTACATAACATTTAAAAAAAAAATTAGGAATGGTTTTATTGCATTGATCTTTTTACAAAATAAATAACTCTTATGTTATTAAATTTAAAAGACTAGCGTGTCGGATTAAACCGAATGACAAAAACTATTTTTTCATTTATTTATATTTTATACTCTGACTTTGTTAAAACATCATAAACCTATAAGAATGTACAAAAATGAATACAATACCTATTGTAACAATGTATATACAAGTAAAATAATTAGAAAGTAAAAATCATTATAAATATAAAAATCTATTTATAGAAGTATATTTCATCAATAGTCAACTGGAACGGAAAAAGGGGTTAGGTCTGCATAACTTCAAATTGTTGAAACAACCTTTTTTCATTGCAGCTAAAAGAACAATTAGAACGGTTGAACAAAAGGAAAGAGTCGGCGAATTATATAAATGCAAATTACAAGTGTAACATCTGTTACAAAGGCTTTCATAATCTCGAAGCGTTTAATAATCACATGAAAAGACATGATCCCGTGAGTACCTATATTGAATTATTTTCAATCAAATTAGATTTAAAAGTGGTCGTTATAATATGTATAGTTATATATTGTTTATTGGGATATCAAAAAGGTGAATAATTAGTAAAATGCGGAACTTGTTACTATGCACATTGTCTAGCTCAATGATTGTACATTTATCTATTAGCAAAACACATCGTAATATTTAAATAATATAGGTATGGTATATTATGGACATTCATAGCGATACCGCGTTGTGACAATAAAAATCTGAGCCAAAAATTAACTACATTGCAAGTTTAATTTAGCAAAATGTTTGTTTAAAACAATCTAATTAAATCTAATCCATATGCTCGACGCAACAAGCTGATACGACACTACGACAGAAAAATGGAAGTAATATAGGTTGGTCGCTGCGGCTTCAGCTGGGTCTAAATACACTGAGAGAAATCCTTCATGCAGATGAACGTATTTTTCAGAAATATACAGTCGACGTATACTTTAGACTTAAATACGTACAAAATACAACATTAATACGGTTACATCAAAAGGACACCGACAGACATGTCCTGCAGCTGCATGTAATATACTGTGCTACGCTAAATCAAGTAATACCACGATTTAAATATACAATATCCTTTTTTCATGCTGAAATTTTTCTCAGTGTACTTTTTTCTATCTTTGAAATAATAATAATAACACATACAATCACAACAACGTCTAAGTCCCTAGTCAAATCTAAACGGATCGCATTATCCTATGAAGAACCATTCTCTTCATGAAACTTCATGAATCACGCGAATTTTGCTGTAAATATAGTAACTAATGCATAATCAGACGAAAACTATAAACTTTATGATTATTGATTGTTTTTATTTAAGAAAACATACCAATTTCTCGTTGTTGTAAATTGTTGTTCAAATTTGAGGTAGGTAATAATAAAACAGTAAAATTTGCTCACATTTTACAAAGTAAGTTAAGCACCTTCTTTACCAATTAATAATAAAAAGTACTTTTAGTTTAGATTAGATTTTTTCTTATTACAGGCGAATGGATCGTACATCTGTCCAATTTGTAAATTGTGCTATCTAAAAGCAAAGGGTTATAAACAGCATCGCTCACTACATGCAACAAATTATGTATGCAAACAATGCTTTCGTATTTGTTTGACTTTGTAAGTATGATTTAATTATTTGTATTATCTACATATCTAGTTACCATCATAGTTTGCAATTGTTTACAATACAGATCTGCAGACACCGCTTGGCCAGATCTTAGGAAGCTGTAGTGGATGACACCAGCACTGGTCCACCAGACACCAGTACTTTTTTCTGTTAATTTTCGCTTGGGTCAGTATTTGGGTTCTCCTGGGTTCAACCATTGTGATAAGCGTTTTGATTATTGTACAGGATCCATTTTTCATCAAAAGTAATGATACAATTCAAAATCCATAATTATGACGGTTGAGTAATGTAACGCAACACTCGACGCGTGTTTTTGGTGTGCTTCACTCAATTCATGCGGTACCCATTTATCGAGATTTTTCACTTCTCTCATTTGTTGTAAGTGAATCAAAAGGGTTTTATCACTCACACCGAACCCTGCTGCCAACTCTGATGTCGTTTGCAATAGAGCCGCTTCCACAATCACATTTAATTCTTCACTGTTTCAATCTTTAGAACAAACCCCGGCCGCTTACGGGGTTCGTTTTGTAGATAAAAATTTCAAGAACGAGAACATTGGAGTCAAAAACGTAACGTACTTTTTTTACAGTAGCTTTCCCATACACATTGATCCTTCGAACTGTTCCTTTAGAGTTATGGTGGCACGGTGGAACTAGTATTCATAAATATTGCGATATTTTAAGTTTTCCATATTGTGAACCACCGACTTATATGTACCTAGGTACTAGACGTGAAGATCCCTTTATATTATACACCGCACGTAACGTAACGAGAATGGCCGAACGCGTCCGAAGATAGTCGATTGCAATTTTGTGGGGGTGATTTTCGTACTGCTTAACTTTTAGTCTCATGAGACAATTTCAATGAAACATATTTTGTTTCTTGTCAAAACGTAATTTTGTATCATGAAAGCTGGTATGTTTCATATGATTCTCGAAAATTGTAATGTTTTATATGGCTTTTGAGAATACAGAATTACGTTTTCGCTAGAAATATATTGAATTTCGTCGACAATATCTCATTAGATATAAAGTCAAGTGGTCCGAGAATTACCCCCTGCTTTCTTTAATCTTTCAAAATTTCTGTCTGAAACGCTGCGCTGAACGAGATAGGGAAAAGGGTAAGTGTACAGCAATGTAATAAATTGAAAAGAGATGATATGAATATTATCGTTATGCTTACCAACTAATTCAATTTATGTGCAACCGTAAAATTTGTAATTGTCAGAAATTAAATTAGTAAAAACTAAATTAATAAAATATTATGAAGTTACGTGTGATAAGTAATCACATCTTTTAAAGTTTCGGGTGCTATGTATACATTTTTTAAAGGCACAGCAAGGCATTTTTCTCAGATATTTTTCCAGAATACACAATAATGTCAATCGATTACACTGACAGGCAGTCCACAAGCGACCATTTAAAAAGTCGGTCAGAGCACCGCGATCTGCACGATTTTCGTGTGGGGTTTCATACTGTGGTACGTACAGTCTAGTACCCTAGGTACAAATAAGTCAGTGTTGTGAACAAAACAATGACAGAGAAAAATTAAATGGCGTGAAAACAAATGAACTAACTAAATTCGAAACACAAATACACAAGCCTAAATTTGAAATAAATTTGAATTTGAAATTCCTAACCAAACGGCAGATATTGGAGATCAAAGTGACCAGTTCTACAAAACGCCAATTTCATATGTAAAGACCTTATATGGCTTCATCATTGCGACCTTGAAACGAAACATTAGTCCATGACTTTGAAGAGACCTTCATCTCCAACTTCTAAGAAAAATAGCAGAACAATCAGTATGGAGCGTTTATATATGGAAACGATCAAAGACAGCAAAATCTCAGACTCTGTGATTATACAGACCTTTTGTTAAATTACATATGACATATGATTTCAGAATCTTTATTTTCTTTTCCAATACGAATTTTACATTTGGGTCAAAAAAAATTTTACTTTATAACGAATATTCGAAACGACCGCATAGCGTAGTGGGTAGTGACCCTGCCTACGAAGCTCGAGGTCCCGGGTCCGAATTCCAGGTCGGGTAAAGATTTATATGATGAATATTGATACTGGTACACCGGGTCTTGGTTGTTATATGTAGGTATGTGGTGTCTTCACTTGGTACCCAAAACACAAGCCAATGCTTAGTTTGGGGCTTAGGCGTTGTTGTGTTGTATACGTTATTATTATTATTATTATTATTATTATTATTATTATTATTATTATTATGAACTGGTGTATATTTTGGTCTACGTGGAATATATTTTTGTTCATGTTTTTGCGGTCAGAACACCGTATCTCTATGGATATCCATGGTAAGCACCTAATAAAATAACGAAGATCGATGTAACATCACACAGATACATTTAAACTGCTATCAAGATTATTCTTCATTTAATTGCAATACGCGCCACCGATGTAAAAGGCCACCGGCGGTACACACTCGCCGATCGGAGGCGAGTTTCAAATTCAAAATTGGCAGAGGCAGCGCTATGCGGGTAAAAGAGAAGTGTACAGCCGTCGGCCTTTTACATCGGTGGCGCTTGTATTTTGTATTAAAAGAATGCATTTTTTATGTGAATTTCAGACCACAAGCGAAACGGCATATAAATGAGCATAAAGGAAAAACTTACAAATGTGAACAGTGTGGCCATGTCACTATGTAAGTATGTACAGTTAATGGTACTAGTGGTTGCCCAGTTGTCGAAATTCAATCGTACTCATTTTTATGAAACCACCAATAATAATTAGGCGAGAGTAAGTCGATTCAAATTGCATCAAACGATAGATTTATTATACTCGTATGGTTGACAGTAGGTATTTGTTACAAATATCACATATAGATTTTAGTTTTTGGTACACCTTTTCCATATAAAGTTTAACTATACGAAATCTCACACTCTTCTGTACCCGCAATATGCTTTAAAAGTGGTACCAAAGTATTCACGTATTAATATTTAGAATATCAAATCAAGTGTTTTGATTCCCTTTTTTAAAGTAACAGATTTTTGAAAAATGTTAATATGCCGTATTTGTTTTCTCAAAAATCGAGCTCATGTCACCTTTGAACACTTTTTACTATTTCTATAGAGTAGATAAATTTGATAGCGTTTGATTTTAATAAAGTTATAAATGTCACTTCACAGTATCGAAAATGTCAAACGCAATTTTGCGGCGGTGAAGACCGGCGAGGGGTGCGCGGGGATCTAGCGGATTGAAACTCGCCATTTTGCACTAGCTAGCTAGATTAAGAGTGGTTAATGGTAAACGCAGAAACGAGCTTCTAGTCAATTCGTACTTTTATAACTATTATTGTTTAGGATTTATGGGCCATACAGTCCCATCTAAAAACGCAACCTGTATATAGATTTTATCTTTCTGCACTCCTACTCCACATCAACTTTAACTATGCCAAATCTCACACTTCTCCTTCCGCATAGTAAGCTTAAAAAGGGTCTAAAGTTTTTTCAACACATATTTATATAACACTAGTGGTCACCCAGCTGTCGAAGTTCGATAGTACTCACTTTTTTTAAAACAACCAATAATAAATAGGCGAGGGTAAGTCAATACAAACTGTATCAAACGACAAAGTATTAAATTGGTATGGTTTGCAGTATTTGTAACACTTATTGGGTATATATAGATTTTAGCTTTTGGTACTCTTTTTCCATATAAACTTTTGCAATACTAAATCTCACACTCCTTCGTGCGCGTAGTGTGCTTAAAAAGGGGTCTAAAGCTTTTCCTTCACGTATTTATATATAGATAGAAATATTAGTATGGATAAGATATAAGATTAATCTGAAAAGTTATATATTAGATGTAACACGCATGGCTATATGTATGAGTAATATCTGATTTCATCGTTTTTAATTAGATGTTAACTCACTATCCATACATCATAATCGAATATGAAATTAGAATCAAACGTTGGCCAATGTTTAATATTTGTTTTCTTATTTTCAATTGTAGAAAGGCAACATCACTTTTTACTCATATCAGGTTGAAACATCCGTCTGATTTTGTATGCGACATCTGTGGGTTCGCATTTGTCAGTGAATTGGGACTTAAGAATCACAAGAGCAGGCACAGATATGATGATGTAAGTGCTTGTTTTTTTTTTAAATGTTATATTTTAGACACATTAGTTATACTAATTTCTAAAGTTGCATTGTGAACAATGTGTTTCTCTAAGACTGTTTTATAGCCCTAAGGTGTTTGAAATTCATATTTATGCAACAGTCTATTTTTAACCAAGAAATCTCCTGAACAGCAGGGTAGCACGCCCGACACGAGAAATACACTCTGTAGTTTCTTTACTTCCTTGTCTACAAATAACACTTGCCACGTGACATACGGTTTGTGTCTCCTTGCTTAGCATGCACGGCTATTCTGAAGACAAATGTCTATCTTTGAGAATTCATTTAGAAAAAAAAGAACAGTGAAAAAAGACGGAAAACGTGTGCCGTTTATGTGAATTCTACTAATTTTCTCTATAAGTACATGATAATGCAATTTACTGTGTTTTGTTAGTAATTAATGTATCTTTTATATCTCTATATTATTATGTTTTTTTTCTCTAATTTTGCTTGTGTAAATTTTTTATATAATTTAAAAAAAAAATGTTTTATTACTTTAAGTAATTAATATATTAGGTCTTAACCAATGAAGTTGCCTTTTGTATCAAATAAGTTAAAGTTTTTTTTTTCAAACATCTTTGTTTCTGTTATTCAAAGTAATCACCCGTGCAATCGATGCATCTTTGCCAACGAAGTGGCAGTTTATTGCTGCCCTTCTTGTAAAAACCAACTGGACGGGAGGCAACAAACTTCAAAGGCATTTTGTACTGTTTCTTGGGAATTGAATTTTTTTCCCGTTAAAGAGTTGTCCAAATTTTGAAAAATGTAATAGTCCGTAGGTGCAAGGTCTGATAAGTATGGCGGATGAGGGAGAACTTCCAACCCCAACTCTAGCAGCTTGGAGACTTTGCGTTGTGCGGTATGGGGTCGCGTGTTGTCGTGTAGGGGCAGTGGGGACGACCGATTGACCAAAGCTGGTCGCAGACGTGCAAGCTTTTCTATGATTGTCTTTTCTTCACAGTACACATCTGCAGTAATGCTCATGCCATTTTGTAAAAAGCTGTGATGAGTCACACCGGCACTAGACCACCAAACAGTGACCATCACCTTTTAAGGTTTATTTTTCGTTTAACACATTGCTTTGGTGCTGAATCAGGATCTAACCAATTTGTTGAGCGCTTTCGATTGTCGAACAGAATCCATTTTTCATCTCAGGTAACAATCCGGTTCAAAATTCCTTCATTTCGGTGCCTGTTGAGCAACGCGAGGCATGTCTCGACGCGTACGTTGCGCTGGCGATCGTTAAGTTCGTGGGGTACCCATCTGTCATGCTTTTTTACTTTGCCAATTTGTCGCAAATGGTCCAGTATTGTTTTGATACTAACATCAAAAGCTGCTGCTGGTTCAGTTGTAGTTTGAGTATCATCAGCTTCCACAATCGACTTTAATTCATCATTGTTAACCAAAATATCCGGATGACCACGAGGTTCATTATTCAAGTCATAATTTCCAGAACGGAAGCGGGCAAACCAATAACGGGTTGTGTGTTCGTTTGTTAAGTTCTCTCCGTAAACGCCGTAAACGTTATTCATGTTACGTGCCGTTTGTGCCGCGTTAGTGCCGCGACGGAACTCATATTCCTTAATTACACGAATTTTTAAAGTGTCCATTATGACGAAAAATGTTCAAATGTAATGAAAACACAACGCTAATCAATAAATAAACAAAAGACTGACTTTGTAAAAAGGATATCATGTTTGTAAAACAAAATTAATTTGAATTAAGAATTCACAGCCAATCAAATTATTGTTTTGTTTGAAATGGCCAGTACTGAAGAACGGCAACTTCATAGGTTTTAACCCATTTGAACAAAGGAAAGTTTGAAAATATGATTGAAATATGTCAAATGAAAATATTTTGCAGCTTCCATATGCCTTATATAATTTACAAGCGAGACCACAAGCGGCTTCGCTCGCGTGGATTACACGTTTGTATTAGCATAATTAATAACGGTTATTTAATAATTTTACGAAAATACTGAAACATTTCATTTTTAATTTCCAACCAAAAGGTTAATAAATAATTATAAATAAATAATTAATAAATACCCCTTAAGGGTTAAATTTTTATGTAAATGTTAAAACAGGTATTCTCAATTTTCAATTACAAGGTACCATATTCCATATGGTTTTAGCCTTGAAAATTACGGAATTCCTGTAAAAAATTTCATTCCCTATTTTATTCCCTTAAGGGGTAAATTCCCATAAACCTTCAAACACGTTTTTCTTAATTTCTGGCCATAAAGCGAAATAAATAATTTCATGCTTTTACTTTAAAAATGACAGGATTCAATTGTAAAGTTTCATCCGCTATTTTATTTCCTTAAAGCTTAAATTCTCAAACACCTTTTAACATGACACATTTCACATTTAGTTTCTGACTTTACCAATTTTCATGTATCTAACTTAAAAAACCGGCCAAGTGCGATTAGAATTCACATTGAAGGTTCCGTATCACCGTACAATATAAAAATACACGTTCTTGTATTGTGGCCCCATTCAATTCCTAACTTTGTTTTATTTTTATTATTCTTTGTTATAGTGGCCGAAGTAATAATAATAATAACACATACAATCACAACAACGTCTAGGTCCCAAACTAAGCATTAGCTTGTATTTTGGGTACCAAGCGAAGACACCACGTACATATAACAACCAAGACCCGGTGCCAGTATTAATATTCATCATATAAATACTGACCCGACCTGGGATTCGAACCCGGGACCTCCAGCTTCGTGGGCAGGGTCGCTGCCTACTAGGCTAAGCGGTCGTCATACACTTTCTGTGAAAAATTCAAGTGTCTCCCTGCCACGGTTTAGATGATACAGCCCTGTGATGGAGACACGGACGGCCGGACGGACTGCGGAGCCTTAGTAATAGGGTTTCCGTTGTTATCCATTAAGTACGGCATCCTGAAAATAACATTTTCATACAAACTTGCCCCTCTATTTCACCCCTTTGGGGTTAAATTTCGAGAAATCCTTTCTTAGTAAATGCTTACCTCAGAATAGAAGCGTGTCCAAAAGTCCAAATTGTTGTCATAGTTTTTATCTGTGTAGAGAAAATTCTTTCTACGGTGTTAAAATTGTCTATGTTGTCGTTAATAGATAATACATATTTGTCGGCGAGAATAGAATATTTCTCTCGAGATGACACTTGTCGAGGCCTAGACGGCGTGCTACTTCAGCTGTTCATTTATTGTATTCTTATACGAATCCCCAGATACGAGCCCTAAATAAAATACTTTCCAAGTGCGAGTCGGACTCGCACACGAAGGGTTGTGTACCACTGTACATTATAAAAAAACACGTTTTTTTTGTATGGGGACTCCTTTGATATTTTTTTATTATTTGTTGTCATAGTGGCCATAACAGTACGCACACCTTAATAATTTTAAGTGTGAGCAGTGATCTCACAACCACCAATTATGAAAAACGTCGAAAAAAACAAGTTTCTTGTATGGGGACTCCTTAAATTAAATTAATTTTATTTAATTTTCTTATTTGTTCTTAGTGTCTACCTAATACAGGTTAGACGATACAACTCTGTGATGTGTGACCTAGTGCAAGATCCGCTGTTAAAATATTTTGTTTATCCTTAATTAAGTGACATTCATAAATGTAACAAAAAGGTAGAAATAAGGAAGTACGATTCTCATTGTAATCTCTTTCTGGTAAATAAACTTTTTTGTACACTTTTGATAGACGGACGGACGTACGGAGGTTTACTAATAGGGTATCTGTGGGTACCATTTAAGTACGGAACCCTACCGCGCTCTACCGCGGTTTTATGACTCATATGATACATATGACATCGTACCGTATGGTACCTAATCAATTCATTTTGACTTTCAATAAGTGTGTATAAACATCTTATATTGAATAAAAACTTTTTGAATTTGAATCGAAGTAGGAATTTTTACTATGTTGTCACAATAATAATTAAAACATGTGACAGTGTTTAAAAATAATTAAAAAGGGTCTACTATGTTCTCGAAAACTTGTTTTTACTCCAACGCCCTTAATTTACTTGTTATGTATCATCGAATCTATTATAAGAACTATGATAATGATATAGTTCCAATCAAACTTTATGGCGGATCGGTATACAACGCTATAAGCGTGCTTGCGCAGGTTCAGTCATATGCCCCTCGCTTCACTGCGTCCCGCTGCATCTAAAACTGGTTACTGCGACGCGACTTGTGCCTATGTTCACATCCGCCATAAAGCTTGATTGGAACTGTACCTATCAATATAGAAAAAAATATAGAAAAGTGTTCTTTAAACATTATGATGATTCACTATCAGTAGTGCAATAAATAATCAAGAAATCAGAAAATGTGAGGAATACAGCGTAATTTATGGTTCCTGTCTTATCCTTGTAACGTAAATATGCTAACGTTTATTTTTTCCCTCTTCATATGTCCTGCTTTTTATGTATCGATCATCCATTGCGATACTGATAGTGAATCATTATAGTATTTAAAGGACATTTTTTCTCAGTGTACGCTGTTATTTTTATAGGAGTCAGTCAAAAAGGGGGTGACGCAGAAGGGCTATTGTAAAAGTTGTAATGTGCACTGCAAATCACATGAAGCCTTGCAATGTCATCTCAACTCCGTATCGCACAAGGTTCAATCTGCCAAAGATTTCACGTTAGTATATACATTTATTTACATTCTGTAATATTGTTATGTGCGTCTTGCTTTCGCCGAGTATCGACATGGCCACAAAAAAAAAAATTACCTTGCGGCATAGAGATATCAGTTTTAAATATGGAACGAAAGCAAACCAAAAATTTCGGCTGTGGACTCATGAACGGTTCTAGCTTTAGAGTCGTCAGCTGTTTCCCTACGGCTCGACCGGCGTTTCCTCTTGCTCTTACTACGCTCTCCCACTAGTAGGAACACGAGGACATATAACTCCTAGTGCTCCTACTGGGCGCTCACACTCTCAAATGATTCATTAGAAAGTCTGAAGTCCTTTTGACTTTCATCACTTCAAATCAGTACATTCAAAAAAAGTCTTTTTGATAGTGACTTACGTGGTGAGTTCAGAAATGAATTAAGTAATATTAAAAACAAATGCAGTCATTACTTGTCAATGTTATCTAGGAAATGTTTACGCTCGTGGACATGTTTCCTTGTATTATTATTTACTTAATGGAAAAATATCCTCCGTTTCCAGCGTGCAGATAATAACGAAACCACCATTTTTATTCACAGAAAGCGTGGGATAGGTTTAACGATGTCGTGACACAAAATTGAAAGATCGCATTAATTGAAAGACTTCTTTTGAATGTTGAATATGAAGTTATTAAAGTCAAAAGGACTTCTGGCCTTGTAATGAGTCATTTGAGAGCACCCAATAGGAGTGTGGGAGACACGCCACTGCCAGTGGGAGAGTGTAGTAAGAGCAGGAGGAAACGCCGGGCTCGACAAGATAAGTGATTGGACCGAACGACTGTTTTAATGGATTTGACCGAGTAGAAACTTTATGCCTTGATTTATTGCGGACTAGATTGCGCCGCGTGGGATGTCCCAAGTAGTATTATTATTATATTATTATTTTTACGTAGCGCGCATTGAGTGACGTCACGAGCGGGTCGTAAATACCCAAACATTAATTTGTTATATCTCCGGTAATAATCGGCATATTTCCGAAATTCAAAAAGTGTAGTATTCAGTTTATTATGTTGAAGCAGACGCGCTCATTGTGAAACTTAATTCTTTCAGCTGATCCTCGTTCGAAGTTTCGCAAGGATGCTAAAAATTAATAATACTAAAACCTGGGTAATCTCACACACGGCCATCTAGTTCCAAACTAGGCAAAGCCTGTATTAAGGGTGCTAGACAACTGATGTAACAATAATCTGTTTGCACACCAAAAAGGAATTTATTAATTTACATTTAAACGTAGAACAAATAGACATATTCATACACACAAATATTTGTCCCTGGCGGAAATCGAGCCTGCAACCTTTGGTTCCGCATTTAAAAGGTCTCTAACCGCTCGACTAATTGGTCGTTCAATTTAGTTGGTTAATTAACAATTTTAATCAATTATGGTGTCTTCTTGATCCGCCTTTGGCATGTTTTTAGGAAACGATATTTACCCAATGCCGAGTATCTACCAGATTCTGTTATCTTTGTTACCGAAAGTCTACATTAATACTGTGTCCACTAGATACATGTGATTTCCTTAGAAATACGGGCACCCGTAGACTTACAATTGCAAGTTGGCCAACTAAATCGCCGAGTATACAAATAGTCAAGTTAATGATAGCCCGCACATTTTATCCAAGTAAATCGTTCAACTAATTAAGTGGACACTGGTCGTATCAGAACCGAGATTCCCTTCCGATTAGGCACAATTAAAAAGATGCCCAACCTTCGGCCCTCTGTTTATTAGCACGGATACCCTATGCAAGCTCGCAGACTATCCGACTCAGTTGGTGAGTTGCACTGCAAGATGCATGAGGACTGTACGCTTGTGCGTGATTTCCCAACCACGCCATCGCCACCGGCCGGCTCTTCAACGGTGATGGCGAGTCGGAAAGTTGTGTCTTGTTTTATTATTTTTGGTCTGATTAGATAAACAAGTTCATCAAATGATGTAATGATACTCATTCTGTAGAATGTGAGAGATTTATCTGAGTAACATCTTAGTTTAGACGACCGCTTAGCCTAGTGGGTAGCGACCCTGCCTACGAAGCTGGAGGTCCCGGGTTCGAATCCCATGTCGGGTCAGTATTAATATGATGAATATTGATACTGGTACCGGGTCTTGGTTGTTATATGTGTGTGGTGTCTTCGCAAAATTATATATGTATATATTATAAAGAATATTTAAGTACTTATGTATATCAAACACAAGCATAATACTTGCTTACTTTGGGACTAGATGACGCTGTGTGGGAAGTCCAATGTATTATTATTATAGTTTAGAATGCAAGGTACGTTTCTCATATTCTAATCTGTCACTTAATATAGGATGCACCCAAAATTTTCTCTTTTGTTGTCGTCTTCTTTTATTAATATAGCAATTAGATCGTTCTTTTCTCGCATTTTCACCTATACCTTGCGTACGTCACCGCACTAGCAACACTCTCACCGACTGAATCAATTAGGTCTGCGGCTGACAGCCAACAGCGAACTTGAAATTGTAAGTCTGCGGGGTCTCTAACCGTTTAATTATTTCCTACCTTTGTTGACCTTATATTTTGATTTATACATTTACAGTTGCAATGTGTGCGGCAAGGTGCTCAAGGATACAGAAGATTTGAGATTACATTACTTCACATTGCACAAGAGAGGTACGAAGTTGCAACAAAATGGAAAAAAGTCTCTACCAAAAGTCTGGCCATGTCCGCACGTTAGTGTTTGTTAAAATATTTAACGCGCACTTGTTTATATCAAACGCAGCCACTGATAACCTAAACAATATTTTGTTTTTATATTCATTTTTCGCTAAAGCTTTCATAAGAGCCACATGAATACGAGAACTAATTTTGCGGTGATGTTTTATATCTAATAATAATTTATTTTGTTACAGTGCGACGAAGTCATTCCAACGATCCGCAAATATTATTTCCACTTCAGGATATCGCATCCTGACAAACCGTACCCAATTACTAAAAACCATGTTTGTGATGTTTGTGGCAAACGGTTTGCGGTAACTATTCTAATATGAAATATTTATTATTATTACTATTGCCTACTGCACAATATAATAGTTGTCCGACTGAAGATCTGTATGTTTTTAGAGATTTTTTTTAAATTATTATTTATACATATATTTGTTTACCATACAAAAATAATCAGTATAAGTATATAGGCTCAATCGTAGGATCATAGTATGCACTATGCATTTAATTTTAATACCTACACGTGAATTAATGTTAAAGGTGATTTCACTGATGTGGGTACCTAGTTTAAATTAAATTTCAAGGTGAATTTTAAAGTAAGTTCTACGTGTTCACTTCGAGTTGGCCGTTACCTCCCGCCGCGCTACTTTTGAACTTATACAAGGTGAGATTTTAGTAACCGGCCAAAATTTTTCTAGATGTCAGACATCACCAATAGACCTCATTGCGTAAATAAAAAATATGGGATACATTTTCATAATAAATTATTTTATCTACAGTGTTATTTTATAACGTTTGGTTGCCTTCTTAACGCTATAGTAAACGTGCGCGCCCGAGGCCTTGAAACGGAATGGGGCGGCGGGCATGAATGGTGACTAGAGTTATTGGTTTTTTTGGGAAAGGTTTGTGTAGAATATAGTTAGACTTAGTATAGAACCATACTAAGAGGAACCAAGACGGCTATCGATTTTCTACCAAAGATCATTATATAAAAATTTGACTGGTCATTAAAATCTCACCCTGTCTGCTTGGTACGGATAGTAACGCTTTCACGTACATTTTATAACGGCCACTGCGATCTCGAAATGAACGGCTTGTACTAAATTAAAATGTATAGCGAACATAAACAAGTAGATTCATGATCAATAATTTTCGAATTAAAGTTGTCTTAAAAACCGCAAAAGCTAATATTAAATTGACTATAGGTCAGCACAGATTGTTCACGTCATCGTTTTATTAATTTTTCAGATCAACGCATTGCTACAGGAGCACATACGGGTACATAAATATGGGAGAAGTTTCAAATGCACCGAGTGTTCGAAATCGTTTTTATGTAAAGCAAGCCTCTATATGCACAAATTTTCACACAGCGACGTCAGGTCATTCTCTTGTGATATTTGTCATAAAGCTTTCAAGACCAATGGCAATTTAACGCTCCATTCCAAGGTAAGACGCTATGATGGTTAGAAGCGTTACAAACTAATTAAATTTATCGGCACACGCGCTGATTAGTTTCCAAACATTCCGAATCTTAAATTCAGTGTGAGATCGAAATCTTGTACGTATTTAAAACGTTAATAAGTTTAAATATCATTGTCAGGCTTCTAAGCTTCTACTGCTGGAGTACAGCCCTTCATCAACATTGAGTTAAGGAGTTTCAACCATAAACCCACCACGCTGATCCAGTGCGAGTTCGAGGCTGTTAACCTTCAATGTCACCGAAGTGACGACAGCTGCAGAGTTTTGTTATATTTATTTGACTTAAAGAGGTAGGCTCTCTATGCAAAAAAGAGGGTTCGGCCCGTGTCTAATACCTGTATTTCTTTATCGATATTTACGAAATAAATATATGGAGAACCCTGTCATAGGGTGGAGTGTTTGTTTTAAATATATCTTGTAGAATAAATTCCTGAAAAAACATTATGTTCGTCGATTCTTTGTTTGTGAAAATAATAACCCTTTAATTTGATCTTTAATACAATTAAAAAAAAAAACGTACCGCCCTAAAGAAATCCTTTCTTGATGCTGCAAATTTTGGTTCTAGTTCATATCCATTCCAGGGGTGAAAATAGACACGGCTTGGAAGCCGTTTTCGGAGGTATTTTGAGAGTTTATCATGAATTCGGCTGCAGTTGTCGCATTCGTAAAATTAAGGACATGCGCTTTCGTTTATTGAATTTGTCGATAATAGTACCGTAAAGAAACCTTTCAGTACGCCCTACGTATTTCTTACTTATATTTTATTCATTATTATTCAATGTTTTATTTTTATTATATTTTAAAGGTCTTTTTGTAAGTATAAATTTTATATTAGTCATTTTAGTATGCCAATACCTAAAGTTATCTGTATGTATGTGTTTAGTGCCCGGAAGTTGGGTACGTCAGTGACATACATATGTTTGCTAACCTTGGCCATCCAGCTCCGCAACACGTACCCCACTTTGAGGTTGGGTAATTGATTACTCGCCACATGGTTTTTCCCAATACCATGTATTTCGCCTGGCCGAGAGCACCACCGTGGATTTACAACAAGCCATTGCAGTGTTCTTTAAGCCACGTTCTAACTCAGATATTCGTCACTTTGTGGTATGAAAAGTGCCCGTGAGGACAAATCTAAAAAACCCAAACTCGGTGGGTTTACTAGCAGTCATTGATAAGTTCTGTTACACACTTTCCAGCTCCGTCGGCAGACCCTTGTCCCCATGCGCTATGAAAAGTGCTCGTGAAGACAAATATATTAAACACCAACTAATTCGGTCTACTAGTAGCTTTGGAAGAATTTTGTTATTCATCTTCCAGCTCCATCATCAGATCAGGTCGATGGTACCATAATTATTAATCGTCATACTAGTTCTTTGATTATTTATATGTCTAGATTGAGCCACACGATACAAGGTACAATGACAACAAAAAGAGGCCAAATTTTACGATATACCTACTTATGCTTGTGTGTGTTTATCACTAAACGAACCACATACTGTGCTGCTAGACCATACTGTTCATGAACGAACCGTCTCTATGTACGTGAATTATAACCGACCAGTTAGGTGATATTTTTATCTACGTTTCTTGATACTATTATGACTATAATTATAATTACGTAATTGTAAGCTGCAATAAGTACATAATATTATATCTACGTGATTCAATAGATTTCGCAAAAACGTGAAGTTTGAGTACCAACACGATAGGTCTGTGAGTAATAGTCTCGCAAAAATTAGCCTTTAAAAATGTAACCACGTGATCCCTAAGATTTCGCGATTTCGCAAAAACAAGAAGTTTGAATGCTGACACAATATTTGTGTGTCTGATACTAGTTTTGGAAATATTATCTACGTTTTAAAATTTTTATCATGTGATCACATAGATCTCACTTTAGATTGTAGATGAACATTATTTTCGAAGAATGATCGCGCAATGTAACTTTCGCTACATCTCAATACCTGTTTAGGTACATATTCATACAACGACGACGACGACCACAACGATTGGTTATTTCACTACATTTTTTCATTTAGATGAGGCATTCGGATGACATATTAGTCATCATTCGAGATTTAGCGATGTCTGTAAGCTGTATAAAGTACGAATTGACTAGAAGCTCTCTTCTGCGTTTACCGTCTAACCAGCTGGCTCTAGCTAGCTCGTGCAAGATGGCGAGTTTTAGTCCGAGTTTCAGTACGCAAGGTCTTCGCACGTCGTTCTTCACCCCCGTAAAATCTCCTCGCGCCGGTCGCAAAATTGCGGAATGTCACTACGATACTACGAACTGACATTTATGACTATTAAAACCAAACGCTGCTGTCAAATTAATTTACTCTATGGCAAGCTGTGAAGAAATTTAAAAACGTTCATTTACAGCTTTGACTATATACTTTCAAGAATCCCGTATAGGCACAAAGACCGTAATAACAATTTGAGAATTATCATTCTCAAATTGGTACATTAAATTTTCAGCGTCTCATCAGCATGCACCTAATCATACCTATTTGTTTGTCCAGATCCACACGGGTGAGAAGCCTTACTCTTGCAAGTACTGCGAGAAGGCATTCATTCAATCGAGTTCTCTCAAAATTCATATCATGACGGTACATTTAAAGCAGCCCGCGCCCTACGTAAGCCGAAAACGCCGACGAGTGCCCTCAAAAGAGCCAGAGTCAACGTAGACATGCGCCAGCAATGAGTTATTTTTACACTAAATTTATTGTCGTATACCTAGTGTTTACGTCTTATGTAATATACTAATATTAAAAAAAAATTAAATAATCTTTTTTAGTTTTCTTGTTCCTCAGGGAAAACTGACGGGAAAATCAGTTTCATCTAAAAGTTATTGGTAGCAGAATCTTGTCGAGTTTATGCGTATTTCAAGCAGCTTCTGGCATGAACATCTTATTGAAAGCTAACAAAAATCTTAGTTTTAATTGGGCCACTTACACAGATACCTAATTTAATGTCGATTCGAAATAAATTTACTTAATATTATTATTCTAAAGCACCCGGTTTTGATTTTTTGCGAGTGTCAAAATAATACCACATAAATGGTATTAATTTGAATTTAATTCCTCCACGCGTTTCTGAGAAAAAGGGTCTTGACAGGCAGACGGACAACCTGTAAGTTACCTGATCTTGTAAGTATTCATTTTTTCTTTTGAGGTGCGGAATCCTCAAAACTCAAAATATTGTCACTCAAATAGGATAGTGTGTGATCGTTAAAGATTGGCGAAGGTAATTGCATTATTTGTCTTAATATAATTTATTATTACCATAATGTTTCTGGATTATAAAGGTTGTTTAGACTCAGTCACTAGCGACGGGATAACTAATAATAATAATAGCCTGAAACATCCCACACAACGCCATCTAGTCCTAAACTAAGCAAAGTTCGTATTATCGGTACCAGACAACTGATATGCATACGTGAATATTCTTTATAATATATAGATATTTTACACCCAGACACGGAACAAATAGACATGTTCATGCAGACAAATATTTGTCCCAGGTGGAAATTGAACCCGCGACCCTTGCTTCCGCAGTTGGGGTATCTAAACACTCGGCCAGTAGGTCAGTTAACTATATTTATAGAACTGAGTTTGCAATTTTTGCGGGAAAGACCATATCAAAAGTTGAATGAACAAAGGTGTTATTATAAAAAAAAAGAATCCGATGGGCAGGCAGCTGGTCTCACTCAATGGCGCTGTAGGCGGAGATTTGGTGCCCACGTATGTTTGGTTCGAGCGTAGTGTTCAGTGCACAAGACGGCATCTTGACAATTATTCTAGCATAAGTACATACCGTATATGTTTATCATTAACATTGATTTAGTAGTTCTCGAATTATAAATCTTTCAAACTAAAAGATCTAAAGTATGTATTATGGGTTCAGGAATTACTTTACTACTTAGCAAACAAGCTTAATTAAGCTCCTTCGTGCTCCTATTTTATGCTATTGCCTACTAGCGCCTACTGCGACGATTTCTGTAAATAACTTCACAGTGGCAAGGTCGTGTTACTGTACAGTGGCTGTCATTGAATTATGACCATTTGACTTAAGTAAATTGAATTTTTAACACGCTTATATTAGTTCCACCTGTACGTTTGCTTACTTGTTTGTATGTATTGGAATCTTTGAACGCAATTTTCACCCACTCCACTGAATGCATCGGGCTGAAATTCAAAGTACATAGTACAGTAAGTAAGTAAGTACATAACTTCGATGACAATACACTAAAATGATAAATATAACCTGATGCTGCAGCCAGGATTGTTTACTCATGAGGACGACGCGTCACGCGTAGTTAGGTTAGGACTTTTTCAAGTATTTATAGAATTGGAAATAAAATACTTTAAAAACACCCCAAGTAGGATGATCTTACGTCACGTTTAAAGGTAATTAAATCCAATCTACGTGTTCGACGCAACAAGCTGAAATGACACTACGACAGAAAAAACATTACAGCTTATTATGCTCTGCTACCCGTGCGAAGCCGGGACGGGTCGCTAGTGTTATTGATAAAATATTCGATGATAATAAACATATTTTCATGTGAGCTTGATTTAGCTTCTGTTCTACTAGGAGCATTACATCGCTAGGTATCATTGGTCACGTAATGTCGCTTAGGAGTCTTAAATCACTGATTATTCAGCCTGTGTAGTAGTTGCTGTGTTGTATGAGTAGGTAATCTAAACATTTTAAATGTTTGTATCAATCAATTCGTTCGACCTTCAGCCAGACGCAATATCTGAAAGAGACAAGTCCCGATACACCAAAGGGAATACAGATATAGGACGGAATGTAAATCGTAGTCTGGATTGGGAATGACGGGAGTGAGAGGCAACCGGTATTCGTACAAACTTTAGCCAGAAAGAGAGCCAGGAGAAGTAATTCATATTTCTAATAATTTATATATTACGAAACTATGCAAAGTATCAAAATCGGATTTAACCGTGTCGTAAGTATGTATTTATTTCTATTGACAAGATAGGTAACACATGTAATTTCATGAGGGATTTCCGATACGTAACGGCTGATAGCCTAGGACAGAGAAAACCTGTGATTCTTCATGTAAACAAGTCGCTTCTTTCATCCAGTGGAGTATAAATAAGCTATTAACGCCAGTAATAATTAGGACAGAAAACCTGTGATTCTTTTGCTGCTGCAACGCTGCTTTCATCCAGTGGAGTATAAATAAGCTATTAACGCCAGTAATAATTAGGACAGAAAACCTGTGATTCTTCTGCTGCTGCAACGCTGCTTTCATCCAGTGGAGTATAAATAAGCTATTAACGCCAGTAATAATTAGGACAGAAAACCTGTGATTCTTCTGCTGCTGCAACGCTGCTTTCATCCAGTGGAGTATAAATAAGCTATTAACGCCAGTAATAATTTGATGCTAAGAGTTCACACTGCTTGCGTGTCGTTTGTTCGGATTAAACACAAATCAAATCACATCCATTATTTGAGAACTGCATTGACAATTTTGCAGTTGGTTGGTCCATTCTTTCGATTTTGGCATTTTTTTCGAGGCAATGTTGGTATGTTTAAAAAAAAAGGATTAAGTCTAAAATTCTAAAAAAAAGTCTTTATATTGCCAAAGTGAGTACTTCGTATCCATTTTCCACTTGTTGCTTAGGTATACCATGGCCTCCCTATAGGTTTAGGTGAAAAGACTTGGAGTAAGGGTTTTGTATCCAATCTCTACAGTGCAGTCGCTCTGTCCATTTTTTTTTAATTTAGGTAAATACATGTTTAGGGAACAAATGAAATAAAAGAAAAAACAGATATATATATAATTTATTTATACGATCCGGAAGAAATTAGAGTCAAGGAAAACACTGATAAGTACAACTAAATTTCAATGATTGCTAAATAATAAATTAAGAAAATACCAGTCAAGTACGAGTTAGACTCTCATATATCGGGTTTACCTTCTACTAATCAACTAGGTACCTACCTATTTGAACTATAAAACTTAGAAATGAAAGTTATTCTCCAGAAATATAAATTGAAAAAAAAACGTAGTGTTTGGGTAAGAAATTGGCTACTCAGAAGAGATAATTTAAGCTAGGGGCATCAAATATATTATTGAAAGAACTAGTATTCGATGATAGTGAGAGCTACAAAAGAATGACAAAAAAAAAATTAGCTTCTTTTAAAGGTTAAGAAGTTTTTAAGAAAAAGCAAGATACGATAGCGCGTTTAGCACTTTCCGCTGAAATGATATTACAAATAACATCAACATATTTACCAACTGGGGATCCGTTGAGTAGTCTATACATACAAGGTGAGATTTTAATAACCATCCATATTTTAATGTACTGATCTTTGGTAAAAAACCGATGGCCGTCTTGTTTCCTTTGCGGTTGGACCGCTCGAAAGCGCGTAGCCCATAAACAAAATGGACGCCGTCGAGGTAGCTTGTGTTATTTATTTTTACTACCGAAAACAACTACAGAAAAATAATAAAAAAGATACTGGATTCATCCTTTACCAGAAACACGCAACGAATTTGGCCAGTTCGCAATTTGTTTTTGCCTCTGTTGTCATCTCTTTTCCAAAAATATCTACTAATTCTTCCCATTGCTTCCGTTTTATATCTCTATTCTTATATGCTGCTCCTTCACAATTCCAAATAGCTTCTCGTTGTTGAATTTAAAAAATGAATTTCTCTGTATCGAAGTTCATGGCTGCTCAGCTCACGTACAAACTCATTGGCGGCTCGCCGCAAACTAAAATCGCCAGTGCGTATAAACATGATGGCGGCCAGCCGCGAAGCGGGCCGCAGCTCTCCATTCAACCGCCGTGGTTGAAATTTTGTGGCCGTTAAGTGCGTACAATCACAGGCGGTTGCCGCTAGTGCGTAGGAGGCCTTAGTATCGTTCAACAGAAAATTATTGACATATGATTACACAAACCTTTCCCGTAAAAACCAATAACTTTAGTCACCATTCACGCTCCGCCCTGTGTCGGGCTAGAGTTCTCGCGCGCGTCGTCACAAAGAAGGCAACCAAACGTTATAAAATAACACTGTAGAAAAAATTATTTATTATGTAAATGAAAACTATATTTTCTATTTACGTATTGAGGTCTATTGGAGATACCTAACATATAGAATTTTTTTTGGATAACTGTTAAAATTTCATCATGTATATAGTTAACTTGTTCGATCGTGTCGCGACTTGATCGATGACTCATATTTGTTGGGTAGACTGGGCTGGGCTAGACTTAGCATTTGAAAATGATAAAAGACGGACGGCCTCAACTATTTTAAAATCAACCAACGATGATATTACAAATAGTTGATAAACTTTTGTTCACACATTTCAATTCGCTTTCGAGTTCGACTTGAACCTGACTTGAATGACAAAAATCGCCTCGTGAAAACCCAAATATCTTTTAAGTTTTATCTAAGCTTATAAGCTATACTTTTTTAAATTAAATAAAAAGTACTTTCGTATCTTTCATACAAAAATTTAACTTGATACATTATGCACTTGATAAAAACTTTTTTTAATGGTTTAATTTGTCCCTCGAAATCAGAATTCATTTATTTAAGCTATACGTTCGGCGTTCATGACTGGGTCACCAAACTCTGTTTATTATTATGTCAATTTTCAACTTTTTTCGTCTGGTAGATTCGCAGAAAACAGGCTGTAACAGACTAATAGACAGCACAACAGTGATCCTATAAACCTTTAGTTCTTTCATCTCGGATCTCTCGGATGTATGTACGGAACCAGGAGAACGTAAATAACGCCTATTTTATATTCATAGCAATAAGAATTACGTTTCTTAATTGGTAATGATTGCTTGGAATTCACTGACAGTAGGCAAGTGAAAGTAAAATATTCAAACTAGTAATAAGACTAATCTGTCTCTATTATAACTTATAACCGTATCGGGATGAGTTCTCTATGGAGCAGTTGATGAAAAAACTTTGGGCCCTTATCTTCGGTTGAAAAATACCCACTTAAATCAGTTCTAGTTTAGAACTACTTGGAAACCATGAATGCAAAATGCTAACAAAATACAGAGATCGAATACAATTTTTAGAAAGACAGGTTGTTTGCTGACATTGAGTGTACGTAAAGAGTGCTGATGAAATTATATCAACTGAACTGCGCTGTCTTTCGAAATATAAATCTTCCTATCCACATCTACTGCAGCAACCACTAGGTAGAACTAGGTAATTGTCGCCGTGCGCGGGCGCACGTCAATACACGCGATTTATCTATTTAGGCGTGTTGCTTTGCACGCCGGTGCTTGCGTCACAACAGCCTGACGTCGTCGGTCGCTCGGTCGTTCACTGAGTTATTCAATCTTGATTCTCGAGTTCAGTGTCATACATGCCTCGGCGGCGCCATATCGTCGGCATGCCTCGCGCTTGACCCACTAGCTGGTATACTACAGCCTTCATGCATCTTCGCATTACCAAACGACGCAAGTAAGTATGGTACCATTAACTCATCTCGATAACAACGCTCGACTCCTAATAACGGAATTTTCTCTGTTCCAGATGTCAGCTGTCGCCGCACGAACTGCGGCGTTTTTATCACATTATAGAAAATGACTGAAGGTCAATCGGTCACCAATGAGAACCGAGTGAGTCCTCTACTAAATTGCATATGTTCCGTATCCTGTCACACGAGTCTAACAGTGCTATCGTTGTAAAGCACTTGTAAAGTAACTATTATCATTTGTTTACGTTCGCAGAAATGGCATGTGCAAACCTAGAATGTTAGTATGTATACTAGTCTGGCGTCGCCCATTAAATGTGCTTCGACTTGCGAAGTTATTAATATTTGTTGTACTGCTGTCACGTTATCTGCAAGATAACATTGTAACACAAAATACGTAGAACCCATGCACGTATTATCAATACGTGCGCGCGCGCCACAGGCTCCTAGTGGTAGATAGATAATGACAGTAATTTTAATTAATGTGAAGTGCATAACGACGAAATGACGAAATATAGACACATGATATACGAGTTACCGTCTTGTGAAAATGGAGTCTATGGATGTTATTGATGTATTTACAGGCGATTCATGGTTGTAAAGGAACAGTTATTAAAAGAGAGGTATTCTTTGCGTAAAAAGAACACCTAGGAAAATCTGGGAAATTTAAATAACAAAATTTATATTTAAAATAGAAAATGATCTCCCTCACAGCTTTGATTTAATGTTACAGATCGAATGTCACCACCATCCTGTGAGATTGTTCGCAACATTATTATTATACATGCTGTTTGGTACAGCAATCCCGATTTAATTACCGTTACTTACTTTAATTACCTCCCCCGTTACCCATAGACGAACAGAAATTAATGTTATTTTCATTTTTATCCCTCAAAATGTTATGTTTATGTTTTGCTATTAAAGACAGATTTCAAACATTCACATGTGATACATTTCTCAAAAGTAGAATAACCAAAGAAGTTTTTGACATAGGTTGAACAAATAAAAGAACTTTATTTGACTTATTGACGACCGCTTAGCCTAGTGGGCAGCGACCCTGCCTGCAAAGCTGGAGGTCCCGGGTTCGAATCCCAGGTCGGGTCAGTATTTATATGATGAATATTTAATATTTATGTGATGAATATCTAATACTGGCACCGGGTCTTGGTTGTTATATGTATGTGGTGTCTTCGCTTGGTACCCAAAATACAAGCTAATGCTTAGTTTTAGGCCAAGACGTTGTTGTGATTGTGTGTGTTATTATTATTATTATTTAGGTACTTTAATTAAATTTTTTAAATATTTTGTATTATTTTATTGATTCGTCATTATATAACTTTGACCGTTGCCAGTGTTGTCACAGAGATAGATACGGAATCAACTATGTATTTAAATATTAGATTAGTAATTAGAGAAATGAATAAAAATAGCTGGACAAGTATAGTATGTTCAATTCATGAGACAATTCAAGTAATGTGCGATAAGTCAGGGTATTGAGGAAAATAAACAAAAATAAGATTTAAAAAAAAACCGTAAGACTTTTCATAGAGGTAAGTTGACTTAATCTGATTGTAAATAAGTTGTACTATCCAGAAAAAAAACGGGGGTCGCTGTACCAAACATCCTGTATATTTAATAATTCGTTATAAATAAATATGAATAGCAAAATGTTTTTGACGTTTTTACGTTGATTCATTTTTGCCATTTTTTAGGGTTCCGTAGCCAAATGGCAAAAAAGAACCCTTATAGTTTCGCCATGTCCGTCTGTCTGTCTGTCTGTCTGTGTGTGGTTTTTCTCGGAAGCTATTGGCAATACATAGATGAAATTTGGAAGGTAGGGGTAATCTATGAACCGCTACACAACGATGCGATGTAGTGAAATTAAGAAAAAAATTTTTTTTTGGGATAAGTCGCCATACATGTTAGTAACTGTAGTACGAAAAAAAATAATTCATCGTATATTACCGCGAGAGGTACCAAACGATAGGTCTTAAAAAATGATATCAAGTTTTTTTTTTATTTAAGTCAACAGTTGTTGAGACATGCATTCCTGAAATCCTAATTTTTGTTAGAGTCTCCCCCCTACCAGGTAAACCGTTGTTTTTGGATATGTGGAAAAAATTTATGACAGGACTATATATAACGTAGTTAAAAGGAAAACTATCACGGCTAACTAGAAATTATCTAACGAGACTTTCATTTGAAATGAACCATGACGCACTTGAGATTTTTTTTAAATTATGTATTTTAAGGCCTATATCCTGCAGTGGAGAGACACGGGCTGATGATGATGATGATGATGTATTTTGCCCCCAAAGTGATAATTTAATTTGTTTATCGTTTAGTTTTTCTATAAAATATAAATGAAGGTCTACATTCCGTATATAGCCCTCAGAAATGTTTTTTTTTTTTTAAATTTTCAACTTTGCTCCCCAAAATAAAAATCTTGCATTTACGCTCACAGACAAGTCAACCTTTAGACCACGCTTAATAATCGTCAGTACGAAAAGGAAATCGGCAAAAAGTGGCGGGTTGCGGGGAGAGGTCGGCTAGTTTTCATTGGCTCGTTCAAAATTGACAATTAATGGCTTCCGACGTGCTTCCAACTGACGGCTCACTAGTGACGTAGTTATGTAGTGTCACTACATAGCCTTGGCGAATGCTACTCCCTGTTAAAGCGTGGTCTAAAGGTTGACTTGTCTGTCTTTACGCTATACGTTTGTTATTGGGTCACCAAACTCTGTAGGTACATGTATCGAATTTCAACTTTTGCATCTAGTAGATTCTGAGAAAGTAGGCTGTGACAGATGTACAGACAAGCGGATACGAGAAAAACGCTATACGGGTTCCTTTTTTCATCTTTGATGTACGAGACCTCTATAGGATCATTCCGTTGTCCGCCTGTATGTCTATCGGTCTGTCTAGACCCTTTTTCACGGGAACGCATGGAGGTATCAAGTTGAAATTAGTATCAAATACAGTCCTTAATAAATTAATTATATCGGATGTCTCTATGAATTGACGAAAATTCCCGAACTTCCTATTAAGATCGCAGAACGTACCTGCATATATACCACTAATATAGGTTTTTAAGTCTATTGAAAAATATGGACCCCCAAGCTTGAATCCTGGATACGCCACTGACTGTACTTGAACTATTTGCACCACAAAAGAGAATCCTTCGCCAGCAAATCAGTTATGCACTGAATTACCGCAGTTAAGGGGGCAATTACAAAAAAACGGCATGTTTAGGTACATTTTTAGGAAGTTTGGAAAGGTATATGGTCATAAACCTAATTCTAAAATAAAGATCCGTTCTTAATTTACAATTGTGTTAGAAAACATTTGCATATTTTACACTCTTTCACACTGAAAAAATATTATTTTGTAACCCACTTTTGCCGAAATCGCGGAAAATTAACATTTTTCGGTACATATTACACCATCATCACAAGGTTTTTTGAGATTAAAAAATCATTTCAGTATTGTTAATACTTCATCCTTTCTTTCTGTTAGAGGAAATTTTGATAATAAACGGAAAAGTGGCAGAAAAAAATCATCAATAATATGCAATTTCACCGAAATTTCGCCATACTATTTTGTATGAACTGACAGCACACTGACAGCATAAAACCAAGCGTACACGGTATCGTGCTTCAGACCGCTCCGAGGAGCGCTATTGAAAGGTTGGGTGTACGTCTTTGTTTTTCTCCGATCAAATGCTGTACGTATGGTAAAGTTGAACTCAATCAATCTTGAGACGTGGGTGAAAGTAAAAGTGAATGGGCATCTTTGTATGGGCTGCGTACCCAGGTTGTATCAAGTTGTGGTATATGTCATTTTAAAGGTCGTATCAATAGCTTTATTTTATAGTATGGCACCAACCATGAAACACGTGCAAGGAAATAACTATGAGTTATTTTATATCTCATATAATGAAATGTTATTTTTAGTGTAAATGTTACTTATTGTACAATATTACTTTATTACTAAGCATACCTACTATACGGTTACCAATCGCTATTCCACCGCCGCTTGCACACCTACATACTCTTAAGACTGGCCAAAAAAATTGCAGGTTTTGCATAGGCTTCGTCTCCATGCTGTATCTAGTGTAGGCATGTTGTTCTTGGATTTCTTATTAAAAAATATAATTAAAGGCTAGTATTGCGTAGGTCGAAATAATTTAAAAAAAATTATCATTGAACTAATAATCTAGATCAACAATTATATCATCTAAAAAAGTTGCTGGCAACAATATATAATTTTGATGCCTCGCCCACCCCAAATACCATATAATGCTTATTATATGTGAACATGTGCCGACATTTCTTCGCCCTATTAGGCACGAACAGTAATTATCGACTCCCTTCCCGTCGTTATTGTAGTTACTACAATATAGGAGTAATATATCCGATTCGACACATGACAGGACTGAATCCAACCTCTAGTAGTATGTATGTGTGTGGGCAGGGCGGTGTAAGAGTTATACTGACAGGTAGCCGCAACGCACAGTATGCTATATAACATGGTAAATAAAATAATATAAGTAAAAAATAAAAACCGACTTCAAAAACATAAACTAAAAAGTTAAAAATAAAATTTTCACTTTAAAGAAAGGAGCATTAACAGGCGGCATATAGTTAATGAAGTCGGTGCCTACTCACTCAGACACTTTAGATTGTGTTCCATATTTGTTATAGTTATAAATATATAATTGTTGTAACTGTTATTACCTGGTAAGTACCCATTTAAAGTGTCTGAGTTGGCACCGACTTCATTAACTATATGCCGCCTGTTAATGCTCCTTTCTTTAAAGTGAAAATTTTATTTTTAACTTTTTAGTTTATGTTTTTGAAGTCGGTTTTTATTTTTTTTTTAAATTATTTTATTTTTAAATTTTTAGTTGAACGCATCTGTAACTTATTTGTATTTAGTATAAATGGGGCTTCTAAACGCGCTACTCAAATGAGACAGCACCGCGATTACGCAACATAAATTCAGTGTCAAACTGACGCATCAGCATGCCTAGTAGGTAGTGGTATTCCTATGTAAAACTTCAATCTTAATTATTATTTTTGTGCGAACTGAACATTTTGGCATATTGAACCGTATGAAATAAGCCCAACAAAAGATAACTGCTGTAAATCGTTGAGAGATTCCCTTGACTGTTTATGGTCTTCATCATCAGACCTGTAATGGCACTTATAATCCATATGAGTGCAAAGTTCTCATCAATAGAAATGAATTAAGTCCAAACACCAGGTAATTGCTGTAAATCGTTAAGGAGTTCCCTCGATTGTGTATGGTCTCCATCATCAGATCTGTAATGGTACTTATAACCCATATGGGTGCAAAGTTCTCATTAATAGAAATGAATGAAGTCCAAACACCAGGTAATTGCTGTAAATCGTTGAGAAGTTCCCTCGATTGTGTATGGTCTCCATCATCAGACCTGTAATGGCACTTATAATCCATATGGGTGCAAAGATCTCATCAATAGAAATGAATCAAGTCCAAACACCAGGTAATTGCTGCCAGTCGTTGAGGAGTTCCCTCGACTGTCTTTCAGCTCCATCATCAGATCGACTCCTGACCTTCATTACTAGTAGTACTAGTAGTAGTACTTTATCAAAATACTTAAAATACGATACTTTAAAATACGATTTTCGAAGGTTGCCCTCGATTTCTCTGGGATGCCATCATCAGATCCTGGTTTCCTTATCATGGTACCATTTCGGAGATATCTCCCTTTCACAAAAAAAAATCATCCAATTCGGTTCATGAACAACGAAGTTATCCCTGAACACACATAAAAAAAAAAAAACATATATACGGTCGAATTGAGTAACCTCCTTCTTTTTTGAAGTCGCTTAAAAAGAACTTTATAAGCTAGAAATAATGATTATTTAAATAAAAATTAAATAATTTTAAATTTAAATTTCAAAGGCAGTAATTAAATAATAAGTTGGTGTCATACAATAAAATGAAGCTATTATTAAGACCTTTAAAATGACATATGTCACAACTTGATACACCACTGGGTACGAAACCGCCCATTGTCTTTTATAATATTTTATGAATTGAATTAGTTTGAATTATTTTTTTTACCAAGGCGGAAAGCTATTAAACTTAAAATAAAAATCTTACACTATATATACAATGTACATAATATATACATTACCGAGTTGACCAACCAAATTAAAACATATGTAAAAAGTGGTGAGCTCTTGGAATGGTGTAATTATTTTAATTTTAATACGCTTTTATAAGTTCCACCTGTATGTTTTTTTGTATCTAATGGAATCTTTAAACGCGGTTGTCACCCACTTCCACTGAAAATATTGGGCTGAAATTCAGAATACATATGTAACTTCGATGACAATACACTAAAATGATAAACATAACTTGATGTTGCAGCCAGGATTGTTTCCTCATAAGGATACTCTTCACCGGTTAATAGCACGAACACGAAACTTTGTATGTAGGTTGGATTTCGATAGTTATCCATGATTTTCACTATAAACTGATGATGCACCACGATAATTTGTTAACGAGGGAACTCCTCAGTGGTTAGATTAGCACCGACATGAAGCTTTGTGTCGGTTTGTATCATTTCATCGTTTTATAGGTAATTGTGAGTCCACCTTTATGTTTGTAAATTTTAATGGAATGTAGTTTAAAAAATATTAAGACTAAAAAAAGATAAAAAATAATATATTAAAAAAAATTTATAAATTACACTTTGATACGACTTTGATAGACAATCGAACTTTAAAAAAAAAATAAGTAGAAAAAAAATTGAAAATTAATGTTATTGTGAAAAATCGTGGAGTGCAATGAAATATTTAAAACAACTGATATCGGGCACCCCACGTTTTGTCACAATAACATTATTTTTCCTCATTAAACACTTTATTCTTATTCTAAAAGTTATTTTCTCCTTTTTAGATCGATTTGGTATCAAAGCGCAAGTTTCTTAGTTTTTTTAAACTATCTGGGGGCACGGCCGTGCCCCCACCAAGTCGAGCAAAAAAGCGTCACGGCCGTACCATCCTTTTCTCGAAGCAATTCAGACCATTTTCGACCCCCTGTAACTTCGTTGTGGATAAAACTAGAAGACTGAAATTTTCAGTAACCATGCAAGCATATTATATAAGCATATTACACGTTTTAATTCAATTTGAACCAGTATTTTTAAGAAATTATAACGGGTCAAATTCCTTAATTTTGTCACTCACTGACTCAACGATCATCAAAATTCTAAGGCACTTCTAGCAGACCTAGAAGCTTCAAATTTGGAATATAAGTAGTGTTTGGTGTATGAATCAAGGAAAAACTAAAAAATCTAGAAAAGACCGCAAAGAAAATTAAGCCCATACAGCCAAGTCTTCAGTTAAATTTTTCAATATTGGCTTTATTCGTAACGATGTTTTATTACGGCAGTTATTATTATATTAAACTGTAGCTGAAGCTCAAGAAGTAGTACCGGAAAAGAGAAAACGGAAGGCTGCCTACAAAAATAAGAAAAGTTCATAAGTCCGGGAGAGGGCTTTAAGAAAATTCGTTGCTGGTAGATATACATATATACAATAAGTAGAAGGTACCGAAAAGGAAAAAAGTAGAACCGTCTACAAAATACAAAAAGAAATGAGATCCCATCAAAAACAATACTTGTCAAAAAAACCAAGTCTCGCAACTCAGTTGTTCTGCGGTAAAAAGTTGTGAGATCCATGTAATACCAAGTCGGATATTAATTTATTCAGTCTCTACTTGTAAGTCTCTACTTGTAAGTATGTAATGTTTTATATAAATATATTGAGACTTGGCCATCGCACTAAATAATTGAATTTACATGTGTTTTCAGGCGATTGAATTTACACGTGTTTTCAGGCGATGGCCAAGTCTCAATATATTTATATAAAACATTACATACTTACAAGTAGAGACTTACAAGTAGAGACTGAATAAATTAATAACCGACTTGGTATTACATGGATCTCACAACTTTTTACCGCAGAACAACTGAGTTGCGAGACTTGGTTTTTTTGACAAGTATTGTTTTTGATGGGATAATGTTTGTAGAAGGCGGTCTGAATGATCGTGAAATTTGAAGGGCAAGTTAGTCAAAACAGGGGTGTTCGCACGGTTCCTCAATTTATAGAAATAAATAATGGTAAGAGCTAAGGGCGCGAGCGGGTTGCTTTTCGCGGTTTACGCATGCGGTGCAAACAGAATGCTCGCTTGTGATTGGTGTAAAGTAAAAAGATTTAGTACTGTAAAATACAACATTGCGGTACAAGTTTCGATGTCATAAAGAACGTATTAATAGTAACTGTATTGACAAAAGTATTAATCGTTGTTGTAATAACGCATACAGACTTGTTTTTTTTTTGTAATGTGGACCAAATAATAATAAAATTTTAATCTATACGAAACAGACTTTATTTTAGTAGTGTTAGGCCCAGAAAGAAAGAAGTTCAAAATGGCAGACACTATTTTCAGTTTTGACCGCAGATTCGTGAAGGGAGACCACATGGACCCATAGATATCGATTTTGAAAGCAAGCAGTTCAAAAACTATAACAGATTCTAAGGCAGTAATTTTTTTTAGTTCTGAGCACAGATTCGTAATCGAAGACCATACAGACTCTTACACATTGATTTTGAAAACAATCGGTCCAGAATCAAAAATAGTAGAATTTGACGAAATGGGAAATGAAAAGGTCACCTCATTCAATGGGACCTCGGTTTCGCCATCGCCACGTATCACAAACAAAATGCACTCGTATTGCAAAACTCCTCATACGATAACTGTGGCACAGTATAGTATTGTCTAATAATTTTTTTTATGGAACTTTAAAAGACATCGTAACCCACACCCATAACACAAGCTTTGCTTAGTTTGGGACTAGATAGCGCTGTGTGGGATGTCCCAGGTATTATTGTTATCACTACATATTATAAAATAAAGTCCCCCGCCGCGTCTGTCTGTCTGTCTGAACGCGACAAACTCAAAAAGTACCGAACGGATTGGCATATTATTGACATCAACATCAACAGAGTGATTCAAGAGAAAATTTGTTGAAATATGACGATTATTGTTGAAGAAGTCGGAAAAAAATCAAGCTGATTAGGAACTTTCATCGAAAATGCGGCCTAATCCTTTTGAGATATAACAAAATAATGTATGGAGGAATTGTGTCTCTTTTATAGGACTAAAGAAAAGTCCGCGATAGCATATGTCTATATTTTATGGATAGCTTACTATACTATTTTTATGATGTAATATGAGGTGATTGGAAAACAATTTATACGGATATGGTATTAATCCTTATCAAATTAAATACGATATTTACCTTCAGCATTTCATGAACATTATGATCGCCGTTTGTATTCTACAATTTAAATCAATATCTTAGGAGCCATACCGGACGACGCGACACACGTGGTTAGGCTGAAGTTATCAATGTTGTATACAAAGAAATATTTTAGTTTGTTTTTAGGTATTTATTCTTTACTTTTTCATATATTTATAGAATTCGAAATAAAATACATTAAAAATAATTTAAGTTGGACGAACTTGCGTTACATTTAAATCTAATGAAATCCAGTCCACATGTTCGACACAACAAGCTGATACGACACTACGACCGTAAAAACATTATGGCTCTGCTACCCGTGCGAAACCGGGGCGGATCGCTAGTTATTATATAAAATAAAGCAACATTAAAAACCTGACATAAAAGAAAACTCATTTTTAAATAAATAAAAATAATAATGATCAAGACTAATTAGTTCTGGTATAGAGCCAAGTATGTGTTGCCTCTGGTGCAGATGCGCGTGTAGTAGTAAGCAAGCTGTCAAGTAAAACCTATTTTCGAGCTGTCACTTTTTGTACATACGTCCTTAATAACCAATAGGAGCGTAGGAAAATGAGCTAAATTTTCCTACGCTCGCCTATCTATCTATCTACTTATAATTCTTCGTATAACTTTTCGAGTAAAAAAAAATACAATCAGCTTGTCCTAAGACATTTTTAAGGTTATGTACCCAAAGCGTGCCAACGGAAACCTTATTACTAAGCCTCTGCTGTCCGTCCATCCGTCGTCCGTTTGTCATAGTGCTGTTTATCGTCCGAACCGTAATAGCTAGACACTTGAAACTTTCACGGTGTGTGTATCACTATGGCCGCCATAACAACAACAAAAAATAATGTTATAAATTAAAGGGGAGCCCCCCATACACGGAACATGTTTTTTTTGACGCTTTTGGCGATTAGTGCGTGTGATGTCATTGCTTACACTTGAAATTGACCCGGAAATTGACCCTAAAAAACAACTAGGGAATGCACCATGTAGTAATAAGAGTTTTTAGTTAAAATAATTATGACTGCTTTAAATAACAGCTAGTAATGCTAGTAATAATTTTTTACAAATATATATTTTTTGTCTCTGAAACGGCTAGGTATACAAAATTTTATGACAATGTATGGAATGTGTAATACACGTTACTCGTGTACCATTTGTAGGGTTCCGTACCTCAAAAGGAATAATAATAATAATAATAATAATAATAACAACACACACATTCACAACAACGCCTAGGTCCCAAACTAAGCATTAGCTTGTATTTTGGGTACCAAGCGAAGACACCACATACATATAACAACCAAGACCCGGTGCAAGTATTAATATTCATCATATAAATACTGACCCGACCTGGGATTCGAACCCGGGACCTCCAGCTTCGCAGGCAGGGTCGCTGCCCACTAGGCTAAGCGGTCGTCAAATGGATGAATGAATGGATCCCTTACCTATAGAATCGCTTCGTTGTCCATCTGTCTGTATGCCTGTCAGTGTCTATCGGTTTGTCTGTCTGTTTGTCTGTCTGTCAAGACCCTTTTTCTCAGGAACGCGTTGAGATCAAGTTGAAATTAATATCAAATAGGTGTACGGTCCCTTATTGGAGTTTAAAAATGTCAAGCGGTCCGCGTTGCTCCATAAGTATCAAGATCAAAATATATTACTTAGTTGTATATGACTATAGAAAAATGTAAGGAAAATAGTGGGTAGTCGCAGGCATACTACCTTGACGTGTTACGTCTTTCTCGGACCATTACGTCATTACATAGAGTTAATAAATTTGACAGCAGCGTTTGGTTTTAATAGAGTCACAAATGGCACTTCTCAGTATCGAAGAGATATTACGCAATTTTGCGGGGTTGAAGACCGGCGCGCGGGGACCTCGCGCACTGAAACTCGCCATCTTGCACCATTCTGCTAGAATATGAGTGGTTAGACGGTACACACAGAAGAGGGCTTCTAGTCAATTCGTACTTTTTAAAGGACTTCAAAAAAGAAGGAGGTTTCTCAATTCGACCGTATATATGTTTTTTTTTTATGTGTGTTCAGGGATAACTTCATTGTTTATGAACCGAATTGGATGATTATTTTTTTGTGGAAGGGAGATATCTCCGGAGTGGTACCATGATAAAGAAACCAGGATCTGATGATGGCATCCCAGAGAAATCGAGGGCAACCTTCGAAAATCGTATTTTAAAATATCGTATTTTAAGTATTTTGTTAAAGTACTACTACTAGTACTATTTATTGAAGGTCGGAATTCGATCTGATGATGGAGCTGAAAGACAGTCGAGGGAACTCCTCAACGAATTACAGCAATTACCTGGTGTTTGGACTTAATTCATTTCTATTAATGAGAATTTTGCACCCATATGGGTTAGTACACCATTACAGATCTGATGATGGAGACCATACACAGTCGAAGGAACTCCTTAACGATTTACAGCAATTACCTGGTGTTTGGACTTAATTCATTTCTATTGATGAGAACTTTGCACTCATATGGATTATAAGTGCCATTACAGGTCTGATGATGAAGACCATAAACAGTCAAGGGAATCTCTCAACGATTTACAGCAGTTATCTTTTGTTGGGCTTATTTCATACGGTTCAATATGCCAAAATGTTCAGTTCGCACAAAAATAATAATTAAGATTGAAGTTTTACATAGGAATACCACTACCTACTAGGCATGCTGATGCGTCAGTTTGACACTGAATTTATGTTGCGTAATCGCGGTGCTGTCTCATTTGAGTAGCGCGTTTAGAAGCCCCATTTATACTAAATACAAATAAGTTACAGATGAGTTCAACTAAAAATTGAAATATAAAATAATTAAAAAAAAATTAAAAACCGACTTCAAAAACATAAACTAAAAAGTTAAAAATAAAATTTTCACTTTAAAGAAAGGAGCATTAACAGGCGGCATATAGTTAATGAAGTCGGTGCCAACTCAGACACATTGAAAGGGTACTTACCAGGTAATAACAATTACAATAATGATATATTTATAACTATAGCAAATATAGAACACAATTTAAAGTGTCACAATAGGCTCCGACTTCATTAACTATATGCCGCCTGTTAATGCTCCTTTCTTTAAAGTGAAAATGTTATTTTTAACTTTTTAGTTTATGTTTTTGAAGTCGGTTTTTATTTTTTTTAAATTATTTTTATGCATCATTATCGTTGTGTATCTTTCGCTCTTATGCGAGGGAAAGAGACAGAAAATGACAACGATTTTATATTCTGTCACTATGCTCCACTTTTTGATCGGTTCGAAGTATGAGATGCAGCATATTAATAAAATTATTCGACAACACACCGTTACAGCATTATAAATAGTTGCCTGCTCGGACAATAAAGACAGCGCTTCGTACTAGTACAAATTAGTTTGCGTACTAGTACACTCTAATAGTAATAATAACGACCGCTTAGCCTAGTAGGTAGCGACCCTGCCTACAAAGCTGGAGGTCCCGGGTTCGAATCCCAGGTCGGGTCAGTATTTATATGATAATATTGATACTGGTACCGGGTCTTGGTTGTTATATGTATTTGTTTGTTTTCGCTTGGTACCCAAAACACAAGCTAATGCTTAGTTTGAGGCCTAGACGTGGTTGTGTTGTATACGTTATTATTAAAAAAATAATAATAGTACTATTAGTACCTATTATTCGGACCGTGATTTCGGACGTAATTGTTCATATTTGTTATGTTAGGTTAACGCTATGGGTTAACATTACAGTAATGTTATCAATCGATCCAGTTCCATGATGCCTGTAACGTGTGGCGTACATAGAATTATTTTATAAATTTAGTGGCCAATAATAATTTTATTTCCTTTAAGAATCATTATAGCTTGAACCGATCTAAGAATCTACGTATTTTCTAACCGATATATTTTTCAATAAGATAATTTTAAACGGATGAATTTGATGGCATATAAAAAATCAATTACCTATTATAATTCATCGTTGTAACCATACCTTTATTGCGTATTACAATGCGAGGTGATCAATTGATTTACTAAAGAAGTCAACCAAGATTCTTATCTCTTCCTACTCTAAAGAATTTAATAGAAAAATTATCAATTCAATAGTTATTCTGAGTTATTCCAATTTTTTTCAAAAGTGTGTAAATCCTGCTCTTTCACAATATCAAACGTTGTTAAACGGTTGTTCGTACTCACTCACATTCCCATTCAAATCAAAGAGCAATAATAATAATATAATAATATCTGAGACATTCCACACAGCGCCATCTAGTCCCAAAGTAAGCAACTATTATGCTTGTATTATGGGGTACTAGATAACTGATATATATACATAATTTTTTTTTTATAACGGAACAAATAGACATGTTCATGCACACAAATATTTGTCCCGGGCGGGGATCGAACCCGCGACCATCGGCTCCGCAGTTAGGGTCTCTAAACTCTCGGCGAACCGGTCAGTCAATGTATTAATAGACCGAATATATATACTAATAGATAGTCTGAGCAATGTACTAATAGACCGAATGTCCGAATAACGTTCGGAGTACGGAGACGTTTCTGTTAGGTCACATCAGAGTTACGTTTCTTAATAGTACTTCGTACATGTACTACATAAGACCATTATAATAGTAAAAATCTGTTACCAGTTGGTTAGATTGAAAGCTCTGAGTTCAAAGCTCACTTTGTAAACACTACTGAACAATCGACCCTGCGTAGTTGTTGCCCTGATTCCTATGTCTTGGTTGCGTTCTTAGTATGATCCTATCCTGTTTTATGGTGGTAAAATTATCGCGAAAGATGTTGTACCGATTCTCGCAACATATAGGATATAGTATGATATCGTTTCATATGAGAACGATATGTTCGTCTTCTGGAAACTATAATATAGGGTTATAAACAATTGAGGCTTGCCAATTTGTTTCGGTATTTCAATTTTACCTCATGTCATCGGTTATAGATGCATAGAGTAACAAAATACCATGGAAAATACCAACAATGGCGACAACGCAGAGTCGCCATGTTAGATGTCGCCAAAGACATTAAATTAATTGAAGAATAATATTCACTGTGTTCGAGTTCACAATTGGATGATCCAGGCGTTCTCGGTTTCTTCGCACCCCTGAAAGTGGTACCGCCGCGCCGTTTCTATTTGCAAAAAAAAGCTGGTTAAAACTAAATAGGTACCTATACGGTATGATTTTTTTCAAATTATGTTCAATAATTCTTCTTCCGTATTTTGGGAACTATAACATACGTACCTACTTCTATGGCGGTTCTGATTTTCTGTTCTGTGTAATTCTGAAACTTAGGCCGGATGGTTTTCTTACTAGGTAAGTAAAGCTACGAATTATTTAGATTATAGTTTATCAGACCTATGAAAAATGTCTGTAGTTTTTCATCGTTAATTATATAAATAAGCTCTTTTTGTATATTAATGAGCACCTGGATGTGAAAATTACATCAAAGTTATGTATGTACTATTTTCAAGCTCGGGCCGGAGATTGATCATCGATATAAAATATCGATAGATTGCACCTTACTCGTAAACTCTCTATCTGTACCTATGTTCATTACTACTATGTTCATTACTAATTAACATAATTATAATAAATTCAACTTTCTTTTTATTTAATTAATCGGGTACGTATAAAGTACGTATAAAGATATATAGACAGATAGATTAGGAAAATTAAATATGATTTTTTCTTCTTAGATATTATTAGAATAGATTTTTCAGTTACAAGACGGCTCATTACATAAGATTTGTAGGTAAAAAATATCTTACAATACCTCCCTCGCCGTTAACGACTTCGAGGAATTAATTAGTTATTGGAACTGCACTTGAACAAATTTATGAATAGCCGATTATTGCACTCTCTTTGTTTACATTCGTCAAAACAATTATAACCGGGCACGGTTCAATTACCAAACGACTAAGTATGAAGTAACAAATGTAAGCAAAATCGTATATTTGCTGCGTAGGTACCTACTGCGAACCCCCGGCCCGGTCAGCTCAGTTTGTGACGTGTTTTACTATCAGACAGACATGCATAATTATGCTTTCTAACAAATTATAATTTTTAAGTTTATCGTTTACTATTGAATGGAATATTCGGTTACGTAGCTGAAGGACAAACCTAGCAAGTTGACAATTTAGAGAAGTGTTTGGCGACAGAACAGTTCATTGAGACAGTGTTCACGTACCAACTTTTTCGTAAGGTACGTGTTTGCATCTGATTATTCAATTGGTCATAAATTAATTTTATTACCTACTTAATACCATGCTTAAAACTTATAAAAAGAAACCGTTTTCGATTTCGATATAGAGTTTAAAACATAACGTTCATCCAACCTTTCTGAGGCGGGCACTTTTTACTACTTCTATGGTTATCGTTGTTACAAACTCATGAAAACTAGAAGTTTCGTGAACAGCTATATACTACACATTAAAATGCTTATATTATTATATACGTGATATCACGTAGTCTTATTATTATATTCGTTGATAAGAAAAACTCGTAAAAGCATAATAACGTACAAGAATTCGGCATAGCATAATCCGCCATTTTTAATCCAAAATGTCGGTTAGTGTACCTTTCGAAATGTACAAACATGGCGTCGTCGCGCCGGTGCAACAGCGATATCACAGTTAGACGGCAATAAAAAAAATTTATAATAAAGTTAGAGATGGGATCTGTCATTAATTGGAATGCATATTTTTAAAATTGATCTTTTATAAGTGTCTCGCCACGGCTGCGTTTTTTTTAGGTCGAGCTTCTAAACTATAAATCTCCATAACCTATCTAGGTATTCTCTCTTTTCGGTTTCTGGTATTAATAAATCATACTCAATTTTGAGATCGTTCTTAAGACCATCTCAGTCCGTACTAATTGAAATATTTTGAATAGACAATTGAAGGGGTAAGTGGACAAAGGTGTTAAAACTAACAAAAAGTTCAAAATGAGTTTTGAATGTTTTTATGTTGCTCCTACCGCACATTTGCAAGCCTGAAACGTATGCATGTTTGTCAGTCAATACCTTTGCTATATACAGGGTGAGATTTTAGTCACCAGCCAAATTTTGTCTAGATGTTAGGTATCACCAATAGACCTCATTACGTTAAAAAAAACATAGGTTACATTTTATTGATAAACTATTTTATCTATAGTTTTATTTTAGAACGTTTTGTTGCTTCCTTAACGCTATAGTAAACGTACGCGGTCGAGACCTTGAACCGCAACGGGACGGCGCGCTGCCCCGGTGACTAGAGTTATTGGTTTTTTCGGGAAATGTTTCTGTAGTCATGTCAATATTTTTCTATTAAACGATACTAAAAGAAAACAAGTCGGCCATCGGTATTTTGCCTAAGATCAATACATTACAATTTGGCTGGTGACTAAAATCTCACCCTATATAGGTCTTTATTTTTGATACGAATCAAAATTTGCGCAGTCGATTTATGATCATTTAAAATCTAAATCCATGCAAAAAGACGATTTATTTTGTTTTCTCAGATAACACCTTTGTCCACTCACCCCATCTCGAGAAAAATGCAGTATGCGCGTTAGGTGACGTCATCTAAGTTTAAGATCGTGTTTGAATACGCACTCAACTGATACCGTTCTGGTATTTATTAATACCGGTCTAGGTTTCACTAGTGAATTTGGTGAAGTCCTGAAAATTTAATAGTATCTAGACATGAAAAACATACAAACAAACTAACTTGTGATGAATCAGGTTAAAAGAGAACTGAGAAAATATTACGCTTTTTGAACTTTTTTGAACAGTTGGACCCTGAAGAAAAGTCACTTTCCCTCACAGATAGGTACCTATTTTAGCCCTGATTTACCATAGATATTTTGTTTCATATTATATTATATCTTAGTTAAGATGTAACTTTTTTAAATACTCATGCAAAAACACAAAAATTACGTAATGTCTGGATAGAAAAGTCAACGGTAAAAATTGGCCTGTCATTTTTATTCACGTCGTACTGCGAGGGTTGATCCCAGTGCTTCCAGGTTCAACGTAATTATGGAAGATCTACTGTAATTTTGACTGATCTACTGTTTAAGGTAATGGTAAAAATACCTTGTATGGATCTCCCATGGATCTACCGTATTTTTTTACTTAAAGGGAATTCCCCATTCTCCAAATAATTTTGGCACTCATATTATGCGCAACTAACAAAACGAGTTATCTCTGTCTGACAAAGGGACAATACGATACATTTTTCTTTTCGCCACTTAGATCTACATCATAATCATTCAAGCCAGGGACATCACATTCCGAACAAATTTTTTGTCGAAATAGAACTGCCTACGTTTTGTGAAAGAAATAGGTATAATTCATATGTCTTATGTATGAAAGAGATGGAAGATACTATGCAAACTTAGTATCTTCCATCTCTGTTACACATTCGACACACCAAAAATACCTGCTTCTTTCTTTAACAAAACGTAGGCAGGATTATCTCGACAATTTATGCAGTGTGGGTCTTCTAACAAATTCCAGTCCAACAACTAACACATTTTCCCAGCAAGCCATTGGCAGAAATTCAGAAAATTGTATTAATTTTAATCTTACAAAAAAGAAAATTGCTAGAATGACTGCAAAAAATTAAAAACATGAAATTATGTGGCTTATTGCAAACTATTTGCTTGATACCAACAATTTTATAAAACAGCACTAAAGTTTTTATTGTAATTTTACTGTAGTAAAAATTTAAATCTACTGTATTATTTAGACGAAAATAACGTATTTTTTAGACGGAAACACCGTAATTTTACTTTCGCGATCTGGAAGTACTGGTCGATCCAGACATTATATAATCAAAGATAGTAATCTAGATCTTATAAATAACTACCTAAAAACTAGTTACTAACTACCTAATTACCTACTACAGATACTAAGTTGCATAAAAATAAAATAACATTATAGGATTTGCACTATGTCTCATAAATTAAGTTCCCCGCAGTACAAGAAATATTTTGTGGAAATCTTAGCAGAACCATTAAAAATGAGCGTTTCTTGACGCTGGCTCTTGTTCTTTTTATATATCCGTTCCGTTCCCGTTCCAATGACTCACCAGCCAGCAGTTCTGCTGCAAGGACGCGGAGGTCCGAGACACCAATGAGCCATAGTAGATAGGACGGAGTGTAGGTACGTAGGCTGCAGTCTGGATATAGAAAAGACAGGAGGTTGAGCCGACCCGAATATCAGCATCGTGAAGCCAGCATGGGGAAGATAGATACTATATTTGGTGTGTAACATATAGAGGATGGGATAGTATTCACTGCAACCGTGGGAGTTCGTTCCTACAGGGCTTCGGTCGTTAACTAAGTGTATTCAGTTTCCGGATCCGACTCTGTATCCGTTTCTGGAGACTTATAGATTTCTTCTGCCATTCTTTTTAATGTTGTTCTGTTTTCCGCAGTTCTTTACTTGTTCTTTTTATATATATCTAAACTAAATTATTATAAAACAGTAACGAGGTCATTGAACGAAGTGACTTCTGTAGGTACTTAGGTACATTGAAAACACTGTCGGATTTATTGCAAGAAAGCGATGACCAATCAAAAGAGAAGAAAATTGCTTACTGCTGTATTCGAAATACGTTGTAAATTAAATATATATATATCTTTCTTTTCCTAAAGCTTCTTATTCAAAAATCACTAATTCTATTAATAAAATGTCTACAATTGAATAGATGAAGTCATAAAACTACTTAATGGGGTAGGTGTAGGTATGCAATAAAAGGCAAAAAATGTAGAGCGGAAAAACAATTTATCGTCAGGTCCTTTAGCCTATTTGCGTTCGCTCATACAAACCGAGATGAGGATAAACAGGACGCCAAATGAGGCCTACTACTAAAAACTGTTTTAAAAAAGTGCATTTTGGAGGAACCTGGCTTTAAAATATGAAAAAAATACGGGGTCTTAGTCGCACGGATGGAAGAGACCTGACGGCTTGATTCTGGTGCCCTGGGAGAAAAAGAAGTGCTTATTGTGGGACGCAACTTGCGTCAGCACTTTCGCTCCCTCCTACCTCAACTCAACTACGCATGCGCTGGGGCGACCGCTGTATCTGTGGCCCATCTGAAACACAACAAAACACAATTTTGGAACAATCTTATATCTTCGTTCCGTTTGCTGTGGAGACGACGGGCTGTTGGAGCCTTGAAGCTAAAAATTTAATTAAGAGCATCGGTTGCCGATTTACAGGGGCTGTGACCCTCGCTCAGGGTCGTCTCTGGCTCACCATAGCGATCCAACGCGGTAATGCCGCGAGCGTTATTGGGACCTTTGTGTCAAATTCGACAATGGATGCTATTTTTATCCGGTTAAATTGTATATATTGATTTCGTATTAGTATTGTTTACTACTATTATTGTCTTTGTAAATAGGTGTTTTTATTTTTAAATAGATTTTAATTTAGTATTTACCTTTTGTTTTTATGTCGGTGTTTTTATTTTAGTTTATCATAAAAGTTTGTTATGACTGTAATTTGTTACATAGGTTTAACACTAAACTAAATCTTTATAGTCCTAAAAGCACTAATTATAGTATACTATCTACGTTTAAAACGTAGACTAACTTTGCAAAAATCAAATCAAATCAAAACAAAATATCTTTATTTCGTAGTTATGTAACATAATCTTGAAATACGTCATAAGAGTGAATTTTATTACTTTGTGGAAGGACGTCACCACAAAGGCGCATTCAAAAATGCTGGTTCCTCTCAGAAGAATACGCAAGAAACTGAGGGACGCTCTTTTTAACAAAATTATAAAAAAAATTTTTAACAGTAAGTGCTTAAAGAATAATATTATTGAAACAAACTGATAGGCGAGCGGCTTACACCCATGGATTTTTCTCATCTAAGTAGTCTGATACTTTATAAATAAGCTTTTGCATAAAGCTTTCGTTTTATTGTAGTTTTAAACTTGTTAAGGGGTAGATCTTGAATGTCAACTGGGATCTTATTGTAAAAGCGTATACATTGCCCTTTAAAAGATTTTGTGATTTTATTGAGCCGGCTGACATGATTAGCAAGTTTATCCTTATTTATGCCGATCACAATTTTTTTCAAATAATACAATATTTTTTTTTACGTACATTATGTTTTCAAATATATATTGAGACGGCAACGTCATTATATTAATTTCCTTAAATTTGTCTCTAAGTGATACTCTAGGTTTTAGTTTATAAATTGCTCGAAAAGCTCGCTTCTGCAACACGAAAATTGTATTCACATTGGCAGCGTGTCCCCACAGCAGAATGCCATAAGTCATCAAACTATGGAACCCACTGAAATACACCATTCTCGCGGTTTCTATGTCTGAAAGGAAGCGGATCCTTTTTACAGCGTAAGCTGCAGAACTGAGCCTTTTTGCCAAGTTAGTAATATGAGGATCCCATTGCAATTTTGCATCCAATGTGATTCCCAAGAATACAGTAGAATCCACAAGGTCCAACTCTTTACTTTTAATGACAATATTGGTAGGTGTCGGTTTGACGTTCGGTAGCGAAAATATTATACATTTGGTTTTTTTTTCATTTAGTAATAAATTATTAGCTGTGAATAGCAATGTTCATCGTTCCAGACGTTATTTTCTATTATTAAAAATACAAGCTATGACCTCAGTTATTTATTTATATTGATTACAATGTTCATAAACGTATAAATCAATTAACTAGCGATAAATGTAATTGCTTCGCATAAAAATGCAGAGATATCTGTGAATTATAATAACAACGCGAACAATAACAATATTATTGAGTTATTGTTAATCGAATGCAATTATTTTGTTTGTTACGCATTTATTAATGCCGTGATTTAAACGTCGACAGCCAAAAATTTATTTATATTGTAATTATGTATGTAAATTACAATTAATATAGTTAATCGATTTTGCTAAATAGTGAAACGCACCGGGGCTCATGGAAATCAGCAATAGTATATTTAAAAAAATATGTTTAGTAGCTTGCCGATGTCGGAATCATACGAATACTTTTTAACGTATTTTTTTGTAACGAACGAAATAATCATACGAATTTCGTTACTGGCGATTTTATTAAACATTCTTATTGTCGACTTCAAAGTTTATATTACGTAGAATAAATATACGTACTACATACTTAAAGTTTCTGGATCTGGCTACTTAGAATAGAAAAAATAGAAAGCCATTTATGAAATTTGAAAATGGAACTCTCTGGGAAAACGTTACTTTTTAAATTGCGAGACACCTAGTCATTTGTTTCTTGATAGTGGCGTCGGTTTGGAAATTGTGTGTCTGAATCACAATGTGCTCTACACGCTCTATAAAGTTTGGGCTACTACTGAAAAATAAAATATTAATCATATTATTCCTGGCCTAGGTCATTATCATAAAAGTACATTTCATTGTCCTGTGCTGAATTATCCGTTTTTAAGTTCTGATAAAATACATGTTTCAGTGAAGAGATATAAGGCAAAAGTTGTAGGATGGTTGTTAGAGATCATATTATTATTTTTCTCAGCGGAGTGTCCATTTGGGTACAAAATATCTCATTCTAGATACGATAATGAAATATCGGGCCTTCTTGTTCTTCTAATCGACATTAGGGCACTGTGATTTTTGAGAAATTATAAAAGTTATAACGGAAGAACTTTATTCGGGCTGGTACCTACACCTATCCCTACCAAGGTATACGTTCAACCAATGCCATCTATCTATACCACATAGCACCAAGTTAGGTCATTATGGTTTTGAAAATCCGCTGAGCGACTCATTTATGAACCACGTATGATTTATACTCTTTGTGCCTGATAACGTCAAAGTGCGTCAAACTATATTTTGTAACTTATGTAGTTTTTAATATACCAATAAAATTCTTTCACTAATTAGTTTTTCTTAATAAAAATTACATACTAGGTCTCCGCCCACGCACTGCCGTTAACTTAACTGTATCCTTGAAGAAGGGTCTGTTTATGGTATGTAAAACGGGTATATTTTAGTTAAATAAAAAAACGTTTATTTGAAAATATTTGCCAAAATACAGGCAAACATATGTTCCAGAAAGGTCCTAGGTATTTTTAATATGAAATTATTGTAAATGTCGCCAGTGTAGTAGTTTCAAGATCGCTCGACGAATGTCATACAGCAAGGGTGCGAGTGAGTCTACACGCGTATACGCGATAAAGAATATTTTAGGTATGCATAACCCAAAATATGGTCCTTGTAGTATATCTGCGTCTGCGCCCCTTGAGAGTCTGCTCTCTGTGCCTGGGCACCGCTGCACCAGCACCAGGCACCAGCGGATACTTACAGCACTGAGTCCACGGCTTTCGTTCGCGTATACGTTTGTACTGGGATCGCTGTTTGAAAAAACACGTTTATGGTTTATAACCTTTAAACCCGCCTAAGAACTTGATTTGCGGTAACACATATGTAATGCAAAAACTGCATCAAAATTGCCATAACTGTTTCCAAGAAACAGATCTACTGCAACACCCCCCTGGTGGGTCACAATCGCAAAACTTATCTAATGACCTGCTCTTATTTGTTGCCCGTGTAATGCGGAAAACCATATCAAGATCGGCCCAGCTGTTGTATTTTATTTTTATTAATTTTTTATTTAATTTATTTTATTGACATAATAATACATAGTTTATATAAAGGTGTATCTTAATTCTAAACAGAATTTTGTCTGTACACCAGATCACTCAGCATGTAGGGAATATATATTGCAGCGCCCCCTGATGACCTATAACCGTTAAATATATCTAAAAATCTGCTCTAAAACCTTGTGATATAAAAATCACGCACAATCGGTCACATTGGCCAAGGTGTCTCAAAGAAAGACATTTATTGCAGCACAGCGCCCCCTCGTGTCCCATAAACTCAAAATGTATCTAAGAACGTGTTCGGAGTTGATTACTATGCAGTACAGAAAACGGCATCGGTATCGGCTTAGACTTATAAATAAACACATTTATTTCACTGCAGCGTTCCCTAGTGGCCTATAACCGTGAAACCTGTCTTGAACGTATCCTGAGGTAATATATATTTAATGTAAAAAACTACATTTAAATCGGCCCAGCCGTTTTAGATAACATATCTATCTTATTCAGCACTACCAGTTGGCTTACAACCATAAAGCATAGCATAGGTATGTCATTTCTAGAATCATGAGGAACATTAAAAAAATCATTAAATAGTTTCTAAGTTAAATCGTCACAATCATACTAATAATTTTATATAATAAGTAGTGTTTAATTAAATTGTTTACAAAATCAAACAACTGTTTTTAAAGATATAAATATAATTTTATAATCAGTCCGCTTACGGCTTAGCGATTGGCGATATGTATCGATCAATCTAATAAAAAATAAATCCAAAGCGCGGGCGCAGTGAAAACGCACCGCCTCCCCTTGCCGTCCCCTCTGACGTCCTCCTGTGATCGGTGTAAACAAGTAGTATAGATAACTATTAAAAATAAATATTAGTATAACATAATAATAACATCTGGGACATCCCACACAGTGTCATCTAGTCCCAAAGTATTGTGGGGTACTATATAGACAACTGATACTTAAATATTCTTTTTTAACTTCCCGCTATCCAAGGGAAGTTATTGATTTGGGTCCGATTTTCGAAAATCGAGTTTTCATCAGATCTCCACGTTTTGAGGTCCTGGGAAACCATTCTGACCATTTTCGGTATGTAACTTTTTTTGCCGTACGATATCTTGAGAACGGATTGACCTATTAAGACCCACGATACGGCGTTTGAAAGGGTTCACCGAGACTAAAAAATTTAAAAAAAAATGTTACGTTTTTTAAAATAATTTTGAGATTTTTCAACCGATGTACTTGAAACCTTATATACGTTTTTTGTACGTAAAAAACTGCCTCGAGTGCCGCCAAAAAATATCTAAATCGAACGACGCGTTCAAAAGATATCACAGTTAAAAAATTTCTGAAAACGTGTTTTTTAACATAATATAAAGATTTTAAGATCAATCGATTTTTGGTTTAAAACAAAAATTTTGTGCTTACAAAATTACATTTAATGCCGTAAATTGCATTAAAATCAAACGAAGCGTTCAAATATATCGCAGCCTACAAGTTTCCGAAAAAGGGTTTTATTAACATAACTTTGAGATTTTACGACCAATAGATTTGTGACTTTAAACAAAAGTTTTGTGCTTATTAAATTGCATAGAATGCCGTAAACTGCATTAAAATCAAACGAAGCGTTCAAAAGATATCGCAGCCTACAAGTTTCCGAAAAAGGGTTTTATTAACATAACTTTGAGATTTTACGACCAATAGATTTTTGACTTTAAACAAAAGTTTTGTGCTTATTAAATTGCATAGAATGCCGTAAACTGCATTAAAATCAAACGAAGCGTTCAAAAGATATCGCAGCCTACAAGTTTCCGAAAAAGGGTTTTATTAACATAACTTTGAGATTTTACGACCAATAGATTTTTGACTTTAAACAAAAGTTTTGTCCTTATTAAATTGCATAGAATGCCGTAAACTGCATTAAAATCAAACGAAGCGTTCAAAAGATATCGCAGTTCAAATATATTCAAAATAACATTTTCTTTGTATGTCCCAAGTTTCTGAGCTTGAAGAATTCTAAATGTATAGAAATTCTGTTTTTAGGCTTTGAGATCTCGGAAAATGAATATTATGAGCTCGAAAAGCTCAAAAACCACGAAAATCAATATTTTGAGTTTGAAGAGCTAAATAGCTTTCTAATTTTCGAGTTTCAGGGGTGGCCTGCAGGGTCAACCGATTTTTTTAAAATAATATATACACATATAGATACTTTTACACCCAGCCACGGTACAAATAATATATTTATGCACACAAATATTTGTCCCGGGCGGGGATCGAACCCGCGACCCTAGGCTCCGCAGTTAGGCTCTCTAACCACTCGGTCAATTGGTCGATCATAGTAGCGTAAGCTTTAAGCTTTTACATAAATATGACTAGTTTTTATGAAAATGTCCTTTGTGGGTTGAATAAAAAGTCGAATTTATTTTTATCGTAATCATTTTCGCCAGAACATACAGAGATTTGGATGGCCGCGTTGAAAAATCAGTCGGTCAGCTATGACAGAAGTCATTGTTATAAATTGAATTTACAAATAAAGAAGAATAATAATAACGTATACATCACAACAATGTCTAGGCCCCAAACTAAGTATTAGCTTGTATTTTGGGTACCAAGCGAAGACACCACATACATATAATAACCAAGACCCGGTACCAGTATCAATATTCATCATATAAATACTGACCCGACCTAGGATTCGAACCCAGGAGCGCCAGCTTTATAGCCAGGATCGCTAACCACTAGGCTAAGCGGTCGTCTAATAATATAATATAATACTACTTTGTAGTTTGAGAACTATTTTCCTCGTTAGTTAGATAATTGTATCGCGAATTCGCGACGCTTGAACTATCACGTTACATTATCGAAGTGCAGACAAATAAACAACAATGATGAATTATTCCAAGTCAAAGTGCTCCTGGGTCACTTTTGTATGTATGTATGGGCTCACTTATCGGGATTTCGTTGTATATGGCAATTAAAATGGCCACCTTTTTGAGGATGATTAAGTATAAAACATTTACATTTTGTGTAATTTTTTAGACCTGATAGACCTACAGGATTTTTTTTAATCATTGCGCGTAAAAATTTGTTTCGTACTTTAGTGAAAATAACAACTATAATGTCACTCATTTATGTATTTATTCAAAAATAAAAAATACTAAAATTGATTTAATGTATTCATAAAAAAAATACCGCCAGGCAGCCCGTGCCCCTGCGCGCCCATCCCCCTCAATCATCCTATGCGGTGTATGTCCACGTTCTAAGATTAATTGTATCAGACTGGTTGAAAAAATATGAAAAATAAAAGTCTAATTTTTTTAAGGTAATTTGTTCTATTGAGGCTACTGAAATGCTACTGAATCATATAAAAAATTATGCGCAGTGATAAAAAAAAACTACCCTGTATAGTGTCGTAATAGCCGTGTAGGAGCCAGCCCGTTTCTTGTTTAGAAGGTCGTGGTTCCAATCCCAGGGCATGTAGCAATGATTTTTTTCTACTAAGTACATAACTATCAATAACTATCATTGACTCCGTGCTTTAGAAAACACAATAAGCCGTCGGTCCCGGTCGCTGATGGCAGTCGTTAATATCCGCCAACACGCAGTGGAACGCGTAGTGGATCAAGCTCCATGCACCCTTATCCCGATGAGAGGCCTAAGCCCTTGCATTGAGGCATAATGGGCTGATAAGAAATACATATTTAATCTATATACACGCATATAAATAGAATTTGTGATTTTAAAATATATGCATGTACCTAATACCTACATATAAATTTATGGTTCCATTTACAAATATGACGTGGATAAATATTTTTTATAAAACTATACCTACTTAAAAAAGCTTAGATAACATACTATAAAAAAAATTAAAAACTAATTAAAAAACTAAAAATGCCTACAAATTAAAAATATTATCTAAATAAATTGATAAACAAGAAAATTTTAAAGAGACGACGGGTCCAGGGTGCCAAGGATACTTGCCGCGTTGCCACACTGTATTGCGACACTGATCCTCTGAACAAGGTGTCAACAAACCTGTCAACAAACGCAGTGCTACACCCAAATCATTAGCAAGTAATTTGGCATCCTTGGACCAGGGACCTATAACCTCGACGACGAAAAAAATGAAATGGTAACGATTTAGAAGTTCTACGTGCTTGGCTATTTTTCTACGAGTTGCTGTGTCAGACTAATACCTATAATATTTAAGTGAGATGGGCTACAAGTATCTATACCCACACAAACTTATATTTAAGCAAAATTAACTGCGTTTAGAATTTACGTCTATTTATCGGTCCGCATGTATGTCTGTCTGTTTATCTAGATGCACAGACTGCTAACCATCTGAATTAATTTTGATGAAACTTCCAGCGATAATAAAGGGCAGTTTTGTGTATTTTAAAGTGTTTAGAAGGTAAACATTTTCTTATAAATTCAGAGAAGCGAAAAAAGCTCTGGTGGCTTATAACCATAAAATATAACTTATATCTAAGAATCTATTCTAAAATAAATATCTATGTAAATTAAAAACCGCCTATGAACTGACAAATACTTCAGAATAGACCCACTTGTTTAAAACCAGAACATCTCCTGCAACACTCCCTGGTGGCCAATAATTGTTAAATGTCTAAACATCTAGTCTGAAATGAAATCTATATAAAACGAAACCGCATACAAATCGTTTAACGAGAACAAATCTACTACAACGCAAACTACACTGGCATTCAAGCCGTAATAGTACATTATGATGCAAGTACGGTAAGCTGCATAAGTCGAAGTGTTTATAGGCAAGAGGCGAAGTCGAGTGCTTATAATAAACCGATGACTCTAATAGCCAGCTTACTGCGTACGAGTATCATACGACGTTTTTCAATACATTTGCGATTAAGATTAGGTAGATACTTCAAATGTAATAATGGCGGGAGCGGGCTGCTTTTCGCGGTTTACGCATGCGTTACATACAAACAGAATTCTCGTTTGTGATTGGTGTAAAGTAAAAAAGACTAATACTGTAAAATACAACATTACGATTCAGTTTCGATGTCACAAAGACCCGTATTAATAGCAAATGTATTGAAAAACATTTTTAAGAACATACTTTTTAGTGATACCTAGGTTGTGTATTATGAAAATTTGCATCAAAATCACAGCCGTCTTGGTATAGGGCATATAACAGTAAAACATGTTTTAGAACTATCCTGAACTGATATCTATGTTATACAAAAACCCCAGAGAAATTGTCCAGTATTTTTTGAAGAATATGGTGACAGCTTAAGTACATACAAACAGGCATGCTATACAACTTCTTACTCTAAACGCATAACCGTTCCGTTGTGGGTGAAAATAATTTTATCATTAAATTATAATTTTAGTATCAAAATTTAGGTGCCTATATGCGTCAAGTCACACAATAGCGATAATTTATTATTGTTTAAACACACGCGACGCCTGCTGTGGTGAACAAACATATTACACGATATTTATTACTTTTAAAGTCATTTTTACAATTCTATGGTTTTAGACAAACGCATGTTGGCTCTTTGATTAAACGTTTCGTACCGATTGTAAAAAAATTGTATTATATAATTTTTATCGCTCTTAACACTGAAAACAGATAGAATTAACTTGAAACATTTAGGAGTCATCATCATCATCCTTTCAACCGTCGAACGTCCACTGCGGCACCTTTAAACGGTCTTCAAGCATCAGTCCATCTAGTATGTGGCCGTCTACATTAGACGTCCAGCTCGTGGTCGCCACACGAGAACCTTTTACAACCTGCGGTTATCGGTTCTGTGAGCGATGTAGTCTGTTCCTTGTCACTTCAAGTGGCTGATTCTCCGATCACTTCAGCTCTGAGGAAACTCCAAGCATATAGATAGCTCTTTCCGTAGTATGTTGAGCGATTCTGAACATATTAACGAGACGAAAATTATAGGCGCATTCAACGAGGCCAAAAGTAAGACGACTCCATAGAGTCAAACAATAGGTACCGCTGATTTCCACATACAAAATGTATTTTATCAGAAGTAAGATATATCGTATAATATATATATAATAAGTAAAATATATAGTAAAATTCTCATTAAACTTGTAAAAATTTATAAAAATATGTTCTTTCTAACACCAAATGGTTCTAATTTTTGTTTTTAAAGTTCACAATTTTAGATTTAGGTATGTTGGGGAGAGTGAATTTTTTTAAAACCAAAATTAAAACTATTCGATATTAGAAAGAGACGACAATTTTTCGATATACTTATTTTACTTATTAAGATGGGAAAATAAAAACAACACAGTGTATTTTTCACATCTGGGTCAAATAAATTTTGTATAAAAATCAGTGGTATCGTTTAATTAAGGTCAATATAAAATTTTCTTTAGACAATTTTACGTTAAACCAAATTACTGTTAATGCGTCTACATGATCGATATTGACTTAAAGTGTTAAGTTTATTTGGTGATAGCCTCTTTAAATATAGTTTCAATCTTAAGTAATTAGATGAAAGGAAAAGTTATATTAAAAACTACTAAAATCCCTATTTAAGTATTACAAATTAAGTACTTTTTCTTATATGAGATATGATTTGACTGTTCAGTTGGCCGAGGGTCGCGGGTTCGATTTCCGCCCGGGACAAATATTTGTGTGCATGAACATGTCTATTTGTTCTTTGTCTGGGTGTGAAAGTATCGCATTTTTTAAATATGTATATATCATAAAAAAAGAGTATTTAAGTATGTATATCACCCCTTAATACAAGCATAACACTTGCTTTCTTTGGGACTAGATGGCGCTGTGTGGGATGTCCCAAATATTATTATTATGACGTTCTAAAATAACGTCAGAACACGACTAGACCAATTTGAAACGATACAATTAACGTTTTTGTATCTATTAAACATATTAGCGGAAGGCCCAAAGTGTGTGTCGCGGGCGTCGCGAGACAATGGAGGGGCCACCTATCATTTAATATTTTCATATTCAATTTTTCAGTTACATCATAGTTAACACTTAGCGTTTTGGATAACAGTAGGATTTTTTTATTATAATACGTTATAACAGTCGAAGTATTATCGCTTTTAGGCTATTACAGTAGTAAAATACAATAGGTAGATACATAACGAAGGCGTGCCGAACAAAATTTAAAAAAAAGGCAACGTTTGACGTTTTTCATTATGAATGGGGGCTTATTTAGAGCTGAAATAGAGAACAGAGGCCGTTGTTCCAACACTGTCGTTGTATGCGCGCAAAAAAGCTGTTACTACGCTGCTGTGATGAAGGTCAACAAAATTGGTCACAATAGAGTGTCATGACGTAATCACACTTTTGACAATTGTATCTTTGAGCACACCCAAAGGAAATAAAAACAGAAAATAATTATAAATTATATAATTCACATAGTTTAAATTTTTTAACACTTGAACTTGATATTATGTGCAGTTGGTAGTAGTAATGTACCTACACAAACAGTGTTTATCATTTTAGAAACTAAACAGTTTCTGTAATTAAATATTATAGTTATATCGATCCTAAATATACATTTAGCATCGATTTATAATATTTAGGGTTGTCAGCTAAAACTACAATAAAAATTTGTAAAGGAAGGGGTATAAAAAGAAGTCAAGTAAAACACATTAAAAACGTAATCCTCTAAAAAGATTGAAATAATTAATTTACTAAATTTTTACGTTTATAGGCCTAAAACAATACAATTTAAAATTTTATTTAACTATCTTACGTGGCTATGATGATGATTAGGTGGAGAACAGAAGATCACAGTCTTCTTCAAGAACTCTCTACTTACATAAATTGATCAAATCTCTAAGATCAAATCATACCAAAGATATAATGGAAAGGAATGAACGACCAAACCACCTTCTGTACTGAGACGAATCTGAAACGAACCTATTTACGTTTACGTAATATATTCGCAATATATTTACTTTTTTAAATTTACAGGGCCGTGTGGCCGTGGTTCGAATTCGGGCGTGTTCGAATGAGTTTTTCTGACTTAAGTAGGTACATAACTATCACTTGCTCGGTGCCTCGGAGAACACGTTAAGCAGTCGATCCCTGTGCTGTCAATAGAAGGCGGCCGTTACAATCCTCTAACCCACATTGGAGCAGCGTGGTGGATTTAAGCTCCAAGCCCCTTCACCCTGGGGGAGACCTAAGCCCCTGCAGTTGGGTATAATAGGCAGATCATCATCATCATCAGCCCGTGTCTCTCCACTGCAGGATATAGGCCTCTCCCAAGGCTCCACACCACACACGGTCCTCCGCCTTTCGCATCCAACTACCCCCGGTATGGAGCTTCAGGTCATCTGTCCACCTGGCCGGGGGGCGTCCAACGCTTCGCTTTCCGGTAATAAATAATAGGCAGATGACATGGCATATTTACTTTTACCTATTTTTATTGTGTAATTGTTTACGATGATATATAATGTTTCATTTTTAATTTAACAATCGCCTTCATACAACGACGTAATCGATTCTCGTAGCATTTGCATCATGAACCTGTGCTTTTGCAGCACACCCGCGCATTGATGTGCTATTATTTTAGGATTGGGAGGTCAAAATGCAGTTCTAATTATTTCACTCTTTTTATAGGACTTTTTGCTATTTCTTGCTATTTTAGTACTTAGGTAACGATTTTCTTTTCGAAAGCTTTTTAAAAAAAAAAATTATGTAATGCTTACTTTTTACAATAATTTTAGTTTATTAGTTTTAACTTATTACTTAAAAATTAGTCAGGCATGTGCCCGATAGTGGACACTTATAAGCAGATGATTATGGAAAAGCCGTTTTGAGGGAACTTAATCCACTGCAGCGCCCCTGGCTGTTTAAGACTGTAAACTTATTTAAGAATCTGTTAATACCTGTGGAATGCCAGAAACCGTATTTAAATCTGTAAATTAATAAGTAATTAAAAATTAAACATAACTAGTTACAAAGACAATCATCATCATCATCAGCCCGTGTTTCTCCACTGCAGGATGTAGGCCTCTCCCAAGGCTCGCCACCACACACGACACAAAGACAATAGCTATATTGAAAATCTATATATATAAAATTTAAATAGCTAACTTCAAGTAGTTTTTAGGAAAATGGTAACAGATAACAGACCTCTTACCGCCAAACGCATATTATGTCGTTTCTGTTGCGTCGAGGGGAAAATTTTTTTTCATTTTCGTAAAGAAATTCGAAATAGTTGAGAGTGAAGTATGCTTTTAACCCAAATTCATATCAATATTAACGATAACATGTATTATATATATTGTTATTAAAAAAAAAAATTATGCCTGATTCTATGGGTATGTTGAATTGCTGGCTATATACATATATCTCATTATAATTCTGTAAAGAATTAAATTTTTTAGGTCAACAAATCAAGTACTTGATATTTAAACTGATAATCGATTAAATTTAAACTTGACCATCACATTCGGAGTGAATACGTTGTTTTAGATAATGTTCCAATTAATATCTAATTTTATATAGATAACATAAGTATGTTAGTAACCAATAAAAATTACTTAAAAATTTTAAGATAACCTGTAACCATTTATAGCTATGCCTGTAACAATTAATTATATACGTACCTATTCGCACCGGATATGGTGGTCAAGTTGTATCAAAGGCAAACATCAATCAAATAGATTAGGTATCAGATAAAATATCAAGTATTTATGTTGACCTAAAAAAATTAATCCTTCACATAATAATTATAACAAATATTTAGCTAGCGCTTCAATATACGCAGACGTGTGTACAAATATATAAATATTAGTCAGTATCGGTAACGTTCAATCATAATTATTATGTATCTACCGGTATGCTACAGTTGGGACGCTATGTCTGTACGTACATAAAACCATCAACCACAACCATCCTGAAATATACACATAAAAGACACATAACTAGCGTGGGTTATGTATTATATTTGGTATTTATTGACTACTCTAACGTATTGACACAGACTACAGAATATTTTCAAACATGGGTTTACACGTAAATTTTATGTACATATATGTCATCTATTTTTATTTAAACTTTCTTTACAATGCTTTTTCACCGCTTTGTCACCACTTGGTAGCTATTTCTGCTATATCAGTGCATGCTATGTTGCTTGCTCATAAGCTCACGTTCCGCGCTTTCAGCTGTACGCCTGATCGATCGGATAGAATGGTAAACTTGTTCGTCATTATGTATGATGAACATGGTCTTGTTGGTCAGAAGATTAAACGCCAGAATTATCCAAAGAATCAAAAATCGACCAAAAATCATCGGCAAGTAATAACTGAATGCATTAGTACCAATAATATGTAATAATAATAATAACAAATAATACGTAATCAAATAGATTTGCGTAAGTAAAGCAAAGGGGGTTCGGTTATCGGTTATTTGCCACTACACAATCCTCTTAATTCACTGTCATTGTAAAAAAACAACTCCCGGCCATTACAGATGACCGTTTAGCCTAGTGGGTAACGACCCTGCCTACGAAGCTGGAGATCCCGGGTTCGAATCCCAGGTCGGGTCAGTATTTATATGATGAATATTGATACTGGTACGGGTCTTGGTTGTTATATATATATATGTGACTAGCGACCGCTCGCAGCTTCGCTTGCGTAGACTACACATTCCTGTTTTAGATAGTATTAGCATTCGAAATGGTTTATACGTACTTTTTGCTGAAACTAATATTGGGTACACCCATTCGAACTTTCAATCTTCATTCTCTCCACTCCTTTAAGAAAACCGATACTCCCATACTTTTCATCTCCCGTTTCCCACCCTTAAAATGTGCAAATCCAAAAACCCTGAAACACGTCATTATTTATTTATGTTAAAATTTTTATGTTTCTAACTTTAAAGAACAAAGACTCTCATACAAAGCCCCTCCATCCCTCCCTTCTTAAATTTAAAATTTTCAAATATTCCTTTCTTAAAAAATTAATACTCACGTTATAAAATAAACCACTGTTCCAAATTTCGGCTTCCTAGATTTAGTAGTTTCGGCTTTATCTACGCTGATAGATCAGTGAGGACAAAAGACAGACAGCCACAAAAAATAACTGATGTCACTCTTTACAACCTTCTTTCCCGTCTGCAAAGTTTCATTAAAATCTGTTCAGCCGTTTTGGAGATTAACTCGAATAGACATATAGACGTACAGACAGACAGACGAACAAAAAGTATCGTATGTCACTTTTGACCACCTCCTTTTCATACTCGTGAAATTTCATTAAAATCGGTTTCGCCGTTTTGGAAATTTGCTCGAATAAACAGATGGACGTACATACAGACATACAAAAAATAGTGTACGTCACTTTTGACCATTTCATTTCCATATCTGTGAAGTTTCATCAAAATTAGTTTAGCCATTTTGGAGATTTGCTCGAATAGACAGACAGACAGATAGTATTATTTTATAAATATAGCCTATAGCCTTCCTCAATAAATAGACTATCCAACACAAAAATAATTTTTAATTCGAATTTAATTTAAGTTTTGAGATTTGGGCGTCAAACAAACAAACAAACAAACAACTCTTCAGCTTTATAATATTAGTATAGATGTCTTCGTTTGGTACCCAAAACACAAGCTAATGCTTAGTTTGGGACCTAGACGTTGTTGTGATGTATCATTACGTTACTTAATGAGTTCGCCTGTAAGTGGTCGTTTTAAAGCAGCGTTTATGGTTAGATAGATAAATAAATAAATAGTGAGCCTGTAGTTTTACGCATTGTTACAACTTCGACGATTTGAAAATGGCGATACGCAAATGTATAGGTATTGCCGCCGCCCGTAGTGATAACGTCATCACTACATATTATAAAATAAACTGCCCCGCCGCGTCTGTCTGTCTGTCTGAACGCTATAAACTCAAAAACTACTGAACGGATTGGCATATGGGTGACATTAATGGACGGAGTGATTCAAGAGGAAGGTTTACGTGTATAATTTATTAATGTTTTGTGCGTATTAGTTGAAATATGACGATTATTGTCGAAGAAGTCGGCAAAAATCAACCGGCTAGGAGCTTTAATTGAAAACGCTGCCTAATCCTTTTGAGATATAACAAAATAATGTATGGAGGAATTGTTTCTCTTTTATAGGACTAAAGAAAAGTCCCAGGTGGCATATATCTATCTCTTATGGATAGCTTACTATACTTATTTTTATGTTTAAAAAATGGTGACATATGATGAGGTGATTGGAAAGCAATTTATACGGATAGAGTATTAATCCATGTCAAATTAAATACGTTATTTACCTTGAGCATTTCATGCAGATTTAAAGCAATCTGCGTTTTTAAATTATGCCTAAAACTTGAAAATAATTTCTTGCCGACCGACCTCGGGATTCATCTTGAGATACGATTATCGTGTGTGTGATCAATGTTGGCAACATAAGTTCATAATACCCCAAACGCTGCTGTCAAATTAATTTACTCTATGTTAATACCTCACTGGTTCTTAATTTCAAATTTCCCTTCGCACATACCCAACACGTAGGTACATATTGATCGGTTGAGTAAGAGTACTACGCCTTAGGCAGAGAACTATTAACCTCAGGTATCCGATGTGCGAAGCAAAATAATAATACCTCGGACATACCACACAGCGCCATCTAGTTCTAAACTAAGCAAGGCTTGTACTATGGATTCCAGACAACTTATATAAATACTTAAATAATCTTTATAATAATAATCTATATTTACATATAAGATATATATTTTTTACACCTAACACGGAACTATTAGACATGTTCATGCACACAAATATTTGTCCCGGGCAAGTATCGAACTCGCGACTCTTGGCTCCGCAGTTTAGGGTCTCTAACTCCTCGGCCAACCGGTCATCAAATAGTTTGATACTTCACTTCACTTCATCGGTCCATTTTTACCCCACTGCAGGGGCTTAGGCCTCACCCAGGGTGAGGAAATGAGCGTGGCGGCTCCAAGCCCCCGGCTTGGAGCTTAAATCCACCACGCTGCTCCACTGCGGGTTGGGGATTGTAACGACCGCCATCTATTGACAGCGTCCGGGACCGACTGCTTAACGTGCTCTCCGAGGCACGGAGTCAGTGATAGTTACGTACTTAAGTCAGAAAAACTCATTGGTACACGCCCGGATTCGAACCATGGCCCTATGGCCTTATATAAATTTGAGATAGTTTCGTTGCGCTTTGGGCTATCACGACACTGTTTGATTTGAATAGTTTGATTACAATCACTAATATAACGCTATTGAATCAATCATGTCAGTGTGTTTACAGAGTGTTTACCTTGTTCAAATTGACTATTAAATTTCATTTCTTAGTAAAAATACCGCAAACAAAAAAAACGTCTAGACGATTCTTAAAAGAAATGAAATTTAATAGTAAATTTCACATTTGTTACTAAAAATATTATATTATTCAAAATGTATAATATACATAAATACAAATTAATGTCATTAACTAGGTATGTAGGTAATGTTAATCGGTTTTGAACTCATCACCATTAGTTTAAATCTACTTACCTACCTACATTCTACATTTATCTCATAATAATGCTGAGAGGGTGAAAGCGTCTGTATGTCTATACAACAATAAGAGCACTTCCAAATCAAACATTTAATAATTTGGTAATTCTTTTTATTTCGAATTCTCGTTTCAAAATTACCTAAAATAATTCTTGAATAACGTTTCTCGTTTTTTGTCTGTGGCAAATACGTAATCCACGTAAAGGCTTTTTTCTTCTTGTTAATTATAAGAATAATATTAATTTGTCATAATGACATTTGCTTAATTTATTAATAATTTACATTAATTATTTAATAGTACATCTAAGAAGTTGAGGTTTTTGTTAGAAATCTGAATGTTAAAGTAAAACGCTGCTGTCTTTATTTACTCTATGGTTAAATCACTTTAAAGCTGATGTCTTGATAGGCAATACTTCTGAGACAATACTTCCATGGAGGCAATACTTTAATAATTAAAAAAAAAAGTCACGGACGTCATATACCTATATAGTCTGTGCATAATGGCGACTTTATAAAATTTTGTGACAAATTGAAATAATGGACAATAGCGTAGGCACGTAATGTGGTTATTTAATTAATCTTTACATTGTTTTTTAATATATTGGGCTGATGCTTGTTTCAATACCCTATCAATAGAATAAATGAATGTTAATAAAAGAATATTATGGGTTTAAATGTAACGTACATATTTTTTGTTGTAGATGTGTATGCGAATGTGGCTGGAAGTGGGGCACACCTGTACGCCACGTCGATCTTTGGGAAGATCGGCTTTGGATTGGAAAGTTTGGGTGCGAGGTGCTTCGGGATTGGACATCAGCCCTTTAGTCCAAAAAGTCGTGTTCTACTTGAGCCCTTCGACGGCCTTCTTTTATCCTAAGAGAGGTAAATGTCCAGCTGTATTTTAAACTTGCGTTAGTCCGCGATTTTTGATTTGTCAATTTTGTGTGGCAAGCGTTAGCATCAGTATGCGACTACTAACTACTGACAACGAAGTCTGAGATATATGTAACCCAAGCGCTATACCTAACTACCCACTACTTGAACATGTCAAGTGCAGAAAAATTCGATAGTTTATGTGTGAAATAAAATGGTAAATGACCGAGATATAATAAAATCTATCACAGATTCCAATTTCCTTATGTGCTTATCTTGTTTTCTACTATCCAAAATACGTATATTACTATAAAAACACATTTAAAAAGTTCATATTTAAGGGATAATAAAATATTTTTAAATATAAAAATTATTCCGTTCCGTTCGTAATTATAGGCCGCTGAAAAATGGCTGAAAACTGAATTCTTATTAGGTATTAGGCTTATTAGGTTAGGTATAAGTATTTTGCCATATTTCACAACTAAGTTAGGTTTTTTTTATTATTAATGTTATCCAAAATGGTACAAATTTTGGTATGTTTTTGATGTCCGTTGCTGTATGTCATAGGAAATTACTATACCTACACTACATTTCCACCCCTTCTCTTCAGTCCATTTATTCTCCAAATATTTAAATTTTCTAGATCCCTATGTGATAAACGTTTTATGTAATAAAGACACCAACAAAATTGATTTTACCACAATTTGTTGGCGACTCATTTCACGTAGCCGCTACAGCGCTCTTCCAGTCCAAGTAGCAAAATCTATACTAATATTATAAAGCTGAAGAGTTTGTTTGTTTGTTTGTTTGTTTAAACGCGCAAATCTCAGGAACTACTGGTTCGAATTGAAAAATTCTTTTTGTGTTGGATAGCCTATTTATTGAGGAAGGCTATAGGCTATATGTATAAAATAATACTATCTGTCTGTCGGTCTATTCGAATAAATCTCTAAAACGGCTAAACTGATTTTGATGAACCTTCACAGATATGGAAAGAAAGTGGTCAAAAGTAACATACACTACTCTTTGTATGTCTGTATGTACGTCCATCTGTCTATTCGAGCTAATCTCCAAAACGGCTAAACCGATTTTGATGAAATTTCACGGGTATGAAAAGGAGGTGATCAAAAGTGACATACGCTACTTTTTCTCTGTCTGTCTGTTTATTCGAATAAATCTCTAAAACGGCTAAACTGATTTTGATGAACCTTCACAGTCAAAATACTAAGTCTGGGAAGCCGAAATTTGGAATAGTGGTTTATTTTATAACGTGAGTATTAATTTTTTAAGAAAGGAATATTTGGAATTTTCAAATTTAAGAAGGGAGGGATGGAAGGGCTTTGTATGAGAGTCTTTGTTTTTTAAAGTTAAAAACAAAAATTTTAACATACATAAATAATGACGTGTTTCAAGGTTTTTAGATTTCTACATTTTAAGGGTGGGAAAAGTGAGGTGAAAAGTATGTGAGTATCGGTTTTCTTAACGCTGTCAATAGATGGCGGTCGTTACAATCCCCAACCCGCAGTGAAGTAGCGTGGTGGATTTAAGCTCCAAAACCCCCTCCTCACCCTGGGGGAGGCCTAAGCCCCTGTAGTGGGGTAAAATGGGGTGATGATGATCGGTTTTCTTAAAGGAGTGGGGAGAATGAAGATCGAAAGTTTAAATGGGTGTACCCAATATTAGTTTCAGCAGAAAGTACGTATAAACAGTTTCGAATGTTAATGCTACCTAAAACAGGAATGTGTAGTCTACGCAAGCGAAGCTGCGAGCGGTCGCTAGTAGTCCTATAAAATAAAAATAATACATCTATACGTTTTAAAGCGGTTGTATTATCGCTATTTTGAATGCACTAATTTTGATACTAGTGAAAGTAAATTGTATAAGTTGTACAATACATTAGTTGAGTAATCACGTCGAGTAAACATTACACGAAATGTAATTTTAGAATATTTATTTAATTTTAAAGTATGAATTTTACATGTGGGTTACACAAAATTTGACTTCACAACAAATATTTCAAAACATCAACTGGTGTAATTTTTGCTCACATTTTTGTTGTCACAATGCGGTATCTCTATGAACATCCGTCGTTCAAATTAGTTCTTATAATATACTTACCTAGACTTTATTTAGCCTTTAAGATGTTGTTATATAGTCCTCGGATCGTAAATCGCATTTTCATGTTTAATATATATGACCACTGCTTAGCCTAGTGAGCAGCGACCCTGCCTGCGAAGCTGAAGGTCCCGGGTTCGAATCCCAGGTCGCGTCAGTATTTATATGATGAATATTAATACTGGCACCGGGCCTTGGTTGTTATATGTATGTGGTGTCTTCGCTTGGTACCCAAAATACAAGCTAATGCTTAACTTGGGACCTAGACGTTGTTGTGATTGTGTGTGTTATTATTATTATTAATAGTCTTCCCGGTTTGTTTGTCCGAATACTCGGAAGAAATTCTTGAATTTAACAGATAATGCTAATAATGCATTTATAATTAAATATAATTGTCACTCATTGTAAATACCGTTCTCAGATTGACTTCGGTAACTGATAAAATTTTCTATGCGAAGAATAAATTCGAATATTTACAATTTGAAATTTTGCCCCACAAAAATCAATCAAATATGAACCTTAAACTTCTTATCTGAATTAAAAGTAAGAGTTGAAAAAAATAAAATTACGGCTTTAAGTTCATCCAGTACTACATTAATTTATTTGTTGATTACAGTTCTGCAAGAGCCACCGTACGAAATCCAAGAGTCTGGCAACACGTCCCTCGACATACCGATCTACTTGTACTTGAAACACGAATCGCCGAGGAGGATAAAACTGAAATATTCACTGCGTATCAACGATGATATGCAGTTTGTTACACAGAGCAGCTATGTCTATTACGATTTCCCAAATCCCAGTCGCGAATTATTAAAGTGTCTCATGAATTGTGGCGGGGAAGTTGTCGCTCGTACGTCTCCAGGAGGGAATCCTCGTGATGGAAATTTGTTTATCATTGAGGAGGGTGAAAGAAGGAAACATAGAACAAAAGAGAGTCCGAGAAAAAAGGAAAGTCCAAGAACAAACGATATTTCAACAACAGTAGAAAACCCAAATCGGAAAGAAACTCCAAGAACAACTGAAAGTTCAATAGCAAAAGAAATGTCAGAAATTACAAAAAGCCCAAGAACAACCCAAAATCCAGCGACCAAAGGGAGTTCACAATTGAAAGAAACACCAATAACGCCAGAATGTCTAATAACAAAAGAAATCACAAAATCTAAAGAAACAATGAACCCTGAAATCTCAACAATTCAAAGTCTCATAATAAAGGAAAATGCTAAAAAGCATGACAAAACAAGAGAAAATCAAATACCAAAGGAACACTCAAAAACAAATGAAAAGTCAAAAGCAAAAGAAAGCACCAAATCTAAGGATCGCCAAAAGATAAAAGAAAATCGAAAAATAATTGAAACATTAAATATAAAAGATGTTTCTAAACCTGCGAAGGAAATGTCTACAAGTAAAGATAGCTTAAGAAGACAAGAGAACCCAAAAGTCAAAGAGACTGCTAAGACAAAAGAAAGAACAAAGTCAAAGGAAAGTCCTAAAACAAAGCAGAGCCCAAAGGGAAAAGAAAGTCCAAACATAAAAGAAAGTTCAAATATAAACGATTGCCCAAACAAGAAAGAAAGTTCGAACATAAAAGAAAGACCAGTAATAAAAGAGATCATAAACGCAAAAAAAGACCTAATTGAACAAAAGTCAAAAAAGCGTAAAAGGGAGCATTCCGATTCAAAAATGAATGTAAAGAAGCTGTTAAAAAAGCAAGCCATGATGAAATTCGAATTAGGATACGTAGCTAATATGTGTTGTGCACTCAATTCCTACGAGAAACTTCCACACGCTTTAGTTTTACCACCACTGTCTAACCCCATATACAACGTACCAGAATTACCCTACCCACTTCGACTTTATATGAAAGATGTCAATAAAATTGATTATGCCTTGCTCTAAACCTTGCACAGGATCAGAGTGGTGAAGAATTATTGCAATATTGTACGTATTGTTTAAATATAATACCTACCGCAAAAACACGTTTAAAAAACCGCATACCTACAATAAACTCAGCAAGAATGTTATTCTTCTGTATTTTCTATTCACGTACTTAATCGCTATTTACAAATTCATTAACTTTTTAACTAATTAACTTCTACGGCCCGTTATACGCATACAATATATTATAATTAATACTTGTTGGCAAATGTTTTTACGCTAAAACAATGAATGCGTTTCATTTCGTTCATACGCATGTGTATAACAATATTCAGTGTTGTGATAGAAACGTGTTTTTGCATTGTGTTAGCAATATACGAGGGTCCTTTAAGGTATTCGATTACTTAAGATAATTTCTTTTTAATCTTTTTCCTACAGTTTTTAAAAATAAGAGTATTATTAAGACTTGCAATAACATGTCTCCTAAAAGAGCTAACACACGTGTGCCATAAGTTAAATGATTTCATCTATTTTAATAACTAGTCGAAGTTCAAAGGCTATTTTTAAGCTGAATGCCAGTAATATTTTTAATGTATGTACTTAGTTCGATAAGTTTTTTTTACGTGTAATTCAGAATGTCAGCTAGTCATCGTACTAGCTCAAAACTGTAATCTATATTTATGGAATCCGGTGAAGAAGCAATTTAGAGATTTATTGAAGTGAAACTTTTTTTGGTCGAGTAGGAAAACAGTTACGGATGTGGCGTCATTCGAGTTACGGATCTGACATACGTTTGAAGCACTCGCAAAAGATGTGAAATAGGCGCGTTGGGTATACGGTGTAGGTAAATTTGAGACGTCTTAGCGAAAAAAAGAATTTCTTCTCAGGCCAAGTTCGTGTTTGTTTATGAGTTTGTATTGACTATATAGAAGTGATTATAAGAATGCATGTTTCGGAAAGACTACAGCGTTACGATCCTCTTTAGTTTGAATATTCATCTCGCCCCTCGATGTCCTCCGACAGCAACACTATGTAATATGCGATGTGACACGTGGTATACCCAAAAAATATATTAATTCAACATACGACCACACGACCATACGAGCACAGGATCCATTTGCTGGCATGCCATACCGTAGATGTAAAATATGGTTCTTTAGTCATACCCAGTTCGATCGGACTATCGGATTGGACCAAACAAATTGGTTAAATACAACCTTGATCGAAAGAAAACAAGGATTCATTCTGTACCTACTCAAAATTATTTTGATGGCATGATGTAAGCGATAGCAGACAGTGTCATTAGTGAAGATCAAAGCTAATCGCTTTATTTCTTAGACTTAATTCCACTTATATACAATAATAATAATAATAACACACACAATCACAACAACGTCTAGGTCCCAAACTAAGCATTAGCTTGTATTTTGGGCACCAAGCGAAGACACCACATACATATAACAACCAAGACCCGGTGCCAGTATTAATATTCATCATATAAATATTGACCCGACCTGGGATTCGAACCCGGGACCTCCAGCTTCGCAGGCAGGGTCGCTGCCCACTAGGCTAAGCGGTCGTCAATCCAATCCAATACATAATATCGATATTTAAATACAATCCAATGTATGATATCGATATTTAAATAGGGCGGTGTAGAACACTCTAAAAAGCGATATGTGACGAATTTCAGAACTAATCATTACCATGTTTATTGTAATGTTACGAATGTACAGTTAGACGATAAAGAAAATACTAGACTATTGGAAAACTCTATTTATTATCCGTTATGTACTTGCTATGTAATTTAGAAATACAAGGACATAGAATTACTCGCAACGTCTTGCAGCCGTGTAAAGACTATTTTTAATAATTAAATTAAATTTACTTTCTTAATTTAACACATTTATTTTCCGAACAACACTAGTCCAAAGGTTGCTCTCATTCTATGCTTTTTTTTAATTTTATATTGCGTCGATTTATGATCATTTAAAATCTAATTCAAAGCAAAAAGTCGATTTATTTTGTATACTCAGATATTACTTTTGTCCACTCACCCCTTCAATTGTTGGCGGAATTTTGAAATTTAGCGGAATAGAACACTTGTGCTATCGTCACATGAATTTCGAAAAAAAGACAGCATATTAAATGGTTACAGTATTTAAGCGTAAGACAGTACCTACCTACCTACCTACGCAGCTGTTCACCTATTTGCGTACTTTTTGTTTAATAATTATAAAGTAGCATACAATCCATACCTATGTATATAAGCCATTAAAAGTTTCACTTCTTCTGCGTGTGCCTACACATTTATACGCACATTATACACTAAAAAAAATTATTAAATATAGGAAATGATGCTTCATCGTATTGACATTACAATTTTTAAGATTTCTACTTTATTTTAATTGGCGTGGAGGAGTTTTAAAGCACACCCCGCTTCTCACGATAGGTCAATATATCCATATATAAATAAAATAAATTTCATATGTGACAGACAGCCGATATAAATTTTATGGAGGTTTTAAATTATACTAGATATTAAATAGTTATAAAAAAGTCTGATTAGTTATTGCTAGATATATTGCTCAATGTTAAATTGCTATGTTAATATAATTGCTATTGCTATATTAACAACAATATTGCTATGTTAAATGGGGAAAAATGAACAACTAACCGAAAGTTAATATGACATGTAGATATACCTAGTGTTCAATGCTTCGTCTTGTATGTAGGTACTTTATTTATATGGCAAAATATGCAAAGGATTTGAGCGATGGCCCAGTGTCAATATTTTGTACTTATAAAAATGTTAGTTTTTCAATTTTCCCAATGGCATAGTAGGTACATATCGGTACATATTAGTCCTACTCGCAAATAGTGTAAAGAGAATTTAGTTTTCGGTAATATTTGTGCCTTGACTTACCTTGAGATACATAGTTTATATAATTAATTATGTCTAGTTTACAAGTTTTCTGTGTAATAAAGTTAATGTCAATATTATATTTTTTGGAAATAATTAATGTGGGTGAATGAAGGGCGGTACATAAAATGACTTCTTTATGTCAGCGGGGGTAACTTTTCGACAATGGGAAGGACATCTTTACTTCATTCGTTACCTAAGTATATGAAATAAATTCGCAGGTGAAATAAATGCGTTGCCAGGCAGTGGAGGTGTGTCTTGCAGCAAGTATTGCGAGGTGTCATTTTCAACTTGGCGTTGATGGGCGTTGTCGCTGCTACCTTCGTTGGGCCGGAAGACGCCTTCGAGGTACTGCGAATGAATTTCCGCTCGTTCGCTGGCATCATACTGTCTGTTGCCTGCTTCGTCGATCAGTGGGCGCACCGGTTCGCGTTCGTTAGCCAAGGTGCGGGCTAATCGGTGCATGCCACTGACGTCCTCAGACAGTGAACCGACATAGTTGTCCCATTGGTCCTTACGGTAATCAATGAGTGCAAGACGGAGCTCCTCAGCTGTCTTGTTCAGGTCTTACTTGATAGCCAGGCAGCGTGTAGTGTGCCAGAGTTTCCGAAGGCGTCTTTTTCGCACTAGCATTGCTTTAAGTGCTTGTGGCAGATTTTCCTTCACCCGAGTTCTAGGCACTGTTTTGGTAGCTTCGTGGACTGCACTCGATATCACCATTTCGAGCTTGCGTACTTGTTCGTCGATGGATTCGGCAGTGTACAGACTTGAATGAGGCGGGAGATTGTCGAGAACTATCGCACCAAACTCGTTCCAATCTATTTTAGTGTTTCGACGACTGGGTAGGTCAACAGCGGCAGCGGAAGTGGCGAGAGTAACCAGGACCGGCAGGTGATCCGAGTTCAAGTCATGTGTCACCTTTTGTGTTATAGCTGCAGCAGGTATTCCTCTATGCAGTGTAATGTCGAGGACATCCGGCATGTATCTTTGAGCATCTGGCGTGTGCGTGGGTTCGAGTGGGCCCATAACCTCAATATCCAGTTTCTCAGTTATTGAGTATAGGGCTCGTCCCGCAGTGTTAACGCAGCTGCTGTTCCATGAGGTATGCTTCGCGTTCAAATCGCCGCACAGTATTATCGGTCTGGTCGTGCCCAGCAGTGCGCGCAGGTCCGATTCAAGAAAAGTTGTGTTCGGCGGTTTGTACGCAGCATATATGTCGACATCTGTTTTTCCCAATTGGATTCGAACTCCGGTGCAGTTTAAGTTCTGCAGGGTGGGGATAGCCAGCTGTTCATGTATAATGCGGCGTTTTATAAGAACTGCTGTGCCTCTAAATGCCATGCCACTTGCGTTGGTATTATCAGTCCGATATGTAAATTCGTTTGTCAAGTAGAATAGATTCGTAGAGAGAGTATAAAGATTGACCTGACGGTAAAATATACACCAATATATTGTACATTGTGACCACAACCATGATCTGTGCTGTGACTCCACTATGTTCGGAATGACCATAAAGTGATTCGATTCTGCACCAATATTAAAAGTATTTTTAGTATGAGATTAGAATAATATCTACCTATATACATAGATGTAATAAAAATTCCAGACTCCCTGTCACTGAACAACCAATGAAGCATTGCAATGGCGGCTGCGTGTGTATGCGAGAGTGGGATTTTGTAGCATAGCTACGTGGTCGATAGGCACACTATGGTATGAGTGTATGTTAAAGATGACGCCTACGAACATAGCAAGCTGACACATAGGCGCACATCTGTAGTTAGCTACGTCCTCGTGTTCCTAGGTTCATATATCTATAAAGAAAGCTTCGGGCGCTTAAAACTTATAAACTAGACTTTAAGTTCGGTGCTATAATGATAAAAGTGAAATTAGCAATATTTTTAAAATTAATTTACGCTATATTGTATTAATGCGCACAGATGAACGTATATTTGATCTCTAAAGTTTAAATATGAGATAAGTTTAAAAGATGAAATTACCTATGTAATATTCCATTGTAATTAATAAGGCTAGTTGTAGAAAAGAGCGAGTTAACACCAAAACAACAGCGATATCTGCTTAAATTATTATGTACGTTGGTGGGTGGCTGTGGTAGGTGGCAATACATTTTTTTTTAATGTTATATATTTGCATTGTTTTCGGTAATTACTGTGTTTTTGATACACCTAATTGTGTAATGTACTCAGGAAACGTCGTCCTGTTAAATTTTTTTATCTGATTAGCTATATCTTTGGACCACAATTTATTCATGTGACGACTATTGATTTTCATAATTATTGTCATAGGTACCTATGTGTACAGATAAGCATTTTCTGAGTAACAATACTTTCAGAAATTCAACATTCTTGAAAATATATTGCGTTTTAGGATTTCATTATTACGGATTTCAACGTTTTATAGGAATCTAACACTATGTGGTCCAAAGGTTTCTAATAAATAAGCTTGCTAAACTAGTTCGCAATGCTAAATGTCATTTAGAAGAAACAAATTTGACAGCATCGCCCATTACAGTCGAAATAGCATTTCGGTCGTTACGTCCAACACCTATAAACACCACTTTACTGGTGTGTACGTTACCGATTTATAAGCGAAACGGCGTACGACGATCGCTCCTCAACACCCGTGCAATCTCCTTCACACCCACTTTTTGTGTGTGCTTTCGATACATAGTTCAAACTGAGATGAGAATGCCTTTCTACCGTACGCTGCTGTCAGTTTTGTAATACTTCAATGTACTTACATCGATCATTCGAACGTGATTTTGAGAATAATTAAATTAAGTAGGTATTATATGGTATGTACCGTTACGTAATTAAATGCAATTATATATCTAGATACGATTTATTTTTAAAAATGTAAAATACTATATGTGATTTGGTTTAGACGTCATACCTACCTATAAATTGTACAATGAAATTATATTTTGAGGAATTTGAATAATAAAAATTAACTAAGTTATTGGCTCTAACTTTTTCTATTTTTTTTTTATTACAATAGGTACCTACTATATTATAAGAACAAATATATTAATAAATATATAAAATGTATAGTAACGGTTGAGAAATTCTATCTTTACAGGGTATATGGGTTATGTGTTGAGTATGAAAGTTTTATCTTAAAAATTGTAAAACATGTATTTTAATATTGCAATAAAATTTATACTTACATGGCAAGGTGTTTATCATTTCCAAAATTCCTGAGTCAGATAGAGAGAGGCGCAAATATTTTTAAACCTTGCAGCTGGAAGTAACAATGTTAGACAAAAACTATTTATTCTATGAAAAAAGAGTAGGGATCTTTTCGTGTATTGTAGTTTATACAATTTTTTTTCATGTGTTAAAACAAATCGTATTGTAATAAGTAGATTTCGTATAATACCGAAAGAATGTAACAGAGTATAATAATAATAATACCTGGGATATCTTACACAGCGCCATCCAGTCCCAAACTAAGCAAAGCTTGTATTATGGGTACCAGTCAGCTAATATATCTACTTAAATGTTTATTATAATATATACATATATAGACACTTTTACACCTATACACGGAACAAATGGAAATGTTCACGTACGCAAATATTTGTCACGGACGGGAATCGAATCCGCGGCCCTCGGCTCCGCAGTTAGGATCTCTAACCACTCGGTCGTTCGGTCAGTCTAATCGGCAAGTCGGAAGGCGCATGCTTGCTAAACTCAACGACTCAAAATCGATAAATTATGACAACTTTATCCTCTGAATGTTCGGAGCGAAGGATCATGGTGGCCATGGTCACGTGGCGTGCTGTGGAGGAGGCTTATGTTCAGCAGTTGACAGATGTAGACCAAAATGATGATGATGATGGACTAGTTATGACGAGTAATACACAAAGACTCCTCATCTATCGATCGTCGGGGCCGTGTCCTCGACGAGAAGATTTCCGGGAACAGAGGGAACCCTATACCCGAACCTGCTCCCTCCTGAGGGAAGTAGATGACCCGAAAAAAAAAACACAAGGATTTCATGTAGTTAACCAATCGCGCGTCTTGCCTATCGCCCTTCTTCATCCTATGGCTCGAATGTGATAAACTTCGGGGAGCAATACCCTTTCAGCTTGTGTACAAATTTAAAGTTATAACCCTTAGTTGGGAAGTGTGGGCTGGTGGCGCAGGCCTGTACGCTTATGCTGTGAACGCCAGCGGCGCTTGTGGCGCTAAAGAACTACATTCGCCCGAAAGGGTGGCGCTGCTTGCAGCCGCTGACAACGAGTCCTATGTGGTTACCCATTCGCTGCCTAGTGAGTGGCAATTATACGTAAATTATTGACATAAATCCGATATTTTTATAAGTATTATTTAATTTGTTAGAATAGTAATATCCTGTAATGAAATGACAAATACAAAAATTTATGATACATTAAGCGATTTGTGTGATATAAATATTTTCTGAGTATGTACTCGCGTTGCCACTTTTTATCTGCTTATCTGTTTGTCTGTGGCATTGTAAAACCTAAACTTTATTCGAAAGCTGGTGTTTTTGTTTTGGTTTTTAGACTCATGTCTGTCTGTGGCTTTACAACGAAATAACCGATTTCAGTGCGTTTTTTTTTTTGTAAAGATCAGGGATTATTGTTATAACATTTTTTAAATTGTTCTATAGTTTTGTTTTTTATCCAGGTTGCGTGGTCCAACAGTAGTCGATGCGTACACGCGAAGTGACAGCTCGCCTCGACTGCAGCAAGCTGGTGCCATACTCCGAGAGTCTGCAGTCCATAGCGATCGACAAACACCACCCTGACAGTTGCCAGGTATTGATTTGAGTCAATGGGCAAAGTTCTTACGAGGCGAGTTTTGTCGCATCACTATCGAAACTGTGAACGGCGTATTCAACTAGCTTTCCGCCCGCAACTCCATATGCGTGGACTACACAGTTGTACACCGATTTTAAAAATTCTTTCACCTATAGAAAGCTACTTTGTCTGCTAGTGACATGAGCTATACTTTTTTCAAACTAGCTTTCCGTTCACGACTACACAGTTGTACCGGGACCGCTATAATTTTTTGTATAGGTATAGTTCATAAGGTCAAGAGTGATGCAGGCTACTTTTTACCCCGGGAAAAGAGGTTCTGGTACAACTGTGTAATCTACGCGAGCGAACCCGTATAGGAAAGTGTAGTAATGGAATCATTAAAATTACAAACTGCCATTCAATTGTTTTTAGTTTACAAAATTATAAAATGTGTAGGTAACTAAATAGACTATGCTCATACAGCGGCATTTTTCTTACTTCTAGCATATTTATACTCGTCGTAACTTTCAGAAAAAAAGCTCTGATTCGAATAATTTAAAGAGGGATTTGCATATAAATTATTCAACCTATCAACCACTATGTGGGGTATGTGGGCGCAACTCCCACATACCCCGCGCGCCCCGGCGCGCGGAAACTCTAGGATTTAATCCGTCTTTCCACCGTAAGGGAAAAAAAAGATATGTGCCCGCACAGGTCGGTATTAACAATAAACACATAATGCTATGTACCTATTCATATGCAACGAAGATTTGCAAATGATGACTGAAAATTAAAATGAATTCTATTCGTTAAGAAACAAATATGGTCACGATTCACGAACACCAGGAATGCGAAAGTCATTCCATCTTACTCAAAATAAGTCCTCTCGCGCCTGATTGGTTACTTAGTCCACGTGACTATCTGTGTTCTGTGTTGTGATTTGCAGTTCACAAGTAAATTTAAAAAAATTATAAATTAATTTATAAACACATTAGATATACTAACTAACTTGTCGTTGTAAAATAAATGAAATGGCAAAGGTTGTTGTAATATGAATGACTAAAAAAAAACTCTCCGAAACTGTGTTGAACCAGGTGCGATAGGATTCCAGAGAGTTAGCGGAATAAAATGAATTACATTATTTATACTTACATATAATATTTCTTTAAATATAGTGTAAAATTAACACTATATTTAAAGAAATATTATATCATGTATTTCATAGTGTTTTTTTCAATGCTTTGTAACCGGAGGGAGGAGCGGGCACGGGAAAGTTACTTCGGAGCAGAATATTTCAAAAAACTCGGTGCAAATAGTCGAACCATTCGCTCCATTTGCGAGTCATTATGTTCCCACGGGTTTGAGAAACTTGGCACAAGGGTTTCCTTTAACCTCTTCTTTTGCAATCACCAATTTCAAGGCTCTATGACAATAAAACTAGCGGTACTTGCCAAATTCTTACGTTTGTCTTACCACACCAAACCACCAGCCCATTAATGCCCTATTGCAGAGGCTTAGGCTTCCCCTCGGGATGAAGGGGCTTAGAGCTTAATCCACCACGCTGCTCCAGTGCGGATTAGTGGATTTTAACTACTGCCATCATTGATGGCAACCGGTACCCACGGTTGAACATACTCTCCGAGGCGCATTCAGGGATAGTTATGTACATAAGTTAGAAAAAACTCATTCGTACATGCCCTGGATTTCCGACCACGGCTTTCATCTGCTCCCCACTTGGATATACTTAAAGGGCACAGGTGCCTTACGGGAATTCTCCAGCAGGTTTATTAGTAGCCCACATCACCCTCCGATCTTTAAATAATCACCATGTCAAAGATCATGATCGCTCGGTTATGACACGTAGAAAGGCAAACTGACTTTTGCTAATATGGATTTTTTTTCTTCCAGATATCTGCGTCGAACACATACAGTGGGATGTACTGTCTGTTATGGAGAGTGGACCGTTGGCTGCCCAACTAAATAGGATTTTTGGCGGAAAAAGAACTACAATAGAAGTAATTGGATGAAGAGGATATAGAGCGGCCGGCCGATATTCTTACTACTGTATATTATAGTCATTCTCTCTAATTATTTGTATGCAGTGGTTGATTTACACATTTGCTGTCGCCAAGGTCTAATGCTTACACTTACCATTTCTTTGACGATATTCTTGCCTGAGATGCTGTTGAAAGCCGTCCTTGAATGCCCATTCTATGAAAGAATTATTGCAGCACATATTTAAGTTATAGAAACAAAACACAGATGAATACGTTAACGGCTCAGAAGTTAGTTACCTAAATCCATTCCCCGTGGAATCTCAATTCCATGGATTTACAATTACAACAATGCGACTTCGCTTCTTTCGTTTCGAGGCAATTCATATCCCTAAGCATACATAGATCATGTGTTAACTAAACCGCGGGATTTTTTTATCCCTATAGTGACCTCCAACCATCCCCTACAGTCACTCCCTTACCACCTTTAGATGTGAGGACTTCTGACTCCCGTTCTTTCTTATCCACCATAACGCTCATTCATAAGCCTGCTGATACTTCGTTATAATAGGCAGTTCCTCTCGTTCTTAGCTAACACCTGCTGGGTTCGACTCTTTATTTTCTCCTGATCTGCCTTACCATGATGACAACATTTTACTTCCTTTGTTATGTGCAGATCTTGTCACCTAACCTCTTGGTCCTACAAGTTCCTAATATTCATTTTCAATACATTTGCTATTAATACGGTCTTTATGACATCGAAACTTGTACCGTAATGTTGTATTTTATAGTACTAGGCCTTTTCACTTTACACCAATCACAAACGAGCATTCTATTTGTAACGAATGCGTAAACCGCGAAAAGTTGCTCCGTTCCCACCATTATTACATTAAAGTATCTACCTAATTTTAATCATAAATGTATTGAAAAACGTCGTATGATGCTCGTACTTAGCAAGCTGGCTATTATAGTCATCGGTTTCACCTCAACTATAATATGCAGCTTACCGTACTTGCATCATAATGTACCTACTATTAAAAATGCTTTCCCCTGTTGAAAGCTACATTATCCGTAAGTAACATGGGCTGTATTTTATTTTCAAAGTAGCTTTCCGTCCGCGGCACCACTCGCGTGAACTACACAATTGTTTGTATAGATATAGTTTATTGGCTAAAGAGTGACATAGGCCACTTTTTACTGTGGAAGAAGGTGTCCCGGTACAATTGTGTAGTCCACGCGAGCGGAGCCGCGGGCGGAAAGCTATTCGTCTATAAATTATGGCGCCTGTCTCACTGAACTGAACTGTCTGGTCTACCTAAATCACTCATAAATTTGATTTTTGCACAAACTCTACGAAACTGTTGAAAAAATGAATAATGTCAGGTAAAAACATTAAAGAGAAATATTTCTGATAGTCGCATGTTATGTTTCATCAACTGAAACGTAGAAATGCGGTCTTGAAAAAAAATATAAATAATTTCTTTGTATGGTGGCTCCATCTATTATTAAACAGCCGTACTAAACAGGCAGCGTCCAACCTTAATAGGTACCATGTTCCATTGTTTAGCCACTGTCATTAGCAACAATTATTATTGTTATTTGGGGTTCGGGAATACAAGCGATTCCGATGCGTCTAATCAACGTCATTCAAGTAGATATGACTATTATGAAATCTCATTTAACGTTTACAATACAAAACATTACATATCGTCCCCGTATTTTGAATTCCGATATGATTCTGTCCATGACGAAGATGAAATACAAAAAAAAAATTACCTACGCTAGCAACAAGAACCTTTCAGTTTAAGAGAAAAGTGACAAAAAATAAGTTTTTTTTTCTCGAATCAGAAATATAAACTTTTAGACAAACACTGTCAACTATTGTATTCTCTTTGTACTTATTATGTCATCTACTTTGGCTAATAAACGTATTTATATTATTAAATTAAATTTAAAAATTTAATCACAATTCTCACTTCAGTTGGAAAAATAAACCAAAATATAAATTTATAAGTAATGTTTGTTGTTGGATTTCCACAATACATGCAATAATGTATTGTTGAAAGATCTCTCGAAATATGACTTTATAGCTTTAGCATGTAAAAATGTTATGAACCAACACCTTTGTATTATAGTAAATATTTGTATTATAGTAAATTTGATTATTTGTAAGTGGAATAAATGTATTTTAGCACGTTTTATGTGTTTTATTTGTCTAGTCGACTTACCTGAACCAAAAATAGCGGATTCGATTCCCGCCTGGGACAAATATTTATTGTTCCTTGTATGGGTATAAAATATCTAGGTTTATACTGATATAACTACTAGCAACCCGCCCGTATCTCCGCTCACCGGTTATTCATTTCTTGTAGTACCTATTCCCTTATTTATTTCAGTTTTGTACCCGCTCTTTTCTTTCCCGTTTTCGTTAGGCCATTATAGTTTTTGTTCTTGACCTCGGTCCCGTCCCGTTTTCGGTTCCTCTCTCATCAAGCAAAGTGGGCGGGGATGGGGGCATGGGGAATTAATTCTATGATGTTCGTATATCAAATAAGATACATATTCTAGAATATCCTATCAAGTACAATTCAGTAAATATTACAAAACGTACACGAAGCAGGAACCAAAAGCGTGTGTATTATAAATTTAAACATTCCGGAAGAAATTCCATAAATGAGTAAAAACTATCAAAATCCGTTGCATGGTTTAGAAAGAAGTAAGCGGAGAAACAGATAAAATGAATCCTGTAGCGCCAAGGCGGCGACGACTCGACGGCGAATGATGCGAGGGGAGCGCTGCGTCATGTTGATACTAACTCAATCACGCACTTAAGTGTGTTCTATATCTGGTGTTTGACTGAATGTATAAACCAAACTTATAGAGCATGTAGAACTTACCGAACTAAACCAAAAGATAAAAAAAAGAAATTTTAAACAAGTATTTCTCGATAACAGTTACTTTGTGCCATCTGCTCACTTGGAACTATTTGTTTCGTTCGGTAAGTTCTACATGCTTTATAAGTTTGGATTACCTACAAATTTTCACCCTCATTTACTCCTATTTTTTCTTCAGCCCTTTTTATACCCCACTGCAGGGACTTAGGCCTCCCTTCAGGTTGAGAGGGCTTGGAACTTAAATTCGCAACGCTGTTCCAAAGCGGGTTGGCGGATTGACAGCAATCGAGACCAACTGCTTAACATACACTCCGAGGCACGGAGTCTGAAAGTTATGTACTTAAGTCAGAAAAACGCCCGGAATAAAACCACGGCCACATGGCCTTGTAAATTTGAAACAGGTTTGCTGCACTCGGGCTATCACGACACTCAGATGTATAAATGAGAATGTAATGAGTGTAGTATATGAGATACATATTCATACATACACATTCAGTGAGAAAGCGAATAAAAAAAAAACAGGTGAGTTTTTGAGATGCGACTGTATGGCCAAATCCTATCCTACGAGTATAAGAACTAAACTAAGAGAAAATGAGAAGAAATCCGCCCCGGCTTCGCACAGGTAGCAGAGCATATAAGCCTTGATGTTTTTTCTGACGTACTGTCGTATCAGCTTGTTACGTCTAATATGTGGATTGGATTTAATTAGATTTAAATATCACGTAAGTTCATCCTACTTGGAGTATTTTTAATGTATGTTATTTCCAACCCTATAAATATTTGAAAAATCAGTTGTCTGTAAAGTCAGTTTACTGACGATAGTTAAACATGACAACGTCATAAGAAAATACTGATGCACGGTTGCATTTTTCAAAAGAAAATTTTAATTTTATTTGTTTGAAAGATATTTGGTATTGAATATAAAGAAGGAGGTAAATGGAAATCACAATTGAATTGATTAAGTTACATTTATTTGTACGCATAAATACAATTGTCAATTTTTTTTTACAATGTACATAGTTTTTACAAGTATGAATGTGCGTTGAGGAATTGTTTTACATGGAACGCCTCAGAGCGAGGTAACGCCGCATGCGTCATGTTTTTTCGTGCGTGCACCCGGCTCCATCGAATTGATAAGACATTGTCACGTCAAAAGTAAAGAATAAATACATAAAAACAAACTACAATATTTCTTTGTATACAACTTTAATAACTTCACCCTAACCACGTGTGTCGCCCAGCTGCTTTCGCGCTACATTTATATTTCGCGATAGCTCCTAAGATATTAACTTAAATTGTATAGTGTAAAGGGCAATTATAAATCAGATGCTGAAAGTAAATAACGTATTTAATTTTAATACTGTATCCGTATAAATTGCTTTCCAATTATCTCATCATAGTTATTAATGATTTTATTTACACATAAAAATTTATTTAAACATAAAAATAGGTATAGTAAGCAATCCATAAAAGATAGTCATATGCCATCGCGGACTTTTCTTTACTCTTATAAAAGAGACACAATTCCTCCATACATTATTTTGTTATATCTCAAAGAGATTTTCTTTTTCAGCGTTTTCGATGAAAGCTCCCAGCTGGTTTGATTTTTTTTCCGACTTCTTCAACAATAATGCCATATTTCAAAAAAATTCCGCAAACATGAATAAATTATACACTTAAACCTTCCATTTGAATCACTCTGTCCATTGGTGTCAATAATATGCCAATTCGTTTGGTAGTTTTTCAGTTTATCGCGTTCAGACAGACAGACGCGGCGGGGGACTTTTGTAGCGAAAAGTGTTCAATGGCATCATGAGCTTGATTTTTGAGAAAAAATGAAAACTACATATTCACATTTTTGGAAAATCTGTTACTTCAAAATGAAATCAAACCACTTGATTTGATAATTATATATTAATACGTTAAGAAAAACACTTTTGACCTCTTTTAAAGTACATTGCGGGTATGGAAGAATGTATATTTGGCATAGTCAAAAGTTTATATGCAAAAGGAGTGCCAATATAATTGTACTGGTGTACGTGCTAATGTGCAGTAGGAAAACAGAATCATACGTGATGAAAGAATAGCTTTCAGTAAATGGACGTAGCAGAATCAATAGGGATTTATTTCTAATTGCAAGTTATTTTTGTTTTAAAAACAGTAAGTACCTAGGTAATTTTCTGAAACTGTCGGTAGCGTGGGATTCTTAACTCGATATAAATCCTTATATCAAATAAACTATTTTAAAGTATGATATTTGTGTATTAGTGTTTTTAATATATTATGTTCCAGAAAAGAAAAAAGATTGTTGTAAATACATATTGTTAAAATAAACCTTTGAAAAGGAAATAACTGCCAACAAAACACAAGGAAAAACTAATTTCTTTGTATTCACTATTTTACTAAAAAAAATATATAATATCCCTATAATAACTAAATAGAAGGAAAACTTTTCAAAGTGTTAAACATAAAGAATTCTGTAAGGAACTAGTATCAACATAAAAAAAAACATCCGTTGAAAAATGACGACGTTACGACAAACTCTGTACAAAATTATAAAGTACCAGCCGCATCGGCGAAGTTTTAATAAATTATAGAGTAGGCATTTTGCATTGCTTATTTGCATCGCTGTTCGCAAGTCAACGAACAGGTGGCTCGTAAAAACAATAATCACACGATTTACAATATTTAATCAAAGTTCATTAATTATTATATATTTTGTACATTTTAAGTACGTAATCCAAGATATTCGGACTGCTGACGACGCTTAAGTTCTCTAACATAATAGATTCTAAAAATACGTTACAGTAATAATAGTTACCATACCATATCAGCCTATTAATGCAGAGGCTAAGGCCTATCCTCGGGATTAGAGTGCTTGGAGAGTAATCCACCACGCTGCTTTAATGCAGGTTGGTGGATTTTAACGACTGCTGTTTTATGATGGTAACCGGGACCGACAACTTATCGTGCTGTCTGAGGCACGGAGTCACTGATAACTATGTACTCAAGTCAGAAAAAACTACGACTTTCTAAACAAGAACCGGTCTCGCTGTCACTCGACCATATATATATATATCAATATTCATCATATAAATACTAACCCGACCTGGGATTCGAACCCGGGACCTCCAGCTTCGTAGGCAGGTTCGCTACCCACTAGGCCAAGCGGTCGTCAGGCAACTGCGTTTAAAGGTATTACGGGCACTCGTGATCAAGTTTTTCGTACGATGGTATATTTTTGTTCACATTTTGCGTTAGTTCGGAGGGACTTGCTTATGTTTGTAGAGACACTATTTGAAAGCTTCGCAATTTGAAAATAACAGCCAAATAGATCTCGCTGTACTATTGTTTTTATTTTATATTTTATAGAATAATAGTGACCACATGAAAACTGCTTTTTCATCAGTTCGGTGGAGTTTTTTCCACTTGTAATGTAAATCAAACCAAATCTATATCATGTCCCACACAAAGTATTATTTATCTCAGAACGTGAACTAAAAACAGATGGCTCATATATTCATATACAATTCAGTTGTCAAAATCTAATTTAATTTAATTTAATTTATGTGAAAACATCGATGGATCGAAAGCAATCGCTTTTGGGACATCCACGTAAATATTGAAGGCTATACAAAATTTGTTTTGAAAAATTCTACTTTAATTGTAAGCGGTCTATTGAGACCGCTGATCGACAGCAGAATTTTATTGAAAAGCAGTGGAATAGAATCTTAATGTTTGGGAGTATATTTCGGTTAGTTATACTTGATTCTATCCTCATTGAAAGTTCTAGATGGATATATGGATACATTAACTTATTAAAAGGTGTGCATTCGTCATTTCGGTGGTTTGATCGAAATTCGGTAGCACAAAACTTTTTAAAGTGGTATTGCAGCTTAAAGTATTTGTTAAAAAAAAATGCTTTATACACCATTTTTTCTCATTCCAGAGCCTTTCGTTATCTTTAATAATTAATTTGATAGTTTGTGAAAAAATGTGCCACCGCGAATTGACGAAAAAATCGTACTTCAATATAATTAATATAGAGCATATAGTTTTGAAAATGGTTTAATCGCACTAAAGGATTTTTCGAAATTTCACCCCTAAGGTGAAAAAATACCGGGAATAAGTTTGTACGTAAATCCATAATTTTTGAAGTCAAATGCCTGAAAATTGGTATTTGATCTCAGTGTGTAAAATGTTTTGGATGCCCGTCTATACACCGCAAATACCACAATCTTGGAACAATCCTACATCTTCGTTTTCTTTGCTGTACAGACGACAGGCTGTTGGAGTTTCGAGGCCAAAAATTTGATTAGGAGCTTCAGTCGCCGACTTAGGGAGAGGTTCGTGACCTTCGCTCTGTGTCGCTTCTGGCACAGAAGCTCGCCATAGCGATCCAACGCGGTAATGCCGTGAGCGTTATGCGGACCTTTACGCCGGGTTCAAGACAGGAAATGGTTATTTATAGATATTTAGAGTGTATATATATATTTCGTTTTAATATTACTATTGCCTTATATTTATTGGCTAGAATATATGTTAAGATTTATATTTATGATAAAAGCTAAAAATTGTTAATAGCAATTTATCACGGATTTCACAATTTGAGGAGAATAGATAAATAGGTAATGACTTTAAGAAGTGACTTTAGTCGTGATAAACAAAAAGCTTTGAATATAAGAGTTAATATGATTTGTGCTAAAGCTGAAATACGCCTATGAAGCCGTGGCGAGTCTGCATTTATTTTTCGATAAAATAAAATGAATAGAACAGATAAATTAAAAACTTTATTAACAAAGGAAAGAAATATAAAAAAAAATGGAGATCAAGCGAGTGGAAAGTGACGTGAAAGGTAACCCAACGCAAAATCTTTGTGTCTATGGCACTACGATCATTATATATGTAATGCTAGTAATCACATTAAGTTACATTCCATACGTCTGCACCCGCTTTGTGAACTCATTTTCTGATCGGTTTGGGTCTGATACTTTTTTGGAATTTGAAATATGGAACCTTGGAATTCTTCCAGACGTCTTGAAGTAGGGCTTGGTTGCCTATTTTTATTTTTATGGCGTTGACTGACTGACTAGTTTCTTGTATCATAAGATTTCTATGTCGTGTTTGGCTTGTAACTGCAGTCGTTGGGTTTTTCAGTTAGGATCCAAGTCTCCAGTTTATACGAATAATCCTAACCAATATTATAAATGCGAATGTGTGTTTGTTTGTTACTCTTTCACACCTAAACCGATTTTAATGGAATTCGGTACATATATAGATTAGACATTGGAAAAGAACATAGGTTACTTCTTGTCTCTGTTTGTCTGTTTGTCCGTTCGGATTGATCTCCGAAATGGCTGAATCGATTTTAATAAATCTGTGCACACATAAAGACGAGGTTGTCAGGAGTGAGCTTTTTAACATTGTAAATATTCATCTGATCGTTTTCGCGGGGGAGTGTAATTCGGCTATATTTACAAAATTTAGGATAGTAGACAAAAGACGGTGGTGTTAAAAAATGCAGGGGTTTGTGATGCATCATATGATATCAAATTTTGTAAAATTTGTTTGTAACTTTTTTCGGAAAGTCGAAAAAGGTGAATAAAAGAAGAAATTTTCTAATGTTTTCGGACAAAAAGTTAATTAATATTTCAAAAACAAAAGCCAATATCGAATAAATGAAAAAGCTCGTTTGTCTACCGTTTGGCAAAAGAAATTTTGGAATCGGTCGGAAACTGTGGGCTCTTTTCCTTGATTGACTCTCAGATCAGTTACCTCGGAGACTGAAATTCAGCTATATTTCAGAAAGTTCTAAAGGTAGACGAAAGGCAGTAGTGTCAAAAGATGCAGGAGCTCGTGAGGCATCGTATGGTACCAAATTTTTAAAATTGGTCTATAACTTGAATTGTTGGACCAAAATGTGTTATAGGTTTTTACTTTTGTTGTTAATTTTCAATGTCTTTTGATGTTGCGAGAAGCAAGATAGAGAAGAAGGGCAGGATTATTGAACAAGCAACTTATATTGTACCCACAGCGCTTGCCCACTGCCCACTTAGTCTTTTGGAAAACATAATAAATTCTGACATCTGTATATGTAATAATTACCTCCAAATACCTATGCAATGAAAATCGTATATTAAGGTTCGGTTTTCTTTCGGGAACTTGGTGAAAATTTGAGGAAATAACGTAGAGTAACATAGTTTAAATTTAACACTATACCAGCTGTTACCTGCAATTTTGCTCGTGTTATTTTCCCAATTTTAATTATTTACACTGTACAGACAGTTTAAATGAAGTAATAATAATAATTACACCAAATATTTCTTTCGAAGTTTAGCTTTTAATCCTTTTAAAAGGCACGCATATTCCGCATAGTTACAGTTTATCTCAAGTAAGAGTGCAGGAAGCTAAAATATATATATACAGGTTGAGTTTTTGAGATGAAACCGTATGGCCAAATCCAAAACTATGAGAAAAAGCGTAAACTGTTCAAAGGAATCATGATCTTGATTTTTGAGAAAACAAAAACTGCATAAGAATTCACATTTTAGAAAAATCTATTACTTTAACAAGGAATTAAACCTCTTGATTTGATAATCTTCTATATATTAATACGTAAAGAGAAAACTTTGTACTCCTTTTAAAGCATATTGCGGGTACGGAGATTTGACATAGTTAAAGTTTGTATAGAAAAGTAGTGCCAAAAGTAAAAATTTGATAGTGACAGAATGTAAATATTTATATTATGTACCACAATTTCATCATAATCAACATCAACTAATATGGTCATATGGTGTTACCAGTTATCTTCATATGAAAAATTTTACCTCTTGCTCTCCCTATCCTCCCCCGATCTCTTTTCCATCACAAAAACGATTAGTATAATAAATAGTAAATCACCATTAATTGGCCGTAAAGTTATTAATGCTAAAGAAACAATACATCGGAAAACATTCAAAATGATTCAAGTTTTCCTATATATAAATCGAGCCTCTTTCACACATATTTTATAAAATTTGTTACTAAAATAGATATAGTCAAAGCCGGAGAGATAAAGAACTCATGTTTTAAAGGAAGTCTTTCATCCGTACTTTTTGAGAAATATTTACCATACTGTTATGAACAAGTTTAACTAGGTGGGTAAGGCAATGTAACCGTTGAAAATTATTTTGGGCAATTTAGGTAAAAAAAACTTTCTATCGGAACCAAAATGAACACAGAGAAATTTTAAATGCACACAATTTCTAAGAAAAGTAATTCATGACGTCTTATGGAAAATAGGGTTGAAGAAAAATATGTGAAGGAAATTGGAATATACTCCCGAAAGCGAAATTTTCACACTTTGAAAACGATATTTAATAGAAAAAAAATAGATAATACAATAGTTGAAGGCGATGGCAAAATAACAAACTGTTTCTACTGAGGACTTGGCTCTTACCAAGGAAACTTGATAACATCATGGGTTCAATGCGATAAAAGTTGCAAATGGATGCAACAAGCTTGTGCCAACAATGAAAAGGGCGAGAAAGAATTAATTTGTGATTTTTGTCGCTCTCTATGTTATAAGAATCTCCACGCCACAAAACAAAAGCATCAAAATATAAACAACGCAAGTTGAAATTTATTTAATAACAACTTAGTATACGGTAAAAAAACAATTCTCGAATCAAGAAAATATTGTTTCATATATACGGAAGACAATATTCTCTCAAAATAAGTAAATATTTTTTCTTCTCAATTTATCCATACCTCAGATCAACAAAAATGTCTTGCAACAATTACTTACTTATTTTAAAATAATATCCTCTTCCATATATATGAAACAATATTTTCTTGATTCGAGAAATCTTTTTTTACTTTAAAGATCCGTTGTAGGTATTACAGCGCTGTAAAGTCAAGACGACGAGGGTACGTGGTTAGCAAACTGGAACGGGTGAATTCATTTAAAGAACTTTTATTCTAAGGTTTTTTTTATTTTTTAAATAATCAAGAGTATTTAACAGACTTTGTATACATTTAATAAATTCCATTAGATCCATATCGTCCATAGTATCAAAGTGTCAAGGGAATAAAAATGTCCAGTGCCTACCACAATATGACCAGAGAATAATAACAATATGTTTTTTAAATAAAGGCTTTTAATAAAATGAAAATAAAAAGTATGCTCTCTCCATATGGTTATACTATGGACTGATAAAAATTTGTACACAAAAGAAATGTCCTTTATTCAATTAACGACATTTATAACGTTAACTTAAAATATAAAATTTTGAGTTTGAACACAATTATTAAGCGTAGAAAAGTCTATTTATATTTTAATTATAAATAATCTGTGCAAAGAGTGGGAACTCACTAGATTCTAACACAATCTGTTAAACAAAAACCGGCCAAGTGCGCATCGGACTCGCACACGAAGGTTTCCATACCACCATACAATATAACAAAATGAGCGCGACTTTAATCGAACTTAACCATTAATCGTTAATTATTATTATTGTATAAATATATTTCATTTTCATTTCCTTATATATTCAGAAGACGCTCTATCTTCTCTGGCTAATCCGAAAAGTAATAACATGGTGCACTGGATCTAGCATGGAGCTAGAGACAATTTTTATTACTTATTTTATTACAGTGAACCTTTGACTTTTAGTTTCGATTGTAAACAGAATAAGCTCTGCAAAAGAAAGCGTAAATTTATAGTACCTAGTAAAACAAAGTAGTGTTCATCATAATTTTTTTTTTAATTATCTTTTATAATAACATTACAAAGATAAAATGCATCTAGTTTTCGCTTATTGGCTAAACGCTATCTGTCATTTTCTATGGAATTTTTACAAAATTTTTACTTATAAAAGTAAATTTTATAACTTAATCTACTACTCGTTAAATAATACAGTCTCGTTAGCTGTGATAGTTTTTCTTTTAACTACTTTATATAATACTCCTGTCATAAACCTCTCGCGTTAATTTACGATGATTTTTTTTTCGTACTTCAGTTACATGTATGGCGACCTATCCCAAAAAAAAATTCACAGATCTCGTGCCTTACATGACCTTCGGGGTACATTGGAAATGAATTTACCCAAACAAATATTTTCAGAATATATTTATTTAAAAAAAAATATTGTACGAGAAACATCTTCATATTACAGTGGATACGAATGGCTCATATACGGATGGATCATATAACTCAAAATGACACAGTAAAATTGTTAAAACATAATATTCTCATTGTTACGAACGCTAATCAGCAATTACACAGAGATAAAAATAAAGAAGAGAACATACAACATAAAAAAATTACATGTATAATCATAGCTCTACTGGCGTTAGCGTACAAAGCGACACGGGTGCACAAAAGCTTCAACCACGCCGATTTTGGTGTGGTCTAACTGACTTCAGTTTTGTCATTTAGATATGGCATCTATGACGAGCGCGCCGCGTGCCGTCTAATAATTAATCTATGAATACAACTCATAGGAGTGCCCATCATGACTCATCGGTTTGCGCGCTAAACAGATTGCCACTGAAAGGGCGCTACTAAAACCTAAACTATAAAAAAAAAATTTAATTCTATTTTTTGCAAATTGTACCCTAACTAATCCCCTCGGAACGTATTTAGAATTAAGACTATAGCTTTATTAGTTTCCGAGAAATCGACTAAATAAGGCGGCAAGTCGACCGAAAATCGCTACATTTTTATCATTATTTGCGATTTTTTCAAAAACTTTCTAAAATTTTCAAATTTTTTTCACCCCATATTGTAGATCTTCTCGATACGCATCTTCTGATGCCCTATTCGTTTACGTAGCTTTAGAATTGATTGTCCATCATGACTCTTCGGTCTGCGCGCTAAACATGATCGCCAACGAAAGGGCGTTACTAAAACCTAAACTATAAAAGCTAATTTAATTATATTTTTTGCAAATTGTACCCTAATTAATCCCCTCGGAACGTATTTTGAATTAAGACTATAGCTCTTTTAGTTTCCGAGAAATCAACGAAACAAGACGGCAAGTCGACCGAAAATCGCTACAGTTTTATCATTTTTTGCGATTTTTTCAAAAACTTTCAAAAATTTTCAAATTTTTTTAACCTCATATTGTAGATCTTGTCGATACGCATCTTTTGATGCCCTATTCGTTTACGTAGCTTTAGAATTGATTGTCCATCATGACTCATCGGTCTGTGCGCTAAACATGATCGCTAACGAAAGGACGCTACTAAAACCTAAACTATTAAAGATAATTTAATTATATTTCTTGCAAATTGTACCCTAATTAATCTTCTTGTAGATTTTGTCGATACGCATCTTTTGATGCCCTATCAGTTTACGTAGCTTTATAATTGCCGACACTAGAGTAGAATTTCACTATCGCTGAAAATGCCTCCTACTACACACACGATCGAAAAAACATTTCCAATGTTAAAATCTCAATTTCACTACTTACGTGTGTAGCGGTTCATAGATTACACCTACCTTCCAAATTTCATGTATATATTGCCAATAGTTTCCGAGAAAAATCCCAGACAGGCAGACAGACAGACGGACGGACGGACATGGCGAAACTTTAAGGGTTCCTTTTTGCCATTTGGCTACGGAACCCTAAAAAACTATAACCGATAACGGTTAAAAATCAAAAATAAAATAAAAAAAAACGAAAAAAAATCATTTTCTAAATGGTCGATAACGACCATTTAGGAAATGATGTTTTTTGAAGTCGTCATATACTATCTGTTTAAAATTACTAATTTGTTAAAATTGTTAAGTGTCAGTCACGAAAACTTTTCATTTAGAACTCCTAAACATGTAAATTCATAAAAAATATGGAGAATAAATAAGTCAGTATCAGGTTACTGCCGTCATTCTTCCGGAATACATGAAATTTAATATTAGGATTGGGGATATAAATTCTAGCAGAACGAAAATTGAGGTGCGTGCGTGTTTTTAAAGCGTTTTAAAGCGTTTTTTTGTCGCGATTAGGCTTGGTTTGACGCCGTTTTCGGACTTTCGGAAGTGCCCTTCTTTCGATCAAAACTTCCTGATGTTAATTTCTAAAAACTTCATGTTTTATCTAGCTAAATATGGTTTGACAGCCACCGAATGAAGAACGTCAGATTTCGAGGAGGTGAAACTAACTTTGCGAGCTGCAAAATTTTAGAATGTTTAGTCAATCTTTTTTTCACTTGATTATAAACGTCATCATTTCTAAGCCACGGACGCATGCCGTATACCATTTTGAAGAGTCACCAAAACGAACTTCACGATGGTGACTTTACCTTTTGACTGTCCGAGAAATCGCTGTGCCTTTGTACCTGCACAATTTTTATGTCACTCGAATGATGACGATAATGTTTACGTACACAAGTCAAATACTCGACACAAACAGTGGCTTGTGCCTGTGTATATAACTCTTTCATGGTGAATTGTATCCGCTTTTATAATGAAATAATAATCCAAATATATAATTGTCAAATCCGAGGATTATCCGAAAACGCAAAGAATGTACAAATTTTTCAGATACCTACGGAATTTATCACGCGAGAGTCGCGTGAGCATAAGTGTTTTTACCGGTATTGTCTAAAACATCTAGTTGACCGTTGGCAAAACATAAACCGAATTTAATTTCGCAAATTCAAGTTACTCGTGTTTAAAACTACTTTATGGACAACTTCGCCAAGAATATTAGTTTGATCCGTCCGTGTTAAATTAATGTTTCCGTCAGTTATAATATTCGAAGGTTTTTTATTACTGTAGTTGTCATAATGAATCAAATGATCATGTTTTATCGAACATTAACAACAACCTTTGTTACTGAATAAAACATTCATCTGTACCATCTGTACGCTTGCTGCTTGTAGGGTGGCCCCAGTTGCCTCTTTAGTAACATCTGTCGATCGCACGGGCGAGAGGCTTTTAGTCTGTCTTCGTCCGCCACAGCCGGTAATAATCTGAATCAGGACATATTGATTCCCAAGAAACATCATTATGTGTAAAAGAGTGTCGTCAAAAACAGCTCTTTGCTAAAAGTACTGTCAAACTATTGCGGTTCCCCTCGCCAGTTCCCATGAATTAGTGATAGCAAACTGTCAAGGTAGTGCATCTTTGAAGAATGTACTTAAGTGACTAGATCTTATTAATACTAATATTCATTGTAAACATAACTATTGTCTTCCCGGCAAAACACACCACTTAGAAATTCATTTAAACCACGTGTGGTTTGTAAACTCTCATAGATTTCAATGCTTAGGCTGATGCTCGGATAATTCCGAAATATCCTAAGATAGTTAACAATAGCTATAAATACAAAAATTAAAGTAACAGAGAAACATAAACAAAATCAGTAATTAAAACGTACGGCTAGATATTTTCTATTACAAAAATATATTATTGCGTATAATTCTTCGTAAATGAACAAGGAACGTAATTTTTCCGACGTTTTCGGTGATTGGTGGTTGTAGGATCATTACTTACACTTGAAATTTTCATGAAAGATGTATCACTATAGTCGCTATAATAACAAATAATAATAATAAAATAAAGTTAAAAATTAAAGGGGGTTCCCATACAAGGAACGTAATTTTTCCTACAACCACGAATCACCGAAAACGTCGGAAAAATAACGTTCCTTGTATGGGAACCCCCTTTAATTTTTAACTTTATTTTATTATTATTATTTGTAATTATAGCGAAAATAGTCATATATCTTTCATGATAATTTCAAGTGTGAGTAATGATCTTACAACCACCAATCACCAAAAACGTCGGAAAAATTACGTTCCTTGTATGGGAATCCCCTTTAATTTTTAACTTTATTTTATTATTATTATTTTTTATTATAGCGACTATAGTGATACATCTTTCATTAAAATTTCAAGTGTGAGTAATGATCTTACAACCACCAATCACCGAAAACGTCGGAAAAATTACGTTCCTTGTATGGGAATTCTTTAACTTTTAACTTTATTTTATTATTATTATTTGTTATAATAGCGATAATAGTCGTACATCTTTCATGATAATTTCAAGTGTGAGTAATGATCTTACAACCACCAAACACCAAAAACGTCGGAAAAATTACGTTCCTTGTATGGGAACCCCCTTTAATTTTTAACTTTATTTTATTATTATTATTATTTGTTATAATAGCGATAATAGTCGTACATCTTTCATGATAATTTCAAGTGTGAGTAATGATCTTACAACCACCAAACACCAAAAACGTCGGAAAAATTACGTTCCTTGTATGGGAACCCCCTTTAATTTTTAACTTTATTTTATTATTATTATTTGTTATAATAGCGATAATAGTCGTACATCTTTCATGATAATTTCAAGTGTGAGTAATGATCTTACAACCACCAATCACCAAAAACGTCGGAAAAATAACGTTCCTTGTATGGGAATCCCCTTTAATTTTTAACTTTATTTTATTATTATTATTTTTTTATTATAGCGACCATAGTGATACATCTTTCGAGAATATTTCAAGTGTAAGTAATGATCCTACAACCACCAATCACCGAAAACGTCGGAAAAATTACGTTCCTTGTATGGGAATTCTTTAACTTTTAACTTTATTTTATTATTATTATTTGTTATAATAGCGATAATAGTAATACGTCTTTCCTGATAATTTCAAGTGTGAGTAATGATCTTACAACCACCAATCACCAAAAACATCGGAAAAATAACGTTCCTTGTATGGGAACCCCCTTTAATTTTTAACTTTATTTTATTATTATTATTTTTTGATATAGCGAAAATAGTTATACATCTTTCATGAAAATTTCAATTTTTGGTGATTGGTGGTTGTAAGATCCTTACTTACCAAAGATTAGGAAGATGTGCGGTCCGACACATAAAAACGTCCAGAAAAAATGAGTGCTATAACCGCTCGATGGCCGATGGCACTCACTTTGCGTAGTGTTGTTTCGCCACCCGACCTAATCGGATGTAGCACAATGCCGAAGTGTTCAATTCAAAAATGCAGAAATCACATATCAAACGCAAGAAACAAAGATGGCATTTGTATTTTCGACAAAGAAAATTAGGCCTAATTTGTATTTCATTCTGCGTTTTTTATTATAACGAGCCAATTTAGAATAATTAATATCGTTTGTTTAAAGTTATCAATAACGGTTGCGATATAAACCGATCAATTATGAAATGCACTTATTTATGACTATACGCTCGGGCATTAGGCAGTAGGGTCAGCTGTCATACTATGAGCCAACTAGATTCATCGAAACACCGCAATATCCCGACAATCCCATTTCGCATTTGTATTACCGTTCATCTCTATTGAAAAAAAATATTTCAACAATTTAATCTTATAATTGATTTGATGCAAAGCCATTTGAAATAGAAGTGTGAATTATTTATTTATTTTAAGAAAATAACACACAATATGTGATTTAATGCGAAACAAAAAACATTTCTAAATATTTCTTTGTAAAATTTTGTAATTTATTTGTTCACTGTGGAAGCGGGGCGGGAGCAGTAAAATTTTGAGCATTTGCATGGAGCTGTCACTTGTTTTTATTGCTACCGCTCCCGCTTCCGCTGTGAGCGTGGCCGCGGCCAAGCACTACTCGACCCGTTGATCATTGCACTTTTACGAGAGCTGCTATTTTTGTCCATTCCTGATGGAATGGACAAAAATAGCAGCTCTCGTAAGTGGGCTGATGCCCACTAAACTCCACTGCTTAAGCCTCCCCCCAAGGTGAGGGTGTTTGCAAAGTAAATCCACCACGCTGCTCCAATGGATTGTTACGACCGCCACCTATTGACAGCAACCGGGATCGACTGCTTAACGTGGTCTCCGAGGTACGGAGTCAGTGATAGTAATGTACTTAAGTCAGAAAAAGTCATTGGTACACGCCCGGATTCGAACCACAGCCACACAGCTTTGTAGAAATAGGTTCGCTGTGCTTGGGCTATCACGACACATAATGCTATTTATGAAAAAAATATTTAAAAAGTAATTAACAACATCTAAAAGTGGAACGTGGCATTTTTTCGTGCCACGTTACGAATCAAATCCAAGGTGACGAAGACACGCAATTTTCAAAATGACGCCACAATGGGAAAACAATTGATAGTTATATTAAACAAACTGTATTCTACAGTCAAAGAGTTCCATTTTAAATGTTGTACCTAAATAATTTTTAAATATTTTTTTTTTAAGTGCCTGTTCCGGATTCAAAAATAACAGCCTTGTATGTCTATATTTTTTTTAACGATCGCTCCTTTCGTCACTATTTGTACTTAATGATAACATACAATATATTAATGTTATATATAAACTCGACTACTCTCATTTGTATACTTAACGACACTGAACGTAGTCCAAACATATAGAGCACGTAGGTCTTATCGAACTAAACAAAAAGTTTCAAGTGAGCAGATGGCGCAAAGTAACTGTTATCGAGAAAAACATGTTTAAAATTTCTTTTTTTATTATTTTTTGGTTAAGTTCGGTAAGTTCTACATGGCCTATAAGTTTGGACTACGTTCAGCCGAACATCAGGTATAAAATACGCTTAAGTGCGTGACTGAGTTAGTATCAACATGACGACGCGGCGCTCTCCTGGCATCATTCGCCGTCGAGTCGTCGGCGTTGCCGCCTTGGCGCTGCGCTGCTGGAGCTTTCTGGTACGCAGCCTGGGCGCGAGTACCTAGACAACGCTACGGGATTCATTTCTTGTTTCTCCGCTTACTTCTAAACCATGCAACGGATTTTGATACAGTTTTTACTCATTTAAGGAATTTCTTCCGGAATGTTTAAATTTATAATACACACGCTTTTGCTTCCTGCTTCGTGTACGTTTTGTAATATTTACTGAATTGTACTTGATAGGATATTCTAGAATATGTATCTTATTTGATATACGAACATCATCGAATTAATTCCCTAAATTTAAAATTAAAAAATACTCCCGACACACATAAAAAACTAACTTTAAAAAGTGTGAAATAATACAAGTTTGTTCATTGTCTAATGATTTTTGATCCTTAAAGGCGTCTGGCACCGCTAAGTAAACTTATGTATATATTAGGTATTTTACAATGAATGAACTTGTATTATTTCACACTTTTTATAGTTTTTTTTATGTCGGGTTTTTTTAATTTTAAATTAAAAAAAATATTTTCCAGTTTTTATTTTTAATTTCTTTAGTTAATATTCCTTATTCCCTTTCAATATAGTGTACATTATTCTACTAGTCAAGCCCTTTCATTTGCTACCCATATTGAGGGATTTGTGAAGAAAATATGTGATTTGCCATTTTATAGTGGCAACCATCTTAGATTTGAAATTTGTCAGTGTATAGTAGTCTACTAGTCTATCCCTTTCATTTGATACCTATATTGATGGAGTAGTGAAAAAATATATCCGACATTTTGTGACGGCGGCCATCTTGGACTGATTTTCATCAGATATAGCTAAGAACACTCCCGACTAATTCACCTTTCATATAAAAAAATCCTCATCCAAATCGGTTTATCTGTTTGGGAGCTACGATGCCACGGACAGATACATAGATACACGGATACACACACAGGTCAAACTTATTACACCCCTCTTTTTGCGTCGGGGGTTAATAAATACCAATAAATACCGAGCGGAGCTACGGGTGGGTCGCCAATACACATATAAGTATATAGATGTTTTACACTCTGATAAGGAACAATCAGCCATGTTCAATAACTATAAATAAATATTTATCCCGGGCGGGAATCGAACCCGCTATCTTTGGTTCAGGTCAGTCGAATAGACAAATAAAACACATAAAACGTGCTAAAATACATTTATTCCACTTACAAATATCTTTGCTTTCTAAATTCAAATCCCTAATCACAATTTATTAACATGAATACAAAGGCGTTGTTCATAACATTTTTACATGCTAAAGCTATAAAGTCATATATAAAGTCATATTTCGAGAGATCATTCAACAATACATTATTGCCTCCATTGTGGAAATCCAACAATAAACATTACTTATAAATTTATATAATAAAATAAACACGTTTATTCGCCAAAGTAGACGACGACGACGACGATGAGGTATAAACAGAATACAATAATTGACAGTGTTTGTCTACAAGTTCATATTTCTGAATATCGAGAAAAAAAATTCTATTTTTTGTCATTTTTCTCTAAAACTGAAAGGTTCTGGTTGCTAGTGTAGGTAATTTTTTTTTGTATTTCATCTTTATCATGGAAAGAATCATATCGTGTTTTAAAAATACGGGGACGATATGTAATCTCAAAATTGTACACTTTAAATTAGATTTCATAATAGTTATACCTACTTGAACGACGTTGATTAGGCGTATCGGAATCGCTTGTATTTCCGAACCCTAAATTATAATAATTGTTGCTAGTGGCAGTGGCTAAACCATGGAACATGTTACCTATTAAGGTTGGACGCTGCCTGTTTAGTACAGCTGTTTAATAATAGATAGGGCCACCATACAAAGAAATTATTTTTATTTTTTCATGACCACATTTCTATGTTTCAGTCGATAAAACATAACATGCGACTACCAAAAATATTCCTCTTTAATGTTTTTACCTGACATTATTGATTGTTTCAACAGTTTCGGAGAGATTGTACAAAAATCCAATTTTTGAGTGATTCCGGCAGACCTTGGGGCCCTAATTTATTGACGAATAGCTTACCGCCCACGGCTCTGCTCGCGTTAACTACACAGTTGTACCGGGACTCCTTTTTCCACAATAAAAAGTAGCCTATGTTATTATGATGAATAGAACATTATGATGCAAGTACGGTAAGCTGCATATTATACACGTAGTCGAGGTGATTATAGGCTCGAGGCGAAGCCGAGTGCTTATAATAAACCGATCACTATAATAGCGAGCTTACCAAGTACGAGCATCATAAGAAGTTTTTCAATAAATTTACGACTATGATTAGGTAGATATAAGCGGGTTGCTTTTCGCGGTTTACGAATGCGTTACAAACAGAATGCTCGTTTGTGATTGATGTAAAGTGAAAAGGCCTAGTACTGTAAAATACAACATTACGGTACAAGTTTCGATGTCGTAAACACCGTATTAATAGCAAATGTATTGAAAATGAATATTAGGAACTTGTAGGAACAAGAGGTTAGGTGACAAGATCTGCACACAACAAAGGAAGTAAAACGTTGTCATCATGGTGACGCAGATCAGGAGAAAGTAGAGTCAAATTTAGCAGGTTTTAGCTGAGAACGAAAGGAACTAACTATTATGACGAGTTGAGCTAAGTATCAGTAGGCTTATGAATGCATGAGCGTGATGGTGGATAAGAAAGAACGGGAGTCAGAAAGACCTCACATCTAAAGGTGGTAAGGGAGTGACTGTAAATTCCGTGATTTAGTTAACTCATGATCTATGTATGCTTAAAGACAGGAATTGCCTTAAAACGATAGATGCGAAGTCGCATTGTTGTAATTGTAAATCCGTGGAATTGAGATTCCATGGGGAATGAAATTAGGTAACTAACTTCTGAGTTGTCAACATATCTATCTGTATTTTGTATATAACTTAAATATGTGCTGCAATAAATCATTCACAGAACAGGCATTCAAGGACGGCTTTCAGACTTGCCTGATGAGAGGGTTACATTTACCATTTCATTGACGATATTCTTGCCTGAGATTATTCTCAGGCAAGAATATCGCCAAAGAAATGGTAAGTGTAAGTATTGGGACCTCAGCTACAGCAAATGTGTAAATCCACCACTGTATACAAATAATTAGAGAGGATGACTATAATACACAGTAGTAAGAATATCGGCCGGCCACTCTATATACTCTTCATCGAATTACTTCCAATGTAGTTATTTTATCGCCAAAATTTCTATTTAGTAGGGCAGCCACCAGTCCACTTTCCATAACAGACAGTACATCCCACTGTAGGTGTTCGACGCGGATGCCTGGAAAAAAATTATCATAATTATAAAAGCAAAAGTCAGTTTGCCTTTCTTCGTGTCATAACCGAGCGATCATGATGTTTGATATGTTGATAATTTAAAGATCAGAGGGTGACGTGGCTACTATTAAACCCGGTGGAGGATGACCATAAGGCAGTTGGCACTTTGAGTATATCTAAGTGAGCCGCAGATGAATGCTATTATAAATTTAACAAGACAAACGTCATATTGTGTAAATGTCGTGATAACCGAGTGGTAGCGAGCCCGCTTCTTGCTTAGAAAGGCCGAAGCCGAAAAAGGATATTTGAGTATGTATACTTACTAGTTGTCTAGTACCCCATAATACAAGCTTTACTTACTTTAAAACTAGATGTCCCAGGTATTATTATTATAAAGAGGGCGGTGTACATCTGCAGGTAAAAGTTTAGTTTAGTTGGACGTTAACAACAGGACTAATCTCTGAATTAGGTATATGTTCTGCCCGATTCTTAGCAAAAATCAATAAATAATAAAAAAAACTAAAAAAAAATTATCTACCTATTTCATTTACCTGCTGTCTCGTGAAAAAAAATCAAGGTATTTATATAGATTGACTGTTGTTGTTATTGTTGTTGTTGTATAACTGACCTGTTGGTCGAGTGGTCGGAGGCACCGACTGTAGAGTCGAAGGTCGCGGGTTCGATTCCCGCCCAGGACAAATATTTGTGTGCATGAACATGTCTATTTCTTCCGTGTTTGGATGTGAAATATCTATATATGTATTATTAAAATATATTTTGTTTAGTACCCATAATACAGGCCTCTATCTACTTTAGGACTAGTTGACCTTTTGTGAGATGTTCCAGACATTATTATTCAGCATCTTCCGATGTGACTGCTTAAAGTATTGCGAAGGGTGATATACGAGTTTATAAAATGGAACATGGCCTGGCCCGGCCGTGACGATCCAAGGTTCTAGGGAATGAACACTCTGTCACTGATATTGAGATGGTCTATTCAATGTTTAGGATCAGACCCTACGCCATAGGTGTCTATCTCCTAAATTATTGTGATTGGTACTCTTCACCACTGTCGAGTAGAATGTATTAAAACGAAAAACTCTACAATACCAATAATGACCGATTAATTTGTGTAATTAACTACAATATGTAGGTACGTACTGTTCATTAGCATAGTGAGATATTTGCAGAAGTGTTTCGGCGTTGTTGAGGAACGCGCGCAAGCGGTCGTCTTGAGCGTTAAGTCTCGCCTTCCTCGTGACGCTTCAAGAGAGCCTCCGCTTCGTCCACCGACGACTGTAATGCGACAAACTATTGTAAAGGTGCAAGTTATACAAGAATACATCGTTATACATATACGGCGTGTTCGGTTTAACGTAGTTCAAATTTATAGGGCGTGTAGAGCTTAGGCTGAATTTAGTGCTCCGCTGACGGTCAGCGCTGACCGTCGGTCGGTCGTTTATAATTAGTGCTTTGCGATAACGCGTACGTGTACAATCAAGTAATGTATAACTGACGGTCAGCACTACACTAAACACGCCTCTATACTTCTGTGGCCCGTCCGCTGACCGACGTACGCGGCGCTGACGGGCTCGGCCACCAACCGAACGACGACGCCTTGAGTCAGTGTCGCGTGCCGGTCGCGCGTACCAACTTTGCGCTATACTAAACGCGTTCATTTAACATCATGTAAATAGCTACGAACGTCCGACGTCAGCGCTGACCGTCAGCGGAGCACTAAATTCAACTTACTAAATAAAAAGTTTAGGTAAGCGACTGTAGCATATTTGTATTAAGGGTAGACCTTCTAAAAGCGCTATTCAAATGATACAGCTTTATTTGGAGGAAACTAGTGAATAAAGGGACGATTTCAAAAAAACAGGGAAAGAAATGCAATAATTGGCTGGTCGGGTGCGCTCGACTGCAGCCATACAGTGGAAGCGGACCAGAAGGAAAACAAATGGCGGCTCAACACAAATGCATATATAAAAATACGTTCGGTGGCGCTGCTGTCAAATTTATTTACTCTATGAATGCATCCAATCTTTCTAACTGCTGCTAACTGGAAGCGGGCTTCCGCTGTCTGCATGGCCGCGTCCACCTCCATTACAGTCAAAATACAGGTGGAAGTCTACCTCAAAACTAAACATATGAGCCCAAACACGAGGTGGTTACTGTACATTGTTGAGCAGTTTCCCTCGAGTGCCTGATACTTCCATCATCAGATCAGCTCCAGGTCACCATAATATTTTATTTTCTATATATAACTACACCTATGTGCCAATTTTGATTAAAATCAGTTAACGAGAAGTGGGTGAAATTCATATAAACGAGAATCGTCCTCTAATTTTAGTTTTCAAAGTGGAATATTTTCTTCAAAGTTAAATGGAACCTATCGCGACGTATATCCTATTTGACAATTCAGATTTTTTTTAAATATCCTGTTATTTGATAGTCGGCTCTTCAATCGATATTAGAATGTCCCTCAATAGAACTGTGTATATTACACAGGGTAGAAATAATACGGCAGAAACAGGATAGAATACACACCCCAGCCACCTTGTACTCTAAGTACAGTTTCAAACTTTATGACGGATGTGAACATAGGCACAAGTCGCGACACAGTAACTAGTTTTAGGTGTAGCGGGACGCAGTGCAGCGAGGGGTATATGACTGTACCTGCGCAAGCACGCTTAGAGCGTTGTATTCCGATCAGCCATAAAATTTGAGGCGAACTATGCGCCTCGTGTGCACCGCTATTTGGTCGGCCTCTCTCTTGAACGTCTGAAGTTTGGACGCATTGCTTCAGATGCGCTTCCTTTTCGGCTCACTCTGTGAAATATATAAACGATTGTTTCATTTCTTTTGACAGATTGGCCGGGTGGTTAAAGACTGTTACTGCAGAATCAAAGATCGCGGGTCCGATTCCCGCCTGGGACAAATATTTGTGTGCATGAACATGCATATTTTTTCCGTGTCTGGGTGCAACATACCTATATATATTATAAAGACTAATTAAGTATGTATATCAGTTGTCTAGTACACATAATACAAGCACGATACTTGTTTACTTTGGAACTATATGGCGTTGTAGGTAATTTCATTATTATCATTTTTATACATACGTTACCCTCATAGAATTAGCAACGCGTGCCGCTCGCCTCCCCACTAGAAGCAGCGTAAAACGACGTGTGTGTGAAACAAAACGATATGGTCTCTACCTTATAGAGCGCGAGTTGCTCTATAGCTACGTAGTTGTGACAATTTCGATGTATTAGTTATTTGAACAAGGTATACAATCAAATGCATGGACCGCTGGTATCAGTCTATATACACATATCTATAGACATATTACACCCACAAACTGAACAAAATAAACATGTTCATGCACATAAATTATTTGTTACGGCCGTAAATCGAACCCACAACCTTCGGTCTGTATTTGGCGTCACCTACCACTAAACAAGTCGGTCAGTCATAATTTTTTAAATTATATTTTCTTATAAATGTTAGAACAATGAAGAAAATAGTAACCAGTTTCCAAGGTTAGTTTGTGGTTTAATGATCAAAACTGTTACAAATTTTATACACTACTATCCGTACAGACAGTATTTCGATTGTTCCGTCCAACCACTAAAAAACCACAAGTTAACTAGTTGTAGGCGAAACAGGTGACCTGACGCTGACGCTGACGCTGACCCCCGCGGGTACGCCTTCACACTCAAACGTCCTTCAACTATTAAGCGCTGATTATGCTGTGTAATATGAAATAAATGAAAATTCTAAGACGGCAGTATTACCAACCTTTCTCGACAGCTTTCTGCTCGCCTTGCAAATATTTGATGCGTTCCGCGACGTCGCTCAATTTGGGATTGTGAGTCAACAGCTTCTTTCCAAGAGCGATCACTTCCTTGAATCTGTTGAAAGAGTTTTAATTAAATTAAATGAATTTCGAATAAATCTTACATCATCAGGTTTTCATCGGCCAATATTAAAGTAACTACACTTTTGCAGTCCTAGTTATTTCATTTTGAAAAAAGTCTAATTATTTAAATTTTCCATTCCATTCGATCTGCTTTTTTATATCCAACTGCAGGGGCTTAGGCCTTCCCTCAAGGTTTGGAGCTTAAATCCACCACGCTGATCCAATGTGGGTTGGCGGATTGTGATGACCGCCATCTATTGACAGCAACCGGGACCGACTGCTTAACGTGCTCTCTGAGGCACGGAGTCAGTGACAGTTGTATAAATAACACAACTCAATATAGAAACTTACTAAAATACCGTAAGGCTATCTGCTACTGGCTCTTAGGCTGGGATCCTACGGCTGGATACTTGCCAGCGTGACAAAATCGCTGCAATTTAAACTTATTTTTTGGTAAACGTACGGCAGCGGATTTGCCACGAATTGCAATTATTCCAAAATGTATATGTGTTTGTGCTTGTGATTTTGAGAGCCGAAAATCGAAACAAGAGACGGTATTGAGTACATTCCTTACTCAATGAAAGATTTTGAAAAGGCCAATTTTCTAAGTTACTATATAAGCACCCGGATACATTTTTAAACGACTTCAAAAAAGAAGGAGGTTACTCAATTCGACCGTAAATATGTTTTTTTTTTATGTGTGTTCAGGGATAACTTCGTTGTTTATGAACCGAATTGGATGTTTTTTTTTTGTGGAGGGGAGATATCTCCGGAGTGGTACCATGATAAGGAAACCAGGATCTGATGATGGCATCCCAGAGAAATCGAGGGCAACCTTCGAAAATCGTATTTTAAAGTATCGTATTTTAAGTATATTGATAAAGTACTACTACTAGTACTATTTAATGAAGGTCGGGAGTCGATCTGATGATGGAGCTGAAAGACAGTCGATGGAACTCCTCAACGATTTATAGCAATTACCTGGTGTTTGGACTTGATTCATTTCTATTGATGAGATATTTGCACCCGTATGGATTATAAGTGCCATTCCAGGTCTGATGATGGAGACCATGCACAATCGAGGGAACTCCTCAACGATTTACAGCTATTACCTGGTGTTTGGACTTAATTCATTTCTATTAATGAGAACTTTGCACCAAATATGGGTTATAAGTACCATTACAGGTCTGATGATGGAGACCATACACCGTCGAAGGAACTCCTTAACGATTTACAGCAATTACATGGTGTTTGGACTTAATTCATTTCTATTAATGAGAACTTTGCACCCATATGGGTTATAAGTACCATTATAGGTCTGATGATGGAGACCATATACAGTCGAAGGAACTCCTTAACGATTTACAGCAATTACTTGGTGTTTGGACTTAATTCATTTCTATTGAAGAGAACTTTGCACTCATATGGGTTATGAGTACCATTACAGGTCTGATGATGGAGACCATACACAGTCGAAGGAACTCCTTAACGATTTACAGCAATTACCTGGTGTTTGGACTTAATTCATTTCTATTGAAGAGAACTTTGCACTCATATGGGTTATAAGTACCATTGCAGGTCTGATGATGGAGACCATACACAGTCGAAGGAACACCTTAACGATTTACAGCAATTACCTGGTGTTTGGACTTAATTCATTTCTATTGAAGAGAACTTTGCACTCATATCGATTATAAGTAACATTACAGATCTGATGATCAAGACCATAAACAGTCGAGGGAATTCATCGACGATTTACAGCAGTTACCTTTTGTTGGGTTCACTTCATGCGGTTCAATATGCCTAAATGTTCAGTTCGCACAAAAATAATACCTAATTAAGATTGACGTTTTATATAGGAATACCACTACCTACTAGGCATGCTGATGCGTCAATTTCACACTGAATTGAAGTTGCGTAATCGCGACGCTGTCTCATTTGAGTAGCGCGTTTAGAAGCCCCATGTAGACTAAATACAAATAAGTTACAGATGCGTTCAACTAAAAATTGAAAAATAAAATAATTTTCAAAAAAAAAAAAGAACCGACTTCAAAACCACAAACTAAAATGTTAAAAATAAAATTTTCACTTTAGAGAAAGGAGCATTAACAGGCGGCATATAGTTAATGAAGTCGGTGCCAACTCAGACACTTTAAATGGGTACTTACCAGGTAATAATAATTACAACAATGATATATTTATAATTATAACAAATATAGAACACAATTTAAAGTGTCTGAGTGAGTAGGCACCGACTTCATTAACTATATGCCGCCTGTTAATGCTCCTTTCTCTAAAGTGAAAATTTTATTTTTAACTTTTTAGTTTATGGTTTTATAATTATTACACTATCTAATGAGAATTAAAACCTTCGAAAATTTACTCAACATAAGTATACCGCCGCTCATTGCTTACCAAGATACAAATAGTACTTATAAGGAAATCTGTTCCAGCTATAGAAAGGTTGTTTGTTTTCAATTTCGATAATTGATTTTTCTAAACCGACATCGCTCGCCGCACGTGGTGAAACTATTTTTTAAATTACGGGCGATCTAGCTTGGGTGAGTATTACAAGTATTGCCGAATGAAGCGCTTGCGACGATTTCGCCACGCTAATGAGTGCGAGTTCACTGCTGCCGATTCGCAACCGTGGGAACCTAACTAAACTTTTGTCAATTGTGAAACTCGCTAAACTTTGAATGTAGCAGACTAGAAGGGTAATTGGATGCAAAAAGCGGAGGACCGTGTGTAGTGGCGAGCCTTGGGAGAGGCTTATATCCTGCAGTGAAGAGACACGAGCTGATGATGATGATGAGACTAGAAAGCGCACGCTTCAAAGCCAACAAAATTTATCAACTTTATTTACTTCAATTTTTTTTAATTGGTCTCCGTTTTTCGTTCAGTATATAACTAGAAGTTGTGACGAGTAATACATAAAGACCTAGACACAACAAAACATCTACGTAACCAGTAGCGTTTGACATGCGCGCGTCCCACCTGTTTTCCTTCGTGAAATATGGTTCAAATGTGATGACTTTGGCTCTGGAACTAAATGGCCGGCATCCTCTATCGAACTAATTCAAAACTCGGTAGTTGAAATGGTTTAAAATGGAAGCTTACTCGTCGTCGTGAGCTTTTATATTGTATCTCAGTTCTTGCTGCTGTTTGTGCAGAGCTTCCGCGGTCGCGACTTCTTTCGCTGTCACTTCTTGGGACAGTTTCTCTCGAACTTTCTGTTTATATAACAAATAAAATTTTAAAAAACACCCAGGATGTACTTAAAAGACTAGCTTTCCGCCAGCGGTTCCGCTGGCGTAGACTACACAGTTTTACCGGGACCCGCTTTTCCGGGATAAAAAGTTGCCTATGTTATTCTTCAACTTCAATTATATCTACGCAAAAATTAGAGCGGTCGCGGTACAAATGTGCCAGCCCAGCGGAGCCGCGGGCGGATAGATAGTTTGATAATAAAATATAGCTAATGCATGTCATGTTATTAATGTAGCTTTTTATAGATGAAAAAATGTTTCAAATCAATCCGTAGCAAACAAAAATCAAATCTTTCCTCTTTATAATATTAGTATAGACTAGCTGCAGCTTGAGGCTTCGCCCGTATATCCCCAAAACACACTATGTACCTACCTCCCGCCTACATTGCAGTTTAAACATCAAGGTACGGTACGCCATTCAGCTTCATTGGCCTGGTGTGCAGGACGTCTGTTAAGCGCGTAACGCCAGCTGATTCTAAAAGCCTATGTTTACAGATAATTAATAATAAAAGTTTCTTTGACCCAAAAACTTACGCTAGGTACTACATGTTATTAAATAATTACCATTACGCAAAGTATGGTTTTCTGGAAGACTGGTGCCTGAGATAGGAGTGATCCTGTGTTGCAGGTCACCAGGATTCCAGGAATCGCCCACTAAGTAATATAGTCGATATCACTCAATATATCATTATTATTTACACATTTGCTGTGTCTGTATTGTGTATAAGTGTGTATGTACATGTATGCGAGCATGAGGGTATATGTGCGTGTTTCTATATGTTTGTGAGTGTATCTACGTAATAATATGTTTGTATGAACTTATATCATTGAAATAGAAAGCAATGACCAAGATAGATGAGCAAGACATGAGATCACAATTATTATGTCAAAGGAATTATAAAAGATTCGGTTTCTTCATAAGAAAAATCACTAAGCCATTTTTAGAAAGGGTAAGTTTATACAAATATTTCGGTAAGAGATGGACAGAGAGGATTACATTCAGTTTGTTATATAGGAAGTCATCGGACGACCGCTTGGCCTAGTGGGTAGTGACCTTGCCTACGACGCTAGAGGTCCCAGGTGCGAATCCCAGGTCGGATCAGTATTTATATGATGAATATTGATAGTGGTACCGGGTCTTGGTTGTTATATGTATGTGGTTTTGTTTGGTACCCAAAACACACGCTAATGCTTAGTTTGGGGCCTAGACATTGTTGTGATATGTACGTTATTATTATTACCTAAAAAACAATAAAAACGATGTGAAAATTTTGTTGAATATACTGTAACAGAAGGGCACACAACATCCCTCACTACAAATACAAACTTTATCACCTGTAACCTGTAACACTGTGGTCCCTTAATAAAAGTACATCGCGCCCTGGCACACCCAATCCTCGTCAGATCAGCGTGGTTGTATTATGGTCTAAAGTCCTCAACTCGATTTTGAAGAAGGCCTGTACTCGAACAATGAAGGCTGATGTTATAAGCAAAAGTTGGCTGATTGTATGCCGCTAATTGTGAGCAATATATGCCCGCAGCCATACACCTTCGACCTTCAGTCCACTCTAATTAATAAATCCTCACCTGCAACCAATCCTGTGAAACGGCACTGCTATTCCCGAATATCTATGATGCCCGACAGCGCTCTCCAAGCGCGCTCGTCTCTCAGCAGCCTGAGCCTGACACCGTTCGGTCTCCCCCATCGGCTGTATCTCCTGCTGTTTGAACGTTTTGCCATTCACTCGGGTACTGGGATTTCACACTGAAAAAAAATATTGGCCGTTTTTAAATAGGAGAAACTAGTGTTTTTAAAGTGCCAAGAGAGGTAGAGTGGAGCTGCATTCGGCCCTCCAAGGGCCTTCCCACTGATTGATATGTCATGCTAAAACAACAAAGCATGTTTTGAAATTGTCTACGGCGACAATTCACAAATGTCCAGATTGGCTTAACGCTTGTATTCGTGTCGCGGGTATGTGGGTAAATAAGTAAAAAGTAGTTTTAAGTAAGGAAGACGTTTTATGATTGAATGCGGCATATCTAGTGATGGCCCGCCTGCACGTCTTTTGATGATCTATAGATCCTCCAAAGGGCCTTCAAAAAATGATGACCGACCGCTCGTTAGTACTTTAAGAGTACTCAAACTACGTATTTCCTCATAGTAACGTTGATCACACACTCGTTTATTACTGTATTTCATTTATCACCTAACGGTTCGGTTATTATTCACGCACACAGAAACTGTTCGTATATGGTACGACGTAGCGAGAGTATGAAATCTATTGAGTTACACACACTAGTATGTAAAAGTCAGCCTGTCATTTTTGATGACATTACATTGTGAGGTTCCAGCCAGACATATAATAAAAGCGTACACACTAGTTATTTAATGAAACCAAATACGGCTTTAGCAGGAAGCGAGACGAGCTGGAGCCAAACTGTAGTGTATTCCGGGCGGTTGGGGTAATTTGAATTGGAGTCGACTCTACTAGTTAATACTATTTTACATCTCTTGATATTTTGATATCTCTCAAACGCAAAAACAAATAATTTGTCTACGTTATTAATTTATAACTTTAACTTTAAATATAGCAGACTAGAAGAAGCAACGCTTACTCTCATAACGACACATAGCCGACTTATTTATTTTAAATTTTTTTCATCAGTATTTGCCTTTCATTCAATAATATGTAACTAGTTGTGATGGGTAATACACAAAGACCTAGACACAACACATCTAGGTAATCAATCGCTTGAGCCATACGCGCGTCCCGTCCGTCACCCTTCCACTTCCATCAGCCCTTTTTATACCTCACTGCAGGGACTTAGGCCTCTCCTCAAGGTGAAGGGTCTTTGAGCTTAAATCCACCACGCTGCTCCAATGCGGGTTGGCGGATCGTAACGACTGCCATCTACCTATTTACAGCAACTGGGACCGAATGCTTAACGTTCTCTCCGAGGCACGGCGTCAGTGCTATTTATTTTTATTAACTGTTGTTATAGCCGCCATAATAATAAACACTGTATGAAAATTTTCAGTGTCTACCTATTACAGTTCAGACGATACATCCCTGGGACAGAGGAACGGACGGACAGCGGCGGCTTCTTCATCATCATTAGCAGCCCATTTTTACCCCACTGCAGGGGCTTAGGCCTCCCCCAGGGTGAGGAGGGGAGCTTGGAGCTTGAGTCCATCACGCTGCTCCACTGCGGGTTAGGAACTGTAACGACCCCCATCTATTGACAGCGTCCGGGACCGACTGCTTAACGTGCCCTCCAAAGCACGGTGTCAGTGATATTATGTACTTAAGTCAGAAAAACTCATTGGTACACGCCCGGAATCGAACCATGGCCCTATGGGGCCTTATAAATTTGAGACAGGGTCGTTGCGCTCTGGGCTATCACGACGAACGGTGGCTTGATAGTACCGAATCCTAGAAGTCTAGAAACTACACTTTTTTGTGTTTATTTTACCCTATTAATAAGTTAAGTGTATCATACACTCGTAGTTTTTCATAAAGTTGCGCTTATTCGGGAAACGTCATTAAAGGAATTTCGCTGTCATTTTGAGAACACCCCCACCATTTTCGGGAACGCCACAAAAACGGCAAATTAATTACAAATAAGTAACGTTATACTTGAATCTTGCATATACAACATGAAATGACATTTGAACTTTAAGTAATTTGAAAAATAAGCATTGTGATTATAGAAATACATATACAAAATATCATTTTCCGATTTAGGAACAGGTTTATTACAATTTATTGAAGGTGATTTTTAAATACGTTAGCTATATAATAATAATAATAACGTATACATGACAACAACGTCTAGGCCCCAAACTAAGCATTAGCTTGTGTTTTGGGTACCAAGCGAAGACACCACATACATATAACAACCATGACCCTGTACCAGTATCGATATTCATCATATAAATACTGACCCGACCTGGGACTCGAACCCAGGACCTCCAGCTTCGTAGGCAGGGTCGCTACCCACTAGGCTAAGCGGTCGTATTTAAAATTTGTTTAAAAATGTTCCTGAAATGACTCACGAATAAAATATATATTTTTGTGCGTGCCTCTTTACAGAAAAGATTCATAATAAATGAAACAACAGACTCCTCTTGAAAAAAAATTAGATAAATACAAATTAAACATCCTTCTAAACAAAATTCGTTTCCATTCCGTTCCATCAGCTCATTAATATCCCAGTGCAGGGGCTCAGGCCTTCCCTCGGGATGAGGGTGTTTGAAGCTTAATACACCACGCTGCTCCAATGCGAGTCGGTGGATTGTACCGACAGCCATTTATTGACGGCAACCAGGACCGACAGTTTAACGTGCTCTCCGAGGTAGGGTGTCAGTGATAGTTATGCATAGTTCGGCTCAAACTTTATGGCGGATTGGAATACAACGCTATAAGCGTGTTGGCACAGGAATTTTACCAGACTTATACAGATAGACACCCAGACACTAAACCAATAGACACATTAACGCACCCAAATATTTGTCCCGGGCGGGAATTGAATTTGCGACTTTTGGTTTTGCAGTTAGGGTCTCTAACCACTAGACCGATCAATCAGTCAGTGCACCTAAAATTTTGATCTGGTTGGATCTGGTGATCGAATTGCGCAATGCAGTACGACGAGTACGACGCAACATTTTCACATCGCAGCTGGTCAGTGGATTTCGAAGCAGCTAGCAAGTAGATGTGTCGTGTAAACGTAGACCTACCTAAATTACGTATTTCTGCAGTGAGCAATGGCAAGACAAGAAGTAGATAAGTAATAACTCCAATAAAGTATAAATAAATACAAGTGATGAACGAACTAACGTTATTTATTGAATTTTTCAACAATTTTTTTAAATAATTAATCTTTTGTTTCTTATCTTTGGTTTGATATAACATAATAATAATAATACCTGAAACTTCCCACACAGCGCCATGTACCTATCTAGTCCCAAAGTAAGCAAGTATTATGCTTGTGTTCTGGGTTACCTACTAGACAACTGATATACATACTTAAATGTTCTTTATCATATATACATATTTAAATATTTTACACCCAAACACGGAATGAAATTAACATGTTCATGCACACAAATATTTGTCCCAGGCGGGAATCGAACCCACGACCTTAGGCTCAGCAGTTAGGGTCTCTAACCACTCGGCCATTCGGTCAGACCACCGCCGAATAATTATTGTGTATAATTTCAGTTAAACAATCTTCGAAATCCGTTGCGACTATATCAGATGGGTGAATATTTCATTTCGTGCATATTAGGAAGTTTTGGAGAACATTATAAAAGTATCGCAAAATCATGTTCTTCGCATAATTTTGAAAAATTTGTAATGATTATATTGTAAATGTGTTAAAGGGACAGTAATCAGACATTTAGTTTTCATGATATTGAGGTCTGGATTTTTTCTAAGAATGGTAATGAGATTTAACGCATATGGTAAGTAGGGATCATGTAATGGTAATTATACCAACCAGAATGGTAATTAGAAAAAAAAGAAGATAATATTGATTTAGCACTTTTTATGTGCTAATGTTTTTAATTTTAGGTATAAAAATAATTAACTGGTACATAATTAACGCGAGTTGAGATCAAAGCAATCATTGATAAACACTATTTATTCAATAAACAAAACAATTCTACAAACAAAACATATCTACCAAAAACAGTGTCTTCAAAACTAGAACTTGGTGACTTGCTTGCCTATAAAAGTTATTACAAATTTACACCGCTAATGTCAAAATTATTTACTTATCAATAATTAAGGCATAATGAGATCAAAACAATCATAAACGTAAGAATAGTAAGAAAGGTTCACAAATATAGGTGGCACTGAAACTTTAACACAAACTTATTTAGACACTGTAGTTGCTTATAAAATACCAATCACGTCCGTCGTTGAGTCTAAGTATTCTATTATTTCAGATAGATAAGATAAGAAAAAACGCTAAGTAATCTTAAATTTTTTAAAATTGTAAATAATAAAATTATTGAGATCAAAACGAACATTAATGTAAGAATAATAAGATAGAAAATTAAGGAAGAAACGCTAAGTAATCCTAAATTTCTTAAAATTGTAAATAAATAAGGCATATTAAGATCAAAACAATTATTAATTTAAGAATAATAAAAAAGAAAATTAAGAAAAAGACGCTAAGTAATCAAAAAATTTCTTAAAATTTTAATAATTGTAAATAATTAAGGCATATTGAGATCAAAATAATCATTAATGTAAGAATAATAAGAAATTAAATTAAGAAATAAACGTTAATAACCTTAAAATTGTGTCACGTCTAGACTAAATAAAAAATGTTCAATTGAGATTGAAATTGGTCTTATCAATTAAAACGATTTTCGGTAGTGGAAAAATTTCTAAATCGCTATCAGAATCGGTGTCGGTCAAACGTCGTTTATGTGTAATTTTGGTCGCCTTTGTGTCGTCTAATTGCGCCCCTGATTGACCTTTTAGTGGTGATGATTGGAGTACAAATCCGTCTTCAATACTATTCGGAACTTCGTCCTCATCCTTATCCAAACTTCCGCATGATCTGGGTTCTGCCTCCCCATGTGAAACTTTATGCAGTCGATGTTTTACCAATGAATCATGTGAGTCGTATTTATTTTTGGAACCATTTTCAATGTTAGTCTTATAACTGGGTACATTTCGCCCAGCATTCATTTTGAAATTATCATGTAACGGGTTTAGAGTGTCATAAATTGTTAGGGATGGTTGGGACGCATGATCTTCTTCGAGACATATCGATTCGATGTCTTTCAAACTTGACGAACTAGTTCGACCAAAAAGATCAAAACAGCCGGAAAAGTTCTCAGGTAGAGCTGAAATATTATATTCTTTTATCATATCGTTAATGTCTACTTCAGGGTTTAAATGCATTTTATTATCCGGGATTATATTAGACGGTCTAGTCACTTCAAGTTGGCTTTTCAAAAATCCACTTGCTTGAACTCCGCGTGATGAGGCAAAATTGACGCGAACATCGTTATTTTCTCTATTTTCAACGTTGTCTGTTTTTGCATACTTCAATTTCCCAACTAATTTTGTGTGAGCACAATGACTGCCGTTCATGCATATGAAACAACTAGCCTCTCTGAAAATCAAATCGTCAGATTTCTCTTTGTGCCACAAAACTTGATGCACTTTTAAGGTTCCTTTTAATGACAAAAGATCTTGCTTAGGGATGAGCAAATCCTTTTCATATATTTGACAATCATCAACTACTAAGATTTTAATATTATGTGTATTGCTTGACACGACCTCGACAAACGCATCTAAAGTTGCAACGTCTTTACCATGAGCAACCGCTGCATCAGCTGTACGTTTTACAGTGCCTCCAACACCGTCAGCTGCACCTTTACCGTGGCCGGACTCTGAATAATTCCATGTGATCTGCCTCAAGCCGCTAAAGTTCCAGTACATCTTTGTAATTATGTAGAACATAGTTTTGTTTCTATACTGGCTACTTGGCGAATCACTCAGGAAATGTAAAGTAGTGATATTTTTTTTGAACGATTGAACAAATTCTAATAGAGGAACTATATGTGCCCACACAGCTGCAGCATCGTGTCGCTTATTTTTACTAACAGTACAGAAAGATTTTGGGGTACATTTGCCAGCTTCTACAAGGTAAATTACCGCTGTATGAAGAGTCAGTTCCCCTCTGCTTCCACCAAAATGGAAAGATTGAACTTCAGTCTCGTATTTGAATGCATAATTTTCGCTAAAGTCTAAGTGTATAATTACTTCGTTCTCCTTTAGATTGTTTTTAAGATCATTTAAAGCAGAGAACTGCCATCTTCGAGTCCCTTCATGTTTTAGAAATTCATCAATGCTTTTTTGCAGCTCTTTGACAGCCTCCTTCGGCGAAACAGTCACATCAATTTTTTCTATGATCCTTTTTTCTTTTTCCACACCTTTAGATATATATGTAGATTTCTTACTCTCCCATTTTTTGAATGTTATGGCTTTTTCATTATCAAATTCAAAATAATTAAGAACTTTATTTTGACATTCATTACATCGATTTAATAAGCATTCTATTTTTTTACAACTTAGAGTGTTGATTATATCTTTATGTGTTTTCTGGGTTATAATTTTTTACTTATTTAACGCTCGAACTAAAAATTCTATATTTGCATGAATTTTGCAAACACATGTGTCTCTTTCATTAAAATTAGGAATAAGGACCCAAAACGGTCGCTGCTTACAAAAAAAGAGTAACTGATCTGACAATACCACTCCTTAAAAATTTTGTAAAGATTTTTCAATGAATCTAGTAAATATCGTTTTTGTTTTTGGACCTGTTTACGTGTTATTATTTCTTTTTTCCCAGCTGTTATTCTCGAAACATCATCGCGTTCAAAAAAATTCTGTATAGTTTGCTTAATGATTTCGTAACGATCAGATTTTTTTGCCAATTTTTTTCTATCTCGGACTCTGAAGTTCTTCGTTATTGATAAAACTTTGTGACGTTTTAGAATTGATGTATCATCGATAACTGCATCACTAAAGTCTTATTTATCTGTTTTTGACAGTCTTATATAGCTTTCTTCTAAAGTTTTCTTCATAGCTTCACCGAATAATATTTTCTTTTTGGCTTCCGGTACTTTAGTTTTATCTTTTAATAGCTCATTTACTTTCGAATTAGGGCTTTGCAAACGTTTCTTTAGCCTTATCATACCTTTTTTATAGCGTTCGACTTTTTGTTCCAATGACTTTATCTTGTACTTAAACACCTTACTGTTTTGTAACATGATGTATCTTAGTCGCCTTATTTTCTTTTTCAATTCAGTCACAATTGATGTATTTTGAGCTTGAGACGTAGAAGGCTGTAAATTATCCTGCGGGCACTGTCCCTGCTGCAAATTTAAGTCTTCTTTAGCAACTATTTGAAACCTATCTCTTCCAGGATGTTCTTCACTATCACTGCAACTTGGGCTGTTCGCATTCATAAGTTCAAGGCCCCTGTTCCATAAACGCTTTTTTTGGTAATGTCTTTTAAAGTTTTCTCTCCAATTTTTTCTTTGTTGTCTTCTAGCTCTTGGGGTCATTTCATCTATGGAAAGAATTTTTTTTTGCTCCTTTCTTTTAAGATATCTTTGGTGTTCCTTTTCTTTTTCTTTGGCATATAAGGCAGGGTCAGATTTAATTTTTTCATACCTTTTTCTGCGGTTTAATTTCGCTTGTTCCAGAATTTCTTCTTTACTTCTTTTTTTTCTAGCCATAATCGTCTGAAAAAAAAATTACACCTAATTACCATTCGTAACGGCTCATTACCATTCGCAAATAGTGTGGACAGGAATCAACGGTAATTAGATAAATGGTAATTAGATTTGTAAACATTATGATCAATTACTCATTATTTAGAAAAAGTTTAAAATAATTAAGTTCATGAGCGGAAAGTAACCCTTTTCACGTATATATAAAAGCTATGATATGTTGAAAAATAAAGTATATTACTACCTTTTTCGACACGAACGGTATGTAGAAATATTCCGAACCACGTCGCTTTTCGGAGAAATTATTTTTATTTTTGCCACAAAATTCGCTCTTTGGAGACGTATATTTCACTCAGTCAAGCGACAACTGCCGACGAACGGTGGCTGTAGAATAGATTTCTTTATGTTGCGTAGTTATCCAAATACAAGACAGAACATGTTTGCGAATGGTAATTATGATGAAAGGTTGGGACATTTTTCAGAATATTATAAAACCGGTCAAATATATTCTTTCGTAATCTATAGTTTTTTTCTGAATAGATTAACTATTCTGTTTGTATAAAAATTATTATAATTTCGTTCTTCAAACATAGTTTTGTATAATATTTACTAATCGATTAAAATCTGGGAAAAGGGACATGGATGGTAATTAGGTTTTGAATCTTTTTTCTTTTTTAAAGTTCATTTCAGATGAATATTGAGAAATTTTATTGAATGCGCCTTATGCAAAATAAGTTTAACTATATAAAAATCACGTTAGGTTCCAGTTGTTTAAAAGTTATATATATTCTTTATCGTTTGCCGTCCAATATGCACGAAATGAAATATTCGCCCAGATACATCCGTCGCACCGCAATGTACACAACAACCGCAATGGACAATGTACACCGCACCGAATGTTCAAGTATTACGCAGCGGCGCGGCGTGCGGCATACCTTCCTCCCACTTCCCCGCAGATGCCGTAGTGCATTACTGTGTGTTACTATCGCGAGACCAAAACTTAATGAGCTTGGGGCAAACAATCTATTATGTTGCTTAAACTCTAGTACCACATTATAATTTTAAATACAACTACAGGAATGGAAATAAACTACACATTCTCATATAATTTCCCCAGTGGTCATTTGCCTTGACTAACTGGCCTGAAGTTCCATTAACCGTGTAGGTAGACCTAATTATTCACATTGGCGTATCAACTAAAAAATACAGAATTTTAAGTATGAACCTGTGGTAGGTACACTTCTCTCCTCATTGACGGTGCGGTGCTGTAGCCGCTCCACCGGCTCCTCTTCCCACACTTCGGTCGGCACCAGACGAGTCTCGTTCACCCATTCTTCTTCGATGGTCGGCGTCGGTTCCACCTCAGTTGGTAACTGTGACGTACACTTCTTTGAACCACCATCCAGAATGACACGAATATCGAACGATTCTCCAATATTATTGTATACATATACAATGGTCGTATGTAATACACATAACTTATCATAGTTCTTAATTTAAAGTATAATAAGGTTTATATTACAGTGCGACCGTGGCGAAGTAGATAAGGCGTTACGGTCTTGCGTTTTTGCATCGAACGTTCGTGCATTATCGAAGGTGTTCGGGTCGAGTGAGCGAGAGTTATAGATTACGTGTTACGGGAGTGAGCGGTGCGAATGATTTCTTCAAGGGAAACGGAATTTTCATATAACTTCTAATCATTAATATTTTCGTAAAATGTTTAAGATAATGAATTATCACTATTTAAATGCATGGCGGTGTGATGTTTACCTTGACAAGAATAACGAATTGACTACGACTGACATTGTTGTATTCTGTGAAAACCGAGACAATTAGGCAGTGTAATACTTAGGCGTTTTAGTTGGTATAAACCGTTCATAGGATTAGATAATTTATTTTATTTCATTAACATCTGACATCTATACAACGGGTGACGTGCCTCTGTTTTGCATACGAGGCAATGACCTTGCGCATTTTGTTTTTATTGTCATATGGAATGTAACGGATTTACTTGCGGGCGCGGTAGGTTTGTGATTATGTTCGGGCGAGTAATTTTGTATGAGCGAGTATGAATGTGTATAGGGACTTGAACGTAGGTATACCTTCTTCTGACGTCTGTTCGAACGAATTTTGGGTATTTAAATCTAGCTTCGTGAGGCCTAAGTGTGTTAATATAAAATCAGCTAAATCTGTTATTTCGAGGTGTTTTAATGCTGCGACAGCCGAGCATATTTTTTTATTGAATGCGTTTAGTGAGTTGGTGTTTGGTTGTGATATCTGGTTGAATTGCACAATCTGATCGATATAGGTACCTACTTAAGTGGCGAGAAGCTAGCGCTTGTCGTGATATCTATCAACCAATGCGTCCCAAATTAAATTATAATTATTCGCGGTGGGAGAAATGCCTGCACAGACAAAGCCTTATCGGAGAGATTATGTTCCAATCAAATTTTATGGCGGATCGGAATACAATGCTTTATGCGTGCTTGCGCAGGTTCAGTCATATGCCCCTCGCTCCACTGCGTCCCGCTACACCTAAAACTAGTTATTACAACGCGACTTGTGCCTATGTTCACATCCGCCATAAAGTTTGATTGGAACTATACCTATGAGGTATTGGGCTCTCTTAAGTTGGCGGTCAAAAAATGTTTTTATTTATTTTTTTACTTATTCGTATGTTCGTCGTTCGTTCTTGATTTTTCGATCAAATTCATTGTTCGTTCGGTCTTCAATTTTTTATAAACAATATTTAAAAATTCTTTCTTAAGTTGGCACTCAAAAGAATTTTTTTTAATATTTTTTTTTCTAAGTCGTTTGTCCGTCATTTGTTCTTGATTGTTCGATTAAATTTATTGTATGTTCGTTTTTTAATGTTTCATAAATAATATTTAAAAATTCTCTCTTAGGTAATTGACGTTCCATTTGTAATTTTTTTTTCTTTTCTGATTCGTTTGTTCTTGATTGTTCGATCAAATTCATTATTTGCTCGTTTTTTTATTTTTTATATAATAGGTACCTACTTAAAAATTTTAGACAATATGTAAAAATTTCAAAATTTTTGTAATCAATTGTGAACAATATAAACGATAACCAAAGTGGCTGAATTTGATACAGAATTAAGAACTAGTTGCACGTTAATGGAGAACATAACCAGGACCAGCGAACGGAACCTATCCAATTGCGAAGAGGAGTACGACAGGGGGATGTTAAATCCCCGAAACTGTTCACCAACGCATTGGAAGATGTTTTCAAGACGCAGGACTGGAAATATTGTGGCATTAATGTTAACGTCAAATACATCTCTCACCTCCGTTTTGCTGACGACATAGTCATCATGGCAGAGTCGCTGGAAGAGCTCAGCGGAATGGCTAACGGCCTCAATGTCGCCTCTCGGCGGGTGTGACTCGGTATGAACTTGGACAAGACGAAAGTCAAGTTCAACGAACATATTCTCCCGAGACCAGTAACCGTAGAGGGTGCGACTCTTGAAGTTGTGCAAGATTACGTCTATTTAGGACAGACTGTCCAGTTAGGCAAAAATAACTTCAACAAAGAGGCCGACCGAAGAATTCAGCCGGGCTAAGCTGCTTTCGGGAAACTTCGTCATCTGTTCTCGTCACCACTACAACAATGTCTGAAAACCAAGGTCTTCAACCGATGCGTCCTGCCTACAATGACGTAGGTACGGTGCCGAAATATGGTCTCTCACGGCAGGACTGATCCACAAATTAAAAGTCGCTCAGCGTGCTATGGAGCGGGCTATGCTCGGTGTTTCTTTCATGTATAAAATCAGAAACACTGAAATCCGTCAAAGAACTAAAGTTGTCGACATAGCCGAAGCGATCAGCAAGATGAAGTGGCAATGGGCCGGTCACATTTTCCGTAGAACTGATAACTGATGGGGTAGACGAGTTGTCGAATGGAGCCCACGTACCGGAATTTTGCAAAAGCATTGGACGCCTCTCGCCTAGGTGGACAGATGACCTGAAGCACCATACCACCCCCGGTAGTTAAAAGTTGGATGCGAAAGGCAGAGGACCGTAAAAAATAAAAAAACACGAGCAAATAATGAATTTGATCGAACAATCAAGAACAAACGAATTAGAAAAGAAAAAAACTTAAAAATGGAACGTCAATTACCTAGGAGAGAATTTTTGGATATGGTTTATGAAAAATTAAAAAAATGAACAAACAATGAATTTGATCGAACAATCAAGAACAAACGACGGACAAGCGAATTAGAAAAAAAATATTTAAAAAAAAATCTTTAGAGTGCCAACTCAAGAAAATTTTTTTTAAATATTGTTTATAAAAAATTGAAGAATGAATTTGATTGAACCATCAAGAACAAACGACGAACAAACGAATAAGTAAAAAAAAAAATATTTTTTGACCGCCAACTTAAGAGAGCCCATTGAACCTTCTGTGCGTATGTAAGATTTTATTATCGTGTATAAGCGACATAAAACTTTCGTAAAACACTGTCCATTTATTGTTGTCCCCATTAAATGTAGTAGGTAATTTTTAATGGGGGCAAATCATTTTTAGGCATAGTGTGGTTGTAATAGGAACGGCCAGGTTTTTCAATGGGAGCAGGAGAATACTTTTTTCCGAGAGATTTAATCACGCAGTATAAAAATCATTAAACGTTTCTAACGCCTGGTAATCGGATTTGCCTCGAGATCATTATTGATGTATTCATCATTCAACTCATCAATCTTGCTATAGAATTTTTCTTGTAAATTGTCTACTGATTCTAGACTAGTGATAAATGAATCGAGATATAGTTTAATGAGCCTTTTTGGCTCAAATCATACGTTTTTTGTATCATACGAAATAGCACTTGCTTTTTATTGAGCAAGGTTTGAATTAGTAGTAGTTGACTTATACTAGTCTTACTTCCAGTAGCCTTTATTAAATGTGCCAGTGAGATAAACGACTTTAATTAATGTATTAATACAGGATAAACTTGCGTATCAAGTATCACGAAATAATTTGTGCACGGGTTAATGTGGGGTAGATAAATGTGGATAATAAACCATTGAAATAAATTAATTATACATAATTCATTATAAGTACAATATGTAAGTGTAATTTGAGGATTTATATCCGGATCGGAGGACCAACTTTATGGATGAGGGGAGTAAATTTTCAAGGGAAGAAACTGACCTTTGATAGTTCAGGGCGGCAGATCACTTGTTCCGAAACACCACTCAAATAGGACGACACTTCACATCTATATTTTCACTCCTTTTAAAGATAGTTTATGTATAATTTACAGTTTGCCTAATTTCTTCGTTTTTCTTCGTCCAAGCACGAGCAAGCAATTTTTCATAATGCCAGTAGGTACCTACTCGCCAACCACTTGTCAGTTGGAGGAAAGGGCAGGAGGTATACAATTAATGAGAAGGATGTATGCATGTAAATGTAAATAAATAAATATATAATACGTGGTTTTGAGACAAACCAATCAGTATATTGGTTAATTAATTAATTAATTTAAAACCATGAAAGTACGAATTGACTAGAAGCCCTCTTCTGCGTTTACCATATAACCACTCATACTCTAGCTAGCTGGTGCAAGATGTCACTCCGAGTTTCAGTGTGCAAGGACGCGCACGCTGGTCTTCGACCCCGCAAAATTGCGTATTGCACTTCGATACTGCTATGTGACATGACTGTATTAAAACCATAGACATATATATTAAAACCAAACGCTGCTGTCAAATTTACTCTATGCAGTGCTCTATGTCAAAAACCTCGTGAACCCGTTTGTGGCGACGTTTCAAATTAATAGTTTTTTTTAAATATTATATCTACGGTATCAACCTTTGGGGGCTACGTTCTGATCATAAGCAGCAATGATTTTTTATCAGCTATCTTTTTCTTTCTAATGCTTTATTCATCATGTTAGAGCAAGTTAAACATATGTAAAGTTTATATTCCTTCTAGTACTTTAGTAATTATTCTGAGTCCAGAACAAATACAAGTCGTGGCAGCAGGACGTACTAACCAATCACTGATCGAGAAAAATTGTTATGATGGGAACTTGCACAAACGTCATCCAATAACAAGACGTCGTCGCTCTCATTGGTTAACCTAATCAATCCCGCTTGAAATAAAAGTGCTTCGATTGGTATGCTTAAAAACGTGCCCCTTGATTAATTTAAAAGTCTCGCTGAAGTGAACGTGAAGAAACTTCACTCTATTGTTTCTGTTTCCGGCATGGAACTAATATGTACTACGTACAACTGGAATGAGCTCTACGAAGAAATTTCGAGGTCCTAGAAATTTGACCTTGAAAACGAATTAAAAAGATAAAAGTAACAAGGACGTTAGTGGGTGCCATATTGTCTCATTCTGATTAGGGTGACAAAGTTACGTAGGATAAATAAGACCATAACAGGAACTTTTTAATTTTCGACTAACATCGAACAAAACTCTCTAAGCCTATCTTAACCCGTGACACTGAAGTAAACTTTTTTTACATGAGTATAAAGATTTCTGTATGTCCGTGTCAATAACCTATTCGTAATTTAGTAAATTAGAACCTTTAATTCGAACATTTGTCAAAATTGGTTTAGCAGATTTCAAATTAAAATGCTACAAACATACATCAGTATAATTATGGAGTAAAAAAACATACATGAATGATGGGAATCAATTTACATTCATTATTAACAAATAATTTTAATATTTATAAGGGATCATAAAACACGAACGTAAGCACTGAAAATGAGGTCTCGCGTGGCCACCGCGTAGTACAACTTGCGATAGCATCAAAAATACTGGTTGGATTTGTACGAAATACTGTTAAATCATCAAATTTACAAAAAATAAAATAAACGGCAGTAGCCCGACTCCTATCCACCTCGATAGAAAAGTAGAAGCAAGCAAACAGAAGTTCAAGAGAGCTAGTCACTAAAAGCGGGCAACCCGCAGAAAATATGATCAATCGACGGAGGCTTCTCACCTCCAAAATAAATTGTGAATCAGTTAGTAACTCTAAAAATCAAAGCTTCAAATATCGATATCTCAATCACCTTAGTAAATTAGCTGCATGCTCCCTTTATGTATAATACCCTTTTGAAAACAAATCTTCTATTGATTACAGAAATAAAGCTACCTAGAATGTGATTCATAATTGGATGGCTGACCGCCTTTATTTACAAAATAGTTAAATCCCACAGAAGTAAAGATCCAAGCGCGACAAGTTGCGTAGGTACTTTTGCACGCCGAAGCCCTCAGAACTATCACTCAGAAAATATCCGTTGAAACGATCCCAATGAGCCTAAACACGTTATTAAAAAGGTCAAGGATTCTATAGATATATATGTTTGAAATATATTTCTCATATATATTGTCGCACTTCACCGCCTTGAGCGCACGTGGGAACTTGAAAACATAAGTTCGTACAGGCAACCAAGCTCCTTTCTTTCCCGAAAAAACCCAACAATCTCAAAAATTCCCAATCATTCGGCGGATAAAATGGATTTAAAAGACTCTAGGTACCGAAACATTATTTCTAGGGCCGAAATGTCTCAAAATTCAACGTTGGTGCGAGACCTAAGGATCTCAAATATTAATATGATGGCCTCCTTCCTTTCGATTGGCACCAGAGATACGGACAGATTCAATACCCCATCGAAATCACACACACACAAGTCTCACAAATGCATATATGACGTCAAATTCATTACCCGTATGGTGTCAGATCTGTAACTAGAATGACGTCAGATATTATAACTAAATTATTTTCGTACTTTAACGAAAAACGTTTCTCTTTAAAACAATACATAGGTTTCCATCTTTCATATTCATTGAAATATCTGGCAACCTATTATTTCGGCCACATCATAGGCAAAAGAGGGCAAAAGGCAACTATCAAAGTATTATTAATAACTGATCTAAACATTATGGACACCTTAGTATTATGACGTCAAAAACTTCAACTTTGACAAATGTCAAAATTCCCCAAATTCTCGTTTCAGTTGCCAGCATAAAACCATAAATTAAGACTTTCGTTTTAAATATTAATAAAAATTTTAACAAATATGAAATATACCATTACAAGCTTTAAAAATACTATTATCATCCGCATACCAAGATATATTAAAAACCAGAAGTCACAATAAATAGAGTGTAAAATAGTGTATTTATAGAAATAGATAGTAATATATTAATAATTTAGGTCTAAAAAAAATAAGTTTCCTCGAAAAAAATCTACAGATTTCGCTCTTCTCGCAATTATCGGAGGAAATTGAACAAAATTGTACGACAAAAAATTTTCAAAGAAAGTTATGGACCAATTTTCGATGTGCTACCATACTTAGCCACGCAAGCTCTTGCATTTTTTGACGCTAGTGTTTTCGTCTACCTTTATAACTTCTTGAAATAAGGCGGAATCTTACTTTCTAGGGTAGTTAATCTGATAATCATTAAATGAAAAGGGCACATGCTCAAGTCAGGGTTTTCCACCGTTTTTAAAATTTTATTTTTCAAACTTGTCAATCTACCAGTCTCGGAAGGTTTTTTATTTTTTCGATATTAATTCTTCCGTTTTTGAAACAATCAACTTTTTGTCCGAAAAATAGGGAAATTTCGACTTTTTCACCGTTTTCGATTTTCCGATAAAGTTACGAACCGATTTTAGAAAATTTTGTATCTTACAATGCTCCGAAAGCTCTTGATTTTTTTGCCATCACTGTCTTTTGTCTATCATCATAAATATTGGAAATATAGGCAAATTTATTACACTCCTACACGAAAACGATCTAATAAACATATTCATTGTTACAAAAAGTTTTTATAAAAATAATGATTAAGTATGAGTCATCGTTTATTCTGACAAGCGGAAATATGTACTATGTATTTATGTTATATATAATATGTATGTAATATGTATTTATGTATTTGATATTGTGAACAAGATGAAAATAAATCAAAGTTACCAGCCGATTTTGTTATCTTTTATTGTAATAATTACTGTACTTACACGAGATTGAACAAAATCTGTACCTACACTATGGAGAAAAATTGACCTTATTTTCGGTTTCAACACAATAAAAAACATTAACAGTAGATGATATTATCAAATCAAAATTCGAAAAAAAAAATTTTGTAAACCAGTGTTATATTAATATTTTGCTAATAGCTTGTCATCCTGCGTTGATGCTTTTTAGGTACGTTTCTTTTTCATTTATTATTAATTCTTGCTTAGTCAAGGGCTACTATAACTTTGCGTTAACGGATACCCAAATAAAGCTAAATTACGGTACCTAAATAATGTTTAAAAAAAAAGAAAATAGATAGAAATAAAACTGCAAAAGAAAACAGAAATAAAGTTGTTTAGCAAAAACTCCGCAAAAACAAAGAATCGACTTTTTTGATTTGCTACAGCTTTAAATTAAAAGAACTGATTTCGATAATTCTTTCACAGTATCTACCCTAAGTTATAACATAGTGACTAAACACAAAAATTATTAAAATCGATTCAGAACTTTCAGAAATATTAACGGCCAAACGTGTATAAAGTCCTATTGAATTAAGTCAAAATATTTTAAAAAGTGATATTAGAACGCGATGTGAGCAATCATGGCATTGCTTCGCAATGCTATTATGTAACCTTTATAGGCAGTGGCTTAATTAGTGAATTACCTACCCTAAAAAAAAGTGTTTATCAATAGTCGAGCAATGGATGACCCCCATAATAAAAACGAGAAATGTGAAGAGGAAAAAATATGCGTCTCTGACTTCACCTCCGTTCGGCGACTGTGTACAACCAGCGACGTGAAATAGCAGCTCGGATATGGAACGGCCATAGTGGCGTATTAGACCAGCTGATTTCGATAATTCTTCCACTGTATCTACCCTATGTTGAAAAATAGTGACCAAATACAAAAATCATCAAAATGGATTCAGTACTTTCAGAAGAAGTGATATTAGAACGCGACGTGAGATCATGCATTGCGAAGCAATGCCATTACCTAACTTTTGTAGGCTACTAATTACCTACCATAAGAAAAATGTTCAACAGTCGAGCAATGGATGACCCCCATAATAAAAAACGAGAAATATGAAGAGGAAAACATAATGCATCAGCGGAAATTATAGATCCTGTATCGTAATTATCATGACGCATAGTTTTTTATTCCTCGGTTCCCTCATAATAAAATCTAAATTCACCATAGCACTTTTCCCAGTGTAGTGGTATATTTTATGCTAGCCACACAGAAGTGGTGTAAAAAGAGATAGTTAGGCACCCGGTTACTTCCCTTTCGCACTTTTTTTTTTAATCACCAGTTTACGTATGACCACGCTAATGTTAGAGAGAGCTCCTTCCAGTTGTACGTAGTACATAATAGTTCCATGGTTTCCGGACATGTGTGACATGTGTAATTGTGTTGTGTATTGTTGTTTTGTCATATCATATTGTGTCTGTTGTTTCCTTCTCCTTCAAGCCAAGCGCAAAGTATTCAAGCAAGTTCAAGTATTGTTTACAATTGGATTGTGTCATAACATTATTGCTGTAAGAATACATAAATTTATATTAGCGCTTTCCAATGTAGCCTGCTGAAAAGTTACAAAATATTTAATCAGGCTTATGGGGGAGGATCCTCATGCAGTAAATATGTTTTTATGGAAACAAAAAAATTATAAGGCTTATTAGTGGCTCGTCGCTCCGCTTCGCTTCTCGCATTATCACAAACAAACCATATCCTAACCTATTTTTTTGAAATGATTGAGCATCAAACCAATTTTAGCCAGATTTCAAATTGATTTTTATGAATATAATTTTCATCAGGCAACAATGGAAAGCTGCCCCAAATTTATTATTCTTTTATTTAAAAGAATACTTTTCTAATTTACATTTGGCATATTATCATAGATATACATATTATAAACAATTTGTCAAAACATAACCTTATTTTATCAAAATGTAGGTATTTAATTTCAATGTGTAAAAATTACGATTTTTTTTTGGTCATAAATTGAAGGTTAAGTTGTTAACATACTTTCATGTTTTAATAGTAACTTATATCATTAATTACAATTTTTTTTATTACGCCTTGCATTTGAATAACTTTATGTTAAACACATATTTGTAAACATTAATAATGAAAATTATACGGTCCCCCTGTGCATAGCAACAACTAGTTTGTTTGTCTCCTGCAGGCGTGGATACAGGACTTCCTTTCCCACCCCCCTTTTGTTGATTATCCAGGCATCGTATTTAAAATTCTGACCAATTCTGTGATCAGACAAATCGTTCGTCATTACACATTAAAATTCCTACCTTTAGTACAAAAATGTCCCATAGACGTGACTGCATTGACATGTGTACGCTTTACAAAATAATTAACAATATTATGGACACCTAAGATTTTTTACAAAGAAATAATTTTAGAGTTCCTCGCAGATGTGAATGGGCATGCATGCATTACCAAAAATTTATTCACCATTGCTTCCTGTAAAACACGCTATGCAAAGAACAGTTTCGTTAGGTGTGCCTGTCGGCTATATAATCTTTGTTTAAGTGATATTGGCATGTTCAGTACAAATTTTTCAACTTTTAAAAAATCTATCATGCAAAGAATTGTTAAATCTAACTTTTGACTGGTTACTGTTTAATGCTTGTTACTTATTGCTTTTTGATCTCAAAATTATTTTCTCTATTTCCACTATTCTATTCTCATTAGAAGTAATTATGCCATTTTCTTAAATTAAGGAGACTATAGGCCTACAGTTAAAATGTTTCTTAGTTTTAAGCAATACTGTGTATTGGTGGCTGTTAGTCTTTGAAAATAAATAAATAAATTAATTTATAAATAAAATCAACTGTAGTAGTATGTCTCCATAGCAAAATGCCTTAAGTCATTAAACAATGGAAATCACTGAAATATACTAATCTTGCAGTCTCTATGTCTGAAAGAATGCAAATCTTTTTACAATGTAAACTACAAAACTGAGCCTTTTCATCTATTTAATAATAGGATCCCATTGCAATTTCTCGCCTAGAGTAATTCCTAAAAATACAGTCAAATTGCGAGTGTCATGAAAGCCAAGTGGTGGCAAGCTCGCTTCTTATTTAGAAGGTTGTTGTTGGAATCCCAATAACTGGCATGTACCTACTAATGAGTTTTTTCTGAATTAAGTGCATAACTATCACTGACTCCGTGCCTCAGAGAGCATGTTAAGCTGTCAGTCTTGGTTGCCTTCATCAGTAGGCAGTCGTTAAGATCCGCCAACCTGCACTGTAGCAGCATGGTGGATTAAGCTCCAAGCACCCTCATCCCGAGTGGAACATAACGGCCTGATATGGTACAGTCAGATTTACAATAGATACATAATATTAATACTATACATAGACGCAGCCATATCGCTTTTTCTGTTTTAGTTCTTGAATCATATCCCAATACTATTACATCTCACAATTTGAACAATAATAATACCTGGGACAATCCACACAGCGCCATTTAGTCCCAAAATAAGCAAAACTTGTATCATGGGCACTAGACAACTGATATTGACATCGATTGTATTGGTATACATATTTAATTGACAGCTAATTGTTCCCAGCATGGAGTCCAGCTGTTGTTTCACAGTGACAGAGGAAGACGCCAGGCTGGCATCTGTAGCTCGTACCAGGAACACCTTGGCAGGTCCGTCTGCTGAACATGAACATGCCGCTTTCATGGCATTGAGGCTGTTGCACATAACTGCTTTCATGATTAGAGGGTGAGTGATTAATTAGAATTTTGATGATATGCATATGTATGCATTTTATTGAAATTTTAATTGTTATGTAACAGTATTTCGCTCAGAAAAGTATATGAACCTATACAATCGAGAAACTCGATTACGCAATATAATATTTAATAAATAATTAAGTCAATTGAGTCATCTTCGGTTATAGTTGCTAGGATTTGTTATGAACACGTTCTGGTGATTTTATTTTCATTGTGATAACCTTCTGAGAAACACGCTATGTTGTATGTTTAACTATACATCTGCCGCCGAGAGAATGCATTCCTGACAGGTCATAATCGGCGTAGTAATTGGATGGTTGATGTTAATTTGTACCGTCAGACGATTCCCGTTTTCAAATATTATTATCATTTACATGCATGAATGACACAAAATTAAATTAAAAATTAAATTATTATGTCAACTACACAACAAACATGATGTTTTAGCTATAAATTTTATGTGTCAGAAACATATTCATTTGATGTCTGTTGTATAATTTCTGTAATAATATGGGCGCTTGGGCCATTTTGTGCATGCAAACGTGCATGCACAAAAATTTGTGTTTTTATTTGTGTGCTTGTCTATTTGTTCCGTTCTGGGTGTAAAATATCTATATAAGTATATTTTATAAAAAAAAAGAATATTCACAAATGTATGTCAGTTGTCTAGTAACCCATAATACAAACACAATACTTGCTTACTTTGGAACTAAATATCACTGTGGGGGGTGTCCCATGTATTATCATTATTATTTTTCTCATTGTGGATTAAATTAGGCAGGTGAGATATTTACATCTTTACTTCATATTTACCTACATTGTTAGCATTGTCTATTCGCTCTAGATAAATACTTGGCTGACCGATTTTCCGAGTGGTTAGAGAGCCTAACTGTAGAACTGAACGTCTCGGTTTCGATTTCCGCCCTGGAGATATATTTGTTTGCTTGAACATGTCTACCTGTTCCGTGTCTGAAATATTTATATATGCAAATATAGAGAATATTTAAGTTTGTATGTATATTAGTTGTCTTGTACCCATGACACAAGCATAATACTTGTTTAATTTGGGACTAGATAGTGCTGTGTGGGATGCCCCAGGAATTTTTTATTTACTTTAATTGTCACCATATATCTGTCACTCTTGAAGATTGAGATCTAGCTCATAATTATTGATCATCTCTAGGTCCTTCTTCGACCACCGTAAGCGTTCAGTGTACGTAACCCGTGCCACGCGCGGCACCTGTGTCGCCTGCGACTTGGCGATATTGACCAACTTGACCATATGCTCGGCGAGACATTATGAAGATGTTGACAAGAAAGAGGTGAATGTTTTGCACATTTGAACCCTTATTATTATTATGATAAAATACAATAGCCTTTACTTCAGAAATTAGAGTTTCTTAAAAATATCCATATCGGCCCATTATGCTCCACTGCAGGGGCTTAGGCCTCTCCTCAGGGTGAGGTACTTGGAGCGTAATCCACCACGCTGCTCCAGTGCGGGTTGGTGAATTTTAATGACTGCGATTTAATGAAGGCAAATGGGACCGACGGCTTAACGTGATCTCCAAAGCATGGAGTCGGTGACAGTTATGTACTTAAGTCATAAAAACTCACTGGTATATGCCGGTTTCTGGTATTCGAACCACGATCATCTAAATTTTTTAAATACAGCACTTTATGAAAATTAAATTCAAATGTCACAAACTCTGCCGACCTGGTCACTTCCAACTCTTACAAAACCATCATAGTGGCCTTATGGTCCAAACTTTTTAACTCGATGCCGAGGATCAGCAGTATTTCAGTAGGGGAGTCTTAAAGCCTGATGATGAGCAACCCTTAATCTTGCAGTTCTTCCTGGTGGCAGTAATATGCTGGAGTCTAACGCCGGAATCAGCGTTTCCGTCTGCGACACACAACTTTGAAAAGCAACTACAATGAAAAATATGACACAGTCGAACCAACCTCTGCTGGACGTGGATCACACCAGCGCAACACCAAGGTCAGTTTGGTCGCTGTAGATATGACCAGCGCTACATTCGAGCAGCGTCGTCTATCGCCACATATTTGATTTATACCCTCGACATTCCAGTATGCATAATATTTTGTTGAGAGTTTGCATTTTACCAATTAATCAATCAAATATTTTTATTCAAGTTGAATTGCTCAAGTACTTTTGATTGAGTAAAGATTAACAGTTACATTATTTTTTTATTGTATGAACATAATAGTAATAATACCTGGTTCATCCCACACAGCGCCATCTAGTTAACAAGTATTATTATTGGGTACTAGACAACTGATATAAAGTATTTATAATATTCTTTACCATATATGTATATATAGATACTTTTACACCCAGACACAGAACCAATAGACATATTCATGCATACAAATATTTGTTCGGGGCTGGAATCGAACCCGCGACCTTTGTCTTCGCAATTAAGGTCACTAACCACTCGGCCAATCAGTCAGTCATTTCATTTTGTAGTTACTAGGGGGTTCAGAATGTAGCAGAAGAACCGACAAGAAACTCAAAAGTTACTCTTTTCAAAATATTGTAAGTATCAGCAATAAGGATATAAAAATAACAAAAACTTTAACACTTTGACAAATTAAGAAGAGATACATAAAGCAAAATGAATCAAAACATACCAACTGCTTAGGTTCACGTCCAGACCTCTCGATCACTTAAACAATTATTTGCTGTGTAATAAGCCCTTTATAGCTAAAATGTTTTTGTACAAAAGTTTTAAATTAAAAGTTTATTATTAGCAGTTTATTTATTAGTATTAACTTAAGTCAGATAAAACTCATTGGTAGATGCCGGTATCTGGGATATACGACGACCTTTCAAACAAGAATCTGGCTCTACATCCCACCGCTATTACGACAACAATAAGTGACTGACACTAGGCTAGTTGACAATTTTTTTAAATTATTTTATATGATAGAGTTTTCTAAATATATCATAACAGTGAAATAATTTAAAAAAATTAATCATTACTAACTAAGTTATATGTGATACCTGTTACAGATACGTAAACCGCAAAGGCGTGGCACTGCGTTTTCGTCTGAGCGCATGCGCCGTGCGAAACGCAGTCGTCTCGACCAAAAACAAATACTAGTGCCTGAGCTGTACCGTGTGCATCCTTTCTCTTCGGTTCTCTATGGCCGCTTTCCTATGTGAATTATACAGGTAGTTTGATTATGGGCATATGATGTAAACATTTGATTATACCGGGTGTTCGGTTGAACGTAGTTCAAACTTATAGAGTGTGTAGAGCTTACCAAACTAAACTAACAGTTCCAAGTGAGCAGGTAATGCAAACTAACGGTTATCGAGAGAAACATGTTTAAAGTTGCACTGCGTTCAGTCAAACCGAACAATAGGGGATTGTTCGCCCAAACGTAGTCCAAGTCTTAAGTTTCAAGTCAGCATATGGCGCAAACTAACGGTTACCAAGAAAAACATGTTTAAAGTTGATTTATTTTTTATCATATTTTTTTTATAACTTTGTTTAGTTCTAAGCTTTACACGCTCGATAAGTTTGAACTATGTTCAGCCGAACACCAGGTATAACGTCTGGATAGGGAGTCGGTGTCAAAATAACGTAGTTAAAAATATTACCTAACTGTTCCGTTATATCACACTAGCGACCGCCCGCAGCTTCGCTTGCGTAGACTACGAATTCCTGTTATAGGTACTATTAACGTTCGACATGGTTTATACGTACTTTTTGCTGGAACCAATTTTGGTCACACCCATTCAAACTTTCAATCTTCATTCCCCTTCCACCCTTTAAAAAACCGATACAATTTTTCATCTCCTGTTTCCCACCCTTAAAATGTGGAAATCTAAAAACCCTGAAACACGTCATTATTTGAGTCCTTCCATTCCCATCCTTAAGTTTGAAATTCCTAAAAAAGCCTTTCTTAACTTAATGCTCACGTTATAAAATAAACCTATGTTCCAAATTTAAGCTTCCTAGACTTAGTAGTTTTGGCTGTAGTAGTTGATAGATCAGTGTGGACAAACGACAGACAGATAGACAGACAAACAAACACAAAAAGTTGCTTATGATACTCTTGACAATCTTCTTTCACGTCTGCAAAGTTTCATTAAAATCTGTTCAGCCGTATTGGAAATTAGCTCGAATAGATAAAATTTAATTGAATAGACACATAGACGTACAGACAAACAGACGGACAAAAAGTAGCTAATGTCAAATCTCTTGACAACCTTCTTTCCCGTCTGTAAAGTTTCCTTAAAATCTGTTTAGCCGTTTTGGAGATTAGCTCAAATAGACAGATACACGTACAGACAGACAGACGGACAAATAGTAACATTTGTTAGTTTTGACGACCTTACACGTACAGACAGACAGACGGACAAAAAGTAACATTTGTTAGTTTTGACGACCTTCTTTTCATACTTGTGATGTTTCATTAAAATTGGTTTAGACAGATGGACGTACAGACAGACTTACAAAAAGTTCTGTATGTCACTTTTGACTACATCCTTTCCATATGTGTAAAGTTGCATCAAAATCGGTTAAGCTGTTTTGGCCGAAACCTATTTGCTCGAATAGACAGACAGTTCGTTTTCATATATATATAGCCGGAGGTTATAACCCTCCGTTAGATTCAGGCTGTCAAAGGCAAAAAAAAAATTCAAATCCGACTGGTAGTTTCAGAGATTAGCGCATTCAAACAAACAAACAAACTCTTCAGCTTTATAATAAGTATTTCTATTATATAGATTAGTAGATTATAAAATAATAAGATAATACTGAAAACCGTATCAAAGTCTATTGCGTGGTTTGGAAGTAAAAAGTTAACGAACAGAGGCAGACAGCGAATTTATTTTCTCCCGCTATAGTTCTCATATTTCGATAAAAACTGCTAAGATATTAATTTAAATTGTATGGTGTAAAGGGCAACTATAATATGCATGAAATGCTTAAGACAACTAAAGTATTTAATTTGATAAGGATTAATATCACGTTTAAAAAACATCTTCACAAATAGTACATTATGTTAGAACAAATTTGATTGTCATAAAAAAGGTCATAGTAAGCTAACCTTAAAAGATACACATATGCTGTCGCGGACTTTTGGTTAGAACTTTTAAAGGGGAACGATTCCGTAATACATGATTTTTGGTTAACATCAACCGTTTACGCAGCGCGCGCGACGGAAGCTCTCAAAACGAATAATTTTTCCCGTTTTTGCAACATTTTTCATTGATGCTCTACTCCTATTGGTCGTAGCGTGATGTAGTATAGCCTATAGCCTTCCTCGATAAATGGACTATCCAACACAACTATAATTTTTCAATTTGAACCAGTAGTTCCTGAGATTTGCGCGTTCAAACAAACAAACAAACAAACAAACAAACAAACAAACAAACAAACAAACTCTTCAGCTTTATAATATTAGTATAGATATGCAGAGATTGTACAGATGCCTGCTCTCATATCTGGACACCATCCAAAACGGTCGACGGGTGAACAAAGAAGTGCATCTCACCAACAAGTCTCGCCATGCGTGCTAGTTGTAGCAGACCGAGTCCCCACCTTACTGTAGGGTCCCGCACGGTCTTTTTCGCGATTTTAGCTATTTGAAAATGACCAAAATACAAAGTGTTCAGATCAGAGCGCAGGCGTCTGAACACGTTTAGTACATGGTCACTATGGTGTAGCGAGTGTTTGTGGTCTGTTAAGTCACACACACAAGTATGTAAAAGTTTGCTTGTCATTTTTGTTGACTTTGTATGGCGAAGTTCCATCCAGATATTATATAAACAAAGGACGCAGACTAAACTTGCGTCACGAGCGAAATAGTTTATTTGTCTTTCCAACAGTTAACAGCGAAATTAAACCCCTGATCTCGACTTAAAATCCGCACGTCATTTTGACACTCGACGACTTAAACTTGTCATTTTATATCGTTTTCGACATTCTTCTTATTTGGTGACGTTGACGTTCTTGAGGGAAGAGGGGAGGAGGTTTTCCATGTTATTTCTATCAGTGGGAACCTGTAAATGGTTGACTGTTAACCACTCACTGCTAATTATTTGAATTTGTTAATAACTGTTGGTTTTCCTTAATATAAATAAATAAAATAAAGTTACGCACGTATAAGATTTGGCCCCTTTTTTGTTGGCCTTGCATTCGCATGGCTCTGTCTAGGCATAAATAATCAAATATGTCATTATAACATTACAGAACAAACGCGCTTCTAATAGCTGATAAGATACGACCCTCGGTCGCGATCGACGTTGGCATCGGTATACCGAAAATCAACGACGCGACTTGCCGGGGTTTTCGAATGGCCACCTTTGGATTTCGCATGGAGTTTGACCGAAGTACTGATCGCCAATGAAAACGGGAAATCGGAGAAGAAGAAAGAGATAGAAGACGTGAACAGACAAGCGATAAAAGAGAAAGAGGTAGAAAATTTAAGAAAAAAAGAAAGCATCGAGCCGGTCGAGGTGAAGAATAAAATGTTAAATGATATATTGCAGGAGAAGGAAGATGCTGAAAGCGTAAGTGACATAGAAATTTAAATATAAAAATATACGATGTAAATTAGGAATCGGTTGACTCAGCAATTGGCCTACTGGTTGAAGACTTTAACTGCAGAACCTTGGGTCGTGGGTTCGATTCCTGCCAGAGACGAATATTTGTGAGCATGAACACTACAGCATCAGCTCATTAATACCCCACCGCAGAGACTTAGGCGTCCCTCGAGCAGTGGCGTGCATTAAAGTTTTTCATAGGATAGACAGTCCGAAAAAAATTAAAAGGTAAATAAATAAAAAAATAATGAACAAGTCTATTTGTTTCATGTTTGGGTGTAAAAAAAAGGATCAATACCAAGTGATTTTTTTATAATCAGTTAATTTTTTTCTAAGTTTTAGGTAGCATCTAAACACTCCATTTTTGAAGTAAAAAATTAGGTCGAATTTTTCCACATCAAAAATATTATTATTAAGTATCTATACAATGTGGTTACTAAGTTAAATATGAATGAGAAAAGTGCAATCACGGGTGTAAAGGGAAGAAGTATTTAGCCGGCGGCGGCGACCGCGGATCGACGCAATTATATGTTACCCATGCATCTCTACGTTAATTCGACTACTTTGTCGCCCTATATGTCAATACTTTTGTACTATGTGACACTAAAACAAAAAACTTGTGTTTTATTAGTTTTATTAAAGATCATATATTAAAATTTGGATGGCCACAAAGATTTCAGCCTGTATATGTATTTATTATACAAGAATATTTATATATGTATATCAGTTATCGAGTACCCCATAATACAAGCATAATACTTGCTTATTTTGGGACTAGGTGGCGCTGTGTGTGATGTCCCATGTATTATTATTATTATTTCCGAAAAAATTGGTATTACTTGAAATGAAAACATTCGAATGCAACTGTGTAACAAGGATGGCGCCACATGTATATTTTTTATGTATGTCTCAAAAACTTCATATTGTTGAAATTTTTACAGCTAGGATCTCTAACCACTCGTCAGTCAATTTCTTAAATAGATAAAATCGGGGTTCAACAGTAAGATGAAAAGTATACGGTAGAGAACTCACGGCGAGGTTTTTTCCCGCGCCCGCGGCGGGCGCGGGCCCGCAAGCCGTCCAGATACGTGCTACTGTATGAAATCGCAGTTTCAAAACTCACGACGCGACTTTCAACCGCCAATTCGCGCGGGCGCTGGCGGTCGCCGCAAACCTCGCTTTGCGCCCGCAAACGGAAGCCGCGGGGGGCGGCGGGAGCAACCGCCGCCCGCGCGGCTCCCGCTCGTATTCGGCCGCAGGCAATTAGATTGGTAGGACGTTTGTTGTGATTTAAGTGACAAAATATGAGTAACGTAGAAATAGATTTGTTAATTTCGTTAGTTCATGAGAGGCCTGTCCTTTGGGACAAAAGTCTCGAAGACTACAAATATAAAAATTTAAGGCTGAAAGGATGGGAAGAGGTATGTTCAAAATTGAACAATGATTTCGAAAACTTGGATGAGAAAGAAAAAAAAATATACGGTGAGTTTTTTTAATTAATTTTAGACATTTGCCAACTTAGAGCTCCTTTACGACTCATGAAATAATCTTTGAATTCATTTCTAATTTTGTTAGCTCTTTGCCCACTACGAACTGCTTCAGAAACCTCTATATTTTCGAATTCATGAACTGCTGATTCTGCCTCTGTTCTAGAATTCAAACCATCACGTTTTCTCACGTAGTTATGAAGAATGCAACAAGCCTTGACAATATCAATGGCAAAGTCAATTGAAACATCCAAAGGTCGATGAAATATACGCCATTTACTTGCCATAATACCAAATGCGCATTCAACGAATCTTCTTGCTCTAGATAGGCGATAGTTAAAAATTTTCTTCTCAGTACTTAAAAATTTACCACTGTACGGCCGCATAATAGTTTCATGTAACCCAAACGCTTCATCTGCGACGAAAACGTATGGCACAAGAAAAGTATTTTTATGAGGCAATGGCTTTGGAGTTGGCAGCTGAATAGTGCCTGCGTTTATGGCTTGCCACAGACCAGTTTTGTTGAAAATTGTAGAATCTGCAGACCCTCCATATGCGCCAATATCCACAAAAACGAAGCAGTAATCAGCGTCAACTACTGCTATTAAAACAAACGAATAAAAATCTTTATAATTAAAGTAAAGTGAAGCACTGTTTTGTGGTTTTTGTATTTCTATATGTTTACCGTCTACAGCGCCAATACAGTGAGGAAAATTTGCATATTTCTCAAACTTTTCAGATTTTTTTTCTAAGAGTTCCGTAGTTATTTCCGGAATGCATTCTTTCAATAGTTCGTCCCATAGGCTTTTGCATACTTGTCGAAGGATACTTGCTATGGTAGTACAGCCAAGCCCAAAGGTGTATTGCAAATCTTTGATTTGAGTGCCAGTTATTAAGTATCTGTAAATAATATAACTAATTTAATTTCAGGTAATACAATTATAAAAAAGTGGAAAAATATTAAAGATTGTTGGATGAAAAACAAAAAAAAAGTATCTTCCGAAAAAAAATCAGGAGCTGGATCTAGAAAAACGAAAAAGTACGTATATGATGATCAACTACAATTTCTAAAAAAAAATATGGATATTGATGACACTACTTCCAGTTTCTCTACCAACAAAGAGAACACAGCAACCAATGAACAAAGAGAGAATCTTGCGGTAGTAGATACAATTGTGAATGACGGGGCATCAATATCAATCAATGAGAATTATTCCCAAAACCAATCGTCTATTCCCCCAAATAAAAAGAAAAAAAAAGACGACATTGACAAAGAATTTTTACGCGTGCTAACGGAAAAAGAAGACAGACATCTATCGTTTTTCCGAGGAATATTACCGTCACTGCAAAATTTCGATGAGGCTAAAACGAGGAAATTTCAGATGGCAGTATTGCAAACAATAGATAATATTGAAAATAATATTCCAGTTGTCATTTCTGTACCGCATTTTCAACAAAATATGTTTAACTATAGCGGCCATCATACCACAGAATATAGATCTCCAGTTGACCTACAAAACGCCGCATCGTCACCGTCTACAATTACTAATTTATCAAATGATTTTATGTTTGATGATTAATAAGAAATACAATTTAATCTACATAATATATTTTTTTATTATTCATAAATAATATTTACCTTAATGTTACCGATAGCATTTCTTCTGGTGAAATTGGCTCTCTCATGTTAGTATACTGTTTTTGAAGAGTTGGTTTGATTTTTTGCTCAAGTTCTGTATAACTAGCGATAGACATTCGGTAGTAATTGAAAAACTTCAATTCGTCACTTTTTAAAATATGAAACCTAGTGCTGAAAATGACGTATCGATCTTTTGTTGGAATTATTGGATGAATCCAGAATCTTTTCGGCCTTTTTCTTTTTAATCTATGGTAAAACAAATTCAAGAGTAAAACTCGTTTGCGGTGTGCGTCCATCTTTTGACTACGCTGATGGCTAACTGCTTGATTACGCCTGCAAATTTCTGCGGGCAGCGGTCACTGCTCGGCGCCCGCAGCCGCCGCGGTAGGCGGTTGACGCCCGCTCCGTGAGTTTCATCAAAAAATCGCTAGCCGCGGCGGGCCCGCGCCCGCCGCGGGCGCGGGAAAAAACCTCGCCGTGAGTTCTCTACCTACCACGCGGACCAAGTCGCGGTCGGAAATTAGTGTTAATTATTTCTTTATTTGTGTCGTGATAGCCCAGAGCGCAACGAACCTGTCTCAAATTTATAAGCCCATAGGGCCATGGTACAAATCCGGGCGTGTACCAATGAGTTTTTCTACATTAACTATCACTGACTCCGTGCTTCGGAGAGCACGTTCGCAGTCGGTCCCGGACGCTGTCAATACATGGTGGTCGTTACAATGCCCAACCCGCAGTGGAGTAGCGTGGTAGATTTAACCTCCAAACCCCTTCCGCACCCTGAGGGAGGCCTAAGCCCCTGCAGTGGGGTGAAATGGGCTGATGATGATTTCTTTATTCCAGGGTTTTGATATTGGCACGTGGAGCACCCACCGCTTTACCCCTTCACCTTTACCCACCGCTGCAGAGTATGATGAATATACCGAACCACTGCCGCCTAATCTTACGTTTTGCACCGCAGCTTCTAGTAAGTACTTTTTTTTAAGATTTAAAATCGTTTAGACTAACACTATAGAATGTCACCAGTTTATTTTTGATTGGTTTGTTAAAATGTATGCAAAAAGCTTGAAATAAGTATTTGAATAACCCCTGATACGAAATAAAAAAAAAAATTTGATTAAATCAAAGTTGCCATGGCTGTCGGTTTTACTCAATAGGCTAGATGACAATTTTCTTTATTATTTCATTTGAAAGAGTTTTCTAAATGTATCATAGCATAAAATAATTTTAAAAAAAACATCATTTGTAACAAAGTCATGAATGTTACTTGTGACGTCAGACCGCTTAAAATAATGTCAAAATACATTTTGCAAGAAAGAGACAGAGATATAATTTTAATAGCTTAAAATAGTTAAGTATTTGATGTAATAATACGAGCAGTTCGCAATCAACTGATTTATTCCGCACTATTTGCAACTACCCTACATCACATATGTAACAAAAATTTCCATATTCTTCAACCGAATATCATTTTGTTTATAAATTTTGTTATTATATAAAATCTATTTCTATATTTTCTTGTTTAAATATAATATTGTTAATATTAGTCACATAATCTATTGCGCACGTCATCGTGACAGCGCGTTACGAGAATTATTAAACAAAAGTGACAAGCGCGACAGCATTACTGATTTACCCATAATCTAAATACTATTGGGCGTTCGGGGGTGTGATGTGAGTTTTGCCCCTACATAGTTATAATGGAATTTTATGCTCTCACACTTTTTTTAGGAGGAACCAATTGGTGTGATCCGGTACCAAGGCCCGTGAACAATTTCAACCCGACGTGCACTTTCTTGGTTGCTGACAGCGATTGCTCATATTTGTCTAGATAATCCATATACACATATCAACATTGTCTAGGGATATTTTGAATAAAGTGGTGTACCATAAAAGCTAAAGGACAGACGCAAAATTAATGCCCTTGAAATGTGATGCTGGAGACGCATGCTCAGGATCCCTTGGACTGCGCACAGGACTAACGTTTCCATTCTGAACGAGCTTCATATGTGGTGCGCATTAACACTTTTTGGTGTGAATGAGAAAAAATTACTATGAATGGTCAAAAGGATTCATTGTTTCTCAAAATATTCTCTGTTAGCATAAAATACAGCTCACATCAAACTTTATGGCGCATCTGAATACAACGCTTTAAGCAAGCTTGCGTAGGTACAGTCATATACCCCTCGCTCCACTGCGTCCCGCTGCACCTAAAACTGGTTACTTCGACGCGACTTGTGCCTATGTTCGGATCTGCCATAAAGCTTGATTGTAACTGTACGAATGTGATATAAAATTAGTGACGTTGTTTAGTGGCAGTTGCCTCTTGGCGTAGGCCTCCCCCATTTCTTTCCAGTACTTTCTGTCTCGGGCTTTGGTCATTTTGAGCATTCACTTCACTTTGAGCATTTTTTCCTTTCATGTCCTCTCGACCTTGTTCTATCTCTTGGGATGTATTCTATTTTTTTTGGTCCATCTATCATTAGTCATCCGACATATGTGACCCGCCCGGGTGATTCTCGGACCATTTGACTTTGAGTCTCAATTTCCGTTTACAATGAAAAATGTCATATGATAACGATTTTACTTATTCTCAGTGTCAAGTACTTGCCAATCGTCAAATGAACGTCGTGTAACATACATCACATGGTCCGCTGCTCACACGACAATTGTCACCAAATATCGTTTGACAAATTGTTGTTTGACAGTTCTCTCATGCTGAAATTGTCAAATGAAACGAGAATCGGGCTCCAGTACAATTTTAGTGTCCGTGCTCTTTCTACGATATCAGTCATTTTGGTAATTTTTATAACATCTCAGTTATTTACTCTGTCTGATGATCTGAGTTCCAATATACTCCTTTCCATTTTACGTTGACATATTGCTAACTTGCTTTCTTCACATTTCCTCAATGACCAACTTTGGCAACCATACGTCAAATAGGGCAGGATTGATAATTTTCATATAGCTTTTCCTTTATATTATAATATTGATTATTATTATTATTTTTTATTATTTCTTGTAATCCCCAGAATTTTTTTCATGCTATAGCGATTCCGTCCGTATCATTTAAAAATCATACTGGAAAAGAAATACGAAGCCCCTGTAATGTGGGACATTAATGGGGTGATGGGAGGGTATGGTAAGTAAGGCTTAAACTTTACTTTGAGTTTACAACGCGGAGAGGGCGTATAACATGTCTATCTAAAAACTATATATATGTAATGTCATTGAGGTAAAATAATTTCTTTTCAGCGGTATATTTTTAATCTTTTGCGAATTCAATTTATTCACGTTTCAGCTAGCGTGCGGAGCCGTCTTAAATAATATTCTTTGTTAACGATTTCAGTGACTTCGACACGGACGATTCAGATCTCGACTCGGACGTAACTGATGATGACATTGATACAGATGGTTTCAGCAGCAGCAAAAATACCAACTGTAAGTGTCGTAGCTTCATGAATTCGCTTAGATAGGTATCGAATAAAATACATTGCAATGTGTGTTCCACATTGCGCAAACAAAATTCTATAAATTATGGAGTTTGATTTTTCATTTTTCACTTAAATTCACATAGCACTTTTTTTTTGTGAAACACAAAACTGGTAGTTGTGAAATCATTGCTTACACTTGAAATTTTCATGAAGTGTGTACTACCATGGCGGCTACCATAACGAAAAATAATAAAAATTGCATAAAGTTAAAATTTAAAAGAGGTTCTATACAAGGAAAGTATTTTTTTTATATTTCTACGTTAGTACGTAACCCTTTGTATGCGAGTACGACTTACATTTAGTGTAGTGTAGTTAACTTAAAATTTCTACCGGTACTGTTATTTAAACCTGACAGTAATTATAAACTATACTGGACACCAAAAGCGTTTCTATTCACTTATGTCATTTAGATTTATTTTATATAAATGCTTGAAACCACCTTGGAGCAGCGTGGTGGATAAAACTCTAAGCTCCCTCATCCCTAGGGAAGGCCAAAGCCCCTGCAGTGGGGTATTAATGGGCTGATGGTATGGTAAATGCTTAAACGTACTCGATGGTTTTTGAAGGACAGGGTGTAGAAAAGAATGATGAATATTTTTTTTAGACGCAATGGGTGTCAGCATAGAGTATGAGACGGGTCACGAAGCTGAGGCAGTTGACGTCAAGAGAGAGAAACATGTGACACTAGCGCCACAACCCGACGGTGTCGACGACGCGAAAGATCGAAAAGCTTGAGAAAGAGCGAATACATATTTGAGGCAGGGAGATGCGCCCGAAAAGGTATGGACAATAATAATCATATCTCGGACATGCTGCACATCACTATCTAGTTCAAAAGTAATCAAGTATTATGCTTGTATTATGGATACTAGTCACTTGATACACATACTTAAACATCCTTTATATATAAAATATACATATATAAATATTTAACACTCAGACACGGACAAAAGTAGACATGTCCTTGCATATAAATATTTGTCTGGGGCGGTGATCGATCTTTGGTTCTGCAGTTAGGATCTCTAGCGACGCGGCCGATCGGTCAGTATAGACAATTAGCCAACTATTACTAAATTAACGAATTAATTTGAAAACAATTATGGCGACCGGTTACTGCTTACAAAAAATTACACGAGTTACAGTTCTACCCATACTCGAGAAACATTGGAAATATACTCTGCTTCTTTTTTTATAACTGGTCATCATTATACAATCTCGATGAATGCTTGATCATGCGTCATTCGAGTGCCAATATCACTAGCATCGATTTCATATGGGGAATGTTTTTGTCATTACATTCCATATCAGCCCATTATGCTCCACTGCAGGAGCTTAGGCGTTCCCTCGATATGAGGGTGCTTGGAGCTTAATTCACCGCGCTGCTCAAGTGCGGGTTGGCAGACTAACGATTGCCATTTGTAGACGGCAACGGACGGCCATAACATTGCTGGCATCTTTTTAATTTTTACAATACATTTTTTATACGCCTCTCAATGCGAAGTATGGATGGGTAGTGCTCTAGTCGTTCTATGAAAAGGACGTCTAATGTTCTCACATTTAATCACACATTCATCCAATCACAAAAAATATTAAAGCATATACCATTCCGTGTATAGATGTAGAAGTATCTCTATACGTATGTAAATATTATGAAGAATATCTGAGTATGCATATCAGTTGTCTAGTACCTTATAATAGGAACACAATACTTGCCTACTTTGGGACTAGATGGCGCTGTGTTTGATGCCCTCTTTTTAATTTTATTTTATACATATTGTTCATTAGAAAAACCTTTTCCAAAACCACCATCTAAACTTATTAGTTTTATAATAAACAAATTAATAGATGAATCTCCTCATTATTAAAAAAGAAATAAATATACTAGCGACCCGCCCCGGCTTCGCACGGGTAGGAGATCATATAAGCCGTAATGTTTTTTCTGTCGTAGTGTCATAAATCAGCTTGTTGCGTCGAACATGTGGATTGGATTTAATTACCTTTAAATGTGACGTAAGTTCATCCTACTTGGAGTATTTTTAAAGTATTTTATTTTCAATTCTATAAATTTTTGAAAAAGTAAAAAATAAATACATAAAAACGAACTAAAATAATTCTCTGTATACAACATTGATAACTTCAGTCTAATCACGCCGGACGGCGCGCGGCGGCCGCGGCGGCGCCCAGTTTCTTGCCGCGCGATATTTTTATTTCGCGATAGCTCCTAAGATATTGATTTAAATTATATAGTGCAAAGGGCAATCATAATATGCATGAAATGCTGATGGTGAATAACGCATTTCGTTTGATAAGGATCAATACTGTGTCCGTATAAATTGCATTCCAATCACATCATTATATGACACCATTTTTTTTAAACATAAAAATAGGTATAATAGGCTATCCATAAAAGATAGACATATGCCATCGCGGATTTTTTCTTTAGTTCTATCAAAGAGACACAATTGCTCCATACATTATTTTATTATATCTCAAAAGGACTAGGCAGCGTTTTCGATGAAAGCTCCCAGCCGGCTTGATTTTTTTCCGACTTTTTCAACAATAATCGTCATATTTCCACAAATTTCCACAAAACATGAATAAATTATACACGTAAACCTTCCTCTTGAATCACTCTGTCCATTGGTGTCAATAATATGCCAATCTGTTCGGTAGTTTTTGAGTTTATCGCGTTCAGACAGACAGACGCGTCGGGGGAATTTTATAGTGGTAAAAGTTACAAGTATTAATTTTTTAACAAAAGGCTTGCACCCAATTTGTTTAATGAAATATCCCTGTGACGTCAACTGGACAGATGTCTACGATTTGAATTATCTTAGAGTAAATAAGGTCATAATATTTTTATTGATTCATGAGGATTACTATTTCATGTGAAATAGTGACCCCAACTCAATAATTTTTATTCACTTTTAGTTTTTGATTTTTAATGTGGGAAGCAGCGCAATCAGCCTTACTGCCTAATGACATCACAGGGATAATATCAACGTCGGATAAATTTTCATAAATATCTGGCAAATTCGTAAATAGAAAAATATATATTTGAGAGATCATTCTAGAACCTTATTGGTCCAAACCCGTCAAATGAGCATACGAGGCCTGTCATTTGGAATTTTCAATATTTTACTATTTTTACATATTTTTTTCCATTTCAGTACCTAGAAAAGTTTCGGCGAGCGGTCAACGAGTATAAATATAATACAATAATGGTGTACTAGTGAAGAAAGATGTCGTCATCACTGAAGTACTTCCCGAAACGGAGAAAGACAACCAAGAGAGATTGACTAACCTGAAAGTTGAAAAATCGCAAGAAAACGACCATAGACACAGTATGTATGATGAGGTGTTCCCCTACGTTACGGCGAATTCGCCTGAACTACTGAAAAACGAGCAAATATCAATAAAGAATATAGAGCGGAGTAAGAGAGCGCTGTTGGCGGATTTAAAAAAGCAACTGTCAATTGAAGAAATCGACAAATTGATGATAAAAAGTTTTATGTGGAAAAATTGAATAATAATGTGAATATATACCAAAAAGGAAGGAGAGTTTTGTGAGAACAGAATTGGAAAAGTGAACGAAAACAAGAAAGAATTCAATTTCGACTATCAACTTAAGCTGGAAGGACATCCGGGGCCTAGCCCTAGTGTAATTTTGCAGGTAGCATTTTTTTTAAATAATCATTATAATACTTGGGATATTCCATCTAGTCCCAAAGTAAGCAAGTATTTTTTGTCTTATGGGGTACTAGACAACTGATACACATACTTAAATATTCTTTATAATATACACTTTTTTACATCCAGAAACGGAACAAATAGACATGTCCGTGCACAATTATTTTTGTCCTGGCCGGGAATCGAATCCGCGACCCTTGGCTACGCCGTTAGAGTCTTTAACCGCTCGGCCGATCGGTCAGTCAGTTTCTAACTAGTATTTACCATTAAACTAGCGACCGCCTGCGACTTGGTTCGCTTGGTTTACATGATGTTTCTTTAATTCAGAAAGTTTACGCAATAGAGTAAATAAATTTGACAACAGCGTTTGGTTTTAATAGATTCAGACATGTCACTTCACAGTATCGAAACTCTCAAATGCAATTTCGGCGGGGTGAAGGCTGGCGCGCGGGAACCTCGCGGACGGAAACCTCATTGAAACTCGCCATCTCGCAACGCGTACACACCAGCTAGCTAGAGTATGAGTGGTTAGACGGTAAGCGCAGAAGAGGGCTTCTAGGCATTTCGTACTTTTATGGTTTACGCACAAATCTTAAATATTTCTAGAATTCATAGAGTAAATGCTGCCGTTTCGGTGATTAACCCGGACAGACAGCCGAGAAATAGTTTATATTCACTCCTAACAAACTCTTTTTCATGTCTGCAACAATTCATTAAAATCGGCTCAGCCGTTCTGTAGATTAGCCCGAACAGACAGACTACACTACATTTTATACATATACTAGCGACCGCCCGCGGCTCCGCCCACTTGGACTACATGTTTTAATATATCATAATAGCAAAACTCAGCATATACAAATTTTCATGGGGATTGGATGAACGACATAGACGGTAGTATATGCGCTGTAGGTAAATATTTATCTGCATTCGGTACACTTACAAAGCAGATTTCGTTCTGTACACATGAGCTTCGGTATCATTTCTTATTTTTATGACCCCATAAGAAAGCCCATTTGTCTTTTTTTTCAGGCACTGACCATGTCGAACGCGAATGACGCTATAGACATGGAGCGTTTGGAGACGATTGGAGACAGCTTCTTCACTGCGTACCTTCACTGCGCGCATCCCACCGTCCACGAGGGCAAACTGAGGCATATTACGAGCAAACAGGTATGAGCTCCTGATCGTGTAAAACAATAAACGTATAGTACCTGAGATACCGCTTTACAGTGGTGATAAATGGACGGATCTAATTACGCCTTGCGTGGTGCTGGAATACGAGTGATCGTTCCCTCGCGAGGTTGTGCCCCGATGAGGATAGAAACTGACATTTGCTCCTTTCAGATGTCACTGCTGCTGAGTGATTTTAGAGTTTAACATATAGCTGCCAAATACTTAAGGATTTTACGTGATAAAATGTTTTTTTTATAGATAGTTTTAAAACGACTTCGGAGCGCTAAACTAACGTTTATCACGGACGTTGGAAAATTATGTAGTTAATAGTAAGGGGCAATATTTCCTACCTTGATAACTTAGTGAGCTGAGTTGAACTATGTCGGTGGCCTTGCGTCATGAACGTCACCTGTGCTGAGTTGTTGAGATGGTTCCAAGCGGATTCACTTGGTGATATTGTGTCTGGATGCACGGGGTGTAAGTTCTCACACCACCAATGTCTTGAGCTGATGAAGCTATATATGTGCGCTCGCGTTTTGGGTTGTTTAATACGATGAAAACACGATATCGAGTCGAATGTTTGTTTTATTTGTACTTTTATTTGTATTTGTTTCACTATTGTTAAGACGGCTGCGCGTAAAGTAGTGAATTAGAAAATAATATTTTTAAGTTGGTCCTTTACGTTTCTGTATACAGAGTTTTGCAGTCGGTATTTTAAATATTAGTTTGTGCCATCATCAGGTATCGAATCTCAACCTATACCGTTTGGGACGGAACAAACATCTGAGCGCCGGCATGATCGCTTCTAAATTCGAACCACAAGACAATTGGCTGCCTCCGTGTCATCGACCACCGCCGACTTTCTCTAAACCCAGTGTAAGTACGCTATGGGCTCAAAGCAAAATAATTAGCATCAGCTTTCCGCCGGCGGCTCCGCTCGCGTGGACTACACAGTTGTACCAGGACCATTCTTTTCTAAGATAAAAAGTAGTCTATTGCACTCTTCAGTTTGTAAACTATATCTATGCAAAAAATTATAGCGATAGTACACTGTGCAATCCATGCGATTGGAGTCGCGGGCGGAAAGCTAGTTTGAAAATAAAATATTGCCTTTGTTATTTGCTCATAAAGTAGCATTCTATAGGTGAAATATTTTTAAATTCAGTTAAGTAATTTTTGAGTTTATCCGTAACAAACAAAAAAAAACAATTGCTTTCTCTTTATATTAGTATAGATTTAATTATTCCCATTATTATTATTCCCGACCCGCAATGGAGCAGCGTGGTGGATTTAAGCTCCAAGCCCCCCCTCATCCCGGGGGAGGCCTAAGCCCACTGCAAGGGCAGTGGGGTAAAAATGGGCTGATAAGTGAAGATTTAATTTATATCAGTCTGTAGAAGACAACCGAAATGCAAGTAATTACGTACTTCGTATTGCATTGTTGTTATTTATGAAATTAGTTTTATTTAAAAAAAAAATCGTTCCTTGTTTACATATTTCAATTAGTTATGAACCTTTAATTTCTTCTTTCTTTACTTCCTGCTTATACGTTTAATAAAAACAGCGGATTTTTAAAACTGCACTCAGTTTAATATATTATGATTGTATTGGTTTAGTACGATCCAGTGGAAACGGGTCGCAGACAATGCCTGGCGCACAATGGTACGCGCACTCGCGAAGACTGTCGCTGCCACCACCCGGCCGACTGCTATATACCTACAACCTCATCACTCAGCACAGCATACCTGGTGAGTGATACATGGTTCACAATCAGATCAGGTCTTCATGACTCTACTCTTGAAATACAGACCTTCGCAACAGTGAATTATAGTGTACTGACCGAATCCATTCTATAACTGGGATGTTTGTAAATATCGAAGTTTCTTTATTTATTTATTTATTCAGGAAACAAACAGTGGTAAATAGAACATAAAATAAAACATATATATTTATATATACAAGACACAAAACAGTTTCCAAAATTAAATTATACATAACTATAATAGAAGCCGCAAACAACAGAATTAGCAATAAAATGAAAATTACTTCGACAATAATAAATACAAATAAAATCTAAACACATAGGTATATTTAATAAACAACAATCAGATATATGCACTAAACTGAGCAAATACAATATTTAACTCCTAAAAAAAACACAAAAACAAATTACAGAAGAGAAGTCCTTTCTTAATAGAATATTATCTATTAAGAAAAGACTTCTCTAATAATATCTAAAATACGAATACTATTTAAAGTTCAAATAAACATTTCATTAAAACTAATAATTTTTTTTTCTTCAGATAAATCAATAGCTGACTGCGTGGAAGCCCTAATCGGCGCGTACCTTATAGAATGTGGGCCGAGGGGTGCTCTGCTGTTCATGTCTTGGCTATGAATCAAAGTGCTGCCAAGACACGAGGTGGAATTAGCCGTCGACCATCCGTATACGAAGAACTTCGAGATTGCGCAGGAGAACTGATGATGAGAAAATTAAGGTATACGAGTACTTTCGTTAATTTCATTACGACGTCACGGGTTCCGTGTGTCGCAATGAGACTGTCGACACTGTCCTCACTGTTCATTTCACTTCATCGTCAAATTTCCCGTGTCAGTTTGGATCACTACATGTCAACCACCGTTTTTGACACAATAGACAGCATACGTGCGGGCCGTGCAAGTGTCCTAGGTAGCCGAGATACGTTTTTCGAATGACAGTGGCGCGAGTTTGTCTTTAGTACTAATTCTTTCATGACCATTCACCAGTCGTACGTAGGTACGGCTCGTGGGAACAAATGTAGACAGGTGTCGACCAATATCAGTGAGTGTTCATCAGTGCAGTGTCGTGAACGAGTGCGAGTTCTAGCATGTGCGCCGGGCGTAATGATCGTCCGACACTCGTCCACATGGACTACATGTTTGTATTACATCGTAATTGAAAATTACTCCTTTAGGATGACAGGAGATCCATTTCATTTCGTTTTCCCTTCTAGTTATTACTTTCTTCTCCGCTCTTCGCTTGCCATTTCAGAACTGAAGTGAGAATCCTGCGATAAATAAGCTCATATTAAGAAAAAGCCTTTATATGGAAATACAGTCAGACATTTCAATTTTATTTATAATTTATGTAAAGATTTGTCATGGTGATTTTTAGACATGAAGATATTTTAAGAAATAAAGTTACTGGCTACTGTTTATCTGCGTTAAATATTTCCATGATATACAAAACTAATCAAATATTTGATATGAATGATGAGCAACTTAGCTATGGAAGAATTTTTCGTATAGAAAGAGACGCTTCGATTTTCTTTCATCTTGTAATGATCAAGATCATACCATACCATCAGCCCATTAATGCCCCACTGCAGAAGCTTACGCCTCCCTTCGGGACGAGGGGCTTGGAGCTTAGTCCACTACGCTGCTCCAGTCCGGGTTAGTGCATTTTAATAACTGCCATCTATTGATGGCAACCGGGATCGACGGTTTAACGTACTCTTCGAGGTACAGAGTCAGTGATAGTTATGTACATAAGTCAGAAAAAACTCATTAGTACAAAACTCATTTGTACATGCCCTGGGATTCGACCCGCGGTTTTCTCATCATACGCTGCGTAAAATTTTGGACATTAGATTAGTCGTAGGGGACGTTCCTCAGGGAAGATAACGATGGAAGTGAGTCACGCAAAACGCGAAATATATGTCAGAACTTCAATAAAACGTGTGAAAAAGAAAATGTTAATAAAATTCATGGAACATGACACGTCGTGAAGCGTCAATGGAATGCGCTTATGTGCAAATCGTATCATATATATATATTTTTTTATTTCTAATATTATATCCCATTTAAGTTAATGCAACCTTCGAGTTTCAGGAAATACTCATATTTTTATGCATGTACAAATAAAATTTTCATCAAGAAACAAATATGTCTCTAAATTCTAGTTCTTAAATCTAAAAATATATATTTTATATCAAATGAAATCAAAAGTAGATTACTTCACACGAATTACTCCTTACTTAATTGAAATAACATTTTCTCTGGTGAAGAAATTTCGCTTTTCCTTATATACAGAACGGAAATATCTTGTTTGAAGTAAACTCATTTGGTTAAAGTAATTCTTTTTGTCTGTGTATAATTAAAAAACAAATCTATGTAGGTATGTACATCAGTTGTTTAGTACCCATAATACAGCTTGTGTCTAGTTTAGCTCTAGATAGTCGTGTGTTAGATGCCTCAGGTATAATTATTTTTTTCAGTAAGCGGTACAGGGTCCAGCGCAGTCGGCTGTATTCGTCAGTGGATTTGTCACAATACACGCGCTGCGCCGTCTCATTTTTGGCGAGAAACTTCTTCAACCTTCAATACGTCGCTCTCGTTCTGGCCTTTTGCGTGAACTTCGTACTACTGTTCTACAAGGTACGTTTCGAGATATTGAGGTATATTCGTGGTCATAGTAGTTACTAGGAGAGAACGCGTTCTTGACAATTTTTGATGAGCCCTAAGGAGAGAACACATCTAGTGAACCTCGAGGAGAAAACACATTTCTGACAGTCCCTAGTGATGGGACGCGTTTTGCTCATAATTTGATACCAACCTATTTGAAACGAATTTCAAACTAAGCTGACACGTACAACTTTTGTTTTTGCGTGCAAGTGAATTTTTATTTTTTATATGTGACGACGTCACGAAGCTTGTGATTTTTACTCCTCTTATCACACTATGGCACACATTCTGGATCCCCTCCCATCTTGACATGTGACATAATTATGGACGGCTCCTAAGTTAGTATAAAAATATAACGGGCTGTTATCCTCAAACATATAGCTCGTCCGTCAGTGTCATCATCATCATCATCATCATCAGCCCATTTTTACCCCAGTGCAGGGGCTTAGGTCTCCCCCAGGGTGAGGAGGGGGGCTTGGAGCTTAAGTCCACCACGCTGCTCCACTGCGGGTTGGGAACTGTAACGACCGCCATCTATTGACAGCGTCCGGGACCGACTGCTTAACGTGCTTTCCGAAGCACGGTGTCAGTGATAATGTGTACTTAAGTCAGAAAAACTCATTGGTACACGCCCGGATTCGAACCATGGCCCGATGGGACCTTATAAATTTGAGACAGGCTCGTTGCGCTCTGGGCTATCACGACATTGTCAGTGTCAAGTGATACCTAAGTGCCCATAAGTGTCCCCTGCTGCCCGTGTACTGATAGCGACCAACGGTCGATCTGAGCTGTGTGCGTGTTGAAAGGTCGACCGCACCAGATTCCTTTTGGCGTATTACGTTTGCCCTTACCACTCTGTGCGGGGGTAGTTCGTGTTACTCACATCCAAAACCTTTTCTCATCCTTCGGCGAGAAGGCAGTATTCGAAATTTCGATTAATACAATAATGATTACATTTTTTTAATCAAATTGTCGATTTAATATTATCGATATTGTGTCGAAATCGCCACGAGAATGCGTTTCACTCCCTACGTCGCAACTATAAAGTATTGTATAAAGTTTTACAGACGGCCGGACGGCCAAACAGCGGAGGCTTAGTAATAGGGTTCCCATTCTGCAATAGTATCCAAACAGCGGCACACATCCAACAACATAATGAAAGAGGTTTCTATTCTTTTTCAGCTCGTCTTGATGGTGATGTTGCTGACGATCATTGTGTACATTTCCACAGAGATAGCGTTCAACTTCTTCCGCAAGTTCTATGTACAAGACTAAGATGATGAAGTCAATGAGAATTGTCACGACACGCTTACGGTAAGAAATTACACGATTCTTAAATAGGCATGTTTTCATAAAGACGTATGTTTGTTCTCTTTGTTAATAATACTTGGGAATCCCACACAGCGCCATCTAATCCCAAAGTAAGTAAATATTATGCTTGTATTATGGGGTATACAACTGGTATACATACTTAAATATTCTTTTCTGTAATATATACATATATAAATACTTTTTTTATACCAAGCATAGAGTAAATTAATTTGACAGCAGTGTTTGGTTTTAATAGAGTCATAAATGTCAGTTCACAGTATCGAGGTGACGTTACACAATTTTGGGGGATTGACACCGGCGCGGGGTGATTTCTCGGGGGTAAGAGTGGCACGCGGGAGCCTTGCACACTGAAACTCGGACTAAAACTCGCCATCTTCCACCAACTAGCTACAGTATGAGTGGTTAGACGGTAAACGCGGTAAAAGGGCTTCTAGTAAATTTGTACTTTTATGATACCAAGACATGGAACAAATAAACATGTTCATGCACACAAATATTTGTCCCGGCCGGAAATCGAACCCGCGACCCTCAGCTCCGCAGTTTTGACCACTCGGCCGATCGGTCAGTCGATTGGTCAAAACGAAAAATGAAGATGACTTGGACCATGATAGCCAGTTATTGTGTCTAATCCAGCCATGATCTAAAAATTTTTTATACTAATTTATCTTTACTATTATTATAAAGATGTAATCTATTTTTATTTGAGTGTTGAAGGTAATCTCCGAAATTAGTAATCCAATTTCAAAAATTCTCTATACAATAATTTTAGTGGACCTTCAAGATAAACAATGGCTAATCGTGTCTGTTTATGTGTTCAGGCTAATCTCCGGAACTGATGAACCGGTTTTGATAGGGCTTTTATTGGCAGATAGAGGACTTTTAGGTGAGGAACCTAGTTTACCCTATTCTGGGTTAGGCAGCTATACATATAAATTAAATATAATTGTTGGTGATTTCAAAATAAAAGATTTTTTTTATAATATGAGATTTTTGATCACGTGATTGTCATTTCAGTTTTGAAATGACAAGCGAATAGTGGAAAAGTAAGTGATAAACATAAGAAAGGACGAAAGGAAATGGATCTCCTCTTTACCCTAATAAGAGGTTATTAGTTTAATTAAACGGGAGTTCGCTAGCTACGAAGATTATTCGTGTCTTATTTATACAGCCATAGGAGATACGCACTGATGGAGTGATTTTGATGTGACACGGGTCAACAATATAACGGCCTCCACGCGAACCTGTGGCTTGTGTAGATTGACAAAAAAAAAGATGATTGATGGAAGCCGGCTGTAGATGACGCGGTTGATCACTCGAGTTTACCTGATTTGAACAATAACGTAACAAGTGAATTGCACTTGACACAATAAACGAAATGTCTTTAGATTTTAGTACATAGGAACTGTTTTTATTTTCTCCAGTTTAATAGTACAGAGCGTAACAATCTATATCAAGTAGACGGTTTGCTCAAGATTAAGTCTAAAATGTCCAGACGTACACGTTACCGACGCTTGCACGGGCTCGCTCGGAGTTATTGACCGGCAAGTCCCTATGGAGCTCACGTGCTGCACACCCGGAGATAACAATCACATATTATACAACATCACGTGTCAGATGGATTCAAGGGCATTTCAGACCTACCTGCAACTTAGTAGCTTACTATCTGCTGACGTCGCTTTGGCAGACAATAAGCGTCTCCTCGTCGGTTATATCTGAATATGCCTGTTACGAATCTAATTGCGGAGCCAAGGTTCGCGGGTTCGGTCCACGCTCGGGACAAATATTTGTGTGCATGAACATATCTATTTGTTCCGTGTCTGGGTGTAAAATATATATGTATATATTATAAAAAATATTTAAGTATGTAAAGCAGTTGTCTAGTACCCATAATACTAGCTTTGTATAGTTTTGGACTAGATGGTGCTGTGTGGGATGTCCCAGGTATGATTATTATTATTTAACTCGCTTGTCTTTCGCATTTATCTTTTACTTTTCTTTTACAGTGCTTCATGTTACTTGTATAAGGCGTGAGAGCCGGTGGTGGGATAGGATACGAGTTGGAGCCTCCCGACGGAAATGATTCCGAAGTGTACAGGATCATCTTCGATATATCCTTCTTCTCTTCACTATCGTGATCCTACTGGCTATCTTGCAGGGTGAGATGGAAATACGATAGCTAATGGATAGAGTTTAACGCCGAAGTTCTGTTTTTCCAATCCAATGGGATTAAACAATCTTCCACACGATCTTAGCAAGAAATCTGATTTAGACTTAATAGAGTGTCACCTATTAGTGGCTGTTTGTCTATGAAAATGATAAATAATAAAATAATAATAATAGAAGTTTGGCGCAAGCTGTACTTTCTATCTGTTACCGAGTTAACAAATGAATTAGTGGACTTACTATTTACAAGTAGAAATAGTGCCAGATGTTAATTTTTATATTATTTATGGTCGTATTCTTTCCTTTACCACTTGACGTTTTTTTTTTTACATCCTCGATATTATAAGAAGGTCCACTTCATAACCCACCAATGTTTTAGGTTTGATCATCGATGCGTTCGGTGAGCTGCGTGACCAGTTGGAATCCGTCAAAGAAGACATGGAGTCCAACTGATTTGTATGCAGCAATGGCAAAGAAGAGTTGAATAAGGTGCTGGATAATTTTGTTATTGTTGTAATTTAAAATGACGGTCAACGTTAGTGTGGCCCTGCCCAAACATGACTTATTCTTAGTGATATATTTTGTGATGTAATTGTGATATTTTGGATTAATTAATTAATGACTTCTTTTTCAATCTAGTGGTAGCCAGCACCCAAATTTTGTGAAATTTGAATAAAAATTATATAAAAACCATATCAATTGTGTTGAAATTAAAAGGGATGGCGAATGGCTGGAATTGTACTTCCATTCCATTCCATCAGCCCATTATATCCCACTGCAGGGATTTAGGCCTCATCCCAGATGAGGGGTGCTTGGAGCTTAATCCCCCACGCTGCTTTAGTGCGGGTTGGTGGATGATTGGTGAAGTATACTTGTCGATATAAGACTGCTGCTCTTGAAATAAATTCTTATAATGCGTAGAATCTGTATAAAGCGGCGAAAACTGTGCCAGTGGAAGTGAGCTAATTGGTCTAGATAGACTATGCCATCTTTTTGCTGTTTTTGTCTCTTTATAATGTTCCGTAGGAACTAACTAGAAACCTTTATAGTTTCTCCAAGTCTGTCTGTCCATCCATCTATCCGCGATTTAACTCAGAGACTCAATATTATTTTAATCAAGTCTATGAAGTTGTGAAGAAAATAAAATATTGAAAACAATATTTGTTTTTGGATACCTAAAGCTACAAATACACACCTAAAGCGGAAATGTCCTTTTTACTTGTCTATTAACATTTTTTCGGTTCCGGGATCCATTTGCGAATTATCAAGCTTTAAAGTGATCATTAAACTTTTTTTGTTTAAAATGTCCTGTGATAAGCATTCGTCGTTATTAGCCGTTATATCGTTAACTCAATATGAGTATAGCATCAAAAAGCCTCTTTCTAAGTACGCATATAGTGACGGTCAGCCATTGGACCCTATACTGTGCGTGGCCCGGCTCGCATTTAGCTGGTTTTCTATTTATGTTTTGTTCTCTATTACTATATCTGACACGTGTGTGTTACAATACACATGAGGAACGCCTTCATCAGTCGATTTATTCCGAGATTACATGTCTATATTGTCAGTTGAGAGCACGTTAAGCTGTCGGTCCCAGTTGGTGATGGCAGTCATTAAACTCCACCAAAGCTCACTGGAGTAACGTGGTGGATTAAGCTTTAAGCACCCTTACCCCTTACCCTCTGCGGTGAGACACAATAGCCTGATATAATTTGCTGTTTAGATTTTTTCCCAACTATCTTAATGATCCTGCTTCGGCAGGAAAGCGCTGCTGAGTTAGTAAAATAAAATTAAATTATATTTGTTTAATTTCCAGGTTCCACACGGTGTAGACACGCACGTCCAGAGACAACATACTTTAGCCAACTACGTGTTCTTCTTGATGCATCTGAGCAATAAACCGGACACTGAATATACTGGTAATTTAAGTAAATATGAAATATACTAAAAATCTATCGGCTTGTGAACGTGTTTTAAATTAGCTAATTTGAAGGATGCTGATTGGCCGAGAGTAACCCTCCTTGCTCTATGTAAGGGAACCCATACCATGTGACCCATTTTTAACACTTGACCCCTCCCCCTCTCCGTGACCTCCCGTAGTATATGCCAAGATCCCCTCCACCCTCGTATTTTTCACGTAGTAATTCATAAATATGGTTTTAAATCATTTTTGCATACAAATAACTTAAAAAAACCAATTAGCTTATACTTGCCTTTATTAATACGTCACTTATCACGTGACGCCAAGAGTGCGTGCATGCCTTTAATTACAAGTGAAAAATATATGTGAAAACATATTCTAACAAAAGCTTAATTTACATAAACAAGTATTATTGTTTTTTCTTAGAGGATATTGACTACGTGACGAAGGCCTAAACCTCTCCCCCATCTCTGTGACCAAGCGTGGTATTTTGAAGACCCCTTCCCCCCAATGGGCCACGTAATATGGGTACGTCAAATATATCTTAACGTTTAATATTAAGTGGACTATGAGACGAATATTAAGATGAAAAAATCTGATTAAAAATAAAATTGTATATGTAATTAGGATTCTAAATAATAAATGTAAGAAAATAATAAAATTGAAATAAAAGATATACATATACAATTAAAAGATTTAAAATAACCATTCTCTGTCTAATCCAGCTGAAAGGTCTCCATAACGCTCGCGGCATTACCGCGTCGGATCGCTATGGCGAGCCTCTGCGCCACAAACGACCCTGGGCTAGGGTCACAACCCCTCTTTCCCTAGTCGGGGGCCCGTCATCTCACAGCAAAGGGAATGAAGATATAGGATAGTTTAAATTATTTCTCTTCATGCAGGTTGTCCCAGAAATCAACGCCAAGCCAAAAACAGGCGATGAGGAAAGTGGTGACAGTTATCAGAAAAATAGAAAATAAATCTTAGTCATGCACTTTTAAAATTATAGGCACAAAAAAAAAAATCGATAAAACTGAAACTCTGTAATGATTTTTCAAAAGCTATGACTGCAAATCTTTTACTTTTTATTCGTTTTTTTTTTGGGCGATGTAACCCTGAATATCTTTTCCGTAAATTGCAGTCTAAAATTAAAATTTAACCGCCTCAAATCATCACAGAGTGTCAGTTTTCTCGTTTTTTTTTGGTGTCTATAAATTTAAAAGCGCATGATTTAGATTTTTTTTATATTTTTCTCATAACTGTCACCACTTGCCTCATTACTTGTTTCCGGCTTGACGTTGATTTTGGGACAGCCGATAGAATTTATTATTACTTTAAAAGTATTGAGATTTATTATAGTAATAGAAAGTTAATTAAATCTATATTACCTAAAGCTGCAGCGCCGAAATTTCTGAAGTGGGAATAATGTACAAAACCAACTAGCTTTGTTTATAATTTTTTAGGTCAAGAAACATACGTGTGAAACATGTACACCCAAAGATGTTGGGATTTCTTCCTGGTCGGTGATCACTTCAGGAAACAATATGAAGACATGATGGGAGAATAAATAAAGATATTTAGTAAAGTCACTCGATTATCGCAACAATACTATGCTCAAAGGCAACACCAAAGTTAATGACCCTAATTTTTTTTTTACTCAAGATATAAATTTTATACTTCAGTAATAGAATATTACCTAAGAACATTTTTTTATCGCTTGTTTCTATTAAAACAAATTACGATGGCCTTTCCAGTATTTGTTTTTCTATTAACTTTCGATATAGTTTATGTAAGGTTTAAACTCGTTAATGAAAACGTTTAAATAAATTAACTTATTGTATGTGTGTGTTTTATTACCCGATCTAACCGCGTGTGATTTCTTCATGTGGGGTTTTGTAAAGGATCGTGTTTACGTACCACCACTTCCAACAACACTGGATGAACTGCGTGCTCGCATCACAGAAGCCATTGCTGATATCGACCGCGATATGCTGCAGAAAGTTTGGCAGGAGAATGAATATCGGCTTGATGTCTGTCGTGTAACAAAAGGCGCTCACATAGAACACCTGTGATGTGTTTTTTTAAAAAAACTACACTAAACTAAACTTTAAGAGTTTACCTTTCACACAGTATATCTCACAATATTATTTTATTTATTTTGATAATAATATTACATTACATATATAATAATGTTACACCATAGATATATTACATGGATTGCCGTGTCTCGGTAGTTGGGCATGGTCCACAATTATACAGTCACTCTAAATAAAAGTCGCAATAAAGCAGCCGATGCATATGTAACATGTGAAAACAATTTACGATCGTAATACAGTTTCCCAATGCCATCGTCCGTGATGCCAAAGTTTAAAAACTGTTCCTTGAAGGATAATAAAAATCACGGAGTCATTCGTAATAGAATAATATCCAAGTCGAGCTATCACTACACAGCTCGTTATACCTCGACTTTGATATTAGTGTGATCATTTAATTGTGTCGTGATAGCCCGAACGCAGCGAACCTGTTTCAAATTTATAAGGCCATGTGGCCGCGGTTCAAATCCGGGCGTGTACCAATGAGTACTTCTACTATACTTAGGTTATAGGTCTACTTAGGTATACACAAAAAAATGGTATGACATTAAAATGCTCTCGAAGTGTTTAGAAAAGGAAGGCATCTCTTTACGTCTCGTTCCCATAGATGGCAGGGCGAAAAAAAATGCCTACGGTACTGCTGGGAAAGGCTTATGGTCATAGGAGTTCTAAAATTCGTTGTACCACAAGCAACCAAATCAACTAAGGGTGAAAAGTAGTGTAGAAATTTCTATAGGAAAGACTATAAATAACGTACGTATCAACTTAATACTTTAGGCAGGTCTAAGTAAGGAAAATGAAAGTTTATAGAAGTAATAATTTAAGCAAAATTGCAAGCGATCACTATAAAGCATTGCCGGAGGCAAATGGTAGAATAAATGAAACGGCGTATATTTATTCTGTGGCGTATATTTACTTTGCGGCGTATATTTTTACGTTGTGGCGTATATTTTTTTGCTTACAATTTTGGGGCCACGTTGCGGTATCTCTATATACAGTTATACGTTTTATTTAACAGGATTATTGGCAGAACTGTCCGTAAACGACGAAGTGGTTGTGAAATATCATCGCGACCTCGCTAGGAAGAAATATCCGACTATCAACATCAGTCTCGAAATACCCTCGGCTGGATTCGTGAAATCATTGAAGTGAACTAGTGAATGATATATTTTAATTTTGAATTAAATAATATAATTTCTCGATTGATTATTGACGGTTTCATTTGTTCGCGAAACTCTTTTCCTTGCCTTACAGTTTAAAATTTTTAGGTAGGTACAAAATCGCAATTTATTTCGATCAAATTTTTCCATAAGTTAACGGATTTTATGGGCACACTACGCGTGCGAGCGTTTCGTTTTACACCACGCTATAGTTCGCCTCAAACTTTATGGCGGATCGGAATACAACGCTATAAGCGTGCTTGCGCAGTTACAGTCATATACCCCTCGCTCTACTGCGTCCCGCTACACCTAAAACTGGTTACTGCGACGCGACTTGTGCCTATGTTCACATCCGCCATAAAGTTTGATTGGAACTGTACGTAGCGACGGTCCATGCTAGTGCTGAGATCTCTCGGATATGGGACGCAGCCAGCAAGCGTATCAAAACAAGTGGCGTCCCACATTAGCGACCTCTCCTGTCTCTTGGAAACGATGGCCATGCTGAGGGGTCTCTTGCCATCGTCACGTACAATTTTTCGTTCAGTTCGAGCATGGTACTCACGTCCTGAAATCAGGCCCCAGGCTAAATTAAAAAAAAATCAGATTATTATATAAAGTACTTTTCACAAACTTCATAAAAATGTTATAAACAATCTTATAATTGTTTTCCAACCGCTTATGATTATGGTTTTGCGAGCCTCTGAATATTATTGGAAGCTTTATTATAATAGCAAAGGTTTAAAAAAAAAACTGTTATTGTAACAAAATCATTTATTAAACAGTAAGTAATAATAAACTATTTGTTTGAAAAGTTTTATAAGGATATTTCGAGAGATAGAAGTTGTAAATATAAATGGAGAGAACATCAGAAAACCAAATATTTCTTTATACCATAAATATTATGTGTTCTGTACAGCAACGTCTGGAATCCAATAAGTGAGAACACCACCTTCTTAAGTCAATTTAGTTTCCGCCGGTTGTACTCACGTGGCGTCACGCCCCTTCCGCCTACATCTCTGGTCACAGGAAGTTGATATGCTATGGTTAAATTGGTAGTAAATCAAGGTCTATAAATAGGCTCAAAATGGCTGCTAGTTTCACTTTTGCGTCATCTCTCATTGGGAACAGACCTGAAAAACAGACGAGAACCTATCGTGCAATAACTTATAGGTAAGTGGGTAATTTATATCGTGCCTTAGTAATTTATAACGTGCCTACAATTGTCTTTAATTCCATTTGATTTTCTTATGATACTTAATACTTAAGGGCGGCCTCTTTTTCCGCAACTCGACGTCAAAGCACCTATTTTGTGTAGGTGGGCAGCATCATTCGTGACACCCCAGCTCCACCAGAAAACCCAGAAGACTCTTCACGTTGCCGATGGCTGCTGGGAGCGACCTCACTGATCCGAGGTGTTTGGCCCGGTAGGCGGCCACTTCTTCGCACTCAATATGCACGTGAGCGGCCGTTTCCTCCGCCTCCATGCAGACCCCGCATAAAGGACTGTCATGCATTAACTTACAGGTGAGTGAATATTATTAGCCTTTGTAATTTATAACGTGCCCACAATTGTCCTTAATTCCATGTGATTTTCTAATGATATCTTTGAACCATGTTCATGATTGTATAATATGATCTTCAACATGAAATAGAAATTGTACCTAAAGGTTATAAAACTGTGTTGGGTTTATTGTTATAGAATCACATGTTGAGTTCTTTAATTGAATAATATGACTCTTTGTTAACATAGAATGGAATAGAAAGTATAATTAAAGTAATAAAATCGCGTGTCGAGTATAGGTAATTATGAAATTACGTGACGAATTTAATGCTTAGTTTCCAGTAAACTTAAGGATAAGCGCTTAACCTTAGGGAGATTAGGTAATTCCTATTCGTATATGTTACGATGGGTCAATATAGGGATGTTAGTGCTAATGCGAAGAACATGAATTGCTCACCGCCGGACCATGTCGGTCATTTTAGGTGTAGGGAGGAATATAGATATATATTTAATTCTTGTGTTAATACGGAGCATTAGAATTCGCTAAAGAAAGAATATTAAAGGTAGAGTAGCTGATGTTTCTATAATAATTATAAATTTTTGTTGTACTCGCGATCGCCTGCAGACATTGTCTTATGACAGTGTTTGCCCGGTTTATTATTTTATTTCAGGCATGAACTAACGGTCATACCGATCATCCAATATGACTGGTGTACTTATGCGAATGCGAAGCAGTAGTAATTCAGAAAACTTCCATATCATGAAAAAGATATTAGGTTATATGATAATTCAAATACCTAACCTAGACTTCAGTAAGCATATTTATAGTTCCCTTGAAGTAGCTGTAATAGTAGCAAATCACGGTAGTGATGTTTTAATAATTAAAGAAATTCTTTATAATTACAAACACCCCATAATACACTTCGTGACATGGTGGAGAAATAAGCTGGGATTTTCAGTGCGCAAGGAGATCCCAGTTCCTTTTAAATCATAATATTCGAAGTGAACAAAGGGAACAATAAATTTGCAAAAATATAATTAAAAAATAGTAGGTAGATAGAAAGAAACCAGTCATATTTGTTGTGAATAAGCAATTATTACGTCTAAGCAATCTAAGCGAAATATTGGCCCAAAATTTATGAAACTATGATTATCATACATTTAAATATATCTATCTTGTGCTATTGCGCAGTAATATTAGACATGTGTATGTCGTGTGCAAAGAGAAAATGCTGTTCGCGCAATGTAACGTAATATTCAAGAGTTCAGAGATAAGTAGGTATTTATGAAATATTTAAAGTATCGTACCACGTGTACATAGTTTTGGGCAAATATAAGTAAACTATGAAACATCGTATCGTCAGAACAGTTCATGCATATTATGACCGATCAAAAGAATGACAATTATACAATTTTACAACGATGTGAAACGAACTTAGGTCGTCGTGTTGTATCATAGTAATTTTTGGTAGGTACATTATTACGTTTTACGTGTGTTACGAAATGAAGTTGGTTATTATAGTGGTTTACAGTATGATATGAAGATGACACGTTTCAATGACTCAGTGGACTCTGATTGATCCACAGAGTAACACCAATTGAAGTTGACAGATATTTAAATTTAAAAGATATTCGAAAGAAATTGTGTCCACAAAATTCAAGGATTGCAGATAAGGAAAATTATGTACGCATTGCCAGGAGTTAAGAAAGCATGACAGAACTCTGTACCCCAAATTATGTAATGTTAAGGTATCTACTATCACCAATTATTCGTGTTTGGGGCGTGTTCCTGTCGTAACATTTTCGTGTCGGGTTCGTGTCGTCTTCCTTGAGACTCCTGTAGTTCTTAGACATTTCCCATTGGCGACGAGCATGGAATTCATGGAAATAACATGTCGACTACAGTAGGAAAAATAGAAGTATTCAACCCGGTGACGGACAATTAGACGTTATACGTCGAAAGGTTGCGATATTGCGATAAACGATTAAAGATTGTAAACCAAAGCCGCATTTCATTTCTCGATGACCTTCGTAGTACAGGCCTTATACTGGGTAAAAGTACGGAAATGTCTTTTAACCGAAGGTCCGACCTCGTTACGTTACCTTTAGCGCTCGAAAATATACCTATACCTATCGGTGCTCTTAGGTCAGTTTGAGAGATGAAATAGAACCTAAATTTTATATAAGTAAATTTTTGTAACATGTTGAACTTCATCTTTTCTTAAACTTTTCCGCTTTTTAACCTAAATGTTTAAATTTTTATGTTATGTCATTAATTTGAAAATTTTAATCTTTTATAATTTTCTCTACACTATTTATGATATGTGTTCATTAATATCTATTTGTATTAATTTTAAGCGTTAACCAAATTTCACAGAACTTCAGACTCGCACAACCTATGTTGTTAATATTTTTCCTTACTTATTTATTCGTTAATATTTTTAAATTTCACAAAGCTTAGTGATAGTACCTAATAAGCATGTAATGGGCTTTCATTGGAATTATTTTCTTTCCTTTACATAAGTAATCGATGAGCAGTCACTGAGTTCAGTGTTGTCAACATTTGACCTACAAGTGCTTAAGTTAACATTTGCTTCTTAAATTTAACCAAAATATCACCATCGAAAGCATAAATGATTAATCGGTTGAGCTCAATAATAGAACAAATTAAATACCTCTCAACTAAAGCTGAGTAATTATAATAAACAATTTCTTTTTAGATTATTAGATGTAATTTTAGTTTACGAGGCAATTTTCGTTCTTTCTTTGGAACATTTACTTTTTAACTTGGTAACGTGTTCGCTGGCAGCTATTTTATTACAATTCGTTGGGAATAAAACTTAATACTAATAGTTATTTACTACCCCCCCGAACATAATAATTTCATTTTCTCGTTATCTATCAAAATTAATTTCATTACTTTACGGAATAAGTTTTGACTTGTTAAGATTCGTACACACGCACAGACATACACACACGCACACAAATACACACACGTACACACATAAACACACGCACACACACGCACGCACACACGCACGCACACACGCACACACGCGCACACACACACACACACACACACACACACACACACACACACACGCAAATACATACACACGCGTACATATACACACGCATACACACGCACTCAAACGCATTTCGGTGATATTTTTTATTTTTGAATTTCTACTTCCTGATTGACCGTCTTAAAAATTCTGATTTTCTATAAAATGTAAATCCATTTTTGGCCTTAAGTTTTGTATTATAATGATAATAAAAATTGTTAGTTTCAAGGGCTGTGGATTTTGTATTAAATAAATAAATATCATTATAATATTATATAGATACGAATTTGATTATTATTCAATCATTTTCATTTATCGGGCACTTAGACTTTACACCTTCGCGTTTTAAGATTTTGCCAACTAACCACAACTTAGAAAATTTTTTTTTATACAAACCAGATCTTCATTCATTTATTTTCCGCTATCGGGGACTTAAGAGTTTGTGACATACTGAGTAAAAATATTTTTTTCGACTCATAACTTATATATACACATACACTTATACACATAATTTTGTTATTCGAACCTGATCTAACTTATGTGTTGCGACATATAGATTCAATTTTTTTTCCGAGTCACAAATTAAATTTTTTACGTGGACACTTACAGTATAGGTACGCTTAAGGTACCTTAACAACAACAGCAACAGTCGTCTCCATATTTTGTTCATGAACTGTTATATAGTGCTAAGCCAGTCTTTACTGCTAGCCCACCCGATACAATTTCATGCTCTTTATACCGATATAATTTTGAACTATTTTTTTTTTCATTTATTTTCTCTCGCTCTTTTCTTTTTCGCACACTTTTGAACACTTCTCTTTTCCTACCAAATCACCGCGTTTAGTGAATACAGATTCAGATAATGCCCCAAACATTACATTAGGTCCGAGTGTGTAGACAAAAGCGTGTCCGTATTTAACACAACCCTACGATCTATTATTTTTAGCACTTCATTTTTATGGAAATATTGAAAATTTCTTACTTCGTCGCTACATTTAACACCGATCCCGCCGGTTAAAAAAAAACTTTTAAAACGCAGCGTTATTACTATAGTACCGAGAAACGTCTCGCCATAGCTTAATTACTTAGATTGGGAACCACCAAACGGTCCGTAGTCTGACATAGCGATCACTTAAAGCGAGGTATGATGTGGGAAGAATCTATGGACTAGACTCTATTAATTTTCAAAAGGTATGATAGGTTATACTAGTTTTGGTGAAGAAGGAATGAAAGCGAACGAAAGAGGAATTTCTGAACGAAAGTTTACCTGAATGAGATCGTCAATGTCAGATCCACCGACTACCTACGTAAGGTTACCTACTCTTTTATCTTTTTATGATGTTAAATTTTGGCCATTTGAAAAGCCGATTTATTGTAGTATCTTTTTTGTTTAAACATCACACACCCCGGCATACACCACCTAGCACCACGGGGCCCAGACGTAATACATCAACACACAACAGCCCATACCCCCAGGGTGTTAAAGAGGGCTCGTTTCACGTTGTAGTCTCGTTCTTTTTCGTCTGTTTCTCCGGCTGTTCCGCCACTTCGTAACTTCATTTTAGCTAGGTACGTATTGTCGCAAAAATATTCCTTGCTACTTTAGCAAATTATCCAACGTACGAGCGGAAACGCTAAATTCATAGAAGCTAGATACATATATCGATTGCCCAATCGAATCCGTATACAAATAGTATTATGATTTAGACACGAACAAAAATAGGCGCGGCAAGCTAAAAAGGGTAGAACTAGAAAAAACCGGCCAAGTGATAATCGGACTCGCACACTAAGGGTTACGTACCACCATACTATATAATAAAACGAGTGCGACGTTAATCGAACTTAACCATTAATCGTTATTATTATGTAATTTAAGTATATTTATTTTTATTTCGTTAGTCATTTAGAAGGCGCTCGATCCTCTCTGGCTAATCCGAAAAGTAATAACATGAGTGTACTGATAGCTAGAGACAATTTTTATAACTTATTTTATTACAGTGAACCTTTGACTTTTAGTATTGATTGTGAAGAGAATAAGCTTTGCAAAGGAAAGCGTAAATTTATAGTACCTACCTAGTATTAAAATGTAGTTTTGATCATAAAATAACATCACAAAGATCTTACTTATAAAAGCACATTTTATAAGTTAATCTATTACTCGTTAAATAATACAGCCTAGTTAGATGTGATAGTTTTTTTAACTACGTTATATAAACTTCTCTCATAAATTGTTTTCACATATCCAAAAACAACAAGGAAACATGACTCTAACAAAAATTAGGGCTTTAGGAGTGCATATCTCAACAACTGTAGACTTAAATAAAAAAAAAATGTTTAAAACCTTGATATCATTTTTAAGACCTCTCGCGTTAATATACGATGAATTTTTTTTGTACTTCAATTACACGTATAGCGACCTATCCCAAAAAAAAAATTCTTAATTTCACTATGTCGTTGTGTAGCGGTTCATAGATTACACCTATCTTCTAAATTTGATCTATATATTGCCGATAGTTTCCGAGAAAAACCACAGACAGACAGCCAGATGGACGCACGGACAAGGCGAAACTAGAAATATATGACATACCGTTTAGCCAAAGGGTGGTCCCGGCTACACGATTTGATTCGAATTCCGAGACCTTAAATCAGTGCGAGTCTGTTCAAGTTTGTCGTTTTGTTCGTATCATAAAATAGTTTATAATTTCACTATTTTAGTTGGCAGAAGTAACAGTGAGAGATCTCGATATCAGGTAGATTGGCGCAGGTTAGTAGTCCCAGTTGCGAGCCACGGCCCACTGCAGCTGCAATAGCCTCCCAAGGCACCGAGCATATGTAAAGTATTCGACGCAGCTCGTCTTTATTATTAATATATATATATATATATATATATATATATATATATATATATATATATATATATATATGTTTATCTTTACATACACGCAACGCCGAGGGATCGAAGACAGACGCGAGGCCCAACGTGGCGTCTTGCGCCGAAGGCGAGACTTCGGTTCTGAGACGACTTCACATCGGCCGGCCACTGCCGGGTGCAGCCAGCTCAACGCCCGCTAACCGCTAATCCGCCCGCCACCCGTCCCCCTCGCCGTCCGGTAGCGCCCGCGAGCCAGCATCACTACTAGATCGAACACGAGAAACGGTACGATCTTTCGGTAATAAGTGTGAAACCAAAAACGTCGCGGAGTGCCTCACGAGTGCCGTATTACTAAAACTCAATGCAATGATTTTTTTTTCATTTTTAGCATTCTACATAGAGGGTCAGCGGTCTTCAACCGTCCCCTTCGTTTTGCATTGATCTTAAGTTCATTTTTATAAACACATTTAATACGTTACAATTGACGCCCGAAAATATATAATATCTGTGCTCTTAGGTCAGTTTGAGAGAGGAAATAGTACCTAAATTTAATAGTACACGTAAATTTTGATTACATGTTGTACTTCAATCTTTTCTTAAACTTTTCAGCTTTTAATCCTAAATACTTCAATTTATATATCATTATGTCATTAATTTGAAAATTGTAATCTTTTGTGTTCATTAATATCTATTCGTATTAATTTTTAGCGTGAACGAGATTTTACAAAATCATTAACAAAGTGAACACATACGGAACTTTTACAGACGCGCATAACCTACCTTACCCTCTGTTGTTAATATTTTCTCTTACTTATTTATTCGTTAACATTGAGTTGTTAGAAATTGACGTATTTAATTTCTTTTTCGTTAAATCAACAGAGTGGGCTTTTTTTTCTTTTAATTGGACTTTTCAAAATTTATTAAAACATTTTGTATAATTTTTTTCAATTCAAACCAGAAGGTAGGGTAATTATTACAGGTATTTGTATTTTGTTATCCCCCCGATATTGTTTCGATATATAATTTTTTTTATCGATTACCAGACATTCTGTAGTTACATAGTTTTTTGTTCAGGTAATTAACATAACAAGCGGTTTATCGATTTTGTTTTTGTAATGTTTTTTTTTGAATATTCGCTAATTTTGTTTTGTGTTCATTTATATAATCTGTAATTTTTTTTCTCATTTCACTAATATGCGTGCAAAAAACGTTTCAGTGAAATATCTGTACATCGACGGAGCATACCGTCTGCAACCGCCGAATAAAATAATTCCTGTAACTTCTGGAGAGATTGTAAGCATCGGCGGTAGATCGAGGCGAACGACATCTTCCGGCTTCCTAGATCAACAACCACAATCCGTATCGGTCGGTAAATTTCTTTTAATTGTTAATCTACTCATAGCGAGATTATTTAATTTATTAAAGTTAAGCATAATATTTTAACATACTCGCACTTAAATTATAATGAACAATTTTTTCAAAATCATTTATAGATCGAATTTTAGTTCACGAGCAGATTTTCTTTTTTTCTTTGGAAATTTTTCTTTTCATGTTGGTAACGTGTTCGCGGGCAGCTATTTTATTACATTTCCGTTGGGAATAACACTTAATATTAATAGTTATTTACTACTCCACCGAACATAATTTTAATTTCTGGTTATTTATGAAAATTAATTTAAATAGTTTACGGAATAAGTTTTGACTTGTTAAGATTCTTAATTAGATTAGGTGTTTATTTAATATTTTTTTCTTTTCTTGATACGAATTTGATTATTATTCAATCATTATCATTTATCGGGCACTTAGATTTCACAGCTTCGAGTTTTAAGATTTTGACAACTAGCCACAACTCAGAAATTTTTTTTCGTACAAACCAGATCTTCATTCATTCATTTTCTGCTATTTTTTTTTTAAATTTTTATTTACTCTGAACCAAACAGCGTTTTATTTCACATATCAATTGAACATATAGTTTGTAGCCAAACAGTGCAAACTTGCTTGTCGATTTTAGTTAAAGAAGACCATAGAAGCTGTAGCAAACACAACACTTATTTAAAGTCCAAGTTATATCTCAACAGCACGGTCAACCTGGCAACAGGATACACTCCTTACTTCCTAATACCAAATCCGCACGACAATCTAAAAATAAGCCAAAGAAGTGAGTATGCCTCAGCGCTAAATGACCTCTCTGCTATATTCCGGCGCGTCGGTAATGTACTGTTAGAAGCGTATAAAAAAAAAACGTCCAGCTCTATAACGCTCGCCGCTGCAAACTATCACTACAAGTCGGCGCGGCGACTTAATGTGGAGGCGAAACTTCACGCAATCAAACGCTAGTAAATTCTTCTCGGCCAAACTTGCACCGAGGTTTGTAAAGTGTTCGGTCGTGAATAAACTCTCCGACGTAGTATATGAGTTGAAGGACGAGAGAGTAAAGGCAGTGTAGGGAAATATCACGTCAAGGTCATAATTCAAACCACTTAACACCATCGTGTCATATAGCGACCAATACACAGTATAAACACACACGATCACAAGCGTGTCTGTATTTATTAACACAACCCTACGATCTATTATTTTTAGCATTTCATTTTTATGGAAATATTGAAAATTTCTTACTTCGTCGCTACATTTAACACCGAACCCGCCGGTTAAAAAAAAATCTTTTAAAACGCAGCGTTATTACTATAGTACCGAGAAACGTCTCGCCATAGCTTAATTACTTAGATTGGGAACCACCAAACGGTCCGTAGTCTGACATAGCGATCACTTAAAGCGAGGTATGATGTGGGAAGAATCTATGGACTAGACTCTATTAATTTTCAAAAGGTATGATAGGTTATACTAGTTTTGGTGAAGAAGGAATGAAAGCGAACGAAAGAGGAATTTCTGAACGAAAGTTTACCTGAATGAGATCGTCAATGTCAGATCCACCGACTACCTACGTAAGGTTACCTACTCTTTTATCTTTTTATGATGTTAAATTTTGGCCATTTGAAAAGCAGATTTATTGTAGTATCTTTTTTGTTTAAACATCACACACCCCGGCATACATCACCTAGCAACCACGGGGCCCAGACGTAGGATATTCTACACACATAACAGCCCATACCCCCAGGGTGTTAGGGAGGGCTCGTTTCACGTTGTAGTCTCGTTCTTTTTCGTCTGTTTCTCCGGCTGTTCCGCCACTTCGTAACTTCATTTTAGCTAGGTACGTATTGTCGCAAAAATATTCCTTGCTACTTTAGCAAATTATCCAACGTACGAGCGGAAACGCTAAATTCATAGAAGCTAGATACATATATCGATTGCCCAATCGAATCCGTATACAAATAGTATTATGATTTAGACACGAACAAAAATAGGCGCGGCAAGCTAAAAAGGGTAGAACTAGAAAAAACCGGCCAAGTGATAATCGGACTCGCACACTAAGGGTTACGTACCACCATACTATATAATAAAACGAGTGCGACGTTAATCGAACTTAACCATTAATCGTTATTATTATGTAATTTAAGTATATTTATTTTTATTTCGTTAGTCATTTAGAAGGCGCTCGATCCTCTCTGGCTAATCCGAAAAGTAATAACATGAGTGTACTGATAGCTAGAGACAATTTTTATAACTTATTTTATTACAGTGAACCTTTGACTTTTAGTATTGATTGTGAAGAGAGCTTTAGGAGTGCATATCTCAACAACTGTTGACTTAAATAAAAAAAATTGTTTAAAACCTTGATATCATTTTTAAGACCTCTCGCGTTAATATACGGTAAATTTTTTTTTCGTACTTCAATTACACGTATAGCGACCTATCCCAAAAAAAAATTCTTAATTTCACTATGTCGTTGTGTAGCGGTTCATAGATTACACCTACCTTCTAAATTTGATCTATATATTGCCGATAGTTTTCAAAAAAAAACCACAGACAGACAGCCAGATAGACGGACGGACATGGCGAAACTAGAAATATATGACATACCGTTTAGCCAAAGGGTGGTCCCGGCTACACGATTTGATTCGAATTCCGAGACCTTAAATCAATGCGAGTCTGTTCAAGTTTGTCGTTTTGTTCGTATCATAAAATAGTTTAAGATTTCACTATTTCAATTGGCAGAAGTAACAGTGAGAGATCTCGATATCAGGTAGATGATTGCCGCAGGCTAGTAGTCCCAGTCGCGAGCCACGGCCCACTGTAGCTGCAATAGCCTCCCAAAGCACCGAGCGTATGTAAAGTATTCGACGCAGCTCGTCTTTATTATTAATACATATATATATGTTTATCTTTACATACACGCAACGCCGAGGGATCGAAGACAGACGCGAGGCCCAACGCGGCGTCTTGCGCCGAAGGCGAGACTTCGGTTATGAGACGACTTCACATCGGCCGGCCACTGCCGGGTGCAGCCAGCTCAACGCCCGCTAACCGCTAATCCGTCCGCCACCCGTCCCCCTCGCCGTCCGGTAGCGCCCGCGAGCCAGCATCACTACTAGATCGAACACGAGAAACGGTACGATCTTTCAAAAATAAGTGTGAAACCAAAAACGTCGCGGAGTGCCTTACGAGTGCCGTATTACTAAAAGTCAATGTAACGATTTTTTTTTCATTTTGTTTCATTTGACGCCCGAAAATATATATCTGTGCTCTTAGGTCAGTTTGAGAGATGAAATAGTACCTAAATTTAATAGTACACGTAAATTTTGAACTTTATCTTTTCTTAAACTTTTCAGCTTTTATTCCTAATTACTTTAATTTATATACCATTATGTCATTAATTTGAAAATTTTAATCTTTTGTGTTCATTAATATCTATTCGTATTAATTTTTAGCGTTAACGAGATTTTACAAAATCATTAACAAAGTGAACACATACGGAATTTTTACAGACGCGCACAAACTACCTTACCCTCTGTTGTTAATATTTTTTCTTACTTATTTATTCGTTAATATTGAGTTGTTAGAAATTGACTTATTTAATTTCTTTTTCGTTAAATCAAGAGAGTGGTTTTTTTTTCTTTTTATTGCACTTTTCAAAATTTATTAAAACGTTTTGTATAAATTTTTCAATTCAAACCACAAGGCAGGGTAATTATAACAGGTATTTTTATTTTGTTAGCCCCCGATATTATTTCGATATTTAATTCTTTTTTATCGATTAACAGACATTCTGTAGTCACATAGTTTTGTTCAGGTAATTAACATAAGTGGTTTATCGATTTTGTTTTTGTAATGTTTTTTGAATATTCGCTAATTTTGTTTTGTGTTCATTTATATAATCTGTAAATTTTTCTTTTCTCATTTCACTAATACACGTGTAAAAAACGTTTCAGTGAAATATCTGTACATCTACGGAGCATACCATCTGCAACCATCGAGTAAGATAATTCCTGTAACTTCTGGAGAGATTGTAAGCATCGGCGGTAGATCGAGGCGAACGACATCTTCCGGCTTCCTAGATCAACAACCACAATCCGGTAACGTTACATTTCTTTTATTTGTTTATCTACTCATTTAATTTATTAAAATTAAGCATTGTATTTTAACATACTCGCACTTTTTCGCGATTTTTGTTTTTTTTCTTTCGAACTTCTTCTTTTTAACTTGGCAACGTGTTCGCTGGCAGCTATTTCAATACAATTAGTTGGAAATAATACTTAATACTAAAAGATCAAAATTAATTTCATTAGTTTACGGAATAAGTTTTGACTTGTTAAGACTCGTAATTAGATTAGCTGTTTATTTATTATTTTTTTCTTTTCTTTATACGAATTTGATTATCGTTCAATCATTTTCATTTATCGGGCACTTAGATTTTACAGCTTCGAGTTTTAAGATTTTGCCAACTAAGCACAACTTAGAATTTTTTTTTCGTACAAACCAGACTACCAAACCAGCAACAGTCGTGTCCATACTTTGTGCACGAGGTATAGTTTCCTAATGAACTCAAGCTAGATACCTGACGTCCATTGATTTATCGTCAGCTTATTGGCAAATACCACTATGCAACTCGGATAATGAGTACGGTACCGGTACATCCTATCAAAATACTATCTTCGTGGTTCCTGGCCGTGGCCTCTTCGAGTTCCGACGGATAGTTTGGCCTGTCTAAAGCAGGTCAGAGCTGCTACGCCTCAAAAACTCCCTATTTGTACACAAATATGGCGAAAAAAATTTTTTTAAACTGACGAGTTTTAATAGTAACAAACACTTTCCAAAAACATATTGAAACACTATTTCTCTACTACCACTATTTTTATGATTTCTCTATAATTATAGCCCCGATGACCCCACTATTAGAGAAAGGAAAGTACAAAGACCCCATCGAATGGCCCGAAGAAGGCGACGCAGCATTCAACACCTAGAAAGAAACAATTGGTATCCGCACCGGTCTTGGCTTGTTCCGATTTCTCGCTTCCTTTCACACTTCACTGCAACGCTTCTTCAGTGGACATCGGTAGTGTACCTACTCACCGAAGAATTTAATGGCATAGAATACCCGGTCGCTTTTCTCTCCAGACTTCTGTCGAAAACGGAGAAGAACTATAGCACGACCGAGCGCGAACTGTTTGCAATTGTCGACTCCGTAAATAATTTCAGAGCTTACCTAGACGGGGTCAGATGCTCCATAATCTCGGATCATATGAGCCTTAAATGGATTAAACCAATAAGTAACCCGTCAGGTCGCTTGGCTCGTTGGGCTATGCAACTGTCGTGCTTTAATTTTGACATCGTGCACAGACAAGGCTGTCTGAACATAGTACCAGACGCTCTGTCGCAAGCATCCATCTGCTCGATAATTTGAAAGAGTAGTGACGATACCCCTGGCAACTGGTATAACAAGTTATATAAAGATATCCTTAACAGACCAAATTTTCATAAAAACTACCTAGTTTCTAATTAGACTTCATATGCCGAGTAGTCTGGCTCTTAAAGTTAAATTTTATTTAATATAGAATATCTTAGAATAAAACTGAACCCATTATTTTTTGTATTTGCTGTATTTTACAATGTACCATAGTTTTTAAGAAATCGTAATCTTTGTTTCTTTATACCGACGTGTTTGGTCATGATAATATATAGTCTTTGTATGTACCTACGTACGTTGTTTAAATTTAACGAACCCAAGAAACATCCTTAGAGAGCTTAGCTAAACCTATATAGATTCGTTTGATTGTACAGTTCCAATCAAACTTTATGGCGGATATGGACATATAGGCACAAGTCGCGTCACAGTAACCAGTTTTAGGTGTAGCGGGACGCAGTGGAGCGAGGGGTATATTACTGTACCTGCGCCAAAACGCTTTAAGCTTCGTATTCCGATCCGCTATAAAGTTTAAGGCGAACTATACATGACCGTACTCAGTCAGCTCTCGAATCCGAAACCCTATCATAGTCATCAACGGACTGAAGGTCGCTACAATCGACACTCGCTTTGGGGCACCGCGAGTTCGGCCAGGGCAGACTTTTCTTGTATTTGTATAATAGATACTTGAAATCATTACAATTTGTTTAGAGAAAGATTTAACCGTTACAGGAATTCGCTCGTGTAAGCACATTATGCTAGGTGCGTCATCAGTTTATGGTCAAAATTATGCGTAGGTAACCATTAAAACTATCTAGCTTATATACAAAATTTTGTATTCGTTACTAACTGTTGAGGAGTACCACTGATGAGGAGACATCTTGGCTGTAGCATCAGGTCATGTTTATCATTTTAATGTATTGTTATCGAAGTTACATATTTTCAAAATTTCAACTCTATAGCTTCAGTGGAAGTGGGTAAAATATTGATCGCCAAATTCCAGGACATACAAGTGAAGTTAAAAGTTTCTTAAAGTTATAACAAAATAAGTGATTTGTACTGGAGCAACTGTGGATTAGTAAAATAAATAAAACTTATCTGTTTTCAGTTACTCGTACAATCAGATAATGTACGTTATTTGTGTTATAATATTTTACTTATTTATTTAACAAAATCTACAGCCAAAAATTACAAACAGTTAAGTTATTATATATAACACAAGGAAAAGGCCATTAACAGTTTTCACTTAGATTCAATAATTGAATTTTTTAGCAAAAAACAATTTTTCTATACCCATACCTAAAGATAAAAGGAATTTAAGTAGGTAATATTGATAGTACAATGGAATAAATTTTTTTATCTATAATAATGTACACAAAGATATATACACATAATTATTTAATATTTATAAATTCAGTACAAGGTAAAATTTTAATTACCATTCAAATTTTAATGCAAAATAATCTTTGGTAAAAAACCGAGGGCCATCTTGTTTCTTTTTAGAATCGTTCAATAAGAAAATATTGTGATATGAATGCACAAACCTTTCTCGAGAATACCAATAACTCTAGTCACCATTCACGGCCGCTGTACGCTCCGCCCCGTGTCGTGCTAGAGATCTCGCGCGCGTCGTCACTAAGAAGACAACCGAACGTTATGAATAACACTGTAGATAAAATAATTTATTATGAAAATATATAGTATATTTTTTATTTACGTAATGAGGTCTATTGGTGATACCTAACATCTAAAATTTTTTTTGGATGGTTGTTAAAATTTCATAGTAATCAGAAAATAATATTACATATATTTATTATTTAAATAGTAATCAGAAAGCCGGTCTAGACCGTTTTGTAATCAATCAGATGTATTGCGAATACGCGCTTAAATTTTTTTGTCATCTGCATATATCAGATGTTCTGAATGTCTTAGAAACAGCTTAGATTGGTAATTTTCATATATACCTAAATGAGGTGGAGTAAATTAAAAGATGAAAATATAAATTTTAGACTTCGGTCTTTGGGTAAATCGTTCGCGCCATTTCATTTTCTTCTCATTGCTATTTTCTAAATCCTTGAGGTTTTCAGTTCAGTCAAAAGCGATTAGATAATAAATAATATGAAATTACTATGCAGAAAAATGCATTTTCAAAATTCTCTAGTGCAATCGCCTAAATTCTTGAGTATAATATATTTCTTTAGTACCTAACTTTCGTAAACACTGGACTACGATAATTCGCACGGATCTTTGCGGCTCCCATTTACAACTGCGCGGGCAGTTAGGGATAGTAGTGGGTGGGGCCTGTCCTTCATCTCTATTTTACGCTATTGCGACGCTTTCTGTAAATAACTTCATAGCGGCAAAGATCCGTGCGTATCACTGTAACCATAAGGGACTTATAATGAAAAAGTTGAGGTAATTAATTGCGACTGAGCTCTTAAACATGCGAGCGAGTGTCGCGATAATCCGAGCGCAGCGAACCTATTCGAAGTTTAGATAGCCATGTACCAATGATTTTTTTCTGGCTCTCACTAGTACATAACTATCATTGAGTAAGTGCCTCGGAGAGGACGTTAAGCCGTCGGTCCTGGTTAGTATCGATGGCAGCTGTTAAAATCAACCAATCCGCGCTAGAGCAGCGTCGTGGATTAAGCTCCAAGCCCCTTCACCCTGGGGGAGGCCTAAGCCCTTGCAGTGGAACATAATGGGTTGGTGGAACGGAATGGAGATCTCAAACAATAGTTTCGTAAAGTGAATTATAGCAGGTACTTGATAACTACCTAGTCTAGGGAGTGGTGTCTGCTAAGTTTTCTAATAAACGAACGATCAAAATCGGACAACGTTATAAAGTATACTGAAAACACAGATGAAACAAATGTTAGTTAAGATATCCTGTCTGTGCAGTGTTGCCAGATGGCTGTATAATTTACCCCCTGAACTCGCTAAAACCCCCACCCCCCAAAAGACATTTCGGGAAGAACCTGAAGTGTTATTTATATAATTGAAGAATTAAAAAACGCTAATATTTTAATTAAAATATATATTTATTATTTCCATCATGCCTTCTACAATTTCAGTTTCATTTGTGTTACTATCACTATATGTTGCAGTTCCATTTAACTATGTAACAAAATTCTTCAAATTTTTTTTCCTCCGAAAATCGTTCAAAGGACGTTTCCCTCCAAAATTTCTTCCAAGTACGAAAGCATATCCGAATTTGCAGGGAATTCCTCCCATCTGGCACCAGTGCCTGTATTCGTTTGGAATATTGTAGCTTTACACCAACGACAAATTTTTGAATTCGATCTAATAGTTCCAGACGTCACCTTCGACAAACAAAACTCACAAGCGCCTCTTTATTATATTTCTAGATTATCCATGTTCTAAACCTAGAAAATATTAAATAAAACACGTTTAAGTCAATAACTTTAGTTTTTATTTATAGTTTAGAAATGTAATTTAACAATGATCACTTTATGTTAAACCCAAACAGTAAAAAATTTGACTGCAGCGTTTGGTTTTAATAGAGTCCATAGACGTCGCGTCACAGTACCTAAAACGTCAACTGCGAATTCGCGGGGGTTATGACCGGCACGTGGGGATTTTGCAGGGTGAAGACCGGCGCGCAGGGACCTCGCGTACTGAAACTCAGACTGAAACTCGCCATCTTACATGAGCTAACTAGAGTATGAGTGGTTAGACGGTAAACGCAGAAGAGGGCTTCTATAGTCAATTCGTACTTTTGTTGTTACCTCAACCTAAAAATTATTAATATAGCACAAAAATCTCATAAGCATTACATTTCTGTGATGCAAATATGTAAGTATAAGTATAGAACATAATTGTTATAGCTCAACAACACGCCTTTATATCATTTTAAATTTCAATTATATTCTCGGATATTTCACAAAAAGAACTGTACGTGTAAAGTCTGTCCATCTGTCTGAACGCGATAAACTCAAAAACTACCGAACGGATTTCCATACCGTGGAATAGGGCAACATTACCTCATTTTTTAATTTCATTAGATAAAAAATGGTTTTTTTTTTGTAATGTTATATGTTTCTCATTTGGATTGGTTATATAAATATCGCTATTTTGAACTTTTACTAAGTGACTAACAAAAACAGTTAGCTTTTAGGTGGTAATTACAAAAAATAAAGATAGGTCAAATTAACGAATGTTTCTTTAACTTTACCTGTGCATTAAAATTCTGACTGTTGTCAGTATATGATAAAATACAATTTTTATTATGAGGCTACTAGTGGTCTAATATATGATATTAATAAAAACAAACCTATAGCATTTAAGGAAAGCCAACGTTAAACACCAGGTAAAGTTGCCTATAGTTAGGTGCTTCAATTCATACAAAAAAAAAATGCACGCAAGGGTTGTCAGCTTTGGTTTTATTACATGATAAAAAGTAAAACAAATAAAGAAGATTAATTAAAAGCAAATTTTTGTTTTTATTGCTTATTTAAGTTATTGTTCACAACACTGACATATTATTCTATTTTATACGGAAATTTACAATTAAATCGAATCATGCCACGACGAGCTGTTATAGGTTCTAATATAGAAATTATATCATTAATTATGACGACACTTATGTCATCCACTTACGGCCAATAGAAAAGCCCGTTACTTTTGGATCTTAAAAATTTAACGTTAACCATTCCGGTGCCTACAATGTCCAAAATTTGACCAGCATAATATCTTTTGTTGTTTTTCATACTTTCGAACTGTACTAAAATGTATTTTGTACATTGCAAATCCTCTAAAGTGATATTTTGATTTTTTATCTTTTCTGTTTCGTCCGTGCCCTCATCTTGATGACTGTGTCTTTGATCTTCAAATTCCTCGTCTTCGTTATTTATTAAATCATTTAGGTCAAATTCTGAAGAATCATCAATAGAATAGTTAGAATCGTCAGTCGAATCCGTATTAGAATCATAATCTACCTTTCTCGCGTTTTTTCTAGATACTTTCGAGTCAGATTTCTTATAAAAATTACTTCCCGATTCCACTTTTGCTTTCTTGGGTGTATTTTGAGAAACATCATGGTCTAATGTAACCATTTCACTGCCATTACACGTTTTTTCGGAAATATTTTTTAATTCAATTGAATTAGAAAAACTATCAATTGTACCACTATCAATATTGCATATCTCCAAAAGCCCCGTAGTTTCATTAAGTCTTGTATTGCTGGCTATTGTAGTATCTACGTTAGACACATTTGTACCAGATTTCTTATTATATATTACATTAGATATGATTTCTATCTTTGCCTTCTTAAGTATATTTTGAGGAATATCTTGGTCTAGTTTAACCATTTCACTGGCATTACATGTTTTTTCCGAAATATCGTTTAATTTAATCGAATTAGAAAAACTTTCAATTGTACCACTAACAGTATTGCATATCTCCAAAAGCCCCGTAGTTTCATTAAGGACTGTGTTGCTATTACCTTCTTCGTTCCTATTTATTTTCGTTATTTCATTGAATGCAGATGAAGGTTTCTCTAGATTTTTATTGTAATGATCATTTAGTTTTTCAAAAAATCCAGTTTCTTCATTGAGTATTGTAACGAAATCCCTTTCATCAAGCATTTCAAAATTAATTGTTTCTTTGGTCTTTACAGTAATTGTACACTCTTTCTTGTTTTTATTTTGCACTGGTGTTTTTGTTTTTAAAAGTATTTTAATATCATCAGATGTGACAGATATTCCAGGTTCCACATTGAGTTTTTTATTTCTTTGTTGTATTATGGGTTTTGGTGAACGGTTTTCTTTAAGATAATCAAGGACGGCAGAATCAATTTTGTAATGTGCATCATCGTAGTGATCTGGAAGTTTTTTAAGTACTTCATGTGGATTCAGAGGAAATATTCCCGTTGCTCTAAAACCAGCGACTATATTACCTTTACCGGAAATGCTTATATTTTGTATCAATTTATCTAAAAGTAACGGAAAATGCTTTTTGTTCAACTGGTTTTCTTTAGGATTTTCTATTTTATGCTTAAGTAAAATATTTCTCCATTCATGTTTGAGTGGCCGAAAAAAAGCTACGTCGAGTGGCTGTGTCAAATGCGTTGAGTTGGGCGGTAATAAAATGAAACGAATATTATTTTCCGCACACATATCTAAAACTTCAATATTAAGATGAGTTGCCAAATTATCTCCTATGACAACTTTTGTGCCTGTAAGTTTTCTTGCCCAAGGCAATACGATATTTTTAAACCAATCCCCAAAGATTATGAAATCGAACCATCCCGAATCGGTTCTGTTGTAGCGTACACCTTTTGGGCCATTTTCGCACCATTGGTGATGTAACCCTTTTGCTTTGTACACGACATACTGGGGTAAAATTGTACCATCAGCTGAAGCGCTAAACATGATAGAAATAGAGCCTTTTGATGAGTTTAGCACTCTTTCAGGATACTTGGTTCCCCTACGGAAAATACATTTTGTCGCTTTCGGGTCGTCGCTCAAATTGGTTTCATCGTAATTAAGTATGTTGGTTGGCGGAACTCCGTCTAGTGATTTCCTTAAATTTTCGAAATAAACCGTAAATTCATCCGCATTTTTCTCGGCTCTATTTCTTTTGATGTTTTGTGTTGCCCGTAATGATAGTTTTTTCTTGTGCCTTGCAATAAAATTTCTGGCCCACCAATTTCCTGGAACCTTACCATTAAAAATATAATTTTTATTGTTTTTCGATAAATAATCGTAAACTATCAATCTTAAATCTAATATTGTCAGAGGAGAACCGAACTCTCCGGCAGCAACGAGAACATTTACTAGTTGCGACTCTTCGTCTTCGGTTAACTTAAAAGGTCGGCCTGGCTTATCTGAATGTAATCTCTTAATTTTTTTCTCGATGGTACGGCGAGGTATGGCGAATTGTTTTTCCGCATCGTAAGACGTAATTTTCTTTGTGGCGACTAAATCCATGGCTAGTTTTAGCATTTCAGGTGTATAGTTTTTATATTGCCGGCTACCAAGTTGTTTTCTGCATCTTTTTGGATATGGTCCCATTTTGAACCTATAAAGGAACAATGAAAAATAAATGGGTGTGCGTATACCTATGTGTGCACGCCGAATTGTGAATAAACCACTAGCTATTTATTTTTCAATAAAATAAATTTTACCTGTAATACATTGCTCAAAATAATATTTTTTTGATGCTACTAATATTGAACAGAAATAAATTCGACAACCCTAGCCTTAGGTCAAGTTGACACTTCAAACAGAGTGTTAATTTGACCTAAGGTGTAGTATAATTACCAAAATTTATTTTTTCAAAATACTTCCAAGAATCGCGATGCTTTTAAAAATCCATTGTATTTAAAGGCTGATAGAATACAGTAGTATAAAATTCAAAGACTTACCTAGCACAACAAGCCTTCAGCTATTAAAAGTTTACCAAAACAGTACACACGTGAATTGACCTGCCACTTACTTTCCGTTAAATTTTGACAGCCTTGAAGTGTTGACAGACTTCAAAAATCAGGATAATGTTGCCACATTATAAACCTTTATCAGAATGATTTCTGTACGCACAAAAACAATTTTTTACCATATTTTTGGCATTCCATTTGTACCTTGGCGAGGTTAGGTAAAGTTACTTAATTAGGTATAGTTGCCCATTTCCACGGTACTGTTTTCCCCATAATAACAAGGACGGAGTGATTCAAGAGGAAGGCTTATGTATATAATGTGTTGCGTATATTGGTTGAAATATGACGATGGTTGTTGAAGATCTCGGAAAAAATGAAGCCTACTGGGAGCTTTCATCAATAACGCTGCCTTACCCCTTTGAAGCATAACAAACCAACGTACAGATCTAAACAAAAGTCTGCTTTGGCATGACTACCTTTTAAGAATTGCTTACTATACCTATAAAAAAAAATGGTCACCTATGATGTGATAATTTGAAGCTATTTACAAGGATACTCTGTTAATCCTTATCAAGTTAAATACGTTGTTACCTTAGCATTTCATGCACTATATAATTGTCCTTTACGTCATACAATTTTAAAATATTAAGTTAAATTAAAACCATCGCGCGATAAAATTAATTCAGTGGTTCTACAATAGACGCGACGCGCGTAAGCAGAAGTTAGTGTTGTAGGTATACAAAGTAATATTCAAATTTTTTAGTTTGTTTTTATGTATATAAAGTGTTCTTTACTTTTTCAAATATTTGCAGAGTTGAAAATAAAATACATTAAAAATACTCCTAGTAGGGTGAACATAACAACCACTTGGGGGTACTGCATTTGACGTGTTTCCATAAAACAACTGAGCTGATTATTTATGACGTTTTATGCGTTACATAGACATCTTTTTAAATCTGATTCTAAGATACGTTTTATGGTCATCAGCCACTAGAGGATGCTGCGTTATACGTATTTCTAATAGAAAAACTGGGCTGATTTTAACGAGGTTTTTTGCATTATAGAGATATCATTTCGGATCAGATTCTTAGATTGCTACTTCAGGCGTGTTTCATTAAAAAAACCGAGCTGATTTTGACGAGTTTTTATCGTTACATAGATATCATCTCAGATTAGATTTTTAGATACGTTTTATAGTTATCAACCACTAGGGGATGCTGCGTTATACGTGTTTCTAATAAAAATACGTATAACGCAGGTTTTATTAATTAGTAAGCTAAAATCAACTTGTCAATTGAAATTACTGGGTTTGTGAAAATTTTTCCTGCATTGGTTTTTTGATTTAAGTTTGATAATATATTCTTCATATCTCCATTAAAAAATGGTTGAAAAGTGTTGTATAAGATACTGTGGAAGAGAATCAGTGGGTGGTTGTGGCAATTTTTTTTCATAGGTAACATCAAATATAGTATAAAAAAAACTGGTCAGTAATAAATCTTACATTATATTATTACATTATATTCTTCATAATAGAAGATAGCGTAGATATTATATACAAAAACTTAAGACGAACCAAAATCATAAGTTTGGTAGTAATTGATTTATGATTCTTTTCTGGATTACGCACTTGACTTGATACACTTTTTGATAATGGGCATTGCCCATTTTTGAAAATTATTTACAAACGAAAAACCGTTTCGAGGAATAGCCTTACTGAACTATAATTTGTTATCCGTTTTATTTTTAATTACTTATTTTCAAAGATATTGGGAAAAATAGTAATGACCTTCATATGACTCCTGTGACGTCACACTAAAGAGATGGAATAGCTCACCACTATGTATTTTAAAAACAAAACATTTATAATATTAGTTATCTGTCAACCAGTGTCAACAAAACGAAATGACAAATACCTAAACATGACCTAAACTTTTGATTGTTTTTGATTGAATTGTTTTGAACTCAGTTTTAATCAGCATTAAACCAGTTTAAATTAAATGTTTCGTAATTAATTCTATGGATTTTAACACACCACTGATTCTGCAACAGATAAATTCTGCATTTGATCAACTGCTATTTACATATTTTACATTGACCTACACTAAAGGATAGCCTAAACGTCGCCTACGCTTTTAATTTACGATTTAATGATTTCAAGTAATAGCTTTGTTAGATAGAGCTGATTCTTGTAACTTGCCAGCTTGCCATGTCTGAGGAACGTTTGTCAGCTTCGTGCTGTTAGCAGTACCTAAACCATACAAACAATATTGCTGAAATAAGAAGGCCTGAAGTTCTTATGTAAGTACCGATTATTTTGGATTTCCAAAACATTTGCATATATCTCAGTTTTGTAGTTTTGATGTATTAGATGAGAATGATTCAAAGATCATTATAACTTGTTACAGGTCATCTCGAGACTCTTAAACTTAATTGTGCTGTTGGGTATGGAGAAAAAATAATGATGTTGGACGCTGTGTTGTAAGAGTGAGGATTGTGCCAGAACACAGTAAAACAAATATTATGTTCTGACAATAAATGAGACGCTTTTTGGAAGTGTACTATTAAGCTTACTTAATATAATATGAAGATAATCAACAATTATATTAAAAATTTCATTAAATTTAATGCTTTTTATTTGGTTGATCAAGGGCAAAATCAAACACTAACTATTGAAAAGTAATACTTTATTGGCATATTAATGCAATATCATTTCAAAACTCAAAAACTAAAAGTAGGCTCTTGGTTAGACTAAGTATTACTTAAAAATGAAATAGTCATTATGTTATTCCTGGGTTAGGAAAAAAAGTAGGTAAATAATATGAAAAGTACATTTCATTGTCCTGTGAGTCCTGAGTTAAGTATTCATTTTTAAGTTTTGGTAAAATACATGTTGCATTGAAGGGATATAAGATAAGAGATCTTCATATTATTGTTGTTTTTTTTTTGCACAATGAATAGTCCATTTGGATACAAAGTATTTATTTATTTGGCTCTTCAACAATAGGTACACCATTACAGTATAAAAGTACAATTCAAATTTAACATGATTTAGTGCCCCATTACTTACATAAAATAACTGCATGCACTGTAAGATAATACCTAGTAATTTAAGAAATAACAAGAACTTATTTTTCGAGTTAACTAACAGACCGTGATTACTAAAAATGACATCACATAAAACACTTTACTGATTTAAGTACAAAAACTAGAGGTCGCTCAGTGGTCGAAGTTCGACCGTAAGGTACACACTTTTTTGAAACCACCAATAATATTAGGCGAGAGTAAGTCAATTCAAACTGTATCAAACGACAGACTATTAAACTTGTATGGTCGACAGTATTTGTAACACATATTAGGTACACACATGTATAGAGTTTAGCTTTTGAGACTCCTTTTCTATATAAACCTTACCAATGTCAAATCTCACACTCCTCCGTGTGCGCAATATGCTTGAAAAGGAAAACAAAGTTTTCTCTTCACAAATCAATATATAGATTATCAAATGAAGTGGTTTGATTCCCTGTTAAAGTAACATATTTAATAAAAATGTAAACATACAGTTTTGTTTTCTCAAAATCAAGCTCCTGACCCCTTTGAATACTTTTCACTATTGCTCATTAATTGGTCATACAGTCGCATCTCAAAAATTCATCTTTACAGATTTTAGCTTTCTACACTCCTACTCCACATAAACTTTAACTATGCTAAATCTCACATTCCTATGTATGCTTAAAAAGGGGTCTCAAGCTTTTCCTTCACGTAATTATATATAACAATAATAACCAAAGACATAATAATAACTATTCATTTCTACTACATCATATGCTTATAAGGATTATAAAAAAATATTTAAACTATTTAACTATTCAATTAATAATAAGTATGAATTAATTGTTATGTGGCCAATACAACTTTTAAAAAAAAAAGAATTGATGTTACATTCAGATCAATGCTTGTTTCATTTTCTTCATATAGTGCATACATCTTCTTTCGGTAAGTTGGTACGGGTCTTCGGAAATAATGAGAGTTTTCTATTAGAATATCTTGGTGGATTTCGATATGACTTGCTCGTGGTACTACCAGCGTTGTACTACCAGTTGGTCCACAGAGGATTTTTTTACCCGTTTACCAACTATGTACAACGGGACATTTTTACTTGCCCGTGGTACTACCAAGTCTTGAATTAGTTGAAAATTGTTACATGAAACTGATCCTATGGCGCGGGATATACTATACATGTAATTTTATATTATGATGATGAACCTAACCTAATAGATGACAATGGTTGCTATTTTCAACTAATTCAAGACTTGTTAGTACCACGGGTAGGAGAAAAATGTCCGTTTCTGCTACCAGTTGTACTAGTAGGTCCACGGGCAAAAAAATCCCTTCTGGACTTCGAGGTATCTTAAATACAATTTTGTTTAATAAAGCCAGACAATTTCATTGACTGATTGGCCAAGTGCTTGAGATCCTAACTATGGAGCCAAGGGGCGCGGGTTCGATTCCCGCTCAGGACGAATATTTGTGTGCATGAACATTTCTATTTGTTCCGTGACTAGGTGTGAGATATCTCTAATATGTATATATTCTAAAGAATATTTAAATATGTAGAGGTATCAGTTGTCTAGTAGCCATAATACAAGCTTTGCTTAGTTTGGGACTAGACGGTGTCGTGTGGGATGTACCAGGTATTAGTATTATAATTAGTCCTTAGAACCAAATCCAATCTCTCTTTGCATTGTCTATCTATATCATTTTAAAATGTTTTAACCTATCTTCATATGAAAAGTGTACATTATACCCAGGCGACCAGACCACACTGCAAGTAATCATTGATTGAAATATCTAATTTTAGTTCTGATAATGAGCAGGAAAATGGTGTCTTCTTCTTCCAAATATGCTTTATGTTAACAGCTTATTAATGAATGATGCCATAATAGTCTAAAATTCGAAATTTACTTATGGTCTAATAACTCGCTTAATGGGTAAAGATGGCTACTTATTTGGGACATCAGCCAGGTGCGGTGCGGGAATGATACAAGATAAATTGATTATATTGACTTTTATTGTCTTTATTATAAAGTAACTATTATTACATATCAGATCACATGTAATGTGTGGTCACATAGCATAGTCGACTAATTCGTCGTGCACTCGTGCGGCTGAACGGGGGACTTGTTGCTGCTTCCTCGTTACATTGATAACCTATATATGTGTTGTTACAAATGTGAATTCAAATTCAAATTCTTTCAAATGTTCTTGTAAACTATTGAAGTTAGTAACTGTCTTACTTTAAAGTACTTCTTTGTTGATTTAACTATAACCCTTTTTTAAAATCGTCTTTTAGAAGCATAAATTGTTTGAACTATTTGTGGTACACATCAAACCATCGGTGGTACATACCATTATGACACGTTAGAACAAAATATTTTGTGTACCTACCCATTGTTGTGTACGCCATCATTAGCACAATATGAATTCAAGTCACTGATTCAAGACGCTAAATCGATAAATATGAGAAAGAAAAAATCTAATTTAAATGCAATCAACCAGTCTAAAAAACTGTACGTATGTCGTGGAATTCCTAAAAGCAAATAAGAGCATCCTGAAAAACATAAATTTCTAGGTAGTTAGGTAAATCACATTGAGTAAATAAACTGAAATAAACATCGCTAACAAACACTGATTTAAACAAATACCATGACACCATACTATTATTAATCAGACAGAGAGAAGACTTACTCCAAACAAAGTTTTTGTCGAGATAGTACTGCCTATGTTAGAGGTCCATTTTTTTACACATGGTTTAAATTACATATACATATCTCTTTCTTTCACAATACGTAGGCAGCACTATCTTGACAATTTTGTTTGGAGTGTCAGTGCCCATTTTGTGACAAATGCGTGACATTGACCACAGACACTGACAGTACTTGATTCTTATTGATTTTTTTAAAGCCAGGGCTATAGATGTAACATTAAATTTACCTGGTACGTCATTTCCGGTAAATTTTCAAAAAATTATAAAAATAAAAGTACTCGTTCAAAATTAAAAATATTCAAATCAGTTTCTTAAATTGGTCTATATTTTCAGAAAAAAAATTAAAAATCATATGTTGAAAAAATCGGGCAATGCCCATTCTGTGACTAATTTTTGTTCTTGGTATAGCTACGAAACCATGTGATTCAACACGCAATTGTTGTTATTTGGCAGTTTTTTTTAAGGTGTCGGCAATGTGATTTTAATTTTTCTCTTACCCTTGTCTTTCTTTAATCTTTAAAAATCTTTCTTTACCTACCATTTATTCCATCACACACATCTGCTATTTAGATATTTATCATCCTAGAAGAAAAAGACAAAGGGACTTCGACCTCGCTATTTCATCTCCTCGTTTTGCAAAGTCGAGTGCACTGTCCTGGACCTAGTATTACGTCCATGGAATAAACAATATACTTAATTAAAGTAAATATTTCATTTCATAGCATATTTTTGGCATTTTTATCTATATGTTTTAGCATAATTTAGCACAGACAACTCTTAGTTTTAGCATATATCTTGATTGAAAAATGGTCACACTATCAAGGAGCAATGTCAATCAGTGTCAACACAGAATGACACAGTGTCAAACGTGATATGTCAAGGTAAACATTTTGTTTCTTGTCATTCTTGTGCTTTTGATTAGAATTGAAAATATATTGCTGAGTGGAGTATTTTTTGTTCAAGCGTTAACTTGTGAAAAACGACTGCGCAAAATGGTTTGCGTTCCGTGTTTTATCATTCCCGTTTTGTTGTTCCTTTGGCACAAATTTGTGCAACCTTATGTATTGCGTTTCTGGAACCCATGGGCTGTGCAAGATGCTGAAGGAAATACTAAGACAGAATTTCCTTTCACATGCGAAGGTGGTGTATGTGCCTTAAAACGCAAATCAGTCGATCAGTCTACGCCGTCGCAAGAGACACAAGAGGCGAAAAACGAGCCCTGTCAAAGACTGAAAAGTGATTAGATGTTTCCATAAATTCCAAAAAATGTTTGTTTTATTTGTGACTTGAATAAATTTTATCCTAATGTTGTTTCTTAAGTTTGTGTTACCTCCCAACGAAAACAAAATACTACTTTACAATAGCAGTCATCAAATAGATTTTACATACAAATGTGCTGAAATTTCTTAAAATTTATGTAAGGTATTTAAAGTGGTGCTTTTAACAACTATTAGTGAAGCATTTCGCTTTACAATATTAAAATACTTTTATCTAGAATGTTCTAGCCAGAACCTTATCTTCCACTGATTCATAGAAATGTCGTTTGCAAAAGCGAAGACTGTAAATTGGGATATTTAACTTATAAAACAATATAATTGATCAAGTTTGCTGACCTTACTGGTCTCTGGACAGAGCAACATCAACTGAATCACTTGGCAATCAACACAAACTTGCACGACAAAAGATTTGCTTGAATGTCCTGTATTGTACCCTATTATAATTTTAATGTATTTAGTATATCTTATTTATTCATTAGTAACTGTCTTCCAGACAGTTGCGAGGTAAGCAGTTCCTCGTGGTCCCATTGCCTAGTGATGGAATTAAAATCATATTTTTGTCGAAAATAATTATATTGTTATATTAATTTCAATGTTATGAACAACAGAAAAAATAGAGTCAAAGGAATTCATATAAGAATTTGGCTTGAATATGGTGGTTTTATATATATAACATCGTATATTTATTTATTTTAGTGGAGTAAATTAGAAAGTGTAATAATAAGATTAATTCAGGCAGCTAGGATCTGCCTTTCTGAGAAAAAAATATGTTTATTATTTGTAAATTTCAATACATTTGTCAACCTCGTAGGTTATTATTGTATTGTTGTATGTTTCATCATGACGATGAATTTGGGTATTTGACTACTATTGAATACATTATATTTAAAATATAAAAATACTCTTTATACGGTAAAATGTATAAATAAAGAATATGGAAATTATACGCTTTTAAAATTTTATGTCTCTTTCCTGCAAAACGATATTTAACATTATTTTAAATGACATCACACATAGGTACGTCGTGTGGTAGCCTTCTCTGTCTAACAAGGCATTTTAAACATTAATAACTTTTTTTAAATAGTCAAGTCGCTTATAACAAACAATGATGTACATATTACTTTTGATATAAAAATATTTTAATTCTGTTCCTATGTCATAAGGACCACAGGAAAAACAAGGTAAAGGCTGTTTCGTGTCAGACGCACAGTGACGGCTGATCTTTTGACAGCGAGAGGGTACTGGTTGGGTGAACGGTTGAATAAAACTAAGCATGAGTATTCCCCAATCGCAACGATTATGCAAAAACGGCTGATACACATCGTTTTTGGAAGTGCACAAATCAAAACATATCTGTTTATAGACCTAATAAGTGTCGTTATCGGTGGCATCTTTAAAATGTAAATAATTATTATACTGCACGCCATCATAAAATTCATCCTACATAGTAGTAGGTAGTAGTTCAAAAATATTTTAATACACATTGATCATAACGCATTTGCTAGTCTATGCCATTTAAAAAATAAATATGGATAATAAAAGACTTTCATATTCAAGCCTAAATCTTTATAATATGAATTCCGCTGACCCCATTATTTCTGTTCATGACGGCGAAATAAATACAAAAATGAATACAAACTTTTGATGAAAATATGATTTTAATTACATCACTAGCTAATGGGACCACGGGGAATTTTTTTTTTTTGAAGTGCTCTGTAAAGTCTCTTATGGTCAAGTAGTAATGTAATTATTTTGAAAATATGGTATTGTCCCCTTAATATAGGGCTGCTATGAGTGATGTGACACTGACCGAGTCATTTGGTTAATTAAACTGAAAAATTAATGAATCTAGCCATGTTTGATTTTAAGAACCTGTTAATTAAGCACAGAATAACATAATGAACGTTTTATTCATTAAAAGCTATTATGTAATAAATGTCGTGATAGCCCAGAGCGCAACGAACCTGTCTCAAATTTATAAGGCCATGGTTCGAATCCGGGCGTGTACCAATGAGTTTTTCTGACTAAAGTACACAATATCACTGACACCGTGCTTCGGAGGGCACGTTAAGCAGTCGGTCCCGACGCTGTCAATAGATGGCGGTCGTTACAGTTCCCAACCTGCAGTGGAGCAGTGTGGTGGACTTAAGCTCCAAGCCCCCCTCCTCACCCTGGGGGAGGCCTAAGCCCCTGCAGTGGGGTAAAAATGGGCTGATGATGATGTTATAAAATTTTAGAGAGCATAGTGGAATAAAAAAATAACAGTTCAGTATGCTCCCCACTGTGGGGATCAGAGTGCTTTAGTAACTGTCCGTTCCTCCGTAAGCTGCTTTTGTGGACTTGAAATTCATGCATTGATCATGTTTTAACAAGTTATTAAAAAGAATCTAGCACACGTGAGACTGAAATACAGGCGGACCCGATAAGCAAGAAAATTACATGCATTTCAAAGAGCAATGAAGCATATGAGGCTATACAAAAACAGTTGAATAACAATCAAGATCAATACAATTACTTCATGTATGGATGTAAAGACGATCGCCGCCCGGCATTGAAACTCATAGCCAAAGATATCCGTGCGCAAGGGTACACCGAGGAAGAAATCAAAGCCGACATTCTTGCGAGATACAGCATCAAATTGGAACGAGTGATTATCATGGAAAACTCAGCATTTATTCTCATTTTCTCAGGCGAAACCGACATACAAATGGCTCGCGACTTCAAGTTCATACTGAGCCAACAAGCTACAATTGATAAATAAATGCAAGTTATGAGACATTACAGTAATACAATGCAAACGTTGCTGGCAATTTGGGCATGTGCAATATCACTGCCACAGATTCTGTTAAGCAGCATAAAAATGGAGAAGTGGCATGTATGTTGCAATTGTCACGAAATCGCACATACAGCAAGACAAGCAATGCACCCGCTGTTTCAGCTAGAAATTAAAAAGTAAAAAGACAAAATAATACTAATAACGTATACATCACAACAATATCTAGCAAAAACAACTACAAGTTAACAAAAACAATGAACAAATGAAAGCGCTGCCAACCTACCAGGCGAATCCAACAGTGGCGTATACAGCTAAGGCACTGCAGACCAAGGAAACCATACACAAGTATACCGAAAAGGAAGTAAAAGTGAATACATCACTGCTAACCTACTTACCAAGGTTAAATGAAATGATGAAAAGCCTACAAAGGGGGGGTTATCCTGCAGAAACAATTTTGGATTCCATAATGGAATAGATGAATAAACTGCTGAACATGATCATAAAAAAGGAACCGTGTCTGAGAATTGTATTGTAACTTCTTCAAAATAAATCAAAATTATATTTGGTAATTTAGCAATTTGGTATACAAATAAAATAAATTGAAAAATAAAATAAAAAGCGTAAGCGTGACCCAATCTGAATCCCATATATTTTACACTTAAATCTCACATGAAGACACATACCTAAATAACCTCCCTCGATAAACCACACCCGATAGATAGATAGACCTAAATAACACTGCTCAAACCTAGAGAAACTACACCAAATAATTGTTATTAATCATATAAATAATGTATTCTATTGGGTGGGATTGGCCGCCGCGGTGTTTGCGGGAAGAACGCACCGCCCCCTCGCTCCATTACATCCTGCTGACACTTAAAGCTGGTCATTGCGACGCAACTTGCGCGACTTTTGGATCCGCCATATAGTTTGAGGCGTCATGTACTTTGGTACCACACAAGAATAGAACCTATATCAGCTGAAGACGTCTGTCACACATGCATATATACCACCATAATCTTGTCTAGAAGCTGTAGGTACCCCAGAAACTGTATTACCATATAGTTAAAAAAAACCCTAGGAAAGTCTATAATAAAAACTATTCAAGGGGCGTCATTGAATGGCAAAGAAGATACTTAGATTTATCTTACTGCCCCCCACTCCTTCTCCAATAAGAAAATTTTAAAATATAAAGGATTTAATTTTGAGTATATAAAAAACGGCTTTGATGTGTCTAAAAATGTTGACGGTTTGAAAAAATATTGGTTATGCCTGCATTGTACCCTATTTATCATTAATGCAGATGTTATACTTAATAGTATAATGTGAAAAATAAAAACACAAATTGAATGTATTACATTTAATAGTAGTAGCTTATATCAATAAACTAATTTCTCATGTCTGCCATTTCTAGTTTTAAAACCATAGACGGAAAAGAGACATTATATTCAATTGTAAATGTAAAAGCAAGAGGGTGCTTCCTATTGTCCATTTCCTATGAGGATGTGTCTGTTAGTATCTAATATAGAAAAGGAGACAGCAAATAATCACTTATAATTTTTATCAATAAATGTGTAATTTAGTTTATTCCCTTGCATTTAGGATTATATTATGATTTTTATTTAAGGAAATTGTATATTTCCATAAAACCATTGTAAAACTACAAAAATATTGACAAAGCAGCATTGTTTTGTTACAATAATTAATTTGCTACCTTCCTCTACTATAATAGTGAAAGTAATATAAATCTTAAAAAACCTATTCAACTTGTGTCACATTTTTTTTGTAATATTCAATGATAAAAATTGCACACACTTGCTTTGTACAGATTTTACACATTCATAACACTTAAATCCTTAATATTATAATCAATCTCCAAACATTAAAAAATCAACTGTCCACTTATTCTAGCATACTACTTAAATGTTAATTCACTTGATGTTTTTAAGTTCGACTTCAAATACTAGAGTTGAATTCGGAGGAATCACTGGAGGGGATCCCTTGGCACCATAACTGTGAGATAAAAAAAAAAAAACTGAGAAGTGGCACATAAAATGCGCTGAACCGGCACTAACTAGTTATTACTAAAGAATAGCTAATATTGTAATAATAAAATTTTAATATTTTAATTTAATGTAATAATAATATCGGTGACAACCCACACAGCGCCATCTAGTCCCAAAGTAAGCAAGTACTATGCTTGTATTATGGGTTACGAGACAACTGATATGTATATATTTAAATATTTTTTTTTATAATATATACATATATAGATACTTTTACACCCAGACTCGGAATAAATAGACATGTACATACACACAAATATTTGTCCAGGGCGGGTATCGAACCCGCGACTCTCGGCTCCGCAGTTAGGGTCTCTAAATCACTCGGCCAACCGATCAGTCAAAATCACAAAGCATGTGACAGCCCTCATGCAATGTGTCAAATTTTTTGGCCCTCGCCTCCCTTTTACATGTCACGTAATTGGACAAAGTTAAATGTTTAATTAACATATGGATAATATTATTAGTAAATCATTTTGATATATTAAATCAACACATTTAAAATTTAAATTAGAACCCAAGATTAACTTACGCCATGGCAGGTGGGCAGACGATCTTTCTCTTTCCACCAACTTTCATCCCAGCAACACCGACATCCCATCCCGTGATTACCTCTTTAGATCCCAGTCGGAATTTAAAGCCGGCACCTTTATTGCAACTATCAAACATTTTATTTGTTGACTTCAAGCGACCCTCGTAATATACCTACGAAAAAAAAAATTCATGAATGAATAAAATGTATTACTATGTATGAAGTAATTGTATACTATTAATAAAATGGGTAAGCAATCTGCCTGCAATACAAGCCCTAACTTCAATTCCTATGTCTGTACAATTGGAAGTTTAAGATGTATGCCTGGGTCTGGTTGTAGAGTATGCCCCCTCCCCCCAAAACATTATCAATCAGGTGCTGGTGAACTGAGGTGTCTAGAAATTGAAGTAAAGAGTGCTGGGATTACTGGTAGTGCTTGGTTGGCAAAAGAAATGGCACCTTACAAACACAAAATATACTTTAATTGGCATCAAGATGCAGAAAAAGCCTATAAAATAAAGTCAAACATGTTTCTTAGTATTGTACTGGTTCTCATGATACAGGAAACCAAAGTTTGAAGCCCATGCTACTTGTGTGAGTGTTGTCATAAAATACAGCCTTTTTTAAAATTTATTTAAAATAACTTTAAAGAGCCATAATAGACTCTGGTCCATATCATTAATGGAGCTTTTATCACAAAGATTTTAAAAGCTAATTATTATTAATATTTTGGGCACATCAGCCACTTATACAGCTCAGTACTCTAGTGAGTTTGCCCTAAAAACGACCTAACACTAAATATATATATATTTTAAATACGGCCATTAAAACGTTATAAACTTTTGTCTTAAACAATGCTCAAAAACAAACACTGGGTATTTCAACAAAATTCAGCATCAGCTCATAAAGCAAAAAACCATACAAAACTGGGTAGCCGCCCATGGAATTGACTTCATCAAACACAAAGAATGGCCCTTCTTAAGGCCAGACTTGAATCTATTGGATTACAAAATATGTCAATATTTAGTCTTACTGGGATCCGGAGTCAAAGCATCCTTGATTAAAGGAGCAGTTGATATAGACACAAACATTGCACATGCTGCTATCGACGACTGGCCGCCCAGGTTAAAGAGGGCCAGTTTGTATGAAGCTACATACAACTCCCATTGCTGTTTGTAAACTAATAGCGCGTGTTTCAAACTATTTAGATTGAAGACAATCTATGGCTTTGTTAGGAATTGATTCATTTTTCTCATAATGTTTTTTATAAGTACCTATCCAGAGTTTGTAAATTTTCACCATATTTTCCTGAAGTTAACATACATTTTAGTATAGTCGCCGGGTGGTTCTTCACAACGACATAACCATAATTTTTGTAACTTCAAAATTTTAGGAGTATGAAGCTTGAAATTATAGGCTTGGACGAAGTATAGGACGTTAGTTCGTAAAATAATAACAGCGATGACGGCATAATTTGTGGTGCGGTGAGACGACGCGACGGCGCGACACTCGAGTTGGTCGTGTGACGTCACTGGCAGGGAGAGGCCACAGTGAACCCGCGCGAAATTACGTAAATTTAAATAATCTCTTTCTCAGTCATTTATTGCCAGATTTCAAAAAAAAAAAATCACTGTCTTATTACTTTAGATCTATATTTCAATTCTATCGAGTTAAATATACTATTTTGAACATCATGAAACTTCTCCTTTCTGTATGAGAGGACATGCTTATTGTGACAGCACATATGACACAACTATGTATATCGTTAGTTGGACTTTCTATAGATCCGTTCTGGTAAAAACATCCTCCATCCCATTTAATTACATTCTATTGTGGGAAATGTTCATTCGGTTTTTCCGTCATTTCAATATCATTAGCCCGTTTTTTCATGTGATCTACCTTTGTTTCTTTTTCCCAGTGACCCTATCCATTTTGTTGTTTGTATTGACCATCTGTCTAAACAGATAATATGACAGAATATAAATATCCTGATTTTATTTAATACCTGCATATTTCCATATAAAATGTTAAGCTTGTTGGAGAGCATCTGTGAACTTGGCTTTGTACCTTATGTTTTCGGTCTTAATTATCTGTTTTCTTTTCTTAGCTGTAACATGCTTCTTTCTTTTTATGGAACGTTGACATTTTATTTTATTTGTGAATGTCCATATTTGACTCTTGATTATTAAGTTTGGTAAAACACCATTATTATTTTGACCATTGACCGTGACCACTACAATTTTTTTTTTTAAGTCATAGACTTCTTTGAGGATTTCAGCGTGTGACCAGAATTTTTTTCTCAATAGTTCAAGTTGATCTTTCTATCCACTTTGTCTTCACGTCTACTGAATGACATTTGCTATTAAAGGCAAACAAACATTTACATTGTTTTATGTAAATAAGGCTCAACTGGCAAGTTAAAGCTATACACACAAATTCGCCAGCCTGAATAACTTTACGGCTGAATCTAGGCATGTTAAAATTTGACATTTAACCTGTCACCTCTGTAAAAATTTGTTAAATTGGGCTGAATAGTAAAAGTTTATATGGTTGGTTTAACCTCTAAATGTTTTAATTGAACCTATAATTAAAAAAAATCTCTTACTAGCACATTTTTGCCTGGTTTAGCCACAGGTCCATCACCCACTTTCAAATCTTCAATGAACACCCCACCAGTCAATGTTTTTTTCTCCTTCTTATCACCAGTTTTTGCATCTGGCTCCTTCTGCTTCTTTACTTCTGTATCCTTCTGTTTTTTACCTTCTTGTTTTTTTTCACTTTTCTTCTGTTGTGTGTCTGGTTTGTCAGGCTGTTAAAAGAAAGTGATTTTTGTATTGATTTAAGAATATGTAAATAAGAACAAGCAAAAACATGACCATAATCCAAACTCTATAAAAAATAATCATCTTAATAATATTAACTGAAATATAGTAAGTATAACATTTTTCACAATACTAACATAATTATGTGTAGGATCAAGATTAACATTTGTTCAATAAATAGAACGGAACGTTGATAATATAAATTATCGATGATAGAAAATCGTTTGCCTGTATTGGTTGAGCCATACATAATTTTAGTATATCTTACACACCTTAACCTTATCCACACCATTAACTTGAGCTTTCTGTTGTTGTTTCTGTTTTTTCTTTAGTCTTCTCTTCTGGGATTTGCTCAATTTCTTGTCTTCATCCTTGGTGGTATCCACGCTGCTGTTGAGTGTAGTATCACCATCGCCTGAAGTTTCCATTTTGGAATCTTCTTCTTCATCTTCATCATCTTCCTCTTCTTCCTCATCCTCGTCTTCATCGGAATCTTCTTCATCACTGGGGAAAAAAAAGATGCTTTACTTATAGTAATTATGCGCAGTAGCTGGTACTCGATTCTTGGACACTGCTAGCGGCGAATGTGTACTAGAGAAGGGATTTCAAGCTCCATTACATACACAAGGGCCTACTCTGTTTGGTAATAATGCGATGAATATCAACAATAATTAAAAGTAATAATATGCGAGTTTAATTAAATGTAAAATTATGATTTCTAACACAATTTTCTTCATATCCATGAATTTTCAGAGAAACTATCTGTACCGTCTTTTACGGTACACTTATTAAGTTAAGATAGTGCTTCTGTATACTACTAACCTATCAGCGCCCGCTGAAGTGTCAACTTTGAAGGACTCATCATTTTCATCCGAATCTAAGTCCTCATCCTTTAGAATTTTCTGCAGATGGTTTTGAGCATCTTCATCAGAACTATCTGATACCGAATCTTCTTCTACTGCCTTTTTGGTTGTCTGCTTCTATAAGACAAGGTAATAATTATTAATAAGTATATTAAAAAATAAATTTTATTGATACTAAGTACTAGCAAAAAGTACGGCTTCGAATTAGTATAAATTTCAAAGCAAAATAATTAGTATTCATTCTTGTATATTTACAGATGTATATTTGCTAATATAATAATTAGATAATCAAGGTCATGTTACAATTCATAGCAGTCTTTGATAGATTTAATACAAAAATATATCTTTTCATTCAGCATACATTAGTGTTTGCTATTATAAACATTGGAAATATTGATAAATGTCATAAAGATATGCTACATAAAATAAAAGACCCAGGTCTGAACCTTGGGGAGCCCCAGAAGGGATATTTACAAAATTCGACCTATGTCCTCTCAGGACAACTGCCTGTCTTCTGTTAGACACATCACATACAATGTGACCCATCGAAACAAATCACCAAAAATACCCACAAACTTGAGTTTAGATAACAAGATGGTGTGGTCAATACACAGACCAGTCAACCTATAGACCACGCTTTAATAAACGTCAGTACGAAATCACCAAAAAGTGGCGGGGTGCGGGGAGAGGTCGGCTAGTTTTCATTGGCTCATTCAAAATTGACAATTTAATGGCTTCTGACGTGCTTCCAACTGACTGCTCACAAGAGACATAGTTATGTAGTGTTACTACATAGCCTTGGCGAATGCTACTCCCTGTCAAAGCAATATAAATATTATTCATAAACAAAGGTTTTGAAATACAACTATAATTTTCTATTTTGTTTAGGACCTTTTTTATGTACTGGATTTTGATGAAACTTTCTATTAAATAAAATTAAAGTTTTGTTTTTTAAATGTACCAATATTTCTTGTAAAAACGCAATTTAAAAAAGGTTTTTTATAACTATGTAATATGGCGCCATCTCGTAAATTTTTGTGGTACTTGTATTGTTACCTCATAATTTTGTGAGCAGGTGCTATATGATATTATTAAGTTAAGTATGAATGTGGAAGGACGTAAAAAGAGGGGAAGACCGAGGAAAAGATGGATAGATTGTGTGAAGGAGGATATGATAGCGAAAGGAGTAAGTGATGAACTGACGAGTGACAGAGAGAAGTGGAAGAAAAAAACATGTTGGGCCGACCCCACCTAGAGTGGGATAAGGGCAGGAGAGAGAGAGGTGCTATATGATATTATGCGAACAAAGTGTTTCAAATAAAATGTTTAATTATTGGCACTCATGATTTTTATGTAGGTAAGAACGAAAAATATTTATATTTAATCAGTATGTGATTCATATCAAAATATATTTTCAAAAAAATACTGAGGGAAGCTTGGTCACCTGATTTTCTTAATAACTAATGCTTATGCATTAGTACCTATAAATTAATTATTTACTTTAGCTAACCTAAAATGTGGCTGAGCTAAATTTTTAAACAGTTGATTTCTTTTAGGTATATCCAACTAGTTTCAATTACATACCTTTGCTTTCTTATTGCTAACAACAAAGTCAGTGCTGTTTTCTAATTTGCGTTTGTTTTTTGTTGTCACTAGAGTGGGTACCTCTTCTTCCTCCTCTCCTTCATCTTCTTCATCCTCAGATTCGTCTTCTTCAAACTCAGGATCCAGATATCCCGTTAAATGTACATTACATTTGCCTATGGAATTCAATTAATATTAACATTAACTTTCAGCAAGTTGCAATGTCTGAAAGGGATGAGCCCACAAAAGGGCATATAGAAATAGGAGGGACTATAGGTTGCAGTCTGGATTAGAAATGAGGGGAGTGCAGAACCAGCTGGTATTTATAAAACCTGCATCTAGATAGCGGAGTCAGAATAATAGTAATTATAGTACTAATAAATACATTACATTTGCTAAGTTATAAAATATACTAGAGACTCGCCCCGGCTTTGCACAAGCAGCAGAACATATATTACTAAATTTTTTTTCTGTCATAGTGTTGTACCAGCTTGTTGCATTATGCAAGCATGTGGATTAGATTTGAATGTAACATAATGTTCATGCTACTTGGAGTATTTTTAATGTATTTTATTTGTAATATTGCAAATATTTGAAAAAATAAAGCATACAACTTTGATAACTTCTGCCTGATTACATCACGCGTGTCGCGTCGGTGTGGGACCGGCTCATTTATTTTGTCGCGCGATAGTTTTAATTTCGGTATAACTTCTAAGACATTAATTTATAAATTGTATGGTGTGAAAGGCAATTACAATGTACATGAAATGCTTAAGGTAACTAACATATTTAGTTTCATGAGGATTAATACTGTATCCGTGTAAATAGCTTTTCAATTAACACATATGTGACCATTTTTTAAAACATTAAAATAGGTATAGTAAAGCTATTCTTAAAAGATAATGTCACTTTCAGTCGTCATTCTCTTTTAGATCAAATGTTCCTATATAAATTTATTAAATAATGAAATTGACTCTGAGTACTTATTGAGCTACATACCAATCTTGTGTTACAGTCGTACTCAGATGCATAATCTACTTTAAATTTAATTTTGTAGAACCAGGTACGTCAGCGACTCCTTGTTTACGTGTCTTTGTAACAACTACAATGTGTGCTTCCTTGAGGCCAAAATTTTCTTTTTAAACCGGAGCGGCTTCAGGAATGCAATCATATCTATTTTGTAATTTTCATGTTTTATTTTAGGATATAATTATTGTATTTGTTCAGTTTAGTGTATAAATCTGATTGTTGTTTATTAAATGTACCTTATGTGTGTAGACTTTATTAGTATTTATTATTATTATAAGTAATTTTTATTTCATTTTATTGCTAATTTTATTGTTACCGGCATGTATTGTACTTCTGTATAATTAAATTGTGGAAACTGTTTCCTACACAAAAGTTTTCATTTCATGTTCTATTTATCACTATTTGTTTCCTGAATAAATAAATAAAGCAATAGACATATATGCCATCACAGACTTTTCTTTAGACCTATAAAAGAGTAACAATTATTCCAAACATTGTTTTGTTATGTCTCAAAGGGATTAGGAGGCGTTTATGATTAAAGCTCCCAGTTTGCTTGATTTTTCCGAAATTTTCAACGATTGTCATCATAACTCAACTAATTTACACAAAATATTAATAAACTATACACATAAGCCTTAATCACTACATCCATTGTTGACAACCATAAGAAAGTCCATTCAGTAGTTTCCGAGTTTATCGTATTTAGACTGACAAAAAAACAGGCATGGCGGGGACATTATTTTATAATATGTAGTATTATAAGTGGTATTTAGGTAATGTAAAGTAAAACATTAAAAAACATATTCAAACAAGGTTTTTTAAGTAGTTGCAATTTTTTTTTCACATTTCTAATTAGTGGTAATTCATATTAGATATTTAATTTTCTTAAATAAAAATAAAATATAGAAAATGTTGTACCTACCTATTTCAATACACCCATGCATAATTTACTGATCTGATCAAAATAAAATTTGAACACAAAAAGTTAAACAACATTCAGACACACACATATATTTTTGTGTGATGTAGGTTGCAAAATGGTGCCATTAAACAACTTATACATATAATCAGAAGAGTGGCCATTTTCAAGTTAGGGCAATGCAAAAAAAAATGGGAAAAAAGCGAATGTTTTAATTTTAGCTTGTGTTAAATTTTGGCACCCTTTTCCATATCGCGCCTAGAACAGCCACTTTTCTCGCTCTATCCAAGGCCCGGCAGTGCAAATAACATTTCTGTTTTCTCATCCCCAGTTCTGCAGCTCTACCACTTTTTAGATTACATATTTTTAAGAAGGTACATAGGACATTTTATTTTTGTTGGGAAATAGGAAAATGAACTTGTCTATTAATTTCATTATTTTATTTACTTTGTCCACATTTAACTATACTGTCATTTTTGAAACATTTCCTAAAACTTAAAATTGAAAAACTTATTGAGATCGCTCTTAAAAATTACAGTGTGATGACACATAGCAAAGGTATCACCAATTTCAGTGCAGTGGTTTTTGAGTTAGGGAAAAAAAAAACAAAATTTATTAGTTAATCCCAATATTTTTTTTGTAAGTATCTTCTGTTTACATACATCACTGTGTTACAGTTTTATAATTGTAAAAATTATATATACGTAAATACAACTAACCGTTAGTCAAAAATGCAACAGAGTCACCAGCTTTGAAGTACAAGTCTAATGGAACCTGTATGGTTTTCCCTCTCTGAAGGGTACACACAAGGAAGTTCTTATTGTCTACTACCACCATTACTTGGCAAGGATCATTATCACCAGTGGATATGTCCATGGCTGCTTGTGATATGTGGAATGGTTTTTCCACAGTCTGTGTGTACCGTTTGTTCGGTTCCATAATAAGTCCTAAAAAATCAAATTAATTTCAAAGGTCTTACAATTTCAGCACATAGAAACAAGCATAGTCATTGCTATTGTATTGCACAGTTTATAAAATTTATATTTGTGGCAATTTATATAAAAAATTATATTAACTAGGACTATGACACATGGCTGCCTTGTCCTAGACAGAATTTATAATAGAGAACATGTTCATGCACACAAATATTTGTCCTGGGCGAGAATCTAACCCCCAACCTTTAATTCTGCAATTAAGGTGTCTAACCACTTGCCAATTGGTCAATCAAGTTAAAGAGATCATATATTTATAAAATAAGGTACTCAAGTAAAATTTTAAAATTAGGTTATGTGTGTCAGTTCACTTGCGGAATAAGAAACTATAGGTATTATGAACATTAACAAACGCATACAATTTGTTTAAACAAATATAGCTTTTCTCCATGATTAGGAACTACCTAATAGCTTGTACGTATTAAGGTAAGTTACCTAGGTATAAAAATGTAAAAGAATTATTTAGAAAAGGAATATTAAAAGGTAAGAATTCAATGACTTATTAAATTTTCTGAATATTCCATATAATAGGTAATTGAACAAAGCTTCGAATTAATAAAGTTTAAAGCAAACACGTGGTGAACTAACCGGTGAACATTTACTTACCCCAAAACATTTTGATTGGGATTTTAATTAAGCTTTAGGAACAATAAAAAGAAATATATGGCACAAATAAAAGTAAATGTTTAATCCGATGCAAATATTATTTAGGAATTATGCACTTTCAAATTACTTTTGTGAACGCAATAGTGAGCATTAATGAGCAACGCATGGATTTTTTTACGCGCGGCTCGAAAACAGGTAGACAAGGACACGACATTAGGGGTGCACATCCAAATATCGATATTTATTTATATCGATATTTATTATCGATGTTATACTTAACAGATACAGTAATATCCATATTATGATTTTTATCGATAATACGATAACGATATCAAATCACAAAAGGACAAGAACGTATATGTACATAATAGCAAATTAGCATAAATGAAACAAATGAAAAGGCCACCGATAGTCCATACTGTGTACACCTTAATACTTTGCTTGTAAAACATGAAATTGTCTGCAGTTTAGATCATCGCCCATAATGTGACAACACTAGGAACTATGTTTTCACCTGTTTTTTTTTTATTGGCCATTGCACTGATGTAAGTTTTCTACCCTCCTCAGTGACTTGTAATGGAATTAAAACCTAGTAGTTCGAATCAGAAGCCGCTATTATTTAGTGATCCTAAAATAAAGTTTTTTTCATAATAATATCAGGTAAAGAAAATTCAAATTTCATTTCTAACATTTTGTTTAATTAAATAAAATAACTAACTCAAATTACTGTAGAATCATTAACTTGTTAACTTGCTTGTGCTGACACCAATTCCAAAAATAACCGATAAGATATTGTTAATATTTAAGAATAAAACTTTTTAGTACAAGTTTGTGCCTATACACATAAACAAAGTTTAGAAGACGATCTTTTTTGGAATAATTTACTTTAATTAAAGGAAAATCATGTCGATATTCCTCCAGTTGTTTCATATATGCAATATGGATACCTTCATTTGTTTGTCTCTAAATTATAATGTAGTACAGATTGTTTTCTTGACTTTTAAACAACAGGTGCAAAAAAATGCCATACATGAAAAACACAAAAAAATAATCAATTTCCAGTCTCGTCAATCCTATACAGCGCCCGCGTAATGTAACGTAAACCATGGAAACGTAAATACACTGCGACTTCTACCTACTATGTCGCGTCCGCGCGTGCGCGTAGACATGCTTATTTGTGAATAGTATGCATTATACTAACCGAAAATCCTCGGTTTTGTAAATCAGTCCAGAACAATGGATGGTTCGTTCATAGTCACAATAATCCACAGTACACGCTATTAACATAGGTTTAATTCACAGTTACCAAGGTCGTCATTCGTATTATTTTTTTGGATACCTACTTACTACTCTTTAATTTGTTTGATATGATGAATATTTCCAATTAAAAAAGTATTTAATGGAATTACAAATCATTTTTTTAATATGCTACGTGAAGTAACGAACGGCTTTAGCCTCGTGCGCGCACTCCCGTCATTATTTTCTTCACGCAACTTTTTAAAGGCTTGTGTTATGTGGGAACGCATCTGATCTGCTGTGGTGCATTCCGTTTGATATACTATCCATTTAAAGATCTCCTGTGACGCGCGTGGTACTATTATAAACGATAAGCTGCATTAAGAAAGAACACGATAAACTTGTTAGGCACTCGATACTTTATAATTTGTATTTGATTCCACATGAAAAATAAGCTACAATGTGTAAAAAATCACATATTAAGTTGGTAGGCTATTATGAACGAGTCATGTTATTTTTGCATTTTATAGAAATATGTTATATTTATGAAGGAAAACTAATAAGTAAAAGAATTTAATTGATATCTACAAAAATGCTAAACATTTAAAGTAAATCGTGCTATGACGTCACTCGGTTATATTGCTATGGGCTAACGTGGATAACTTGTACGTAGCGGCACCGAGTGACGTCACGAGCGGGTCATAAAAACACAAACTTTGATTTGTTAGGTATATCTCTGGTAATAATCGGTATTTTCCCGTAATTCAAAAAGTACAGTCATCAGTTTGTTATACTCTAGCGTTTGAAAATAGCCTATGATATTTAATTTTGTTGAAGAGGACGCGCTCTTCCATCAACTAGTAACATAATTTTCATAGTAAATTTGTATTATGTACATACAATTTTTGTTATAAAATTCATGCAATTCACGATGTCACAGTCGATATATCGAACATCGATATTTATTAGGCTTCGATATTTAAATCGAAATTATAATACTTGTTACACCCCTAAACGAGACCAGATGAGACCACAGAATAATGACATCATTAATATCATTATTATGCTACTCTAGTTCTACCACAGAATATATAGAGTAGTTAAGTTCTACACCTACACACCAAGCCCAGCGCTTTTCCAAGGCTTTAATCACTTTTTCACTTCACTTTTTCAATCCCATTCAAAAAAAGTTTTGTCTTGGTCCTACAAAAAGCTCTCCACGGCATCCATCAGTTCGTTATCGTCATCGTATATGTTTTCCCTTGAGTATTCTTTTAATTTGGGGAACAGATGAAAATCGCTAGGCGCCAGATTTGGTGAATAAGGGGGGTGGTCAACCATAGACAATATAGACATACGTATACTAGTGGTCAACCAATTCCAAACCAGCTTATTGAATGGCAGCCATCGCGGGTGCGTTGTCGTAATGAAACAGCACGCCCCTTCGAAGTTCCCTCTCCTTTTCTTTTTGATGGTATTCCTCAACTTGGGAATTAATTAATGCTGCATAATATTGGCCGGCGTAATAGGGTTCCACACTCCAAGTAATCAATCAACAATATCCCTTCTGAGTCCCAAAAGGGTCGGTGATGATGGCCCTTTCCATTGTGAAGATTGCTATTTTGTCTCGGGATAAAAATGTTTCGTCCATTGTTACGAAAAACGAAACAAAAAGTGTTTACAATGTTTTTGAAACTTGTCCAACAATGTCTTTTGATTTGATTTTGATTTTGTTTCTGACTGTCCTATTAACATTCTCGGCACCCATCTTTCAAAGACTTTTTTAATATTCAAATACTGTTTCAATATGGATTGAATACTTCCATATGAAATGCCCGTTTCTTGAACTAAGTAACGGATTGTAACTCTTCGATCGCTCAATACAATTTTCTCGACTTTAACATTTTCTTGGACCCGACTTGGGATTCGAATCCGGGACCTCACATGTTTTTAAAGTCTCGTTTAATAATAAAATTTGTAATGAAATGGACTCTCTTTAATGGTTTTTTAACATCAGATCTATATCGAAACCAGGTTAATATTGATGTCTGATAAATCATACGTTAAAATATCGATACTTTCATGCATATAAGATCGATATTTCCATATATCGTTGATCCCTAGTTCTGTTGTCTGTCTTTTCACGTCATTTTTCTGTCATTTGTCAGTGGTTGTCAGAAACGGTAGCAGTGCTTTGTAATTGTTTGCAATCATGGTAAATGTTTTCTCTAAATTATTTGCAATCGAAATGAATCATAATTTATTTTAGTCATTTAGAGCTATGAAAATATGTATACATTTTCATAAGTGTGGATCTGTTCTTCAATGTGTATATTTTTCATATTGCAGGGTCGTGTCCGAACTAAAACTGTCAAAAAGGCGGCGAAGATAATAATTGAGAAATATTACACGAGACTAACTCTAGATTTTGATACCAACAAGAGAATATGTGAAGAAATCGCTATTATCCCTACCAAACCACTGAGGAACAAAATAGCGGGGTGAGTTTCTAATTGGTGTTAATTAAAATTGCACAGAATTCCGAAACCCATAGTGATTATTTAATTAATTTATAAATCAAATCAATTATTTGTAGGTCAAAAGGGCTAAGGCATTCTGTGATACTGTAATGAAAAATGTTTTATAGACCAATAAATTATCATGTGTGATTTTGTGGGAGATTTGCTACATTGTACGGCGCACGAAAAGCAAACGAGAATGGCCGAACGCATCCGAAGATGTTGATTGCAATTTTGTGGGGGTGGTGATTCTCGTACCGCTTGACTTTTAGTTTCATGAGGCAATTTCAATGAAACATATTTTGTTTCTAGTCAAAACGTAATTTTGTATTATGAAAGTTGGTATGTCTCATATGATTTTCGAAAATTTTAATGTTTTAAATGGCCTTTGCGAATACAGAATTACATAGTCTAGTGGTCAGAGAATCACCTCCCCGCTTCCTTTGATCTTTCAAAGTTTGTGTCTGAATCGCTGCGCCAAACGAAGTAGCGAAAAGGGTAAGTATACAGCAATGTAATATCGTTATGCTTACCAACTAATTCAATTTATGTGCAATCATCAAATTCGTAATAGTCAAAAATTCATTAAGTAAAAACTAAGTTAATAGAATATTATGAAGTTACATGTGATAAGTAATCCCATCTGCCTTTGTAGAGTTCTGACTGTTTTTTATGCACTTTTTAAAAGCACAGCACGGCATTTTTCTCAACTAGTTTTCCAAAATACAAAATCATGTCAATCGCCCACACTGACAGACGGTCCACAAGCGACTATTTCAAAGTCGTTCAGAGCATCGCGATCTGAACGACTTTTGTGTGGAGTTTCATACTGTGGTATGTACAGTCTAGTACCTAGGTGCATACAGGTAGGTGATATTGCTACTATCAATTCTAATTACATGTAAAAAATAAAAAGTATATGTTCATAATATATGACCGCTACCAGACCTGACTGTCCCTTGAAAAAATACTGGGTGGGGACGGCTATTGGTCTGCTTAAATAATACTAGGCAATTTTATTTATTTGTGTTTTTATATTTGCTTTAAGATTATTGTTAACAACGAATTATGGACCCTAGTCTGAAATTAATTTTTATTTATAATCACTGACTTACTTACATTGCTGTACACTTACCCTTGTCACTATTGCGTTCAGCACAGTGGTTCAGTCACAAATGAAAGATCAAAGGAAGCAGGGGGTGATTTTCGGACCAAATGACTTTGTGTCTCATGAGACATTGTCGATGAAATTCAAAAATTTTCTAGCGAAAACCTAATTCTATATTCTCAAAAGCCATATGAAACATTACAATTTTCAAGAATCATACGAGACATACCAATTTTCACAATACAAAATCACGTTTTGACTAAAAACAAAATATGTTTCAGTGAAATTTTCTCATGAGACTAAAAGTCAAGCAGTATGAGAATCTCTCCCACGAAATTGTAATTGACTATCTTCAGATGCATTCAGCCATTCTCGTTTGCTTTTCGTGTGCCGTACAATGGGGATCTTCGCATCTAGTACCTAGGTACATATAAGTCGGTGAACAATATAAACAAATTTCTAAAGATTAGTGAGAGAAGTCACTTTATATAGAAAAAACTATTTTTTGAACCAAGAAAATATTATTTATTATATAGGTAGGTATCTACCAAAGAGAATATTCTATCAATATAAGTGATTATATTGTTGTTGCAAGACATTTGTTGTTGGTCTAAAATAATATTTACTTATTTTGAGAGTAGATTCTCTTATATATAAAACAAGAACGATAATAAGAGTCTTTATACTATATATAACAATATTTTCTTGGCTCAAGAAATACTTTTTTCTGTGTAAAGATGAAGAAAATTCGAACTTATGTTTTTGTTTTATCCTAGTATTTTATTATCATGGCTCTTCATTCTGTAAAATTTGGCTTGGCTTCCCAAAGCTTCTTGATGCAAATTGTGTTCATATTGATGATCAGTTTGAAATTCATCCAATATTATTGGTCCACCATTAAAAAAAAGGTTAGGTTAGCTTTTGCTTGTGACTTGGGCATCTATTTTGACAAGGGACTATCCATCAATAGTCATTATGTCTATATTGTAGGCAAAAGCTCTATGCCTCTTGGGTCTATTGTTAGAACCACTAAAGGTTTTAAAAAATTGGACCCCACACTACATCTTTATAATGGTCTTGTCCGATCGGTTCTTGAGTATGCCAGTCCAGTTTGGTCTGGCATACTAGGCCTTACTACGCAAATCATATGGAAAGAATAGATGCGACCCAGAATAGATGTCTTAAAAACTATCATTTCATCATAAATTGGGCCATTCACTATCAAAGTATGACAAAAGGCATGAACACTTTGGGGTTGACTCTTTATCCACCAGAAGAGATATTGACCTTGTCTATCTGCACAAAATTCACCACTCTATTATAGACTATCCTGGTTTGTTGTCCTCTATAAATATAAACATAACGTATAAATTCCTTCATCCCGCAACATTTGTTCTGTACATATACAATCATAATGTGTCAATCCACAATCCTGTTCCACGAATGTGTCCTCAATATAATGAGTTGGTTGCTATTTGTGATGTAGATATCTTTAATAGTAATACTAATGAATTTAAGCAGTGCATCCACAGAACCCTCCTGTTTAATTGTAAAGAGAAAATGTAATTATTTATATAGAAATATAGTTAACACTGATAATGTCATGTTCGAATATATCTGATTGCAAATCTATGTGAAGTATTTATGCAAAGTAAAATGTATAAATTTGTGTTGATGCTGCATTGATTGTGATCTATTTAGTGAACTTACTAAATAAATAAATAAATATGGCCTTGAACAAATTGTATGTTTTTAATATTAGAGTTTTGTAAATTAAACAAATAAAAAGAAAATAAAAGTTCATTCCATTATTTCAGATTTGCAACCCATTTGATGCGACGCCTCCGCCATTCACAAGTACGTGGCATCTCCATCAAACTGCAGGAAGAAGAACGTGAACGTCGTGATAACTATGTGCCAGAGGTATCTGCTCTTGAACATGACATCATTGAAGTGGATCCTGACACTAAGGACATGTTGAAGATGTTGGACTTCAGCAATATCAACGGTCTACAACTTACTCAGCCTGCAACACAAGGTGGTTATGGTGGCAGACGTAATTAAGGTCAAATAAAATATTGCTAACTAAAATATTAGTTTTATTTTATCAGTTGTGAGTTAGGAGTTAAGGTTACTGCTTGTGTTCTGTGGATACCTACAAAATTAAATATTACCTGCATATTTTTTTTTAAGATGATTATTATTACCTTGATAGCCTCTATTATTATTGTTTTTAATAATTACTTATGGTAAATACATCATTTGAACAAAGTAGCTTTTTTTTAGTAGGCAACAAACAAGGCAGTTTTCACTTCACTTAGTACTGTCATACTAACTTTAAAAACGAGAGAGAAATGCGTTTTTGCGCCCAAAGTAGGATAAAATATTTAATTTTGAATAACATAGTGAGATCAAATATGTTATATGCGAAATTCAATTGGCTACAGTAACACTAGTCAATAACCACTGAGGTAATTAATATATTGTACTAGAGAAGCTATCGTAAACCAAAAGTCTTGCTCCAGTTTTAGTAAGAATTAGAACTAAAGTTCACTGTAATGCTAAAACATTAGTCATGCATAATAAAGTGTAGATTTTTCGCTACCAAAATGCTTTAAGTGTCATGAATTTCACAGTGCTTACGCGTTTCGTTTGGACTTTTCTTTTTCGTTTACCTTTTCACCTACAAAACAAAATTCATACTCCATAAAAAAAAAACAATGTGTAAAAAGTGGAGCAAATTTTTTTATATTTACCTTATAAGCTATTTTTTGTGTTTGTCTGTCTATCTGTCTATCGTTTGTCCACACCGATCTATCAACGTACAGCCAAAACTAATAAGTCTAGGAAGCTTAAATTTGGAACATAGGTTTATTTTATAACGTGAGCATTAAGTTAAGAAAGGCTTTTTTAGAAATTTCAAACTTAAGGATGGGAATGGAGGGAGTTAAATAATGACGTGTTTCAGGGTTTTTAGATTTCCACATTTTAAGGGTGGGAAACGGGAGATGAAAAATTGTATCGGTTTTTTTAAAGGAAAGAAAGAAGAAGAAAGAAATTTAATCAGAACCACGGATGCATAATACACAAAGAAAACTACAAAAAATAAAACACAAAAAAAGAGTATCCGCAGCCATGACAGGAGCTGACTCAGCACCCGCAGCAGGTGTGTGTGACCACGCCCACAGCACTGATTTTCAGTCAGCCCCTACGCATACACCATAGCACAAAAAAAAGCAATTCTAAAAAACATAATAATACATACAATGAATACTTGTTAAAAAAATGGAATAAACTACAACAGTGTATTCTTACAAAATACACAAAAAATACGTGAATATACGGAATAAAGAAAGATAGAAATAAAAAAACATTGCATATAATACATACATAATGACATTTTACTGATAGTATTGAATTACACATAAATGCTCGTGCTCGTAAATATGTGCTCACATTTGTGTAGTCACAATACGATATCTTTATGTACATCAATTCATACATCATTATTATTACAATAATTGAATGAAAATACATGAAATATACATATTTCAAACAGAAACGAAAAAGTTACACATTAAAAACCACGTTACATATTAATTACTCAAAACGCACAGATACAAAAATCATTAAAGAAAATAAAACTAATGTGGGAAAGATGTTAAGTGCTGGAAGAGGTTAACATTTCTGTACTGCCAACAAGTATTTTTTAAGCTTTCGCTTAAAACTAAACCTACCGCGAACATCACGGATAGGCGGTGGAATATCATTCCAGCACCTGGACGCCGCAAATCTGAAACTACCCCTAAACATTACTGTCCTGTGTCCCGGCAAGATTGCTCTGACTGTACAAACGTTGACTGGTTGACCATGTTAGTTTTTTATACAGATATACAGGCGTCTCCTCACGAACCACATCAAATAACAAAGCTGCAAAATGCAACTGCCTACGCGCCTGCATATTTAACAAATTAACACTGTTCAGGTACGGTGTTATATGAGAATGAGGAGAAACACAGAAACAGAAACGCACACATGCATTCTGCACACGTTGTATCAACCTTTTAGTCCGACCGAGTATACAACCACCGAAGACATCACAATAATTCAACTTTGACAATATTAGCGACTCACACAGGTGGATACGCAAATCAACACTGAGGTAATTACGAAAATTGTAAAGGGTCTTTAGGCGATAGAAACAGTTACTGACGGCCTTCTGGATGTGGCTCTCAAAACGCAATTCACTATCTATTAGTACTCCAAGGTTCCTGGCTTCCGTTACTTGTTCAATAGGTTGACCGGAGATAGAAACACAAGTGGTGGCAAGATTGATTGACGTGCCACTGACCTGAGGCTTAGTTCCAAGCACCATATACTTAGATTTGCCAGGGTTCAGAACCAAGCAGTTTCTCTCTGACCAGGCTGCAATGCGATCCAGGTCAGCATTGATTCTCTCGACCAACGGACAAGCGTCATCCGGTGTGCTTGCAGCATACAACTGTAAATCATCAGCGTAAAGATGGTAGTGACAATTTTCTATACTGTTAATAAATATCAGCGCTGTACATCACAAACAGAAGTGGTCCCAGTATAGATCGCTGCGGAACTCCCCTTGTCAGGGGACTCAAAGAGGACAACAGGGTTGTACCATTCCCTTGACGCAAATTAACCAACTGCGTGCGACCAGAAAGGTAACCGTTGAACCACTTTACCGCTGCATTATCAAATCCATAATACGACATCTTAGATAGTAGCAATGGAATACTTAAGCAATCGAAAGCTCGAGAAAAATCCAGCAATACTAGGATCGTACTCTTCCCTTTGTCTGCGGCTTGGAGGATGTTATCTACTACATCGAGTAATGCAGTGGCCGTAGAACGACCCTTGCGGAAACTCGACTGCAACTCCGGTAAGATATAGTCTTCCAGATATTTTGACACCTGATTATAGACAACCCTTTCCCACTATCTTTCCACTACCACGATGCACAGGGAAGAATACTGATGGGACGCAGATCGGTCATATCGACAGGATTAGATATCTTAGGAATTGGTGTCACATATGCAATCTTCCAGTCGAATCGGAAACATCATACTCTTGATACTCTTGTTCACAATGCTAGTGAGAATCTCAAGCGTTGTGGGCAGTGTCAGTAGCAACATGTCAATACCAATTCTGTCAGACCCTTGTGCGTTAGTCTTTATTCCTAGGATTGCTTTGGTGACTTCGCTAGTCTCGACAGTCTTAAGAGTGAAATTCGATTTGCCATATTTTTGAAATTCGTAATAGGTCAAGTCAGATATTGTTACAAAGGTCTTTCCTGGTAGAGTCAAAAAGTGTCGGTTAATAGCGTCTGTATTGACGCTACAGACGCTACCAATACATGGAAGGGGAATGAAGATTGAAAGTTTGAATGGGTGTAACCAAAATTGGTTCCAGCAAAAAGTAGGGGAAGGGAGGGTAAGATGACGAGTCGGGTAAGATGACTATTCGATAATGTTTCCATATATCGTGGACAGATAGAGCTACTTTACCCATTAGTTTGACGTACCTAACGGTAATTCCCCCACAGACTAAAACATTAAACAATGCTTGCAGCCATTGTTATTCTTATCACACGTGTTTTAAGTTTAAACGCAAGTTCGTGATAAAATTTGGATTTCACAAAATAACATCTTTATCATGATTCGTAAGTCTTTAAAAGTTTCCTACGATGTTTTGTTAATCTGTGTGTTATTTTATTGATATAACAAATTAACTAAATGCTAATTTAAATTTTTAGGAATATTTTTTTCGAATTTAGCTTGTCAATGGCGGTGTCGGATAAGTTGACGAATTCATGCGGCTGGTAAGATAACGAATTCGTCATCTTACCCGCACTGTTTAGAAATCATTCTAATAAAATTCTTAATAAATTTTCCAGTTACCGACATGTGTAAAATATATATAAACAGACAAGCAAACAGGAATGGTCTCGTCATTCCTTGATTAAAGTCATGAACCCAGGCAACAGGGTCACGTTAAATATGACGTGGATTTTAGGGCTCCAAAAGACGTCAGATTACGTCTTAAGGTACGATATTCTTGTCGTGAGGATGTCACAAATTAATGCGTGATTACGACGTGATATACAAACGTGATTACAACGTGACATACAAATGTGATTAGAACGTGATGGACAGACGTAATCACGACGTGATACATGTCCTAATTAGGCTACAGCCACATTATTTCACAGTCGGCGGCTTTACAATCGACCCAGCTGATCACTTTACGCCATGCACAGCAATCGATCTGATTGACCATGTAGCTAATATTTGGCTGGGTCGGGTTGATTGATAAATATGCTGACTGTGAGCTGATGTGGCCGTAGCCAAACATAACCAATCTGCCATTATCAGAATAGGACATGCTGAATTTTTTTTAAATATTTATTTCATCACTAAAAATTTAAAAAACCCCCGACACAGAAAAAACTAACATTTTTTCTTTTTAAATGTTAGTTTTTTTCTGTGTCGGGAGTTTTTTAAATTTTAAATTTAAGTTTTATTTCAAAATTTTTAAACTTAGTTATTGAGTTAAGTAAATTGATTCATACATGATCAGCCAAAAAAATAATTTTCAAGTTTTTGGTTTGTCATTTCGTTAGTTGATATTCCTTATTTTTCAATATAGTGTACATTATTCTACGAGTCAAGCCCTTTCATTTGATACCCATATTGAGGGAGTTTTGAAAAAAAAAATATAAACCGCCATTTGTGGCGGCGGCCATCTTGAATTTGAAATTTGTCATAGTGTACAGTATTTTACTAGTCAAGCCCTTTCATTTGATACCCATGTTGAAGGAGTTGTGAAAAAAAAATATGTGAACCGCCATTTGTGGTGGCGGCCATCTTGGATTTGAAATTTGTCATAGTGTGTAGTATTCTACGAGTCAAGCCCTTTCATCTGATACCCATATTGAGGGAGTTCTGACGAAATATAAGTAAACCGCCATTTGTGGTGGCGACCATCTTGGATTTGACATTTGTCATAGTGTATAGTATTTTACTGGTCATGCCCTTTCATTTCATACCCATATTGATGGATTAAGGCAAAAATATGATATCCGCCATTTTGTGGCGGCGGCCGTCTTGGACTGATTTTCATCAAACATAACTAAGAACGCTCGCGACTAATTCACCTTTCAAAACAAAAAAACAAAATCGAAATCGGTTCATCCGTTTGGGACTTACGATGCCACGGACAGATACACACACACGTCATACTTATAACACCCCTCTTTTTTCGTCGGGGTTAAAAATACAAGCAAATTATTTTATTTATACCGTGTGAATTTTAATCGCATCGTTTGGATCCAATATTGGTAGTCGAACCAAAAATTTTTTCTTCAGGAATAATTTTTGGGTGGTTTAGCTGTAGCGTATACAGACCTTATTTTAAGGAGACAGTAAAAAATATTTCTAAAATTAAAATAAAATTCCATTCAAGATAAAAATAATTTCTTTGGAAAAAACAGCTAAAACCACCAGAATTGGGCCTTTGACCAAAACAACACGGCCAAGATTCCCGCGGTATATCCAGCACGAATTTTTATTCACTGAAAGTGGTGTTATTATTGACGTCTTGGTTATGAGATTTTTCGGATGGCCGCGAGTGAAGTCATTCAGTTTTTGAGGAAAACCCTATATAAATACATTATATAGTATAATAGTGTAAATGAAATATATATTTATACGTGTATACGTTATATACCTAATTAAAGTTAGCACTTCACGCTCGCTGAGCAGAGACGAGCGCCAGAGACAGCGCTATGTGGGTAAAAAAGAAGGTGTCTCCCTTTTTAAAACACCAAAATCACAGATTTTTTTAACAATATCAATCTTCCATATGACATTAGAGAATTGTAATGACCAAAATGTTTACTAAAAAATTATGAATAGTCTAAAAAAGAATATCAAATCAGTCCTACATTTCAATAGAAAAATAAAAAACAATAGCAAAAAAATTAGCATACCCATTGCGACACGATGTGAATGTTGCTTTCCAACATTATACCTGTCAATCACTTTTTATTTCCAAGTTCTTGTGACGAGAATATTCAGTATGACCAAATGCTACATCAGATTCTGTGATGAAAAAGTATATGATTGTTAAAAGCAGGTTTTCTTTATTATTGTTTATTGAAACCTTAATCGATGGGCGATCATATCAGCCGTGTACGGAATTAAAAATAAAAGCAGGTCTAACTAGAAAAAAAAAAATTATTAAACTTTAACTTTTATTGAGTCTATAACTAATAATACTATATATTAGAAGTAATCATAAATCAACTTCTCTTTATTATATAAATGCAATTTTTATCTATAAACGAAAATGCTTCCTCCATACAATCATCTATGCATGCAATACAAAAATCTAGACATCTTTTATTTCCATATCAATATGTAAAAAGTATTACAGACCTATTATTAAATATTAACATATCTATAAAAATTGTTCACAAAATCAAGTCTTTATATAACTGACTTCACAAAAAGGAATACAAAATTTAAAAAAGTGTCTAATTTGTTTGTCTGAATTATATATAGGTATATAATAATATGCAATACAGAATTTCCATTTAGTAAATAATCAATCATATTAAACAAATCGTTGAGCGTTCAACTGACATGGACTTTTAGCAAGTAATGTGGAATTATTAATCAAATACAATATAATAATAGTAAACATACAAATTTACCAAAAAAACGGTATTATAAAACACTTAAACAATATTTTGTTCACATGAACCATACATAACTCAGTAGACAATTTAGTACATCTTAATAGTGGAATTATTAATCAAACACAATGTAATAATAGCAAACAAACAAATTTATCAAAAAATGGTACTATAAAACACTTACAAATTATTTTGTTCACATGAACCGTACATAACTCGGTAGACAACTGAGAACATTTTAATAGTGGAAGTATTAATCAAACACAATGTAATAATGGCAAACATACAAATTTATCAAAAAACGGTACTATAAAACACTTACAAATTATTCTGTTCACATGAACCGTACATAACTCAGTAGACAATTTAGGACATTTTAATATGTCTAAATTATTAGAACAACATGGATATTCATAAAAACTTTCATATTGTTGAAATGTAGAACCAAATAACACTGGTTTGTCATCGTGTGATACAATAATATTAAAAACTTTCATTACAGTTTTATCATTTAACATACAAAAAGAATCTGCATCTGATTTAACATTAAGAATATAATCACCAAAATTTAATTTAAAGTATTATTTTCCGATATAAAAAGGGGGCACTGGCCCATCAAAATGTTCATGCGAATAGTTTATGTCAATAGAGATCTCACCCAATGGTTTGAATTCAGTTTCACTAATTCTGTTTCCAATTTGTTGTAATGGTTTATATGGGGATCTTACACGTTTTTTTAAGTAGCCTAAATAACTTTCAAATTTGAACGCTGAAAAATTATCTAATGCACCATATTTTTCCACATCATCAGTAAGATAAATAAGGGAGTGAATATTATATATCAGATACTGTTTACCATATATGCTACTACACTCATTGACAAATGATCTTAACAGTTCTTTAGCATAATTAGAATAAATATTATATTTCGTTGAAACCAAAATTACAATTGCACAGTGTAATAATAGAAAGTGATTATAAGCATGATTACTTAATATTTTAAATAAAACAATTGGTCCAAGATACAACAAAAAGGTACGAAACTCTGTGGCTTTCCAGCGATCGTTCATTTATATAAAAATATTCCAAAAATCCTGATTACTTTACCTTTCAGGCCTCTATTTACTGGGGTTGAAATGACAGCACTATCAGAGGATAGAAGTGGCCCTGCTTAAATTAAATTTACAAATTAATAAAGGGTAACATATTTAAAAACTAATTTATGTTTGTTTTGTAAATAAAATATACCTATGACACTTGAATTTCTTTGTGTAGGTATAGTGATCTCAGAATCACCAGACAATATTGCTTGTGACAACCCTTAAAAAATAATAATTAAATGTATTAGTACAACCTGAAATGTTTAAGCGGTTTGTAACAATTAATCTAAATAAATTTACCTGCAACGCATTCACTTTTTTGAGAAGTACTGATATCTTCATTGACAGGAGGTGGACGTAATGGAGCCGAGCCTAAAAATGACAGAGATTTAAGTACAGGTTTTAAGTGGGATGAGATGCACATGCCCTATAGTGCAAGTAGGCCATGCTCCCTAAGTAATGCTTCTGTGAAATTACATTACTGCAACATTATTGTAACTAACTTCAGAATCACACACATATATATAGCTAGTCCTGTAAACTAGTATGCACAGTATAAAATATGAATTGTAAAGTAGAATTTTGAAACACAATATAGTAAATAAACATGCTTAATTAGATGTCAAGCAAAAATATAGTGTAACCTTAGAGGTGCTAAACCATTATGAGTATAAAATAATCATCTAAAGGTACGCAGTAAAAACATTTGAACTTTAAAATTATTTCATGGATTTGAATCGAGGACCCTTTTGGTAAAAATGCTTATACCAACCATTAGCCCACCACTGCCATATAAGGCTATAATTCATAACGTTCCCCCCAGATATTGTATAATAATTACATCTGTGAAATAGTAAAATAATTTAGAGCTTACAATTACATAAGAAGTAAGTGAATAATTAACCGACAAACTCACTTTGATTTCTGAATTTTGGATTATTTTTATGTTGATGAAAAATATCAATATTTATGTCGTCATCGCTGGAACTTTCTATAGTGTTTTTCTTGGGTAGTATAATTTTCCTTTTTTTGGGGATATTGTAATCATCTTCATTTATTTCACTATTTTCTTCAGCTTCCTTAGCTTTTTGACGTGCCACAATTAGATCATCTGTGTAAATTAATTAAAATTGTTATATTAACTGTATCTTATTATTTCAATGGATTTATACTTATACTTAATTTATACCAAATTATATGGTCATTACTAAAAAGCAAAAATCATGACGTACTTGATGAAATCACATAAGATAAAAATTATAGGGACTGCCGATAGAAGTGAAAACTTAGAACTTTTAGTATTAAGATTTGAAATTTCATGTTTTAATTAAAATTATCAACATCAATCTGGTTTTCACATCTATCCACATCGTCTTCCACTACTTTCGGTATATAATGGAACCATATGAACATGCATATAATTGTTGCTCGGAGTGTCAATAGATGTGAAAACCAGATTGATGTTGATAATTTAAATTTAAAATTTTTGGTGTAGCAGGACGCAATGGAGCGAGGGGCATATAACTGTACCTGCGCAAACAGGCTTAAAGCATTGTATTCCGATCCGCCATAAAGTTTGAGACGAACTATATCTATGAACATGTTTTCAGGTTAGGTACTTACCGGTTTCAAAGAAACGCCGTTTTATTTTGATTATTGGCCAATCTTCATTAGCAGGCTCAAGTTTTTGCAAGCACCTATTAAACTGAGCACTTACTTTAAAGGGAGGCCAGTAGCTCTCACACTTTTTCGGCGTCAGCCAAGCACTGCTGACGATCACTATTGCGCCATTTCGGTCGCCACAGTCTTCTTCCGCGACGACATACATTGATTAATAATTATAGGTACTGTGACAATATCGATGTGAAAGGAATCACTATTAATTTGCTCCTGATTTAATTATTTATACCACATAAATACTTTTACCGCCTTAGTTTATTTTGTCTGACTGACAGCTGACTGACAGACAAATGAGCGGGCTGCGCTGGAGACAGTGTTGCCACCACAGCGTAACGATAACACGTGGATAACACGGTACCACCCCCAAACAAATAAAATAAATAGACCTATAGTTTGTACTTTTAATATAATTTATTAAAATAATATTTAACTGATATTTACAATATAAACAAATTAAGAAAATGCCCCTTTAGCTTTTCAGATTTACTTCTTCCGAGTCTTTGACAATATAAAGGAATAATAAATTCCAAAACATAAGTAGTGGGGAATGTAGTATAAATAAAACTGATGCTAAATTCAATGTTAACCGCAATAGCAAACAACTATATCGATACTTAATGCAAAAAATGATGTTTTCTCTCAATTTGAAAAAAAAATGGTTTTGAAACAACCAATATTCGTCTTTTAATCCTTAAAGACGTTATCAGGCAAAATCGCACGTCATTGAATGGCGTGATTATAGTCAAACCACGACACTAAGACAAAAAATCACGAGATTCTTAACGTGTTTTTTTTCCAAAGACGTGAAAGTTTAAATAATGACGCGAAGTTAGCGTCATTTTTCACGACACTGTGTTGCTTGGGAAGGAAGTGAAACTAGGAGCAAGTGTGAATTCGACTGCGAAAAAATAGAATTTACCTGAAGCTACTTTACTAAGTACCTATGTGCTGAATTTCAAAATACTGTTTTTTAGGGTTCCGTAGCCAAATGGCAAAAAAGGAACCCTTATAGTTTCGCCATGTCCGTCCGTCCGTCTGTCTGTCTGTCTGGGGTTTTTCTCGGAAACTATTGGCAATATATAGATGAAATTTGGAAGGTAGGTATAATCTATGAACCGCTACACAATGACGTAGTGAAATTAAGAAAAATTTTTTTTTTGGATATGTCGCCCTACATGTAACTGAAGTACGAAAAAATAATAATTCATCGTACATTAACGCGCGATGTACCAAACAAAAGGTCTTAAAAAATGTTAACAAGGTTTCAAACAATTTTTTTTTCATTTTAGTCAACAATTGTTGAGATGTGCACTCCTAAAGTTCAATTTTTGTTAGAGCCATGTATATTGTATGGTGGTACGGAACCCTTCGTGTGCGAGTCCGATTTGCACTTGGCCAATTTTTTTTATGAATCTGCCTGTAAATGCCGGACGTTTCAAGTCAACTTTTTTGGAGAAACAACTTCCAAATCTCAAATTATAATGTAGAAGTCTTAGATAAAACAGCTTTTCGATTAACTCGACTACAATTTGCAAAAAATACATATGAATATGATGAAAAATTGAATATTTCACATCGCTTCAATAGGAATGAGACAAGCTGGCAAATATTTCATCGAAACAGGAATAAATGAAACTTGGTTTCTTGTTCAATCTACAAGAAGTGGGTCCACGCCGCATGTACTGGACTTACTCGTGAATAAGCAAAGTACAAAGCGTACGTTTGTGTTTTTTGTATTCAAGAATGTAATTAAAACTAATTATACTTACTTCATTGATTATATTTCGTCTAATTTTTATATCTCACCATCTTACCCGCCATGTGAAGTCATCTTACCCGCCATGTGAAGTCATCTTACCCGCCATGGTGATAAGATGACGAATTTGACCTGTTATTAAAAAATGTTAATTTCTGTAGTAAAACTTCTGTAAATCAAAACAATATTTTTTTTACTTAGACAGATACATATTAAGGTTATTTTAAATACCTAAACATCACGATACATCCTTATCCCAAATAGAAAAAAATCTGAAACGTTACTTTCGTCATCTTACCCCTCCTTCCCCTACGCGTAAACCATCTCGAACGTTAATAGTACCTATAACAGAAATTTGTAGTCTACGCAAGCGAAGCTGCGGGCGGTCGCTAGTTGAAATATATAAAGAATTAAATACCAGACAAATCGTTGATTATGGATTCGATACAAACTACTGTTGGCTACTTCGTGGTCGAATTCAGTCCCCGCCAGGTTTAGCAACTACATTCATGGATTAAAAAATACTATAAAGTATTTTTCGTTCAGACGAAAATAATCAATACTATTTACCTTTAATTCTTCAGTTCTCCCAGCAATTAAGAAATTATTCTACTTTCACAACACTTGCAAAACGCCCTGCTAGGTGTAACGATTCTTGCTTATTCTTAAGAGAATTTTTGGCCATTTGAAATAAATTGTGATCGTCTAGTATTAAGTTAATAGGACCCACGACGTTGCGTTTGTAGAATAGTTATAATACGAACAATTACAATATATAAGCGGGTTTTAATGGTGAATAAGGTAGGTACATAGATTTTACGAATATAAGTTATAGGCAATTACATCGTTCAGTGGTATTATCTTCGTCACAGCTAAAAATTACATATATAGTGCTTAAGCTACCTACTCACCCACTCGGCGTATGTGCTGCCTCCAGGTGCGAGCGACAGCGTTCTTTCTCCAAGCAGGGCGTAACGGTTGGAGCGGTAGGGCGGCGCGTGCGCTCGGCGCGGTACCGCACGCTCTCACGCCGGCGTACATAGGGCGGGCGGTGCTCTCGCATTGATAAGCGCTTGTTCGTTCGTTCGCGCACTCGTCGTTGATTAAATTACACTTAACTTATATAATTATCATGCGTACACATTATTATTTAACAAGCACACGTTTTACAAGGAAAAGGAAGGTTGTATGTATCGTTGGTCGTGGCTATTGTCGGCCTGTCGTTCTTGAGCTGTGGAATGGATTGTGATGCATCCTAGGCTCATGCCTAGGAGAAGATAAAAAAGGACCCTAACGAATAGGAATAATGAAAGCCTCCCAACGCTTCATATAGCTTTCCCAAGGCGAGTATCCTACTAGGACCTCACCAGCTACCTGCTCTACACCTCTAACCTCATTCATACCGATCTTCACTAGACTCGGTACATCATACTTCCGCGCCCTTAGACTCTAACGTCGCGTACTGTCGTTTACGCGGCCTACCTTACTCTAGCATGTTATCGTGCCCGGTACGTACATCTAATCGCGAATACGCGGGCACTAGTACCATTCGATAGTTAATGAATACACAGCTAGCGCGTAAGCACAGGGGAATTTTAACTAACGAAGACATAGATTTCATTATACAGTGTGTATATTTTTGTGGGTGCTGCGCAGGACGTGTGTACCCGTTGCGCATGTGTCAGCTAGTGCGTGGATGTTTGACCATAAGTCCATACCGCCTTCTCACACAGAAGCTGCCAGACAATACCCTAGCTGCCCGATAGTCCTGTGGTCAAAGGTGACCTAGAGAATGCCAGGGCTCGCTTTCGGCCTGGACGCCCAGAGGTCAGACAACCTTCAAAGACACCGCCAACGATTTAGATGGTGGCACCCTTGGGGTGCACGCGGAGTCACTTCTATCCTTTAGAACGTGCCCCGCCTGACCTTTGACCAGCTCGCCGTCACGTGCATGTGCTTCAAGCCAACCAAACGCCAGTTGCGTCTACGGTCGGCTCGACCCGGGTTATGTGCGATCAGCGGGGTCAAGGCACACGCCTCCGGCTGACGTGGAGAGGATTTCGCCCGGGCGTTCGTTGGTTCAGGCTAAATCCTAAGCCGCTGTCTATATGCGTCAACACGTGTGATAAGAACAGACTTACCAGCGCCGGTAACTGCTTTCCCTATGGCTAACTGGCAGGGGTGCGTGTTTCTATCGAATGTTTGTGTTAAGTGTAGAATTGCTAGATTCGTCGTTCCTTGTCGTAGCCTCGTAGTTCCGTAGCGCTCGTAGAAGTCGAAGTATAGAAAACTGGTGATGACTTATAAGGATCCTTCGTTAGCCCGCCCTAAGTATAGAAAAGTCGTCCTCGCACGTACAGTGCGGCGTACTAGAAGATATTGAATGTGCGTGTGATCTGCCCCCATCGCAGTCAAGTTAGGGTCATAATTAGGATTTAATAGGAGATCGCTCGGTCGTAATTTAAATTCGACGGAACAAGTTGGTAATTACGCGCAGTCGGAAATATAAACCAGCTGCTATCGCGATATCATATATTTTACGTAGTTCTTCATAGTGGTCCCGATTCGGCCCTAGCGGTGAGACAAATCGAAAAGGGCCAATCGGCCGTCATTCAGCTTTTACTGAACGTAACCGTAAATACGCACAGACGTGCCGTGGTTCAAAGTGCGATAGTAACACCCTGTTCGCGTCAGAAACGCGGCGGGAGGTCGGAAACGCGTGATGGCCTATCTAGTCAAACATTGCGCAGCTGATGAATTTCTAGTACCTACTGGACATTTTATTTTGTTACTTTGTTCACATCCACACACACATAATCTAAGCTAAATGATTAATTAGATCTCCACAAAGTGCAAACGTTGTCTTTCTCGCCCTACCAAGTCCGACGGCTGGATTTAGAGAATCTGGCCCACAGCCGCAGCCCACCTGAAATTTAGGGACACGTGGCTGGACTCCGCTCCGGAGTTCGAGTTCCTAGATGGAAAGGAAAGTGTGAGGAGTAAACATTCGTTCGCAGTAGAATCATTCGACGAAATAGTACTTATAGTTGAGGACGTGGGAAATTATTGGAATATGTTAAAATCAACCATGCTTCACAATATCATGCGTGACGCCAAATGAAATAAATCAGAATTACGCGCTTATAGCTAGCTCTAATTTACCTTTCTCAGCCATAGAAAACAACACTGAATTTAAATTTAGTTCTATAACTTACAACACTCCCGAAGCCGCAGTATTCTGAATTATCATTTCAGAACCGCACTTTAGTATTTAACTCAATCTCATCTGTTACTCGCGCGTTCAAAGTTGACAGAAAATCGCGACGTAACCCCAGCGGTTCGGAAGGTTACCTCTTTCGTTCGAAGCCAGTAGATGAGTTCTCGTTCGTTTTCCCTGATTTTACAAGAAACCTTGCACAGGCGTATCGAAATTCCGACCACACCTCCCGAAAAACTGTAAAATTACTCCCCAAAATCCATTCTAAAATTTAATCGTGTCCCCTGATCGTCGAGATAAGTTTGTTTACACGTTTTGAAACAATAAAGCAGAACCCGCTTGACATAGTCAAGTGGTTTCGTCTGAGCGTGGATTCCATAAAATTTTACAATATTTTTTGTCGATTTGTCCGCCTCTAAGGCTGTGTACACACAGTGGATCCAAAACCTACAATTCACGGTATTATAATAATTACTAGCTCATCCCTTGACCTATCATTTCATCACTCGGGCGGAGCCGCGTGGGGTCGCTACGCTCGAGCTACCACGTAGCAGTTATTCCCGATCTGAGGTAATTTGTAGCGGTAGTTCGCGTTCCAAAACCGGTCCCAACTGCTGTCTACATGACTGCCTAGACTCACTTCGTCGTCACAAGGTCCGTTCAGTCTAATGAGATGCCTTTCACGATCTTAGTTCCCATGCGCAATCCTGGCGAAGACTCCAAATGTGAAATATTAATCGCGTGCGTGACCACTCATCCCTCAGCGTATCGACGCCTAGCTTCCTTGAACTCTGAATTCATTTCCTAGTTCCATACAAACTAATTCAATTTATCCTAACAATACTGTGACCGCGTCCTTATACTCATAAAAATCGTGATATTTATTTAACAGCCGGATAATTTCAACCCTACGGTCCCGAAGTGTCGCCAAGTTAATGGTTTCTCGTTCTGAGATAAGCGAAACTACAGAAATTAGTTATGGCCCACTCCAATTAATATTTCTAAAAGTAGAACGTTCTCAACGGAATCCTCTGTAAAGTGTCTGACCCGTAACCCTGCTCGCGCGCATACACAACTCTGCCGACTTTACGCCTCAAGATCTAACGAATTGAGTATGCTTCCCTACCGTCGTCGTGAGGGAGAAACCACATCCTTGTGCGAGTGTGAAATGCAAATATGCTTCGCCCATGGATTCGATCGAAGCAGCAATATCTCAGTGAACTCCGCCTCACGGTTCTAAGCTTGGTATCTACTGACGTGCGTACCGAGATTTGTACTTGACATAAAATTATCGCAATGTATATGCAATTACACAAGATTATTTTCTCTGTAGTATACCCATTATACGTACAAGGTACGGGTAATGGGTTTATTACATAGATAGGCTACTCAAAAGACCTCAATCATTTTTCATTGGCATTTTAAAAATTTCTCTCTAAGTGCCAATTATCTTTTTGATTCATTAGACTGATGCATCTATCTCTGTGGATAGTCAACTTGACTCATCGATTAACCGTGGTTTGAGACCCTAACTGCGAGGCCAAAGGTCGCGGGTTCGATTCCCGCCCGGGACTAATATTTGTGTGCATGAACATGTTTATTTTGTTCCGTGTGTAGGTGTTAAATATCTAAATATATATTACAAATAATAATTAAGTATATATATCAGTTGTCTAGTAACCCATAACACAAGCATAATCTTTGGGACTAGATGGCGCTGTGTGGGATGTCGTTGACGGCTGCAGTTGGTGGTTTTTGATAGCTACTCATCTTTTCCTTGTGTAATAACGTCAGGTGTTCCTCAAGGTTCTATTTTAGGTACTTTCCTTTTTACCGTTTTTAATTAAAATATTCCACAAATATTTCAACTAGCCACTAGAGTTTAGATTAGTCGCTTTTGAAATCGCTCTAAGTGTACACGTGACGTTCCAAACTACCTGCATTGTTAAATTATGGAGAGCGTACTGTACGGTATGTATGAGTTTGTGTAGTACGAATATATTTATTGATATTAAATATAATTGCTTAATTAGTTTTGTGAACTTACCCATTTAGCTACTCACTGTAAAAAATATTTTGGACTATAAAATACTGGATTCGTACGGATTGGTCGTTAAACAAACTTTTTAGTTATAAATTAGTGTAAATTAACTATCCGAATATAAGTCCAAAAAAAAATTAAGAGTTATCTGTAACCATCTCCAGTTTTTACATTATTTTTTTAGATTTTTCGGTCGGCATTCGGCGCGAAGAGTTAATCACAATTTGGCAGAGTGAAAGGGATATACTTAATAGTAAGAAATAAAAGAGTATATAAATATTTGTATTGTAATAGTAATTATAAACACTTATGTACACTTAAAACAAAATGGGTTTCTTATAATTATAATTTAAATGCGTTTTTAAAACACAACAAAACATGGTTGAGCAAAATAGTGAGTTTTGGAGCTTGCGGTCAAAATCTCGACCTTCAGCACCCATTACAAGCAGTGATTCCAGTGCTATAGCCCACTGGCCATCCTGCATAGCGCAGATGTGCAGAATGCAGCATTCAAGTTCAGAAGAGAAAAGTTAGGTCACAAAAGGCAAAGGACATCTAAAAGTTTGCTTGCACAGGTACTGAACTTGCTAAAACACAACCTGTGCCTGAAGCCATTTCCGATGATGACGAAGACGCTGATGAATGAACCTGGTAGTTATTTCAATATATCTACTTCACCGCCATACCAGTCCATTATGCCCCACTGCAAGGGCATCACCGATATGAGGGCGCTTGGAGCTTAAATCATCGTGCTGTTCCAGTGCGGTTTGGTGGATTTTAATTTCTCTTAAAAGTAGGGCACGTGTACTGTGTAGTGTTCAAAAATTGGCAAATATTTCAGTAGGTACTAAATACCTGTAGACATGAAGTTTGTAAACAATAGACGATGGAATTTTCGTTCCGCAAAACATCCAAATGTTATAATGACGGGACCAGCATTTTTATATCCACTCCATCTAGCTAATTTAGCAGCTTGTATGAAGGGTATCTACTCACTAATTAGGTTTTAAATATTCACATAATTAAATTGTTTAAAAAGACTTATAACGTTATAATGGCGGAATCAGCAGTTTGTACATTGTATCTTTTCACTCAACAAGGTACTAATTCTTTATACAAAAGGTAGCAAATAGTAACAATTCAGTAACTGGGTACTAAAAAATGAAATGCATAATTGACTATTCACAAATTTTTGAACTAAAGTCCGTTATATTATTTCGAAATAGAACAATAGGTAATTCTAAATAACTAATTTGGAAATATTTTTTTAAATCGGTATTTACGTGGACATAGTATATAGAAAATTCTTTTAGTGTGACGTCACCGGGCGAAATTGTAAGTTTAGCTATTGCCGTTGAATATTTACTATTGAAAGTTCTGAGACTGATGTGCTGAGCAGACACTTCAATCTGACCAACCATTTTTGACACCAGTTCTTCCATTTGGACGTGCACAAAGTGCTAGAGGCAGAAGTAAGAGGTGTATTCCTCAAAGACAACAGACAACTGCTTCACCTGTAACTGACTCCAGTGCCAAGAGTCCTCAACCATCTTCACCAGCACTAATGAACAGCCTGTCCCCATGATGTAACAACCGTGGCCGTGGTAGAGTAAGAACTTGTGTATATTAGATTAGGTAGAAGATCAAATCTGCCTGCATTCAATTTAAAAAAAAAATTATAGACCTCCAGCTGAGTATAAATTATTCAAATTCAAGGAATATAATGGTTTGAATGTAGATGTGGACCATACTGCCATCAATAAGATTGTACTGGTCAAGCAATCCAAATTTCAGAGTAGATCATATTGCTTAAATAATGACACTAAAAAGGTTCTTAAAAATACTAAGGTATCTTAACATGTGAAAGACTATATGATAATGAAAAAGCCTGGTCAACCCGGTTATGACCGTTTGCATAAAATTAGACCGCTGCTGAATTTCCTTTTTATGTGTATATCAGAAAGTATTTTCTCCAAGTCAATATCTTAGTAAAGGATGTTCAACACCAAAACAATACATGCCAAAAAAAACTGACTAAACGTGGATTCAAAGTCTAAATAATATGTTGTGCGCTTACTGGTTATATATATGATTAATATGGAAGTTTATGAAGGTAAAAAGGTGGACCGACTGATTTTGGACTTAGAAAAAATGTTGTTTTACACCTTTGTAGCATGTTCGCTGAGCTCGGATAATGTTAATTTTTTGATCGCTTTTTCACAATGATTTTATTACTGAAGAAATTGTTATTAAAACAAATGTTTGGTTGTGGTACAATAATGCCATCTAGAAAGTTCTATCCCGATGAGCGGATAAAAGATGATAAAAGTTTGAAAACAGGTGAATTTGACAGTGTTATGAATGATGTTATTTCTGTAACAAAGTGTATGGATAGGAATAAAAAATCTGTTAATATAGCTGCAAACCTTGTCAAAGCGGGAGATATGGATACTGTAAAAAGAACAAATAAAATGAAAAGAAAGAATGTAAAATTGTATCCGATTGTAATACATTCATGGGTGGGATAGACGGCTTTGATCAATTTATGTCTAACTATTCAGTTGCTTAGAAGAGCAGGAGATGGTGGAGGCAGTTGTTTAATTATTTGCTGGATACAGCGATTGTTAATTCTTTTATAAAGAAACCGCTAGAAATTGTTCTAGCATCAGAAAACCCATGACACACCTTCAGTTTCATAGCTACTTAGTAGATCTGTTGATAAACTATTTTTGCAGCAGAAAACAAGCAGGAGGACCTCCTCTGAAGACTATATTCAGTCATTTTCCAGAAAAGATCACCCTCTTTATGTGTGCTACAACAATAATGTTGTGCTAAATATAATTATAAACAAGCAAGTTGGGTTGCTCAGTGTGCCATGTTGTACTGTGTGCAACTTATGTAAGAATACCAACCAAATAATAAGTGCCTTTTCATAATATCTATAATTTTTTTTTAATATTATGATAATTGCAAGTGTAAGTAATTTGCAAATTAGCAACCAAAGTAATTTTTTTTATGAATATTAATATTTTTAAGATATTTTATAAGATAACTAGCGACCGCCCGCAGCTTCGCTTGCGTAGACTACAAATTCCTGTTATAGGTACTATTAACGTTCGAGATGGTTTATACGTACTTTTTGCTGGAACCAATTTTGGTCACACCCATTCAAACTTTCAATCTTCATTCCCCTTCCACCCTTTAAAAAACCGATACAATTTTTCATCTCCCGTTTCCCACTCTTAAAATGTGAAAATCTAAAAACCCTGAAACACGTCATTATTTAAGTCCCTCCATTCCCATCCTGAAGTTTGAAATTTCTAAAAAAGCCTTTCTTAACTTTATAATGCTCACGTTATAAAATAAACTTATGTTCCAAATTTAAGCTTCCTAGACTTAGTACTTTCGGCTGTACGTTGTTAGATCAGTGAGGACAAACGACAGACAGATAGACAGACAGACAAACACAAAACAAAACAAAAAAACACAAAAAACACAAAAAACAAAAAAAAGACAAAAGTAGCTTATCACACTCTTGACAACCTTCTTTCACGTCTGCAAAGTTTCATTAAAATCTGTTCAGCCGTATTGGAAATTAGCTCGAATAGATAAAATTGAATTGAATAGACGTACAGACAAACAGACGGACAAAAAGTAGTTAATGTCAAATATCTTGACAACCTTCTTTCCCGTCTGTAAAGTTTCCTTAAAATATGTTTAGCCGTTTTGGAGATTAGCTCAAATAGACAGATACACGTACAGACTGACAGACGGACAAAAAGCAACATTTGTTAGTTTTGACGACCTTCTTTTCATACTTGTGATGTTTCATTAAAATTGGTTTAGACAGATGGACGTACAGACAGACATACAAAAAGTTCTGTATGTCACTTTTGACTACATACTTTTCATATGTGTAAAGTTTTATCAAAATCGGTTAAGCCGTTTTGGCCGAAACCGATTTGCTCGAATAGACAGACAGTTCGTTTTCATGTATATAACCTATAACTCTCTGCTAAAATCAGGCTATCAAAGGCAAAAAGAATTTTTCAAATCCGACTGGTAGTTTCAGAGATTAACAAATTCAAACGAACAAACGAACGAACGAACGAATCAACCAACCAACAAACAAACAATCAATCAATCAATAAATCAATCATTCAATCAATCAATCATCAAATCAATCAGCGCGCGCGACGGAAGCTCTCAAAAGGAATAATTTTTCCCGTTTTTGCAACATTTTTCATTGATGCTCCACTCCTATTGGTCGTAGCGTGATGTAATATAGCCTATAGCCTTCCTCGATAAATGGACTATCCAATACAAAAATAATTTTTTAATTTGAACCAGTAGTTCCTGAGATTTGCGTGTTTAAACAAACAAACGAACAACTGAACGAACGAACAAACCAACCAACAAACAAACAAACAATCAATCAATCAATCAAACAATCAATCAAAAAATCAATCTATCAAACAAACAAACAAACTCTTCAGCTTTATAATAAGTATTTCTATTATATAGATTAATAGATTATAAGATAATAAGAAAATAAGATATTACTAAAAACCGTATCAAAGTCTATTTGTTTGGAAGTAAAAAGTTAACGAACAGAGGCAGACAGCGAATTTATTTTCGCCCGCTATAGTTTTTAAATTTCAATAAAAACTGTTAAGATATTAATTTAAATTGTATGATGTAAAGGGCAATTATAATACGCATGAAATGCTTAAGACAACTAACGTATTTAATTTGATAAGGATTAATATCACGTTTAAAAAACATCTTCGCAAATAGTACATTATGTTAGAACAAATTTGATTGTCATAAAAAAGGTTATAGTAAGTTAACCTTAAAAGATACACATATGCTGTCGCGGACTTTTGGTTAGAACTTTTAAAGGGGTACAATTCCGTAGTACATGATTTTTGCTTAACATCAACCGTTTACGCAGCGCGCGCGACGGAAGCTCTCAAAAGGAATAATTTTTCCCGTTTTTGCAACATTTTTCATTGATGCTCCACTCCTATTGGTCGTAGCGTGATGTAGTATAGCCTTCCTCGATAAATGGACTATCCAACAAAAAAATAATTTTTCAATTCGAACCAGTAGTTCCTGAGATTTGCGCGTTCAAACAAACAAACAAACAAACAAACAAACTCTTCAGCTTTATAATATTAGTATAGATTATCATACTTTTGATCTCGTTGTAACCGGCTATTGTAATTGATATACGAGTAATAATAGTTATGTTGTAAGTATGTAGCCTTTTTGAAGCCACATTGAAATAGTGTTCAAGTTATTATATTATTTTTATAATAAAACTATGCAAACCAAAAATTATTATTTTAATTTTCGCAGTTCTAACTAAATCAGAGTCTGTTGAGGCAAAGATGACATGAATGCTCTACGGTCTTTATATAGACGGGCTGGAAAGCTAGGAATAGTCACCGGTCATATGGTTGATCGCCTTTTTTAGGTTTATAAAAACATTACACTAGCTTACAAAGTTTCTTTCATTTTGCCCAATTTCGCACATCCCTAAAAAAACAGATAAATCAGGAAAAAAAAATTGCTTTATAAAGGGACAACAGTAACTCACATGATTTGAAAGGGGCGTCAAAAATGAACGGAAAACCCTATATTCTATCAAAACACCTCGACGCGCAAATGAAATCTACAATAACGAAATCAAAAAATATGTCAAATACCCAATAGATCTTATATTAATAAATTATATTTACTTAGCAATGCATGTTAACTTTTTTCCTGTGTTCACGATTCACATTGATTGAATGATTTAGCAAAATGAATGGATGAACAACAAATTATTTTGATGTAAGCATTCTGCAATCTTTAAAACAAAAAGTACTATTAAATTTTGCAAGGACTTTTATGTCACTGTTTCATGATGAATGTAACAGTTTTAACATAATAATAGGACTAAAAGGTCACATAAAATACAACAATAGGCAGTCTTTAACACTGAAATTAGTTGTATATGCGCGCTTTCCTATTTGAATAAACATGCTTATATTTTTTAAAGGACCAATCATAAACACTGAAAGGATTTCGAGAAACGTCCTAGGTATGGACTTTAATAGAATATATTATTGCTGGTTGGAAAATCTACGCACAGATACTACTGAAGTACATTTTCAATTTAACCATAAATAAATCAAATTCTTATTAACCAAACAATACAAAGCAACGTAACGCTACCTTTAAAGAACCTACTATTAAACTCAGTTAAAGTTGGTATCCACATTTTGAGAAAAAGGAAAAAAGTTTCTTCATGTGCAGAAGTTATCACCCATGATGACGTATTAGAAATTACTGAACACAATAAACTAAGCAACTTTTTTCTCGTAAGAACAGAAAGGAATAAAAAGCGTAAAAAAAATCTGAAACGCAAAAACATTTCAAATAATGAGATCATTCATGTCTTCAAGCAAAAGCAAACTTGACCGTGATAGAGTCCACAAGAATGGCAAAACTTGTAAAAACTAATATTTTCAAAACAAAACGGGAGAAAGAACAAATACAAGAGAAAAGCTTATGAAAAAAAAAATGAAAAGGCCATCCATATCTTCAAGTGCAAGCAAAATTGTTATGATTTTTGATGATAAAAGTGATGTGTACTTGGAAAATTTTATCAACATACTAGGTACTAAATGACAAAGAAAACTGAGATAATAATGATCTTTGAAAATGTAGACATGTGACAAATTTGCAGCAAAATTATTCCTAACGATTGGCTACTAGTAAAATTCGCAACAAAAAAAAACATTAAGACTATGTCGGCATGGTGACATACACTGTTCAAAACTATCCTATTATTAAATATACTACAAAAGTTGTTTCAAAAGTGGAAAGCCAAACTGTTTTTAGATTTCCAAATGTAAATGATGTGTGAGAAGTTCAACGTGTATAGGATGTTGTAACAAAACTCCCGCAACCTACTAATGGACTGGCCGATTAGTCGAGTGGTTGGACACCCTAACTGCGGAGCCAAGGGTCGCGGGCTCGATTCCTACCCAGGACAAATATTTGTGTGTATGAACATGTTTATTTATTTATTTATTTTTTTTATACATGGGACTTCCCACACAGCGCCATTTAGTCCCAAAGTAAGCAAGTATTATGCTTGTGTTATGGGTTACTAGACAACTGATATACATACTTAAATATTCTTTATAATATATACATGTATAAATATATTTTTATATATATATATAACAACCAAGACCCGGTACCAGTATCAATATTCATCATATTAATACTGACCCGACCTGGGATTCGAACCCGGGACCTCTAGCTTCGTAGGCAGGGTCGCTACCCACTAGGCTAAGCGGTCGTCAATCTTTGGTCCGTAGCTGGGTGTAAACGTATCTATATATTATATAATTATAAAGAATATTTAAGTATGTATATCAGTTGTCTGATGCCCATTGCTTTGTTTAGTTTGGGACTGGACGGCGCTGTGTGGGATATCCTAAGTATTATTATTGAATACGAGTCCATGAACCTATGCCGTAATACTTAAGACTAATATTTTATGTATAATGCTCGTGTTAATTTTAATGTTGGTCAGTATTTGTTAATTTCGAGGTATATTAATTATTATATGTGAATAGTCCAAATAGACTCGAAATGAAAGTGAATGAGTGGAGAAGCAACTGCATATGCGAATGCGTTGAGCAACTTAGTGCTAACCTGAAAAACAATATATCCTCGTAAAAACCTGAATTGAAGAGACTTAGTCAATTCATTTAATGATTTAAACTAACCGTTCATGTCTTATATGAACGTACTACCATAACTTGATATATTATAATATATTACGCCCAGACAAAGTATGAACAGCTGAACATGATTGATTTTTAAGAGAAAATAATTTTTATCGATTTTTAGTTCTTCATTAAAACAACTTGCTGGAAAAAAACCAATGAGTTTTTTCTGACTTATGTACACAACTATCACCAACTGTGTGCTTTCGGAGAGCATGTTAAGACGTCCGTCCCGTTTGAGATCAACAGAGAAAAGACACTAAAATCCATCAACCCGCACTGGAGCAGCATGGTGAATTAAGCTCCAAGCACCCTCATCCCGAAGGAAGGCCTAATCCCCTGCAGTAGGGCATAATGGGCTGATATGGATTAAAATAACTAAAAATATAAAGGCGAGGTTAGATTGAAAATTATCTTTTCTGAGTTGTGTAAAGTTTCTTCCTGAATAAATAAGAAAAATATTTTTTTTTAAATGTCATTTAGTGACTCATTTTTTTAAGAAATCCTGAAGAATAATAAAATTTTGCAGTTGTATTATTCTTATTGTGACTGAAAAAAACTAAATAAAATTAAAATTTTGAAATTTTTTTTTCTTGTATTTCACTTACATCTTTCAAATTAAAACCTACACATATTTCTAAACTGCTCATACTCTCGTAGTTCTCTATATGGCTTCATCTTTTGACTTTGATTTTTATTTAGGAACTCTTATCTTATTTTTGATGTCTTTGTTTATGTTTATCTAAACTTTTAGATCATGTAAATTTTTTACCACACACTTCACAACGGAATGAGTTTTTCGCCAGTGTGTGTACGTTTGTGTGCAATTAGACTATCAGATCGTGTGAATTTTGCCTTACATATCTCACACTTAAATGGTTTTTCACCAGTGTGTATGCGTTTGTGTTTAGTTAAACTATTAGATCGTGCGAATTTTGAGCCACATATTTCACAGCTGAATGGTTTTTCACCAGTGTGTGTGCGTTTATGTGAAGTCAAGTGATTAGACGCTTTGAATTTCGCATTACATACTTTACACTTATATGGCTTCTCACCAGTGTGTATACGTTTGTGTATAATTAGATAATTAGGGGTTACAAATTGGGCATTACATATTTCGCAACTAAATGGCTTTCTATTAGAATGCACACGTTTATGTAAAAGTAAACCACTAGATTGTGAAAATTTTGCTTTACATATTTCACAAGTAAATGGTTTCTCACCGGTGTGTATGCGTTTGTGCCTCATGCAAGCAGAATATCCCGTAAATTTTGCATTACATATTTCGCATTTAAATGGCTTTACACCAGTATGTATACGCTTGTGTTCAATTAAATGACCAGATTGTCTAAATTTGGCATTACATATTTCGCAACTAAACGGTTTTTCACCAGTGTGCACACGTTTGTGTGCAACTAAACCGTCCAATCGTACAAATTTCGCGTTACAGGTTTCACAACAGAACGGTTTCTCATCAGAATGCACAAGTTTGTGTTTACCTAAAGAACAAGATTGTGCAAATTTTGCGCCACATATTTCGCAAGAGTAGGGTTTCTCGCCAGTATGAACACGTTTGTGGTTAACTAAAGAACTAGAATCTGCAAATTTTGTATCACATATGTCACAAATGAAAGGCTTTTCACCGGTGTGTGTACGTTTGTGTAATTTTAAACTACCAGATACTGCAAATTTCGCATTACATATTTCGCAAGAAAATGCTTTCTCGCCAGTATGCACAAGTCTGTGTTTAATTAAAGCACCACATTGTCTAAATTTTGCACCACATATTTCACAACAGAATGGCCTTTCACCGGTGTGTGTGCGCTTGTGTACTTTTAAACTACTACAATGTGCAAATTTTACATCACAAATTTCACAACTGAATCGCTTTTTATTCTTTTCACTAACATGAGTGAGTTTGTGTGTAGTTAAAGTACCAGAATGGGCAAATTTTTTATCACATATTTCGCAACAAAACGGTTTCTCCCCGGTATGAACACGTTTGTGTGTATTTAAACTACTAGGTTCTCTGAATTTCGCGCTACATATTTCACACTCGAATGGCTTTTCACCAGTGTGTATACGTTTGTGTCTCTTTAAAGCAGAAGAGCCTACGAATTTAGCATCGCAAAATTCGCAATTATATGGCTTTTCACCAGTATGTATACGTCTGTGCTCAATTAGAGCGGATGATTGTTTAAATTTTGCCTCACATACTTCGCAACTAAATGGCCTTTCACCAGAATGTGTACGTTTGTGAGCAACTAAACTATCTAATCGTAAAAAATTTTTGTTACATATTTCACAATGGAATGGTTTTTTACCAGTATGTATACGTTCGTGTGTAGCTAATCCATCAGATCGTGCGAATTTCGCATCACATAATTTGCAAACGAATGGCTTTTCACCGGTGTGTCTGCGATTGTGTGTAATTAAAATACTAAAACTTGTAAATCTCATATTACATACTTCGCATTTGAATGGTTTCTCAGTAGATTTCTTAGGTATACGTTTGATACTAGGTTGGGAAAAGTTTTCCATCCATCTGTTTGGTGATTTTTCATCAAATATTTGGTAATTTATTTGGTCTGGCCCATATACGCGACGTTGCAGCACTGTTGGTCCAATCTCCAGTTCCTGTTTTATTTCAGACTCTTCGCCGTCGATCTCAGTCTTGAGCAGTTCCTCGTGAATGTCTCCATCCATCTACCAATGTAGTTAAGTTTCAAAATTAGCATGGCCAGGAGAAAATAATGCAGGAAAATGTGTGAATTCTATTCATAACATAAATAAAGTCCCCCGCCACGTTTATTTGTCTGTCTGTATAGGCTAATCTCAGCATCTAGGTACTGTAGGATTTTTATAATTCTTGAGAAAGCTTTATGTTTTCAATTTAAGTTTTGTGAAAATTGTCTAAACTACGTATTATGTTTGTCGATCAAATCGGAAAAAAAACGTAAAGTATAGATTTAAAGTGTACCGCCATTCTGACGTCAGGAGGGCGGTACATTTTCTAAATTAGGTACTTCTATTATTTAAAATTACATTAAGAGTTATCAGATAATTAGGATTTAATTTATACCTAAACAAATATAAAATCCACATATCCAAGTCAAAGCGTTAAGTAGTATTCATCAATATAAACTTTACAGTCATTATGTCAGGATGACGTCATTATCAAACTTAGGTCAGATTAAGCGCTCTTATTATTTAAAAGTATATTCAGAGTTATGAGGTATTTAGTACCTATTTAGTACTAAACATATATAAAATCCACATACCCTAGTCAAACCGTTTAGTAGTATTCGTCAATACAAAATTTGTACCGCCATCCTGACGCCTATGAAATTTTCAAACTTAACAAGAAATACGTAAAATACAAATGTTGATAAAAAGAGATTTCGTACCTAATTTGTACCTAACAAAAATATATAACTTGAGTAAATATACAGTACTTGTATAAATATATAGACGAATAAACAATAAGTTAGACCAAGGGCCCATATACAAAATTTGTCCAATTACGTTCGACAGTAATAATTTTTTCCGTGTGCTCCAAATACTTTCGAGTCGAAAAAGGCTTTGCTGTTACCAGCTGTTAAACAAAAGAGTTCATGGTATTGCTAGTACAATAAAAAAGAGCAGGCTTTAGCCACATATTAAGGATGGGGAGGAGTAGCGGAGTAATGAAGTTGTATGCTATATGAAGCACATTAATGTCGAGATCGTTAAATAGGTGGATGCAGATGACGTTATTGGTATAAATGATACCAAAGATCCGACACAGAGTAAATATATTCCAATCGCTGATCTACTGCCGATTAATTGTTGAGTCCCTGGGGCCCAGACTGATTCACATAATGATTAGAAGTAAAACATTAAATAAATAAAATAGGGGGAATAGGATATTAAACAAAACTTATTTTTTCTTAAAAGCGGGAGAAGAGGGTCAAAAAGTGGTTAAAAAATCTTACGTAATTAACCTTTTGACTTGTCATCAATCATTATCAAACGTCTCTGTCAATTAAATGGCTCGTGACTTTCAATCTGACCAAACTGGTCAATGAGTAGCGAATAGGTTACTAAACAGCCCCCAACAGTGAGGCCATTGGACACCATAAAACTCATTGTTATCACGCCACATGGATGTGCTACGATGACTTGAAGACGCAAATAACAAACAACTCAAGATAATTATGTTATTTCACATTGTATCATGTACGGAAAGAAATAAAAAACAATCACAAAAAAGAAAGACTTTTGTATATGGGCTCTTGGTCTAACTTATCGTTTATTCGTCTAAATATTTATAAAATTACTGTATACTTATTGAAGTTACATATTTTTGTTAGACTCTGTGTAGGAGCGGAGCGAGCGGAGTCGCAGGCGGAAAGCTAGTATCTTTATAAATTATAGTCTATGTGTTTTTCTGAAGTACCTATATTGCTGCAATGTTTCATTACAATCCATTCAGTAGTTTTTGCGTGAAAGACCAACATACATACAAATTTCTGCATTTATAATATTAGTAAGGATTGTTAAAAGGACGACACTAGATTATTTTCCATTCAACAGTACTGACAAAGCATTAGTTGATCAATACATCTATCTACACACATATCTATTTAGAAAACATATCTATTTAGAAAATAACAACATAAGGGAAAACACACAAGCCTAATTAAGAACATCTACTCAAAGAGCGTTAGCAGAGTAAAATCAGAAAAAGGAGACAAATTTGCAATAAGAAGATGAGTGAGACAAGGAGGCCCACTCTCTCCTAAATTTTTCATAGTGGCCCTCGAAGACATAAATATCCATTTTATATTTTGGATACTTATTATAAGTCTGACACATCTACGGTTTGCAAACATCATAGTGTTTTTTTTGTGAATTGTTACAGACCTAGAAAAGATATTTTTTTATTTATTACGAGATACCACATAATTTAGACATAGAAAGCAAAAAAGTTGGACTTCAAATGAATGCCACCATAACTATAATAATAATAGGTAATAATAATACTTGGGACATGAAGTCATGACTAGCCATTAGATACCTACCTATCAGAAACCAATAACAAAGAAAGATTATAAATTATGTATAAAATATACTTGGGCAAACAGGTCTATTTCAATTACAGATCAACAACAATGATAATGAAGTTGACCAAAGAATGGATATATCATGAAAATAATATTGAGGCTAAAAACCAAACCTTAAAGGAAATTACACCCTGAAGATGGGTATTGGGACAAGAAGTGGACTAAAAGTACCAAGAAATAGCTCAGTCCCACATGCAAGAGGAATGTGAGCAGATGGTGGAAGTGGCTGGCAAGGGTTGGATGTAGGTCATTCAAAACAAAAAAATATACTTATGGAAGGAGATGGAGGAGGTTTTACCCTAATAGGGACTGCACTAACAAAAAAACAAACCTAGTTGTAAGCACCAAACTACACCAACTAACTAATACACCAACAAATAAAAATGTAAATTAGTATGGAAATAAAGCTATGTTAAATGGTGCTGACAATGAATTATAATTTGAGATAAAATGTTACTGATAATATGGTGCTTAATGGATGCATACCAATGAACTGATTAAGAGTAGATATTAACAATACAGGGGCGACATTTTCGTCATATATTGGACTTTGTACCTACTGATAGAGGATGGGTTGGTCGATAGCACAATCGATAGTGTCTATTAAATTATCTCTGTGTAGTAATTACCTACTCTTATGGTACAGATTGTCCGTTCCGTCTAATGCAAGATAGTTGGTAATCTTAAGAAAACAAAGGGGTTACGTGAACATTAATGAGTACCTAACAATGCAAGGTATGTTAGTCGTTCAATTATTTCTCGGGACAAGATGTTTCGACGTCATACTGACCTCCATGTGGGCGCCATCGTTTGCTGACTCAGATTTGATGTGGAACGCTTGTATTTCGCTACAATGGATGGTGGCGTCGTTGTATTTCGTACCCAATCTCACGTTGATGGACACACAAGGTTCATAGCTGGAGAAGTCGCAGCGGTTTAATATTACGGAACACTTCTTTACTTGGAAAATGTATTCTTCTGCACGACTACAACTTTCTTTTGCTTCCATTGCGATTTAGTCAATTTAATCTTATTATTACAAACTTTACAAAGTAATCGTGTAAAAATAATTTTCACCACAATTTTCACGAAATAATTCCATCAATGTCAATCAGGTTGCCTTGGTGTTGCCTTGCCACCACAACCAACCACAACTCTGACCACACTTTGACTGAATGGCTCTGAATATTTTGTGAATGGCTCTGAACAGTGATGTAAAAATCAGCTATATTTTAAAAACATGCTTCAGTCAGACTTTAGCATGTTTACTTATATGCTATGTTATAGCATAACGAGCGAGGTAGCGCGCGGTGCGTTTAGCGCAAAAAATGAAACACATCCTACAACGAGGCGTGATCGCGCGTGACTGCTATAAAATAAATAATACTCAGTGAAATCGCCTACCATGCGCATTTTAATCATTTTGGATTAAATTTAACTTTTTCACAGTTTCATTGTGATTTCACTCTTTCACAGTTTCAATGCTTTCAATGTTATTTCACTTGTAGTTCGGGAGTCGTGAAGGGCGATTGTGTCGCAATTATGTAATTTACGTATTGTATGTGTGTTGCGATTTATGTAAAATAAAAGTTGGATTTAGCTTTAGTGTAAATAAATATCGATTAGTTAAGTGCTTGTTAGTATATTTAAATATAGGTTTCCAATTTTTTTTTTTTTTTTTTAATATCCGCTATTTTCAACTTTTTAGTTACTGGACCGATTACTTTCAAAATTGATATCTATGGGTGTGCATGGATTTTGATCGCGAATCTGTTGTTGAAATTAAAAAAATTGGCTGTTATTTGGTCGTAATCATTTCACTCATATTTAAAATTTAATTTTTAGTTGCAAATGGTATACTTTGTGAAAATGATATTGATTGATTAAAATTGATTCATTGATATTCATTGATTGATGTTGGTTGATAATGATTGAGTGATTGATAATATATTACGAGCGTTATCAGCTCGTGGAGTTTAAAAATCACTGTCTGTGCAATTTCACAGGTGAAATCACTGTGAAAAAATTAGTTATTTCATCAAATGAAAATGAATTAAAAGTAGCTATCATTTCCATGCTTAGTGTGGATTAAACACGGAAATGATTGCTACTTTTAATTCATTTTCATCTGATGAAATGACAAATTTTACAGTGATTTCACCTGTGAAATTGCACAGACGGTGATTTTTAAACTCCACGAGCTTATAACGCTCGTAATATACTATCAATCACTTAATCAATATCATTCAATCAATATCAATCACTCAATTAACATCAATCACTCAATTAACATCAATCACTCAATCAACATCAATCAATCAAAGAATTAAATTTGAAATATGAGTTATATGATTATGACCAAATAACGGCCAATTTTTTCAATTTTGACAACAGATTCGTGATCGAAGTCCATGCACATTTTTAGACATTGATTTTGAAAGCAATTTTTAGCGACTAAAACAGTCACATTTACACAAGTCATAACAGACATTTAAAAAAAAAATAGGAAACTTACATTCAAATAGACCAACAAGTACTAAACTAATCTATATTTATTTACACTAAGACTAAACATCCAACGATAATTTTACATAAATCGCAGCACACATACAATACGTATACTACGTAATTGCTACACAATTGCCCTTCACGACTCCCGAGCTTCAAGTGAAATCACATTGAAAATATTGAAACTGTGAAAGAGTGAAATCACAATGAAACTGTGAAAAAGTTAAATTTTATCCAAAACGATGAAATTCGCGTGGTCGGCGATTTCGTTGAGTATTATTTGTAGCAGAAGTAGCACGTAGCAGACCATGTGAAGGAAAGTAGCAGGTGCGACGAATAATTACGCATTTCATGTGATTTTTCACATGCTACTTGTGAAATATTCCAAGCTTTGGCATTACTGTGATAGAGTGTATTTTTTTTGTATGTGACTGTTAGTTTCATGTTAGTTTGTAGCATGCTCTGTGGTTTGTAGTATATATTGTTCTGTGGTTTGTAGATTTTGACTTGGGTGCAGTCGGATGAATCAGTGAAAAATAAAATGCATTTGTATTGTTAATATAGATTAACCCTGTGGAATTTTGCATATTTTAACTTTTTCGTTTAGTTTAGAATAAGGTTAGAAGTTTCTAAATATTCAGTGTTTTCGCAAGTGAAACAAAACAAAGGCGAAAATTAGTAAACATATAGCCATTTATATAGCAAATATAATTTCTATTTGTGTATCTTTACGGTGTAGTGGGACATGTGTGTGTCATGAGTTAATTTTTTTTTGAATATTCAAGTTTTTTACGATGGCGGATATGATACGATCTATTGGGGCTCCAATAGGACCCCCTGTGAAAGATAAGTTAGGCTCGCCTTCAACAGAGTCTGAAGACGGAGGCGGAGACTTGGCTGACCCCACTGCAGACCTAGAACTGGACGAAGCTGATGGGCCCAGTACTAATGGTATGTAAGACAATTTTATTATTTTTTAAGCGGCTGCAAATTTGAATGTAATCATGACGAATCTTAAAACTACGCAAAGGTTGGGTTTCAGGTTGGAATTTTATATAACTTCAATGAATAACCGACAAGTGGGGTGCGCAGGCGGGAGGGGGGATGGTAATTATAACATACAGTACCTTCCCCCCTCTAGGAACCCCTCCCCTCCTGACATACACAATCCTAACCTAATGATTTGAAAGAAATTGACCATTAAATTAACCTAATTTGAAATTGATCAATAATCTTCTGAATGGCTCTTCGCTACGCTCCGCTTTATCCCTCGCATTGACATAAACAAACCTAACCTAACCTAATGATTTTAAAAAATAGACCATTAACCTAATTTGAAACTGATCAGACTTCTAAATAGACCATTAACCTAAACAAAACGAATTGGAAATTGATGAATAGGCTTCTGAATGGCTCGTCGCTCCACTCTGCTTTGCTCCTCGCATTGACATAAAACAACCTAACCTAATTATTTAAAAAAATCGACCATTAACCTAATTTGAAATTGATCAACAGGCTTCTAAGTAACTCTACCAATCAACAAAAAGTAAATTACAAAAAGTAATGTAATTTACAAAAAGTAAATATTTAATTACTACAAAAAAGTGAGTTCCTAAAAAAAATTATTATTGTGTTTTCATCAGTCCACTACTAACAATTGATAAACACCATCAACTAATCAGGTAATCAATAGAAGCTATATAAAATGCCACCCGGGTTTCATAACAATTTTCCATATCTGCATTTCTACAAATTCTAATACTTGGTTTTGTGCCCTCGTTTACCCCCCCCCCCCCCCCCCAAATTAAAAAAATACTTGTACTGGGTTCATCTTTTCTGTGGCTCGCTGCTCCATTTTAATTCACTCCTCGCATTTACATAAACAAATATAAATTAATCTCATCTATCAATTTACAAATGATAGACCATCAATCTGTCTTGGTCAAAAGAATGGATCAGAAAACTTCTGGCAGGTTTGTCACATTCTTCTAGTGACCAAACTTAAACAATAAATACAATCAACAGATGTCAAAAGGGTGGCTGTTTTGAAAAGTTGATCTACGACATTTTCTCTCTCTAAAAGTTTTTATTTGTCATCAACTAGGATTCATTAAATTCAAAAATGTTTTGCTAGGTGAACGCCAAGCTGTATTGGCACCACCAGAGACAGAATGGTACCATGGTAGACTAGATCGCTACACTTCTGAAGAAAGACTTTGGACAGCAGGACGACTGGGAAGCTATCTTGGTAAGAGTCTTTTGAATTTGATTTCATAGCCATTTTCACTTATCGTATTGAATGAAAGGTAGAATGTGCAAAAATAAATAAACAGTTGATAAAAATTCTTAATGTTTAAATGTTTATTGTATGGAAACTGTAATGAACACTTCCAAGAAATCAAACAATAATAAAAGAAAAACAATGTGTAACAAGGTACTTGCGTACAGCATTCTTTATTTTATAATGTTTGTAATTTTTAACTATTGAGCAGTCCACAGTAGATAAAGGGAATTTCAATTTTTCTCAAGAAAGACATTCTTAACTACTTTCTAAAAAAAAAAAAATATTTTTGGTCATCATAAATAACAGAAAAATATTTAATTTCTCAGTGCGTGAAAGTGATCGGAAACCAGGCTCCTATGTTTTGAGTTACTTAGGACGAACAGGAATCAATCATTTCAGGTAAACTTTATACAAGATAAATCATAAACAATAATTTTGGGCTATCACATAACTATATAATATTAATTATATTTAGAATAACTGCAGTCTGTGGAGATTATTACATCGGTGGTCGCCAGTTTGATTCTCTGACAGAATTAGTTGGTTTCTACAGTCACTGCTCAGATTTATTGAAACGTGAACGTCTAGTGGAACCGGTGCCACCTCCTGAGCCAGTTAATGACAAAAAGGTATGTTCAATGAACAGTAACAAGCTTAATAGATATATATGTCATTTTATAAAATTGTTAAAAAAAATTTAGGAACAATTTTATAAGATAGTTGCTCCTTTACTTGAATTATCAACATAGAAAAAAGAATACCACCTCTCAAAATGGCCAGTATAAAATAGTAGCCAACCTAATAATACATGCTAAAAATCCAAAAGTACAGAAAATATAGTAAGTAAATGATAATTTCTTCAGTACAAGGGCTATGATAGGTATATAACTATATTTGAAGAAATAATTTTTTTTATACCTTATGCATGAAAAAATAAATGAACTCATTGCTTTGTTCTTTTAGAGAGTTGTTGCGATACTTCCATATACAAAAATGCCTGACACAGACGAACTAACCTTTCAAAAAGGAGATATTTTTTTCGTTCACAATGATATGGGAGACGGTTGGCTTTGGGTCACAGCACACAGGTAAAAATTATTACATGAATAAAAAAAATATTTACATTTCAGCAGTTAAGTACTAAGTTAGTACATGATAAATTATTATGAAAACGTAATGTCAATTGTATTTTCTGTTTTTTTTTTTTTTTTTTAAATATTCAGGGTATTTTAACCAGTTATAAAATATTAACATGGTTTTATAATTATTTATTCAAACTCAAATTACTTTTTTTTAAATTAAACTTAAATATTTTTTTAGATTTAAATAACCAATTATTAGTTTCATTTTATGTTGCTGATAATAAAAGTCAATGCCCTTAGAGCATTGATAACGATGCTGTGTTGATTTGATATCTACTATTTTGTAAACTGGAACACTTTTTAGATGTCCTTATAATTTCTCAATAAAAGTTGCACCAAGTTTCAGGCTGTTTTAGTTGATACAAATACATTGATAATATTTATCTTTTCTTTACACCACCATTTTGGTTATGTAAAAAAAAGTACATAAATTGTAGAAATTACCAATTATGAAAACCTAATTATAAAAATTATTTGTTGTTGTTATCCTCAATGTGGGTTATATTAAAAATAAACTATAAAAGAAGAAAAAACAGTTTAAGAATATTTTGTGTAATAGTATAAGTTTTAGCAATAAAATGGTGCTAAAATTATATAATAATTTTAAGTAATTACCTACAAATGAAAATAAAATAATTTTTCAGAATAAAAATAAACATTCACTAAATATGAAATATGTATAATAATCATATTTAATACTTTTAGGACTGGAGAGCAAGGAATGATCTTTAGAGAGTTGGTTGAAGATTTAGATCCATCGATAGATCCAAACACTGTGTTTTCATGGTTCCATCCGAATTGCACTAAAAGTGAGGCAGTGGATATGCTAGTGAAAGCTGGACCAGGAAGTTTTTTAGTCAGACCTTCCGACAACTCCCCAGGCGATTACTCTCTGTTCTTCCACATCAACAATCAGATTCAAAGGTTCAGGATAGAGAAAAAAGGTGTTAGATATCTAATGGGAGGCAGGACATTTGAATGTTTGGATGCGGTTATTAATAGATATAGGAAGGAACAAATTGTTGAAGGACATACATTGGGACAGCCGGTAAGAAATATTTGGGCACTCAGTAGGAATAAAAGGGTAAAAGGTTTTCTTTCGCTAGCACTTTAATATTGTGCATATAGTCACAAAATATGAAATTTTGTTTTACAGTAAGTTAAGTTGTTTTTTCTGTGGATTAAATTTAAATACTAAACTAGTCTTTTTCATGTATAAGGTGGTTTAAATTTATAGGTCATCATCAAGTAATCACAGTCACCAATGAGAACAATCCAGTTAGATAGTTCATGATACCAAAGAAAATTTCTAACTTAACTATTCTCAGTATTTTTGAAGAAACACTTTGAGTTAAGCTTGATCTGGAAATTTATTGTGATGCTCAACATGTAATTCCGTTCAAAAGTAAGAATTTTGCACCAGCAATAATGGCCGAGTCATCAATTTGGCTTAATTGCTGAACTAGGAGCAGTATTAGGGTTTGATGTTCAGTCACAATGTTGGACTCACCCAAACTTGTTCAATTTGTGGAAACTTGTTTTGGCTTGTTGCAACATCCATCGCCGTCTTTTTTTTTTCTTAATGCTCATATTTTAGTTGTAAATAGCTGTAAGTTTTCCTTAAAAATATTAAAATAAATAAAACAGTCAGATTTCACATTTAGATTTTTAGTTGCAGTGAAAAGATTTGTTGTAAAATTAATATCAAAGTCTGGAGTCAACATTATGCAAAACTCTAGTTATCTAATAATAGTTTATATAGCTGTATCTATTTGAAATTTATTAAACTTTATATTGCATATTTTAGGTACAAAAAACCTTTGGCAATTTCATCTTATACATTTTATACATTGTATTTAAATATTTCAGTTGATTGCTGAAGGACATCAAATAGAACCGCAACAGAACGCGACCGGTGCAGCTGCTGAAAAAATTTACGCCACGCTCCGCGAATGTAGAGATCAGATAGGGCTTAAAAAGATGAAGGGCATCAAGCATCAGGGTTACTTGCATAAAAAATCTGACAAAGGGGCTAAGAAATGGAAAGCGTTGTATTTTGTTTTGCTTCAAGAAGGAACGGACACGCATCTGTATTTCTATGACTCCCCGAAAAGAACTAAGCCTAAAGGACTTATAGATTTGTCTTGTGCATATTTATATCAGGTGAGAGCATTTTCTGATCGTAATTTTGATATTAGACGAAAGATGTTAGTTCACAGCCGAGATGAGAATGTTGAAATGGAGTCTGGAGACTAGATTGGTTAAGATATGGAATAAGTACATTTGAAGTCTAGAGAAACCAGTAATGTAAAGTTTGAGAGGGAACTGTTTGTCATGATACGGATGTCGAGGGAAGGATGATATGAAGGAATATGAGTGATAAACTATGAACACAAAGGGTGGATGGATATATAGACAGAGAAGGACTCAAAAGAGTTGAATACATACATTGTGTAAAAGTTGATATGAATAAAAAATGCGAAACCGAGATGATGTACAGAAGGAATGAACGGAAGAAACATACATAGGTGCTGTGCTGATTCGAAATAATTGGGAATGGGACTTATAGATGTTGAATTTTTAAATGAAAATATATTATGACTGTCTGCCCGTCCTTTATGTAACTGCAACCTGCTACTTGTGTGAATCAAAGGATTCACCATTAATTTCACTGCCAGAACTGTTATCCCACAGTAGCATTTTTTACTCTGTAGTTAATGAAGCGCCTCTTAATGTACATCGTTCAGGTAGTACATGAAACTAAAAATATATCGCATGAGGTTGGTCTTTCCTGCGTTAGTTGCGCGGTGGAGGAGAGGTCATTCCGCGTTGTCTATTGGTCACCTATTGTCTATCAAACTACTGACAGTGCGGATTCATGTCTCCCGCACCGCGCATTCACTGCATGGGACTCCAAAGTTAAGCAATATATCATTAGTATAAGTTTCCAAGACTGCTCTTGTCATTATTTATAATGACGAAAATTGTATTGTGGTGATGACACCCATACTCTAGTTTCGTTGCCAAAACCATCAGGCTTGCACTACCCGAGCGGGCATTCTGTTCATTGTTAACCAGCTTTCATTGTAAAGTTCTAGATTTTGACCATTAAAGAGACAAAAATCAGTTCGGTACGTTGATTCCTAATAAAGCTGTTACATATGTAATTCTTGCAAATGAGTTTAAAGAACACTTATCAGATAAAGATGTATGTTTTTAAAATATCTTTTACAGGTTCATGAATCTTTGTGGGAGCGAGAACATTGCTTTCAGTTAGTGGAGCGTGCTTTGCCATGTCTCTCGACGCACACCTTCCTAGCAGCCAACAGTGCGGCAGAAGAGCGAGCATGGCTCGACGCGCTGAGGCCGTTGTGTGTGCCACAACAAGCTCGACATCAGTCTAAGGTAAAAACGTTTTTTTTTTGTCTCATACTGCACTAAAAACATTATGTCAACGTATATTGCATGAAGTAAAAATTTGCAGATATACTTTGATGGGAAAAATGATGTGTTTCATGTCTGTACTTGACTGTACCGGGCATGGAAGTCATCACCGTTCTAATCAAAGTATAACTATCAGTTTTTATTTTATGTGATAACTAGCTTTCCGCCCGCGGGCTTCGCTCGCGTTGACTACACAGTTGTATTGGGACAGTTATAGGAACGCGACGCTCCAGAACATTGTGACACTTTCTAGAAAATTCTGAAAATTAACTACCTAAAAAATTTCTATACCTCATTTGTTACAAATCCATTTAGCCATTTTAACATGAAGAATAGCTATCCTATAAGTCGGTCCTGAAATCAGTCAGCCGTTTTGGAGATTAACCGGAACAGACAGACAGACTGAGACACTACGATTTTCTATATGTAAATAAAAAAAATTGCTTTTCACTCTCGACAACGCCCTCTTCATTAAAATCAGATCAGCCATTTCGATGATTAGCCCTAACAGACAGACAAACACACAGACAAAAATCAACCTATTTCACTCTTGATAACTTCCTTTTTATGTCTGCGACGATTCATAGAAATAGTTTAGTCGTTTTGGAGATTAGCCGGAACAAAAAGACAGACAGAGAACCACACGGGCAAAAAGTTACCTACATCACTTTTGACAACATATTTTAATGGCTGCATAGTTTAATTAAATATTTTAAAAGTTTAGCTCGAACATACAAAAAGACAGACAGACAGACAGACAAACAAAAAGTAGTGTATGTCACTTCTCACACCCTCTATTCACGTCTGCGAAACTTCATTAAAATTGGTTTAAATGTTTTAGAGTTTAGCTAGAACGAACAGAGAGACGGCCAGACAGACAAACAAAAAGTTGCCTATGTCATCTCCGATAATGCCCTCTCTACGTCTGCAAAGTTTACAGATAGACAGACAGACAAAAAATTTGTTGGCAGTTATAGGGACTGCCGATAGAAATGAAAACTTAGAACTCATCAAAACATCAAGTTGGAGTACCAACACGATAGGTCTGCGATTGATAGTTTCGAAAATATAAGGTTTTAAAAATTTGGTCCCGTAGTCACATAGATTTTGCCAAAAAATCAAGTTTGAGTACCAAAACGATAGGTCTGCGATTGATGTTCCAAAAATATAAGCTTTTATAAATTTGGTCACGTGGTCACATAGATCTCGTCAAAACATCAAGTTTGAGTACCAACACGACAGGTCTGCGATTGACGGTTTCGAAAATATAAGCTTTTAAAAATTTGGTCAAGTGGTCACATAGATCTCGCCAAAATATCAAGTTTGAGTACCAACACGATAGGTCTGCGATTGATAGTTTAGAAAATATAAGCTTTTAAATATTTGGTCACGTGGTCACACAGACCTCGCCAAAACATGAAGTTTGAGTACCAACACGATAGGTCTGTGATTGATAGATTCGAAAATATAAGCTTTTAAATATTTGGTCACGTGGTCACACAGACCTCGCCAAAACATGAAGTTTGAGTACCAACACGATAGGTCTGTGATTGATAGATTCGAAAATATAAGCTTTTAAAAATTTGGTCACGTGGTCACATAGATCTCGTCAAAATATCAAGTTTGAGTACCAACACGATAGGTCTGCGATTGATAGTTTCGAAAATATACGCTTTTAAAAATTTGGTCACGTGGTCACACAGACTTCGCCAAAACATGAAGTTTGAGTACCAACACGATAGGTCTGCGATTGATAGTTTCGAAAATATAAGCTTTTAAAAATTTGGTCACGTGGTCACACAGACCTCGCCAAAACATGAAGTTTGAGTACCAACACGATAGGTCTGTGATTGATAGTTTCGAAAATATAAGCTTTTAAAAATTTGGTCACGTGGTCACATAAATCTCGCCAAAACATCAAGTTTCAGTACCAACACGACAGGTCTGCGATTGATAGTCTCGAAAACTTATGCTTTTAAAAATTTGGTCACGCGGTTACATAGATCTCGCCAAAACATCAAGTTTAAGTACGAATACGATAGGTCTGTGATTGATAGTTTCGAAAATATAAGCTTTTGAAAATTTGGTCATGTGGTCACATAGATCTTGCCAAAACATCAAGTTTGAGTACCAACACATAACCTATGTCATCCCCGGTAATGCCTTCTGTACGTCTTCAAAGTTTCATTGAAATCACGTTAGCCGTTTCGGAGATTAGCCGGAACAGATAGACAGATTGGCAGACAGACATACAAAAAACAGCTTATGTCACCCCCGATTATGCCCTTTGCATGTCTGGCAAGTTTCCTTGAAATCGGTTTAGCCGTTTCGGAGATTAGCTCGAACAGACAGACAGACGGACAGACAGACATACAAAAATCAGCCTATGTCACCCCTGATAATAACCTCTGCACGTCTGCCAAGTTTCATTGAAATCGGTTCAGCCGTTTCTGAGATCAGCTCAAACAGACAGACAGATGGACAGACAGACAAACAAAAAGTAGCCTATGTCACCCCCAGTAATGCCCTCTGTACGTCTGCAAAGTTTCATTGCAATCGGTTCAGCCGTTTCGGAGATTAGCCGGAACAGACAGACAGACAGACAGACAGACAGACACTTCAATTTTATTAATATAGATATACAAAATATGCATAAATATGCAAAAGTGACCATTGTTTCCCTTTTCATTTCATAGCCATTTGGCCTAAAATGTATATTTGTATAAAACATATTAGGCAATGTAATGTTTTATGATATGGAATCCTTTCCATGCGAGTCCAACTCGCACTTGATCGGTTTTTTAATATAATGACCCCACTTTCTACTGCTAAACAAACCCTAAGATAAACCACTGCGCGTGTGAAAGCCACCTCTCAAAATTCATGTCGCTAACAGTTAAGTATTAGGTAGGCAATTATTTGTTGTTTTTATTATTAATTTCGATTTCGCTAGGTGGCGCGAGTGCGTTGGCTTCGTGCATTGCGCGTACGCTGCATGACTGCGCACCGATTACCTACACGTCTCGCCCCGCGGCCTTATCTTCGATTGACGTTGGGAGCGGCTCCCGTCGCACGCACCCGCCCCAGACCGTCACCCGATCCACAGTGGGATGAGGAATTCGTGTTTGAGTGAGTATGCTGGATTTGATTGTATAAACCGCCTTCTGTGCGTTCGGCCGTTATGCGTGAACATAGGCAAATACGATTGTTTGGAAATCATATTCGCTTGTAATCGGCCATGATCGGCACTGGTCGTATTTTGCCGTTTTCATTTTTACGTGTACATTGAAGATTTCGCTTATTTACATGCGCGTAAATGAACACAAGCGATCACTTGGATTATTCAATGACATAGTTATTATAGCCTAGCCCGTTGTACAACTGACCATCATGGCCAAACGTGAAAAGGCGCCTTGAAGACAATCTGTACATACCATCAAATAGAAAAAAAGCATTCTTATGACAAAACATTTGGTTGATTTTTATTTGATACCAAGAACGGATTTATTACATTATATAAAAACATACATTCTTATAATTATAAGCTTTTTGATTTATTCTATTTTTTCATTTCCAGTGATGTACCACCAGATGTTACGTCTTTTACTATCACTGTTCACAACACTGGAAAGAGAGGAAAGGAGTCTGAGGTAATATTGACTTCTGTTTTGTATATTTAAGCTCTATTTTTTTATCAATATACAATGGGGAGCAAAACGACAAACTACTCCCGCCAGGTAGAGTTTCTGTCAGTATTGTAGCTTTTTACAGAGTTTATAGTGAAATCTACTGACTAAATCTTATTTATCAATAAATTACAATGCAGGCTTGCCTTAGTTTGGGCCTAGATGATCATAATATTATGCGTTTCCTTTATTGTGTGATTAAATAATATTTTTGGCCTTTTAAAAAATATTTAATTATCAAAGGAGTGTAAAAAACCAATTTATAAAGTGGTATTTATGTACACAAGTTTTTTTACATTATGTTCGACCCGAAAGGGTTGGACAGGGAGTGGTTGGTGGATGCCCATAAGCATAATAAAATATTTTAAAAATTACATCTGAAAAAAAAATTTCATTCATGAGAGATCAAAACTATTTATTAAAGCGCAAACGGCGGAATCGTTTCTTTCGTAAATTGACTTCCCGTATTGATCTGTATACCTACGTATAGCACGATTGAACAAATTTGATCTTCATGAATGATAATATTTTTTTAATGATAATTATTTTATTTAAAAAAAAAAATTACTGTGCTTATGGGCCTCCACCAACCACTTCTTGCCCACCTCTTTTGGGTCGTACATGATGTAATAAAAAACTGCTGTAATTTGTCCAATCACAATGCAACATATGCAATATGTTAGTATTGAGAATAACAATTTTCCAAGTAATGACAAGGTACCAGCGAATACAGGACCATCTGAAAAAAGCTTTGTCTTCTCCACTTTATTACTAAATACTTGCAGCTATCATAGTATAGATATATTTTATTTCAGTTAATGTTACCTTAACTTTTATATTATGTTTTTCAAAGGTGGCTGAATTAACTGTAGAATTGTCAACTCTGGCCAATGGGGAAGAAATAGAAGAATGGTACCCTTTAGTAGGGATGACGCCCATCGGTGAATGGGGCTCACTACGTTTGCGTATAAGGTAAATAAAAATGGCTTGTATGTGGAAAAATCTAAAAGATTAGTTTTTGGTTTCACTTATGCTTAATAGTCTTACTGCATGAATCATATATGATTCTAAATTTTGATTTGTCCGGCGTCTTCCATCTTTTATATGAATCCCATTCAATAAATAGATTTCAGTGTATTGTACTTGTAAGGTACCTTTTGCTATTAATGTATGAAGATAATAAATGTTTGTTCGAACAAAAATAACACCATACAGTTTAGTATACAAAAGGAAGAGAAAAAATATAATAAAATGTAACAAAATAAAGTGATTAATTAAAAAGTCATCATGTTCCTCAATATCATCTTTTGTGCGGAGGTAGTGCGTGCAGTTGCATCCATTTCTGATGGATCAGACTGTAGTCTGACTGCTGCATTGCGTACCACTACGTTATTTGCTGCGTACGCCTATTACCGCGTCCAACGTAGATACTAGGCCCGACGTAAACATCTATAAAGATAAGGAATCTGTTAATAGCTAATGACCAAAAATATATATCATACATACAGTGGGATGTTTTTGCAATTTAAATTTAGTAGTAGAAAAGATATATATATGTATTTATCTAATACCTTGTATTGCTTCACTGTAGGAGCTGATGTCACAGTCCTTAGAGAGTCCATACTGTGATAGCTATTAGTATATGAGTTTGTGCACATCAAAAATTGATCCTTTTTGAAAATGACAAAGTGTGTGTTCAGTAATATTTAGATGTTAACAACTGATTTTCTCTGAATAGATACATGCAAGAACTCGTCATGCCGCGTGAGGAGTACAACCCGCTGCGCCAGCTTCTGCTTGAGCCTGGCTTGCCCGCCGTTAAAGCATTGTCCGACCTGTCCCGAACTGATAGACAGCCGCTGGCCACTTGTTAGTATTTTACTTTGAAATTAATTTAGGGCGACGTTGACCAACAAACGTAACTTTAAATTCAAACCTATGGATTCCGCATTAATGTAGGTGTAGTGTTCAAAATCTCAAGCTCGCCTACATAATATCTTTTGGTCTATAATTCTACGTAATATTGAAATTTTATAAATTTACTATTTTATCTTATCTACATTGTAAAAGGCGAATCTTTTAACTTAAGAAAAGTAGTTTTATGTTTAATTCAAAAGAATATATTAAAATGAAAAATATTGTTATTATTTGAAAATATTTTTTTTTTGCCAAAACATAAAATTATCCCTTATAACCAAATAAATTTTGTCTTCATTATTTTGTGAGCTATATATAATCCTCACAGTATATATAGTGGATCTCACTGTTTGTAGACTTTTCCCAAAATCGAAGTTCAGAAAAGTTTTATGCACATAATAGTTATTTAAAGTGTCCAATATCTGTCGCTCATGTACGAGGTTGGTTTGGTAAGTTCGTGACTTTAGAAAGAAAATACATAAATTCATTACAAAATAAATTTAATTTTTCTATATAATTTTCATAACGCTCTATATACTTAGCCCAATGCTATTCTACTTTCTTTAAACCTTCCAAAAAAAAAATTTTTTTCTAAGTCGAAAAAATTGTCTTAAGTTTCCGTATGATGTCTTCATGGATGAAAATCTTTTTCCACCGAGCTATTTTTTCAGGTTTATGAATAGGAAAAAATCGGAAGGCGCTAAATCGGGAGAATATGGTGGGTGAGGAAGTATTTCGTAACGCAATTCCACTAATTTTGCCGTTGCGATTGCCGATGTGTGTGCCGGTGCATTATCGTGGTGAAAGAGAACTTTTTTCTTTGCGAGATGAGGACGTTTTTTCCGTAATTCATTGTGAAATTTGTCGAGCAAAGCAGCATAATATGCTCCTGTAATTGTACATCCTTTTTCCAAATAGTAAATTAATATAATACCTTGTGAATCCCAGAAAACTGTGGCCATTACCTTACCGGCGGAACGAACCATTCTTGCCTTCTTTGGCGCCTTTTCACTGTGAGAAATCCACTGTTTTAATTGGTTTTTTGTCTCGGGTAAATAATAATGTATCCAGGTTTCGTCAACAGTTATATATCGGCGGAAAAACTCGTTAGGATCACGCTTCGGGATATCTAAACACCGTTGAAAACTTGTCACTCGATTTCGTTTTTGGTCAACGGTGAGCAAACGCGGCACCCATCTTGCCGATATTTTTTTCATCTTTAAATGTTCATGTAAGATATTAAAAACACGTTCTCCACAGATGTTTATCATCTTAGCTATCTCGTGTATCTTCACACGGCGGTCTTCCAACACGATGTCATGGATTTTATTGATCATTTCATCAGTAGTGACCTCAGCTGGGCTTCCCGTGGGCTCTGGATCGTTTGTGCTCATACGACCGCATTGGAATTCTGTAAACCACTCTTGTACCATTCCATGCGATGGAGCAGAGTCTCCATAGTACTTTCGTAACTTTTCTTCGGTTTCCTTAATAGCTTTTTTTTTTCAAAAAATAATGTTTTATCAGAACAAGAAATTCACTTTTATCCATTTGTGTAAAATACAAGCGCCTTTTTTATTTTTGATCACTATAAAATTTTCAATCTTTAACAGATCAAAACAAAACCCATAAAGTGTACTCATAAACAGTGACAGAATCTTAACCCAAAAGAAAATTTGGAATTGGAACTTCACCTTTAGTTAAGTCACTGACTTACCAAACCGACCTCGTATTTGTTGGTAAACCAAAAAATTAAAAAGAAAAAAATAATAAAACAATTATAGATGTACATTAGGATACAGCGTCGTAACTACAAAAATGTTAGCCAACAAAGTCCAGGCATACCTTGATGTTTTACATTTTTCTTAGGCCTTTACATTATTCTGAGTCTCTCTGTTTTGCTCTTATATAAGTGCTTGGCGTGTAAGAGAAAATGATGCTTAGTCAGTGAAAATGACGAATGGTCTGTCATTATGCTTCGTTTTCGATCTTCAGAAATATGAGACATAGCATCTTGATAATTCTGATATCTAACCATATAAAATACATTTGTTTCTCAATAGCGTTATTGCACGCCTTCACCGAATGCGGCCGAGGAGCTGAATTAGCGCGCGAGTTGTTGGCGGCCGAAGTGGGTCGCGAGCTCGACCATCGCTCCATGTTTAGGGCAGCGTCCCTGGCCACGGCCGTTCTAGACGAATTCATGCATCGGCAGTGCCGAGGTTTTCTACAGGTATTTGTAGTTGCTGCAGTATAACGGCTGCCTGTGCTATAAGAGTAAGAGATTTCCACGTAGAGGCGCAATGTAGTCTAACGCATATATAGCCTGTCGAACGCCCAACTGTATTTTGTTTTTGGTTAAATCAAGATTAGTGTCCATAGGTGTCGCTTTTTGCTTGGTCGTATTAAACACGACCGACACGGAGAAGAGATTACGGCTATTCTCCATATCTGAAAAAAAATTTTTTAGTGACTTTACTTTAGTGGTGTGTACTTTAAATTAATTAATTTAAATATAAATAATAATTATAATAAAGTAGTAAATTTAAAGCTCAGTGACTAAAATCGTGTCGTGATAGCCCAAACCGGAATGAACCTGTCTCAAATTTATAAGGCTATAGGGCCATGATTCGAATCCGGGCGTGTACCAATGAGTTTTTCTAACTTAAGTACATAACTATCACTGACTCCGTGCCTCGGAGAGCACGTTAAGCAGTCGGTCCCGGGCGCTGTCAATAGATGGCGGTCGTTACAATCCCCAACCCGCAGTGGAGCAGCGTGGTAGATTTAAGCTCCAAGCCCTCCCTCATTCTGGGGGAGGCCTAAGCCCCTGCAGTGGGGTGAAAATTGGCTGATGAAGTGAATGCAATAACTTATACTCAATATTTTAATCTAATAACTATTTATTTAAACTATTTTTGTAATCCTTACTGCCAATCCTGTTACTGAACTACAGTTTATTATATTTATAATTTATCTGTGATGTTTTTATTTCTAGGCAGCTATATCTGAGACCGTGCAGAAACTCATCGACTCTAAGCAGTCTGCAGAGTTGAACCCCACAAAAATGGATTCACCAGATGATGCGTGCAACAATGCCGAATTCCTTCTTCTAGTATTGGATCAGGTAGGAAATTATTTTTTAACACTTGGATATCAAACACCTGCTTTTCTTTGAAAAGCTTCTTGATCGTCACTGAACTCATGACTGATTGACACTGTCACTGCCAGATGGCATCGGACAATCAAGAAATGTTTCAGCGAGAAGACCAATGTAGAAAACAATCAAGAGAGATGTATTTTAAATTGATTAAAATACGTTCTATTTTTACGTTAAGTGTATGTATATGATACTAATTATCTAATAGTTGTTTAACAAAAGATCTCTTATAAGGTTGTTTAGAATATTGAAATATATACCTGTTACAATTTTTCATACAAAATATATGAATGCAGTCCCAATTACATAATCAAGATGCGGATCTACATTTTGTACGCTATTACTATGCGTGTGCGCATATGTACATCGGATGGCCATGCGCCCCGGACCCACGCCAGTCATCTACGGAAACCTCAGCTCAGTCGTTCAGATGTTATCGCGGATGTGCTACATCGCATCAGTGTCATTGATATCTACTCTAGATAGGCATTCCTAAATACATGACGGTGAATTGATGGCCAACTTACCGGCAGCCTTGCTGTCCCCAGCTACGGTAGCGGCCAATTAATGAGGTGGGTCCGAAGTGCTAATCCAGCTCCGGAAATCCGGCTACCATTGCCGGAAATTCGACGTAATGTATAACATACGCACTTTGAGGATATACGAGAAGATCGCTGAGCTGAAAGAAGCAGTGGACAAGTTAAACTGATAGGATTATCAAAAGTTCGAAAAGTATAAAGTCTGTCTTAAGGTGGTGTCGAGTTCATCGGTCACAAAGTGCCTCACCAATAACATAGTGAAGATTGTAAGTGTGCTAAACAGTTTAGTATACCCTATACTCTCGTCGAAGGTCGTATAGTTAGACGCATCGACTTTGCCTCACGATGACTATGAAGTGAAAGTTATGTATGAAAACATTTCTGAAGCCATACATACCTCACCACATCAATCCACTCACTAACTAATGGACGACTTAGGGAGAATCTAGGCAAATGGGATGGCAATTAAGCTGAAAATGGGTCAGTTTATAATTGGGCAGCGAAACGTAAAGCTGGTAGGAACCGGCTAATTTCATGTAGAAAGAGGGACTTTACTTGAGGATTTCTTCTAAAAACATCTCACAGGAAATAGACTTGATCAACCTGACGTGACAGTTTCATGAAAGAAGAAATCGACAAAGTGACAAATATTTAATGATTTTCAATAAGTAACAAGGTGAAAACTGGCAGCTAGCATCCTTTGGTAAAAGGCACATTAAATTTTAACGTAAGGCAGTAGTTACCTCACTTATGAACTCTATGTTTCGAATGCCTAGGTCTTTCCAAACTGATCGACATAAATGACAAGTTTGTGGGAACAGTTTTTGCGGTCGGGTCAATATTTTTCAAGACCAGAAGCCAACGTAGAACTCAAAAATGACGGCGTGACGACGGAATATGAGATTGCAGTCTTCACTTCACGTCATCAGCCTATTTTTACCACACTGCAGGGGCTTAGGCCTCCCCCAGGGCGAGGAGGGGAGTAACGACCGCCATCTATTGACAGCGTCCGGGACCGACTGCTTAACGTGCTCTCCGAAGCACGGAGTCAGTGATAGTTATGTACTTAAGTCAGAAAAACTCATTGGTACACGCCCGGATATGAACCATGGCCCTATGGGGCTTTATAAATTTGAGACAGATTGCAGTCTGCCGCGGACATATCAAATTACAGACCAATGCATCTATTGGACAAAGTGAAATGACGAAGCGAAAACCGACAAAGGCAAGATCTTCTGGCCGAAGCCGCAAAGAAAGGATATCGAGACCTTCTACTAACAATCATACACCACGACACAAAAACCCGTTATTAGTACGTCTGAAGATCCCAACAAAGTTGACCTGACTCTAAACGGAAAATACTTTAGACGTCAGCCTGTTTGAGATCAAGATGGCCCTTAAACAACTGAAGAATATAAAAGCGCCTGGTGGGGACAGAATTACAACAAAACTTCTGAGAGCGGTTGGGAAATCAGTGCTCAAAGTCCCCAAAAATCACGAAACCGAACTAACTGCAAAGACGTGTGAGATAAGAAGATACAACCTCTCTGAAACCCTTCACCACAGTATTGGAAATTGTTTTCAAACTTTAAATCAAAGGAAATGGCATTAAAATTAATGGGATAATCATCTCTCACCTTCAGTTTGCCGACGATGTTGTCATATTAGCAGAATCGCTGGAGCACCTCGGTGCCATGTTCAGAGACCGGAATATTATTTGAATGGATTCAAAAACGTACACGGTTAAGACGAAAATTATGTCCAATATCTAGATTTCATCTGCTTCAGCAGTTGTTAAGGACTCTATAATCAAAGTTGTCGAAAATACATTTATCTGGAAAAACTGTTCGATTCGGTAAGTCAACTTCACAGAGAGGTCGATTGAAGAATTCAACTCGTTTGAGCAACGTTGGGAAGCTATGTAGCATCTTTTATTCCGATATATTTAAGTGCCTGAAGACGAAGGTCTTTGAACAGTGCGTGGTGTCAGTGATAACTTACGGAAATAAGACGTGGTTCTTTGATGTTGGCCACGTTAACAAGCCTATGCTATGAAAGAGCTATGTGTGGAGTTCCTCTGCGTGATTGAATTCGTAACGAAGAAATTCGCAGAACTAGATTGACCAATATTCCTCACAGAATTAGCAAGTTATGAAAGGCATCCCACATTGCTCGCAGAACCGATAACTGCTGGGGAAGTAATGAGCATGAACCGCATGTCGTAGCAGAGCATGGATTCTCATTAGGTGATATGAAGATCTGGAAAACATTGTGGGCTGTAGTTACTTTACATTTGGCCCAAGTCTGAATACATAAAGATATTTACGCGTAACTCCGTTTTTGATATGCTTAATGTACAGTCTTTTTATTTTTAAACAATTAAATTAATAGTGTGGGTTAATATGGAACTTAATCACTTAGTACTTTTTGATTTTCATGATTGTAAATAAGTTAATTCTAATTATTAAACATGCCATTTTATTGTAATTAAGTACACGGAATAGTTTGAAAATGTACAGTACTTACCTATTGCTAGCAAGAGATTATAAACACATCACTTTCGCTTCCATGCTCATGCTCATGCCATGTTGCCATTACCTGGCACTTCCTCAGTTGTCGGTTTGTGGTACGACAGTCAAACACTGGCAATGCGAGCGCAAGTGACTTTCATTCAGTATTCTCACTCACATATCGCCGCCAAATAATTAGATCAGCTGCAGGAGCACAGGCAGGTGCTTAGTGTAAATGTACTTGGGCAACCGTCCGCGTTCGCTACTCGTATAGCAACAGCAATGCGGCAGTATTAATTTATACATAATGCGACATAAACGTTGTGTTATTGTTATAGATCACTTTGTCAATCTTCACGTCCCCGGAGGCATGCCCGCGGCCGGTGCGCTACTTGTGCGGATGTCTGCAGCGTGCTGCCGTCGCCAAGTGGCCTAACGAGCGCTTTGTGCGCACCAGGGTGGTGTCTGGTATGTATTAGGGACTATTGGCTCGAGTTTATAATAATGCCTTTGTCAATTTATGTTTATCTGCCCATATGTCGCAACCTCTTAGAACCTAGTCTATTAAACCCATTTCTTTTTGTTTTAAAAGCAGGAATTAGGTTATGCAATTGATAGTATATTTTATTTACTTAGAACAAAAATAATCTTAATCATCATTCATTGATATTCAATTTAAATCTATTTTTTAAAGGTGCATCGCTATTTGCAATAGCACTTTAGTGTGGTAGTGCAGTTAGTGTGAATGCTTAATCGATATGAGTTTTGCGATATAAGAACAAATAACACGATCGAGCGTGCTACATTGTAATTTCATTTGGTAAAAATCCCAATCCAAGACTCATAGATGCGCCCGTACCGCGGTCGATAACGATCGCTAGGGATTATAAAACACCGGAAGTACTCGATTGACTAAATTGTGGTAGATACGCACGATTGCCTTTATCGATTGCGATGTTTTTTATCGATTCGAGAAGCCGTTTTCGGTTAATCGAGAGAAGCTCCTGTGTTTTAAATAATTATATTCTGTTTCTACTTAAAGGATTTATTTTCCTCCGCCTGATCTGTCCCGCATTGGTCGAGCCGCGTGCGTGGGGACTATGTCAAGTGGCGCCACCGCCGCACTCGCAGCGCTCTTTGCTCATGGTCGCCAAATGTCTACAGAACTTGGCCAACTTGGTCGAGTTTGGTGCTAAGGTATGGCGATTCAGATACCTCCCTAAACATTAGATATACATGGTGTCTTTTATTCCCTAGTTTTTCAAAGACACAGCCTCTCCTCCTCAAACTGGACAAGTTTTGTTCTGTGAGTTTTGGCAGAGACGTTTCATTTTCCGGATTATTGTTTTTTTTTTATATAAACTTATTTTTTTTTTATTTCGCGTTATATAAAGAAATAATATTTTTTTCGTGCTCTCCGAAATAAGACAGGTAAGTTATATGTCTCCACCATATCTCGTATAATAAGAATTTTTTAGTTTGAGGAGGACAGGCAGTGTTCTTGAAAAACTTAGAGATCATAAGGACACAATATGTTTGTAATTCTTAGCGAATAATGATTACGAAACCGAGAGTAAAATTTGGTCATGCTTTCTATGAACGTTACATGAAGACGTTTGTCACATCAAAAATAAGTACATAGGTATTTTGAAGTGAATTTGACTCACTACATATTGACAATTAATTGGTACAAAGATTACCAACATAATATTAATGAACGAATCTCAGCAGGAGAACCCCATTTTAAATCGCATTTAAGTTGTTCGTTTGAATAGACACAATTACATCGCTATTATATTAACATTTCAGAAGAAAATCAAAAGAACGAATTAATGTAATTTTAATTTGTGTATGTCATATTAAAAAAAAATTGCGTGTAAGAGGGAAAATTAGTCGGTCAGACACTTGCGGCGCAAAGGCGTTCCACAAGTAATGTGGGCTTTCACAGCATAAACGGGCATTTTGGTAAAAGGGAACACCACGAAACGCAGTTGCTTCGGCAAAGTCCCGAAGAAGCATTTAATTAAAACCGGTATACCGCACCAGAGCGTCAAACATAATCTAAACTGCCTACGGTGCTAGGGGCCAGGGGCGATGAGCTAGAAGGCCTGTAGTGCAGAACGCGCATGCTTAGATTCCGTCTACGTATAGATCTCTTCCTGTCCCTGAGACGAGAAAAGGGGTTTGCTGAGCGCCAAGGGGGTTCCGCGGGGAAATTAAGCGTAACAAGTTCCCGCGTGATATCGTCGTCGAGGTGAACGTGCCTAGGCCGGCGGTGTTTCCACCAGAACCTAATTTAATTGTAAGAAGTCTCCGCTATTAAGCATTTCGGTGAAGCAAGGCAGACTCAGGATTGTTTGACCACAGTCTTTTAAAATATCGTGAGGAGCTCAAGATTCTTACGTAGATCGAAGTTCCGCACACGTAGCAATGTGTTTGAATCTGTTTTGCATCGTTTGCAAACGATTAATAACAGCCAGATGCGTGAGGGCGACACAAGGCTCGCATAATCGCAGAGCACGGAACGGCGCCGGGGGGGGGATCACACGGGCAAGTCCCGTATGATTCGTATAAGACGGTGCAGCCTAGTTTATGGAGGGTATATGCAAGTCCATCTTGTTGGACTTTTAATTAATTAATTAACCCAACATATAGGACACGATCTTATAATTTGCCTAGCTCCTGAGTGGGCGCATAGGGAGGTAACTCGCAGGGTCGGAGCGCGGTTTGTTGGGTTTATGGAGGCCAATGATATCAGCTTCTTTCTAGACATCTGGGCAAGATAGGAAAAAATACATGTAATAAATTTTTGCAGGAGCCTTATATGGAAGTGGTAAACCCATTCATCTTAAAGAACAAGGAGCGCATGGTTGTGTTCTTGGATCAGTTGAGTTCTGTGCAAGACCCAGGAAATGCGCCATCTAATACCAACAACAACTTTGATATTGGTGAGAAAGTGGAATATTTTTTTAGTAATATATGTCTTTGTTTTGTGATGTCTATGCTATAATATTTGCAATTAGTTAGTATTATGTTAAACACTAATTAGTTTCAATCAAATCAACGAGATCACTGCTGTGATGCTGATGACACAATTTTTAGTCCAAAATATTTTTAGTTATGTCAGTATAGTTTAAAAAAAAAACTGTATTAACATAATTAAAAAAATGAATTTGTATAGATGATATTGTTACGTGTTAGGGTTCGAAGGATTCCGAGAGAAAGACCTGCTGACTCTTTTGAAGAGTTTATTCACTAGCACTAGGTCCAACACAAAGCACTAAGTCCAAACACTAAGCACTAACGATGTCCTAGGTCGTAGCCAAGTCGTAGATTTCACTTTTGATCACCAGTTTCGCTTCGAAATCGTCTCGAAAGTAGCCCAAAAACTGAACTGGAACTCGCTCGCCTCCCTGCGGCTATTTATATGGGTCGTAACTAGCCTCGAGATCATTCTAGAATTCACTCTACTCGCGCGAACGCGACCGACCGTGTTGGATGATCCTAGAAAGTCTCACGCAGGTACTGTTTTTCGAGACTATTCCTTTCATCTATCGCCATCTAGTATTGTGTAGGGGTTTCGTGTTGTCTTTGTTCTACAAAGTGGTTTTACTGATTGACGCTAGATGGCGGTCGTTACTTTGTGTGTTCATAACAATATGGATGGGTATCACTGGCAAAGGGTGAAATATTAAAAATGAAATCTGGCCACAAAATTACTATCAATAATCATAATAAAATAAATATTGATATTTTATAGGTAGTATCTTCGTCAAGAGCGTATTTTTTTTGTATGTATTATAATAGATGAGAAGATTATTGATATGTCGTAATTTTGTGGCCGGCTTCCCTTTTTAATATATACCCTTTTGCCACTGATACGATAGGATACGGTACTGACTACTTATTACCTTCCTGGTAGATAACTTATGTGAAAATAATTAACAGTATTCATAAAAATAGTTACCTTTCATTTGACAGCTAAAGAGTTAGCAACTCTCCACCACATCTGCGTGTCACACCTCGTCGCGCTTCAGAATCTAGCGAAGACCCAATCTGCTATCAGGAAATTGGTCACTGTCACCGAAATGCTGACCAAGCACAAACACAAGTATCTCGAGATGATCAGATAGGAAAAGTGTGATGGCTTATCGACATAAGGTATTGATAGTTTTTATTTGATGAAATTTTCATATTTAAGGAGGGACGACGCCTGTCTAGTACGGCTATTCAATAATAGATGGAGCCACCATATAAAGAAATGATTTTTATTATTTCCTAATCATATTTTTAGGTTTCAGTTGATCAAACAACATACGACTATAAGAAATATTTCTCTTTATTGTTTTTAACTGACTTTATTGATTGTTCTAACAGATTCAAAGTGTTTGTACAAAAACCTAAAATTTGTGGAAAATAAGGTTTTTCGACAAACATTTTGAAACTATTGAAAAAACCGTAATAGAAATTAGTCGAGCGAGACAAAAATTGAAGTCTTGGATAAAAAGTACTGGGGCATTCACAACGTTTGAATATTTTTTTCTTAAATTTAAAAAGAAGTCCAACTCTTTTCTTTTAAAAGTCTTGTCTTTTAAAATATACGTTTTTTTTATAAATATTCTGTTCAAGTTCTGGCTCGCCTCAAATGTATTTGGGTGAAATTATCAGAATTCTATTTTGAAACCGCCTTGCATTTTACATCCGATTAAACGATCTGGCTTATTTATGTTACCAAAACATGATTTTATTTTAGTATTTTTTATGACAACACTCGCTCTTCCATTATGTCAATTATCCAGTAGGTAAAGACGCATTTCATTTATAATCCATTTAAATAATCCAAAATACAATTATACAATTACTTGTTTGTTATTAATGAAATCGGGCGTCCAAACTATTTTATTAATTACTAAATGAAAATATATTAAAATTTCAACATGCCTCAAACACGTACATCTAAAAAAATCACAATTTACAAATTTCAAGGGTTGATAATGCTCAACACCCTTCAGGGCAGGTCTTCAGTTTTATGTTTAGAGATTGCTAAACGAGTTTTAAATGAAATTTCATGCTACTTTAAACACCTACTAAAAATTGCGTACCACATTTCCTATAATAAGAAAAACCCTGTCTAATCCTATTAGAGGTTATAGAGACTCGTGTATATCCCAGTATGATTGTAAACTGTCTATAGATTGAAATCAAACCCAATGCTATCTATTAGGTTAGGTTCGACTTGTGTTAATTCGAGGAGCGACTAGTCACCCAGAAAGCTCAAGACATTATAAATTTCCTAAGATCAGCCAGTAAGAAGTTTAAAATCTCACTAGATGGATTATAATCTAACGATTTTCACAACCTTACGGTGATACACGTACCAACGAAAATATCAATAAATAGACATTAAAATATTTTTATCTGAATCTATACTATATACTGTAGTATGTATAACCCCTTATGGGATTGGACAGCGTATTTGTTCCAAGACGTGTATGGTATACTTGCCCTCATTATTGTCTTGCGTTTAAAATATTTATATATATGTTTTTTTATTTCCACAGGACAAAGTCACGCCAACTAACCGAGCAGAAATATGTGTCACGTAATGGCTTTAGTCGCCGCGAGACGTTGACTGAGGAAAAAATCCACCTTTACAGGCCCATAGTCATTGTTAGTTTTAGTTATGCTACACTAAGGTTTTTCACGAATTTATTTGAGCTTATATAGTGCCAAATATGTTTATAGTGTATATTATTTATTATCATATATTTAGCTTTTCTTATTACTTGGACATCGGCTAGAGTATGGGTTGGTGAATTGCCAGTTAGCTCCAAAGGTCTCATTCAAAATGTTTTTAAAGAAAACACCTCTGCTGCTTATTTTTAGTTATAAAGTAAACCTATTGTACAGATTTAGTGTGGGATTGCCACATCTAGATACTTTTGGATGTTGTCTTTCTCTAGATAATTATTTTTAAACTTGTTCCCTTATTCTGACCTAACGCCTTTATCATACATATAAGCCACGGAAGTTACGATGTGGGCGGCACTTTTATCGAGACATAAACTTAAAGAGTTTTAATTCTAATTTTAAACTTAGTAATTTTTTTCTAACAAACCAAAAAGTGGCTAGTTCAAATGAGTGAAATATATTTCTCTGCCAAGCAGCCAAACGTTCTAAAGTTATGTAAATAAAGTATCACAATTTATTTTGATGATTATAGTAAAAGTACACAACTGGCAGTTTAAGAGTGTGGTCAGATTAGCTTGCAGTCAGCGGTTGACCAGAAGCCACAGCCAATCACATCACGCCACTTAAACGTTAGTCTGATGGTTATGTATATGTATAATGTGTTTGCTTGAGCTGATTGTGAGCTATATGACCATAGTCTTAGTTTAAAGAGAACTTTTAAGTTAAATGGCGATGGCATATTACTAATAAGTTATTTTATTAGTTTTTGTGTTCTATATTATTTATTTAATAAGCTCTCTTATGCGGCGTTGCACGTATGCGATCGACTGAACATACGCCATCGCTTTGTTTCTCTTTTCATGATAATGAATAAGATGCATGACAAATATTTGGATCATATACCACCAACATAATAGCATCACTAGGTAAATTGAGACAGGGTTTATTATTCAGTATTTACTTGGGAATGCGGCATTAAAGTAACATTTTCGCTTTGCTATCGAACAAGTATCAAAATAGCTTTGATGGTCTATCAAGTTATTTACTCACTGAATAGGTAATCACTGATGGAAGATTATTTATTATATGATCCGTCTTATTTGAAATTATTATCAAATTAAATCTTCCTGTAAGACCTACATAAGCCCAATAAATAAAATATGTAATTTTAGTATATTCCCTTTTGTACTGTATTTAAGAATCTTTAGAAATAGCTTTACCTACCTATATTGTAAGTCATCGTAAATGTGACTACCTATTATTTTTGTCTTATTAAAACAATTTTCTGATCACAAACGACACCAAAAATATTTTAAAAAATATATATAGTATAATAGTATTTTTGAAAAAAATACAATGAAAAGAATTTATTTAATATAGTTTGGTCATTATAAATTAGCTAGAAATGCCCCCCACTTTCTAAGTGATTAGCTGTTAGTTCAGTGCTTTTTCATGTTAATAACATTTCAATGTGTAAACGTTTAATTTTTGGCTCTTGTCAACTTATGATGGTCAGTCTACATGGGTTGACTCAGAACTCTTTGTAGTTCATATTTAATTTAAAAAAAAATATGCATTACGTTAAGGATTCAATTATTTTTTTTGAGCTTTGTGTTCAGTATTCATAATTCAAAACGCAGCTAGTTATTGAAAGCCGCGGCAGTACTGTTTCTCCGAAGTGTCGTTTCCTTAGAAAGTATGCTAACAAACTGAAAACGTAATAACGTGAAAGGGCGATTTCGCGAGGAACACTTCAGCTTCTTTATTGTTTACTTAGGGAAAAACCTCTTATCTACATAAAGGGCATAGCGTTGTAGATGTGTAACACCCTTTTTTTCATTCTTTATGTACTAACCAGCTTTTCGCTCGCGGCTTCGCCCGCGTGGACTACACATTTGTACTGGTACCGCTAAAGGGACGCGACGCTCTAGAACATTATGAGACTTTCTAGAAAATTATGAGACTTTCTAGAAAATTCTGAGACTTAACTAACTAAGAATTTTTTCTACGAAATTCCATCAAAATCTGTTCAGCAAAAGATTTATCCCATCTTTTTCCGAGATAAAAAATAGCTTATGTCACTCTACAGCTCATAAACTATATGTATGCAAAAAAAACACGTGTCTCCGTTGTTGCGTGATTGACTGCTAAACATACAAACTCACATTTATAATATTAGTAGCAGAATGCATATTTTTCATTCAGGCCCGCATAGTTTCCAAAGCATAAGTATTTTGACTGGTCAAAGCTTATGTACTTAAGTTGAAGCAGGTTCGGTGAGCTCTGTAGTAATAATATACAGCCCTCTGGAATCAACTCCTAGCTAAGACGTAAAAAAAGTAATACACATCAAGTTTTTGCTATCTGATAATTCGTTTGGGAGTTCAAGCGTTTGATAATCATTGACTTTTTATATTTGGATTATAGAAATAATATACTCGTCATTAAAGTTGCACCAAAATTCGGTTCACATTCGGTACTGCCGAAGTTCGGGAAGTTTTACCGAACTTCGTCTCCGGCCGAATTTCGGTTAGATATGCCAGGATATACCGAATGTCAGCCAAACTTCGGTAACACCAATTATCAGCATAACTACATTTAAATACTCAATTCTACTTGCTTACTAGTTTACTTACCATTTAACTAATGTAGTATTGTATTTTGAAGGTAAAAAGAATAAAAACCAATCAATTTCTACGCTTTATTTAAAAATTGAGATTAAGAAAAAACATTTTAATTTAAAAATAGTGATAACAAAACGTCAAATGAGAAGCGGCAGGGTGATCGCAGGTGACAGGTAGGATGCGCGCGGGTGGCTTCGCAAGCGACGGAACATACACAAACCGATAAGTTCATCGGGTAAAAGCGCGCCAATTTATACCGAACGTCATCCGAACTTCGACCTCGGCACATGTTTAAACCGAACATTCGGCCTAAGCCGAACTACGGCAGAACTGACATTCGGTGCATCTCTACTCGTCACCACACGTTATGACATTTTTAAGAAAAAGAACTAATACGTATTTGCATTTCGTGGGGGCAAATGACAATTGGTTTTTTGTTGTCACAACAATGTAATAAAGGAAGCAAATTACATGCATAAAATCGTTTTATTTTAACATCGGTCGATATTGGAGACTTAGGTCTTCCATGTGATACAGGTCAAACGAAAACTGGTGTACTTTGTTTAACTTCTACAATATCAAGTGGTTCTGGAAAAGCTGTTGCCGTGGAGGCTTTTTTTAATAAAGTCGTATTGGTCCTCTAATTATTTTTTCTTTGTGTAAATCTTTATTACTCGATCTGCAGAAATGGCATTTCTGTAATTTATGGTATATTGAAAATGGATTAGGCATTTTTCCGAGTCCGAAAACAAACTTTTGGACTCGTAACTGCAAAAACTTAGAGTTACCCTCAGTTTATCACAAATCACGTGTTGAAGGCACAGCGCTCTCAGCGTCTATTGACGCTAGATATGCTAAACATCAAAAATAAGAACGTGTTTGCTGCTTGCTATCAGTATTAAGAGTCGTTTCACAATTCTTTCATAGTTAGCGCAGTTTCAATGGATTTTTAAATTATGATTGTGACTAAAGTCGAAATATTTGAATCAAAATAATGATTACACGTAAAAGTTTAATTCTTGTTCATGGAAGTATATTAGGAATAACTTGGATTTTCAACACCTAAGTTTGGTAAAAACATTACTTCCTGATATGGTTTTTAAGAATTTTGTGTTTTGGAAGTTATTAAATTTAATTTTTACTTATGAAGAATGGGTAAAAATTTTTAATAAAAAATACTATTAATATACGAATGTAGACTTTTTGAAAGTGTATTAATCAGATTATACAATGTTCTTACAAAATGACAGTATAAAAAATGCAAAAAAAAAATTGCATATCTCCCAAAATCAGAGCATGAAAATATATTTTATTTCTGTTATTTTAGACGGAATATCATCAGCTAAATTATCGGTAGTTACTTAGTCCAGTTTATTTTTATCTGAATTTAATTGTTTAGTTTGGGACTAGATGGCGCTGTGTGGGATGTCCCAGGTATTATTAAATATTTGCTCAACTATAATTTTTTGAAAAAACTTATAAATAACGCGACGAAACACATCTGCCGGCAGACCACGCGCTGCCGTATGGACGTAGTGCGATTTTGTAATACGGCTCTTAATGTCAACTTGTATATAATGAAACGACTATACTGAATCTTTAGACATTTCTACAATCTTTGACTTTACTAATCAATCACTAAACGCACCTATTCTTAAGTATTTTATTTTATTGTATAACGATACTGTGATAATATTGATCGAGGCAAAGATTGTTTACAATTTCAAATGTGCAATTTTCGAACCTGTTATTATTCTTTCGTACAATTTACATTTTGTCTGTTAAATATTTAAATATTCACAACCATCATAGATCGCTATTGTTACCTTGTGAATTTCTTGAAGACTTGACTGTGCCATATACCTAATCCTAAACACTTGTAATATATTCCATAATTTCATACTCTTAATTGAATTCCTTAGGAATCGTATACTATTCAAGCCCAATAGATAATTATGGTTATCCATTTTGAGAAGCAGAGTACAGGTACACGCAGCAGCAATCTCAAACGTACACTGTTTGATTAATTTTAAGTACATAAGAAATTGTCTCAAATAGTGATTCATATTCCGTTTTATTCTTACAACAAAAAACTTAACAAAAATTAAAAATAGGTAATCGTTTCTTTTTCGGTTTTCTTGTACTGCTTATGAATATTTCTTACTAGGCACAGAAAGGAAAAAATTATATGTTGATAAAATACAATCAAGCAATGTGTTTAAAAGAGATATCCGAAATTGTCGGCTTCTTTAGTCAATTTTATATTATTTTCATATATCGTTTTGAAATATGTGCAGTATGATTTCATTGGCCATTATAAAATGATTATTTCGCTTACTTTATCAAATTTACATATGTATTTCGACATGTTAGGAATAGTAATTTTTCAGTTTTTTTCACATACCACGCAGCTTGGAACAAACCTTTGAGTAAGATAAGGACAAGGACACTAGTGCCTGGACCCTAAAACAAGTGTATTTTTTATATAATTTGCTGTGTGTACATTAATAAAGTATTGAAGCTTGCACACCCCTGTTTGTAGATTGGCTTTAAATTAGATTCAGTAGGTACTAGTGAAGTGTTGTCAATAATTCTGAATAGAGATTGATACTAGCGAGTATTTTTTAATAAATAGTTTTCTATGACATGTATTCCTTCATAAGCAATAAAGAATATTGCTATTAACGTCTGTTCGTGTCACAAAATTATATTTAATTTAGTATGACACGCTTTGTTTGTAGTACATTATATTGATACTATGATTGTACTTTTCATATATTAATTATAAGCATTAAATTATCTATGTTATACACAGTGTAAAGATATCTAAAAATGGCACTAATATTGTTTCACTTTTTTTTAAAATGTGATTTAGGGTGTATATCTAAATGTATTAAATATTTTTAAAGTATTATTTTGATATGATAAATAATAATTTTCAGAATTTGCATTTCTTTTATACAACATATTAATATATATTCCCATAGTGACCAAAAAACGGAATAGGCTCAAATACACAAAGCTTGGAAAAATAGTAAAAGAAAAATTGTGAAATTAAATAAAATATTAATAAATTTTTTAGTCATATTACTTGGTATTTTATAATGTTTTCTTTGTATTAGAAAAAAATACTTTGAACCTGGCAATAGCTTTAACTATTAAAATATTAATATGAAAAACGAAAAAAAAAAATTTTTTTTAATGGACTTATTTATTTTGGAAATAGCTTTATTTTATCAGATGTATCTTAATATAGTTTGACCGAAAGCGCTGTATCGCGCCTTAGGTATGTGCGCGGCAAGGAGGGAAGGCAGCTCCTAAGCGTTGACGACAGACTGACAGAGCACATCTGCCTCTCTCCGCGCTGCGCACGTACCTAAGGCGCGGTACAGCAGTTCCGGTCAAACTATAACTTAAAGAGCAATGGATCACTATGGGAACAAATTAACACATTGTATATGACAGACATTCTATTGCGTAGGTACTGTGGGTGTGTCAGTATAGTTACTATAGGAAAAAATTAGACTGATTTAAGCTCCAATTATTATTAATTAGTAGTTTTAGAGTATGCACTAGTTTATTTCACAAGTTGTATTTGACTAAAATTGATGAACATTTTGCAATATTTGACCGCTTTGATAAATTTTGTATACGTATATCGCACTTTGTAACATATTTTTTAAATATAATTTTGTACCAAAAAAGAATGTACAATACACGAGTATTCATATTGAAGCACTTAAATATATTCAAATCATAACTTTACATATAAATATACTATTTGGTCATTACATATAAGTTGATACATAAGGTGCTCTTTCGACATCAGCTACTATTTAATGCCACCCCTATAAGGGTGTATACATACATGTACATTCGGCGTCTTTTAATTATATTAATAGAGTTCGTAAGACCCGGAACCAGCACCTGACGGCTTATCAACAAAATCAACCAATATCGAGTGACGTCGTTAAATCGATGACGCGAATTGTTCGGGTGTGTGTGCACCCTAATGCTATTTACAGAAATGGTGTCGCGATATTTTAAGGTGCTTCCTCCATCAACCAATTCGCCTTGATCAGCTTGTTCTTATTATCGTTATCGTTTCGATCTATAAAGCCGATCAAGTATACCTATTTACGGCGCTTAAGCGATCGGGTGCAATCAGTGCCGAAAAATTTTCACGCTTGAATGCTCAGGCTAATCGAGAGCCAAATACTACACCACACAAAATGGTCATGGTCGAACAAGCTGCCGGAAGAGCACTTTTAAGGGATTTCTAATTAGTGTCTGTGCGGAAAGAGAATCTTCTTCTTAGTTAATGCGTTTTCTGCTTATAGCGATTTCGCCAAATTCTTTGATACTTTCACGTGGTGATTTAATGAACTAACAGAAGTATAGAACTTCCATTTGACAGCTGTCAAACTCGTACAGAAACCGTAATTGTACCTTGCAGCGCCTGAAACTCTACGCTCGTTCTCTTTCTGCACTAAACACATAGCCGACAGTTGCGTTCCATTGTTAGTAAATGGCCTCAGATCTATGAACACAAGTTTTGTTATCGGTCAATGCGTATGTATAATGACCAAATCCTTTGATGATTTGAATTCTGTACGGTCAATTTAATAAAATATTACAACTGAAAGCAAATTTAAGGCATAGACAATTGAACAGCGTGCCTTTGTAAAGTTAAAAGAATGATCATGTTCAAACTTGAAATGTTATCACGTTTTAGTCGCTGGCCACAACGAAGGGCGACGGTGGCGGCTGAGAGGGCGATATTAGATCTCTATGTCACATTTTTGAAATATAGTTCTACTAATATTTACAAATTTCACCACCCTCCTGTCAGTTTCTTAGCTCTTACTAATGTGCCGTTAGCACAAGCCGTTAGTCTTCGGGCTGTAGTGTACAATACTGAGCGTATGTCTTATAAATTGCTGTGTTGAAATTTCGTAGGCGGATGCCTTTAAATTTTGTGATGTTAAAGTAGTTACCTATTTAGAGATTTTTTTAATGTATTATGTGACAACTTATAGCCACATGATAACAACTTGGGTTACTTGCTTAGGCGCACGTAGATAGCGAAGCCCTCTGCGAGGAAGCGATCTGTTCAGCGAGATGGTGAGACGCTTTTGCGGGAAGAAGGGTCCATACAATTTCATACTTACCAAAGAAAAGTTACACAACTAGACGTTATCTTTGTTTTTGGACTTGTTTTTACACATTTCAGTGCATAATTCGGCGTTTTCGCGATGAAATACTTGTTAACGGGAACGGGCATTTGCCGACTAACGAACAGGGGTGGCATACGCTAATAGCGGTCGCCCTGTTGTCGGTAGCGTGCTGCGGTTCTAGTGGGGAGCGGGGCTGGCGCTTTTCGTTGTTTCTATGCTTAGGCGCAATGGGCAATGGCATTGTCATTTGCATTGTTCTTCGGATCAAACGTTTACAACGCGCTTCCACATTGCATCACACAGCGTATTTAGGGCACGGCATATTTCACCAGGCACTAGCAATTTTGAAATTCAAGATTTAAAGAAAAAATATTACACATTCTATGGGATATTTATTGTAGAATTTGTTTTTTATCATTTAAGTTCTAAAAGACAATAACATTCGCAAATTCCGTCTCTAATTGTAAAGTACTTTTGAAGATATTTTGGTTATAGCTAATTCAAATGATAGATGAGAAAAATTTATTTCGACACTTTTTTTTTATTGTCAACATGTAATGGTTACCTAATTTTGAATTCAATAAAATGTGATGTAAGATTTGGCCTCGCATGTCTCACCGTCGCTATCGCTAAGCCAGCAATTTATAGTCTACCTTCATAAATAGACAACCTCATTATGCTAATTTGTATAGTGGATTAATGTTACGAATGTCAGTATCGAATTAGATTTTTGTGACTGTTTTGTAATCAGTTTATATTCTATAATCGATAGCATTTAATGTTTCTTTATCAAATTTTTATCTGTATTAGAAACTCAGTCTTGTAATAAAACTATATAAAAAATATCCTAGTTTCTTTTTGTAATTTAGTAATAGATCCTGTGCTGCCACAAGATTATTTAGAGGCACCATAGACTAAGAATATCAGGGGATAAAGCGCAGGGATCATGTTTTTTTTTAAATTATGATTAGTAATGATTTCCACTACATTCAATAACTTTATTAAAGTGTAAGTATGAAAAATAGGTCACTGATTCCGTGCCTCGGAGAGCACGTAAAGCAGTCGGTCCCGGACGCTGTCAATAGATGGCGGTCGTTACAATCCCCAACCCGCAGTGGATTTAAGCTCCGTGCCCCCCTCCCCCGGGGAAGGCCTATGCCCCTGCAGTGGGGTAAAAATGAGCTGATGAAGTGGAAAATGGTTTCGTCGCCGACGCGATTAACTTACGTAAACGATATTTGATGTTTATTATCAAAACTTCAGATGGTTGAAAACTAAATTGAATGGACTGCGAACTTGGTTTCATCTTGTTTTGATATGGTCGCCATCGCGGAGACCAAATTAGACTCCTCGATTGATAACTCGGAACTCTGGCGGCGGACGGTCGGTGGTACGAAGGGACCGTAGTGGCGGTAGGGTACTACTAGCCGCGGAGCACTTTGAGTCAGCCACGTCAAAGGATCTATGGGCCAAACTCTCTTTCTAAAATTATATTGTTGTGTACATGTGCGTGGTGTATTTGCCGCCTAAGACAGACGATGAAACCTATGTCGATTGGTTCCATGCTGTTGAAACTATATGCGGCAGAATATCTACTAGTAAATTGTTACCTACTCTTTGATGATTTTAATTTATGTAGTGCAAATGAAAATATTGCTATTTTAATTGTTTTTTTTAAATATGAGACTAATATGCGTTAGATAGGATATTGGATGTAGTGCTCTCAAGCCCAGAGATGTCTGACTGTATAGTTGTGTCCCGGGTTGAACCGGGTGACGAGCTAGTTAATGTCGACGGCTATCTTCCGCCGCTTTCGGTGCGTGTACGGTAAGACTTTGCGGTGCTTGCAGTGCGCGCCGAGCCGTCGAACATAAACACTAATCGCGACTGGAATTTTAATTTTGCTAATTTCGAGGTGTTATCAAATTTAGTAAGCAATACAAATTGGACTCCTGTAAATGAAATTAAGGAAGTAGATATGGCCGTTTCTTTCTTAAATGATACAATCTATTATATTATATGACGACCGCTTGGGCAGCGACCCTGCCTGCGAAGCTGGAGGTCCCAGGTTCGAATCCCAGGTCGGGTCAGTATTTATATGATGAATATTAATACTGGCACCGGGTCTTGGTTGTTATATGTATGTGGTGTCTTCGCTTGGTACCCAAAATACAAGCAAATGCTTAGTTTGGGACCTAGACGTTGTGATTGTGTGTGTTATTATTATTATTTTCAACCACTGTGTTCCAAAAAAAAACGTAAGTTTTTGTTTCTTATTTTTATAATTCATTATGTTAAGATGGAATATTTTATTCTGTAAAATAAATAAGTGAACCTCCCGCTTTTCAGCTTATTTTGTCTTCATGAGAATTTTTAGAGCACATGGCGATGAGGATCTGACGGAGTTAAAAGTGAATAATAGAATCAGTCACCGCTTTGTGCTGGATATGTAGTGAGTGCAGTTATAATAGAATTGCAGCATAGTTTGAAGAAAAATATATTATCATGTAAATATGACTCAAATCTCTCCTCTGCAATCGGGTAAAAACAGGTTTTTAATTAAAAAAAACAACACTGAATTAAAAGTAAAAAATTATTATTGTTTGAAACTCAAAAGTATACCTATTAAAATATGAAGATATATATTTTAAAAGCTTGAGACATCAAACGTTATAAGTAAATACTACTTTGAACCTTTCTATTTTAAATAAAGCCTCTAGCTTTTAATATACATACTTATTACTGTAATTGAAGATTTACAGGAATGGATTACTGTCGCCAAAGATTTCTTTATTTCTGGAATCAATACATTTTCTGAATGCTGGAAGAAGTTTATTGCAGTAGTGCAGGTTTACCTAGAATTAAATAATATTTCGTTTTCAAGTCATAAGTATAGAGAAGGCCATAATTATACAGCATACAGCGACATATGGAGATTTTCTTTCTCCTATCCTTGCACACTTCCAAAATGTACCAACGAATCTGAAACAGTTAAAAAAAAAATTAATAACCAGACTAATTAAAATTATTTATTCAAAATATTGTTACAGGCTGAGTGTCAAATTTAGATCAACTTTAGTGCAGGAAATAGAAAAAAAATTTTTTTTTTGCACTTTGTATAAAACAATTTTTTTTTCAAAGGGAACTAATGTTTATTTAAAAATATATTTTTATAACTAGATTTACTAGCTTTTCATGGAAACAAATAAAATTATCCTTTCGTACCTGGGCTTATTTTTCTTTTCTAATCTAACTGGAGTTAACAAAAATAAGTTCCAATGATAATTGCACCTGATCTAAAATTTATTTATCAGTGCATTTACTTTTGTCGGCAAATAGAATGAGAACAGCTTCGATGAAGGCGTTTGCTGTTGTTTTAAAGTATTTTAACATAGTGCAAGAGTTTTATGTTCCCGTGGAACATAGAGTTTCTAATAAAAGTATAATAATATGGCCTTAGCAACTTAGTTTTCCCAATATACAAATAAAATTTAAATTTTTTTTTTGTATTATTTTTTCTTGCGCAGATAGGAAAGGATAATTTCATTTGCTTCCATTAAAAGACTAGTACATCTAGTTATAAAAATGTCTTTTTTAATTAAACATTGGTTTACTATAAAAAAACTTATTTAATATCAAGTACATAGTGATGAAACTAAAAATGTGACGGATGTGGGAAAATCATTATTTTCCACATTTTGTTCATAATTTTTTTTCTATTTCCTACACTAAAGTTTGATCCTATAAGAACTAAGAACATTAAATTGTATGCATATATATGTCGTAGGATGATTTGATAATTCAAATTTTTGCAAAAACCCTAGATATATTGCGAAAACACAGATAATTAGACAGTGGCGAAAACATTTGCAAAATCTTACTGGAAAAAGATAGGGTTTTTGCAAAAACGCGAGTCGCTCCAGTAACATTGAAATTCTTAACTCTGGCTAGATTTTGCTTACTGACCAAATCTTATTCTGATTGGTTCCTAGTTTTACCCTGTGAGCTTTTTGAGATCAGAAATAACAATATTGATCTATAGGAACTTTTGCACACTTTTAACCACATTTAAAACAAAAGACTGCTGAGTTGCTCTCAAAAACATAAACAAAACTACGTGCGTGAATGATTGACATTTAAAACGTCAACCAGTCTGAGGTCTCGATTTGGGCGCTCTGACCGGCCAATCAGCGTTCTTATTTCATAATAGCTAACGTTTCGTTTCGCAGTATTACTATACCGACTAGTGTTTTTGTAAAAACCCTAAGTTTTCCAGCAAGACTGAGAAATGTTTTCACCATAACTTTTTGTTACTCTTGTCTCATCACGTGGATGAAAGTTGAGTTATAAATTAAATACTTCTGATTTATACACAAGCACCTTCCAAGTTTAACATGGCACATGGACTTTTTCTTATTTGTTTACTAGTTTCATAAGTTCAGACAGTATAAATGTTGGTCAGTAATGAGCAAGCTGTTCCTATATGTGTTGGTTAAACAAAGTTCTGTACTTTTAGAATAATAATTTAATTGCCATCACTGCCCATCCCTACCCTTTATTCTAATTGTATCTGTACAAAATCTAACTTTAGTACATCAAAGTTAGCCTATTAGTAACAAAAAGTTCTGTTACTATTATACTACTATCATTAGTAACAAGCAGTTCCTGTTTACTCCTAGACATTATTAATATTGGGTTTATCAATCATCCACATTGCCTTTGCTAGTGGCATTGTATCTATTCATTCATCCTATTATTGGGTCATTGTATCTGCTGTAATTAGCAAGTCCGTGAAATTTGCCAAACTGGACTGCCTCTGTCGCTGGAGTTGATTCATGAAAGGCTAGATTTGGAGCTGGATTCAAAGCTACTTAAAATTACCAGAGTCATGCAAGACTAAGATATTTAATACATACAATCACACTACCGTATGATAGTGTAAGTTAACTGCTGTGGAATTGCCATTAGTTTAGCCATTTATAAGTGATTATTAGATAAGCAGATTGACAAACAATAAAAAAATCTAAAAACTGTAGGTAAAATTGGGTCTGCTCACCAAGTATAACATGAGAAAATTTTAAAACATCTTCAATAAACAAGAACAGTTTAAATTCACGAAATTTGTCTATTTATGTGAGTAGCATTTTACAATCTTGCTTAATGAAAAATTTAATCAAGCTTATATGTGAGGTGTGTAGGAATCTTAAGCGGATTTTTTAACCGAAATGCAAAAAAAAGTATAGGGCTTTTTGGTGGCTCCGCTTCGCCTTGCTACTCGCATTATCTAACACAAGCAAAACCAAACCTAACCAATTTTTTTTTAAATAGTGGGCCATCAACCTATCTTTACCGAATTTAAAAGTTATCATTGTTTTGAACACGATTTGCATCAGGCAGTAGTGGGAAACCGAACTTTATGTGTTCTCATTACAAATAATAATACTATCCTATACATTACAGATATGCCAATAGTCAGTTTTTGGGGTTATATTAAGCATAAATGTGACTTACCCAGTTTTGTTTTTATCCATTAGGCCAGGAAAGAAAGACCTCAAATAAGCACAAGTGCATATTAATAACAAAATAACACATAGTAAACTTTGGAAGTTGAATATTGCACTCTGAAAATAAAAGTTACTAATGTAGTTATGGGGTCGATTTATGTATGTAGTTATTAGATAGATTTAAATATTGAACCTTACCATATTAAGAGAAATCAATAGCTAAATAAAAATTTACATATGTAACTTTTTGTTTTTTAAGCTAAATGAAATAATTTTTAAAATGGATAGTTACGAATGAAATACGAATTGACACGGAAATCACAATCACAGATTTCAATCAAAAATCAAAACAGAAATGACGGAAATGTTAGAGTAATTGATTTGATTGAATTTATCACCCTCCAGACCACAGAACGATAACCAAAAAGACAAAAAAAGTCAGGTTACAATAGATATAAGTTAGACCACAGATTAATTAGACATCGTTAGACAATTTTACTATTTGCGAAAACGGAATAGATACAGTTCTTGTGTTTTACTCATGCCTACGAGAAGTTTCTTACACCCACAAAATGGAATGTATCACTGCTGGTACTCAATAGAACTTCATATTTCATACATTTGTAATTTTTTATAAATATATACCTAATTATTGCGGTAATGCCGCAGTGTGCAGCTTTAAAATGTAAAAATGAAGGAGTCCATCGTTTTCTTGTAGATAAGAAACACCGTAAGCTTTGGGGAAAGGTTTTGAAGAGAAAAAATTGGAAATCAACAGCTTTGTCGAGGTTATGTTCTGGTGGGGGCTTTTCGGACTACTTGACTTTATGTCTCATGAGACATTGTCGATGAAATTCAATATTTTTCTAGCGAAAACGTAATATTATATTCTAAAAAGACTACAATATTACGTCAAGTTGTACGAGAATCACCTCCTTGAACATTTTTTATCAACAGATGGAACATGTTTCTCATCATCTAAGCCGTCTTCTTATAACACAGAAGTTATAAATTATGGTCATCATACTCCAATACGTAAGATTGTTGAAAAGTTTGATTCGATGAGACATTCCGTAAGTATTACAAACTTTTACTCACTTCTATATCAAATCAGCTTTTTTCCCTAGGCTTACAATGATATTTTCCGCTTACGTAATTTATCATTTAATAAAGTGATTAATAGCGTTAAATACATTATTACCAACCGCTAAAATAATATTCACAAAATATAATGTCACAATTTGCAATAAAAGTTTTTTTCATTCTGTTTTAAACGAAAATTTTTCTTTCTGTTTTACAATATTTCATTTACCACATTACATACAGTAGGTAGCTACCCTACATTATGCACTACTTATACAGACGTATTATAAAACTTTAAACTCTTGCTGTCAATAAACAACCAATGAAGCATTGCAATTGATTGGCAGCCGCGTAAGTCGCTGGGTAGACTTATTATTGTATGAATGTTTTCAAGATGACACGTACGTACATAGCTAGCTGACTTCTTAGAAGTGCATTGGGAGTTATTTCAGGACCTTACGCACTGCGTCCGTCCGGGTATTCCTAGTCTTGTTTAAGTAGTCATACTTACAGTAAAATCATCAAAAAGTAAAACGTTTGTAAAGTGTTTTATTAGTTGTTAAAATTTTCATTAGACCAGTTTCTGCTGGACACTGGATATTGTAGTGATCCTTCATTATTACAGAAAAATAATATAATATAGTGATGTTTATCTATTATAGCACGTCGATATGTCATCGAACTTACTCGAAAAGTTTTCACGGCCATTCAATAAACCAGAAAAATCCAGATAAAGAAATAAATTCCACGAAATTATGAAAACATTTTTGGGACGGAATTTTCGGTCCAGACACAAGTGACACCGGCGCCAGACGCTCGAGCGTGGGAAAATTGTCACGCTTAAATAGCGATGTAATTATTAAATAAAATTATTCGAGATAAGTGAAATGTTCGTGACGCGTGAATCGGTGGAGGGGAGTAAGGGTATAAAAGCGAGTGAGTCGTCGAATGAGACAGTTTTTTTGGTGAATTAGTCAAGTGCGATGAACTGCGAAGTGTGGAGTGAGATAACAGTATAATTTACGTTCGATATTATTTGTTTTTAAGCTAGTTTGTGATTTCGTCTTATAATAAAATAAAGTTAAATAAAATTAGTGTTTTAGGGCATCCCCAATATACGGATTAGTAGCCCGTAACAATATTCAAAACTAATTGACAAATCTAAAGAAGTAAATTATCAAAAGTGGTTTGGTATCCAAGGAATTTACTTAGTAATTTTTTTTGACCAGTGAAAGAAAATTGACACATTTTGCTATTCTGTGTATTTTGTGATGGTTTGTGGTTTTGTGATCATTTGTTTGATTGATTGTCATTTGATCCAATTTGATCATTTGTGATAGACATGGGTCGGTATGCGTTTTCGTAATACCGAAACTATTTATTGGTTTGGTTTCCGATAACGGGTTTCAAAACTATGTATTTTGATAACTATGTATTGGCATGTGCGTGACACATCGTACTACCTTAAACCAATTATCGCCGCCGTTTAACTAACTTTATATTTATACGTATTTATTTTACGGTTATTATTTTATTGACACTAATGGGCGCAAACCCACAATGCAATGCAGACCTTATTGTTTTATGACCTGTACTGCATGGAGAAAAAATGTACAATAGAATAGAACTATAAAAGAGATGCCATGACGCTAATTGTCTTGTCCTTACGTTGTAATTTATATCAGTGAAGATTGTTATTACATTTTTCAATGCTAATTAGGAATATTACTACTATGACGTGAAATTATATTTCTGGGCGAAACTTTCATTTCTTTTAAAATTGGTTTTGTCGACACTTCGTCGTCTGTTTACCTACTTTTTTTGTTTTTATTTAGTGAGAGCCGAATTTGCATACGGACACCTGCGCCACCCGACCTACTGCGCAGTAGATTTGTGTAGCTTGCGAAAGAAAGATAAAAAAGATATACATTGTAGAGAGTGCATTTTTATATCTCTCTTTGTATGTATTTTACTCTTCTATTAATTATGTTTTGCTTGGGATCGTAGCTTAATAGAGCTGAAATGAAAGATATGAATGCTGAAAGGAAAAGATTTTGTATTTCGTAAACGCGATTACAATAACACAATAAAACATATATTCGTACGAGACTTCGCAATGCTTGGTAAACACCCCCAGAGTTATCTCTGTCAAAAAGGCCGAGCCATCCCGGGCTCGTGTTCCTAACACATACATAATTTGAATTTATTCAAATTCAAATTATGTATTTTAATCAAACGTCTGGCTTGTAACTACCCAGCGCTACATATTCCCCCCCTTAATTTTGAAGAAGGTCCCTATTCTTCTAAAAATATGAAATTAAGGTTGACGGTTCACTAGCAGATTCTACTGAGAAGAACCGACAAGAAACTCAACTCAGTAGTTGCTCTTTTCAAATTGTTACTTAAAACTTATGCATAATCATTGTTATGAAACATGACATGATATTAGAATAAATTTTAAAAAAATCTTGAACTTCCTTGGAGTGACGTGCAGAGTAGCTATGAGGCAAGGGCACATCCATTTTCTTATGAGGATTGCTCTAATCTGAAAATATGTTAAACTTTAAACTGCCCTCTAGTTGAGGAACCGCAACGAGGAAACTAGACCCCATGAACTCAGTCGTTGGTAGTCGGCATATCCTATGTACCTACGCTTCTCTCACATCATTTTACCTACAAATTTATATTTAAATATCCACAAACACGACACTTCGCCTTTTTTTCGGTTACATTGTTCTTATCGAAATAGCCCCAAAGCACACTAGAATTTACACGAGTTTGAGCCATTTTACAATTTAAAAAAATACTACACTATATGGATTAATATTTACACTATGACTACACACAAACGTTTATTATTAAATATTAAAAACTATTTGTAAATCAGTAAAAAATCCAAGGAGAAAATCACTGTCTACGCGTACAATACACAAGCCAATCGAACGATAACAATATTGTTGTTACTGTCTGTCTGGTTGTCTATTTATTTACTGTTTGATTTGACTGTTTAGTTTGGTTTGGTCAAGGAAAGGGTCAAACTTTGAGTTAAGAACAATGAGAACACATGTTGCAAACACAATTGGACATTTTTACGGTAATATTATCTGAAGATATATCTCGCGATTGGTCGGGAAGTTAATTAACTTAATATTTAAATATTAGGAATATTATAGAAAATATACAATTAAAAGGGGACGAAACGGCTTCGAAATTTGCGAGTTTGTATTTGTAAATAAGAATATTGTTCTTTCTTTCACACCACAGGATAACGCACTATGAGCGGCTAGATAGACATGTTCCCGCGTGCCATTTATGTGTCTTTTAGAAAAATATAAAATCTCATTTCACCATTTTTTGTTCGTCCAACACAATTAACAAAATACAGATATATGGTATCCAATGCGAGATATATTTTTAACCCATTCGGCTAATATCAAAACAAATTAATACTTACCTGTTATCTTATGAATATTTCCGGACATTCTTAATCCGAATAGTGATTGAATACCAGGATACCAAATGAAGTGTGAAAATAAAATGTAAAAAAAATCACTGACAAGCCTAATGAGTCGATTATCTGAAGATGCTTCCTAACGTTTTGCTATCGTGTATGTTTAGAACAATATTTTGCGTCACCCAGCGTTTACCTAATAGTACAAGCGACGGCCGCTAAAAAATGTAGTCATTAAGTTTAAAACTCAATTTTTTAAATATATCAAGCTAATGAAAACCACTTGTCTGGCAGCCTTTATATATATTTTAAATTTTAAATGTCAAGAATAAAAAATTACAAAAAGGTTAATACTTTATTCTTTTTAATTTAATAATTATATTAATATTTAGTTATGATGTATAACATAAAAAAAATAATTAGATTTGCCAGCCATGTTCAGTGTTTAAGCATAATAATAATTCTTAACAATAAACTTTAAAAAAACTTAAGTAAATGAATTTTGAATTTATATCTTCCCTCTTTTACGACATGTTGAAAAAACAGGCCAAGTACGAATTGGTCTACAAAACATCATTTTGTGATATGTACGATAGTGTTTCCTTGCATTTATTTCAGAATTCTTAGCAGGAGGTAGATTCGTACTTGACTATATTTTTTTTTACTTTACAGTTTGTACTATAATCACATCAAGTGTAGCATGTATTACTGCTTTTGCGACAGAACAAACAAAAATGACTCTGGAAAAAACCCGTTTTTTTTTGTAATTTTTGTTAACTATTAGGATATCCGTAATTACCCCAAATTCTATAAAACTTCAACACGCTACCTTTTACTAACGGGCAGACAGACAGCGCGTGGCGCAGGCTTAGTGCAAGGATTCTGTTGGCACCCTTTGAGTACAGAACCTCAAAAATTAAATCACTAAGTATAAACGATTAGACGAATGATAATAAATTTTCGGGTAGGTATTCTGTGCAGGCATTGATCCACCAGACCAATTTAAGTTCAAAAAGAAAAATGAACGACATTTCTCTGTAATATATAATAATAATCTTATATAATATTTTTATTTTTAATATTATTGGAAATTAGTCAATGTTAAGGGTGATCCAGCAGACATTCAAAACAGGAATGGGGGAGACCAAACCAAACTATTTATTTTTTATAGCTCAAACCTTACAACAACATTTTGAAATTTGTTCTGTACTTTCCGCCATTACTACATTTTGTTTTTTTTTTAATAAAAGTTTTTTTTTAATCAATAAAGCCTAAAGGTTAAACTGTCAAACTAGTGTTTGTATATTTTCCTAATATTAATCTACTTACTTAAAAAAAAATATTTCTGCGTTTAAAGCTGATAACTATATATTTTTTTGCAGTCGCCGCTCGTACTAAAAGGGATTGCTCTTGCCGCTTTCTTTTTTTTTATTACAGCCATCTGGAGTTCATTGACAAATACCAATAAAATAAAGCTTTATTTGATTTAAAATGAAAATCAGACCTTAACTAGTTGTATTTAAGGTTTAAAATAATGTGGAAAGGTTTCTTTGACAAATACCAGTAAAATAAAGCTTTATTTTATTTAAAATGAAAATCAGACCTTAATGAGTTGTATTTAAGGTTTAAAATAATGTGGAAAGGTTTCTTTGACAAATACCAGTAAAATAAAGCTTTATTTTATTTAAAATGAAAATCAGACCTTAATGACTTGTATTTAAGGTTTAAAATAATGTGGAAAGGTTTCCTGGACAAATACCAGTAAAATAAAGCTTTATTTTATTTAAAATGAAAATCAGACCTTAATGAGTTGTATTTAAGGTTTAAAATAATGTGGAAAGGTTTCCTTGACAAATACCTATAAAATAAAGCTTTATTTGATTTAAAATGAAAATCAGACCTTAATGACTTGTATTTAAGGTTTGAAATAATGTGGAAAGGTTTCCTTAAAGTTCAGCTGTAAATAGGTATTGGACGGTATTAGGTGGTATTGGTAAATTTCGGTTCGGCCTTCGATCCATCCATATTGTCGGTATTCTCGGTATTGGTTTCGGTAATGTGGGTATTTCTGTTTCCGTTACAATATGGACTCTGGATATAACATGATGCAATATTGGTAGGTACCGGGCGTAGTAACGAGGTCAATAAAAAAAGGAAAATAAAACAATTGAATTTAAAAAATCTAAAAGTGAGCAAAGAGAAAAGTAGGACATCTTGTTTCCATCTTTTTTTACGTGTAGGTACCTACGTATAAGTCGGTGTTTTTTTAAGTTTGCTTTTTGCGCAGTCATATTGTTTTGATCTTATCAATTTACTTTTTTTATATAACAAAAATTACTTTTTCTGGACTAATATAAAAAGAAAATATTTGATTTACAATAACGTAATCCAAGGTATCAAAAATTTGCCCATAAAAGTCATTATTTGGAGTGTGCTACGAAAATTATTGATGACACATAAAATAATGTAATTTATTTATAGGGCTCATCATTACCTGCAAAAAAATTTGCGAAGATATATCTGACTATTGATGCACCCTGTTACGTGGCGAAGCTCGTATGTAATTTAAAAAAATATTTTTTATTTAATAAATGATTTTAATAATATTTTTTTCAGTAACAGAGTTATGTCTTAGATCTAGCAATGAATATCGAATACTAAATGGACAGGAAACAGGACGGTTTATATTCTATTTGTTAATGATAGTGAATGGGAAAAGACAACAACTTAATCTAATGTTAGTAGTTACAATAATTACTTAGGTCTAAGGTCCGAATATTAGGGAAGCACGTTATCACTACACGTATTATATACATGTAATATATGTATATGTAGCACTATGTAACAACCCCTATTAATTAAGCTTGCTATGTACCTAGGTACCTACGCATTAACTTGAACACACTCATACCGTACCTAGTAAGTCTACCTAACTGCCAGTACGCTATTGGAGTTCCACTCAAACGTCGGTGCATACACAGGTAGGTACCTACCTATCTACTTACTCGGCGGAAGTTCTTTGTTGGTTGTTCATTAACTGAGAGTCTAAATTTCTTATTGCCTATGTGGTTAAGCAATAATAACCGTTTTCCGTTAAAATCAGTTAATGAAAACACAGGCAGAATCAAAAGAAGTACTTATTTAAAAAACGAATTTATCTTTATATAGGTATACCTACCTAATCATAGTTAGGTACCCGAGCGAATTCACTACATATGCGGAACACTAACGTTTGACAAGCTTATTATAATTACATTATATTGATTCTTTTATCTAAAAATGGTTTCTGTGTTTTTTTTTTTTTGCCAAGTCTCAAGTATATTTTTTTTTTAACTTTCTTCGTGTTTGCCTAATAGTACAAGAGACGACACCTTAAAAAATGTGGTCATTAGATTAAAGTTGTGTTTTAAGTACAGAATTATCTTTTTTAGGAAGTAAATACTAAACAAATAAGGAATCATTGGTCTGGCAGTCCCTATCTTGGTAGATTTTTTCAAATTTAGAAAATTATTGAAAATACAAGTAAAAATCTGTAAAACTTTGAAGGATACTTTTTAATATTTTATAAATTGATTTGTATAAAATAAATAATCACATTTTGCATCCCTATTCCTCGTTAAACAATAATTTTCACCAATTATCCCTTAAACAAACAGGACAACAATTTGTAGGAAATTTTATATCTTTTATTCGTCCCCCACTCGTGTTATGTTAAAAAGTATTTTCGCTATAGATAATTTAACGAATGACATTACATTTAGGTCTAGCAGGTATGTTAGGCAAACAGGAGTGGAAGTGCCAAATTTTTTATATATTTCCTGTAGATCAATCCCTACAAAAAACTTCCAAAAAGATTCTCTAAAATTTTTTTATTATTTTATCCTGGTTTTTTTATTAAAAAAATCTTTCACAACTGTACTGTCAAACCTGTAGATTTAGAAAAATTATTACTAAGCTTAAATCTCACATATACTTAATACTGTCGCCTCTTGTACTAAAAAGGTTTGCTCTCGGCGCTCGGCGCGGCGCCTTCTATTTTACTGTTTAAGTCATTTGGAGCCCATAAATACACACGAAAAAAAATTAAAACTTTCTATGATTTAAAACTAAAATTAAAACTTGTGGTGTTGAATTTACGGTTTAAAATGCTATAACAGTTCAGCAGTAAATAGTTTATATTGCTCGGTATTGGCATATCGGTTCGGCCCTTTGTCCGAAATGTCGGTATTTTCGGTATTGCAGGTATCGGCTCTCAGTCGGTATCCGTCGGTAAAGGCGGTATCGGGTATTGTGGTTATTATCGGTATTGGTCGGTATCGGTATCGGTATTTCTGTTTTCGTTGCTGTTTGGACACATGATACCGGTTTCGTCCAATAAACAGTTTCAGTACAAACCAATACGTAGTTTTAGGTTATTGGTGTGATACATAGTTTCAAGAACTATGTACGTTTTGAAACGCCCACTTCTAATTTGTGATCGTGCGTGTTGTTGTGTTGTGATAGTCCTGTCTTACACAATTTCCCAGAAATTATATTATAGATGATATTAGTTTTTCACAACAGTACCTACATACCTATCGAATTATAGAATGGAACAAGATAAGTTTGCGCTAGTTGAGAAAATCCTTAAAGATGTCGACAGTATCATATGTAAAAATATAGAATTGTAAGTGTTCACACGTTTTTGGCACGATTTCAACAGTTTATTAGCATGATAGGGCAAAATCTGTTTATTTAATTTTGTTTTTTTAGATACGCCTTCGACATAGTGCCGGTTGAGAGTAACTATCAGAACAAATCGCCTGTTTTACATTTAGAGAACTGCCTGGGCTTGGAGTCCTGGTGTGTCAAACATGTTTATATGTACTGTTATTCAGAGCTCATAGATACATACTTTACTAAACCTAAGAGGAAAGCTTTAAAAGTTTCGTCTGTGAACGCAGAAAGACTCACAAAATTACTTAATGTTGCTTTATTGCTTAATCCTGAGCTGACAGTATTTTGGAATAAAAGACGCGAGTTGTTTTTGAAGTCTTTACTTGAGAAAATTAGCGAATTGCGTTTTACGAAATTAGTTCTGTCAAGGAAACCCAAATGTAATGATGCATTCTCATATAGACGGTGGCTATGGGATATAATATTTCAAGGTAAATAAAACTTTATTATGATTATAAAAAAATTGATATAAAATATTATAAATTTAGGCACTTTATGAAGTATTTTGCAGGGGAGATCGAACCTGAATAAAGGTACACCTTTTCATAGATCAATGCTAAATCACCATTAAAAACACTGATCAAATAAACCACATCAGAAAACATCGCAATCCTAAGAAAATTGACAAATCCGAAAATCAGTAAACTATTTAGGGGCATCCTGTCTACTGTTCTAATCAACAGTGTATACAAAAAATGCACAAACAACCACCAAGCATCTAAATTTTGGTTCTTTATCTAAATAGAAGTTGTTACCTAAAAAAAATAATTTAAAAGTTTTACATTCACTAATCTGCTACAAGATTTTTTATTTACAAGCTGCACTATTAATAACATGGCATGATAGCGAATATCTTAATATTTCTTCAAATAAGTTTTTTAACTTACTCTGATGATTTCCTAATGAACAGTTGTGTTATTTTTAATTGTTATTCATTTTTCCAGATGAGTTCTTACAGTGTGATCATATAGAAGAGTTAGTAAATGAAGAACTTTATGTTTGCCAGTTATCTTCAGACAAGAGTCCCAACAATTACCACAGTTGGAGTCATCGTATGTGGTTATTGAAGAAACTCAAAAATCACCAAAATCAATTTGATCTACATTCATTGTACATCAAAGAATATGAGTTTTCTGAAAAATGGACGTCCAAGCATGTATCAGATTATAGCTGTTACCATTATAGACAATTTTGTATAAGAAATATGTATAAACTGAAGAATATTGAACAATGGAGATTTTTTGAGAAAAAACTTAATATTAGCCTAAGAAAAGGCTTTATTAGAACCCTCGCATTGAATTTTCCTCAAGATTTAACTGTTCAGGCTTCAGAAAATGATCTATATCTATATTCTGAAGAAAATTTAATAGAATTACTCCTTACTAACTCATTCAATTGTTGTAAATGTGATATAAACACTTGCTTAGTCTGTAAAAGATTTGAATTACTTTTTAATGAATTGACATTAAATAATGAAATGCTTAGATTTTATAAATGTCATGAAACTTTGTGGTACCATCGTAGATTTATACTACACGAAATATTATCATTGATGTATGATTATTATGGATTGACCAGACAGAATGGAGCTCTTATTAAAACAACATGTAGGAAGTGCAATATAGATGCATCTAGGGAGAAACAAGTTAAAATTGTTAGATATGATATCAATAAAGCTTATTCTAGTATTTTGTTCAAAGTTTTGAGTGCACACGAAAAAGAATTTTGTGAAGAAAGGAGAGCAGACGGAGACAATTATTCAGAAAGACATGAAAAGTATTTGAGATTTATTGAAGGGATTAAATTTTAGAGCTCCAGATGCAAAAAAATTATGCCACAAATTTATATCACAATTTGTATGCAGACAACTTTAAAATGTTTATTTTTTAAACATTGAAATACTTATTGATAAAAACGTTTCGTTATATGTACTAAGCCTATAAGCTACTTATAGATTTTGTCAGGTGTTATGAACGTTGTCGCGTCGCGTCCTACTGGAGTTAGAACAAAATAATTTTGTATCAAATCACATGTTCCTGCATGTTACCATTTCCAAATAAGCACGGCGCGATCCGAAAACATTCACAACTCTTTGGTCTTTATTGACAGATTTACATATAGAAACTGTCATTCACTATTTATTCAATTCTTATTTTCTCTATGTGAATACCTAATTGCACGATCTGAATATTTCCACCATTCAGAATATCATTTTGCTGCATCAAATTTTAATAATAGATTTTTTACATTTGTTTTATGTTGGTCTGGACACTTATTTTAACAATGATGAATATAAATGATATTATAAGAATGAAGTGAATTCTTTTATACTGTTACAAATTTAATAGACAGACTGTTTTTAAACTGACTGGAGTTACAGATTGAATTTATTATGGCAGTTCTGAATACAATACGAAAAAGGCATACCATTGAAAGGGAAATGAAACGACACAAACACTACATAAGCACTAATATTAAATTGAAGTGTTATTCCTATTGTAGTATGTGTACTTTAATTAATGAAAAAGTTTATTACATAATCCGAAATGAATATATAAGCGTTTAAAACTTCATATTATTAATAATGTGTGTGTAATAATAGTTTAGTAATAAAAATATTTCAGTACCGTTACCATCTCAATTCAAAATTTTTAAGCCACAATTAACCTATATGGCGCGTATGGTACAGCATCTGTAGGCCTAACGTGTACGCCGCGACAAAATTTTGTCAACGGCAATTCTCGTCCATCTCGTCTATCGGTGTTAACTTGCAAGACTTTTATCTCGTCCCGCTCTGTCACAATCTAAAAAATTACTCATCTGGTAGTTTTGTCTATAACCCTAATCTGCGAACCATATTTTATTGAATTTTGACATTTTTAAGAGGTATATTTCTCGACAGCATTTTTTGTTGACGACAATGGTGAGAAAAATATTGTTATATAAAAAGTAATTGTTAAATTCTTATTTTCGATTGTATTCGCTTGAATCGGTTGTATTTTATGTATAAAAAAAGTTTAGTTACTGATTCAGCTTATTGATGATCAATGACATGATGACGCTTGGCCGAGTGGTTAGAGACCCTAACTTCGGAGCCAGTGGTAGCGGGTTCCGTTCCCGCCCGGGACAAATATTTGTGCGCATAAACTGTCTATTTGTTTCGTTTCTGGGTATAAAATATCTATATATGTGTATATTATAAAAACCGGCCAAGTGTGAGTCAGACTTGCACACGAAGGCTTCCATATACCATACAGTATAAAGCAATCACATTTGTTTTATGGGAGCCCTCCTTAAATATTTGTTTTATTCTGTTATTTAGTGTTTGTTGTTATAGCGTCAACAGAAAAACATCATCTGTGAACATTTCAACGTGTCGTGATAGCCCAGGGCGCAACGGACCTGTTTCAAATTTATAAGGCCCCATAGTGCCATGGTTCGAATCCGGGCGTGTACCAATGAGTTTTTCTGACTTAAGTACACAATATCACTGACACCGTGCTTCGGAGGGCACGTTAAGCAGTCGGTCCCGAACGCTGTCAATAGATGGCGGTCGTTACAGTTCCCAACCCGCAGTGGAGCACCGTGGTGGACTTAAGCTCCAAGCCTTCCCTCCTCACCCTGGGGGAGGCCTAAGCCCCTGCAGTGGGGTAAAATGGGCTGATGATGATGAACATTTCAACTGTCTATCACGGTTCATGAGATACAGCCTGAGACAGACAGATGGACGGACGGACAGCGGAGTCTTAGTAATAGGGTCCCGTTTTTTACCCTTTGGATACGAAACCCTACAAAAAAGGTATTGTTATTCCATTCCATTCTATCAGCCTTTTTTATACCCCACTGCAGGGGCTTAGGCCTCCCCTCAAGATAAGGGGACTTGGAGCTTAAACCCACCACGCTGCTCCATTGCGGGTTGGCGAATTGCCTTTATATTTTAAATAAATGAGAGCATCCTCAATCAACGGCACACAGAACTTGTACCAAAATTTGTCTTTAACTAAAGTAAACAATGAAAAGTCTATTACTTGTGAATCATTGATATATACTAAGTATGTTATGTACGTAATATATACATACATATAACGGTTGTTACACAAAGTGGTAGAAGTGAGTCGATTACATCCATAAAAAATTCTCGAACCTAATTTTTTACTGACCGCCATCTATTGACAGCAAACTGGACCGACTGCTTAACATGCTCTCTGAGGCACTGTTTCTGTGATAGTTAATTTACTTAAGTCAAAAACTCATTAGTATAGGCCCAGGTTCGAACCACGGCCACATGGCCTTATCGATTTGAAACATGTTCGCTGCGCTCGGGCTATCACAATATATTATTATATATTTACTTAAAAAACCCAAAAAAAATCAACTACTGATGGGCAACACAAAATATGAAAATTTTAGTCGCAGAATCGACTGCGAGATGGTCGATGGCTAGTTACAATAAATTATTAAATAAATATACTATAGAGTATGGTCTGTATGGTCAGTCATACAACTTAGACTATAAAGTGCTATAAATTGAATGAATAAAAAAGAACGGATAAAGTGTTGCTACGTTAGAATATGACATGTTTTCATTATAGGGTAACATTTGTGGTCTCGACAAGGTTAAGTCACGGCGACATATTTTCTCGAGTAAGTCGTGCATGTAAAACGACAGACGAGTCGAGATCGACAATTTTTATCGTCTCGTGTGGCAGTTTTGTCGTGTTTCGCAAGTTAGTCTTGCTGTACCAGTGAAGTTTTTACGCGAATATGACCCAGGCGTGTGCGGTACATACGTTGTACCAGCGCTTCCACGTGGTGGGGGTATATTTTTTTCAAGAGAATGTGTTGATTGGATGCTTTTTTTCCTCAAAGCTAAAATATATTCCGTATTAACCTGTAATTAGTCATTTTGGTACGATATCATACCAACAACCGTATGTATTTATGCGACAGTCACGTGACGGCACACGTGCAAAAGGTTAAATCATTTAATATTTAGTTACTGTTATGGTTGATCCTCAAGTAGAATATGTTGATAATTATAGAACATATTTTTGCTCAATTCATGTAAATGTATATATTTATTCATAATATTATAAATTAATTACAAAAGTGTAAAAGTGAATAATAATGTAGCTACATTTTTGAATGTACAATTTTATCTGAAACTAAGTTGTTCTTATATTTCCATCACTTCCATCAGCCCATTATGTTCCACTGCAGGGGCTTAGGTCTCCCCCAGGGTGAGGGGAATTGACGCTTAATCCACCACACTGCTCCGGTGGGGGTTGGTGGATTTTAACGACTGCCATCTGTGGATGGCGACCAAGACCGACAGCTTAACGTGCTCTCCGAGGCACGGAGTCAGTAATAGTTATGTACTTGAATCAGAAAATACTCATTGATACACGCCCGGATTCGAACCACGGCCGCACGGCCTTCTACACCAGAAATACATAGGTTCGCTGCGCGCGGGCTATCACGACAGTTCTTACTGGTTCTTGTATCAAGAGTTAACATTGAAAAGAAAATTTTTGAAGTGAATAAGAGTTAAACCCCTCAAGCAGTTCAAGTTTTATTATACGATTTGGAATATAGATATTTCAATTTTTTTCAGTTTTGGTTAGTACCTAACTGAATTTGAATTGATAACTGTTATCAGTCAAAATGCTAATATGACTAATTTTGACAGATTCCATATAACTGCCCATTGCCTAAGTACATAAATTAAAAAAAAGCTTGTTTGTTAGTTGTACACAGGATTTTATTTCTAAAAACGACATTCTAAATATGAAGTAAAAAAAATTGTATGTTAGAAGGTGAACATGATTTTTTTGGTATTTTCATATTTAAAACTGTTTGTAAGTATATTATGTATATCTAAAGAAATTTTATAATCTTTAGAATTTGTAGTTAACGTGATTTCCTATCTATGATCTAGATAGCCAAAATGAGTCTAGCATATTACCTGTGTCGTCTGTAACATTACAATTATTTACATTTTTTGACTTAGCACCTTTTAGGTTTGCAAAAAAGACATTAGTGATAATCATTTGAAAAATCAATTGTTTAAAAATATAATTAAATAAATGTATAATTTATAAATTTTATCTTTGTTTCATTAAAAGTATATTTGTCGCCTGAAACCATTACCTATAAGTCGGTGCCTGAAACTGACACTTGGGGATGCATAATTTTTTATTGAGTAAAGGTTTCTGTAACTTTGATGATAGTTTTTTAAAAGTATAAATGTCTTTTTTGGGCCTGTGTACCAAATTAGAATTGAAGTTTATTTCTTTACTAGCGACCCGCCCCGGCTTCGCACGGGTAGCAGAGCATTAATGCCGTAATGTTTTTTTGTGTCGTAGTGTCGTATCAGCTTGTTGCGTCGAATATGTGGATTGGATTTAATTACATTTAAATGTAAAGTAAGTTCACCTATTAGGAGTATTGTGAAAGTATTTTATTTCCAATTCTACAAATAGTTGAAAAAGTAAAGAATAAATACATAAAAACAAACTACAATATTACATATACAATATTTGTATACAACATTGATAACTTCTGCCTAATTTTACAAAAGGCGTGTCGCGTCGTCCGGTATGGCCGGAGGGCGCGGTGTGCGACAGCGCCGGGATGCTTGTCGCGCGATATTTTTATTTCGCGATAGCTCCTAACATATCAATTTAAATTGTATGTTGTAAAGGGCAATCATAATCTGCATGAAATGCTGAAGGTAAATAACGTATTTAATTTGATAAGGATTAGTACTGTATCCGAATAAATTGCTTTCCAATTACCTTATCATATGACACCATTTTTTTAAACATAAAAATAGGTATAGTAAGCTATACATAAAAGATAGACATAGGTATGCCATCGCGGACTTTTCTTTAGTCCTATAAAAGAGACACAATTCTTCCATACATGATTTTGTTATATCTCAAACATTAGGCAGCGTTTTCGATGAAAGCTACCAGCCGGCTTGAGTTTTTTCCGACTCAACAATAATCGTCATATTTCAACTAGGTAATTTCCACAAAACATTAATAAATTATATACACACCTTCCTCTTGAATTACTCCGTCAATTGGTGTCAATAATATGCCAATCCGTACGGTACCTAGTTTTTGAGTTTATCGCGTTCAGACAGACAGACGCGGCGTAGGACTTTATTTTATAATATGTAGTGATTTAGTTTTGAGCAATCTTTCTAGCCTAGAATGGTTCAATTATAATTTGATAGTGATCTTTGTTGAGTCTCATGAAATATATCTAGTAATTTATTTCACTTTGAGTGCCTTTAGAAAAATCGCCACCTGTTTCTTTTCATTTTTATAAATACGTATACTAATATAATTTAATTCTGTCGGTTGTAGTTTATAGAAATGCGTGATTCCTATATAAAAAAAGGTTAAAAATTAAACACTTAAAACTGAACTGAAAAACTAGAACCAGAATTGTTTACCATTTCTAAATCAATAGATTAGGTTAGGTTTGTTTATATTAATGCGAGGAGCGAAGTGGAGTGGAGCGAAGAGCCATCCAGAAAATGAACATTGTTACAGTCGAACTCATCATGAAGTGATCAATTTTACGATATGGCAAATCGTGGATGACAAAATCATGAAACGTTGACGATTTAATGATCTGGTCAAAAGTTGCCCACGTCATGAAAAGCGACCATTTCATGAAATTCTCGAGCATTTTATGAAATGATCAATTCTACGATATGTCCGCGACATGTACACCAATCTGAGTTTATACAACAATTACGTGAGTCCATTCAAGGTTTCAATATTTATAATTAAAATGTGACGGAAAGATTCGTTCTTACGAATATAAATGTTACCATTACGAACCTAGACAAATGGATAGGTCAATTCTTTAGCTTTTAATCGAATGGCAGTATGCAATTGTTTATTGTTCGGTGACTTATGGTATATCAATAAGTATTTTTTTTTGTCTATATACCTGTAGGATGATGCAGGTTGATTGTGTTGATTTGTTTGGGGCCACCGTGTATCTGACATGCGGGAAGGAGTCTTGCGTCTGTTGCCTCGATGCCTGATTATTTAGATCTCCCACATAAACTAATCTAAATAATCGGAGTTTAGGTTCGCGCGTAAAATGAATAAGTAATAGAGTCTGAGTTTTCACTAATTTATTATTTGATAAATTATAGTGTACAGACTTAATGTAGCGTTTTTCACTTATATATAGATTACAAAGAATGGAAATAGCGAGTTGAGTAATTACGTCGGCAGACAATATCGGTTCACGTCTTGTCGTGCTGAGGATTGCGTAACCACTATCCTCTCCCGTGTCGTCGTCGTCGGTCGAGATGAGATTCTAGGGGTTCATGTTAACGGTACCTGGTTAACGGTACCGTGGGAGAGTAAAAAATAGGTCGGCATCGCTTCTTTGAGGGATGCCGCGTTTACTACAAATAGAATATCGGTAACATTGTGCAAGTGTAACGGTTTGTTTGTAAATGTCCGTCGACGTCAATAATCGTAAAATCTTTGATTTTGCAAAGGAAGAAAAATATTTTGAGCTAGCATGCAATTTACGCCATTAAACAAGGGATCTTACAAAGGTAAAAATGTTTGTACAATTTGCAAAGTACCGACAAAGAAATACCGACTATTAGCTAAATTAATATTACATAACTTAGGTACTACTTAGGTATATACATTGTTCTTATATAATATGTTATAATGTAAGATAGTGTACTGCTATCGCCACATACCTACGAGTGTTTGGTTAATCGGGTACTTTAAAAACAGGTTCAGTAAGTGTGTTTGCAAGGTCGTTTATCAAACGGACAAGAATTGACTTCTCTGATCTGAGCTACCAATAATGCAATGTGGCGGTAGAGCCTGGTGGGGTTAGACATATAGGTATGGTATCTAGTAATTTTTAATTGTGTGTATGGTTTATAATTACATAATAAAAAAAAAAACAGAAATAGTGTTGTTTGTGTGAGTATTTTCTAATATTTTTTTTTCTGTCAACGGTATATATAAATATATAATTAAACATATTCAACCTGAAATGAAATGAAAAGAATGGAAATCATGCTTATATTATATTTTAAAATTAACTAAAAATTAATTTATTAAATAATATGCTGTAAATTAAAATCTTTGCAACTATTAGTCGGATTTTAATACATCATGTATCTTTGAATATTTATTTGATAAAAACTTTCACATGAAAATGTGACAAAATAGTTCTTATATGATCGGTCTTCACCGCCATATAAATTCTCTTGTACGTTTTTGACTGTTCGGTACCATATAATGCTATATTGGAACTAAAAATTTATTGAATGCATATTTATGCTTATTGGGAATGCTTCTCTTCGAAACTGCTTGTGCTACAAATTTTCGCCGATTTCAACTAATGTTGAACTCAAGTTTCAACGAACAGTCAAATTTTATCGAAATGCTGGATATTGCTTTCCCAATCATGTTATGTGATGTGTATATCGTATTGCAATTAGATATGCAGTTAGTTCTATTTACGTCCAAACATCCCTCTTCTGAACACATATTTACACCTCTAATCATCCGCTTGATAACAATAAGCCTCTGCATTAAAACACGCTTACATGGGATTTAAAAATCTGTTATGTTCTAAAAGTTATTCAGTTAAATTTTTTCACGTGATTCGATTCAGTTTATGATACTGATTCCTTTATCTACCTACTAGTAAATGCATTGAATAGTTCTGTTATCCACCTTGCAGCTCCGTCATCAAAGCTTCGTCACCATATGCTGTGATAAAAGCTCGTAAAGACAAATTTAATAAGCCCACACTCGGTGGGTTAACTGATAGCTATATTCATGGGTCTTGATATTTACCTTCAAGGTCCATCATCAGATCAGCTCGATGGTACCTATCATAATTATCGACTGTCAGCCAAATCATACATTACTGTAAATTTTCAACACGAAGGATTTCTTCGCGAGGAGACGATCCAGGCTTCATCATCAGGACTTGGTCACCGGATTGTTGCAATGTTATTGGAACCACATTTGTGTGCAAAAGTTTAACTTCGTAGATTAAGTAAAAGTGGCTCTAAATGAACTTGCAGGTTCTTAGCCAAACCTACGTATGTACATATATACAAACAAGTGAAACAAAACTTGTATTTGCATTTTCTACAATATTTTGCTAGTAAAAATATGGGTCACATCACTACATAGTATAAAAGAAAGTCGCTTCCCGTTTGTCTGTCACTATGTATGCGTAGATCTTTAAAACTACGCAACGGATTTGGATGTTTTTAACGCTTTTTTTTTTAATAGATAGAGTGATTCAAGAAGAAGGTTTATATGTATATAACATGCATAATATAGTAGAGAAACATTGATAATTTTAGACGTTTCTAATGTGATGTCGTAAATAAACAATTTTTTTTGCGCTTACATTGCAAACGATGGCTGAACCCTCCGAGATTTAGATTAAAATAATGTACTACAGTATTGTACACCTTAAAAAGGTCTACAAAAAGGTCCGGATGGTATATGTCTAACTCTTAGGGATAACCCACAATAACCATTTTCATCCAAAAATTGGTGTAAATAATTAATCGAACACAGAAAAGATTTTCGCGATGTCCACTTTATTATTACTTGCTACTAGATGGCCCAGTAGCATTTCTTTTTCTTTAAGCAGAAATGACATAAAAATGAAGTCCACGCAGGCGAAGCCGGGGGCGGTCGCTAGTCCTGAAATAATAAAAATCGAACGAAATTGTTGAAATGCGTAACGTGTCATTACCGCGAGTGGACTGAGTTAATTTGGAATAAAATGACCAAATTATTACACTTCTATTTATGTAGGGTAGATAACCTTATTATAAACTTATTATTAGATAGACTTATTATATTCATATTAGCTGTGATAAAGATTCCATTAACATTAGGAATGCAGAGTTCAATGTAGGATTTGATGTAGTAAAAACACGAATTACTAGTTAGGTTGTACATGTTAAAATAAAAAAAAAAATTAGGTAAGTACATTTCTGGTTCCGATTGTAGGTCAAAGAATGACAAATCTCTGTTTTTACCCGACTACGAACGGTAATCTTTTTCGAGTATATGTTTATGCCTATTTCTGTTGTCCGCTCTGTAATAAGTCCAGTGAAGTAACTGTATAGAATATTTTAAAAATATTAGAAACTATGGGTATCACTTAAAAACCAGCAAACAGAAAACAAGTAATTTTAAATAGTTGTTATATGTGGGTATACCTATATAGTAACACTTTTATGCTATATTGAAAAATATTGTTTGAAATTTTAAAAATGCATTTTTGGGCTTTAGAGACATTACCATTTTATTTATATATATAGATAAAAAAGTAGCCTAGATTACTATTCAAAAAGTTATCTGTCAGTGAGAGTTCCATCGAAAATCGGTTCAGCCGTTCCGAACATTAGCCCAAACAAACAAATATTTTAAAAGTACGTGTTTGGTTTTCGGTAACGTGCAAACAACTAAGTCCATGACCTTAAGAAGTTGCCTTTATTTTGAAAACACAGAGAGATACTTCAATTTTTATATTTATACTAGCGACCCGCCTTGGCTTCGCGCGGGTAGCAGAGCAATGTATGCCGTAGTGCTTTTTCTGTCGTAGTGTCGTATCTGCGTCGAACCAGCGAACTGTTCGTCGAACATATGGATTAGATTTAAATATAATATTATATTCATCCTACTTGTAGTATTTTAAATGCATGTTATTTCCAAATCTGTAAATATTTGTAAAAGTGAAGAATATATACATAAAAAAAAAAAACAACGGATCTCTCAACGAACTTCTTACGACATTGGAAATGAACCTAACGGAATAAAGTAAACACATATTTTGGATAATATTTTTCGAAATAATTTTTTTTCAGAAAAAAAATTACACAGCTGTATCTGAATAAGCTTAAAACTTCGAAATATAACATTCTGTACGACATTTCGATCGAACAAACCGAATTAGTACGAAATGTAACACCGACGCATATCCGACTTCCAACTAAGGGCACCCTCAACCACTACTTCTGGTTGTCCGATTCTAACAATTTTAGTCTCATACGATCCCCAGTCTAATTACCCCGAGCCGTTTTTTTATTTTTTTTTCTTATTCGGACCCAGTTCTCGAGATATCGGGCTCCCAAAATGAAAATCGGGCAAAAAAATTGCGATTTTTTTTCGTTTTTTGCCGATACTTTTATTGTTTTTGAACTTTTTCCAAATTGTCTTTTGCCATCTTGTGGAGCTCGCCAAGCTGCGTCTTCTGACTGCACGTTCATTTCTATTTCTCGAAAACTCTTCGTGCTATCTGCCTGTCTCACAAAACTCCCAAATGATCCCCTATACTCCAACGAAATGAAAGTCATTTCCAATGACAAAACTAAAATATTTCTTTGTATACAACATTGGTAACGTCCGCCAAACTTTTACATAAAGTGCGTCGCGTCGTCATTGCCACCACCAGTGTGGGGTCCCGCCTGACATTGCCACCTGGCCGCTTGTGCCGCGATAGTACTTATTTCGCTATAACTCCTAAGATCTTAATTTAAATTGTATGGTGTAAAGGGCAATAATAATGTGCATGAAATGTTGAAGGTAAATAACCTATTCAATTTGATAAGGATTATTGTATCCATATAAATTGCTTTCCTATTACAACATCAGATGACGTCATTTTTTTTAAACATAGAAATAGATATAGTAAGCTATCCGTAAAAGATAGACATATGCCATCTCGGACTTTTCTTTAGTCTTATGAAAGAGGAACAATCCCTTCATACATTGTTTTGTTATATCTCAAAGAGATTAGGCAGCGTTTTCGATGTAAGCGGCCAGTCGGCTTGATTTTTTCCGACTTCTTCAACAATAAACGCCATATTATATTTGCACAAAACATTAATTAATTATACACTTAAACCTTTCTCTTGAATCACTCCGTCCATTGGTGTCAAGCATATGTAAAACTGTTCGGTAGTTTTTGAGTTTATTGCGTTCAGATAGAAGAACAGACGCGGCGGGGGACTTTATTTTATAATATGTAGTGAAGTATAGTTGTATAGATATAATCTTGAGAAGTATGTTTATGCTTGTAGGGAATTTAAAATTCGAAACAGTAATACAATCGTTATTTATATCAAAACTTCACGTTTGCAGACAAATATAGTGGACATATTATTTCCCAAGAAGAATAGTAAGTGTAAAGGTGGATTGGGATCTTTTTGATTTATTTTTAAAGAAGTGCTAATTTCGTCAAATGCAGCGTTTTGCGAAAAGGCATCGAAATTATGTTACACATTGCTATTTCAACCGACGTTGGTTCCTCTAGGCATATCGGACCCTCCAGTTTGCGAATTTTTGAAGGGTGTCTTCAAGATATTGATTTTGCATTTTTTCCTTCCCATCAAGTACAATAGATTTATTCGTGCGAGCGGCAACTGGTATTTAATTATAATTTTTTGACTTAACTTCTAAGCTTTTTTTCCATTGCAGATACAAAAAGTCAACAATGAGTAATCATGAAGATGATTCCAGTACATCACATAGAAAAACCTCCGATAAAAACATTTCCTGTGATGACGCTACACATGAGTCGAATAAAGTTTTATTGGACATAATTAAACGCAAAGGTTTCACTGTTTACGATATAAAAAAATATCCGATAAAAAATCCAGGCGGCAATTATTTAGGCGATCTGACCAAAATTGACGTGAAAGGCGAAACTTTAAATGGAAAAATAGAATTGAATTTATTCATGAAAACTTCTCTACGTGGAGAGATTTCTCTGTTTAGTATTAAAGATCTCTATAAACGAGAAATATTTACTTACATAAAACTAGGCGAATTGTTCAATGAACTTCAGAATATAAGTAATGTACCAAAGGACGAAATATTCAAAATGGTAAAAGTATATGCAGTTTCGGAGAAACAGGGTGATGAATTGTTATTAATGGAAAATATGTCCGAAAAAGGGTACATTACACAAGATAGAATGAAATGTGTATCGAGCGATTTCGCAGAGAAGGCCGTGATTGCTTTGGCGAAATTTCATTCTTTGTCGTATGCTATGCAAAAATTAAAAAACGACGATTATCAAAGTATAGTTAACGGTATATTATCAGAAACTCCCATAAAGTACGGCGATGTTTGGCGACAATTTATTGAGAATATGGCGGAGACGACAATGAATTGTGTTGATACGCCGGAAATGAAAGATCGAATAAATAATTTTGTAAAAAAAATGGTCAAAATATTTCCTGGTTATCATTCCTCGACCGCGAGGTCTGTGATCTGTCATGGAGATTATAGAGCCAACAATTTGCTGGTTAAAGAAAAAGTGAGTTCTTGAATGTGTTTTTATACACATTTTGTTATACGCATGTTTTTATAACCATGAAGTCATTTCGTTTTTTATCAGTCAGTGTTTTTTTTGACATGATTGCCTAATCTAAAATTATGCGCCCCTCCATTACTTATGATTTCTTCAATATGTTACTTAATATGTTTATTTTTACTTCGTGTTTAGACGAAAAATGGTAAATTCTATAATTATGTAAATTGTATTGTTATCTAACGTCTATAACATATTAAATAATATTAAATTATATTTTGAACAAATGACACTTAAGTCGTACCTACGGATTGTTGGTTCTACTGCTCGATTTCACTGGTGGATTCAATATTATTTAGAAGTACTTGTGGCTCCACTTTTGGTATTATTTGAGGTTTTAGGCTTTTAGCTTTAGACAAACTGACAAGTTTGTTTAAAGGCGCGCAATTTTAGATTAGACGATCTCTACCGCTGGTACTTTATACTTTCGGTAGGTAAGATTTGTTTCTTTGTCCGTCCTTTCGCGCTTCAAAATTGTTATTTCCAACGGTATTTTTTAAAACTTAGCATAGAAGTTCCCTTTGACCTCTAGTTTTGCAAATATTATTTTGGACCAGATTGGATAAGATTTGTTTTTGGGATGTTTTTGTAGTTTGATTTTAAGTCACTTACCTACGAACCAGAGCGGTACTCAACAGATTCTCACCTTTGACTTGTTATGATTGCTCAATTTGTTAAATGGGGATTTTTTGCGCTTGCCCAAGGTTGTTTGTCACAAAGGTTAACACAAAGATAACAATAATATATACCTGAGACATCCCACACCGCGCCATCTAGTCCCAAAGTAAGCAATTGTTTTGCTTATATTGTAGGGGTACTAGACAACTGATATACAAACAAATACACATGTTCATGCACACAAATATTTATACCGCGCGGAAATTGAGATAGTAGACCAGAGTCGATAGGTACCTTTGGAAACGAAAAAAAATTAAAGTAGGATGAAACCTATTGGAAAAGGAAGGGAATACCACTAAAATTAAAGGAAAAATAAATTACGGGCGATCTGAGGTTGGGAAGGGGTAGGGGGTGGGTTTTTAAGGGTAAAAATCGGTAAATCTCAATTTCCGGCAAAACTACAAGTCCTATCGAAAAAAGTTAAATGGCAAAGTTGTAGATAATAAAAAGACCTACAACTTTTGTATTTACACTTTTTCTCCATAATCTCAAAATTCATGTGAAAAATCCATAAAACCACTTTTTTGATTTTTTATTTTTATCTTTTACAAAAAAAAAAAATTTTTTTATGATATTTAGTGAAAAGTTACCTCGTTATGTCCCGGACACACTGGAATTTTGAAGATTTAAAATATTAATTTTTTCACCCTATTTTGACTCGGATATCGAAAAAGCACCCTAATTTTCAATCGAAAATTCTCACGTCAAAATATCTGATTTTTCAAAAAAGTCGGTGAGCTTTTTGTTCGTTGAAATCTCTATTTTCAGATGGTGTGAAAAAAATATACATTACTATGGTAAAATTTTTCAGAAAATGCAAAAAAACGAAAAATACTAAAATTCGAAATTTTTTTTTTAATCTTTATGTACAATTTTGAGGTATTCATTAAAATTTTTACTTTAATTACTCGAAAAACGTTAGGTTCCATGTCAGATTAATAAACAAAAAAATTACAAACCAATTAAACATAAATATCGCAAAAAAATATAGTTATTGTAAATGTTAAAAATACGATTTAAAGGGGATTTTTTTAAAAAATGTGACTACTGCTATTTTTTTCAGTAATAAAAGTTGATTTATTAAATTTTCATTACATTTATGTATTAGAAAATCTCATTAGATAGAAATATACACGCAAATCGTACTATTGAGTAGATATTTTTTTTTTTTAATGATTACATTATACATTATATTATTTTTAAAAGCATTAATCTTTGTATTTATCAAAACATTGTATTCCATTCGAATCACTTATTCATCAGTTTCTGTCTTTTTGATGGTATTTCTTGATCGTTAGATTCGACAGGCCTTTCTGATTCTAGTAGATCTTCGACATCTTCAAGACCATCACCGTCTTCGTCTCCAACATTATTTTCGGTCTGCATTGGTTCTTCATCCCCAATTTCATCTGAATCATTAACTTCCTCGTAGATTTTCTCCACATTGGCGCATTGTTCAGAACCATGACAATTTGAGCATAAATTTGTGCATTTTAAACCATGTTTTCGGCAGCCACATTTAAAACTATTACATCCAGTTTCACAGCTGCAGCAAACAGTTTTCAGCAAATTTTCCGGAATTAATTCCATTTCTGTAAATTTGGGCATAATTCCATGTTGATGTTGCTTCCAGCCCCAATCTGTTGCTGTCAATTCATTACCCAGCCACGTTTGAAGCTGATAATATGCCCTGTAACAATGTTCTGCTGCACCTTCTGTGGGTGGGAGATTTGCCAATATGAATGATGATTCTGATTAAAATTCAGGTAGTATTTTTGCTATGTAGATTCCAGAACTTTTTTTTTAAAGTAAATTATCACAGTTCTTGTAAAGTAACTTAGCCTGCACGTGTATTTATATGAACGATGTTATTCACTGTACTGTTTCTTGAATACTGGCTAACGGTTTTTACAGCTGCTACGAAATAACAGGTAGTAAGGCCCAGACCCTCCAAGCCCCTTACCCACTTCTCTATGAAATACCTTTTGATGGGCTACAATTTTCCGAAGGTCACTCAGGTATATAGGTATAATTTTAAAATAGCAATAAATAGGCATCTACGCATATAATTTAAAGAAAATTCGACAAATTTCTCAAAATTTTGTAGATGTCATATTAAATATTAACCTTATTAACTTATTTAGTTGTTAATTATAGTTGTTAATCAACTTGCAATTTTTTGTTTATTAATCTAACATGGAACCTAACGTTTTTCGAGTAATTAAAGTAAAAATTTTAATGAATACCTCAAAATTGTATATAAAGATTAAAAAAAAAATTTCGAATTTTAGTATTTTTCGTTTTTTTGCATTTTCTGAAAAATTTTTCCATGGTAATGTATATTTTTTTTTACACCATCAGAAAATAGAGATTTCAACGAACAAAAAGCCCACCGACTTTTTTGAAAAATCAGATATTTTGACGTGAGAATTTTCGATTGAAAATTAGCGTGCTTTTTCGATATCCGAGTCAAAATAGGGTGAAAAAATTAATATTTTAAATCTTCAAAATTCCAGTGTGTCCGGGACATAACGAGGTAACTTTTCACTAAATACCATAAAAAAAAATTTTTTTTTGTAAAAGATAAAAATCAAAAATCAAAAAAGTGGTTTTTTGGATTTTTCACATGAATTTTGAGATTATGGAGAAAAAGTGTAAATACAAAAGTTGCAGATCTTTTTATTATCTACAACTTTGCCATTTAACTTTTTTCGATAGGACTTGTAGTTTTGCCGGAAATTGAGATTTACCGATTTTTACCCTTAAAAACCCACCCCCTACCCCTTCCCAACCTCAGATCGCCCGTAATTTATTTTTCCTTTAATTTTAGTGGTATTCCCTTCCTTTTCCAATAGGTTTCATCCTACTTTAATTTTTTTTCGTTTTTTATCATTTTGGACGGTATCGACACTGGTCTATAGAGTCTTTAATCAATCGGTCAATCGGTCAGTGATTTGAAACCGTCGTCAGTCCGTTTGTAAATTACCACCAAAATGATTTACTATAATTTTGTAATTGATTTTGCTGGAATGGTTATATTGACATTAAAAACTAATTTACGCAAATCATTGCGATTTGTATAAATTAGTTTTTAATGTAAATAAATATTGACGCCAAAATATTTTATCTCACGGTGTAGTTTTTGTGATTTGGAGTCCGGAGTGGATCATCGTTTTACAATTTTTTTCTATAATAATTTCTTTCTAATAATAGGTATACATTCATATTTCAGTTTCATATAGGAATTATATTACATTTTGTCGGTCTTCACTACAAAATATTGCACTAAATATTTTTTTTTTTATTTTCAGAACGGCAAGGTCGTAGATTTGATCCCCATTGATTACCAACTTTTGTACCACGGTCCTGGGATCAACGATTTCTTTTATTTCGTATTTGCATCTACATCAAGGGAATACAGAGCGACTAATTTGAAATATTTGAAGAATTTATATAGAAGTACTATGAAGTCCTTCTTAAAGTATTTCAATCTAGATATTGAAGAAATATATCCATCCGATGAATTCGATAGTGACTTTGCAGAAAGATTGGAATATGGCCTTATGATTTCAATACAAATGCTCCCAACCATCCTAGCTTCTGAACATGATGCGCCCAACTACGCCGATGAGGAAGCGACAAAAACTATAATTCCTTGTGGTTCAGTTCTTAAAGAAAGAATGAGAGGTATCATCGATGATTATGTAGAATTTGGAATTTTGTGATTATTAAAATTAAATTAACATTATGTAACCTAATTTCAATAATGAATCGTTTATTTACTAAAGAACATATGTCGAGAATTACTACTTTACCGGAGAGGCAAAAAACTGTTTTAAATTCAATCTATGTATATAAATAAAAGTATATATTTTTGTGGACACGTGCACTTTGGTAGGTAAACTAAAATTTTTTTGGAATTTCATTTAATACTTCTATAAATGGGACTTTTGAACTTTGGTAAAACAAAACGATGCGTCTCGGCACACGAAATATGTTGCCATATTTAAAAAAAAATATTTTCGGACATGCGTTGTTTGGTAAATAACCGTTTCTAAATTGGAGAATTATATATTTAGATACCTAGATTCTTTTACAGAATCAATACAGAAGTACAGAGTGGCAATAGTACAAACACAATATAATAAATAATACAATTTATTGTAATAAATAGAGAAGAAACGTATGGTACTGCATACCTACAGATATTTCAATATATTATGTTTAAGTTATAAATGTGTATGAATTTAAAAATAAGTTCTTATGAAATATGTATGATTGTGTAAATATATTAATACAGAATCCCACACGTAGATTTTTTATACCAGGTGTTTTTTTACCCTTCTGGTAGATTTTATAGGTGCAAAGGTGCACTGATTGGGCTCTCAAGCTATAAAAGTACGAATTGACTAGAAGCCGTCTTCTGCGTTTACCGTCTAATCACTCATATTCTGCTGGTGCTGGCGTGTACAGGTTGCAAGTTGGCGAGTTTCAGTCCGAGTTTAGTACGCGAGATTCCCGCGCGCCGGTCTTCACCGCAGCGAAATTGCGATTGACATTTTCGATACTGTGAAGTGACATTTTTGACTCTATGAAAACCAAACGCTGCTGTCAAAACTAATTTATTCTATGCTTATAGCGATTGCAGTAATTTTTTTTTAATTTGCATGAATGCATTAGTAAGTAGTAATAGTTAGTAGTTTTAAGTATCTACTTGAAAAGTAATAGATTTTAGGTATTGTATTTTATATATTTCTAACATAAAAAGAATTTTGCAAAAGGAATAGCGAAGGAAATTTGATAAAAATACTTTAGCTTGTATTCTTACTGTTCTAATAAGAAAAATGAAATATTGACGGTTGCTTCAATTGTTACATAACCAATAATATCGAGCGCAACACTGCCTGGCTTTGCTAATATACTCTGTATAGTATCTACCTCTAATAAAACGCATACGCATTACGCACTGGCCTCGATGGAGGGCGTCTCGTACACCCGATGTGGGTCAGGAGGCTCCCGAGAACCCGCACGGGGAGAGGACGCCAGGGGAGAGCAGAGAGGGGTGGTGTAGTAGCAGTGACGTCACAGCTTGTTCGCGGGCACCTCGTCCGATCGATATTCGCGCCCGTGCTCGTGTATCTTCGGGTTTCCTCGATGAAGGCCGAGTGACGCCGTATCCACCACGTGCGCCTTACGTAACATGATGGGTATACAACTCATTGACAGAGATTATTTGTGTAACGAAGCCCTGCACTCCGACTGTTGTCGTTCGTAAACTTGCGTGAATATGGATAAAAAAAATATTTATCGATGCTGTTAACACTTTTACTGCTCATATACACCTAGTATGACAATGAACAAACTGCAAAAATATCCATACAAACTAATAATGTACCAGCATATGACAAAAGGATCTTTCGGGAACCTTAAAATTCATGTACACTCCAATGAATCTACATTTAATGCGTATCAATAAGTTTGGGGGAATTAAATATTATAATTAAACTTCTTGTAACAGTAGGTATATATGATACGTAAAAAACAGAACATTAAACCGTAAGAATTAGAATAATCTGTGTTTATTGAGAACGATACGAAAACGATATAATACAGAGTAAACACCGAGTTTACAGAAAAAAAAACAACGTGTAACATATGCTGTTACACGTGAGCAGCGAACGTGTTAAGTATGAAGTGATTGGTCGATATTGATAATGTTGTTGAAGATATACTTCACAGATTTCGCTCTGCCCGCAAGTATCGTAGCCCATTGGAAATGATTTTAATATATAATTAAAGAAATATGTAGGTACCTATGGTCCACACGGAAAGAGTTGTTTTTAACTTATCGTTTAATAACGCTTCTTATATGACGTGTACTGGCGCGCTTCGCAAACTCACCGCACAGCGTCGACTTTGAAGTTCCGTATTTCAGTCGATAATAATTATTTTTTAACAAAAGGCCTTTGAAAAATCCTTTCTAGTTTCCCTAACCGAATAAAAATATTTAAATTAAAAGAAAATAATACCACTAATAGTGCACACTATATGTCCCTTCTTTTAGCTTTTTTTAATGGTGCTCCGTCATTTACGAAATTTTTAATAATCCATAACCATCTTATAGAAGTCGGAAGACATCCTTTTAACACCCTCTCTTTTCTTTCCATCTATTACCTTATTCTCAATATTTTCAAAGTCTTATTACTTTCTAAAACTTATCTCTTGCATAGGTGATCAAAATTTTTTTTTCCAATATTAAAACTATAATAAAATTGTAAAATAACATGAACGTATTGTTTTGAAAATTGTTGTTGATTGATTATAGTCATCCATATCAGCCCATTATGCCCCACTGCAAGGGCTTAGAACTCCCCTTAGGATGAGAGTGCTTGGAACTTAATCCGCCACGGTGCTCCAGGGCGGGTTGATGGATTTTAACGACTGCCATCTGATGATCGCAATCGTGATCGACGGCTTCACATGCTCTCCGAGGCTGGAGTCAGTGATAATAATTATTATGTAAGTACATAAGTCAGAAACAACTCATTGGTACATGTTTCTTTCTAGGGTTTGTATCACGGTACGACTTTCTAAATAAGAAGCGGGATCGGTTATCACAATTAATCATCCTTGAGTCTGAAATATGGTTTTTTTTGTTGGTTTATCTGTTTGTACGAGACTCAGAGATTAAACATAATGTTAGATAACATATTAGATCTATGCCGTTATCATTGCTTCTTTCAAACACTTTGTTAAATTACACGCAATATGTAATTTCACATACATTATTTGCTTATTTAGTACGAATTTTACTGTGTATTACACTAAATTCACTTCACAGTGATTATAATAATAATAATATATTCTTTATTGTACACCAAAAGTTAGAACAAAAATAAATAATGTAGGTATCTCTTATAACTAAGTTTGGTAGGTACAGTGGGCGGTCTTATCGCTAAGAGCAATCTCTTCCAGACAACCTTTGGATGGATTGGTAGAAGCCTGAGACAACAAAATGGTTATGATGTACTAACTGAGAATAATTTAAGCTACCTAAACAAGATACATATATCTATACCACAACAATACATTTCAGAACAATACACAAATATGACACTTAAAACTTATTATAATATTTAAACACTAAACACAGACATACCACACAATCAGATAAGCTAAGAAGGGCACAATAAATGATCCTTCACCATTCCCTTGAATTCTGATATAGATTGTGCGCGTCTTATGACTGATTATGTCGAAACATGCCGTTCACTTAACGTCCAAGCACGCGGTGGCTGGGGAGTCGGGTCGCAACGTTCCCTCAGAAATGGATGAGCGAGGCGATGGCTGGCTCTCAAGTCAACTGGTGAGCTGGTGCCGCATGCGGGGACCAGGCATTTTAGGCTGTAAGAACATTGATCGAAAAGAAACAAAGTTGTGGAAAAAAAAAAGAATATAAAGTCAGATAAAAGAACACATCTGACAAAAAAAAAATAAAAAAATAATAATAATAAAAAAAAAATTAAAAATAAATAATAAAAAAAAAATAGATTATGTAGAATAAGTTTTTTGTAGTCTGCAAACTCACCACAATGAAAGCGGAGTGGAGGCAAAAAGATAATAAAATTGGCTCGAACAAAATTAAATAAATAGCTATATCAAGGGCACGGACGAACGTCTGTGGACTGTACAGTTACTCGGAAAAAAAAAACATCAAGTTTAATGGTTATGTACACTGCGGCGTATATTTTTTGCTCACGTTTTTGTAATCACAACACCGTATCTTGTACATCCATGCTATATAGGTTTCACAAAATTTGTTTATAAGATAGTCCAAAGAGCTATTTGTTTATAAGATAGTTCAAAGAGCTATTTGTATGTATTTAATAATACTGCTGCTGTATTTAATAATAAAAAAATATATTACAAAATCCATACAACTTGCTAACTCGAAAAAAATTGCTGTTAATGATATTTTTAAAAAGTTGGCCGATTCTAAAATAAAGTTTACCAAATTTTTTCGTTAAAAAATAATTTATCCCTTAAAATACATTTTCAACCATTAATATTTTTTTTTGAATTTCATAGTACATAGCATAGTATATAGCACAGTAGTAGTTTCATAGTCAACTTTAGGAAATTAAGAGAATATACTTATTATCATGGAGTAAATAAATTTGACAGTAGCGTTTATGACTTATTATACAATGCCAAAAAACTTTGTATATTTATATTTTAAATTAAGCATCTATATTTTGCCCTATTTATTTATTTATATTATTTATTTTGTATTTTCGAAGTTCATACAACAACGGCGCGCTTAAAAGTGAATATGTGCTCCTTTTTTATTTGTTCCTAGACAAAATATTTTGCTAATTCCACACTAAACATAATTATACTGTTATATTGCACATTAATTTAATGAAAACTTTACGTCTTTGTTAAAAAACTCATGTTTCACAGGATTTTTCAGCAAGAATGGCTCTTAGGTTTTTCCAAAACAAAACATATCAGACCTACTAAAGTGTAATTCCCAGTGCGGTTGGCACCACCTTGGCCCTTCTAAGGTCGCTCTTATTTATCACTTTCAGTTCGTATATGGACTGGTTACATGCATGTGCGTCATGTGGTTAGGAAGTGGAACATGCTATTTTCAAAGTTCGATTGGTCCCTTACCAGGTTTCTTATAATAAATACCTTGTGATCGGTGGCTATTAAGATTCAATATTGCGTTGGAGACTAGAAAAAAAAAACAGTCGGTTACCTTCACATCTGTTTCCGAGTTAAATATTGAACTTTGAGCGCTTATTTCAGTATGAAGTTTTTTTTAGGAAATTTATGCAAACCTTAGAACGACGCAGGCTGCTTCCCTTGAAGTCCTTGAGCTTCACTGTTATACGGTCAGAATTCACGCGAGTCTGGCTCGTGGGCTCTAAGTACGTGGGTAAATCACACGTTGTCAATTTTTCAAAAATAATCGTAGTATGTGGGACATCTCACGCACGGTTATCTAGTCCCAAACTAGGCCGAGCTTGTATTATGGGTACTAAACAACTGATATACATACTTAGATATCTTTATAGTATTAACCTCCAACTACTAGATCAGTCGATCAGTCAATGTTGTGTAATAGTTAATATATTCTTTGACTGTTAGTGAACATTATTGTGCTGGTACGTAGTGATCTATAGAGCGGATGTAGCGCAAAGAAAGGGTTGGTAAGGGGCGTCCTAGAAAACCGCATGTCAACTAAATTGGTGACATCTTATAGAATAAATAAACGACAAATTTTAACTAGGTATTCGGAACCAAGAGCAACTTAAATGAAACGACTGTTTCGATGAAGCGAAAGTAAGTAAAGGGCGTACACAGGGGAGTCAGAAACGAGTGTCAGCTTACGTATTTAATGTACGAAGATGCGTTTTAGGTTACCACACGTGTCAGCAGTAATTAGAACCACGCACATAATACGATTTTAAGTGGGCCTTTGTATAAATGGCGTGTTTGATTACGAGGGAGAACGACGAAGAAATACTGTTTGATATCAGATGTCACGATTTGTAGGGTTAAATGAAAGTTATGTTGTGAAGTAACTGCCAGGTTATGTAGGATACGAATTCAAGATCGAAGTTTTTGTAGTAATTTGTATTGAAACTGTTATAGCCGCATATACAGAATTTTATAAAATGGGAATTGAAAAGTTGTGAAAATATCGTTATCCAATGATAAAATATATTATATATCAAATCAAATGGCTTTGTTGCATGTCTTATACAAATATACTTATGCACATCAAAAGTTACATAGAGTTCATTTTACAATTAATATATTACCATGTAAATATAAATAACGCCTATGGTATACATATTGTAAATTTCGTGTCCCTATATAAATAAATACAATTACAAATTAACTCTCTGCATATATTATAAAAATACACAAACTGAACAATCGATTGAGCAGTCAAGTCAGAGGGACACGTCCACGCCTCATTATCTTCTAAATAGTCACAAATTTTATAATAGGCCTTACTACAAAGCCTTTGCTTTACAAAATGTTTAAATTTTTTCTCAGTGAGGGCCAACACACTCTCCGGAATTTTGTTGTAGAAACGAATGTTATATATATGATATTACGATAAAAATAAATGAAATCATCAAAATGAACGGATTCACAATTTAGTGGGCGATTGTAGATACTATATTACAATATAGATAGCTTGTAAAACTGTGATTGGTCCATAAGTGCATATTGGTGTCGTTCGTTCACAATCTAAAGACAAGACATGGTCAGGTTATAAACTACCTAGGAACCTCTCGCCGTTCATTGTTTACATCATGTCGGTTTCATACAAAAATTTGTAGAAGATGTACCTATCTCATGGGTTTGGTCAGTGTTTTAGCAATAGACAATATTTTACTTACGACATGAGTACGAAACATCGACTTTTCTCTACTTTTTATAAATATAATATGCATTTATTATACATCAGAACCTTCCGGAAGAAATTCCCTAAGTGACAGTGAAAACTGTATCAAAATTCGTTATATAGTATAAAAGTTTTAAGCACACAAACAGACAGACGCGGATTGCGACTTCATTTTATACTATTTAAAGATAGAAAATTTATGGGTAAAATTGTGAATTTTACTGGCTGTTTATTTCTGTCAGTTTATAATTTCATAATATTTATTATAAATTATCGGCTTTTACAATTACCTGGTGACATACATATAGATATAATAAATGTACAAGTGAAGTCTTATTTCCATTATACACGGTGGCGAAGGTCTCATAGAGCCAGAAAGTACTCCTCGATGCATACATATTGAATATGTACATCAGTTGTCAAGTATAAACCATAACACAAGCATAATATGTGCTTGCTTTGGGACTAGATGGCGCTGTGTGGGATGTCCCATCTATTATTATTATTATACAACTAATTATATCGAGTTAAGGCTCGTTTTAGTACATTATGCTGCAAGTATGGTAAGCTGCATGTTACAGTCGAGGTGTTTGTAAATATAACCGATGACTATAATATCCAGCTTACTGAGTACGAGCATCATACCTACGACGTTTTTCAATACATTTGCGATTAAAATGAAGTAGATACCTATTTCAAATGTAATAATGGCCGGAGCTAAGGGCGCGAGCGGACTTCTTTTCGCGGTTAACGTATGCGTTACAAACAGAATGCTCGTTTGTGATTGGTGTAAAGTAAAAAAGGCCTAGTACTGTAAAATACAACAGTATTGTGCAAATTTCGATGTCGTAGAGACCTTATTAATAGCAAATGTATGGAAAAATTTGTTTTAATGTGTGTTTTTTAGTAGGTATATATACGGTGACGATTTTATATTATTAATATTGTATTTGTTTAATTTTCCTTTGAAATAAATATTTAATACATACAGAAACAATAATATCTTGTTTCACACTAATCTATATAGTTAATGATTAATGTCATATATCCTGTATATCTTTATCACCAAACAAAGGTTTTTTATTTGAATAAGAAATAAGAAAAGATTTTTACTGAAAATCTTGTACTTTGATCTGAGGGTTAGGTTGATGTACTTATATTGACTTCGTAGCTCGTCGCCGACGTGCGCTGAATATTTGAACATTAACTACATTCCGCAATTGTCCTGCTGAGCGTCGACTAGATTAAATTCCACTCTGAAACGGAACTGATGATTGACTCTTGTGATGTAAGTCTTAATTGGATGTTAAGTGCCACTTATCAGATGTTAGTGTGTTAAGTGGTACTCCACACGTCAGTGATAAAGATTTCCGATAAACGTAAGTTGTGTTGCTTATGGACATTCTCACAAATTAAAATCTAACGTCTTTCGCGCAATAGATTTTCACTGTGCAGACCATAGAGTAAATTAATTTGACAGTAACGTTGGGTTTTAATAGAGTCATAAATGTAACTTCACAGCAATATGCAATTTTGCGGGGTTGAAGACCGGCGCGTGGACACCTTGCGCACTGAAACTTGGACTAAAACTCGCCATCTTACATGAGTTAGCTAGAGTATGAGTGGTAAAACTGTAAACGCAGAAGAGGGTTTCTAGTCAATTCGTACTTTTATGGTGCAGACAAACAAATATCTGTTTTGAGGTAAGACATATTGGTTCTTGCATTTGTATGATGGTACATATTTTTTATTTTATTTATCTATTTTTATAACGTATTATATTGTTTTTGTACTGTACTTTAGGAATATTTTTTTCATGAATTAAAATTTTTTGCTTGTACAAGTATCAGTAACTGTATCTACTCAATATATACTGCGTTCGACTGAAAATAGTTCAAACTAATAGGGCGTGTATAACTTAACATAACATACGTATACATAACAACAACGTCTAGGCCCTAAACTAAGCATTAGCTTGTGTTTTGGGTACCAAGCGAAGACACCACATACATATAACAACCAAGACCCGGTACCAGTATTAATATTCATCATATAAATACTGACCCGACCTACAACTACTACTACAACTACAACCTACAACAAATAAACAAAAAGTTTCAAGCAGATGTGGTCGGCCGTAGGTATACATGTCTCGCTACGATGATAACATTGTAAATATTAGTATAATTCTAATTGAAACGGTATAAATATTTCTGTTTATGAACACTGGTAACCTTAGATTAGATCATTATTTGTATTTAACTATTTTATTCGAGAAACAAACAGTTTAGTCTAAAATAATTGTACCGCAGTAAGAAGAGCGAATTCTGTGACTATGTACCTACGTTGAGGCAGTATAAGTAATTATTTCAGGTTTTATTTCGATACATTTACTACTTATATATGTATTCGATACATTCCAGAAAACTAGTATACTAGTACAAAATAGTACATAACTAACAAGTTATGTGTATGAATAAATAATACATAAATATGTTTGTTTAATTTTATACAAAGCAAATTTTAAACAAATAATTACCTTTAATGCAATAAACCCACCCTTTGTCGCCTCAAAGTCAAAATTGCAAAAAACAATTACTTTCGACGAGATGCACCCGTACGACCGAAACAAGTGAGTACCTACCTAGGTATATAGCGCGAGCTCGCTGCCACAGGCTTCCATGCCACGCGTGCGTCATCATTATTTCTTATTCTTATAGAACGACATGGCATACAGCACTTAAAAGTATTTTTAATTGGTGAAAGAATTTGTTGGACTTAGATTTGTTGTTCCAAAGATTAACATCACACAAATCCATCCAAAGATCAATATATCACAAACAACCAAGAGCGTACGCAAGAATTTGTGTAGAGATAATTTTTTGAGGGACGCGCTCTTAAGGTTACAAAAGCGTATTAATAAAGTTTTTTAATATAATACTTAGCTAGTTTACAAATTTAATTATCGAAATATTAATTCAATATTAATTCTGTTTTTTTTTTCATAAGCCTTGTATATGTTGAATTGGATTTAGATAAAATAATTTGTATGTCGAATCGAAAATTACATTTCATGCTCCTAAACGAGCGCATACGTCGTACAAAAGATTTAAACGCTTCGCTTGTTACAATGAGTCAAATTCGTCAGCGGATGGCGGGCGGTCGACACGCATTAACTTTAAGGCTGATTGAAATAACAAATAGCGATGTCGCGTGCTAGGGCGGCCGCTCGAGTCCGTGCTACTATACATAAATAATCGATGGATCGAAAAAAATGTGAAACCGATTGTGCGATATATTCCTGTTTTTTTATAACATAATAAATAAATAGGTAAATCCAGTTACGCCAGTTTGAATCTAATCTGATGCAATTCAGTGCAATCTGTTAAGGGTCACGTTGATCCTAATTATTTAAGCGTTGGTTTGAAAATGTACCTACAACTTTTAATTTTAAGCACCCGAAAATCCCGAAATTGACGAACGTGTATGAATTGATTGGTGAATGTAGATAAACGAAATCTATAGTCTCTGCCAACTCCTCTGAGAAACAGGTATGTACGTAACTTGCGTCTAATGTAAGAGGTCATTAGTATACACTCCGGCAATTCGGACGCAAAACGCGACTTCCAGTTCCGATCAACATTTATGGCGGATGTGAACATAGGCACAAGTCGCGTCGCAGTAACCAGTTTTAGGTATAGCGGGACGCAGTGGAGCGTGGAGCATATGACT